>CM077575.1:11705182-14105182 GCA_039657325.1 Stephania cephalantha
TAAATATGGTCTTCTTTAGTCAAATATTATATATATTCTAGTTTTTGTATACTTTATATATTTCTTTCTAAATATTAAAGTAGCTTAACTCAGATTATAGGATTGCAAAATATTTAAAAATCTCCAAATGTCACCTTAATTAAGGCATTAATCATATTTTTAAGAATCTCTTAAGTCCAACTTCACCTTACCATTAATATACCTTCAAAGTCCATTAGTAGTTCCTAGCTAATAACAATTTTGCCTGTCGTCTTGGTATTTTGTTTTATGTCTTTTTGATAACTAGCTTATTAACTCATGTCTTAGTGAAATACGATAAAGGTTCTAAAAATATAAGTTATGAACCTAAAATTTTAAAAGTATTAGTAGTTTACTAAAAGATTATATGATTTTTCTTGTTCCTCACTTCATTTTAGGTGATAACTAGTTGTAGAGATTGTGGTCAATAAAAATAATCATTGATACCCATTAAACTACATTAATGAGATTATTTGGTGATTCAAATTAATCAAAGCATTTATTAGAGTCATCTCGTGGTCCATGACAATCAATAATGGTCAATCTTGAGTTAATAGTTAATTAAGCGTGCGTATAAGAAATATGGTCATCCTTTTTGTGTTAATTTAAGCTCGTGTTAACTAGATCATCTCCATTTAGATAATGAGAACCTTCCGCTAATTTAGATAACAAGTGAACGCTTCCGCTATCTAGTCAACAATATGGTTAATCTAGGGTTAAAGTCAAAGCCGGCAGAATGAGCAGAAGTTTCGATTGATCGAAGTCATCAAGAGTTTGTATTATTTTTTTATTAGTTAAAAAGTCAATGCTTATAATTTGATGAATCAACTAAAAGATTGTTGAGCTTGCACTTATGCCTGGCATTCGGTGGATCGTATAATTACGAACCAAATCTAGATTTATAATCTAAATTTAAAATATATATTTTTCTTTTCATAAAGAACATAATTAGAGTTGAATATGGAGATGCATGTCTACTTATTTCGCAAAACCCGTCAGCAACTGATAGATATCTAGTACCATCTTGAAGTCTAGGTTGTATATGGTCATTTTTGGTTTCTAAATGTCTATCTCGTCCTATCTCATTTTTTCCTCGTTCTATCAAAGATTCTCAAATTCGTATTATTACAATTAAACCCGAATTGAGATGATATATATATGAATCTTAGCTAGCTTATCCGATTCCTTTTCAATACGATACTGGCATCCTATGTATTTATAATTTAAGTTAAGAGGATGTATCTTCTTTAGTTAAAAATTCGGATTTTTGCCATAAATGTAAATGACTTTGCCGCCCTTGGTTATTTAGGTAGTGTATTTTTGGGTAGTTTGAGGTCACCTTGCAATAATTACTACTCTTCATCTACTTGAATCCCAATTGGTATCAATTCATTCCTTTGTTTGTCTTTCCACTCCTTTTATCTTTTCCTACTATAGAGCTAGTCATGACATGAGCTAACGTAAACTTGAGGCTTTGGCAGAAGCATATTATCCTGTGCATAAACGTTTTGACTTTTGTTTATTTGTTGGTATAACCCGGATCGATTAAATACCGATTTTTTTTTGCGAAATGTATAAAGATCTTCATGGTGTGCTTAAATTTGTGTTAAAATTTTGACACACGCATTAAGTACGTAGGGTATTTTATCTGAGGCCTACTTAAAAGTTGATCACTTTAACGTTTGAGTCATAGTAATTTGATTTCAAGGAGTAGAATTTAGAGGATTGTAACATGTATCACACTTAAATCTAATGACTATGGTCATTTTTTATTCAATTATTTCAATACACCTTACTTTTTTTGCCAATGATCATGAATAGAGAGTGCATCCATAGAAAATGTAGTGATATCTTATTATAATGCAAGATCGAGAGTACCACTAATTAATCGGTCCACTTAGCTATAGACCTATAAAGAACACTTAATAGTTTTTATTATTTTTTTATAAAGAGCCTACAATAGTTAGTAATTATATTATTATTTTCACTTTTTTATTTAATTTTATAATATATGGATAAGTATAATATTTCTTTATTTTTAACATAATAATAATAATAATAATAATAATAATAATAATAATAATAATAATAATAATAATAATAATAATAGATTACTTATCATCTAAGCATCTCATGGAAAAGTATAACTTTCTTTTTTATCAAAATTGGTATATAGGTATTAAAACAATTTTTAATTGGTTAATTCAATCGAAATAGTGGTGCTAGTCAGCCTATGATGTTGTAATTTGGTGATGACCGGTAAAGATGGTTGTAATTGGAACGAGAATAAACAATGTAATTTGACTGGTCAAGGAAGATGGTGTACTGCACTTCTGATGTGAATGGGTGGACTAAGTTGTTCATCCTAGTCATTGGAGTAATCTACACCTTTAACATCTTTATTGTGGGTGTAAAGTGGTCAATATATGTCATGGAAAGTAGTACGATTTATGCATGCATGGCTATAAACATGGAAATGCATGGGATGAGTTTAAAAGATAGAAAGAGTGGTTGAATTCTTAATATTAGTGTTTTCCTTTTTTTCCTATATGGCGGTACTAGGCACTTTCTTGGAAAAGCTTGGGATTAATGTTGTCTTGGGAGGGTTAGAAAGGCGAACCAAGTATTTGCATTTACTGTATGTGGATGAGTCATCGAAACAGGCCTTCGTTTGGGATAAAGATAAATTGCTTGCTATTCATATTTAGCTTTTTAACACTAAGGAGTTCGACGATAGGAAAATTCATGATCTTGGTGAGAATTGTACCACTTGCTTTGATTGACTTTTAATGATTTTCTTCACCTAGACTACCTAAGGGAGGTAGCCACTAGAGCTTTTTCCAAGTTCTTACTCATATGTTACAAATTAATCTTTTATATTTATTAAGATATGTAGTCTTCAAATTTCCCCTAAATCAAAGTTGATTATCTAGTTCTTTTCTACATACTTATTTCCAGCTACTGAACATGTTCTACCATGACATGTGTATACGTGAGTTGCCCATTTGTAGTAGGCTATGGACAATAGGGCAACTATTTATCTTGAAAACTCCATTAAATCTATTTTTGGATTGAAATTATTGTTGGTTTCTATTTTTCTTCAAATATATCACTTCTTATAGCTATAATTTTCTTCAGTTTTTTAATTATTTTTTCTAGCTTGTAGATTCTTTTTTAAGCTTCCGTTTCAGCTTCTTCCTTTATTTTTATTTTTTAAAAGAATTCATCTCTACTTCTTTTCCATAGAAAGCTTAAGATTTTTATAAATTGATTTTCTATTTACCACTATTTTCTAATAACTTTATATAAATTAAAATTACTATTGATAAGATTTCTTAAATCTACCCGTATGACACGATGATTTCTTTTTCTTAATTTTGTTGACAAACAAAAATTGATTTTCACAAGTTATAATTTGCTTTGATACCATTTTGTCATACTTTGATTTCGGGATCATTGACACTGATTTCAAGATGGATAGCTCACTGGGCAACCACAAATCGAGTATAACTCATAAATAGAAAAAATAATAATTTTTTGACAAAAAAATATCTACTTAATTAAATGCATGATAAAAATAATACATTTTTACTTTGTGTATAAACTTCTTTTCTCGAATCTCCTCATGCCCATGATTGAACCCATTTAGCTAAATACCTAAAATTGTTAATTTAATGAGTCATTAGCCCGATAATACTCAAATTACATACCATTAATACAACATGCATATAACAAAAATCACAAAAGCATCAAATTAAACCACTGCTGACAGTGAAGCGGCGACCTCAATATGCACGAAGCATAAACCAATCGGTGGACTCAAGGAGTTGTTCACGTCATAAACTCGAAACCATACCCGAGGTTAAATATCGACATCGAATGGTACTCATAAATACTTGACCATATTTGTGGACCAATAATACCTGTATAGGTGGATTTCAAAATGTTTGTCGATAAGAATCATGCGTGTCGATCAACATATATTAGTAGTTAGCATAATAATAGTAATAAAGATGCAAAAATGTAAAGGCACGTGCATCAAATTAATAATGCATAACAAAAGAGGATTACCATAACAAGAGATCACCATCCAGTAGAGGGTTATGACATATTATTAGACATTGTCTACAAGAACGCATTCAATCAAGAGATTGAAACTACAAGAAAATGTGAGAATGAATAATATTCTCATTTCTATTTATAGAAGGAGAGCAACTTAATAAAACAAGTCATTATGATAATTCATAATGACAGGATAGGATAAGATTAGATTACTTATAACAAATTAAGTAACAAAAAGATAAATTGTTAAAGGAATCGTTATCAATCATTATGTTAAGGAAATTTCTTAAAAAATCTCTTATTCTTTATTTAAGATTAAGTTGAAGTGTCATTGTCAATCATAATGTTAAGATAAAGATAAAAAACTTCTCATTCTTTTTCCTAAAGATGTTAAGTGTCATTGTCAATCATAATGTAAAGATGAAATTTATAGAAGAACTTTATTCTTTACTTGATGACAATGTCGACTTATCTTCTTGTAAATTTAATTTACTAGTTTATTTACTTTGTGATAATTACCTTGTTACCTCTGGTATTAATTTATTATTTTTTTCGCCTTTTACTAAAATAACTATTTCATCCTTTTAGCTAACTACTTTTTACTAATCACTACATTTATTGAATGCGACATATATTTATCCATATCATGATATTCTAATTATTATTTATGATTCAACATGAAATGCATACAAATAATGATGCAAATGATGTATCAATAAAATGCATCACTCAATATTCATCTAAATGCATTAAAGTAGTATAATAAAGCAAGATAATCTGTGATTTGATAAGTGTAATATGTATCTCAGCGCATATAAATGCGTATCTCGATATTCATAATTTTTGGAGTGTTACACAAAAAGCAAGTAGATTAAGTAAAGCGATAAGCAACCAGATAAAGAATAGATAAATTGTCAATGGTCGTTATCGATCATTATGTTAAGGAAACTTCTTCTTTATTTAAAGATTAAATTGAAGTAATAAATTGTCAATCATAATGTTAAGATAAAGACAATGAATTTTCTCATTCTTTTCCTAAAGATATTACGTGTCATTGTCAATCATAATGTAAAGATAGAATTTATAGAAGCTTCTTATCCTTTACTTAATCGCAATCAATGCCGAGCTTATCTTCTATAAATTTAATTTACTAGTTTATTTACTTTGTGATAATTACGGTGTTACCTCTGGTATTAATTTATTATTTTTTTGCCTTTTACTAAAATAACTATTTCATCCTTTTAGCTAACTACTTTTTACTAATCACTATATTTATTGACAAGACTTATTTTATCTCTATCATGATATTCTAATTATTCTTTATGATATAACATGAGATGCAAACAAATAATGATGCAAATGATGTATCGAAGAAAATGCATCACTCAATATTCATCCAAATGCATTAAAGCGTATAATAAAGCAAAATAATGTGTGATTTGATAAGTGTAATATGTACCTCAAGGCATATAAATTCATTTCTCGATATTCATAATTTTTGAGGGTCTTACTACAAAAAGCAAGTAGATCAGGCATTAGGTAGAAGCAAGTAGAGCGATTAGGTAAACATTGCGGCAGATAAATAGTCTATGGTCATTACTGATCATTATGTTAAAGAAATTTCTTAAAAACTTCTTATTCTTTATTTAAAAGATTAAGTTGAAGTGTGTCATTATCGATCATAATGTTAAGATAAAGATAAGGAAACTTCTCATTAGCTTTTTCCTAAAGATGTTAAGCATCATTGGTTCATCATAATGTAAAGATAGAATTGATAGAAGCTTAACTTATCATTTACTTGATGACAATGTATGACTTATTTTCTATGATTTAATTTACTATTTTATTTACTTTATGATAATTACCTTGTTACTATGGTATTAATTTATTATTTTTTTCGCTTATTACTAAAATAACTTATTTCTTCCTTTAAGAAAACTACTTTTTACTAATCACTATATTTATTGACAAGACTTATTTTATATCTATCATGATATTCTAATTATTCTTTATGATTTAAAATGAGATACAAACAAATAATTATGCTGAAATGATGCATCGACAAAATGCATCACTTTCAATATTCATCAAATGCATTAAAGTAGTATAATAAAGCAAGAATAATGTGTGATTTGATAAGTATATTATGTATCTTTAGGCAAATAATTACATGTGATTCTCGAGATTCATAATTTTTAGGGTGTTATAAAAAAACAAGTAGATCGACGCGACATGAAACTACCCCTAAAAAGCTAAAAGATGAGGAGAATGAAGAAGATGAGGAGTAACAAAAGCATGGATTTGCTAGAGGGCTACAAGTCTGAAAAACAAGAGAGAGAAAGCGGGACTTGGACGATCCTGAAAGTCTTTCAACCACCACCTCCAATATAGGCATAAATACCACCACATGAAGATTTAACTCAATGGCGATGAGGGTGTGGATAGCAGATGAAGAGATAATACCAAGAGGATAGGGCGCATGATACTGAGACAGTCATGCTAAGATATGAGCAAATGGAGATGGGAATGAGCAAAATTTCATGTTGTTTGTTGATCATCATACAGCAGAGCCATTGTAGCTAGATATGAGAGGAAAGGAGACAGATTGAGACCTACTAATAGGTAATTTGACTTTCCGGTGGCCTATCATACGTGTTTGATTTGAATTTGGTGCAAAGCGGAGACGATTGGAGTGTCTATTGACACCATCGCAATTTAGGAAGCCGATGATGCAAACGATAATGATTACGCGTAGTCTTAAAGTCTGTGTTCTAAGGATTCCTTTAGACTTGGGGAGTTAAGAGTTCTTTTGATGCCATTCATACATTTTTAAGTATTCTGGATATTTTGTAAACTATTTAATTATTTCAATTTTAATGTTTAGTATATTATAACTTGTGTTATTTTATATGTTTGTGTGTTTTGTGTCTTTATTCTTTAGGCTTACTTTTAAACCTTGAGGATAAGGTTTGGTTTAAGTTGTGGGGGCATCGTATTGTATGACACCACCACACGTATGGGAAGTGGTAAGATAGGTGAGAAATAAGGATAAACAACTGCCGAGGTATGATCGTTTAAATTTTAATTTGAAGCAGTTAAGGAGGAAAGTATGGTAGATTATAAATTTTTCGTTTTATTTACTATATGAATGTTTAACTAGTATAGATTAGGTTATATATAGTAACATGTAATGAATAAGTAGTTCATTTGCATGTTCATACCTTTAATTATGGATGACTAGATTACAAGTATCTTGTTGTTATGAAACTCAAGAGAATATTTTGAGTTTTTGTAGAATAAATACTGAGATTTAGCAACAACAATGTGATTTTATGATTAGAAACCAAAAGTTAGGGAAGACCTTGAACCTGAAACAAAAGCAAGAAATTAGAACACTTTATGTGGAAAAGTTAGATCTTTAATGATTCTATAATAATTGCGAGTCTTACTTGATAATACAAAGCAAAGAAAGACTTAGTGCAATGAGGGGAAGAAATGGACATTGTATATTAAAAGTTGAAGTTAACTTACTTGATTTAGTGAAGTGAGAAATGCTTGTAATAAGAGTTTTAGAAAAAGAGAAGAAATAAGAGAATCCCATGAGTTCTACGGGAAATGCCGAAGCGAGAGAACTTAATGGTTGGAAAAAGTAAGGAAGAATAAGTCTATAGGAAAAGGAGCAAGGATTGTTAAATAAAAATGAAAAGAAGAAGAAAAAAAGAAGAAAATAAATGAGAAAGAAAATAGAAAAAGAAATGCGGAAGTTTATTAATTTCAATAGTAATTAAGACCAGTGGCCAACGGCTTAAATTACCTTAATCTTCTGATAATCTAGTCGCCTCTAATTTGTTCTTTCAAGTTTGACCTCAAAATAATAATTATTTCACTCCTTTACAAGCTCCAAAACTAAATTTTATCCACTAATGAAACTTCAATTCATGATTTGTTTAATTGGAGAAAATTAAAATATCATATCCATATTTAATAAAAATTTTGACGGCACCTCCCACACTAGAAATTGGGTTACATCGGAAAAATTTACCTAATAGACAACATAATTGGGAAGAGGCCTAGTAGGACTCACAAGCTCCCACGATTCACAATATATATCAAATTCAAGCTTACGACTTAACTTAGAGTCTCAGATACCTTAATCGCAACTTTACATTCTCGAATAGACCAAAATCGAAACATAAACATCTCGATTCACTTAAAACTAACTTAGGAGACTCTCCTAACCATTCAACATAACTTCACGTCCTACACTCACCACTCCCAATTCCCAAAACAATATATATATATATATATATATATACAAATGAAAATAAGAATATATTTTAAATTGAAAATAATCACCGCTGTAATCTTGAGGGTCTTGTCCATTAGTCCCTAAGCCTTCATATATAGAATCTAACACTATCAAAAAAACACTTTGAAGATTTCAGGTAAGTAAATTCCTATATTGATTTGTACTCCTACAATTGTTAGTTTGATACATGGAGACATGTAATTGCATTTCCAAATAAACAATAAGATATATGTGTCAACATGACATGCAATCAACTCAAGATCAAAGTTAATCTTCTAACTAAAATGAGATGTGCGACTTCCAAAAATAGTACGAGACAACTCCTTAAGATCATGAAATGCAAAGATAACTTGTGTCGGTGTTAGACTACGCTAGTCTCAGCTAGAACGACGTAGAGCATAACTGAGAACTGAGTTTCAATCGATCAGATTTCTACGAAACAAGCTTATCCCCTCACTCACTCTATGTATGCATGACTAATAATAATAAAATGCAACATAGACTATGCTACAATTACGAGCACAAAAATATTAAATCAATAATAAAGATCATTATAAGGTTTTACTCGCATAACCAACTAACTTTTGAGCTTAATTTTAGGGTTCTCGAATCGTCTTATCACCTTGAAAATGGTTCTAATAGTTTTCCTCCATACCCAATTATATTATGGTCAAGTCTCAAGTGAAACCAAATTACGAAACCTAATAGAAAGCTATAGGCTAAAAGTACACTTAAAAACAATTTCCAAAACTATTAATTTATATAATTGTTTCAACTTGCTTTCAACTAGCCAAATTGGGGTAAATTCTTAATCTTGAAAACCTAGATATTTTTCATGATGACCTAGAAGGAACTTGTAGTAGTCATGTCATACTTTCCATAGACTCCAAGAACACTCAAATCGGATCCCCAACAAAGAAGTTATGAATTTTTCAATATGGCATGCCAACTAGGCAAATTTTATTTTATTTTGAAATGGAAAAATCTCTCCAAATCAATATTTTCACAATTAAAACTTCAAAACTCAACAACAAACACCACGAAACCACTCGATTACAACACCAAAATACTTTCATGCTTTGTGTAGTCAATTTGGACAAAAATCAATAATCCAATTCATCCAGGAATCTAATGTAAATCAATATATAAACTATAAAACATCTCCAAAATAGTTATCAACTTAATCACATTAGTTCAATTCATCAAAACACTTTAACCCCACGTTAGTGGGATTTATTCAAAATTAGCGCAAATCAATCCAAAACATCAATTTTTAACAATTCCTACTAATTTCGATCAAAAACCCATGAAAGAAATCGAGAAATCACGAGATTTCAAATTAAGTAAGAAGAGTTCCTAACATTGAATATTTACCAAATTGCACGCCAAATAATTCGTTTCCATCGTAGAAACTTAGTTGAGACGACTAGTCTCGTGATGCTCACATGAATTTGCGAGAAAGAAAGTTGGGCGAAAATCGGACGTTGGGAGCGCGCGGAGTGAAAACCGAGTAGAGGGCTTAGAGAGTTTGTTCTCTCTCTCTATTGAAATCAAGAAAGTTTTGATTTTCATTTCATTTATATATATTTTTATATAAAACCCGGCAAAGTGACTTAATCGAGCTGACTTAATTTCTTTTTTTATTTATTAATTCCCAAAATCTATATTTTGACATATTTTGTCTTTTGGTGACCATTTTCGATCCACCATTTTTTTCACTTAGAATTGAACCAAACTCTCGAAAAAATAGTCCCATATTCATAAAATTTCCATAACAATGATTTTGGTCACACGAAAACCCTCGAAAATCTTATCTTGTTCCACAACATATTAAACCTTTATGGACTAATTTTCTTTCCATACTTGGCCAAACTTGTCTCCGATTAAGACCCGATCTTCAATAGTGACCACCATCAATTGGTATGAAATTTGAGGCAAAGTCTTGCACCAACTTCATTCTCATTACATTACACCAATCCCGACTTGCACACAAATCGAGATAAAATCTTCACATGAGGATTAACACTTGGTTAATTAGTTTTTAGAGCAACTAATGATTTATTTACACTCGTGCCCTTTAGACACGCACTTGTAACCCCAAATATGAAAAATCGAGGATACACCTCAACACTGACCCGACTTGGCGATGAAATATCATATAATACACCAAATAAGCATTCATCATTACAAAAATAATATTTTGACTTATGATCATCGGTCAGAAATGCGTTAGGTCCCACCTCGAATACTTAAATCCCAAATTAAATTCAAAAATACTTAATTAACATCCTAATCAACTTTATGAAATTATCGGATATCATATAAATAAACTAAAATCTTCAAATAAAAGATTTAGCTCAGAGTCAAAGCGAGTAGTTAGTTAAGTTAAGTTTCTATTCCAACTATGTAAAAGTCCTATAGACTCTTAAAGTGCTAAAGTCTACCAAATATAAGTTTGATCTATACTTATTTGTGAATTCATGAGCTTCATGAGAAATCATTAGATTATATACTTACTACTTAAGTGTTGAAACTAAAAAACTTATAAGTAGTGATGGTTTTGGTTGAGGTTCTACAGTAGTTGTTTTGAAAATGAAGTTATATTTGTTGTTAAAGCTACATGTCCTAAAAATATAAGTTTTTGCAAAGAAAAACTTTTGAGTGGATTGTTAACTTGAGACTTAGTAAATTAAAGAATACTCCATAAACAATGTGAATTGATTGAGGATTAGTTATTAGGAGACTTAGTAGAATACACATTTGCTCGGGATGCATAAAACCTTAAGTTTGGGGGTATGTGATAAGTGATTATTTATATGTATATATAGGGTTAGTATAAATACCCTTAAATGAATGCTAATTCATGGTATTATTACATTTTCGGGGAATTAAGGTGTATTGGAAGAAATCAAGGAAAAAACGAGAAGAAACGAAGCAAAAACCCATAAAATTAGAGTTGTGCATGTGGGATCATGTATTGACGTTATGGGAAGACAAGACACAACATGGGGATGAAAGACATGGCGTAGGAGAGAATAAGAAATGAAGAAAATCAAGCTCAGAGGTCAGGTGTAGTGGATGCACGTGGCTAACAATGGACAATGTCAAGACACAAAGGAGACTGTACGCAGGGGCTCTAGGAGCTTAAAATCACTTAATGAAGTTATGACGCGCGATGGAGGTGCTATGACTTAACACACACGACGCCAGGAGCATTAGTGGCATACGCCAACTTCATAAAAATTAGAAAGTCGAGCTCTAATTCTACGGTTAAATTGTAATTTAGGGTTTCTAACTATTATTAGGGTGTATAAATAAGTATTAGGATGTGGTAAGGAAAATAGAGTCAACCACATAGAAGGAGATTAGCCTCTTTATTAGAGTAATTTAGCATTGAGTTTGAGTATTAAGGATTTTTGTTGGAAAACGTTGAAAACTTCACGTTTGCAATTAATATTTGGTTTCATTAAGTAATTCAAGTAATATTTATATTCAACTCTATTTTTCGCAATGAATTCTTTATTGCATTGTGATGTGTGTGTTTCAATGATGTGCGAGTAGCCTATTTATCTTAGGGATTAATAGATCCTATAATATGAATGATATGCTTTGAAACAAGAATAAAAAGTGATAATAAAAAAGTGCAACGATTAGAATTTGTATTGATTATGAGCGTAATGCTTTAGACATCTTGATCACGTGTTTAATGAACTTAGGCTTTAGGAGTTATCATGGCCATTGAGAGCTTTTAATCCGGATATGAACGGTTAATTTCAACTTGTAAAATACACAACATTGAGAGATAGTTGTTGATTAGTGGAGGCGCATATAGTAAACTTAGTTGAGAACTTGTGTTATTCACATAGATAGGTGGGTTGATAGGTGGAGTTCTAGCTTGCACAAAGCATATTGAGATGTAAACATTAGTACAAAGAATAGTATTAAACTACCTAGGTGAAGTTGTGAACTAAGATATCCTTAATATAAGAGTTCAACTAAAGTTTAAAGTTATTTGTTAGAATAGTTTAGTTTAGATATAAATCAATTAAAAGAGAATCTCTTAGCAATAGTTCAAGTTAAGTATGTGATATACAACTAGTGCAAAAACCTTTACATGAGGACGATACCATGATAAACGTAAGTTGATTGCATGTAGGCTATTACTAGATCATTGTTTAGTGAACCTTTATACTTGGCATATTTCGGCGTGTGTCAAATGTTCTTTTTATCTACTGGGAAATGTGGAAGAATCTCAAATGTTACTTTACTAAAAAGCATGGAGGCAGAGCTGTAGGCTGAAGTGATGTAGCTCATGATAAACGTAAGTTGATTGCACTATTATGTCTAGAAGTGAACCTTTTTATGCATATATATATGCATATACACATGCCATCGCGTTTTCTTGTTTTCTACACTTAGGATTTGTATAAATTGTTGTCGCTAAAACTATTAAGACTTCCGCCATTTTAAATAACTTTTGTAACATTTTAATTAACTCGAAAATTTAATAATAATGAAAGTTGTGTAATATATATCTTGTATTTGATTATCAAGGAGAACAAAACAAAAGGTTGACTAATATGTTGTTAAGTCCTACATGGCTGAGATTGGGGCTTAATGACGAGATTAAGCACAGTCGGTTCCTTAGATTAGGGGAGGGACCATCATAGGCCAACTGGGCACTACCCAGTTAGACTATTCTAGGGGAGTGCGCCTGATTTATCTTTACCTCTGTCTAACCCCTTATCGTCGAATCTCGAAACTAGTGAGATGGTAATTTCGCATCTAAAAAAGCTCCCAACTCACCTGGTTAACATAGAGAAGGATGCTACAATACTTATAGATTATACATTGGCAACAACTATCGAAGTTACACAGTCTGATATGGAAGCCGATCTTCCCCCACCAGGATGAAGTATCACCAACCACGATGGAAGCTAAATCATTGATACTACTTTCACCGCTCTCACACAAGACATCCCCATCTCAGTAGGGTAGATTGTACTAGAGTTAGAGCCCGGAGTAGAGTCAGTGCATAAATAAATAGAATTGGGAGAATCTCTAACCAACTGATGAGAGTAGAAGAAAATGGAAGCATGTGGCCCGAAATCCCCAGCTAGCTAGGGCCATACATTTGAGTCCTATGAAGCATCGTCAATCCTCCCTTGACAAATTCCAAAAAAAAGAAACAACATCGAAAATTAATGGCTTATTCATCACTGACGCATGCTTCGAAGGGAAAAGGAAACTAGAGATGGCTGAAGATCCCATTCCGCCATCATCTAAAAAATTGAAGAATTCTACCCCAACCAATGTTGGCACTCTCAGTTCCCCAGAAACCATAACAATAGCCCTGAATGTCCAAGACAACCGACAAGTATGAAAGTCATATGCTAGAATGGACAAGGTTTGGGTATACTTGCACACAAAATGACAAGTCCAAAATTAGACACTTTTATAGTATAATTTAGGTTGATTTTAAAGGAAAATGATGATATTACACGCGGTATTCTCTTTATTTTTGTAATTTCAAAACTTAAATAGGAAAAGTGAAAAATAGAAGAAAATGGTATTAAAAGAAAAGAATTTAGCTTATACGTGTACTTTGAGATAGCTTGGTGGGACTCACATTGGTCAAGTGTTAGTGCTATGGTGGTTTAGAAGAGGTTTGGTGGTGCTATAGTTGAGAAAAGTCATTAAAAATGACAAATTATAAGTCATTCTGAAGTTTGATTAGCAACCATCTCGATAAGCCTCGAGACACGCATTGCACTATAAATCAAGAGAACGAGCAGCGAGCTTGAGCAACGCAGAAGGAGACACATTTGAGTCACTTAGCCACGAGAATCATTTGTTACGCCTCGTGATTCCCATGAAGATCATAATAGATGAGAAATGAGGGTCTTCATCTCGTAACCGAGATGCATATAACCATAAACTCCCGCTTCTTCATCTTTCTCATATGATTTCTCTTCCTCCAACAACCTTTGATCCTCTTGAAGATCCGTACAGTGATGCCTCCAGCACGCCTTCGCAGTTCTTGCACGAGTTCTATCTTTTCACACCACGCCTAGTGATTTTTCTCGAGATCCATACTGTGATGACTCCCATAACTTCAAACGATTCATTTAACGCCTTTTGCCCACCTTCTTGCGTGCCACATGTCACTCTTCCGTGTTCATCCAACTTCACGTCCTCTCATCCAATAAGAGCTTGCATGTCGGCAAAATATAGAAAATAGCCAATAAGAACGTGCCACGTGTCTAAAACCCAAAACAACAAATCAACCACAACCATCGGATCTTCTTAGACGGACGAGTCACTCTATAACCTATGAAATACACTTTCTCTCTTTTCAAGGACAAAATTAGGGTTTTTTATAAATATACTTTAGGGTATTGTTTAGGACTCTCTTTAGGCCTCTCTAGCCTCCTCTCGCCCAACTCTCTATGCATTTTTTCTCGTTCTCTCTTTTAATTTTTAGTTTTAGTGGAGTTTTTCATAGTAGTTTTTAGTTAGTTTGTTTCTAGATCAAAGGATTGCTACACTTATGGTTGTAAGTCTTTTATGAGATCTTTATTTTAATAGTTGTTTCATTATTATTCAAGACACATCAATCATGATTTAACAAGTTGTTTTTGCGTATTACAACTAATGAAGATTGTATCGCATGGATAGTGCGCAATATGTATTTTGATATTTCTTGATTCATCTACTATAATCATTGATAACAATTATATAGAAGTAGTTACTAGGATTAATCTATAGGGCATTTTCCCAAAGTTGATGTTCTAGGTGATTGTGTTCTAAGTTGTTTATTATACGACTTTAAGAATATTAGCTTCTATTAGGCATGATTTTCATTGAGTGTAGTACTATCGTATTTCTATGGTATTGCGTTTTATCTAATGGGTAGATTTACAATGATAAGAATGTAAAGTTTTCATTGAATTTAGGAAAATTATTAGCTGGCTAAAGGCTATCAACTTATTATTGAATTGTTTGAGCTCATCTTTCATGATCGATGATTAATTGACTATAACTTAAGTATTAATTACCTTTGGTCTAAGTCTTCTTTATTCGCATTGCTTACTATAATTATTATCCATATTAATTTAGTATAATTTGTGTTGCATTCCTTAATTATTATCTTTATGTTTACTTAATTATTTATTGCTTTCTAAATAATATAGTTAATTAGTAATTATTAAAACATGACAAAAAAAATTTTGAACTAAAGAAAGTTACACAATCCATGTGGAAACAATCCCACTTACCGCTGCTACAAATTTAAAGTATAATAAATAAGTGGATATTATTATTGTGCATGCTCGACTTCTGTTAATTTTTGGCACCGTTACCGGGGATTAAGTTTAAATTTTCTTTGGTTTTGTTTTTCGTTTTTAATCTATATAGATCCTTGTCTCTAACACTTTATAGGATTATTTCATGGCCTCATTCTCTAATAATCATGATCAATATGAAGGCTCATGCTATAAAAGTGTGAAAGGGGTAGGTATGTTTAATTATAAACAAAATTTTTCTAATTAGCGCTCTACTATGATACAGATGAAACTCATAGTAATGAAGAAGAATGCGAAAAGGAAATTGAAGTTATCTTAGAATGGACATATAAACCATATGAAGAGATAAAAGAAGATCAACCTCTAGTGTTGATGAATCCACCTCCCGTATGCATGCATACTTTGTGGAATTTGAAACTATGGATGGAACAAAAAGGCACTTGAAAATTTTATGTGGTGTTGACAACTATTTGGTAGATGGTCAAGACTATAAAGATACATATAATGTGTTAGAATTCCAAGATGAATTCAAAATTCTAAAGGAGGACATGCATGTTTCATTGCCCAAAGCTATGGTGAATCAATTTGTTTGTGACTACTCTCAAATAGTGGGTGTTATGTGATCTTTAAAGCTAAGTCTAGTTTGATGAATTAAAATAAAGGCGCTTGTTGGGAGGCAATCCATCCTTATTTTATTTATTTTCATGCATTTATATCTTTTAGTTTACTTCATTATAGTTTAGTCTAGGATAGTTTAGTTTACTTTACTTTATTTTAGTTATGCAACTACTTTAGCTAATCCCTAAACTTCATTTATTGATTTTTAACAGGTCAAAGAAAACTTGAGAAGAAATGAGATAGTACAAAATGTTGGTATGAGGTTTGACTTTTAATTAAATTTTAATTAGCATGATTGAGTCATTTTTTTAGGAAGTTGACTACTTATTAAGATTTTTGTGTTTTGAAACTAGGTTGGAATTTCAAATACCAACTTAAGTCGCTACATTAGTGGCAGGTTTTTAAGTAGAACCCAAAACAACAGATTCTATTTTTACTATTTTGTTGATTTTACCCATGATTGTATAATTTCTGAGCTCGCAAAAATTTGATTTAAAATTTTTAAAGTCAATTCCTTGATTTATTAGTTCAGTACATTTATTATGTTATGGTTTCAAAGTTCTTAAAGTGAAAGTTCAAAAAAATTCCAAATTTTTCAAAAAAGAACACCAACGATTCATCAATCGATACCAAATGACATTGGGAATTGCTAAGTAAATCGGTAGTAGTTTGTAGAATTTGTAGTGTAAAATGACTTAGTTGATTTGTCAACGATTCATATTTTATACTAGAAATCAACTGGACAAATCACTAGACCTTCAAGACTAATTTTCAACGATTTAAATGGAGATTTGTTAGCGAATCCACTTAAATACTAATTCGATGAGCATGAATCGTGTTTTTAAGAACATATTTTTTAATTAAATTCTTGCATAGGTTAAACCATTCAAAGCTTGATTTTAATGTATTTAAGTGATCCCAACACATTCTTGATCATTTTAACCCAAAATATATCAAGTTTAATAATTTATAGGCAAGCTAAGACTTGTACAAGGAGTTTGAATTGAAGCTTTGCAAATGAAATTAAGAGTGCAAAAAAATCAATGTCTCTGAGGATTCACTCTCAATGAGGTAATCATTTGTTACCTTATCTAGTTTAGTTGAATTTTTTTCGATTTTAAACTATGACTATTGATGAGTTTTAAAATATTTGACTAGTTCTTGATTTCAAAATATTTTGTTGGAATTTAATTGATTTCTAAAAGTATCTCGATTTTGTCAATTTAAAAGAAATGGAATGAGGTGTTTACAATTTTGGCTTACGTAGTAAAAAATTTCAAAGTTTTTAGTTTAAAGTATCAATTCAAGGTGTTATCACACAAATTGGTTTGAGTAAGAGTTTCTAATAAGTTTCGGGGCGGTTTTGCAAGTTAAAATTGATATAAATGAGTTATTAGCAATCATGTGCAAAATTAGATTTTTCATGGAAATATGAGTTTCTTTCCAAGTTTCTCACTTATTTTAATGCTTTATAGATTGGTTTGTATCGAGAATGTCTTGGAAGAGGTAGTTCTAGGTTTTGAAACACTATATTATTCAATGTCTTAAAATTGGAAATGAGATTAATAGTGATACATTCATTGATATGTTTTAAAGGCTAAATTAGAATCGATGTGTTGATCATTTGATTAGAGCATGAATATAGACATGAAACATAAAATGAGGCATATCATTAGGTGTGGTATTGACTAATACATATAAATAAGTCTTGCTAATAATAATAACAATCTAATCAATATCGTGAAACAAATAGACCCATAAAGGAGACACTTTATCAAGAGAAGAAAATAAAATTGTACACATTAAATGATACAATTGATGAATTAAAAAGCATGGTTATCGTATTATTAAAAGATAGATCAATCAAATGAAACGTTGTGCTTTTTGTAATAATAATAATCATCTTGATAACGAATGCCCTTTAATGCAAGAAGACAAAATTGAAAAAACTAATGTGATAATGAACCATTATAAGTGAGTCACTAAACCTACTTATTATTCTAATGACTATACAAATTATCCGCAACCAAATATAGGAAATGGTCAAGTATAACTTGAGTTATCAAGGGTTTAGGTCACCTACATGGATTGAAAGAATCATTCCAATAGAAGATTCAAACAATGGGCAAGATCAAATAATTCAAGTCTTACAAGGTGATATGAATGAATTGAAAAGTCAAATAAGTCAAATGACCCAACAACTTAGTACATTCATTAATCAAACTAAAGCACCTACTCAAATAATTCCTACTAGTCAAGTGCAAGTTAATGCTTTATTTAGTAATAATGAGAAAAACACACATACACTGAAAAGATACCAAAAAAGGTCTAAAGAAAAAGAAAATACACAAAATTATTGAAAAAGAAAAAAGAAATGATGGCCAATGTCATTCCTACTTTTAGAAGATGGAGGGCAGAACAATTGAAATATACACATTTTTCTAAAAGGCTATACCCATGGTATTTAGCCATAGTTGAAGCATATGAAAAATCTTTACAAAAGTCTCAAATAGTTAATGAAGATGATACAAATGATAAGATTCATGATAATTTGAATGAAGATATGTGTTCATATTCTACTATCCTATAACGATTAGCTGATGGTAAGGAGGAAGAAAACAATGAAGACATACTTGAAGCATTTAGGAATATAATGATTCTAATGAATTACTTAGCAAAGAAATTGAAATTAATGATTCTTTAGTATTAAATCCTTATAATAGTCTAAATAGTGGTATATGCAATTAATGCAGTAAAGATGGAAATCAAAAATGATATTTCAAAGAAGGAGCAACTTGAAGACACTTTAAATGATAAGTAAATAACTCAGTAATGGACAGTTAAACAATCGAAAAATAAGGAAAGTATTATTAAGCCATAAGATTCATAAGTTAAACATGATAATAAGATGGAAATGCTGAATTCTATCAATTTAAACAATAAGATGGTAAAGTGACTGAATTTTATCAATTCATTCTTTATGAAGGAACCAAAAGAAATAACTAATACTCTAATAAGAATGATAAATCAAGAAACATAATAATTTCCATTATTATCAATAGTAAGAAATTTGATAATGTCAAATGTGACTCAAACGCTTCATATAACATCCTACCTTTCTATTATATTTTAGAACACAATTCTTCTAGTAGGAGATATGGTGAAAGATCATAATATTATAGTTTATTTTTCCTATAATAGAGAATAAGGGTATAATTAGAGATGTTGAAGTTAAAATTGGAAAATCTAGTTTTTGTTCGATCTTATTATTCTGATCATAAATATAAGGATGATGTAGGAATTACATTAAGAAAACCTTTTCTAACAACTCGCTAAAGCAACACTAGACGTAGCTCAAGAACCTACTAAAATACATATTGGGAATGAGAAAATTGTTTTTAAACATGGTATAGAAGAATTTCTTACTTTAGAACCAAATTATGACAAAGGTGGTATTACGTTATATTGTCTTTTTGAGTTTTATATTAATTAGCTATTTCATTTATATAGTAATGATATTGTTTTTGGTGCATATCATACTCAAATTTGGATAATTTTAGAAATTCTACCTTATTATTGATGTTTATATGTGAAATATATGAAAGAAAATCAATTAAATTGAAAACCGTAAAACGTGTCTGGCGAATTCTCAACGGTATGAATTATCACTAGGAATTGCTGGACTAATCAGTAATAGAACTTATAATGAAAAACTCAAGTTAGCGATTCAATAGCGAATCCACTTTATAACTGGATATTGCTGAACACATTGGTGGGTTGCAAAAGCTTGATTTCACCGATTTAGGTAGCAAATAGTCAGCAATTCCACCTATTCTATAGATTCGTTGGGCCAAAAATTTGAATTTTAATAGTAAAACCCCAAATTTCAAATCACATAACTCATTTTATATACACAACAATTGCAACATATTCGACTAAAAAATCAAATTTTTGTCTAGATTTAACTTTCTTAATCTAGATTGTAGTATGATTAAGTGATTTATTCCTCAAATTTTAAATCGTTAAATGCAAAACAAATTGAGTTTGAGAATAGATATTTATGTTTTAAACTATTAGAGCTTCAATTTGGGAATTTCAAATAGAATTATAGGAAATGAATACAAAGATTCTTAATATACATGGAAAAGTGGTCAAAATTTGAGTTTTAAGTTAAAAATTTAATGATTTAATAGGTAATTGGTTAGAAATATAATATAATGAAGATGAATATAATGAATAGATTTTTGAATGGAAGTGATATTTTTATTATCCAAATGAATTATATGATAGAAGGAATGAAAATATTTTTATACCTTTTTATGAACTTTACTAGTTGATGTGAACACTAAATTGAATACCTTGTGTTAGTCATGAGAAAATGGTAGAAGATCGAAATAATAGTGCAAGATGAACAATACATACATTTTTAAGAATCTCATGATATAAAAGCTCTTGATTAAATGTTTTTATAGCATATATAGAAAGTTATTATGCCACAATTGAAAGAAGAAATGGGTAAGAAATCGATGAATTTCTATAAGTCGTAAAGAATACTTTCTTCAACTTTAGTGGACAATGATAAGTGCTAACAAGAGTTTATAAATATATAAAGAGTCATATAGATTCTATAGGAAATGGAGGAGGGAATCTATAGCGTGGGAAGAATGTGAGAATTTCCATAGGAAATAAAGCAGGGACTCCTAAAGTCAAATGAAAAAAATATATGAAAAAAAGAAAAAAATAATAAGTAGGATGAAGTTGAAAAAATGAGAGATGAAAAAGACGGATGTTATTAAACTCTTTAAAGAAAAGATTTAGCTCGAGTGCTTGAAGCAAGGGTTGAATGAAGTATTTCTTAATCTAACACGTTTCAAATGATATGTTCATTGGTATCTTGAAAAAATTCTTCTTGATTTTGATTGTGGTGCTATGATAAAGTATTTTCTAAAATTAAAATTAATCTAGTGATTTTTGTGTTTGGAGATTCTATATTAGTCATCACAAGCTTGATGCTTGTCGCATGGAAATTGATAAAACTGGCCTTGGTATTTAACTTTAAGTTTTAAAGGGTGTTGCATTGGATAGTTGAGTTATTATTAAGAGATGTTTCATTTTATCAAAATCATTCAATTTTATTATAATTTCATTTGCTTGAGGGTAATATGTTTCCATTTGATGATTACTTCTATTTAAAACTTCTATTATATAAAGTTAAGTTGAATTGAATTAAAATAAGTATATAAAGAACGAAAAAGAGAATACAAATTAGAGTATTCCTTTGCTCGGGACAACGAAGTGTTGAGTTTGGGGGTATTTGACAAGTTCAAAATTAGACACTTTTTATAGTGTAATTTAGGTCGATTTTAGAGGAAAATGATGAAATTACATGTGGCATTCTCTTATTTTTATGATTTCAGGATTTAAATAGGAAAAGTGAAGAAATAGAAGAAAATGGTATTAAAAGTAAAAAAAATAGCTTGCATGCACTTCGAGACAACTTGGTGGGACCCACTTGGTAGTGTTGATGCTATGGTGGTTTAGAAGAAGTTTGGTAGTGCATTAGTTGAGAAAAGTCATTAAAATGAATAAGTATAAGTCATTCCTACAAATTTGATCAAGCAACCATCCGATAAGCCTCGAAACACGCATTGTATTATTGATTAAGAGAATATGTAGCAATTGAGTAACGCAAGATAAAGACACACTTAAGTCATTTAGCCACCTGAACTGTTTGTTATGCCTCGCAATTCGCATGAAGATCATAACAGATGAGAAATTAGTTCTTTCATCTCGCCTCGAGATGCACATCATCAAGAACTCCCCGTTCTTCTCTCTCTCATGCGATTTATCTTCACTAAGCAACCTTTGATCCTCTTCGAGATCCATGCAATAATGTCTCCCACATCTTCCCGATTCTTGCACGAATTATCTCTTCACACGCTACAAATAGTAGATTTTCCTCAAGATTCGTACTCGCACCGACTCTAAAACTTTGCACGATTCGTCCAGCGCCTTTTGCTACCTCTTGTGTGCCACGTGTCGCTCTCCTATTCGTCAACCACATCCTCTCATCCAATAAGAGCTCGCCACATCGCGAAATGACAGAAAATATCCAATAAGAACGTGCCAAGTGTCCGACCCAAACAACAAATCAACCACAACCATCAAATCTTCCTGGATGGATGAATCACTCTATAATCCATGAAATACACTTTCTCTCTCTACAGACCAAATTTTGGGGTTTTGTATAAATAAACTTGAGGGTTTTGTTTAGAACTCTCTCTTGGCTCCTCTCGCTTCAACTCTCTCTCTCGCACTCTTTTCTCTCGTTCTCTCTTTTTATTTTTAGTTTTAGTGGAGCTTTTCATAGTAGTTATTAGCTAGTTCATTTCTAGACCAAATGATTGCTACACTATGGTTATAAGTCTTTTATGAGATCTTTATTTTAATAGTTCTTTAATTATTATTCAATACACGTCAATCACGTATTTAACAAGTTGTTTTTGCATATTACAACTAATGAAGATTGTATTGCATGCATAGTATGCAATATGTATTATGATATTTTGATTCTACATCTACTATAATAATTGGTAACAATAATATAGAAATAGTAACTAGGATTAATCTATATGACATTTCTCGAGTGGATGTTCTAGGTGATTGTGTTCTAAGTTGTTTATTATGCAACTTCGATAATATTGGCTTATATTTGCCATGATTTTCACTAAATGTAATGTTATTGTATTTCTTATAGTGTTGCATGTTATCTAATGGTAGATTTACAATGATAAGAATGTGGCATTTTTTTGAATTTAGGAAAATCGGTTTCTAGCTAAAGTCTATCAACCTATTATTGAATTGTTTGAAATCATCTTTCATGATCGATGATTGATTGACTTCAACATAGTTAGTAATTACCTTTAGTTTAGGTTTTCATTATTTGCATTGATTACTTTAATTATTATCCATATTAATTTAGTTTAATTCTTGTTGATTCCTTAATTATTAACTTTATATTTATTTAATTATTTATTGCTTTCTAAATAATATAGTTAATTAGTAATTATTCAAACGTGACAAAAAATCTTCTTAAACTCAAGAAAGTTACATAATCTTTGTGGAGACGATCCGACTTACCGCTTTTTACAAATTTGAAGTACAATAAAGAAGTTGGTATTATTATTGTGCACGCTCGACACGTGTCACAAAATTCCTTGCGAAGCTTAGTTCACAACTATTCTCCGAGTTTGCTTTCTTTCTCTTGAAGTCCGGACTATATGGCAAAAGAGCTCGTAAATTTAAGAGAGAATTGGGATTCCCTAACAATTTTCATGTTGATAGTAGTGGGGGAAGTTGCAGGTTTGTTGCCGTGGAAGTTCCGAATGGAAAATAGAGATCAAATCCTATTTCACAGCCATATTGATACATTGATCACTATGACAGATGGGTTTCAATGGAGGTATACGAGTTTCTATGGCAATCCTACAGAGGGAGGAAAAAATCACTCATGGAACTGCTAAGAAAATTGGCCACCTCATGACTTCCTTCCTCGGGTATGTGAAGGAGACTTCAACGATATCCACGAGCATGAAAGGCAATAACGAGTTTTAGAAAAACAATAGCATCCTTGATGGAATTTAAAGACGTGTTTAGGCAAAGCTTGCTGATTGATCTTCAGTTTAGGGGCCCTAATATGACTTAGAATAGCAAACGCGATAGGAGAGAGAATATTTGATAGAGACTAGACATTTAATTCTCTATCGATTCATGGAGAATAAACTTCTATAAGGCAAAGGTGTTGTATATGAAGTTTTACAGATCTAACCATAGACCAATACAACTTTCTCCTTCTCAAGCACTAGAAGGAAATACACATATTAGGATGGGCAAAAGGTTCATATTCGAACTCTATTAGGTAAAGAATGCGTAATGCTCCTGTGTGGTGGACTAAAACCGGCCTCATTCTCGAAGATGAATTGGATCATATTATTCGAATCCATTAGAAGTTGGCCCATTGTGGATGGTCGTTGAAAGAATGATGCTCAGTGTACTTTTAGAAACTTTAGATCCCTAATTGAGGGCCTAATGGAAAAATTTAGGAAGAACAAGTGAAAAAGTTGGGTCCATGACTAAAATTAGAAGTTTAGAGAACGATTAGAGATGTGGCTAAATTTAGAGGGAGGAACACTGAAACAATGATCTATAGCAAATTGGCTTAAGGAAGGAGATCACAACACCAAGTATTTCCATCTCAAAGCGAAAATCGAAACGAAAGAATTTCATTAGTAGACCTAAACTTGCACATGGGCAAGTGGAAGGAGAAAACTCGAAGGGATTCTACATATTAGAAGAAAACTTCCAAAACCTTTTTACATATTCAAATCCCTCTCGACGAAGCTTTGTCTAAAGCTATGGAAAGTATCCATACTAGACTAACACAACAAGATATGAGAGATTCTAGAAGTACCATATGGGAAGGAAGATATTGAACAAGTCTGTATATGGCATGTGTCTCTAAAAGCCCCAAGTCCCGATGGGTTTCATGTTTGTGCTCTACCAAAAGAACTAGGGTATAGTTGGCAATGATGTTGCTTCTATATGTTTGAAGGTGTTGAATGATCGTGGTTCAATTAGGGAGGCAAATGCTACCAATATGCTCCTTATTAAGAAGAAGAAACATAATCAAGTAGGAGACTTCGTACCTATTAGCTTGTGTAACATCCTTCAAAAGATAATTACTAAGGCTTTGGCTAATAGGCTAAGATAATGTTACCTAGTCTAATCTCCAAATAATAAAGTGCCTTTATTATAGGCCAAATATATAACAGTATAACATTATTACAACATTCTTGAGATGCTACACTCGCTTCATAAAAGGAAAAAGGGGAAGAAGGGCTTCCTAGCACTAAAATTAGATATTAGTAAGGCCTATGATAGACTCAACTAGGATTTGGAGAGACCAAAATCAAGAGAAACCCAGATTTGTATTGATGATCACGTGAAATTACAAGAATAGATAGACAATTCGAGTAGTCTATTTACTCCCAAAATTAGTTCATACAACATGATCCCCTTCTTCACCGTTTGTCCCTATTTATATACTCTACTTATTGTAACTAACTAAACCAATGTAATTGGTCCCCACTTCCCTTCAATTAGTGTTGTCCACCGATGCTTCACCACGTGTCCCCTCATGCTTCTTGTGCCTTCGAGAATACTTTAGCTTAATAGAGGCTTATCAATACCATCCCCACAAAAACCCACCTTGTCCTCAAGGTGGAACTCCGAAAATTGACGTCGGATGACATCCACCAGAGTTCCCACGTAGCCTCAAAGGGAGGCAAGTCTTTCCAATAGATCAGCACTTCGCATCCCCTTTCGGGTTGGCGAAACCAAATACTGCATTCCAGTCTAACACTCCATTCCATCTCAAGGCAGAGGGCGGAAGTGGCTGCACCCGATCCGTAGAACCCAAGACTGGACGAAGTTGGGAGATGTGAGAAAACAGGTGGATGGACGTAGAAGGAGGTAAATCCAAACTTGTATGCAACAACACCGACCCGTTCCAACACTCTTAAATGGGCCAAAGAAACGCGGGGGCGCTTCTCATTGGGGCGACGAGCTAGTGAGCGTGGTGGTAAGTGCCCGATTTTCGATACACCAAGTCCCCAATGGAGAACTCCATATTCCTTCTATGAGTATCCACAAATAGCTTTCATCTTGACCGAGCGGCAAGCAGTGGAACTTTAATTCATCAAGAATGACATCCCGAGTCTTCACTGAGCATCCAATCAAACATGCCATTGCGGTAGTATAATAAGCACCATAACGGATAATGGGAGGAGGTTCACGTCCATAAACGGCCTTGAACGGCGTCATATTAGTCGAAGCATGAAAGGTAGTGTTGTACCAAAATTCAGCCCAAGCCACCCACAAACTCCATTGTTTTGGTGTATCCGACGCGAAACAACGCAAATACGTTTCAAGACACCTATTCACAACCTCGGACGCCCATCTGGATTGAGGGTGATAAAGGTGCTACTGATGCAAATGAGTACCTTGGAGTTTGAAGAGCTGCACTGACAACGAGTGAGGAACACCTTGTCACGGTCCGAAACAATAGGCAGGAAATCCATGTAAACGGACCACTTCCCCGACAAAAACACCACCACCGACTTTGCTGAGTAAAATGGGTGAGCCAATGGAATAAAATGGCCGTATTTGGTCAAACGATCCACGACGACAAAGATAATCGAAAACCCATTTAACTTTGGCAAGCCCTCAATGAAATCCATTGCCACATCTTCCCAAACATGTTGAGGAATCGGGAGTGGTTGTAGAAGACCATTTGGAGAAAGGGATTGATACTTGTGTTGTTGACAAATGGAACATTCGGCCACGTAGTGTTGATGTCCCGACGCATCCCCACCCAATATAAGTCACGCTCAATCCTTTTGAAAGTGCGTAGAAAGCCTGAATGACCCCGAGAGCTCCGTCATGGTACTCAAACAAAATGCGCCAAGGAAAGGAGACCCTTTTGGAAACACTAATTTGGACTTGAACGAATAATAACCCATGGTGTAAAGCATAATGAGGCCATGCACTGAGCCTTGCCGCAAGTCCGCCAAGACCTTGGAGAGGAACGGGTCATGAGCCACGACATCCTTAATGTCCCGCACTTCAAGGATGCGATGAGAGACTAGAGTTTGCAATGAAACACTTCTAGGAGGAGTAATGCGACAAAGCATCGGCGGCCTTATTCGTGACACCACTTTGAATTGTATCTCAAAGTCGTAGCCAATGAGTTTAGCCACCCATTTTGGTACTCCTACAACTACTCGTTGTTCCAAGAGATATTTTAAACTCCATTGGTCGGTGTTGATGAGGAAATGACGTCCAGTAAATAGTGCCGCCATTTTTGGACCGCCAAAACCATCGCCATTAACTCTCGTTCGTAGATAGACTTTAGTTGGTTGCATGGGGTGAAAGCAACTGACCGAAGTAGGCAATGGGATGCCCTCTTGCATTAGCACAAACTTCCAGGCCAAAACCCGAAGCATCGGTCTCCACAACAAATGGTTGGGTGAAATCCGAAGTCTCAGAACCAAGACCGTGTTCATTGCTTGTTTTAACAACAAAAGCCTCTTCAAACTCTCCTCACACCACGCAAATGCATCTTTCT
This sequence comes from Stephania cephalantha, assembly GCA_039657325.1. Lineage (NCBI taxonomy): Eukaryota > Viridiplantae > Streptophyta > Magnoliopsida > Ranunculales > Menispermaceae > Stephania > Stephania cephalantha. The sequence goes on from CM077575.1 coordinate 11,732,679, forward strand.
TGAGCTCGCTTGGTAAGTGGGAAAGCAATTGACCCATAATTTGCCACAAAACGTCGATAATAGCTTGATGAGGCCGAGGAATCCCCTTAACTCCTTAATGTTTGTAGGCGTCATGCATCGCGCATTGCCTCATTTTGGAAGGGTCCACCGAAACCCCTTGGCCAGATCCAATGCTCCAAGTACTCAATTGAATGCTGCGTTCTTGTGATAACACACTTCTTGGCATTAACATGGAGATGGTTATCCAAGAACACTTGAAGAACTCGAGACAAATGGTCCATATGCGTCGCAAGATCCTACGCTATATAGACCAAAATATCGTCAAAAACACAAAGCACAAAGTAGCATAAAAAAGGTCGAAATACCCGATTCATAAGAGCTTGAAAAGTTGTTGGCGCGTTGGATAAACCAAATGGCATCACTAGGAACTCATAATGCCCCTCATAAGTGCGAAATGCGCCTTTGGAACATCCGAGACTTCACACGCAATTTGGTGATAGCCCGACTTCAAATCCAAATTTGGAAAAAAATAGATGCTCCATGTAGTTCGTCGAGCAGCTCATCAACGACCGGAATGGGAAACCGATCGAGTACGATAACCTTATTTAATGCTCGATAATCAACACAGAAACACCAACTCCCATCTTTCTTTTCACTAATAGCACCGGCTCGAAAGGGGTTTGTGGAAGGTTGGATGATGCGGACGGTAACATGTCGCGAACTAGCTCAATTTCATATTTACGAAAATGTGGGTACCGTATGGCTGACGCGTTCACTGGACCAGCCGAGGGCAACAAAGTCACGGCATGATCAATCTCCTCTCGGGTGGAAGGGTAGTGATAGGCCCAAAAACCTTAGTGAAGCTGTTGAAAAGAGTATCAAACCAAGATGGAAAAACCACCGGGCAAACGACGCAGAAGATTCAACAGCGCGACGGAGACCAACGAGCACATATCGACCAATACCCCTTACCAACATGGAGTAGTTTTTAGACAATGACTTCATCGATACATTGCGCTTACACAAACTCTGGTCTCCTTGCAATAGTAATATGAGATCCTTCATCGATGAACTTCATGGTGAGGCGATTCCAATCAACCTCCATGCTACCCAAGTCCCGCAACCACGACATGCCCAAAATCGCATCGGTGCTACCCAATCGAGTGGAAGAAAATCGTGCACAATCACCAACTCTTGAATACGGAGGGAAAAGAGCCCTAGCAAATCCCGCGCCCTCTATGACAGCCCGAGCCCGTGCCCATCATCACACCGTATTGGGACGTCTCCCAGATCAAAGGAAGTTGCGCTTCTTCCACGAGATCTTGAGATATAAAATTGTGTGTAGCTCCACAATCAATGAGAACAATGATTTCTTTAGTTCCCAACATCCCTCGCAACTTCATGGTTCCCACGATGCAGTCGTTTCATCATCGTATTCATCGACAAACTCGATAGTCTCAAGACCCGGTGGATCCTCGCAACTCTCTCGGGTCTTTCCGTAGCGTTGTTTGCGTCGCAACACCCCCGGATCATCATCGCCGATGAGCATCAACCGTAACAACTTCTTGCACACATGCCCCGACCGAACTTCTCATCACAAGAGAAGCAAAGACCTTTAGCTCTTCTTGTCAGAATCAGGCCTCAATCAACCCAGACGACGACGCATTGGTTTAGGGTGGCCTGATAGGAGGATTGACAATAGGTGGTGAGGCCTTAGACCCTAATGATATGGACACGGCCCAACATATTCCGAGCCCGATGGTTTAAGAGGTGACGATTTTGGGTTTGAATGCGGCCCAACACTCCCCACGCCCAACCCGGTTGCCAATATCTTCTCTTCCACCATTTGAGCCATCACCATCAATTCATGGAGACCGACTGGTCTCAACAAGCGAACTTCGAACAAATGCCCGGTTTCAACCCTTTCATGAAAATGCTCTCCAAGATATCCTTCGAATATCCGGGACGGATGTCGCCGAGTTTCGAAGTTCCGCCTCGATATTCCATCACCGATCCAGTTTGTTTGAGATCAAGCGTGCGTTCCTTAAGGTTACCGAATTGAGACTCACGTTGGAAACGCTTAAACAATCGAGATTTGAGATTTGTCCAACTAACAAAAGGAACTCGTGAGTCGACCACCGAAACCAAGCCAATGCCTCGTCGTCGAAGCAAATTCATGGCCATGATTGCGTTCCGCACTCGGAGAGTCGATTGATCTCGAAATAAAGCTCCGCCCGAAACAACCACCATTCGGGTTCTCGCCATTGAAAATCCGATTAGCCTTTCGCCCCCTCGCCATGCATCCAAGGAGGTGGTGAAATCGACATTATTCCCACCGGAAGCAAAATCAAAAGGACGATAAGATGGTTGGGATCCTACACTTGGGAACTCATGTCTCGATCGCTGGTCTCGGATCCGTGCCGATCGGGCTTCGATCCTCTGTCCCAACCCGATCGAACTCCACCACCGACCCCGCACGTGTTGATGCCATCATCGATCCCGGTGCTCCCTTGCCTTTGGACATAACATGCAACGATCGCCGCATATCACTTAGTGATTTCACCATCTGTGACAAACTTTGCGTTAGAGAATCCATCCGCTCCTCCATTGTAGAGACCCAAGGCTGGGATCCCCCTTCACGCGATCCATCTCCTTCTCCATCGTCGCAAACTTAGCCTCTCCTCTGTTTAGGGCCCCCTTTGAATCGGAAACACAGCTCTAATACCAATTTGATAGACTCAACTAGGATTTGGAGAGACCAAAATCAAGAGAAACCCAGATTTGTATTGATGATCACAGAAATTACAAGAACACGGATAGACAATTCGAGTAGTATATTTACTCCCAAAATCAGCTCATACAACATGATCCCCTTCTTCACCGTTTGTCCCTATTTATATACTCTACTTATTGTAACTAACTAAACCAATGTAGTTGGTCCCCACTTCCCTTCAATTAGTGCTTTCCCACCGATGCTTTTGCCACGTGTCCCCTCATGCTTCTTGTGCCTTCGAGAATACTTCACTTAATAGGAGGCTTATCACCATATATGGCATGTGGTCTCTAAAAGCCCCAAGTCCCGATGGGTTTCATGTCTGTGCTTTACTAAAAGAACTAGAGTATAGTTGGCAATGATGTTTCTTCTATATGTTTGAAGGTGTTGAATGATCGTGGTTCAATTAGGGAAGCAAATGCTACCAATATGCTCCTTATTAAGAAGAAGAAACATAATCGCAGAGGAGACTTGAGACCTATTAGCTTGTGTAACATCCTTCAAAAGATAATTACTAAGGCTTTGGCTAATAGGTGAAGATAATGTTACCTAGCCTAATCTCCAAATAATAAAGTGCCTTTATTATAGGCCAATATATAACTAATAACATTATTACAACATTTGAGATGCTACACTCGCTTCATAAAAGGAAAAAGGGGAAGAAGGGCTTCCTAGCACTAAAATTAGATATTAGTAAGGCCTATGATAGGGTGGAATGGCGTTTTATTGAAGTTGTGATGCAAAAATGGACTTACCTAACAAGTTGATCAAATCAATCATGACTGTATAAAACTAAATTTGGATTCTACTTGAATGGAACAATTATTAGGAGCATTTTTCAGGAAGGGGTTTGTGGCAGGTGTGTCCAATATCTCCCTATTGGTTTTTGTTATGTGTAAAGGCCCTTTCTAAACTACTTACCCACGCAGGAGAAATAAAGACTATATAGGGGATGATGACTTGCTCCAGGCTCTGCCCTAAGATAAACCACTTATTCTTTGCAGATGACAGTATAATTGGGTTAAAGAAGGAATTGGAAAAGAAATCTGAAACATACTAGACATTTATGAAAAGGCCTCAGGACAAAAAGTAAACCTCGATAAATCAGCTACGACTTATAGTGATAATGTAAGGATAGTAGTTAAGAAGAAGGTGGAAGAAGACTTAAGGATCAAGGTTTCTACTTCCCATGAAAAATATTTAGGGATGCCTACAGTAGTGGTTTAAAATAAAAGAGCAATCTTTGTAGAGATCAGAGAGAACATATGGAAAAAGGTGTAAGGATGGAAAAAGGGCCTCTTTACAGATGGAGGTAGAGAAGTCCTGCTTATGGCGATGTTAGAGTCAATTCCTACTTATGTCTGAGCATTTCCAAGCCTCATGCACAACTCCAAAAAGAAGTAAATTCAACCTTAAATAAGTTTTGGTGGGGAAAAACAATGTCATAAGGAAAATTTCATGGGTAATCTGGCGTAAGATGTGCATATCTAAATAGGATGGAGGCTTAGGGTTACAAGATATAGCCTACTTTCATTCAAGCTCTGGTTGCTAAATATGCCTGGAGAGTCTTTAAATTTGAAAGGCTAGCTAGAAGAGTATTGAAAGGTAAATATTTCCCTACGACAAATTTTCTCGCATATGAGATGTATAGGAATTGTTCCTACCTATGGGAGAGCATCTTATGGAGAAAGGAATTGTTTATTAAGGGTATGGTCTAGCGAGTAGGTGACAGTGAGAAGACTGGGGTATTTAATGTGAATCAGGTGCCTAAACCTATGTCTTTTAGAATAATTACTTCCCCAATGGATCAAATTAATGAGATGAAAGTCGAAGAACTTATCTTGGAGGGTCGGGCATGGGATACCACTAAGATTAAAAGCATTTTCCAATCAAATGATGTGCATGCGATTAGCTTGATCCCTCAAGCTTTCAATTAAAAAGGACGTGATAATCTGGTTCCCTGAGAAAACATAAGAGTATTCAGTTCGAAGTGGCTACAGACTTATTTAAAGGGAGATGGATGAATAAAAAAGGCCAGTACCTCCATACTTACGCCATGGTGGAATACCTTCTGGAACCTTCGACTACCAGCTAAGGTGAAAATCTTCATTTGGAGAGTCTTTTTAATGCCCTACCCACCTAAACTAATATGATCTCTTGAGGAGTCCATACCTCGCGCGTATGCCAGATTTGCAATAACAATGAAGAAACATTAAATCACTTGTTCTTTGATTGTAAGGAAACAAAGAAATTTTGGAAACAACTTGATACATGGGAACATAATAAATGATGCACTAAAGCCCCCATGACAACTGTCTCCTGAATATCTTCAACTCGCCCCATCGCCACCTATTGGATGTGCTTTGTATAATATTATGGTTCATATGGAGACGTCGGGATGCAAGTGTTTTTTATGGCAAAGGCTGAGCTTTGACCCTGGACAAAGAGGCAATTAGACAATGGATTTTTGAATTTCAAGCGCAATACAAGCTAGATCTACAAAATCGCACATAGAATTGCAATGAAGCGAACTTGGAGTAGCCTAAATGGACCCCTCCCCTCCTAATGAGAACTAGCTAAAGCTAAACATTGATGTCTCAATGATACCTAATTCTACCTTTGTTGGGGTTGGTGGCACCATTTAGGAGCACGAGGGAATAGTCCATGAGGCTTTTGCACATAAGGTTGAAGGGAATTTTTTTCTACGAGGTTGCTGAGCTATTCGCCATTAAAGAAGGCTTGAAGGTTGCAAAGCAAATTGGGGTACAGTCTCCAGGGTGGAGTGCGATTCGAGTGAAGCGTGGCAAGAATTAAACATTCCCATGCATAAAGCTTTGCAAGGGAAATCATTGACGATATTCAAGATCTAATCCATAGAGAAGCTCGCCAGATCTTTTTCCACGCTCTAAGAGTAACGAATATGGTAGCTCATACCATAACGACCAAAGCTGAATCTAACAGTGTTCATTATACGTGGTGAAATATGCTGCTATCTCCAATTGTAAATGACGATCTTGGGTTTCTAAGTTAATAAAAGAATTTGTGTGGATTTTCAAATATATATATATATATATATATGTACTAATTTTTTCATCCTTGCTTGGAACTCCTACAAGTAGGTAGCAATATCCTTTCCATTGAAAATGCATGCCAAAGCATTGAGCTATGCAAATATTCATCCTTGCAGCCAACCCATGAATGGAACTCTTGCATAGTGGTTCATAGTCACAATCACAATCCTTGAATGGAACTTCAGCGAGTTGCTAGCAACATCCTTTCCATTGAAAACTCCTTTCAAAGCATTGAGCTATGCAAATATTTTCATCTTTGCAACCAACTCACGAATTCGTGCTTGAGGCCACCTCATTAGCTGCCATAGTCATATGTCAACCATCAAAATAAGATTAAACACATAAAATTATTTAGCTATACATATATGTATATAGTAAAATAAAAAAAAATAAGAAAGCATATATAAACATGTATATGCATGAATTAACGAAGACCTGAGAAAAGTAGTTGGGTAAAGGTCAAGAACAATGAAAATATCAGCTTTTCCATGAAAAGATAAAAAATGTTACAATACTAGACTGGTAATTTGATTTGCTTATATTTATAGAAAAGTTTATGTTTATCATAGTAAGTTTTGGGAGCGGCTAAATGTACCTCAGTTATTGCTTAAAGGACATTATTTAAATTTTTTTATGAGTTCCAATTCTGCCTATAGAGGAAATGACCAAGTTACCCTTCATATAAAAAGTATTGTCTTCCCCAAACCCCACCCTCTCTTCTCTTTCACCGATTTCGTCACATCAAAACCCCAAAATTGACTCCACACTCTCATCTCCTAGCGGACCAAAAATGCGTGAATCCACACAAAATCAACTTGTTAGGTTATTCTCTCCTTGTTTTTACTCATTTGGTATATTTTTTGAGTTTTTTACCGTCATTTTCACTTTGTTGTTGATGTTGGTTGTTGTTTTGTTTTTTTAAGGAATTTGATTTATTATTGATTTCCACATTTTTGTGCGAAATGTAGAATGAGTCATCAAAATGAAGCCACCTTGACAACGACGATGCATTTTTATAGTTTTTTATAGGAGTTTTTCATCGTGGAAGAACTTTGATTTTTGGTTGATGTCCTTGAGTTGTGCGAAGTAACGGGGTCGAGACACGTTTCGGCAAAGAGACACCGATATGTTACGGTAAATGCCGATTTACTTGAACTGACATTGTTGTTATGGTTTCGGTGCTTATTAGCCGAAACACATAGTTACATATCGCTTTATTTTGTTGACATATTCTACATACCAAACGTAGAGGTTGTGGTGGCCCCGCGCCTCGAGGCCGCCGGGTGGAGCTACTTGCACGGTCGTACAACCCGCCTGACGTCGCCACCATGTCAACGTTCCTCGATGTGCATGCTATTCATCGTATTCCTTATATTATTTGCCGATTATTTGAGATATACATTAAATTACAAGTATGGCTTGTGTTTTTCGAGTTTCAAGTAGGCAAACCAAGTGGAGTTTACAAATGAAAGTCTTAAAGTACATAAACAAGGATTCTCATTAACTTTTTAAGTTTTATAGAGCATTAGTCCTACTGTGGAAAACCCGGAATGGAGTACACTGTATATAAGGCAACAAAAGTAAACATATACAAGTACAAGTGTGTCTTATAGTCCCATGATACCCATGACACAGAAAAATATATCGAAATATAAACATCTACGAGTATGTCCAAGACCGTCAGTAGAAAGACAAGGTTACACAAAATTCCCTTTTTGTCGTTACTTGTAGAATGATTTGCACTCGATCACCCAACAAATGCAGTGAAGAGTCCAATGGTAAAATCCCAAGAGATGTCCACACAATATTCATCAAGAAATCAAATAAAACTACAAGGCATGTACGTTATCTTGCAATAAAAGGCTAACACCCCTTAATGTTGAGCAATACCAAACCTAAATCAGCAGGTAGATAATTAGAAAACATAACAATAATTGTATAAGTAAACAAAAATATACACACAGAGATAGCCCCTGTGTACCACTCAATCGGTAAATCAACACTCATATACCACATCTGCGTTAAACCCCAATGAACCATTCAACGAGCAAATCAAAATGTCACACAACAACAACATAATACAACCCCTAGTGAACCAACTCAACCGATCATCACAACAACATAATACAACCCCAAAGTGAACAAACTCAATTGGTCTTCATAGTAAAAACCCTAGTGAACCAACTCTAACCGACCTTCATAGCAAAGCCCCAGTGAACCAACTCAACCTATTCTTCAAATAATCCATAAATGCACGCGTAAAACACAATTATTCAACATGAACAAAACAACAATAAATCATGATAATACAGTATAGTTTATAGTTGAATAAAATAACGAAATAAAACGGTTGGCACTTGTAAAATACATATGACAATTAAAAAATAAATATTAAAAAGCGAAGAGAATTATGCGAAGCATTCTCGTGGGCTTTATGCACCTTAATACACGCTCTCGACTTCCCTGACTCTCGAATATAACCCCGCTTAGCTCTCGATACCCAAGCTATGGTCCTTAAAGTCCCTGATGTCAATTTAAGTTATGTTAGGTGTGTTTCTAGGTGGTTATGTTCTCTCTTAGCTTTCCAACGATAGTTAGAACGCCAAAATCCAACTTAAAATGAGGGAGATATGGTTGTTTTACGAAAGTCACTCAAATGGGGGGTTGTCGAAGGGAGGGAGTGTATTCCCTCGGATGGGGTAGCGCGCTCCACGCTCAAGCAGAACTATAGAAACACAGTCCTACATCCTCAAACCACCACAAATCATCCCTAAATGATCTCAAATCATACCTGAACTTGAAGACTCGATCAATAACCATGAATCATCATAAATGTATCTTATTTGAGTTGATTTAAATAAAAAACTTGCATAGATTGACATAATCAACATCCATTTATAGTTTCCCCAATTTCGCCATAAACTTTATTATCAGAAAATCATATTACAAATCATGTTTTATAGGTGTATTTAACTTAATCATATATGAAGATCATTAGAAAGATAGAGAATCAAAGTTTGAAATTCATTTTTGTTCACAACCCAAGTTTTTAAGCTCATTTTTTGTACTTATGATAAAGTGATAGGAGAGTTCACCTTGTTTGAATCTAAATTGTAGACTTGAACATCAACTTGATAAATTCCTCTCTCCTAGATCTGATTTCCAGCAGCTCCAACTCTGGGTTTTCAGTGTTGAATGCATATTAGATAGTGGAGATTTGGAGAGTTCCACTAAATCTAAGTTTTTATACTTTGCTTGTCATCATAGTGTGCTACTCATATCTCGAGACTATTCTGGAGTTCCCAATCAAGCTGTCCACATAACATTATGACTCTAATGTGACACAAATTAGTGACACATCTGCCTAGTTTCTTCAATCTAGGTTCATCACTAGATTGATTAAGGAATTCAATAAATTCATACCCAAACTATAAGAAAACCATTTATTTGATAAATTAAATTCACCTAAGCATATAATTACAAATGGATAGTATGTTCAGTCACATACTTAACATAATTGCGGTTACACTAATCCTCGACTACCCGACACCTGGTAATCAACACCTCGATGTGCATTTTGAGGTATGCCATAACTTTTGTATTTGATTAATTTGACTTTACATATGGTTTTATATTCATTTAATGTCACATTCACCTTAATTATAGTCATGCCATTCTACTTTGGCACTGTCACACCTTAGTGTTCCCATGCTTCGCCTACCCGATACCCGCGTCGACACACTTTTTGAGGTAAACTCCCAACATAAAATCTACAACATTCTAGTACACACATGCGATGCAATATGAAAATCAACAATTTAAACATTGCAATATAACAACCATCATGCAAAAAATAACATATTCTTTCGGTTCTCATGTCTAAGCCAACCGAGTTATCCACGTAAAGCCCTAATTACGATCGTTAATCTCGAGAATAACGCTAATCCTAGTTTAATTAATTAGGGCCATCACAATTCTTCCCAACTATGAGAAATTTCTTCCGCGAAACTTAAGGTAAACTAGATCTCGTATCGCGGGACTACTATGTTAATCTAACGGCCAAAGGAACCTCGGTACCGCAGATCTTACTTCTTTTTGGAGTCTCAAATGAAACTATCTCATTTGTATTGCAATTCAACAAAGGCGAACAACCGACGACAACACTACTAGTCTTTTTACGAAAAGTAGGTTGTGATGGAACAATAGACGACACCACTATTTGTTATTTCCAGGAGGAAGATGTGATAGAACAACAGATGATGCCATTTTTTGTCATTTCACGGGGAAGAAGATTTGTGAAACAACGGATGACACCGCATCTTGTCATTTCATGGAGAGGAATATGTGACGAGAACAATAGGCAATGTCACATCTTGGCGTTTCATGGGGAGGAAGATGTGATGGAACTACGAGATGGCGTCACACTTGTCTCTTCATGGAAAGGAAAATGTGACAAAACAACAGACGATGTCACTCTCACATGATCCTTTATTCATCTCTTAATAAATGGAGGGTGAATTTGTGGCGGGGCAACTAACAACGCCACTCTCTCATGATCTTTTATTTGTTTTCTTCATGGGGATGATGATGTGGAAGAACCAACTAATAATGTCAAATCTCACTCCCTAGGTGAGACTAGACTTTAACACTTGATGCCAAAACTTTGGTTCAATACCGACACTTTCGAGAATGGAATGCCTTGCTTCTGTTTCTTAGCACTCAACCTTGCCTCGAAGGTAAGTCGCATCCCTAAACATACTCTGTTATGTTCCTGCTCATTATCAGACCTCTAGCACCGACGGTTCCAATTGTGCTTTCACTAATTCTACTTGAACCCATATCATAACACAATGATGGTTTCTCCTGTAGTGCTTTATGGAGCACCCGACTATAGCTAGACAATATAACATGTTCGATGACACTATGACTATGACCATCATGATTGGTTTTTGCTCATGTATAAGTCATGTATGGTCTCATCCTACCTTTCTCGAATGTATACTTAGTAAGGTCTTACACCTCGTATAAAGTACCTAATGAAGAATAACCACTCATTCATTAGTGTCAATTGTCACTCTCTTTCTTTTTGGGTCTTATAAAAGTCACGTGTCTTTAGACTCCTAGGTCTGCGAATTACTCTTTTCTGCAAGTGAACATTTCTCTCTCTCTCTCTCTCTCTCTCTCTCTCTCTCTCTCACTCTCTCTCTACTTCTCTATATCATTTTGAAATTAAGTGGATCATCTTGGCAATACATGTATAGTATAGTACAATAAAAAACATAACACATATATAGACCTAACTCTACTGCCTCACAATCACTTACCAACTAGAGTTCTAAGGCAAGTACGTCGAGTTTCTACATCTAAAATTTGTTTATTAAGTTTATCCAATTTCTTTTAACATTTATTAAGATTTTGTTTATACTTTTGGGGTTATAGGAGACTTGATAGACACTTGTACATGTATATATTTACTTTTCATAGTATGTGGTCACCGATATACATTGCACTTTATTTTGGGTATTTCACAATAGGACCGATACTCTATATGACATGAAAGTATTATAAATCTATCGTTACATTATGTTAAGACTACCACTTGTAAATTTTTAATTATCCACTTTCAACTCTTTAAATGACAAATGAAATGCTAACTAATAATTGAACAATTGATTGATATTATCGTTGATTAACGAGTTAGCATGACTAGCGAGAGCTTTGATGTGGCGTTGACAGTTGGCGAGGTTGCGGGACCGCGTAGAGCTCATACGACGGCTTCGGACACGGGACCACAAAATTGCTACTTGAACCCAATGCAATTGGATATTTGAGTTTTTAACTTAAGTGTTCAGCGCAATTGTCCACGATATTACCAAGATTATCGTTTACTACATCTTGTAAGGCCTTTTGAAAAGTGTATAACTAGACATTATTTAATATAGTGTTTAGTATGATTTTAAATCATATATAATCCTATGATTCATATTGATAATCTCTCATTTGTGTTATTTATAGGTATTGAGGACTTGAAGTGAGGATTTGAAGAAAAAACCAGAAAAATTGGCAAGACATGCAATTTTTAGGAAAAAAGGTGTTCTATGCTACCACTCACGTCGTGGATCAAGCCCATGACGTGAAACATGATGTCCCTGTCATTTTGATAATGAAAAACAGTTGATAGGCAATAATTAACGTCGCCACTCATGCCACAACAGCAAGGCCACGACGTGGAACAAACACTCACGGCGTGGAATGGATAATTGAAGAATCTGGAGTGGAAGCAAACCATGTCGCCACTCATGCTGCATTGTTAAGCCCACGATGTGAAATGGCACACCCACGATGAGGAATTAACACCTTTAATCGAGACAGTAGCGTTTCACGTCGCCACCCACATCGTTAATTCACGCCACTGCGTAACTTGCGGCATGTAACGTGAAACTCGAATTTCTCCCAGATTTTTGGGAATTTTCTATTGGGATAGATTTTTTAGGTTTTATATAAATAGAAACTTAAGAACTAATTGCTTCCATCCTTTGTTTATGAAACAAATTCAAGAAATTGGTGTTTAATCTCATCATGTCCGATTAAACTCCATTAATGTAGACATGAGGTGGATCAAACAACTCTCTTAGCATCAAACTTTATGTAAGATCTATTTTATTTTAATTCAATTGCTTTTTGGTATTCTGTTTTCTTTGGTATTGTTTGATTATTAGGATTATGCTTTGATACATTATGAAGGGCCCTTTGCATGTTCTAGGTGAAAACCCATTACTAGTGAGTCTATTGCATACATAATTGTGCAAGAAGACTCAAAGAAGTGGAACTTAACCATACCAGTTGATTCCTTTTGGGACCGATCAAATACCTCAAGGATCAAGCTAAATCGGATGCACTAGTGATCCGATTATCTTGGTTTAGGGTTATACGTTTGACTAGAAGAGTAGTCAACGATTATACCTTGGCTATCGAATAGCGGAAGACAAGGAACCAGTGCGCATTTGGTTCTATAGCTACTATATGATACTTTTGAATTGCATACTTTTATATGGATCGATGATCATAGAATTTGACTATGCCAATTGAGGAAATTTGAGAAATCGAAAGTCTAGGTTGTTTTTCTCATTGTTTTCATTACAAAGTAGTTTAAATTCTTATTTTTGGTAAACTTCTTGGAAACTATATTTTCAAAACCCCGATTTACTTTATTGTTTCCTAGCTAAATTAAGAACCACTTGGTCTTCGTGGATTGACCTCGTGCTTTCCACTACTTGCCATTCTGTAGTATTTTGTATAGGATTATATTTTGATGCATTCGACATGCATCAAATTTTGCACCGTTGTTCTTGGGGACCAAGATCTTTTTGACTTAGATTTTTCTTTTTCCCTTTTTATTCGTTCACCTTTATGCCCAAAATTCTTCGTCGATCAAAGTCCATTGGATCTTTACTCCCATTCGATCTGGAGATTAAAAAAACTTACCATTAGAATTCGAGAGAAATAATGCGAGAGGAAACAATCCTCAAGAGTTTAACTAAGCGACGAGCAATCATTTTACATGGCTGACCATGATGGAGTTCCGCCACTAGAGAGGTGGGAGGACCACCAAGATGTTCCCCCTCCCCCTAAACATTGGATCAAGGGGAGTTCCACATGCACCAGTGGCATCGCAAAGGTCGGTAGTGCCTTAATTCCAACCATTTAACCCAAAAATGGTTGATCTTGCACCACTGAGGCTACAAGCACATCCTTGGGCAAAGGGCAAGCCATCCATTGCATTATCATAGGAATGACGAATGATGAGATATAGGATCTCCTAGCTCATCAACCACACTGCATCGCATTCCTAGCTAATAGGGGAAGCATTTAAGCTCAAATCGCTTTCATAAACCTTCTACTCGTCATCCATAAAATGGATCGATATGATCTAATGATTTTCATTAAAGACTTTCACTCTAAGTGTAGGACTATGATTCCCTACGAATCAATGAAGATGAAGTCAAACTCTCGACTTTTTGTTATGCCATAAGGATAAAGCCCATGACTAGCATTTTTGTTTTCCATTAGGTTTCATCATAAACTAGAATGACATGATCACCGCATTCTTGAGAGAATTCTTTTCGGAATCCCAATCTTCCTAACTCGTTAGGGAGATATGTAGTATCAAGATAAAATGGGGTTAATCTTTTGGCGACTACTTGGGTCGATATAAATGCTTACTCGCGAAGTGTCCCAAACATGGCCAAAATAACCTCTCCTTTGCTCATTTCTTCTATATGGGACTTTGCATCTCTTGAGAAATGTATGATTGATAATGCTTAATCTAAAATAGCTCAAGACATGCTTGATTTGTATGAGTCTATTGCAAGTCAACCACATCAAGTACATTAAAGACGAAAATGAGGGACCTTCACGAAATCTTTTCAATGAAGTTAGGTCAAACCAAACTAATAACATGCTTGAAAAACTCACCGATCTCATTAATAGATTCCCGGCCTCCAGGAAAACTCAAGCCATAGCTTCTCGATTTTGCTCAAATACAGACCATTTTGCTGATTCTTATTCTACCTTATTCGAGGATGAACAAGCTTACGCCACAGTGGCGGATTCCAAGGACCACCTAGGAATCAATACAACAATAATTTAGCAACACTTATAATCATGCCGTGAAAAGCCCCTATCATAGTTATGGACCTTTAAATTATAACTTTCTAATTAAGACAAAGTTTCCAAAGATTTAGCCCAATTCAAAACTAATACCAATGTGACAATGAGAAATCTCAAAGTCCAAATAGGTCAAATTGCCCTACATTTAGGGCATATGGATGACAAAGGAAAGTTCCATTCTCAACCACACCCGAATCCTAATGTGAATGTAAATGTTGTCACTCTTAGAAACGGGAAAGAGTTGGAGGAACCCAAGACTAAAGAAGTCGCCAGAAATCCAAAGAAGTCAAATAAGAGCTCGAAGCTTAATCGGCTCCTCATGAAATGGAAATCTTGGATAAGGAAGCACAACCTTCTATCAAGATTCTATCCATGTTCCTTTAACGCCTTATAAAGAATAAAAAGGTAGGTGAAAAGAAGGAAGTTCAGAAATATCATGGAAAATGGCGATAAATATCATACTTCTCTATACTTTAGCACATATGCCCCACTATGCTAAGTTGTTGAGAAATCTTTACATTACCAAAGGTCGACTTAAAGGTAATGAGAAAATCACTATAGGTGAAAATGTTTAAGCCATCTTACCTAGAGGTTGCCCACAAAATGTGAGGATCTCGGGATGTTCTCTATGTCTTGCACTATTGGTGAGGTCAAAATTCAGAAAGCAATGTGCGACCTAGGCGCCTCAATCAATGTCAAGCCACTGTCTATTTATGAAACATTAAAGGTGGGCCCTCCGATGATACTAGAGTTGTCATACATTTATTGTTCATCCAGTGGGAGTGTTAGAGGACATTCTAGAGAAAGTGAGTGAGCTCGTACTTCCTGCTGACTTGTATATCGTGGATATGAAAAATCAACCTGACCCCTATTTCTCCTCAGTCTTACTTGGTAGGCTTTTCTTAAAGACTACCCATATTAAGATTGATGTTCATAATGGTTCCCTTACTATGGAATTTGATGGTGAACTCATCAAGTTCAATATATATAATGCGATGTGCCATCCTAGTGATTCCTCATCTTTGGTGCTTGCCTTGAACAATGTGGACTCATTTAATCAAGATGTCTTTCTCGTGAGAAGGAATGATATGAAATTGGTGTTAGAGAATCATCTCGACACCAAATTTTTGCGAAAGCAAATCCATACCCTTGATATTGAGATCGAGTTGATCTCGAGTTTGATTCTACCCACTTTTTCCACCCACCCTAGCATTCTTAGACTTACCTACTTCAAACTTTAAGCTTCTCTCCTTTATGGAGCAAGCCCCCACACTTGAGCTTAAACATTTGCCCAATCATCTCAAATATGTGTTTTTAGGCGAGAACGATACCCATGATAATCTCTAGTGAACTCATATTATCGGAGGAAGAGAAGCTCATAAATGTTCTTCAAGAGTTCAAAGAAGCATTAGGGTGGAATATTGTTGATATCAAAGGTATAGCCGTTCCACATGCATGCATCATATTCATATAGAAGAAAGGTCTAAATGTTCATGAGAAGCATAACGAAGACCAAACCTTACGAATGATGGAAATGGTTATAAAGGTGATTTTGAAACTCTTTGATGTTGGATGATTTATCTGACCTCCAATAGCAAGTGGTTCCTAAGAGAACGGGGATCACGGTGGTCACCAACTCACAGGGTGAGTTAGTAGCAACCCATATCCAAAATGGATGGCGAGTTTGCATTGATTAGAGAAAACTTAATGCTTCTACTAAGAAAGACCATTTCCTACTGCATTTCATCGATCATATATTAGAGCGATTAGCAGTCATGTCTCATTATTGATGTTTGGATGGATACTATGGTTTTCACCAGATTGTTGTTGCACAGAGGACCAAAAGAAGACCACATTCACCTGTTCTTTCAGTATCTTTGCTTATCGGTGCATGCCTTTGGGCTTTGTAATGCACACCCACCTTTTAGAGGTATATGATGAGCATCTTCTTCGACTTTGTTGAGCACTTCATTAAAGTCTTCAAGGATGATTTCACTTGTTTACAATGACTCATTCTATCTTTGTCTCAATCACTTTACGAAGGTTCTTCACGGATTTATCGAAAGAACTTGGTCCTTAATTATGATAAATGTCACTTCATGGTGGACCAAGGTCTTATCTTAGGACATATCATTTCAACCGAGAGGAGTAGAGGTATACCCAACAAAATTTGAAGTCATTCAAAAATTGTTCTACCCATGAAATGTACGAGAAATCTGAGCTTTCTTTGGCCATTCAGTTTCTATCAACGTTACATTAAAGATTTTCCATAAAATTGCACAACTACTATGTCCTCTCCTATAGAAAAACGTGCCTTTCGACCTAGACAAGGCATGTAATAGTGAAATTGAAGGACTCAAAGATTCTTTTATCTTTATTCCCCCTATCAAAACTCCTAACAAGGAGCTACCTTTTGATATCATGTGCGATACCAGTAACCATGTTGTAGGAGCTGTGTATGGGCAATGAGTCATACGTGTTTTAAATGTCATATACTACGTCTCCTGAACTCTTGATCCTACCTTATTGAACTACACCACGATACAAAAGAAACATCTAGCAGCGATGTCTTCGCTTTGTAGAAATTTCGCCTAACTTTAGATACTAAGGTGGTCATATTTTGACTATGTCGCCTTAAAGTAATTAATGGCCAAAATGAAACTAAAACTCATCTCATTAGGTTAATACTTTTATTACAAGAGTTTGACATCAAAATAAAGGATAATATCATAAGAGTGGTGTAGAAAATCTATTTGTTGACCATCTCAGCCATTTCGAGAATGGTGAAGCACCTGTCCCCCTTTGAGATGATTTCCCTGGTGAACATCTCTTAGCCATCACTGATGAACTCCTTTGGTTCATGGATTTGGTAAACTACCTCGTTACACGAGAATTGTCACCTTACCTAACACGAATCCTAAAGGATAAAATTTGGAGCGACTCTAAAGACTACATATTGGATGACCCATACTTGTGTAAGTTTTGCTCTAACCAAGTGATCTGTAGATGTGTCTCCCAGATCGAGACCCAATCTATTTCGACATTATGTTACTCGTATGCCTACGGTAACCATTTTAGTCCATGTAGGACAGCTATGAATGTCTTGGAGAGCGGGGCTATTGGCCCACTATATTTTATGATTCCTATTTATATGCCAAGGCATGTACCAAATGTCAATCAACCAAGGTATCTGTGTCACGAGAGATCAAATTCCATTGACCAAGATCCAATTTTGCAAATTTTGATGTTTAAGGGATCAATTTCATGGCGCTATTTCCATTACCACGAGGTTATCTCAATATCTTATTGGCAATAGACTACATGTCTAAATGAGTGGAAGTTAAAGCCACCCGCACCTAGGGTTCTTCGATGATATGCGATTTCTTGAAATTATGGATTTTTTCCACTTTTGGAACTCTACGAGGTTTGATTAGTGATAGGGTACCCACTTCTAAAATCACATGGTTGAAAGTCTCTAATGTAGGTATAATGTTACGTACCAAACGCCTCTGACCTATCATGCTTAGATGAGTGGCCAAGCATAGGTGTCCAATAGAGAGATTAAATCCATTTTACGAAGACCGTAAACCCGTCACGAAAAGCTGGAGTATGTGCCTTGAATAAGCAGTATGGGCCTATAGAAGGGCGTGTAAAATGCCAATAGGAATGCCATCATATTGTTTGGTCTTCGATAAATCTTGCCATTTGCCAGTTTAGTTAGAGCATAAATCCTTATGAGCTTTCAAACAACTAAACATGGAACTCGACGCAATTAAGAAAGAAAGAAAGTTGGAACTCCAAGAATTGGAAGAGACCCGAAACGATGCCTACAAGTGCACTCGAATCTACAAAGATAAAACCAAGGTGTTCCACAATCGCAACCTACCTCGCAAAACTTTCTCCATCAGTCAAAACGTCTTGCTTTATAATTCTAGATTGACTCTCCACCCCAGGAAGATGAGGTCACGATGGCTCGGACCTTTTATTGTTACTAACATTTTGGACATGGTGTAATTAAGATCAGGAGCATGGATTAAGGGAAAGTCTTTAAAGTGAATAGGCACCAAAAGAAGTTGTTCAATAAAAACTTCCCACATCATGATATCGAGAATGAAACTCTACGGACAGTAGAGTAAAATGATTGAGAGTTCGACTGAGTCGAGCTAAAGACTTCAAACAAATGCGCTTTTGAAAAGCAATACAAGTTTCTATCCCCTTTTACTTTTATATATTCATTTTTAGTACTCTAGTGACATACTTGTAATTATCATTTTGGTGACTATTTACAGGTGCTACGATCTTTCCTTGGCACACCGGATTGCAAGAGCTCAATATCACTCATGTGGCTCGTCACGTAGTCTCATTATCCACAGTTAGTCTAATAGGGATTTTGTAATTTTATCAACTTTTATTTATTTAATGTTGGTGTTTTATATTTTCCATTTGATTTATTATGTTTAATTTTAGGATTAGATCTAGTATTTTTATTCTAAGAAAATTGGTGAATGACGTCGTGGACATAACCCCACGATGCTTATACATCGCCTCCCATGGCACAAATCACTAGAGATCTCATGTCGTGGTTGGTGTTGCCATGCAAACCATGGGCTATGCCCACAGCGTCATTCACTAATTTTTGGGAATTTTCTTACTTAAGTGTTGGGCATAGTTGTCCTGATATTACCAAGTATTATTGTTTACTACATACCCTAAGTTATGTTCATAAGTGTATAATTAGACATTATTTAATAATGTGTTTAGTATGGTTTTGAACCATAATCCTCTATTTTATATTGACAATCTCTCATTTTGTTGTTTATAGGTATTGAGGACTTTAAGTGAAGAATTGGAGAAAAAATCGAAAAATTGGCAATACATGCAATTTTTGGGAAACAACAAGTGTTACACCGCCACTCTATGCCGTGGGATCATGCAAACAACGCGTGAAACATGATTGCATGACATCATTTTAAAGATGAGAAGCGGTTGACGAGGCATTGATCTAAGCCACTACTCACGGCATACCAGGCCAGAGCCACTATGCGGAACAAATGGTCACCACATGGAATGGATAATTAAGGAATCTAGAGTGGCGAAAATCCGCGTTGCCACTGTGCGCATTGCTATACCCACGCACGGAATGATGCACCTACGAAGAGGAATTAGTGCCTTCAATTGAGACGGCAACCTTTCACCCTGCCAGTTCACGCCCACAACGTGACTCGCAGCTTGGAACGTGAAACACAAATTTCACCTAGATTTTGGGAATTTTGTTTAGGGATAGATTTTTTAGGTCTTAAATAAATAGAAACTCGAGATTTGATGGATCTCATCCTTTTTTACGAAACAACTTCAAGAAGTTGGTGTTTAATCTCATCATGACCAGCTAAACTCCATTGATCTAGATAGAAGGTAGATCAAACGACTCTTTTGGCATTAACCTTTATGCGAGTTCTATTTTATTTTAATTCAATTTCTTTTCTTTGGTATTCTATTTTCTTTAGTATTGTTTGATTATTAAGGTTAAGCTTTGATACATTGTGAAGGGCTCTTTGCATGTTCTAGGTGGAAATCCATTACTAGTGAGTATATTGCATACGTAATCATGCAAGAAGATTCACACAAGTGGCACTCGACCATACCATTTGATTCCACCTTTTTGGGACAGGTCAAATACCTTTGTGATCTAGGCTAAATTAGATGCACTAGAGATCGATTATGTAGGTTTAATGTTTTCACAAGATATAAAGCGGTCTTCATGATAAACCCAAGGCGCGTGAGTCTAAGGTTATACATTTGATCAAAGGAGTATTCAATGGTCATATCTTGGATGTCGAATAGAGGAAACGAGGAACCAGTGTGCGTTCGGTTTTATAGCTACTCTAGGATACTTTTGAATTGCATACCTTGATATGGATCGATGATCATAGAGTTTGAATATCCTAATCAAAGAAGTTTGAGAAACCGAAAGTCTAGGTTGCTTTTCTCATAAGTTTGTTACAAAGTATTTATATTCTTGTTTTTGGTAAACTTCTTGGAAACCATTTTTTCAAAACCCCGATTTACTTTATTGTTTCCTAGCTAAGTTGAAAACCCTTGGTCTTCGAGGATCGACCCCGTGCTTGTCACTACTACAATTCTTTCTTATTTGGTACTCTAATAGGGATTATATTTTGACGCATTCGAGATGCGTCACCGTAAAGGTTTTGGTTAGGATACACTGTAATAATATATATACCCCATCAGTTTACTCTAGGGACCCCACCTAATTCTATATTGGAATTTTAGTTGGTTGTTGGAGTTACAAGTCTATGATATTACTGATAATGTCGGTTAACAAAGACCATTACGCCTATAGAGGTTCCGGTTTTCTAAAATACAATCTTATTCATACCCACCAAAATTTATCTTTAAAGTGTAGAACACGGATGACAGATCCGCGGGGTTCGTCTCTAAATGACCCTCCCATGACCTCATCGATCGTGAAAGACAGAGAAAGTGGATTTTTTTCGGGTTTTGTGAAAGTTTCCATTTGGGGTATGAATATTGGAAATAGGTTAGGGTGGTGTTTTGTTTGTTGAAGATGATGGTATTCTAGGGATTTTGAATAAAAAAAATGGGGTCCCGTTTACCAAAAAATTCAAAAATATTGTACGTTAAAGTAATAAGGTCCTCTAAGCAAAAATTGGGGTCCATTTAGTCGCTCCCTAAATTTATGTGCTATGATTTTTTGCAAGATTTGTTCATCAAGTGAGGATATGTTGGCTATAATGATAGGAACATTTTTTAGAAGGTTTGAGCTTTTAGGAAAGTGAGGATTAATTAAATTCACATTAAAGGTCGAAGTATCAAAAACTAGAGGTATAATAAAAGGCCTATTGCTAGTTGTATGAAGGGCTAATGATAAAAAAATATCATAAACTTTACAAATTGTATCAATTATATCTTAACTGTTGGAATTTATCAATTATACTTCAACTTTTTTTTACTTACTATCAATTCTATCCTCAATTAATATGGGCATTTTTTTCTATCATAATATATGCACACACACACGCACACACACTACAATAGAAAAGGGCAGTTAATACGGTTTTTCACCGTTATCATATAAAAAATCTTGTACCAGATTTAAAGCGATATTATTTATACATATGCATTAGAGCTCAATATTCATGATACATACATATATATAAATGCACACACTCAATCACATACATAATATGTGGATATATTACTTTTGTCAAATTAAACAACTATGAGTAACCTTCTAATAAAATTTGAATGTCATTTTAATCATATGTATATACACATAATTCTCAAGTTACATTGGTGATCTATAAACTTATTAAATCTGAACTAGATTATTAATGTATGTATCATTGATTTATAAATTAGTTTTTTTTTGTAAGTCCTCGTGCGCTTAATTTATATATGAAGCTTCAAAGATTTTGATATAAATTGATCAATGTGGATAATCATGAAAACAAATTGAGGATACAATTGATAGTAAATTGAAATGTTAGGATATAATTGATACAACTTGTAAAGATTAGGATATTTAATCTATAGGTGACGACCTCAGGGTTGATACCTAATATGTCTTCTGGTATCCATGCAAACACACTCTTATTACATCTTAAAAAATGTACGATGGAGTGTGCAACTTTTGTGCCAAGAAGGAACCTATGTATGTAACATTATTAGCATCCTTTTTGTCCAAAGAGACTGCATTTAATTTTTCCCCTAGTTTGGCTCTTGATCTTTGTCCAATATCCTAAGAATCAACTAGGAGGACCTACTTTGTCGAAACATTTGTCTTCAGTGTCGTGAGATAACAACTTTTGGCCATCTTTCAGTCTACTCTCACTTTTCTGATCCCGTTTGCCATTGGAAATTTAAGTTTGAGTTGGTATGTTAAGGGCACATCCACTGAACGTGTTGTGATCAGTCCTTCCAAGGATAGTATTATATGAAAATGGAAAATTTACCACAACAAAATGAAGTATGTGTGACTTGTTTAGGAGGGGCTCCTACAGTCACCGAGAAAAAAATTGAGCCTTCACCCTGCAGTTTTGCTCAATTTGTGACACACGTCGAGCATGTACAATAATTTCACATATTTTACTATTATTTGTAGTAGTTGTAAATGGGATATAGTCTCCACATGGATTTTTCAAATCTCTTAAGAATTAAGGCTGCCCTTAAGGTTTACCGGATTTAACTTGTTTTAATTTAACTAATTTAATTAAACATGAATTAAACACTAATAATATGCAAACAAAATAAACAATTAATTAAAATGACTAAACAATAAACAATTTAAATTTAATAAACTAACCTAACGTAATTCAAACTAACAATGAAATAATTGATAGATCAATATGAATGAAATATCTAAACAAATCCCCACCAAACATTGTAATATACTTGGATTGCTTTCAAACACTAGAACATAACATCACTTCACAATATAGTTATAATTATATTGCATGGAATCGAAAAATCATTAAGTCATAATTCATAATAGGTTGATAGTCTTTAGCCATCAACCGATTTTCCTATATTCAATTGAAAAGCCACATTCTTATCATTGTAAATCTACCCATTGATAAAACGCAACATCATAGAATTAGGATATCATTAACACTCAATGAAGATTGCACCTAATCTAAGCCAATATTAATCGAAGCCACATAATAAACAACTTAGAATACAATCACCTAGAATATCTACTCGAGAAAAGCTCTATAGATTAGTCCTAGTTACTATTTCTATAATTGTTGTCAATAATTACTGAGACATAGATTTTGACACTCTAAATAAGGAATATATTGGCCACTATGCACTCAATACAAAGAATCTCTAGTCGTAATATGCAAAAACGACTTGTTTATTCCATGATTGACATGTATGAATCGATCTAAAGCATTAAGTACCTGATTCCATAATTATAACTACATAGCAATCCAAAGTATATACACGTCTAGGGTTTGATTAGATTAACAAACTACTCACTCATGCTGGAAATAAACAATGCAAATATATAATTAAAAGACAAATAAATAAATACCTCAAAGCTCCAATGTTGTTTCACATATACAACTAAACTTAAAAATAAGAGTTATGGAGAGTTAGAGAGAATAATTAGAGAGTAAAAGAGAGTTATTTCGAAGCTCTCTGGTTATATATATAGTTTCTCTAAGTATACATATCCTAGATAAATACAAATTCTTTATATTAATCTAAAAAACTTGTCACCAACCTCAGTGATTTCTCAGCGATTCCTAAGTTGCACATAAATCACTTGAGTTAATCACTTATTTTAGCTCTTTGTACACCATCGATTTAGCTTTGATTTTTAGTATATTCTTCAATTCATTATGGATTCAGCAAAACTTTTCTACTTGTCGATTTAGGTGGCAATTACTAATGTAAATGCAAATAGCTAGACTTCTTTTTCACAGCTTTTGCTCTTCTTCATCTTTTTCTTCCATTTTTGTTATTTTCCTACTTAAATCTTGAAATCACAAAATAAGAGAATACCTAGTGTAATATCATTATTTATGTATAAAATTAACATAAATACACTATAAAATATATCTATTTATTGACTTGTCAAATATTCCCAAACTTAGCACTTTGTCTTTCCGATCAAAGGAATACTCTACATCATATTCTCTTTTTATTCTTTATATATTGATTTCAATTTAATTCATCTTATCTTTAAATAATATAAATTGTAAAATAGAAGTGAATTTCAAATGAAAACATATTACCCACAAGTAAACGAAAGTTATGATAAAATAGAATGGTTTAGACAAAACAAACCATCTCTTAATGATAACTTAACCACCCAATGCAACACCCCTTATAACTTAAAGTTCAATCAATACCAAGATCAGTACATAATATAGGTTTTCTCAACCTCAAAACACAAAAATAACTAGATTAATCTTAATTTTAGAAAATAAAATAGCAACAAAATCAAAATTAATAGAAATTTTCACGAGATACCAACGAATATATCATTTAAAATGTGTTAGATTAAGAAATATGTTATTAAATGCTAGCTTCAAGTACTAGAGTTAGATCATTTCTTCAAGAGTTTTAGAACATCCATATTTTTCATCTCTCATTTTCTTTTCTACTCCATTCTAACTATTTCATCTTATTACATTTCTTTTGCTTTTGCTTTTGGGTCCCTGCTACATTTCATATGGACATTCTCACATTTTTTCACTATAGATTCTCTACTCCATATCATATAGAACTTATAGGACTATATATAAACTCTTGTCAACATTTTTCACTGTCTACTAAAGTTAAAGAAAGTATTCTTTCTAACTTATAGAAATTCATTGTTTTCTTACGTATTTCTTCTTTCATTTATGGCATAATAGCTTTCTATATATATACTATAAAAATATTTAATCAATAGCTTTTGTATCATAAGATTGTTAGAAATATGTCTTGTTCATCTTGCACTACTATTTCAATCTTCTACCCATTATCATGATTAACATTTGGTGTTCAATTTAGTGTACACTTGGGTAATAAAAATATCATGCTCACTTGAATTCGAAAGAAATTTGAAAAATTTCGTCAACTTACTTGAATGTCCAATCACAAGTTTGAACTTTTTGGATCAATTCGAACTTATCTTTTACCTTTTTCATTTCATTGCTTTCTTTGCTATTATTGACATACATCACCTAAAATACTCCCCAACTCCTTCAAACCTTGTCCTCAAGGTTTTAAAATTAAGTTGGGTTTCCAACAAAACAAATATACCATGTGAAGTATAAACAAATTGATATGTATAATAAAAAGGCTTAATAGGCAAATATATCCTAACGTTTCAAAGTTTTTACAAAAATATCCTAACGTTTAAACTTGGGCAAAAATATCCTAACCTTTTGATTTCTTATAAATTGTATCCTCGCTTTCCTATTTTTTAGTGAATTACACTTAAAAATATAATAAATTATGCATACAATTGAGAATATTATTTTATATAAATGCAATTGGTATGTAATCTAGTGAATATTCATCACTTTGATTGTGGTTTGATATATAATAATTACAAACAAGTATACAATTTGCATGAAACTAAAAGGTTATGATATATTTGCAAAAATTGAAATGTTGGGATATTTTTGCAAAAATCTTGAGACGTTAGGATATATTTGCCTATTAAGCCTAATAAAAATATAAATAAATAGACAAATATTGAATTCAATAAATTTCAAATGAATTGAATGCAAAAGGGAACATATTACATTCATTAGCAAAAATCTCACCAAAAGCAATATATTGAATCATTCATTCACTCACCATACAAGAGAAAATAAGTTACACACGGCGGCGTCTAGAAGTAAATTCATCGTTTGTGTCATCATCATCATCCATTCTGCAGAATGTTGGGAAACATAACTATCAGTTTGGGCTATAAGTCCCAGTTTGAAATTAAACTGCAAAGATGAAATGTCAACACTTCTCCCGGAGTCATGTAAATGAATATCATGTCTTCTCTCAAACATAGAATGGTATCATTGTAAAGTCTTCGTGTTTGTCTTATTATCATTTCTTCATGCGGTGAATTTTTGTCCGGTTACACAAAAGAATAAAATATGGTTGAAAAAAATTATCCCGTCCTAGGCATCGCGAAGATGGCATCGAACGCGTATCAACACTCGACGTTCACTCTAGCCATCGGTCTTGCCACTCTCAGTGCATCTTCTCTTGTCTTCCTCCTTGTTTCATTCGTGCCCCGCCTTCTTGTTTCTCTCGCATTTATCACATTAAATGATTCTCGTTAATCCTTTGAGTCATTGTATCCTACCAACTTCTTCATTCTTTGTACTCCCCATCATTTATGGCCTTCTTGAGCAATACATTGAATTCAATATCGAAACCCACCAGACTTTCCTACATAATTCAATGATCAAAGTTAGAACGGTAGTCTTTCATTATTTGTACTTTCCATTGTACACTTCATAGAATCATGTATAATTTTCCAACATCAATATAACCATTTTTCATAACTATATGGTACAATAGAGCGACTCTTGGGTTCTTCAATTCAAAGTGTTGCTTGGTTGGATAAAAACATGCGTCTATAATATAACTCTAACTCTTCGTAATCTTCCTAAAATAGGTGGTTTCAATAAATTTTAGATGTCATTCACTATCAAGTGCAAATCCTCTCCTCATGGGTATCTTTAATGCGTCTGGGTTATTTCAAAGGGATAGGATTCCTTATTTACATAAATGACATTCGGATAATCCTCCTTCGTTCTCTATCTCGTTATGTGGTAGATCGAAAAATCTACTTAACCTCGCAGTGAAATATCAATCTTCTTCCTTTTACTACTACTTTATCCCATTCCTTACTAACATGGCCATTTGCATAAAATTGTCGTACAATTTCCAAACATCATATTTCTCCTCGACTCGCATAGTCTCTCAAAAGTCGCTTCCATCCTATTTCTCTCGATAATGCTCATAATTTTGTCCTCATACTTGCTCACATTCTTAATTTGAAACCCTATATCAGGAATTATGACCCTCTTTTATCACTTTAGTAACTCCTCCGAGCTCTAGGTCTCACAAACAAAGAAAGTTCATAACGCACTAAATAACTTGGGTATGGATTCACGAAATATTCTTCCTCATGGGAAGTGTCTATATATTAGAAAAACTCGTAGAAACCCCCCAAACTCACTTGAAAACCCATATTCAAATTGAAAATTTGTATAAAAACCCATTTTCAAAAACAATTTGCGACAAAAACTCAAAAACTACATTCGATGAAAATAGTAATAAAAAAACAATTTTGTTCATGACATCGAAATCAAAAGGATGTTATATTATCAACTTATTACCTTCTTGAGAGTGAATCTCTCAAGTAATATGCTCTATTAGCTCCTTAGACTCCCTCTTCAAGCCTCGATTCGACAAAACACTCGCCAAGCCAAAACTAAGTTGTATGAGCTTGGATTCGAATCTTATAGGGTTGAATCACTCCTAAATAAGGTGGGATACACTTTAAGAAGCTAAAATCCAAGCTATGAAGTGTTGAATCTAGACAAAATCGATTAGTTAATCGAATGGGTGCTAGGATTTTAGGTGTGAAAGGGTTTATGTTGGCGATTTGGGGTTCGTCTTGTAAAAATATGGATTCGTGCTCGGTGAATCTGGGTTTAAGTTAAATCGTGACAAATCGCCAATGAAATCGCTGAAAACTTATCTCGGTGGTCCAAAGAACTAGTTCAAAGAATCCTAGCATAAAACCAAAATCGCTGAAAAATCGTGGAGTCAATTTTCACTTAAAAACCTACAAAGCTCGCTAGCGATTTACCCAACGATTCCTAGTGTTATTTAGTATCGCTAGGAAGTTGTTGATTAATTTCTTTAGTTTTTCCAATATATCAAATATTATATTAATTATCACACATTGTAATCATAATTAAGGTAGAATTGATCAATATCCAACAAGAAATATTATGAAAATAAATTTGGATTTGTAAATAGGAATTTTTATACTACTAAATAACTACTTTATTACTTAAAATAATTAAATACAAATATGATTCAACTAAAAATAACTCGATCATCCCCTTCTCAGTTAGAGATATCCCAAAAGAGAGTTAAAATGAGAGAAAATAAATATAAAACCTATCTTAAATCTAGTAATACGAAAAGATATTGGCTCGATCAAACCCCTTTATATGAAATTATTTCAGGATTATAATCCTAAAATATTTCCATTATAAGAGTCAAAAGTTGAGAGAACATAAAAACAACTAACTAATCCTAATATAAAAACTAAAAGTAAAGATAGATTATAGGTCACATCCCATAGAGATCTCTTTTGTTTATAGTCATTGGCTCGACTTGGTAGATAAGGTCACTCGTCGATCAGCTTGAACGAGTCAAACTGACCATCACCAATTCTTCATCATTCTTGAGGTCTTCAGCTTTCTTATCATTCTCATCATCAGTGTAACATCCTTCAGGGTAATCATCATGATAGGAGTTCTCTCCCCTTCATAATCATTATCATAATTATCATCATTAATGTAATCGTCCATCTCGTAACCATCTTGAAGGCGCATATGATCGTTTCCCATCTTAAATGTAACTATATGTTGTTCTACATCAAAAATAGCTCCAGCTGTCTTGAGAAAAGTACGCTCCATTAATATTACATCATCTTTCTCAATCTATGGTACTACCAAGAAGTTGGTGAGATACTTAAATCGTCCCACTTGCACTAACACATAAGTTCGATCTTTGAATCATCCCACTTGCACTTGCACTTGGCTTTTCGCACCATTGTTCCGGTAAGATATTCATATCAGCTTATGTGTCAAGTAAAACACCAGGGAAATCGATGTCATTGATCATCAAATTGAGGTAGAGTTTCTCTAGATTATCTTTGTAAATTTCAATCATATGTCACTAAATCTTGAAGCTTTAGTTGCTTATCAGGAAATTTTTTTTCCGTTAATTGCTTCCCTTCTTGATGTTGCACTTTAGGTTGTGGCTCTTCAGGTTGCTTCTTCTTTGATTTCTTCTTCTTATTGTGCAGCTTCTTATATATCCATATTGTAATGATTTCATTTTTATGGTTTCACTCGCGTGGATGCAAATATTGAACTCCATTTCCTTACTTTGTAGACTTTATTGCTCGGTCTCGAGATTGATGATCTCCATATCCTGTTCAACAAAATTTTCATAATAAGGTTTTAACCTATGACTATTTACTCTAAATATTTGTCATGTTTCTAAGCTTTCTATTTATGTTTGATCCATTTCATGAAAAGTGACAAAGTTTTACGCTGGCTGTCAACCTATCGCAACCCTCCTCCATTTTCCAAGAATGGAAAATGAGCTTGGGGCCTCCTTCCCCCACTTTTTGGGTATGAAAAGTGAGTTTGGGACCTCCCTTACCCATTTTTCGATATGAGAGATGGAGAAGTTACTTCGATATTTTATTTAATGATGGTCAAGTTGATACTATAATAGAAAAAAACCCACACCAAGAAAGAAATATAAACTATACACGCAATATTAGAATTGTAGAAGTTAAAGAGGCATTGAAAAGAATGAAAATAGGGAAAGCATGTGGCCCAAATGAAATACCCATAGAGGTTTGGAAATGTTTAGGAGAAATTGGATTGACTTGGTTAACAAAACTTTTCAATAAAATTTTAAAATCAAAACGGATGCCAATGGATTGGAGAAGAAGCACGCTTGTGCCAATCTTCAAAAACAAAGGAGACATTCAAAGTTGCTCAAACTACCGGGGAATTAAACTTATGAGTCACACAATGAAACTTTGGGAGAGGATAATTGACAATAGACTAAGAAGAGAAACAACAATATCGAGAACCAATTTGGTTTCATGCCAGGAGGTCAACTATGGAGGCGATTTTCCTTATAAGACGATTGTTAGAAAAATATAGAGAAAAGAAAAAAGATCTTCATATGGTATTCGTAGATTTAGAAAAAGCATATAATAGGTCCCTAGAGATGTTCTTTGGTGGGTTCTAGAAAGAAAAAGAGTGCATGCTAGATACATAGACACTATTAAGGATATGTATGATGGAGTAGTAACGAGTATAAAGACATTTGGAGGAGCTACAAAAGAATTTTCCATTACGATAGGACTACATCAAGGATCGGCTTTAAGCCCATATCTATTTACTTTAGTTATAGATGAACTAACTAGACATATTCAAGAGGATATACCATGGTGTATGTTATTTGCATATGATATTGTCTTAGTGGATGAAACTAAAGATGGAGTGAATAGGAAATTAGAACTCGGAGGAATACATTAGAATCTAAAGGCTTTAAGTTGAGTAGGACGAAAATCGAATACATGCACTTGTGAGTTTAGAAACACTAGACATCGAGATGACGGAGTGGTAAAATTAGGGAAGTAGAAGTTCCTAAGGTAAACCACTTTAGATACCTATGATCAATCATACAAAATTATGGTAACATTGAGAATGATGTCACACATAGAATTCAAGTTTGGATGGAAGAAATGGCGAGTGCAACAGGTGATTTGTGATCGAAATCTTCCTACTAAGTTGAAAAGAAAATTTTATAGGATCTGCAATTAAGCCAAATGCTATGCTCTATGGAAGTGAATGTTGGGCGGTAAAGCAACAACAATTACATAAAATAAACATAGCGAAATGAGGATGCTTAGGTGGATGTGTGGTAAAACTCGTAAAGATAGAATAAGAAATATAGAAATTCAAAGACAAGTAGGAGTAGGATCAATTGATACAAAGATTAGGGAAGAAGCGATTGCGGTGGTTTGGTCACCTGCAAAGATGGCCTACAAATGCTCCAACTAGAAAACTTGACTCAATAGAAACCGTAGAAATTCGACGAGGTAGGGCGGACCAAAGTTAACATGGGATGCATTAATTATGAGGATTTGAATGGTTTGAAAAGCTCACCATCAATTGCACTTAATCGAGCACAATGGAAAAGTTTGATCCATGTAGCCAGACCCAGTTTTGGGGACTTGGCTATGTTGTTGTTGTTGATGATGTTGTTGTTGTTTCTAAGCTTTCTATTTCTATTATGCCATGAAATAGTAAATTGACAACCAGATAAGGTCATATCGATCTTGAATGCAGTTTTCCCTAGAAATAATTGAAGTCTTGAACAAGAAAGTTGAACTTTATCCCCTACTTGAAAATTTTTAGGAATTAATTTCTTATCATGAAATGCTTTTGTTTTATCTTTATAAATTGATGCATTTTCATAGGCGTCATTCCTAATTTCTTCTAATTCTTGAAGACTCAACTTATTTTGGTTTCCTACTTTATTGCAATCCATGTTACATGCTTTTATTGCCTAATCAACTTTATGTTCTAGTTCTACTGGTAAATGACATGTTTTTCCAAATAGTAACCTGTAAGGTGTCATACGTATGGATGTCTTAACTATTTTTCTATATTCCCATAATGCGTCTTCTAATCTAAGACTCCAATCCTTATGTGTAAGACTAAATTATTTTTCTAGTATTAACTTAATTTCTCTATTGGACATTTCAAATTGTCCACTAGTTTGTTGGTTATATGCACAGAGATACCCTATATGTGAAGTTGTACTTAGCAAGTAGATTAGCTACTAATTGATTACAAAAATGTGAACCTCTATCACTTATAAGTGCTCTAGGTGCTCCAAAAATTGTAAAAAAAACTTTATCTAATGAAATTAACAACTATTTCTAATGATTAGTTTTAGTAGCTTTTACTTCTATCCACTTAGACACATAATTTACGGCAAGTAAAATATAAACATAGCCATTTGAGGGTGGAAACGGTCCCATGAAATATATGCCCCATACATCAAACACATCACAAAGAAAAATATGAGTTAAAGGCATTTGATTTCTACGTCCTAAGTTTCAAGTTCGTTGGTAATTTGGACAAGATTTTATATAAAGAAAACAATCATGAAATAGAGTGTGCCAAAAGAATCCAAAATCTAGAATTTTACGAGTCGTTCTACGTGGAGCAAAATGTCCTCTATATGCATAAGTATGGCAATGATATTATTTTCCTACTTTTGACCTAAAATAGCTCCAACTCGCATAGTTACTTAATCACACATTATTTCAAAGGGTAATGACCATCTGGTGATTTAATCACAAGTGTGGTTGTTAAAGAATCCTTTAATTTATTAAACGCTCTATTGCAATCATTGGTAAATTCAAAAGGAATGTCTTTTTGAAAAAGTTTGCATAAAGGTTGCGTAATTTTAGAAAAAATCTATTACAAATCTTCTACAGAATCATGCATGGCCAACAAATGAACGTCTTTCTCTCACCGTAGTGGGGTAAGTTAACGTTTTCATCACTTGATGACAAGTCAATAATTAGACACATTTCATAATGTAATTTAGGTTTTTTATATATAAATGATGATATTACACTAGGTATTCTCTTTTTTTGTGATATCAGGACTAAAATAGAAAAAGGAAGAAATGGAAGAAAGTAGAAAGAAGAGCAAAACAATCAACTAGAAAACAAGTCTAGCGATTAGCCAGCGATTTGAGTTTACACTACAAATCGCCACCTAAATCGGCAGTAGGAAAAAGCCAGCGAATCCACGGCGAATTGGAGAATGCACTAGAAATCGTCAACTAAATCAATGGAGCGTAGAGAGTTATACTCAGTGATTACTCAACGATTTATGTACAACTTAGGAATCGCTACAAATTGCTTGAGGTCGGTGATAAAAATATTTTAGATAAGAATGAGGATTTTGTATTTATCTAGGAGATGTACTCATCTAGAAACTACATAAAGGACTAGAGAGCTTCAAATAACTTTCTCTTTTCTCTCTTATTCTCTTTTTAACTTTCCATTACTCTTCTTTTCAACCTTTTGTCTTTTAAGTTTAGTTTTATATGTGAAGCAACATTGGAGCTTTGATTAAGAGGTATTTATTTGTTTGTTTATTATGTCTTTTAATTAGATTTTTGCATTGTTTATTTCCATAATGAGTAAGTAGTTGGTTAATCTAAACAAACCTTAGGCATGTAATATACTTAGGATTGTTATGTACTTATAATGATGGAATCATGTACTTAATGCTTTAGATCGGGTTCAAACACGTCAATCATGGATTAAATAAGTTGTTTTTGCATATTACAACTAGTGATTCTTTATGTTGAGTGCATAGTTACAAATATGTTCCTTAATATAGAGTGTCCAAATCAATGTCTATGGTTATTGACAACAATTATATAAGTAGTAACTATGATTAATTTATAGGCTTTTTCTCAGGTGGATGTTCTAGGCGATTGTGTTCTAAGTTGTTTATTATGTAGTTTCGGTTAAAATTGGCTTAGATTAGGCATGATATTAATTGAGTGTAATGTAATTGTATTTCTACAGTGTTGCATTTTATCTAATGGGTAGATTTACAATGATAAGAATGTGGATTTTTGTAGCTTCCCCTATCCCGATTAGAGCGATACTCTGCCTGAAACCCTAATTAAGCCCCGGTAACCTAGCTAGACTTAACTAGAGCCAGCAGACCTCTCTATCTCGTACACGATAAACTCTACCTATATATTAATATTGAATAAACAATACAAAGTATACGCACCAAAAATTTAAAACTTTTGATATTTAACAATATACGGTAATACAGACTTTATCAAAACCCAAAACCTCGTTTATAAACCTCCCAACCCTATTTATATACAACAAAATATATCAAATAGTGTATATATGTACAAGAAGGTTCATTACATTATAGAGAAGATATAAGACACCTATATCCTCTCTTTGCCCTTTCTTGAAGCGCTAGGTTGCGAACTTGAAATATTAAATTTGGGGTGAGCGCTCCAACTTGCTTAGTAAGTAAGGATTCACAAAGCCTTCAACATTCCATATAATAATCAAGAACATTATGCAATGACAATATGTAACAATGTTAACTAACAAGAATATGGAAAGCATATAATTCAATAAATAACGGATGCAAATCAAAATGTCAATGACTATTAACTTTGATTCCCATTTTATTTATAAAGCTGAGTCAATTACCTATCGACACCATTAATGCGATTGCCAAACCTACACATTAGCCGATGTGTTGTTAAGCCAATCCATTACTACCCAATGGTTCTATCCAAAACCCTTTAGTGAGTATGTAATCTACGCAACTTTGTTTATCGAGTAGGAAGTTACATATAGGCCGAAGAGTAACCCATCTCCTATATAACCTGGTCTTAGTCACATGAACTTATTATCATGAATTACATTAAACACCATTTTTCATTTATTAAAACCATCATAGTGTACATAGTCTCCTATTTAGTCCATCAACTACATGAACTATATATATACTAGGATAGCCAATCAACATTGATAAATAAGTGAATCCATACTTTCCTCGGCTTAGGTTTTCGTTCCAAATTCCCTAACTTTTTAGGCACTCAAGCTTTCTCGGGGATCCAACATCTATCACAAACCATTTATGATCAATATAGGTCTAATACCTTATATTTAAAACCCCTAGTTTGTCCCTAAGTCCTCCAAAAATTCTAATCAAAACTCAGCTTATTTGTTGTTTTCTGGGGTAGGAGCGTGCTTCCTTAGTAGGTGGAGTGCGCTCCAAGTGGTGAGTTCATCCTCACTGATGAAGGGAGCACGCTCTATTGCTAGGTAGAGCACGCTCTATCCTGTACTATTTCGATAGTACACAGGGCAGCAGCCATTATTTTATCCACAAATTCACACAACAATAGCAAAGATTCCCAAAATTCATCGAGGTGGACCTCTAGTGAGGTAATAAACCATTTCCAATCAACAATCCTCATAATTCATAGAGATATCATCAACTACCATCGAATTGAACTTCAAAAACATAAAAACTACACTTACCAAAGTGATGATCTCTGGATTCTTAATCTTTTAAACTCTTCAATCCACGTTAAATCAGCTCCCTGAGTAATCTCTTAAGATCTGAATCAAAACCCTCAACTCTCTCTCTTTCTCACACAATTTCCTGATCAATTATAGAGATAAGTATGAGGTTTTTAGTTTAAATATATGGATCTAAAAAATCCATGTGAAGTCGATATTCCATTTACCACTACTACAAATTAATAGTAAAATACGGAAAATTATTGTACATGCTCGACACATGTCAATTTTTGGCATCGTTGCCGTGGATTTTAAAAATAATCTCTTGAAAACCTTCTTGTTAAAAGTTATATAATATGGCTGAAGATGTGGAAGAATTAACTTTTAGGCAATCTGATAGAAATGTCAAGGCTTATGAACTTTCACAATAGAATTTCCTGAATTCGAATTGAAGTTTGGACTCATAAATCCGTTACCATATTTCTATGGTGAAGATAATGAAGATGCTCAAAAGCTAATTAGAGAGTTCCTGCACAAAGTAAGCACATTCAAACCTAAAGATATAGAAATAGACTATGTTAAATTAAAAGCTTTTCTTTCTGTATTGAAAGGCTAAGCTTTAGATCGGTTATTTTATCTCTCTCAAAATTACATAACCAATTGGTCGAGACGCTACAAGTCTATCTTGATCAATACATCCCAAAGAAGACAAATTAGTTTGTATAGACAAAAATTAGTAATTCTAGGATGGAAATTGGAGCAACTTTTGATGAATTTTGGGATAGGTATCAAAGATTGATTTCATTATGTCTAATGCATGGATTTATCGAAAAAACTTTAATGCAATATTTTTATGAAGGATTAAATCACTTAGAACAAATATTCTTAGACATGGTATATGGAGGGTTTTTGCTTGACAAAACACCAACTTTAGCAAGAGAAGTTATAAATAAAATGGCTAAACAATCTAAGCAATATGGTGAGAAGAGTGAACTAATAAAGAAAATCTAAGTTAAATAAATAGGACATATAAGACACCACACAATAAGATAGATGAGTTAAAAGTCATGGTTGAATTATTAATAAAAGATAGATCAAGAAAAGTAAAATCTTGTAACAATTAAGCCATTCTAATGATGAATACCCTATGAAACAACAAACCAAAATAAAAGAAGCTAATGCTATAATGAACTAATATGATGGGTTTGTTGATCTCATTTATAACTTAAATAATTATGCAAATTACTCACAACCGAATGTAGGTAATCGCACTAACAATCGGGGTTATCAAAGATATAAACCATCTCATAATTCGAGAAAGAAGAAAAAGATCAAATAATTCAAACATTACAAAATGATATGAGCAAATTAAAAAAAAAAAAAAAAAAAAAACCAATTGAGTTAAATGGCAACACAAATGAGTGAATTTTTAAATCAAGGGAAGTTACCATCTCAACCTTATCCTACTTTACATGAAAAAGTATCACCATAACATTAAGAAGTGGTAAGCCTATGGATGAACACCAATTAATTTCTAGAAAAGAAATAGAACTAGAACTAGAAAAAGAAATTGAAGTAACAAAAGATTCCTAACTAAAAGGGTAATGAACCTAAAAAAGACATACCAATTACTATAAATCCACAATTCCTTCATTGTTTGGAAAATAATAAAAATGCTAAGAAATTGCAGGAAGAAAAATAAATATTTGATACATTAAATAAAGTAGTAATTAATATACCTCTATTTGAAGTCATTCAAAATATACCTAAGTATCAGAAATTTATAAAAGACTTATGCACTAATAAGATTAAGGTTAATGAAAATGTGAGTTTAGGAGAACACATATCAATAATAATTCAAAAGAAGTTACCTCATAAATGTTCTAACCATTGAATGTTTTTCGTTCCATGTATGATTGAGAATATAGGAGTTTCAATTTCTAAAGCATTGTGTGATATGGGAGCCTCCATAAATGTTATGCCTTTATCAATTTATTTACAAATGATAGATGTACATCTTGAAGAAATTGGTATAGTTGTACAATTAACAGATAGATCCACCGTTAAACTAGTAGGTTTATTTAAAGATGTACTAGTCGGGTTAATGATTTATTCTTCCCAAAGAGATTTCTATGTCATAGATATGAAAGAAGATAATTTCTCTAATAGCACTTCTCTAATCTTAGAAAGAGCATTTTTTGAAACAACAAAAGCAAAGATTGATGTTTTGAACGAAGCATTAACAGTGGAAATAGATGACGATATAGTGAATTTGAATATATATAATGCAATAAGATATCCAATGGATGTTTCTTCCATATGCACTATAAATATAATAGATCCGTTAATAGACAAATCTTTTAGAAAAGATGAAATAGGTAAATTGGAATTGGTAATAGAAGATTTAGAAGAAGATGACGATAAAGATTAGGAAGCAAAAGAGATAATAAGTACTTTGGAATCATATAATGAACTACCGTAACTTACTTATTACCTCGACTTATCTAGGTCTCCTTTAAAACCTTTACTTTCAATAGTTAAAGCCTCATAATTAGATCTAAAAACCTTACTAGATCATTTTAAATATGTTTATCTAGGAGATTGTGATAAATTACCAATAATAATTTCTATTAGACCAACAAGTCCAGAAGAAAATAAGTTGATAAAAGTATTGAAAGAACTTAAAGGAGCAATAGGATGGACCATAACTGATATTAAAGGAATAAGTCCAGCTACATGCATGCATAGGATAAACCTAGAAAATGATACAAAAACTTCTAGACAACCTCAATGTAGATTAAACCCACCTATGATGGACATAGTAAAAGTTGAAATATTAAAATAATTAAACGCGGGAATAATATTTCCAATAGTTGATAGCAATTGGGTAAGCCCAATCTAAGTAGTCCCTAAAAAGACAGGAATTACTATAATAACAAATCAGCATGGAGAATTAGTACCAACTAGAATAAAAAACGGTTGGAGGGTATGTATAGA
Source organism: Stephania cephalantha (assembly GCA_039657325.1). Classification (NCBI taxonomy): domain Eukaryota; kingdom Viridiplantae; phylum Streptophyta; class Magnoliopsida; order Ranunculales; family Menispermaceae; genus Stephania; species Stephania cephalantha. Next base: position 11,770,606 of record CM077575.1, read on the forward strand.
TTATAGAAAGCTGAATGGCTCAACTAGGAAAGACTACTATCCACACATGTTTATAGATCAGATGTTAGAAAGATTAGCTGGAAAAGAAAACCCATTACTCATGTCTAGATGGTTATTAAGGATTTCATCAAATACATGTAGCCCCAAAAGATAAGGAAAAAACAACTTTTAATTGCCCCTTTGATACATTTGCTTCTAGACGTATGCCTTTTAGTTTATGTAATGCACCTGCAATGTTTAAAAGGTGTATGCTTAGTATTTTCTCGGATTATGTGAAAAATTTATTAAAGTTTTTATGGATGATTTTACGGTTTATAGTAGTTTTTTCGATAAATGTTTAGTTAATTTAACTAAAGTACTTAAAAGATACATAGAAAAGAATCTTGTACTAAATTATGAAAAATGTCATTTCATGGTTGATCAAGGACTTATATTGGGACATATAGTACCACATAAAGGAATATAGGGAGATCTAACATAAAATTCAAGTAATTAAAACGTTATTGTACCCCTACTACTAAGAAGAGAAATGCGTTCATTTCTTGGCCATGCGAGATTATATAGAAGATTTGTAAAATATTTTTCTATACTTACACAAACTTTGTGCAAACTTTTACAAAAATACATTTCTTTTGAATTTTCCAATGATTGCAAGATAGCGTTGGATAAATTAAAGGATTCTTTAACAACCACACATATGATTAAATCACCAGATTGGTCGTTACCCTTTGAAATAATGTGTGACGCAAAGTAACTATGCAGATTGGAGTTGTTTTAGGTCAAAAAGTAGGAAAAGAGTCTCATGTTATATACTATGGCCCAATGAATTATACCACAACTGAGAAAATTAACTTTTAGCAGTAGTGTTTGCCTTAAAAAAAATTGACCATATTTATTAGGAACAAAAGTAATAATTTATTCAAATCATGCACCATTGCAAAACTTAATGACAAAAAAAGATGCAAAACCTGGACTAATAATATCGATACTACTTCTACAAAAGTTCAACCTTACTATAAGAGATAAGAAAGGAGTCGAAAATCTAATGGTAGACCACTTAAGTAGGTTCGATAATGGAGAACCACCTATGCCATTTAGGAATGAATTTTTGGATGAAAATTTATATAATATAAAGATTGATAACCCATGGTATGCCGTTATAGTTAATTTTCTTACCACCAATAAGTTATCACCTTACTTAAAGAGAGCTCAAAAGAATAAAATTATTTGTAAGTTTTGCACTGACCAAATAATTAGGAGATGCATACCACATTCAGAAGTACAATCAATTATATCACATTGCCACACTTATGTATGTGTTTAGAGGCAATCCATGGAAATGGACTTTTTTTATATGGAGGGGTACCCCAAGCACATAACAACTAAATGTTTTAGGAAAATCACTAAAGCTTCATGTTATTACATCAACGTCAGCATACAGCCAAACCTGCAATATTACGAGATAGTGAAATACAAGGTCGTCCTACTTTACTATATTGTCATGGGATTAAGATACCTGAATGTTGGAAAAATCATTTATGAGTCGATTAGGAGTGCCATCACCAATAAGAAGAACAATGGACTTCTTTTCCCTTTGATGAATACGGCCTTTTGTAGGGAGGACCAACTGAACATGGCAAGGCTTGACATGGATGTTTTACAGGAGAAAACCATCATTGATGAGGTTATAGAGAGATATGGAAGAGTGAATGGTCATGAAGACACAGAGGATAAGAAAGAAATGGTTGAGATAGCCAGAAGAGATACTGAGCAGAGTCGAAAAATCAAAGATTACACGAGGAGAATCTTGAAGGAGATGTCAAAAACACAAAATTATTCAAACGTGGAGCAGCCTGTTAAGGATTATATCAGCTTATATATTGAAGAACCAGAGTTGGATTTCATGGGTGCAATTTGCGCAATCAGATGACCATTCTCCAAAATAAAGAACTGGTGTTTAAGAGCCAAAGAGCCTTAGCAAAGAGCATTTAAAGATTAAGCGTGTAATATCCAAGAGAAACATATGTTGAGGAGGAGCAGAGATCCATGTACCATCTACACAGATGAGATTACCACTTAGCAGTAATCTTGATGTTCCAAAACTCCTAGGTCAAAAATACCACCTCTACGACCCGTTATGAGCTACCAATCCCAAAGGATTGATCCAATGGAGGATGATGACGACGCGACTTTCGGAAGACGACATTGATTCTTTCATTCTATTTAGCTTCTCTGTCTTTGAGTGATACGTTGTGAGCTCCTCTATGTAATTTCGGTATAAGTGATATATTTTCTGATTAATGATGATACTTTGTGTTTACAATAGTATACGATGTGATACATTTTATTTAGTGCTTTGGTGTGATATTTAATACACTTGATATATAATAATGATGTTTATTAATTAAATTTTTATGCTCTCTGCCTTATTATAATTTTAGATTGCCTTTATTCATTTCTTGATTGTTAAATTTATGATTATATCGATTCTTTTATACTTCACGTTATATATTTGTTATGTTGAAAATCAGTCTTCTTTTTTAAACCTTGAGGATAAGGTTTAGAATGAGTTTAGAGGTATTTTAGGTGAAGTATGACATTGATGGCAATGAAATGAAAGAAAGGTAGAAGAAAAGTTCAGATTTACTTTTAATCCGATGTTCAAGTAAGTTGATGAATTGTTTCGAATTTCTTCCGAGTTCAAGTAAGTATTAATTTCATTTTACTTTATTTTTAGTAAGAATGCTAATGAACAACTTTACTAGTTGATGTATACACTAAATTTAATACCTTGTATTAGTCATGATAATGGGGTAGAAGATTGAAACAATAGTGCAAGATGAACATGATAGATTTCTAAGAATCTTGTGATGCAAAAGCTATTGATTAAGTAATTTTATAGTATATATAGAAAGTTATCATACCACAATTGAAAGAAGAAATGGTTTAGAAACCATTGAATTTCTATAAGTTAGAAAGTATATTCAACTTTAGTAGATAGTGAGAAGTGTTAACAGAGTTTATAAATATATATATAGAGAGTCCTATATATTCTAAAGGAAATGGAGGAGGGAATATATAGTGGGAAAATGTGAGAATGTCCAAAGAAATGGAGCAATGACTCAAAAGCAAAAGGAAAAGAAATATAATAAGATAAATAATTAGAATGGAGTAGAAAAAAATGAGAGATGAAAAAGATGGATGTTCTTAAACTCTTCAAAGAAAAGATTTAACTCAAGTACTTGAATCTAGAGTTGAATGAAGTATTTCTTAATCTAACATGTTTTAAATGACATATTCATTAGTATCTTGACAAAATTCCTATCGATTTTGATCGTGGTACTATTATAAAGTATTTTTCTAAAATTAAAATTAATCTAGTGATTCTTGTGCCTTGAGATTATATACTAGTTATCAAAAGGTTGATGCTTGCCGGTGGAGATTGAGAAAACCTTTGTTTGACCTTGGAAATGAACTTTAAGTTTTAAAAAGTGTTATATTGGGTGATTGAGTTATCATTAATGGTTGTTTTATTTTGTCTAAATCATTCTATTTTATCATAACTTTCATTTACTTATGGATAATATGTTTTCATTTAGAAATCACTTTTATTTTAAAAGTTATAATAATAAAAGTTAAGATGGATTGGACTGAAATCAATTTATAAGAATGAAAAGATAAGGTGATTGAGAGTATTTATTTGTTCGGGACAGCAAAGTGCTGAGTTTGGGGTGTTTGACAAGTCAATAATTAGACAAATTTATAGTGTAATTTAGGTTGATTATATGTATATATTATATAACACTATGTATTCTCTTTTTTTATGTGATTTTATTATTTAAATAGGAAAATGAAGAAATGGAAAAAAGAGAAAGAAGAACAAAATAGTGAACTGGAAAAAAAAAGTCCAACAATTAGCTAGTGATTTACAATTGCACTAGGAATCGCCACCTAAATCGGCAGTAGGAAAGTGTCAGCGAATCCTAAGCAAATTGGAGAATGAACTAGAAATCGCCAGTTGAATTGGTGGAGCACTTAGAGCCATTTCCAGTGATTTACTCAACAATTTATGTACAACTTAGGAATCGCAGAAAAATCACTAAGGCCGGTTACGGGTTTTTTTAGATTTATACGAATAATTTGAGTTTATCTAGGATATGTATATGTAGGGAGACTATAAAAAAGACCAGAGAGCTTCGAAATAACTTTCTCTTCTTTTATCTCTATATTATTTCTCTTGTCTATTCTATATTATTAGTTGATGTTTATAGATATATTGGAGCTTTGATTTATATTAAGGTATTTATTTATTCATTATGTTTATCAATGATATATTTGCATTGTTTATTTCCAACATGAGTTAGTAGTCTATCAATCTAATCAAACCCTAGACATGTATATACTTTGGATTACTAGATAGTTATAATTAAAGAATCATGAACTTAATGCTTTAAATATATGCATACATGTCAATCATGGATTTAACAAGATATTTTTGTGTATTACAACTAAAGAAGATTAATATTGCAAGCATGGTTGCAAATGTGTTATGTGGTATTTTGATTATGATTATATATGTATAGTCATACAACTATTCTCAAAGTAGTAACTAGGATTAATCCAAAGGGTTTTCTCGAGTTGATGTCCTAGGTGATTGTACTCTAAGTTGTTTATTATGCGGCTTTGGTTAATATTTCCTTAGATTAGGCATGATTTTCTTTGAGTATAATGTTATCGTATTTCTACGTTGTTGCGTTTATATCCATGGGTAGACTTACAATGATAAGAATGTTACATTCCCATTAAATTTAAGAAAATTGGTGGCTGGTTTAAGGCTATTAACAAATTATGAAATATGGTTTAATGATTCCAAGATTCCATGTGTTATGATTATAATTATAGTATGAAGTGATGTTATATTATAGTGTTTAAAAGCAATCCAAGTATGTTGCATTGTTTAGTGGAGGTTTGTTTAGATGTTTATTTAAGATATTTCAATTATATTGAAATTGAGTATTGTTTAATTTAGTTTGAGTTGAATTGTTTAGATTAAGTTAGTTAATTTGATTAATTAAGTTAGTATTTATAGTTTTTATTTATTTAATATTTTAATTCCCATTTAATTAGATAATGTAAGTTAATAAAACCCAAAAAAAAAAACTTTCCTTTGAGATTTGAAAAATCCCTATGGACACGATATCCCATTTACCACTACTACAAATAATAATAGAAAAATATGAAAGACTATTGTACAGTTAATGGGATGAAATCAAAAGAAGGTACTTTAGAACAAGTCAAACTTAACGCTTTCCTTTTGCAATGAAAGATCAAGCATGAGATTGGTTGTTTTATCTCCCACATGATTCGATAACTACGTGGACTAAAATGTTAGAACTTTCCTAGCTGAATATATGTTTGCTAGAAAAATTAGTTCATATAGAAAGCAAATCACAGTTGCAAAGATGAAAGACAATTAAAACTTTAATGAATTTTAGGATAGATTCCAAAGACTAATTTCTTCCTATCCACAACATGGATGTATTCAAAGATCTTTACTAGAATATTTTTATGAAGAACTCAATCACTTTGAACAAAGATTATTAGACACAGTATGTGGTGGATCTTTATTTGAGACAACACCAAATTTAGCGAAAGAAGAAATTAATAAAATGGCAAAATAATATAAGCAATATGGTGAAAAGACTGAATCCTCAAGAAAGAAGTTCTATGAAGTGGATAATAAAAGAAATAATGCATCTGATGATAAAATTAATGAATTATCTAAGATGGTTAAGCTATTAGTTAATGATAGATCTAATCGAGTTAAGGCTTGTGGATTCTATAATGAGGCTACACATCATATGGATGTGTGTCCTACTCTACATGAAGAAAATACTGAAAAGGTTAATGCAATGATGAATCAATTTTTTGGTCCCCAAGAAATCAATACAATAATAATTCTTATTATTATGGAAGACCAAATCCAAATCTTAGTCATGGTCCTCAAAATCAGAATTATAATAATTATAGACCAAGAGCTCAAATACAATCTACACTTAACCAGTAGCCTCAACAAAATACTCAACCTATAAATCCAAGTTTAGAACAAATTGTTATGACCTGTTACCTTAAGCTGGTGATTAATGTTAATCCAAATTTTAATTAACCCGAGTTAGGCTTATGGTTAAGTCCAACCTACCTCGATTAGCGTATGCGTGGGTTTGTATAATGGTTTGTGTTTGTTTGAAATGTTTGTGAGTTTTTTAGGCTGTAGTATAAAAAGGGAATTTATATACAAGCTTATAACAGAAAATAAATAATTAAACAATAAATAGACGGTACACCAAAGGCGACGAGGGGGTCGTGAAATGAATGTGCACAGCTAAGAACACTCGTAGGCATGTTCGGTGAATTTATTGGCGAGAAAATACATGGATAATATATATTTATATATATTTGATATAAAACTAAAAGTTTGAATTATATAAATTTATAAATATTGAACGTAAGTGTTGATGGTGTCAAAATGTGTGTCGCATTAGAGAGTGTCATTTTAACACATCAACCACTTGATCAGCCTCGAGATAGCGCGATGCGTATCTCGAAGAAATCCATATATATTAATAAATAATCATCAAGTTTATCCTTACTTTCTCATTTCGATCATTCCAGAAGGTGAGAGAGAGGGAGAGAGACTGAGGGTTTGATCACGAGGAGTGCATCAGAAGAGGAGTTTCTCACTAAATTGAGGAGCTTAAATAACTGGAATGCCAAAGATCATCACTTTGATAAGCTTAGCTTTCATGTTTTTGAAGTTAAATTCAATGGTAGTGATGACATCTCTATGAATTGTGTTGTTTGATGACAGGAAATGTTTGTTACCTCACTAGAGATCCTCCCTGATGATTTGGGTGAGCGTTTGAGGTTGTTGTGATGAATTGGTAATGAAACAGTGGTTGCTGCCCTATTCACTCTCGAGGTAATATAGGGCGGAACGCGCTTCATCGATCAGAGGAGCGCGCTCCCTTCATCAATTGGGACAAACCTAACTGGTGGAGCGCGCTCCACCCAATCAATGAGCGTGCTCCCACCCCCGAAAACAACAATTGTGCCATATTTCTCTTAGAATTTCTTAAGGTCTTAAGGGTTCTAAACACTAGTAATTAGGTCTATATTAATCACAAATGGTTTGTGACAGGCCGTGGAACACCGAAAAAGCGTGTGATAACCGAAAAGTTAGGAATTTGATAACGAAAACTTAAACCGAGGTAAATATGGATTCACATATTTATCAATATTGCCTGGTTGTCTTATTATGTAGTTCATGAAGTTTATGGACTGAAATGGGGGACTGTGTAAATAGTGATGGTTTTTAATAAATGGAAAACAATGTATAATGTGACCCACGATAGTAACTCCTAGTTTTGAGAATAAGTTTATAAGAGATGGGTTACCTTCCCGACCTATATATAACTCCTACTCAACTCGATAGGTTGCGTAGGTTACATACTCACTAGAGGGTTTCAAATAGAACCATTGGGCATTAATGGATTAGCTAAACAGCACATCAGCAAATGTGTTGGTCTAGCAATCGCATTAATGGCGTCGGTGGGTAATCAACCCTAGTTTTATAAATAAAATGAGAGTCACAGTGTAATAATCATTGATAGTTTGATTTGCATATGCTATTCATTGAATTATATGCTTTACATATTCTTGTTATTAACATTGGTGCATATTGTTAGTGCATAATGTTCTTGATTATTATATGAAATGTTAAGGTTATGTGAATCCCAACTTATCGAGCAAGTTGGAGCGCTCACCCCAAATTAATATTTCAGGAAAGCCGACGAACGCTACGACTACTGGATAGAGAAGATTAAGGATTCTTGCTCTTCTCTTTGATGTAATGAATTTTCCCTTGTCTTATACATTTGTATTGAATTACAGCTTTGTAATATCATAAGGGATGGGAGATTTAATATAACCGAGGTTCATTCCAGTTTGATTTGATACTGTATATCGTGTTGTAATTATCGAAAAAGTTCTAATTTTCATTGCGTTCAATATTTGTTTTACATCGATATTCGATATACAGTGGTGTTTATCTGGTGTAAGATGAGAGGCTGTTGGCTCTAGTTAAGTTATTAGGATTAACAAGGCTTAATTAGGGTTTCGGGCTGAGTATCACCCTAATTGGGTTAGGTGATGCTACAGCTTAGTATCATAGCCTACTTTAGAACCAAGATTTATCACTCCTAAGGTTTATCACTTTTAAATTAAGTGGTAACTCTGATACAGTTTGGTATCAAAGATTGAGTTTAAGGGCCTTGTTACATTTAATTACTCTGACATAGTTTGGTATCGAAGACTGGTCAGAGCCTACTCTAAAGCTTAAGGTGATTAATTCTAATACAATATGGTATTAGAGATAACTTCAGAGAATAGCCTTATTACTTGGAAACAAGTGATAACTCGGATACAGTTGGGTATCAAAGTTTAAGTTTATTGACTCTGATATACCTTGGCACCATATCCTAAGTTTTGTTAACTCTAAGATTTGTCTCGAGTTATGAATAAGTGTAAGGTATGATAAATGGTTTTTATCATGATTTTGAGGGATAAAAAAAGATAAAAGACTGAGATATGTTATTTGTTGTGCTTTATTATATCTATGTGGTAGATATGAAAGTTATGTCTTTCCTGAATGATGATAAGATGGTTGAAGTCAATCAGTTTCTCATGATATGAGAAAGCATTGAGGTAAGAGTTCAAGAGAATCTTAACCTCTAGGTGTTTGAAAAAGGAAAGACATAAGGAAAATTTATAAGGATAAAATTAAACTCTCCTCCTATTAATTGTTTTCAAATGTCTTTGTTCTAGTTGATATTATTAGATAAATAATAGTCAGTGAAGAAGTATCTATTGGATCTAGACCTTGAGACGTGTATTAAGAGAATGAAAGTTATGAAATAATGGAATACCGGATGACTTTAAGTAGAACTCAAAGATGGTAAGCCACTTTGAGATACGATATAATACTAGTATTGAGACTAGTTAAGAATTAATGGAAGTTATTCAGTAAATAAATTAGTGGTTGTTGATAAAAACCTATTTGAGGTTAGGAAACCACTAATGTATTTATACTTCACAAATTGTTATGAAGTACAAATTCCAGTTATGGTGTATTCATATTGGAATGACAAGCAAATTGTCTGGTAATGAAAGGTGAACTTGAGAATTTAAAATAGGAAGATAGTTTAATCCAGAACGTAGCGGTGAATTGGTAAGATATCCTAGTATGATGTTTTAGAATGGTATAGTCTAAATTAGGGAGAATGAGTTATCAATGGATTTAAGGAATCTAAAGATTAATGCATGGTAGTGGAGATGAATATTCATTGCCCGGGATTGACAACTCATGTTGATTATAAGGTGAAATCAGTTGTTCTCAAGAGTTAGTTGAGATCTGGTTGTCACAATGGTATAATCAGAATTAAGGATATATTTAAAAATGATTTTAAGCGGTTGCTGGATTATTTTAAATGGATTGTGGAAACCATTAGAACTTACTAGAACTCATGTTATATCTATGAATGAAGGGTGTCGAGTTTTGAAACCATATTATAATTAATTTGCTATTGTGTTATCAATAATAACCTAGAGTCTTTGAAGACTTTGAGGGTGTACGTATGAGCATTACCGTACATAATTATAAATTGTGACAGTAAATTGGTTCAAACCAAAATTTGCAAGTGTCAATACTAAGTTTCAAAGATTAATTAATTGTATGAGTGTTGAATATCAACAACAAATCAAGGAATTTGACTGGGACTAAGACAATATGGGATTATCATATATTCAACGCAAGGGTAACAAAGAAAAGTAAACTTGAAATAATTGAATATTATAAACTTTTGATCCAGGGATCTTTGATATTGTTGTGTAATTTATTCAGTTAACTCAAGTATCATAATGTTGTAAATTGAAATACAAGGATGCCTTAGAGGAAAGTTGAAGTATAGTTTGACTAAATTTTTTGGTTTGATTGTACCTGAACTATAAAAGAAGTTAGAGGTTCATCCTAAGACTTCTTAATCAGGTAAGAATGTGTGTTGACAAAATAAGACAAAATTGTAGCTTATACTTCTAGCTATATATATAGTTCAAGAATTCTAGGAAGAACTATTGGGATTGATAATCTAAAGATAACTATTTGGTAATTACACCAAATATGGAAGGCATCACTTGTAAATAAGAGGAAAGGTTTGTTGAGAATCTTTTAATCATTCTTAGAGATTATTGAGAATCTTAGAAGAATCATAAAAAGACAATTTGAAGCTATAAAGACCAGTGGATTGGCATAAGCAATGAATTTCAAACTATAGAAGTTTGAAAAGTGGAATTGTTAGAGTGATAGAAATAGAAGGTGATATTGAAACCTTGGATTTCCTAAATGTTAGGAATTCACTCAGAAATATCACTCATTAAGGTGATTGTCTTGATAATGCCTTGAATAGGAAAAGGACAGGGGCTATAGTTATGATAAAAGCTGCTCGATAATATCTCTTGAGTTAGATATGTAATAATGAACAATTGAAGTCATGCACAAGCACATCATCAGCTGAGTTTTCTAGATTGGTAACTACAAGTCTGTTCTTTGGAGCCCAGATGGGAACTGAGCTTATGATGATTAATTAAGTGATGAATTGTAGGAGAAATTGATTGAGATTATCTAGTAGGTCAAGGTTTGACTACTAGTTATTGGTATTTTATATGGATAATCTCATATCAAAACATTGAGCATGTAAAGGAATTTCTTAGAACTCGAATAAAAAGTAAGGCAAGAATGTTGAAAAAATCTCATGGATTTCTTTAAATTATTCATTCAGGTGAAATCCAAAATCATTGTGATAAGAATGAGTTGTTGGTGACCTAGAATGAAAGTTGATAGTGTCAATTTTATAAAGAAATATGAGATATATCAACAAGTAGAAGCTGAGTGTTATTAACCTAGAGGGTTATATTATTCTTACCATATATGAATGAAATTTCATGCTCAGAGATTCATAATTAATTAACTTAAGTTGTGATGACAACTAAAGGTTGTTGATGTTATAATTGTAGTACTGATAAAGTCAAAAAATTTCTTGCCAGTACGGTAGTTTAATTCTTATAGAAGATTAAGCGAGATATATGTGTGTAGAAAAAGTTGAGAGTTATGGAGAACCAGGATTATTATTTCAATAAGGAACCAAAAGCATGTTTCCCAGTTGAGGAAAAAATGTATAATAGCTGGGAGGGACCTTTCTCAATCTTAACACAACATATTTACAACTAATCTTCATTCCAGAGAATATAATTTTCGAGCTTGTGACTTAAAAGGTGATAATTACTGGAAGAAATATTTTACTTGTGTGAATTTTCTAGTATTGACATTGTCAGGCTATAAACGTTGAGGTGTTTCCCTTAAAAGGTTGTATACTTTACTTCGTTGTCAACTGATGTAGGATGATAAGTAATGATACAAGTTAATTTAATCCTGAGTAATTCAAAACTACACATAAAAGTTTTAATAGACTGTCAGTATGCAATTACAACTTAGATAAGTAAAAAAATATGTTGACAAAGCAAATGTGATTGAGGATGCTTGAGTAAGAGAAAAATAGGCATAGAAGATGTAGCTATTGCCAAAGTTTCTCATTATTGACTTCTTGAGGAAGTATCTATGATGATAATTCATGAAAGTTCAGCTAACACATCATCAACTGAGAGTAATTTCAAAGTTCCTAATATGTTCTTCTGAGCTCAAATTCAAACTGAACCGGAGATGATTCAGTGGGTGATTGATTGTTAGAAAGCTGATCAAGATTATATAGCACGCTGGAGGTTAGCGGCTACTGTAGATCTTCCTGATTGGTCAGTTTTTTATGATGGTGCGTTACGGTTCAGGGATAGATTATGGGTTCCAGCTCAAGATTTGTTAAGGTAGGAGTTGCAACATAAATCTTATAGATCTATTTACTCTATTCATCCAGGTGACACTAAGATATATCGCGATATGAGGCGTATCTATTAGTGGCTTGGGCTGAAAACTAATGTTGTTGAGCTCGTAAAGAGATGTGAGATATGTCAGCGAGTTAAAACTGAACATAGGAAACCATGAGGGTTATTAAATTCGATACTTATTCCTAACTGGAAATGGGAACATATCTCGATGGATTTTGTTTTTGGTCTACCTTTGATTCAGCATAAGCATGATGCGGTATGGGTTGAACTTGACAGGTTGATAAAGTCTATGTATTTCTTGCCAGTTTCCATATGAGATCCTCTTAACCGATTATGTGTAGTGTAGATACGTGAGGTGTTGAGATTTCATGGAGTTCCAGTGTCGATTACTTTGGATAGAGATCCGAGATTCACGTTCAGACTGTAGAGTGAATTGTAGAGACAACTGGGAACTGTACTAACCTTTAGTACGGTATACAATCTATAGATTGATGAGCAGCCTGAGAGGTTGATTTTGGTGTTAGAGGATATGTTTCGAGCTAATGTCTTGGAGTTTGGCGATAACTGAAAGAGATAGATTTCTTTGTGTGAGTTGATTCAGGACTACACAAAGAGAATTCAGTAGATTCACCAGTGTTTGAATACGGCACAGCTAAGATATAAGAGATAAACCGATAAACATCATAGGTTGTTGAAGTTTCCAAAGGACGATCGTGTTCGGTTCAAAGTCCCACCTATGAAAAGGTTGTATAGATTTGGGTTGCGAGATAAGATAGCTCCAAGGTGCATTGGGTCGTTCAGAGTACAGGAAAGGATTGGTCATGTTGCTTACAAGTTGGAATTGCCTCTTCAGCTAGCCAAAGTTCATAATGTATTCCACGTATCTATGCTTTGCAAAATAGAGACTCACCTAACTCCAAGGATTGATTGGAATGAATTTGGTCTTCCTGAAGACTTATCTTATGACGAGCAGTCGATTCAGATACTTGATCATAAGATTTAGAGGCTGAGAACCAAAGAGCTTTCCTTTGGTTAAGGTGAAATGACAATTTCACGGTAACGGGAACTAACCTGAGAGTGAAATAACAGTTTCCATTTCTCTTCGAAACTATAGGTAATTTTATATTTACTTTAATTTTGAGGATGAAATTGCTTTAAATTGGGGAGACTGTAGCGACATGTTACCTTAAGATAATGATTAGTGTTAATCCAAATTTTAATTAACCCGAGTCAGGCTCGTGTCCGGCGTACCATGATTAGCGTATTTATGGATTTATATGATGGTTTGTGTTTGTTTGAAATGTTTGTGAATTTTATAGGTTGTAGTATAAAAAGGGAATTAATATACAAGCCCATAATCAAAAATAAGTAAGTAAACAATAAATAGCCGGTACACCAAGTGCGATGAGGGGTCGAGAAATGAATGTGCACACCCGAGAACACTCGCAGGCATGTCCGGTGTATTTATTAGCTAGAAAATACACGGAGTATATATATTTATATATATTCGATATATAAATATATTAATAAAACTACAAGATTGGTTTAAAATTATACAAATCATTTGATCAGCCTCGAGATAAGCATAAATGTTAATGGTGTCAAAATGTGTGTCACTTTAAAGAGTGTCATTTTAATATGTCAACCACTTGATCAATCTCGAGATAACGCAATGCGTGTCTCGAGGAAATCCATATATATAAATCCAAAATCATAAAGTTTTTCCTTACTATCTCATTTCAATCATTCGAAAAGCGAGAAAGGGAGAGAGACTGAGGCTTTGATCACGGGGAGTGGGTCAGGAAAGGAGTTTCTCACTGAATTGACCAAAGATCATCACTTGGTAAGTTTAGCTTTCATGTTTTTGAAGTTCAATTCGATAGTAGTGATGATATCTCTATGAATTGTGTTGTTTGATGACTGAAAATGGTTTTTTAGCTCACGAGAGGTCCTCCCTGATGATTTAAGAGAATTTTGAGGTTGTAGTAATGAGTTGGTAATGAAACAGTGGTTGCTGCCCCTATTCACTGTCGAGGCATTGGAGGGTGGAGCGCGCTCCATCGAGTAAAGGAGCATGCTCCCTTTATCAATTAAGACGAACCCAATTGGTGGAGTGCGCTCCCACCCCTGAAAATAGCAATTGTGTTGTGTTTCTCTAAGAATTTTCTGAGGTCTCAAAGGTTCTAGACATAAGGAATTAGGTCTATATTAATCAAAAATGGTTTGTGATAGGTTGCGGAACACCGGGAAAGCGTGTGATAACCGAAAAGTTAGGAATTTGATCACAGAGACTTAAACGGAGGTAAGTATGGATTCGGTTATTTATTAATGTTGCCTAATTATCTTAGTATATGTAGTTTATGTAGTTTACGGACTAAATAGAGGACTATGTACACTGTGATGTTTGTAAATAATGGAAAACGGTGTTTAATGTGACCCACGAGAGTAACTCCTAGTTTTGAGAATAGATTTATATGAGATGGGTTACCTTCCCAGCCTATATATAACTCTTGCTCAATTTGATAGGTTGCATGGATCACATACTCACTAGAGGGTTATGGATAAAAACATTGGGCATTAATGGATTAGCTAGACAGCACATCGGCCAATGTGTTGTTCTAGCAATCGCATTAATGGTGTTAGTGGGTAATCAACCCTAGTTTTATAAATAAAATAGGAATCACGGTGTAATAGTCATTGATAGTTTGATTTGCATCCGTTATTTATAAAATTATACGTTTTCCATATTCTTGTTAGTTAACATTGATGCATATTGTAAGTGCATAATGTTCTTGATTATTATATGAAATGTTGATGGCTATGTGAAACCCTACTTAATGAGCAAGTTGGAGCACTCACACCAAATTAATATTTCAGAAACCCGACGAGCGCTAAGACTACTAGATAGATAAGATTTAGGAGTCTTGGTATTCTCTTCGATGTAATGAATCTTCCTTTGTCTTATATATTTCTATTGAATTAAAGTTTTGTAATATCACAAGGGATAGGAGATTTTATATAATCGAGGTTTATTCTGATTTGAATTGATATTGTATATTGTGTTTTAATTATCGAAAAAGTTTTAATTTTCACTGCGTTTAATATTTTTTTACATCGATATTCGATATGTAGTGGTGTTTATCAGGTTCAAGATGAGAGGCTAATGGCTCTAGTTAAGTCTAGTAGGATAAATGGGGCTTAATTAGAGTTTCAGGTCGGGTATCACCCTAATCAGGTTAGGGGATGCTATACAAATCTTGCATAACTTTATGAGTCAAAGTCAAGAAAATTGTACACAAATTTCTCAAAATCAGATTAAGACTAATACTACTATTAATGAATTGAAAAATCAATTAAGTCAAATGAAGTTATAAATTAATAGGTTAAGTACCCAACAAAGTAGTCAAGCTAAAGCACCTACTCAAGTTAATGTTGCTCCTACAAATCAAGCACAAGTTAATGTTATATTCAGTGATAAGAAATACACACCTATAGCTGGGAAGACACTTAAACAAAGTAATAAAAAGAAGGTTTATAAGACTATTGAAGAAGAAGAAGAAGATGAAGAAGAAGAAGATAAAAAAAGGAAAAAATGATGGCTAATTTCATTCCTACTAGAGAGTGGATGACTGAACAATTGAAATATACACTTTTTCCTGAAGGCTATATCCATGGTATTTAGCCAGAGTTGAAGTATATGAAAAATCTTTACAAAAGTCTGAATTAATTGATAAGGATAAAAATGGTGAGATTTCTTATAATTTGAATGAAAATATGTGTTCATACTCTACCGTTCCACAACGATTACTAACACTATAGAGAAAGAAAACAATGATTATATTCTTGAAGCATTTAAGAAAATAGAAATCAATAAACCATTGATGAAATCAATTATGCAATTTTTCAATTATGATGAAGTTTTGAAAGAATTCTCTTAATCAAAGGATGATTTTTTAAAAGAATCTAAAGAAAACTTAGGAGAAAAAGTGTATGCTTTAATTAAAAAGAAAATACCTAAGAAATGTTCTGACCCAGGAATGTTTGGAATTCCTATCACAATAGAGACTTCTTTAATAGATTTTGCTATGTGTGATCTTGGAGCATCAATAAATGTTATGTCACTTAAACTATATGAGTCATTGAAAATAGCTTCATTGACTAATACACCTATTAATCTTATCTTAGCTGACAACACCATTATTAAACCATATGGTTTACTAGAAGATGTCTTTGTCAAAATAATGACTTAGTATTTCCAACTGACTTCTATGTCTTGAGAATGAGAGACTCAATATCATCTAAGTCCCCTTCTATACTTTTAGGAAGTCCATTCCTTAAAACAGCTAAAACAAAGTTAGACATTTCTCGAGGAACAATGTCTATGAAATTCGAAAACAAAATTATCACTTTTCGTTTCAATGATGAAGATATCAATGGAAACCTGATGAACTTGAAATGAACAAACTAATGATAATGAATTTTTAGAATTAAATCATCATGAAGCTGAAGTATATGTTGTTAATGCAGTAATAGTGGAGGAGGAAAATGTAATGACCAATAATATGCAAGTTGAAGATACTTCAAATCAAAAGACAGTAACCCGAGAATGGAGGGATAAGCAACCAAGCAATGTTGAGAATAATAACATGGAGGAATTTAAATCTAATAAAAATAAGAAGAAGAAAAAGAAGAATCCAGCAATTGTCAAGCTCGATGATCTAGGAGATATATACATAAACATAAAGGTCAAATGGGCTTGGCACTTTAAAGCTATTTGTGATATGGGTTCTAGAGAAAACTACATGCCAATTTATTTTTTCTTCACACTCAATTGGAATTGGATGTACTTGCTTCGAAAAAGTTACTCTACCAAACAGTTATTCGGTAAAACTAAAATCGACAAGTACATTCTTCCCACAGAATTTTTGTTATGTGACACTTCATCAATGAAGTGTTGGGTTTTTGGGGTTCATACGCAGCGAAAAATTCAAAACAAATTTTGAAAAACCCCAACAGGATCGAAAATAAGTTCCATTAAACTAAATCTACGAAAGTAAATCATTCCTTATTCCATGATTTCCTTTTTTATTGTTCGATTTTCAAGATGTTCAAGTGCGCGTCCTCTATCAGAAATCCACACACGAACAGTGACCACAATTTGGAGTGCTAGCCTCAAGAGATATTGAAAACAATTTTTGTTTCTTTCCCTAAATCCAGAGAACTCGGAAATTGTAAAATGAAAATATATACTCGTTTTTAGGGTTTCACTCTTTATTTATATGTGTAGATAAGCCCTCACTTAAAATCATATTCGTAATACAACTATTGTATTTAGGCACTTTAAGCAAATTACACATACGACCCTATTAATAAGTTATCGTATAATAAATCGTAAGGGTTTATGTCATGAATTTTATCATATAAAATTCAGTACCCTGCCGATTGAAATTGTGCAAAGTTATTCTTTGTGTGCGGCCCAATAGGTTCATGCGATGCTGGCAGTGATCCAAAAACTATTTTAGTACACAAGTCATAAGCAGTCTCTAGCAAGACATTATGAATACCCGAGTAGCATGAATATCAACATCGATACAACCTAATTAATAACATATATTATATCATTTTATCGTGCGATATCCTTTTATTAAACATAAGGCATGGAAAGTCACCCTTAATGTTCAATCGTACTAGTCTCGATCTTTAGGTAAACTGAAAAACAACTAAGTGACATTGATCATATCAATTCACATGGACTTAGTCATTAGCAGTCTATCTTATCGAGGGATTCACTGATATCTCTCTATATACGAGAGTGACAAATTTTATCTTGATTACACACCTTCACATATTATTCACACGGTAACCAATCACAATCTTTATAATTGTCCGGTTAAAGACAACGTTTGATTGTATCAAATTATCATGCTCCTAATATTGAAGTCTATGGTAATCTCAAGTCGAATGACTAAATGATATACCTATCACGAATAACACATATGACTTAATCCATGTGGTGTTCTCATAGCAGGTCGGTCCAGTACCTTATTTCTTAACAAGTACTCATGATCTTTATTCGTATCCCTATACGCATGATCATCACATGACCATCAATCAAGATTCACATTCCCAGTATAATAACCGACTAGGGACATTTTAGGATATTTTAACAAATACCTATGGATCTTACTATAAGGTAAACATGCAATTACTTATAATAAAACAACAAAAAACCTCTATTTTATTAACTAAAATTATAAGATAAATAATGTTTGTAGATTGACCTAGGGCGCATGCCCTAACATGAAGATCCACAATTAATCTTAGAACGACCCTTCTTAGCCATTTCGCAAGCTGTCATGGATACTCTAAATGACACAATCACCTTTCGAATGCATAGCCGAGCAATCATTTTCTGGATTGGCACAAGAGTGGGCAGTCTTACACTTAAGTTCATAGTACCAGTTTAGACCTGCGTGATTCAATTGAGCCAACGACAGTTAACAAAAGCACTTTATGGGAGGCAGCACATACTCTATCTTTATTTTCAACTTTAGTATTAGGATTAGTTTGTTGTCTATATATCGTCTCAACTTTTGACTATTATAATGAGTATATTTTAGGAATTTAATTCTGAAATAATTTCATGTAAAGGGGGTCGATCGAGCCAATTTATTTTCGTATTATATCGTTTACGCATTAGTTTTATGTTAATAAGCTATTTATGGTAAAGAAAAAGATCAATTAATACATATCATAAAATTCTAAAAATTTTGAATAATTCTGCCTTTATTGAATATATATGTGATAATTAAATGGGAAAATCAATTTAATTAGAAAAATAGTAAAATTAGGCTGGCAATTTCCTAGTGATTCTAGTTTGAACTGAAATCGCCGAGGAAATCGGTAGCAGAATGCAGAATTTTTAGTGTAATTTTTTAGTCAACGATTTCTCACCGATTCGAGCTTATAACTAAAATTCTTCAGATAAATAGCTAAGCTAGTGAGGCTCATTTTCAGTGATTTTGTCAGCGATTCCTCAACGAATACACTTAAACCGTAATTTGTTGAGAACGAATTCGAGTTTTTAAAAATAGAAACCCAAATCGCCACATTAAAACCCTTTACACTCATAAACCATTGTAACATTTCGATTAAGAGAACAAATTTCGACTAGATTTAAACTTCCAAAGCTTAATTTTAGTGTATTTAAGCGATCCCCACCTCAATCCTCACATATTCAACCCAAAACTTAGTGAGTTTTGAAAGTGTAGAGCCACTTAGTGCTTGAGTAAAGGAGTTCGAATTGGAGCTTGGAGTGTCATAGAGAAGAGTTTTGAGTTCCATACTTGAAAGAATCAATTTCAAGAAGGTAATCAACGAAAACCATAACGTCTTAAAAATTAATTTTTTTATTTTTCATCGATTTTGGATTGATTATTAGGTTACGAGCTCAATTTTGAAATTTTTACTCTTAAATGGTTTTGATATTAAATGATTTCTATTACTATAGTAGTACGGGAGTGAAATGATGATTTGTTTATAGCTATCGAATTTTTGAACTATTTTTCATATATAGCGAGTATATCAAATTGTATACGCAAGCTAATTTGGGACTAAGTTTCAAATGAGTTTGGGGTTTTTTTGAATATTTATCAACTGATTTGAATTACATACACAATTTATTTATCTCAATGATGTTTTATCGATAACTTTCATATAAATTTGAAACTCTCAATTTCTACATGATTTTTTTCGAAATTTCTCCTTCTCAATAGATAAATTGAATTTTATCGAACACTTTTCCGACAAATTTAATTTTACATGGTTTTTGCAGGTTCATTCTTTTACTTATACTTGTCCAAATGTCCAGAGGTGGAAAGGGTAGAGGCTCAAGTGAGAAGAAAGGGAAGGGAAAGTTAGTGGAGAAGCCAAAAACCAAATCAAAAGTTTTCCAAATCCAACCCATATTAATATCTTTCAACACACCTAGGATTAGACCACGAAGAGAACCTACTCCACGTTCTTCATTTAGTTTTAATACTAAGGATGATTATGTAGAAAATGAGGAGGACATAGAGGAAGTTGAACAAAAGATATCGACGGGGGAAGAAATTATGAACTAAGGAAAGAGGACTTTTTCAATGAGAAAGCCTATGAAAAGTTTAGGAATGATATAATTAAGGATTGGAAGTTGATCCTGAAGAAGGGATTTAATGTGAAGAATGAATTGAAGTATAGGCCTAGGATCCTAGATATCATTGAGGCCAGGAACTGGGGATTATTGACTAGGGACTATAACCACCTAGACTTAGAGGATGTTCCTAGTGAACGGGGTTGTGATGTCTTGGTGAGAGAGTTTTAGACTAATGCATATAGAAGTGAGAGCAAGACCAAGTCTCAAGTTCGAGGGAGGATAGTAGATTATTCCGCTACAAGAATAAACAAGTACTTTGGATTACCATATTTCCATTAAAAATAAAATGATGAGCACCCCAAACCGAATATGGCATTAAGGACCACTACCCCACCGAGACAATTAGGGAAGGTTTAGAGGCAATTCATGGATATAGATTTGTTTTTGATATAGAGAGGTACTCCAAGCACATAACCACCAATTTTTTTAGGAAATCACTAAAGCTTGGTGTTATTTCATCAACGTCAGCTTACAGCCGAGCCTGCAGTATTACGAGATAGTTAATTACAAGGTCGCCTTAATTTACCACATTGTCATGGTATTAGGATACTAGGATGTTGGCAAAATCATTTATGAGTTGATTAGGGGTGTTATCACCAATAAGAAAAACGATGGACTTTCTTTCCATTTGATGATTACGACCTTTTGTAGGGAAGACCAAGTGAACGTGGTAAGGCTTTACATGGATGTTTTACCAGAGAAAACAATCATTGATGAGGTTATAGAGAGATGTGGAAGAGTGAATAGTTATGAAGACACAAAAGATGAGAGAGAAAGGGTTTAGATAGCTAGAACAAAAACTGAGCATAGACAAAAAATCAGAGATGACACGAGGAGGGTCTTGAAGGAGATGTCAGAAGCACGAAATGATCCGAACGCGAAGCAGCCTGCTAGGGTTTATGACGGCTTATATATGGAAGATTTAGAGTTGTCTTTCATAGGTGCAATTTTGCACAATCAGATGACCACACTCTATAATCAAGAACTGGTGTTTGAGAACCAAAGAGCCTTAGCAAGGAGCATCTACATGATAGAGCGTATGATGTCCAGGAGAAATAGACGTCGAAAAGGAGGAGAGGTCCCTATACCATCTACACATATAAGATTACCACTTAGCAGTAATCTTGATGTTCCAAAACTCCCAGGTCAAGAATATCACCTCTATGACTCCACTATAAGCTACCAATCCCAGATGATTAATCCAGTGGAGTACAATGACAATGCGACTTCTGAACAACAACATTGATTCCTTTATTCTATTTATTTTCTCTGTCATCGAGTGATACTGTGTGAGTTTCTCTATGCAATTCCAGTATTAGTGATATACTTTCTTATTAATGATGATACTTTATGTTTATGGTGGTATATGATGTGATATATTTTATTCAGTGCTTTGGTGTGATATTTAATACACTTGATATATAATGGTGATGTTTATTCATTAAATCTTTATGCACTATGTCTTATTATAATTTTAAATTGCCTTTATTCATTTCTTGATTGTCAAATTTATGATTATATCTATTCTTTTATACTTCACGTGGTATGTTTGTTATGTTTAAAACCATACTTCATTTTTAAACCTTAAGGATAAGGTTTAGAATGAGTTGGTGGTATTTTAGGTGAAGTATGACATTGATGGCAATGAAATGAAAGAAAGGTAGAATAAAAGTTTAGAATTACTTTTAATTCGATGTTCAAGTAAGTTGACGAAATGTTTCAAATTTCTTCTTAATTCAAGTAAGTATTAATTTCATTTACTTTATTTTTAGTAAGAATGATAATGAACATAGAATAGATTCTTGAATGGAAGTTATAATTTTACTACCCAAGTAAATTTTATGATAGAATGAATTAATTTTTATACCATTTTTAATTAACTTTACTAGTTTATATATACACTAAGTTGAATACCTTGTGCTAGTCATGATAAGGGGTAGAAGATCAAAACAATAGTACAAGATGAACAAGACAGATTTCTAAGAATCTTGTGTGACAAACGCTATTGATTAAATATTTTTATAGTATATATATAGAAAGCTATTATGCCACAATTGAAAGAAGAAATGGGTTTGAAATCGACGAGTTTCTATAAGTTAAAAAAATATTTTTTTCAACCATAGTGGATAGTGAGAAGTGTTAACAAGAGTTTACAAATATAAATATAGAGAGAAACCTATAGATTTCATAGGAAATAGAGCAAGGAATCTATAGAGGGAAAAATGTGAGAATGTCCATAGGAAATGGAGCAAGGACTCAAAAGCAAAAATAAAAGAAATATGATTAAAAAGAAATAATTAGAATGAAGTAGAAAGAAAATGAGAGATGAAAAAGATGGATGTTAATAAACTCTTAGAAGAAAAGATTTAACTCGAGTACTTGAAGCTAGAGTCGAATGGAGTATTTCTTAATCTTACATGTTTTAAATGATATATTCATTGGTATATATGCAAAATTCCTATTGATTTTGATTGTGGCACTATTATAAAGTATTTTCTAAAATTAAGATTAATCTAGCGGTTTTTGTGTTTTGAGATTCTATATAATAGTTATCGTAAGCTTAATGCTTATCAGTGGAGATTAAGAAAACATATGTTGTGTAATGACCTTGGTAATGAACTTTTTTTTGTTGAAACAAGGCCTATGGGGCCTGGATTACATAGTTGCCTCATTTATGGATTCTTGTTCAAATAAAATAAGCATACTGTTCGAGAAAAAAGGAAATGTTTTGAGGTCTCCTTCGTTAGAAAAAAACTCTTTGGCGAGATGGTCAGCGCAAAAATTGCACTCCCTAAAGATGAGTTGTACCTTAAAATTCTCCATCTACCGAAGCATCTGCTTAATCTCCATCACCAGCTGATCTTCCCTCCCTGTGTTGTCGAGGGATGTAACCAAATCCATTGCATCTGTTGAATCTGATTCTACAATGAGTTGAGCATGTCCTTTCTCCTTGGCAATTCGAAGGCCATAGAGCATTCCCCATAACTCAGCCAAGAGTGGCTGGGACACCCATACGTTCGCCCTATATCCCACAAGGAATCTCCCATCTCTATCACGAAAAAAGGCCACAACCACCACTCATGATGACTCTTGTTCAATCAATGCGTCACAGTTAAGTTTAATCCGGTCAACAGGCAAGCATTCCCATCTGCACATCAGTCGCATTGAACCTGCCATCCTATAGCCCTGTAATAGGCCTAGGCTTCGGATCGCCTCCTCCACTCGAGCTCTGATTGTTGCAATTATCTTTTGCATGAGTGGGACACTGTCGCAATGGACAAACTGATTCCTCCAGAACCAAATGATCCAGTAAGCCACTCCAAAAAACAATTCTCCTCTCAAGTACTCTATGTGTCGAGTACTTGTGAATCCACTCCTCTAATCCACAGTTTACTAAACGAGGGAACTCCTCCGGCTTCATCAGTCTCTCCCAAAAACCTCTTGCATGAGTGCAATTACGGAGAGCATAAAGTGTGCTTTCAACCTCTCTCTGACACCTTGAACAGTCCGAGGAGTCCCCAATATGTCTCTTCAAGCATAGCTCATGTGTTGAGAATTTATCACCTCTAGCCAGCCAAAAGAAAGTGTGAATCCTCTGTGGTCCCTCCGACTTCCATATCCTTGACCAAGCTGAGTTTTCTTCCCCTGTGTAATCTTTGTGAGCCAGTTTATATGCCTTGCTGACCAAGAAGAAGCCGAGTTTCTGGTGCATCTGAGTTATGTTATCTTCCTCATTGTTGTTGCTTAGAGGTGGGACTGATCTAATCATCTCACAAATATCATCGGGAGGTGGCACTCGACGAATATGAGTAAAGTCCCACCCTCCTGATGGGTTGGTAAAAAAGTTCACTTTCTTTGACAACTCTTCATCCGATAGTGGTAAGTGGAGAAAAATGACAACTTCCTACTCCCCTCAAGCCATAAATTCATCCAAAAGCTAACCAACCTTCCGTCTCATATTCTCTACGTGAGGCCTCCTTAAAGAGCTCCCAATTTATCCCAATACTCCGCCAAACAACAGAAGCTGGTCTTTTAAAATTGGGTTGAGGCTTGAACAAACAGAGAGATCAAGAGCATACAGAGTGATCAAAATCAACTGTATTCATCATCATCATCTATCAAACTTACATTGTACAATGTACTTATATAGAGGGTGTACATTACACACCCTTGATGTAACTAACTGTAACACACTAACATAAGCCTATGATACAATACACAACAACGTACATAATATGTGATACAATACAATACACTGCAACATATATATATATATAACTCTACATCCCCCCTCAAGATGGAAGTCTATGCCAGTCACATAGACCCATCTTGGATAATAACTCAGAAAATAATGGAGCAGGCAAAGATTTAGTAAACAAATCAGCTAGTTGCAAACGAGTAGGAATATACTGGGGAAGAACAAAACCAAGCTTGAACTGATGGCGAACCAGATGACAATCAATCTCCAAATGTTTTGTACGCTCATGGAAAACAGGATTGGCAGAAAGATGAATTGCAGCTTTATTATCACACCATAAAGGTATAGGAAGAGAGATTGGAACACACAAGTCCTTAAGGATGTAAGAGAGCCACAACAGTTCACAAACTGTGGAAGACATACATCTATACTCAACTTCAGCAGAGGACTTAGAAACAGTAGCCTGTTTTTTTGTTTTCCAAGATATCAAATAAGAACCCAAGAATACACAATAACCAATGAGAGATTTTCGTGAGAAATGACACGCAGCCCAGTCAGAATCACAATAGGCAAGGAGATTAAGATCAGACTAAACAGGGAAGAACAAGCCCTGAGAATGAGTACCCTTAAGGTATCTGAGAATGTGAATAGGACCAGACCAGTGTTGTTCAGTGGGAGCTTGAACAAACTGACTTAATTGTTGTGTGGCATAGGTAATGTCAGGACGAGAGAAGCCCAAGTAAAGAAGACGACCAATCAATCTTCTATATCGTTCAGCTTCAAGCAACAAAAGAGAATCCACATCATCAAATTTGCAGTCACGAGGAAGAGGAGTGGCAGCTGGTTTAGCAAAATTAAGACCAGCATCATGAAGTAAATCAAGGACATATTTACGTTGATGAACATAAAGCCCTGAAGAAGATCTAACCAACTCTAAGCCCAAAAAATAATGAGCTTGGCCTAGATCTTTGATGGTGAACAACTTGTAATGCCTTAACCTTGGTAAGCATCTCAAGAGAAGTGCCAGTGAGAAGGACATCATCAACATAAACTAGTAACACCAGAAAATGGCCATCAATGTTATATGTAAACAGACATGGATCATGAGCAGATTCGATAAAACCAAAAAATTGAAGTTGAGAAGTAAATTCATGATTCCATTGTCTAGAAGCATGCTTAAGACCATATAAGGATCGTTGTAGTTTGCAGACTTGATTAGGAGAAGCAAGAGTATAACCATCAGGGGTTTCATGTAAACATCTTCATCAAGATAACCATGTAAAAAAACATTATTAACATCCAACTGATGTAAAGCCCAGTTGCGAGCAGCAGCCAAAGCTAAGACAATCCTTATTGTTAGATTATTGGCTACAGGAGAGAATGAATCTGTATAATCAACTCCTTCAATTTGATTGAATCCCTTTGCAACCAGACGTGCTTTGCATATATCCAGTGTACCATCTGGATTGAGTTTCACCTTGTAAACCCACTTGGAACCTATGGCCTTTTTGTTAGGGGGAAGGTCTGTGAGAATCCAAGTACCATTCTCCTCCAATGCTTGTAACTCCTTATTCATAGCTAGAAACCCAAACAGGGTCATGTTGAGCTTGATCATAACAAGTAGGCTTTTTAATAGTCGAAACATCAGCCAAGAAGTACTTGTAATCATCAATAATATGAGGAGAATGGAAGAAAGAAAATGTTGGAAGAGCACCAGTAGAAAGAACAAGTTCATTAGTAAGGCATATATTTGTTTGAACATTATTCAAAACAAAATCATTCATCCAAAGAAGCTTGTGAAGAGCACGAAGACTTTTACGTGAAGCAAGAGGCAAAGAAGGAGCAACGCGCATCGAGAATCATTATAGGATCAACAACAACGGTTGGAGGACAATTCTCAGGGAAGCTCAACAACAAGTAGTAGGCATGGAAGGATCAGCAAGATGCAACATCGGTAGATATCGATCATGAATAGTCTCAAAGCAGGGACTTTATGGAACTTGGTACAAAGAGTGCAAACCAGTACATCTCCCAAAGAATCACGTTTCACTAAAAGGTATAGGCAAAGGACAAGAAGATCCTGGAGAAATAGTCTGCAAAGGAAACTGATTTTCAAAGAAAATCACATCTCTTGAAACAAAACAAGCATGAGTTGCCAAATTGTACAACTTGTAAGCCTTTTGTCCAGGGGAATAACCAAGAAAAATGGATTTAATAGCTCTTGTGTCTAACTTAGCTTTACTTGGAGAGACATTAGTAGCAAAGCATAGACAACCAAAAGTCTTCAATGAGAGATAATCTTGAAGGTGCCCAAATAAGAGGTGATAAGGAGATTTCCACTTCAAACAAAGAAGGTAATCGATTAATAAGATAGGTAGCAGTAAGAACAGCATCACCCCAAAATTTTGTGGATAAACCAGATTGAAAAATAAGAGCTCTCGTGACTTGTATCAAATGATGATGTTTACGTTCAACTACTCCATTCTGCTGAGGAGTGTAAGGTGTAGATCATCGATGTATAATCCCCAAACCGAAAAACAAGGCTTGACAATCTTGATTGCGAAATTCGATACCATTATCGGTTCTAATGGTTTTGACGATGCTTTAAATTGATTGTGAACAAAGGAGAAAATGCTTGATGACACTTCCTGAATGACTTATACTTCATCAAAAACCATGTAAACCGCTATAATCATCCTAATGAGCTCCCGAAGAAAGGTGTTATTGGTCCCCAAACATCCATATGCAACAATTGAAAAATAAATTGAATTGAATTGAACTCAAAGAAAACAAGTCTACATTGTTTAGACTGGACAAACATCACAACACATCCTGAACTTTCAAGGAATTTTTGAGTAACAAATCAAGATGTTTTGATCGATGGAAGCAAACGATGATGCCATGAAAAAATAGCATTAGCATTATTACAACAGGCTAGTGATAATACTAAAGGAATAGGACCCCCACTGCCGAGCCTAATTAACCACCTTCCACTTCCTTTTCTCCACAGCTGCACTTATACCATGTGCCAATCCCTCCATACATAAAACAAAAATATATGGTGATAAAGAATCTCCTTGTCGAGCACCCCTAGAGGTTGTAAAAGCTTCACTGAGTCCTCCATTCCATAGCACTTGCATTTTAGGAGTAGAGATACACGTCATGATTCGATCAATCAGCACATTAGCCATTCCAACAGCTCCCATTGCGTCAGCAATAAAGTCACATCGGAGTCGATTATACGCTTTCTCAAGATCAATCTTGATTGCCATCCAGACTTTTCTCTCTGTCTTTCTTCTTATGGAGTGGATGACTTCCTGAACTAGGATAGTATTATCAGCTAGTTTCCCGCCGAAAATGAATGGACTGAGTGTTGCTTACCAACCCTCTAATGTAAGGCTTCAATCTGTTTGCAATTAATTTGGTAATCGCCTTATGGGTGACGTTGCAGAGACTGATAGGTCTTAGGTTGGAGAAGTCCCTTGGGTCCAAGGGCTTTATACGGTCCCATGCTAAACAGTAAACACCATCTTCCTGATCTCCTCATCTGGAATGACCCAATTAATTGTAGTTTGCTCCACATCCATCAGCTTGTTAAATCTGTTATCCTAACTAATCTGTAAAAGTGAGCACACGTCATCAGTGTATAAGGAACAATAGAAGGTAACTGCCATCTGTTTCAGCTGGTCTTGATCAGAGATCCAGTTCCCCTCCCCGTCCTTAAGCATCTCGATTCTTTTCTTCCTCTGTTGAATAAGTGTGCTCTGGTGAATTATCTAGTATTTTTGTCTCCAAATCGAAGCCACTTGGTTCTCGACTTCTGGTATCAAATAATTTCTTCCTGCAGAAGCATATCGTTCAGCTGTTATTGAAGAATTTCCTTCTTTTTAATACACTGAATTTCATGTGCCCGCTCCATTCTTCTATCAAGTGCATCTATATGGTGTTTCAGCCTTTTCTTCTTTAGAAAAACATTCCCAAAGACATTTGTGTTCCAGCTCTTTAGATCGCACGCTATGGATTTCGAAGCACTTGCAAAGGGAAAGTCGCCTCTCCACTTACCCTTCAGAAAGTCTGCAAATTGTTCATGGGTTATCCAACATGCTTGAATCAAAGGGTCTATCAGCAGGGTGTGGAATGCCTCCCTCTTGCAATTTCGGAAAAATAGCCTAGTCCACTTACTAGATGTATTACACAACTTTCGAAGTACTGGAGCCTTTGCACAAACCTTGTTCATGGGTTGCTCCAAGTAAACTCACCCAACATCCTGAAGTTCGCTGAATTGAATTCCCTGCATTTAGCCGAGCTTGCACTTGCTCCTTCCACCTTCTCGTCTGCATTTAGGTGTACATTGAAATCGCCAATCACGGCCCATGGCAGTCCAACTGAAATATTACTATGAAAAAGGTATACCCACCGTACTACTCTGATTCTAGGATTAGGTAATACATAAACAACCGTGTATAAGCCAGACATGTTCTCCTTCTGCCAAGATAGATGCACCCATTTTCTGCTTGAGCTTAGAATAGTAACTGAGATATTAGTATCTAACCATAGAACCTATACACCTCCAGCAAAGCCTCTTGAGTCCACCTTGAAAAAGCATGGAAGATTCAAGGCCCGTATTGCTTTCTCGGTTGTGCTTCCACTAATCCGAGGCTCAAGAATGGCTAGAACGTCCGGCATATATTCTTTCATAATCTCCTTCACTGTAGGTTTGAAAAAAGGGCTTTTTGCCCCTTGACAATTCCAGCAGATAATTGACATAGGTAATGATAACGATAGTGAATATGGATCGATAGCACCTGGTTTGTGCATGTGCACCTACGAAGAATCTAACAGCTCGGTGGAGAGGGTAACCCCATGATAGAGTCATCCCCTTCCATCTCATTCTGACTTTGAGGCAAACAAACATCCTCTTCCATCCCTTTAGATCCATCTAAACCTGCCTCAGACAAAGGCGATTCAAGGCCACCCGTATCTATTATTTTTTGTTGGGGCGGAACTGTTGTGGAATATGGATGACCATGCATGTACACCAACATATCGTGTAGTCATGTAACTTATATTTCTCACTTAATAGTACATCCACTTGTCAATGTATTGTCATGTAACTTGTAATCTTCTCCAATGTATTCCAACTCTTCCATGTATTGTCTATGTTGCTTGTGATGTGTTGTATGACTCGTGGTGTATGTATAACTCGTACACATTGTATAAGCACAATTATCATCATCACCAAATGGCCTATATAAAGGGTGTCAACCCCATTGTAATTCACACACCAAGTTGAATGAAAACTTCTCATTCCAACTATCTCATTTCTTCTCTTTTGTAGTAGTAGTTTGTAGTAGTAAAAGTTATTAGTCTTCTATTTTCCTTCTCTAGTTTTTAGCAAGTTCCAACTCAATTTACAACACGTTATCAGCACGAGCTTGCTCTAGCATTAAGGAGATCTTGAAGTTCAAGAAGGCTTGTTAAGGAGACAAAGCTAGGAATGTATAACTTTTGTTATTTAAATAAGTTCAATTTATTTATATATTATCATGGTTGCTTCCTTTTATTACATGCATCACTTCTATATGCATATTTTATTCATATACTATACATTATAACGTCATCGATTGCGAAAGTATGTTCTGTAGTTGCGTCTTGTACGATCTTCTACATTAGAAATCAAAAGTCAATATGTGACATAACTAGTTTTCTCTTAAAACTACAAACGATTAGTTATTGTTCTATTCTTGATTTTATAATACAAATAACGATATAAGTTTGAGTTGATAGTGGGTAAGCCTTGTCCCCGGTAAAGCTAAACATTGAAAGGGAGACGGGTTATCCCGTTCGAGGAGGCATGGTATTAAGCATACTTTGTCTCGCCACCCAACCTGGAGGTTGTCTCACCAACTCATACGAATAGTACATTTGATTATTAATGAATCAAGTTGTGAACATATACTTAATCATATGTTATTTTTTTTTTACATAAAAGAAAAGAGAAAATTATTTTATATTACATTTACTTTCAAAATATTAATCAACCATAGTTGAATTTGTTACCTTATTATAATTCTTGTCATGATAATTAGATATTAAAAATTATGAATAAAGCTTGCATCTATGCAAGGTTGTATGTTGTACATAATCATTTGCCAATATCTCTTTAGAGATTTGAAAAGTGAATATTTCATATATATTTTCACCCTATGGAGTTATAAATATATAAATACCAAAAAATGTAATACTCCAAAAGCTCAAAATGAGCGGTTGAGTCTCAAGCTACAAAATTTAATCGGTTAAATATTAATTATAATTCCGCAATTTTAATTACCTCTATGTTGAGGCTACGTGGAAATATGACTAATGAGACAATAAAAATAAGGTCATGTGGCTCGCCTCGATTTATTGCTGCAACAAATATCGAGTGCGCACATCAATCCAATAAATATTAAGGATTGATTTCTTGTCTCATGGTGGCTTAGTAAAATAATAAGATATTATAAATATAATATCGCTCTCGTCCTAATAGATCAGCTTCAAATTAAGAAGCATATGTTGCATATAATGATCATGATCGCAATAATAAATTTATGGACGTGAAAAATGTGAAAATATCAGGTAAAAGTCGTATTGACAATTCCACCAAAAATTGGAACAAAAATGGTGCACCACTACAAAGGGCAAATAATTATTGACAATGAGCGCTCATAATTGTGACATTTTTTGGTCATATATGAAAGGCTATTTTGCCTAAATATTGTCATATATATACTCGAATATTTTTGTGACATTTACCATGCCTTCAAAATCAAAGGTAAAATATTATGAATTTTGTCAATGAAATATGACTCTTTTTCTAATTTGCCAAACATTATTTGTCTAGATGGATCAACAAATCATGTGTTCAAATCGTGAATCAAATAAGAGCGATATATGTTTTGCTGATTATGCTACAACGCACACAATCCTTAAAAACAGAGAATATTACTCCAATTTGAACTTAGCTGAGGCTAATATTCAAACAATATTTGGCATATTCGATTTGATTAATGGCTCTGGAAGAGCAAATATTATGTTGCCTGGGGGAACAACAATTCATGTTGACAATGCCTTATACTCAGAAAAATCCAGAAGAAATTTACTAAGCTTTAAAGATATTCGACAAAATGGATATCACATTGAAACCATGAACGAAAATAATAAAGAATTTCTCTATGTCACGTTGGTTTCAAATGTGAAAAAAGAAGTGTTAGAAAAATTCACAGCTTTATCATCTGGATTATATTTTACTCATATAAGGCATGTCGAAACGAATGTCATCTTAAATAAGAAAATTAATGATCCAAAGACATTCATTTTATGGCATGACCGGCTTGGTCATCCAAGATCAATAATGATGCGAAGAATAATTAATAATTCGCATGGACATCCTTTAAGGAGTCACAAAATATTTTCAGTTGGTGATTATAATTGTGCTAGTTGTTCTCAAGGTAAACTGATAGTTAAACCATCCACAAGTAAAATTGTTGTAGAATCCTCAGTTTTCTTAGAACGCATTCAGGGAGACATATGTCGACCTATTCATCCTCACTGTGGACCATTTAGATATTTCATGGTTTTGATATATGCATCAACTAGGTGGTCACATGTTTGTTTGCTTTCGACCCGCAATGTTGTTTTTGCTAGACTTTTAGCACAAATCATTAAGTTAATAGCACAATTCCCTAACAACCCAATCAAGACCATCCGTCTTGATGATGTTGGGGAATTTCAATCTCAAGCATTTAAAAATTATTGCATGTCTATAGGAATTACCATTGAACATTCTGTTCCACACGTGCATACCCAGAATGGTTTGGCAGAATCTCTGATCAAACGCATTCAACTAATTGCCAGACCTTTAATCATGAGAACTAAGTTCTCAACTTCAGTTTGGGGACATGCAGTCCTTCATGCAGCATCATATCATTCGTTATAGGCCTACTGCATACCATGAACATACCCTCATGCAACTCATTTTAGGTCAACAACAAAATATTTCACACTTGAGAATTTTTGGTTGTGTAGTGTATGTTCCTATACCACCTCCCAATAGAACTAAGATGGGTCCGCAAAGAAAACTTGGATTTATGTTGGATTTAACTCATCGTTCATTATAAGATATCTCGAGCCCTTAACAGGGATTTATTTACTGCACGTTTTGCTGATTGTCACTTTGATGAATCAATTTTCCCACCATTAGGGGGAGATAAGAAGCCAATTCAAAAGAAATAGTGCGAAATTGCTTGGAATGCATCAACTTTATCACATTATGATCCACGCACAAATCGGTGTGAACTTGAAGTTCAAAAGATTATTCATTTGCAACAAATCGCAAATCAATTACCTAATGCATGTAATGATGCAAAACAAGTGCCAAAATCACATATTTCAGCTGTAAATGCTCCTGCAAGAATTAATGTCTATGTGCAACAAAATGCACAAGAACCAATGAAACGTTTAAAGCGTGGAAGACCAGTTGGTTCAAATGATACAATTCCTCGAAAGAGGAAAACGGAAGTAAAAATAAATACAATCAAAATACTCCTGAGAAAGCACAAGAATCTGTTGATAAGGATTTGTCAGAACGAGTTGATTCTGACGAGGAACAACTGCCTCTAGAAAAATAGGAAAAAGATGAAAATAATGAGATCTCAATAAATTATTTAAACTCTGGTAAGATTTGTGATCGAAATAAAATTGTTCCTGATGATATATTTGCTTTCAATGTGTCCTTTGAAATATGTGAAAATGATTATGATCCTGAACCACGATCAGTGGACGAATGTCAAAAAAGACCTGATTGGCAAAAATGGCAAGAGGCTATCCAAGCATAGCTAAACTCGTTAAGGAAACGAGAGGTTTTTAGACCAATTGTTCAAACACCAGATGGCGTAAAACCTGTTGGATATAAATGGGTATTTGTACGAAAGAGAAACGAAAAAAATGAAGTTAAAAGGTACAAAGCAAGACTTGTAGCTCAAGGTTTCTCACAAAGACATAGCATCGATTATGAGGAAACATATTCTCCTGTTATAGATGCAAACATATTTCGATTCTTGATAAGCCTTGCAGTTTCTGAAGGGCTTGATATGCATTTAATGGATGTCGTTACAGCATATCTATACGGATCCCTAGACAGTAAGATATATATGAAAATCCCCGAAGGATTTGTAATATCCGAATAAATAAATCAAAACCTCATAACATGCATTCTATAAAATTACAAAGGTCTTTGTACGGATTGAAACAATCCGGACGAATGTGGTACAAATGTCTTAGTGATTATTTACTGAAAGAATGATATGTAAATAATATGTTTTGCCCATGTGTCTTCATTAAAAGATCATCAACATGATTTGTGATTATTCTTGTATATGTTGATGATTTAAATATAGTGGGAAACCACGACGACATCGTTAGAACATCCGAATACTTGAAAAAAGAATTCGAGATGAAAGATCTTGGAAAAACAAGACTTTGTCTTGGTTTGCAAATTGAACATTTTTCAAGTGGAGTACTTGTCCATCAATCAAATTATATTGAAAAAATATTAAAAAGATTTTATATGGACAAGGCACATCCATTGAGCTCTCCAATGGTTGTTAGATCACTTGAAGTGGATAAGGATCCATTTCGACCTCATGAAAGTGATGAAGAGCTTATTGGTCCGGAGGTACCATATTTAAGTGCAATTGGTGCACTTATGTATCTTGCAAATGGTACAAGACCTGACATTGCTTTTGCTGTCAACCTACTTGCAAGATACAACTCTTCACCAACTCGAAGACATTGAAATGGTGTTAAACATGTTTTCCGATATCTTCGAGGAACAAGTGACATGAGTTTATTTTACTCGAGAGGGTAAAATTGAATCTCCAAGGTTATGCTGATGCTGGATTTTTATCTGATCCCTACAAGGCCCGTTCTCAAACGGGATATGTATTCACCTGTGGTAATACTGCTGTATCATGGAAGTCAGTAAAACAAACTATGACTGCTACTTCTTCCAATCATTCTGAAGTACTTGCAATTCATGAAGCAAGTCGTGAATGTGTATGGTTGAGAAACATGATTGAACATATTCAAGAATCATGTGGATTGCCTTCAATAAAAGATTCTCCAACCATATTATATGAAGATAACGCAACATGTATTGCACAATTAAGTGAATGATTCATAAAAGGGGACAGAACAAAACATATTTCACCAAAATTCTTTTATGCGCATGAGCTTTAGAAGAATGGTGAAATTGATGTCAAGCAAATCCGATCGAGTGATAATCTTGCTGATTTATTCACAAATATCTTACCAACTACGACATTTAAAAGGCTTACATATGATATTGGCTTGCGTAAACTTAAAGACATTGCAAGTAAAGAAACTGAACAAGTTTCACCCATGTTCACATGAGGGGGAGTTATTGATTAGTGTATTGCACTCTTTTTCCCATAGTTATGGTTTTATCCCATTAGGTTTTCCTAGCAAAGTTTTTAATGAGACAATCTTAACAATATTATACCTATCTTAATATTTATGAGAATAATGTACTCTTTTTCTTTTACTATATTTTTCCCACAGGGTTTTTCTTAGTATAAGTTTTAACGAGACACAATCTCTAAGCAAGTGTCATCCAAGGGGGAGAGTTGTGGAATATGGATGACCATGCATGTACATCAACATATTGTGTAGTCATGTAACTTGTATTTCTCACTTAATAGTACCTCCACTTGTCAATGTATTGTAATGTAACTTATAATCTTCTCCAATGTACACCAACTCTTCCATGTATTGTCTATGTTGCTTGTGATGTGTTGTATGACTTGTGGTGTATGTATAACTTGTACACATTGTATAAGTACAATTATCATCATCACCAAATGACCTATAAAAAGGGTGTCAACCCCATTGTAATTCACACACCAAGTTGAATGAAAACTTCTCATTCCAACTATCTCATTTCTTCTCTTTTGTAGTAGTAGTTTGTAGTAGTAAAAGTTATTAGTCTTCTATTTTCCTTCTTTAGTTCTTAGCAAGTTCCAACTCAATTTAGAATTGTTTTGGGTGAATTGTATTAGATTTTTCGTCAATGCGGCTTCTTTTCTTCCCCACCTGCGACTCAGGTTCAAAAGGAAAAAACGCAAAGGAAAACAGAGCCTTAACTCTGCCCTTACCCACAATAATGTTTGGGTTTTTATTAGTTACATCAACTAACGGGCCCGCGTTATTCGTTTTGATCTTGGACTTGGGCGCATAGGCCTTAGTGGGCTTTTGTTTCCTAGTGTCGCCTCATTGGATACATCGACATTATTGGACGTCCCTTTAGAGGCTCCCAAAGTGGGCTTTTGTCCTCTTTGACTCGCAAAAATCATTGGTTTTTTTGCTTGGGATCCCGAAGCTTTTGCACTTTCCTTTTTCCCCTCCTTTTCATTTCCTTTCAAGGCAGCAAAACGGTTAGTTTGCTCCCGTCCTCCCTCTCCAGAACATCTCCCACCATATTTCTAGTCCCAATACGATCACCTCCATCCCTCGCTCCTTGTGTTGAGCTTTGTGCAGTCTTCGTGTTCCTGTGTCTGTTGATACATGCCAAACTATTGTGTCCCACCTTCCCGCAGAGGAAGCGAATTGAGGGAAGTCCCTTATACTCAATTCCTTGCCACATGTTCCTTAGCCGGATCTTGGATAGAAGCGGCTTGTCGAATTCCAACTCCACAGCAATACGTACATACTTCCTTCTAGTATTGAGTTTGATACGTAGAACCCACCCAATAGAACTCCCCACCTCCCATAGGATATCATGCTGGTAGTACTTGATAGGAAGATCAAGAAAACGAACCCACACTGCTGCCTCATTGACCGAAGTAGTGGTCGCCCAAAATTCAGGCGTCCATCGTTGTACAGAGAGAGCCTGGCCCAGTACCACCCACGGGCCTC
Organism: Stephania cephalantha; assembly: GCA_039657325.1. Taxonomy (NCBI): domain Eukaryota; kingdom Viridiplantae; phylum Streptophyta; class Magnoliopsida; order Ranunculales; family Menispermaceae; genus Stephania; species Stephania cephalantha. The sequence continues at coordinate 11,806,980 of CM077575.1, forward strand.
CCAACAACGCTTTAGTAGAATCACCATCCCTTGCAAATACGACTAAGAAGAAATCCTTCCCCAAATCCATAACCATGTACTCTCCCACAGGATTCCATAGAGCTTTGATCCTATTCATTAACATTTGGTATCCCATGGCTCTCCATAATAGTTTAACCACCACTGCATGCTCAAACTGCTTATCCAAGAGTTGATCATATATGTCAGAGATCTGCACAATGGGACCATTTTCATCCATAGTGGTTATGATATCCCTTCCTGAGCCTTGATCCTGCCAATCAATGGGACCTTGCTCTAATTCATCAAACTGGCCATATATGTCAGATCATTCGTGTCCTTCAGAGAATTAGCAACCACCATTTCCATGTTGTTCGAGCCATCCAGCACTCCTCCCGCCTCCGACTGTATCTCCTTTCCTTCCTCCCGGATCTTAACCCGCGAAGGAGAATCGTCCGCCACATTTGCCACCACGGGAACACCAGCACTCACCTAGCCTTTCCTATCCCTTACCTTGGTAAGGAACTTTAAGTTCTAAAAGGCGTTAGAGTGGGTGGTTGAGTTATCATTAAGGGATATTTTGATTTGACTAAATTATTATATTCTATCATAACTTTTATTTACTTGGTTGTAATATGTTTTCATTTGAAGATCACTTCTATTTTAAAATTTCTATTATTTAAAGTTAAGATGAATTAGATAGAAATCAGTTTAAAAGAATGAAAAGAGAATATGATTGAAAGTATTCCTTTGCTCGGGACAACAAAGTGCTGAGTTTTGGGGTATTTAATAAGTCAATAATTAGACACATTTTACAGTGTAATTTAGGTTGATTATATATACGGTATTACATTATGTATTCTCTTATTTTTGTGATTTCAGGTTTTAAATAGGGAAATGAAGAAATGGAAGAAAATAGAAAGAAAAGCAAAATAATCAATTGGAATAGAAGTCCAGCGATTAGCCAGCAATTTGCGATAACACTAGGAATCGCCACCTAAATCGCCATCAGAAAAATATCAGCAAATCCACAGCGAATTAGAGAATGAACTAGAAATCGTCAGTTGAATCAGTGGAGCATAGAAAGTTAAACTCATTGATTTACTCAGTGATTTGTCTATAAGTTAGGAGTCTCTGACAAATCGTTGAGGTCGGTTATGGATTTTTTAGATTAATATGAAGAATTTGAGTTTATTTAGGATATATATACATAGGAAACTTTGAAAAAGACCAGAGTGCTTCGAAATAACTTTTTCACTACAAAAAACAAGGAGATCAGAAACGAAAATTTCCGTCTCTGATTAGCATAAATTCCGTCTTTAATTCAATTCTGCAACGGAACAGAGATGAAATCTATTCCGTCTCTAAAATCGTCGTCGCTGATTCAATCAGCAACGGAAATGTGTTTCCGTTTCTGATTAGAGACGGATTAGAGACGAAATTTAGAAACGAATGCATATATTCCTGGAAAATTAGAGACGGAATAGCAACGAATGTTTGAATTCGTTGCTAATCCGTCTCTAATTTTCCTTTTTGTTTTATTTTCAAACATAAACATAATTCAATTGGTTCTTCAACCTATAACTTGAAATTACAACCATAGGACCTACTCCATCGCCTACACCCTCCAACAACTCCTTGAGGGTGCTAACATCCCCCAAAAAAGCAAAATTTGACATTCATACATCGACAACGTATATCAACAAATATTCAAATGAGAGAACAAAAATGTAAAAATTAAAAATTGAAAATGATTTATATATCCAAAAAAATTGTATAGTATTACAAATGCTCCAAATTTCTAAGTATTCACAAAACCACCAATCCTATTGTTCAACAACCACAAAAAAAAAAAAAAACTTACAATCCTATAAATATGCACAAAAAGAATTATCAATCGAAAAGTCTTGAGATGTTCTTCAACACCACCTGCATGACCAAGGAAAAGAATTATCAATCGAAAAATACACGTATGTTCTTCACATGTTACATTACATCGGTAATCAATTAATGAAATTTTATGGGAGGGGGAATCAAGTACGGATCAAGAAAAGTAAAATTAGACAAATCAAGTTGAGGAAAAATTCAAAATTATGATGTAAAGAAAACGAGGCTATCGAATTTGTCATCTACAAATTATTTATACATAGCATACAAAAGAATGGGTGCACATATAAACACGACACCATTCATTCCAAAAAAGATGCTAAGTAGTCGAATAATCAACCTAGATAAACTTTAACATGGAGAATGACTCTAATCCCAAGTGAAATCAATATTTAAGAGCATAACGAGAAAATAGGAAAGCGCAACTTCATTTCAAGCTAAAGCATCCACATTTTATGGTTTTAAAAATAAAAATGAGTTTTGATACGGATCGCTTCACAGTGACAACTCATTTTAGGCAACAGTAGAACCAAGATTAGGTAAAACCAGTGAAATATTAACAACTCATCGCATGTTCATAACAAATTACAATTATTTAGAACTAACGGACTTCGTATTCGAGAGACGGAACATAAATGCAAATTTTCAAAAGGGTACAATTGTAATTGTATTCCGTCTCTAATCCGTCTCGATTAGCAACGGATCGAGAGACGGATTATTGTATACCAGAGACGTCTCTAATCCGTCTCGATTAGCAATTCGATCGAGACGGAATTATTAGATTCCGAATACAATAATTTCCGTTTCGATTAGCAAACGGACTTTTTTTCTATTCAATAATTTCGTGTAGTCGATTCATGCATCTATTCCTCGAAAATTAGAGACGGAATAGCAACGGAATCTCTCGAATTCGTTGCTAATCCGTCTCAATTCCGCTTTGTTTAGTTTTCAAACCTAAGCTTAATCCAATTGGTTCTCCATAACCTCTAAACCCGAAAATACAACCATAGGACCTACTCCATCGCTTTTGCACCCTCCAACAACTCCTTGGGGGTGCTAACATCCCCCAAAAAAGCAGAATTTGACATACATACATTGACAATATATATCAACAACAAATATTCAAATGAGAGAAAAAAATGTACAATTCGACATTGAAAAAGATTTATATATCCACGAAAGCTTGTCAAGTTTAATAAATGTTCCAAATTTCTAAGTATGCACAAAAACCACCAATCCTATTGTTCAACAACCACCAAAAAAAACTTCCAATCCTCTAAATATGCACAAAAAGGCCTTATACAATCTATAGCAACAGTGCCAGGACAACACATTTACATGAAATTCAACATCATAGATAAGTAAATAGATCATGTACATAGCTACTCAGTTAACTCAAAAGGGATAGCAAAAGAGGGGGAACACAACCATATATCAAGTCGGGTGCAGCTTTACAATGAGGTAATGTGCGCCCTCGAAGTGGGGGCTGATCACTGCCCGCCATGAAACCTAACAAAATACCAATAAAAGTTTAGAGACCAAATGCATACCAATAAAAGTAATGAAGTGTTTATTCAATGTCTAATAGCATGAAATTAAGAAAAAAAAAACCATCAAACATAACAAAAGTTTCCAACCATCTTAAACCAACAATGGCGTCCTGACTAAGAGCAATATTAATAATCAATAAACATGTAAGACTAACACATCAGTTCACTATGGAGAATTATTACTTATTCTTGCTTTACAATAATTATATATGTATCAGCAAACATACAAGAATCATGTACATCAGCTCATATTTAGAGAACCAACTCAAGAATCATATGGTTGTTTGAAAATGCATGAACAATAAACTAGTATAAAATTAAATGCATGAACAAGAGCATGAAATCAACATAAATCAGATCATACAATGATATAAACAACTTATGAAGAACTGACAAAGACATAAGATTCAAAAGGGCAGTTGTAAGCGAGTGATCAACAATTAAACTTTCAAAAGTAAACACTATTGTGAATGGGAAACTTGCAGTTCGCCATACAACCACATAAAGCAAGTTCAAGTACTGGAAAATGCAGAAGAGGTGGCCATGCATACAAGTCTGAACAAGAAAAAATGGCAGAATAAAACAAAAGTTTTTGACACATAAAATTAAATGCATGAACAAGAGCATGAAATCAATAGAAATCAGATCATACAATGATATAAACAACTTATGAAGAACTGACAAAGACATAAGATTCAAAAAGGCAGTTGTAAGCCTAGAAACCAAAACCAAAACCAAATTGAGTATGTTGGTTTTGGTTTCTTCACTCTACCAAATTGGGACTAAAGAGCCTCATCTAATGGAACCGATCCATGGCTTCTATCCTCAACTGTAGTATCTCCATATGTTAGTGGTCATGTTCTTCTTGTTTTTCTAGAATAGCAATATCTTCAATAATATGTTCCAAAAGTTTCTCTATTCCATCACTTCAATTCTTATTCAATGAGTTCCAATTTTGTCTTAAACTTGTAAACTACAAATATTCACTCTTGTGATGAATATAAAAAATCTTTCAAAATGAGGCCAAATTGGCTTCAGGAGTTCGAGATGAAAAATCATGACAAGGGATACATTCATCAAACACAATTATGAAGTGGTTCATTACATTGAGAATTTCACTGAGGATATATTATACAGTTTATACTTTGGATATGTTTTAATATTATCCTTGTTCTCAATTCTTATATTTAAAAAGGAAAAAGCGTCCAACATAGTATTGTAGTGTGAACCACATCAAATAATCTTGTATTATCAAGTATTAGTTTGAAAAGTTCACATTACTAACATATAATGTTCAGCAGTCAATTTGTTAAAGGAATCTTCTATTGCTTTCTTGCTACCCCTTTTTTAGAGTCTTTTTGATTTTATGTTGTGTTTGCAAGGGGTACGTGAGAGACGAATCCAAATAAAAAAATATGTTCCTATGTTTGTCCTCTAAAAGGAAACATGAAAAAAAAAAGTTTGAAAAAACACACACATAAAACAAAGTACAAAGTCCAAACTCACCACTAATTTCTGTTGTTTATCTGAATCTGAATCACTTTCATCTTGTTCAAAGTCTGCTACATGGTTTGTTGGAGCACCCTGAATTTGAACATTACACAGAAAAATTAAATTAACAACCAGATTTAATAAGCTAACTTCCATTGCAATAGAAAAATAATGATCACGGAATCCAGAACGTATTGACTCAAAATAAGGAATCGCTTAGAGGTTAAAAAAGATAATATATAAACAAATGCAACACAAATAACTAATTCCAGTTTGAGTAATTTTCATGAAACTCACTGTTCCTACATGATAGCCTACTTGTATATGCACTAGCCATAACAACAACATGCAGAAAATCTTGATCACTTGGTGAGCAATTGGAGACAATTCCCAATGCAAATAATCTCTCACCAAACAATGACTTTTGTGGTTAACTTGACCATGTGAGTAACTAGAAACAATACTGTGACAATTCTCCAACTACTTTCCTAACTTTAACTTAACATAAAAAATTTCATAGTTTCATTGCCTAAGTTGAAGAAATATGACCAGACACCAAAATGGTTGCACATAAAATATATGCCACCATATATTCTTCCTTTCCGTTGCTGATTAGCATAAATTTACTTACGAATTTTTTTTTTCCTTTTCATCAATGTGCAGTAGATTAAAGTTAGAAAGTTGATTGAGCTATTTTAATCATTGTCTGGAATGGCTATCGAAGATGTCGATGCAAGGTTACACAAGCTCTGATTATATATATGCAATTGATTAGTAGTTAATTAGCACTATTTTCACCAAAATAAGGATGGAAATATGATGTTCTATAGCTTTGTCAATTAGTGTTACATTTACATATATAATGCAAGCAGAAGTAAATGTACATATATAAATGGGAAGCTTAAAGGCTTTCTTTCAAATCCAAAAGAAATCTTTAGAGACAAATCAAGCCATTTGCTAATTCTATGCAAGATGAGTAGTTAGTTCCATTCTCACATCTGTACCCGCATTTTAAGAGTTCAATCGAAGTCCTCAACTGAAACTCAAAGAATGCAGACATTGCAAAACTTCCTGTTTAGGGAGCTCAATACATTTCGAGACCTATAAAAGAATGCAGTACTTGAAACTCTACCTTAGGCATTTTGATAGCGAATACCTCAATCGAAGTCCTCAACCAAAACTAGAAAAAAATGAGAAATCAGGCAAAAGAGATAAGGGCAGAAATGAGAGAGGAGGCGATTCTAACCTTCGCGAATGAGAGAAACGGTGCGAGCAAAATATTAATACTATCAAATACACATTTGATAACAATATACCTTGTAAAGGGGAACCTTCTTCACGCTTGCTCCCGCTTTGCAAACTGCAAGAGAAACTGCCAAAATAGCATTGGCTCCAAGCTGCAAAAATAACAAATGACGAAGTGGATCAGCCACATACATCCATACAAAGTAATAGAAAGTAAATAAAAGCAATCAATTGCAAAACTGACTAGCTACCTTTTTTTTACACCAACCCTACTCGTTGACAGTTCCATCAAGCTGCTGCACCATGTAGTTGTCAATGGTAGTCTAATCTGCTGCATCATGCAAAAGAAAGATGAATTTGATGGCAATTCTGAGCTTCGCAAGTTCAGGGCGTCAAGAGGTTGATAGGCTAGAGAGGAAGCAGAGAGACTTCGAGTGAGGTTAGGGCATGTCTTCATCAACAACTAGGGTTCGCAAAGGTGAGGGTGTCAAGCCGAAACCACACCGTGAGCTTCGTGGATTACTTGCCTCAATGTCGAAGACGGGGCTTCGGATCCCAAACCCTAAAATAATGGCTGCAGTGAAGAAAGGAGACGACGGCGACGGACAGAGCAAACGACGAAGAGGGACAAAGCAGACGACGACGGCGAGGGACACACGGCGACAGACAAAGGAGACGACGGCGAGGGCTTATGCGACGGTGACGGCAGGAGGCACGAGCTCCGGCAGAGAGCAGCTCGAGCTCCGAACACCACCGCCAAAACCCACCAAATCCAAACCCCCATTTCCAAATCTCTTCAAACAACACCAAATCTCCCAAACTAGCTCTCCAATCTCCATCCAACAAAGCCGTAACTGCCCTCGACGATGAAGACATCAGATTTGGAGAGCACCGGAGAACAAAATTTGTATGCGGTGACTATTTCGCAGAGATTTAGGGATTAGGAGAGAGAGAGAGTTCGAGACGAGACAGAGAGTTGAGGGTTTGCAGAGCCGTGAAGAGAGGAGTTGCTGAGCCGCCGGTGAAGAGAGCAGTTGTTGAGCTGCTAGTGAGCTCGAGAGAGGTCGAGTTCAGTCGAGGAGAGAGGTCGAGTTCGGTTGAGGAAGAGGGAGAGAGTTCGGTTGAGGAAGAGAGAGTTGGGAAAGAGAGTTTGAGGAGAGAGAGAGTTTGAAACAAATAAATATTTCATCTATTGATGCACGAATCTCGAGATGTGATGTGCGGTTATAAACTACTAAATTTTTGGTGGAAAGTTGGCGCCATTTTTTTAGAAATGGATTTTAATTCCGTCTGTAATATGTCTCTATTCCGTCTCTGACTATTTCCGTCTCAATTCCGTTTCTAACCATTTCTGATTAGAAACGGAATTAAATTTTGTTGCTATTTCCGTTTCTAATTTACATTTTTTTTGTAGTGTTTTTCTTTTGTTCTACATTATTTTTACTGCCTATTCTATATTTCTAGTTGATGTTTGAAGATACATTGTAGCTTTGATTTATATTAAAGTATTTATTTATTCATTATGTCTTTGAATAATATATGTGAATTATTTATTTCCAGTATGAGTGAGTAGTCTATCAATCTAAACAAACCCTAGACATGTATATACTTTGGATTGCTAGATAGTTATAATTGAAGAATCGTGAACTTAACGCTTTAAATCTATTCATACACGTCAATCACGGATTTAACAACCTGTTTTTATGTATTACAACTAAAGAAGATTAGTATTGGATGCATAGTTGCAAATGTGTTATTTAGTATTTTAATTTTGATTCTATGTTTATAGTTATTGACAACAATTATAGAAGTAGTAACTATGATTCATCTATAGGGCTTTTCCTGAGTGAATGTTCTAGGTGATTGTGTTTTAAGTTGTTTATTATGCAGCTTCAATTAATATTGGCTTATACTAGGTATGATTTTCATTGAGTGTAATGCTATCGTATTTCTACGGTGTTGTGTTTTATCCAATGGGTAGATTTAGAATGTTAAGAATGTGGCATCTTTATTGAATTTAGAAAAATCGGTGGCTGGCTAACGGCTATCAACCTATTATGAAGTAGGATTTAATGATTTCAAGATTCTATGTGTTATGATTATAACTATAGTATGAAGTGATGTTATGTTCTAGTGTTTGAAAGCAATCCAAGTATATTACATTATTTAGTGGGTGTTTGTTTAAATGTTTGTTTAAGATATTTGAATTACATTGAATTTGAGTATTGTTTAATTTTATTTGAGTCGAATTGTTTAGATTAAGTTAGTTAGTTTGATTAATTAAGTTAGTATTTTTATAGTTTTCAGTTATTTAATATTTTAATTCCCATTTAATTAGATTAACTAAATTAATAAAAAAGAAAAAAAAATTACTATCCTCTGATATTTGAAAAAACCATGTGGAGACGATATCTCATTTACCACTGCTACAAATATTAGAAAAATATGGGACATTATTGTGCACGCTTGACATGTGTCATTTATAAAGATAAAACCAAAGCATTTCACGATAAGAAATTAGTTCCTAAAAATTTTCAAGTAGGAGAAAAGTTATACTCTTTTGCTCAAGACTTAAATTATTTCCTAGAAAACTGTGTTCGAGATGGATAGGACCTTATCTGGTTGTCAATTTACTTCCTCATGGCGTGATAATATTAGAAAGCTTAGGCACATGACAAATATTTAAAGTAAAAGGTCATAGGTTAAAACCTTATTATGAGAATTTTGTTGAACAGGATATGGAGATCATCAATCTCGAGACTGACCAACAAAGTCAGCAAAGTAAGGAAATGGAGTTTAATGTTTGCATCCACATGAGTGAAACCGTTAAGAATGAAACCATTACATTATGGTTGTATAAGAAACCGCGTAATAAGAAGAAGAAATCAAAGAAGCAGCAACCTAAAGAGCAATAACCTGAAGTGCAACAACAAAAAGGGTAGCAACCTAGAGAAGAAGAATTAACTGATGAGAAACTAAAGCTTCATGATTTAAGGCATATGATTGAAATTTACAATGATGATCTAGGGAAAATTTTCCTCCATGTGACTATCAATGACGTCAATTTCCTTGGTGTTTTACTTGATACGATGGATGATATGTATATCTTACCAGAACAATGGTACATAAATGCCAAATTGAAGATTGATTTTATACCACCTTTTGTTGTCCACTAAGCAAATGGTGATAAAATCTTTCCACTAGGAATGTCAATGATTGTGCTAGTGCAAGTGGAACAATTCAAATATCTTACCAACTTCTCGGTAGTACCACAGATTGAGAAAGAAATTGTGATATTGATGGGACGTACTTCTCTCAAGAGAGCTAGATCTATTTTCGATGTCGAACAACGTATAGTTACACTTAGGATGGGTAATGATTATATATATCTTCAATGCGGTTACAAGATGGACGATTACGTCAATGACAACAATTATGATGATGATTATGAAGGTGAGATATCCTATCCTGATGAACACCTTGAGGGACGTTATGCAGATGCTGAGAATGATAAGGAAGCAGAAGACGTCAAGAATGATGAAGAATTAGCTGATGGTTATTTTGGCTCGTTCAAGCTGAACGACGAGTGATTTTATCTATCAAGTCGAGCCAATGACTATAAACAAAAGCGCTCTATGGGAGGCGGCCCATACTTTATCTTTATTTTCAGTTTTAGTAGTAGGATTAGTTCGTTGTTTATCTATTCTCTCAACTTTTGACTCTTATAATGGAGGTATTTTAGGATTACAATCCCGTAATAATTTCAAGTAAGGGGGTTGATCGAGTCAATGTCTTTCCCTTTTTCTAGATTTAGGATAGTTAGTATATTTATTCTCTCTCCTTTTAACTCTCTTTTGGGATATCCCCAATTGAGAGGGGATGATCAAGTTGTTTTTCAGTTGAATCTTGTTTGTCTTTAATTATTTTAAGTAATAAAGTATTTATTTAGTATAATATTCCCTAATTACAAGTGCAAATTCATTTTCATAATTTTTCTCGTTGAATACTGATCAATTCTACATTAATTATGATTGTTATATGTGATCATTAATAAAATATTGAATGTATTGGAAAAATAGTAGGGAATGACACAGCGATTTCCTAGCGATACCAATTAACACTAGTAATTGTTGGGTAAATCGCCAGTAGTTTGCAGGTTTTTAAATGAAAATTGATTCAGTGATTTCTCAGCAATCATGGCTTTATACTAGGATTCTCTGAACTAATCAGTGAACCACTGAGACCAATTTCCAGTGATTTCACTGGCAATTTGTAAGCGATTTCACTTAAACATCGATTCGCTGAGCACAAATCCGTGTTATTAAAAATAGAACCCCAAATCGTTAATAATAAACCCTTTCACACCTAAAACCCTTGCACCCGTTTGATTGATTAATCAATTTTTGCCTAGATTCAACCCTTCAAAGCTTGAATTAAAGCTTAATTAAGTGCATCCAACCTTACTTAGGAGTATTTCAACTATAAATTTTGAATCCAAGTTCATACAACCTAGTTAGGGTTTGGTGAGTGTTTTTTCGAAATTAAAGCTTGGAGATGAGTTCTAAGGAGCTAATAGAGCATTTTACTTGAGAGATTCACTCTCAAGAAGGTAATGAACCAATACTCTAACATCCTTTTGATTTCAAATCTTGAACAAAAATCGATTTTGATGATACTTTCAACAAATGTAATTTTTGGGTTTTTATTGCAAATTATTTTTTTTGAAAATAGGTTTTTATGCACATTTCAATTCGAATATGGGTTTTCAAATGAGTTTGGGGGTTTCTACTAGTTTTCCCAATATATACATACTTATAATAAAGATATATCAATACAACTATGTTATGCGTATCATTTTAACTCTTTCGAGACTCTATGATAAAACCTTTTTCACAAACTTGTTTTCCTTACCTTGTTAGTTTGGATTTTCAACTATAGGATTTCAATTTGCCAATTCCATCATAGTTGAGTAACTCTATGGCGGGAGGAGGTAGAGGAAAAGGAAGGAGTAGTAATAAAGATAAAATGAAGGGGGTAGTGCAAGTAAAAGATAAGCATAAATATGTGGGCTACCTAATGAATATTATACCTACCGGGGTTAGTATTAGAGAACCTAGACCTGGGAGGGCTGAGCTTAGAGAACAATCTCCATTGTCGTCTAATGAGGAAAAATATTTTGAGAATCCAGACCCTGGTCATTTAGTGTCTCATGACCTCTCTTTGGTTGTGAGACCTAGAGCTCAGATGAGATATTATCATGATCAAAAGAGAGTCATAATTCCTTAGAGAAGGTTCAATATTCAAAATGTGAGGAAGTATGAGGACAAAATTGTGAGAATCATCAGAGATAGGGGATGGGAGCGACTTCTGCGCGACTACACGGGTAGAGGAGAAAGAGGATGCTCAAAAATTATACGACAATTTTATGCAAATGGGCATGTTAGTAAGGAATGAGACAAAGTAGTAGTTAAAGGGAAAAAGATTGATATTTCACCTGCGAGGTTAAATTTGTTATTCTGTTTACCATAAAATAGAGAAAGACTGGAGGAGGATTACCTTAATGTCATTTATAAAGATAAGGAATCATATCCCTTTCAGATGATCCAAGATACTGTAGAGATACCTCCGAGGAAGGGATTTGCACTTAATAGCGAAGGCCACCTAAAATTTATTAAAATCACTTATTTTTGGAAGATTACGAAGAGTTGGAGTTATATTATAGATGCATATTTTTATCCAAACAAGCAAAACTTTAAAGTATAGAGCTGCTCTATTGTACCATATAGTTATGAAGAAAGGTTATATTGATGTTGAGAAAATTATACATGATTCTATGAAGTTTGTAATGCAAAACACAAAGAATGAAGGACTACCGTTCCCAATTTTGATCACTATATTATGTAGGAAAGCTGGGGTGGGTTTCAATATTGAATTCGATGTATTGCCTGAGAGGACCATAAATAATGCAGGAGTACAACGAATGAGAAAGGTGGTAGGATACAATGACTCAAAGGATGAATGAGAATCACTTAATACAATAAATGCGAGAGAAGCATGAAGGAAAAACATAACTAATAACATAAGGAAGATAAGAGAATACGCACAGAGAGCAGTAAGATTAATGGCTAGAGTAGATGTACCGAATGTTGCTACGAGTTATGCACCATTTTTGTCGCAGCCTAAGAGAAGAGGATTTTTTAGACCATATATTCTTCACTTATGTGTAGCCAGACAAAGATTCATCGTAATGAAGAGATGATAACAACAAACGGGAGGAAATTACATTGCTACCATTCTATGTCTGAAAGAAGACATGATAGTTGTTTGCAAGACTCGAGGAGGAGCGTCGACATTTCATCTTTGCGGTTGTAATTTTCAACTGGACTTACAACCCAGCTGATAGTTACTTTGTTTTGGTGTCTTACCGATTATAGTTGTGTCTTTCTTTTTATCATTGAATATAACATTAAATTGTGCTTGATTAGTAGGGGCAACATTGGTTTGAGTAGATGTCTTAGCTTGACTACTCTGTTGAGTACTTAACCTATTTATTTGTAAATTCATTTGACTTAACTGATTTTTTAATTCATTAATAGTAGTGTCAGTCTTAATTTGATTTTGAGAAATCAGTGTAAGATTTTGATGACTTTGACTCATAAAGTTGTGCAGTATTTGCTCTAAATTTGATTCATAGGTAGATTGTTTTCTTGAGGCTGTTGATTAGGTGCATGTTGTATCTGAGCTTTTGGTCTACAAGTATTATAGTTCTGATTTTGAGGACCATAGCTAAGATTTGGATTCGGTCTTCCAGGATAATAAGTATTATTAGCATATTGATTTCTTCGGGGACCAGAAAATTGATTCATCATTGCATTAACCACTTCAATATTTTCTTCTTGTGGAGTAGGACACGCATCCTTAGAATGTGTAACCTCATTACAGAAACCACAAGCCTTAATTTGATTAGATTTTTCGTTAATTAACACCTTAGCCATCTTTTAGATAATTCATCAATTTTATCGTGAGTTGCGTTGTTTTTCTTATTATCCACTTCATAAAGTTTCTTTCTTAAGGATTCAACTTTTTCACCATATTGTTTAGAATGTTTTGCTATTTTAGTAATTGCTTCTTTCGCTAAAGTAGGTGTTGTTTCAAATAAAGATCCACCACACTCTATGTCTAGTAGTCTTTGTTCAACGTGATTGAGTTCTTCATAAAATATTCTAATAAAGCTCTTTGAGTGTATCTATGTTGTGGAAAAGAAGAAATTAGTCTTTGAAATCTATCTCTAAATTCATTAAAATTTTCATCATCTTTCATCTTAGCAATTGTTATTTGTTTTCTATAGGAACTAATTTTTCTAGCTGGTATATATTCATCTAAAAAAGCTTCTAACATTTGAGTCCTTGTATTTATCGAATCTTGTGGAAGATAGACCAACCAGTCTTATGCTTGATCTTTCAATGCGAAAAAAAAGCCTTAAGTTTGACTTGTTCTAAAGTTCCTTCTTTAGATTTCATTCCATTAACTTTATGTCGATATTCCCTTATGAGTTTTTGTTGGTCTTCATTCTTTTTACCGTAGAAGTTAGGTAAAGCACTAATAAATCTAGATCTAAGTTCAAATTCAAGAAATCCATCAGAGTACGCTATGCACATAGGCTCATATGTTGTAATATTTTGATTTGCTTGTCTAAAAGTGAGTTCTCTATTATTGATAACTCTGTTATCATTGTTATTATTGATGACATATCATCAATATCATTATTGTTGTTTTCCATCCTATTAACTAAGTTTTCCCTAAGTTGTTGTTGTCTTAAACTTCGATTAAAAGTTCTATCAATTTCAAGATCAAACGGATGTAAAGATCCTGTTGAATTCTTACGACGATGTGTGTAGACCATACAACGTCTATAATCCTTTGAAATTATCTAAAAATCCTCGGCAACGACTCCAAAAATTGTCACATGTCGAGCGTGCACAATAATTTCATGTGTTTTCTATTAACTTGTAGTAGTGGTAAATGAGATATCGTCTCCACAAGGATTTTCGAAATATCTAAGGAAAGTAACTTTTTATTGTTTTTATTAACTTAATTAATCTAGGTAAATGGGAATTAAAATATTAAATAACTTAACAATTACGATTACTAACTTAATTAACCAAACTAACTAAATTAATCTAACCAAATCAAATTCAAACTAAATTAAACAATATTCAAATGCAATTCAATATAAATAAAAAAACATCTAGATAAACCCCACTAAACAATATAATATATTTGGATTACTTTCAAACACTAAATCAAAATATCAATTCATACTATAGTTATAATCATAAAACATATGGAATCTTGAATCATTAAACCTCATTTCATAATAGGTTGATAGCCTTTAGCCAGTCACTAATTTTCCTTATATCAATGGAAATGCCACATTATTATCTTTGTAAATCTATCCATTGTATAAAATACAATACCATAGAAATACGATAGCATTAAGTTCAGTGGGAATCATGCATAATCTAAGCCAATATTACTGAAACCGCATAATAAACAACTTAGAACACAATCACCTAGAACATCCACTTTGGAAATGCCCTATAGATTAATCTTAGTTACTACTTCTATAATTGTTGTCAATAACTATAGACATATAATCAAAGTCTTGATACAACATAACACATTTACAATTATGCACGCAATACTAATTTTCTTTAGTTGTAATACTCAAAAAATAACTTGTTAATTATGTGATTGACGTGTATGAATGGATCTAAAGCATTAAGTACATGATTCATTAATTATAACTATATAGTAATCCAAAATATACTATATTGTCTAGGGTTTGTTTAGAATAGTAGACTACTTACTCATGCTGGAAATAAACAACGCATAAACATAATTAAAAGACATAATGAATGAATAAAAAGCTTAATATAAATCAAAGCTTAAAATTATCTTCAAACATAGAAAATAAAACTAATAAAAAAATGAAAAGGGTTAAAAGCAAAGGAAGAGAGTTATTTTTAAAGCTCTCTAGCCTTTTTATAGTTTCCCTACATACACATATCTTAGATAAACTCAAATTCTTCATACTAATCTAAAAAACCTGTAACCGACTTTAGCGATTCCTCAACGATTCCTAATTTATACATAAATCATTGAGCAAATCACTGAGTTTAGCTTTCAGTGGTCCACCGATTCAGCTAGCGATTCATATTCATTCTTCAATTCGTTGTGGATTCGCTGGCCTTTACAGCCGATTCAGCTTTGGTGAGTTCTAGTATTAATCCAAATTGTTGGCTTATCGCTGGTTCACTTTTCCAGTTGACTATTTTGCTTTTCTTTCTCTTTTCTTTCATTTCTTCACTTTCCTAATTAAAACCTAAAATCATAAAAATAGGAGAATACCTAGTGTAATATCATCATTTATGTATAAAAACACCCTAAATTACAGTAAAAAATTTGTCTAATTTTGGACTTGTCATCGGTCTCGATGCTAAAGGTTTTACCGAGTCTTCTACGTAGGGATTAGATTAAGGATCAAAACTTGCAATTAGCATACAATTCAGATTTTAATTTTTTCGGGCCCGTTACATAAGACTAGTGTGAGTCTTAATTGATGGTCATGTTGTGATCATATGTATAGGGATATGAATCAAGATCGTGATTACTTGTTAGGGAACAAGTTATTGGACCGACCAACTATGAGAACACCACATCTTAAGTTATATAGGTGTTAATCATGATAAGTATATCATTTAGTCCTCTGCCTTGAGAATATTAGAGACTTCAACATTTAGATCATAGTGATTTGACATTGTGAAATTCGAGAATTTCACAAACTTGATTAGGCATTTAATTAAGTAATTTTGGATTTTATTTGGAGTTCAAATATCCGATGGGGACCCACGCATTATTGACCAGAGATCATAAGGTGTGTTTTTTTTTGTGTTGTGTGCTTATTGTGTGAATTACATGATATTTTGTCGCGAAGTCGGGGGTGTGTTGAGGTGTATCATCAGTTTGTGATACTCGAGGTTGCAAGTGTGTGTCTTAAAGGCATGAGTGAAAATAAATTATTAGTTGTTTGAAAACTAATTAATCAAATGTTAATACTTATGTGAATATTTTGCCTCGATTTGCTTACAAGTTGGGATCAGTGGCATTGTAAAATGAGAACGAAGTTTGTAAAAGACCTTACCTCGAGTTTTATGTTGGTTGGCAGTAGTCGAAGTTAAATTGAGTCCAAATTAGTGTAAGTTTGGTTTAGTATGGCAAGAGAATTTTTCCATAAGCGTTTAGTATGTCATGGACAAAGTTAAGATTTTTGGGGTTTTGGTCAAACAAAACCAGTGTTATGGACGTTTTATGAAAATGGACTATTTTAGTAAGAGTTTGGTTCAATTTGATGAAAATATAATTGAAAACGATCGGAAACCAAAACACGTCAAAATAGAGATTTTAAAAATTAATAAATAGAAAGAAATTAAGATGCTGACAAGCAGCTGAGGATTTATATATATTAAGTAAAAAGGAAATGAATTTGTTTCATTTCATTTGGAATAGAACATTCGTATTGAACGTTCTATCCCTTATCTTTCTACGTACATTTTGCTTCATGATCTCTGTACGTCCGATTTTCATCCAGTTTCTCTCCACAAAACTATAGAGCATCGTGAGGTGTTCAATTCTAACTAAGTTTATGCGATGGAAATGAGGTATTCGTCTTGTAATTTGATAAATATTTAATTTAGGTATTTTCCTCAATTCAATTTGAATTCTCATAATTTCTCAATTTTTTTCAGGGTTTTGATAGAAATTGGTAAGGATTGTTGTGAATTGGTATATTGGATTGACGTGCGCCAATTTAGGATAAATCCCACAAGCATGGCTTAGGGTTTTGATGAATTAAACTAATGAGACTCAGTTGAGAACTATTTTGGACATGTTTTTATAGTTGATATTGATTTACATTGAGTTTCTAGATGAATTGATTATTGATTTTGATCTAATTTGACTACACGAGCTGTGGAAATATTTTGATGTTGGTATCGAGTGGTTTTTTGGTGTTTATTGTCTAGTTTTGAGGATTTAATTGCAAAAATAATAATTTGGAAAAAGTTTTCAGTTCAAAATAAATAAAGTTTGTCTAGTTAATAGGCCATATTGGAAAGTTCATAACTTATCTGTCGGTGATATGATTTGAGTGTTCTTGGAGTCTATGGGAAGTAGGATATGAGTACTACAAGTTCATTTAAGGTCATCATGACAAATATTGAGGTTTTCAAAGTTAAAAAGTTACCCCAAATTGACTAGTTGAAAGCCTGTTGAAACATTTATATAAATTAATATTTTTGGAAACCATT
Organism: Stephania cephalantha; assembly: GCA_039657325.1. Taxonomy (NCBI): domain Eukaryota; kingdom Viridiplantae; phylum Streptophyta; class Magnoliopsida; order Ranunculales; family Menispermaceae; genus Stephania; species Stephania cephalantha. The sequence continues at coordinate 11,824,519 of CM077575.1, forward strand.
CTCAAGCGTACTTTGGCCAAAGTTTTCATTAGTTTTTTTGATTTGGTTTCACTTGAAGCTTGATCCGTAATATAATTGGGTAAGAAGGGAAGCTATCTGAACCATTTTTACTATTTATGAAATTTCTATTTGTACATGCATTTGTGTTTAGTCTGCATTACATTTTGCATCATTCTTGGTCGTGCATTCATGTCATTCCGGACGATTGCTTGTTAGTGGTATGGTTCACGAGCGAGACTCGAAGCTAGGCTTCTTGACCAGATAGGCATGAACATGGAAGACCTATGGCACGCAAGTTTTTGACGAGCATGCATTGAACTAAAGTACAATTTTTGGCTCACTTTTGGGGTGGCCAACCTATTAGTAAGCTTCGAAATGGAAATAAAGGATTCACATTGTTATATAAATTTGTTGTTATTTGGAAATGCAATTGCACGTCTCCATGTATTCGGACTAACATTTATAGGAGTACATAGCAGTGTATGAGTTTACTTACTTGACATCTTCAAGTTGTTTTTATGATGTCAAATTATGTGAAAGGTTATGAGAGTCTTCTAAATTAGTTTAGAAAGTGTTTTGAGACGCTAATGGTTTAATTTTGGTCTATTTTGCATTTGTAAAGTTGTAAATAAGGTATTAGAAACTTTAAGTTAGTTTAAATGTTTTAAATTGATATATATTGTGAACTGTCGGGAGTTGTAAGTCCTTCTAAGCTTCTCCCCATTGTGTTGGCTATTAGGCGAATTTTTCGACAGACCACTTTTAGGGGAGGTGCTGCCATAATTTTTAGAAAATACGGAGAACAATTCGTATGATTTTCTTATTTGCTCCAATTAAATAAATCATGAATTGAGTTTCATTTAGGATGTAAATTTACTTTTGGAGTATTATTGAGGATTAAATTAAAGAAATATTTTGAGGTTAATTTAATTGAATGGATTAGGTGCCTAATTAGGGGAAATTAGGCTAAGTCAGGACTTAGCGAGAAGGGCCCTAACAAACTTGTTATCAGAGCTATGGTTAAGCTCAATCAAGTAAATATAAGAAATGATAATGATGTTGAGTTTAAGACTGAGTCGATCGGGAAGTTTGGGTTAAGACTCTTGGAATACATTAAGTTGCATGAACTTAAGTGATGGTCTTGAGGAACAAGGTTTAGTAATGAGGTTGCAATTAGTTAGGAAGTGACAATGAGCTGGGAATACTTTGGTATTGTGTTATATTTGATATTTCTTAATGTATTATCATCATATATGCAATAAAAAAGTTTATTATCTTATATATTCGATATTAAACTCGTGTGATATAACATGTGAGGGTAAGAACATAACGTTAAATTGAAAATAGACTTAATGTACGATAATTGAGCGGGATTGGAAGTGAAATAGACTTGACATGTCTAAACTCACGAAAAACTATTGTAAGTAGTTCGATATTGAAGTAACTAATGGATAAATCAGTTTACAAAACCAATGGGTAATTGGTTCAAATTAAATCTTAGGAATTCAGGAAAGTAAGTACTGAACTTAGATCTCTTTGAAGTTGAGAATATCGAACTATTACAATGTATATAGAAATGCTTAAGAAAATGACAAATTAACCTAAATCATAGTCACAAATGATTGAGAAACATTGATAAACGTGAGATAAATTGAGAAGTCGTAGGAAACACAAGATGTGTTGTCTCTTGTACATTAAAACAAGGTTAATACCGGTTCAATTAATAACTCGATAAGACCTATTCTATAAAGTATTGGTGAATTCATAACAAATTGAATGTTGTTTTCCAAAATAGTGTCAATGAAAGAAAAAAAAGGAGGCATATGGTTTCGAAAATAGAAACTGATTAGGCAAACTGAATATGACTAGAAAATCACAATGAGATTGTGATATGATCAATCAAGTTTTTTAAGTCGGTTTATCCGAAAGTAAAATACTTTGAATCAAAGAATTGTCTCCTTTCCGAAACAAAACACAAAGTGAAATATGGAATAGAACCACAGTTGAAAATAATCAAATGACATTTTAAAAAAATTACTAAGATTTTTTTGATTGGTTATCACTCAAGTTACTTATTCATAAGCGGCATTGAGTATAATGGTTCTATAAGTTGAATAAGAAAATGATAAATAAATGAAAAATACATGATTTAGAGGTACGAGATAAAGATTAACAAAAATTCTACCTTAAAAAATGATGAAAGGTGTAGTATAGAATCAATGTATTAGAACTTAAGTATTTGAAAATTGGTATGAAAATAGCTAAGATTACCTATTAGATAAAACATAAGTAGTTGTGTTTTAAACCTCAAAGTACCCGATAGTCACTTCTAACCAAATTAGAATTTTAATCGCTATCACTATGACCTTAAATATAACAAATGAAGAGAGAGATATACTAATTGAGAATCAGTAAGTGATTTTTATAGGAAGTCAATAAGAACATCTATATAACGAGAATTTCCACTAATAAAAACCTAAAGGATTGAAATAGCATCCTTTAAAAGTTTGATTAATCGTTAAGTTGTTTTAGGTAATAGAGATTCAAGTTTTTCCGTCTCTTCAGTTGAACAATGACGAACAAGTGAATTCATCAAAAAGTGAATTTATGATCAGTAAGATATTTTGTTATCTTACATAGTCTCTTGAAAAGTACCGAATTTTTTTTGAGAGAAATAAAAGTCGAGAAAATTTGAGACTAATGGAAACAACTAAAGCAATATGCAACAGTAGTTTGTTTGAGTTAGGAATTTCTTTGTTTCAAACTTATATTAGCTAAGGAAGACTTTGATTCATTAAATGATCATAAGAAGTTGCACCGTCCTTAGCTAAGTTTTTGAAAAAAGAAGAGATGAAAAGAATTGCCTTTGTTTCAAACTTATATTAGCTAAGAAAGACTTTGATTCAAAAGCTATATAGTGGTGTAGGTGTTGATCGAAAGTCATGATAAGTTTAAAAAAGGTGCCAATAAGTGAGATCAATGTGATAATAGCTAAGATTGACAAAGATGGAATGTAATATACTTGTGTATAAAATAAAATGAGTCGTAGAGATGACTTGTGACTGCTGGAAGTGACATGAATGGACTCATTTAATCAAGGTAAAGCATTGGAGTAGTTATGCATGACCAAAAGTCTAAGTAACTTCGTATCATAATCACGATTCATTTACAACGTAGAAGACTAGTGAATCGCGACACTAGCCTTTGAATAATCGAATGAGTTGTGAGGTTCGGTATAAAAGTATATGAAATCTTGTTAGAGTCAATTGGAAGCTTAAGTATAGGTAAAATAGATGGTCAAGAAATTCTCACATACATATGAAAAAAAAAAGAAAATTTCCGGTGGATGAGTCCCGATAAGAGTTAGGATGTCAAATTATGAGGTTGATAAAACCAAATATATCTTCACCAGAATCTTACTCTAAGTCAAACTCTAAAAGTTAAAAATTTTGAACAAAAGTAGCATGCAACTAATTTCAGTAAATACATTGTATAGTGGTTCAAATGTTGTGCTACACCATATGATCAGTCAGCGGGGAAGTTTGAAGCACTAGGTTATTTCAAATTGGAGTTGATATAAGATTCATGTATGACTGTGAAGATATAAATGACTTGAAAAGAGACATACAACTTACAGCTCAGTTAGTAAGTATTATCTCTATTGATTGAAAATATTGAATAGAGTATAGTGTATTTGACTTGATATATTTGAAAACTGAAAGTTTTTCCATTGTAAATTGAGAAAAGTCATAAATATGAATTGAGTAGAAATGTAAAAGAGATAACATATTATAAACTTATATGAAATACAAGCTAAAGTTTATATTGTGAGAGTATAACGATGAAATATGTCGATATCTTTGTTTAAATGCGTATATCTACTCAATAGAAGAATAATTGTCTCTATTCAAGTAATGAAAGAAGTATGGTAAACAGTAAGTGATTGAGATCGGGATAATGAAAATTTGAGTAATTGAAGAAACATAGAAACCAATGTGAGTAAGTTGATAATGTGAAAACTGGAATAGTGGTGATGAAGACAATCTTAAATAGATTAGCAGTTAACCGAATAAGATGAGATTCTTGGTGAACTCATGAATAGATAATGGTTTGAAGAAAGTTAGAAAATTCGTTAATTTTTTAACCAGTTAAAAGAAATGTTAAATAAATGAGATGACGAGTTAGAATTGGTAATTACTTTCTAATCCACAAATCTAAATGATATTGTGAGTAGATATTTAAAGAATGAGTAAGAGTTACATATTGTGTCCGATTTTATTTTTTGATCGGATTGAAATTCGAGATCTTTTGTCATGGGATGACAGATGTAATTAGATATCTATAGTCATGGAATGACTTGTATAATTTCAAGTTTCTATTGAGAAACGTTGGAATGGTGATGGATCAGATAGATGCAAAACTCTACTTTAGTATCTAATATCGTGCTCAAATATTATTTGCATTACAATATAAATATTTAGACTAATGATAGTCTAAGAATTGATCAACCAATGACTCTAATTAGAAATTATCGGGGTCGAGAAAGCAAACTGGGTTGTGTATACAAGAGTTGGTGGATATGGAAAGAATTATCAACGGTTTGTGGAATAGTATTCTGTTAAAAATAAAAATGGTTTAATTGAAAAAGCAAAATAGGCCAAATCTTGCTAAATATTGATGCTTGAATTGAATTCAAGGCATGAAATGAGTAGTGAAGAAAGTAAGGTTATTATATATTCCATAAAGTTGATCGTTTAATTGGTCAGAAATTTACAAAATGCCAGGATTGGCAAAGAAGTTATTATGACTTTTTCATTAAACCAATAAGTTGGAAATGAAAAGTTGAGATTTTTATGTTCTCTACCATTTAGCTATTGATTGCAATGAAAGTGATTGTGTTCCCTTAACTGTTTCACCTTGGAAATGGTTTTTACAAGTTTGGATTAAAAGAGTTGTATATGAAGGATCATATTCTCATATCTATTTTGGTTCAGTAACCTTTAAGTTTAAATTTCGAGGACGAAATCTTAAATTAGTTGGAAAGAATTGTGAAATCCAAGAATTTCATAAACTTGATTAGGTGACTAATTAAGTAATTTCAGATTTTATTTGGAGTTTAAGTATCCGAGGTGGGATCCATGTATTATGGACCAGAGATTATGAAATATATTTTTTATTTGTTGTGTGCTTAGTGAGTGTTTTATACGATATTTTGTCGCGAAGTTGGGGTTTGTTAAGGTGTATCATCCGTTTGACATCCTCAGGGTTGCAAGTGCGTGTCTGAAGGGCATGAGTGAAAATAAATTATTAGTTGCTTGAAAACTAATTAACAAAGTGTTAATATTTACGTGAAGATTTTAAATCGGTTTGCATGCAATTCGGGATCTGTGGTATTGTAAAATGAGAACGAAGTTGGTACAAGACCTTAACTCAAGTTTTATATCGGTTGACAGTGGTCAAGGTTGAGATTGGGTCCAAATTGGTGTAAGTTTGGTTTTGTATAGCAAGAGAATTCGTCTATAAGGGTTTAGTATGACGTGGACAAAGTTAAGATTTTTGGGATTTTTCTGTAACCAAAACTAGTGTTATGGACATTTTATGAAGATGGATTGTTTTGTCGAGAGCTTGGTTCAATTTGGTGAAAAATTCGATTGAAAACGAGCGCCAAAGCCAAAACACGTTAAAATAGAGATTTCGACAACTAATAAACAAAAAGAAATTAAGCTGCTGACAAGTAGCTGAGGGTTTATATATATTAAGTAAAAAAAGGGAAATGAATTTGTTTCATTTCATTTTGAACATAACATTCGTATTGAACGTTCTATCGGTTATCTCTCTGCTGACATTTTCGCTCCGTGACATACGTACGTCCGATTTTTTGTCTAGTTTCTCTCCGCAAAACTGTAGATCATCGTGAGACGATTAGTTCGAGCTAAATTTCTGTGATTGAAATAAGGTATTCGACCCGCAATTTGGAAAATACTCAATTCAGGCATTTTCCTCAATTCAATTTGAATTCTTGCGATTTCTCAATTTTTTGTGGTGTTTTTATAGAAATTAGTAAGGATTGTTGTGAATTGGTATATTGGATTGATTAGAGCCAATTTACGATAAATCCCAGTGGCATGGGTTAGGGTGTTGATGAATTAAACTAATGTGATTCAGTTGATAACTATTTTTGACATGTTTTTATATTTGATATTTATTTACATTGGGTTTCTAGATGAATTGATTATTGGTTTTGATCTAATTTGACTACACGGGTTGTGAAAATATTTTCGTGTTGGTATCGAGTGGTTTTGTGGTGTTTGTTGTCGAGTTTTGAGGATTTGAGAATATTGATTTGGAAAAGTTTTTCAGTTCAAAAGAAATAAAGTTTGCCTAGTTCAGAGGCCATATTGGAAAGTTCATAATTTCTCTGTGGGTGATCCGATTTGAGTGTTCTTGGAGTCTATGGGAAGTAGGATATGAGTACTAAAAGTTCATTTTAGGTCATCATGACAAATATTGAGGTTTTCAAGGTTAAAAAGTTACCCCAAACTGACTAGTTAAAAGCCTGTTGAAACAGTTATATAAATTAATATTTTTTGAAACCATTCTCAAGCATACTTTGGCCGAAGTTCTCATTGGTTTTTGTGATTTGGTTTCACTTGAAGCTTGATACGTAATATAATTGGGTATGCAGGGAAGCAATTGGAGCCATTTTCAATGTGATCCGACGCTCTAGGAACCCCGAAAGATTTAGCTTAAAGTTTGTTGGTTGTAAGTAAACCGTACAATGATTTTTACTATTTATGAAATTTATATTTGTACCTGCATTTTTGTTTAGTCTGCATTGCATTTTGCATCATTCTTGATCATGCATTTATGTCATTCCGGACGATCGCTTGTTAGTGGTATGGTTCACAAGCGAGACTCGGAGCTAGGTTTCCTGACCAAATAGACGAGAACATTGAAGACCCATGGCACGCAAGTTTTCCAGCTGAGCATGCATTGAACTATAACACAGTTTTAGGTTCCCTTTTGGGGTGGCCAACCTATTAGTGAGCTTCAAACTGGAAATAAAGGATTCACATTGTTATATAAATTTGTTGTTATTTGGAAATGCAATTACATGTCTCTATGTATTCGAACTAACATTACATGAGCACAGAGCAATGTATGAGTTTACTTACTTGACATCTTCAAGTTGTTTTTATGATGTCAAATTCTTTGAGAAGACAATGAAAAACAGACAAGACTCAAAAACTTTTGGTCATTACTTTTAAGTTTTAAGTTTAATTTTCTTGTTGTAATCATTTTATATATATTATTTAGGGCTTTTGGGTGAGTGTAAGGTGTAAAACATCAGTGAAAGATTATGAGAGTCTTCTATATTAGTTTAGAAAGTGTTTTGAAATCCTAATGGTTTAATTTTGGTCTATTTTGCATTTGTAAAGTTGTTAATAAGGTATCATAAACTTTAAGTTAGTTTAAATGTTTTAAATTGATGTATATTGCAAACTGCGGGTAGTTGTGAGTCCTTCTAAGCTTCTCCCTATTCTGTTGTCTATTAGGTGGATTTTTCGGCAGCCATTTTTAAGGGAGGTGCTGCCAGAATTTTTAGAAAATATGGAGAACAGTTCGTGTGATTTCTAATTTGCTCCTATTAAACAAATCATGAATTAAGTTTCATTTATGATGTAAACTTAGTTTTGGAGCATTATTGAGGATTTTTTTAAGAAATATTTTGAGGTTAAGTTAATTGAATGGATTAGGTGCCTAATTAGGAGAAATTAGACTAAGTCGGGACTTAGTGAAATGAGCCCTAATAGACACAATCTAACATTATCTGTAAACATACAATTATAAAGGTCGTGATTGGTTAATATGTGAATAATGTGTGAAGTGTGTAATCAAGATAGAATTTATCACTCTCGTACAGAAAGAGATATCAATGGATTCCTCGATATGTTACACTGTTACATGGTCTAGCACAAGTGAATTGATATGATAAATGTCACTTGGATGTTTTCAATCTACTTGGAGGTCGTGACTAGTATGATTGGACATTTAGAATGACCTTTCCGTGCCTTATGTTTGATCAAAGAATATCGTTCGAGAAAATGATATGATATACATCATTGATTAGGTTGTATCGAGTTTCATCTTCGTATGACTTGGCTAGTAATAATGTCTTGCTAGTGACTGCTGATGATTTATGTACCAAAATGGTTTTGGTTCACTGTTAACGTTTCATGAACTTATTGGGTCACACACAAAGAATGATTTTGCGGGATTTCGAATGATTCGATACAATGTTGCATGACCTTATGATCAAGTTCACGGCATATAAGTCCCTAAAATGTGTTATATTAATACCTCATTAAGTAGAGGTATGATGGTTATTCCTTTACCCGCTTATATAAAATGGTTATATAAATAGGTACGTTAAGTGGAAACACATTACGGGAGTAATTAGAGTTGAGATATAATTTGTTTTTCAAAGAAAAAAATAGTTTTATGGACGTTCAGGAGTTTTAGGGAGAACACAAATCGTTTCTGTGTTTTCACTCAAGCTAGCACTCAAAATCTCGATCATCATTCATGTATGAATTAGTGATATAGGACTTTTTTCTTTGGCAGTGTCTTGCATATCAATCAACATAAAGAAGGAAAACAATGATTGAGGTATGATTTTCTTTTGTCAATCAGTTAAATGGAATTTATAATTTTATTCTGTTAGGGTTTTTGAAAATAAAATTTAAAATTTTCACTGCATTTTGAACCCAAAAACCCAACATATTATACTATCCAAATTAGGGTATTATCCATAATCATGAAGATATAACTTTCCCCATCCCCCTCTAGGCTAATTAATACCAGGGCCTTTCACTACAAAAACTGGCGTATTTAGCGGTGGAAAAACCCGTTGATAATCGCCTCAAATTTCATTGCTAAAGTAGTCAACGACGGATTAGTGACATAACTTAAACCATCGCCAAAAAACTCTTCGGTGATTGTTCAGCGGCGAATTTTTGAGTCAGTCGCTAACTCAACGATGGTGTTGCTTCTTATGTAATGACTTAGCTTTCTTGTATATATGCTAGCTGGTGTGGGAGAGTATAAAACCAACCTTGAGATTTGTGCAGAGACATCTAGAGGTAAAGTTGTATGTAGCTTGAATTTCATAGATCTTGGAGATATCGACAAATTAATGATGAATTCAAATAAGTGGAAAATCCCACCAAAAAAAAGAAAGTTGGTATTTACCAAATCTTACAAAATAAGAAAATCAGATTTGGAAATATCCCGATTGGAAACCAATAAGGGGTTAACCCTAGGGCTATAAATACATAATAGATTGGAAGAAAATGTATGCTCAAAATCCCAACCCTAACTCCTCCATCTTTTTGATTTCGTGCTCAGACTTCGGCATGAGAGTGCTCTCCGGGAGCCCTCAACTCTGGGTCTGTATTGAAGTTTGCAATCACAGAAGTCATCGATGTACGCCTCGGGATTCATGCAGTTCGTAGATCTAGATCGTAGTGCGGTCCTTGACTCATCAACTGGCGCTAGAAGGAGGGCCATCAGTTATGGTGGTGAGATTAAGAAACTCTAGAGCACGAACTCCTCAACGTACGAAACACGTGCATGATCTCCCAGAGATCCCAGAAGACCGTTGGCGTGAATATGTAAGACAACCTCTGTCACATAAAGATCAACCTGCTCGAACTGCTGGTCTTAAAAACGAGTTGGAGCGAGGGCGAGTGGAAAGAGGAAAAGAAACTGTCTGAGACCCTCAAGGAGCAAGAGAAAAGGAAGTGAATGAGTTACTAGAACAACTTAGCCATTTGCAAGATCTATTCGAAGTGCTAAGTGGAGGAAGACATGGCCAAGCAGTTTCAACAAGATCCAAATTGGCCACAATCTACAAGACATCGATGCGAGGATTAAATGAATGGAGGAACGAAGGTCGCAAGAGCGACTTAAGGTCACCAAAATAAATGAGATGGTTCTCTTGAACAAAAAAAATCAAATTAGTTGATCATCTATGAGGCAGGTCCACCTCCTTTCATTCAGGAAATTGTGGAGGAACCCTTGCCAAAAGGATTCAAAATGCCAAGCATCGACAAGTACGATGGTACAGAAGACACAACGGAGCATGTTCTCAACTTTGATGCAGTCCTATTCCTCCATGGCATTTCAGATGCGATCAAATGCGAGGCTTTCCCTCAAACATTAAGGGAACCAGCTCAGAATTGGTATCGCATGTTACCCGCATCATGGATCAATTCGTTCAGGTAGTTGAGTGAACAATTTGTCAATTAGTTCATAGGGAGTAAGACGCAAGCTAGGATTTCAGCATCTTTAATGGCAATACGACAAAGGAGCGGTGAATCCTTAAGGGATTAATTAATTAATTTTACGAATGAGGCGTTAAGAGTCCTAAATTTGGACTAATTGGTGGCAGCGGTGGCCCTCACCAATGGGACAACCAACAAACACCTTAAGGTTTCTCTAGCTAAAAACCGGCCAAAACTATAGTAGAGCTAAAAGAAAAGGCTAGAAAACATATGGTGGTATAAAAGGTAGTTCAACCCAAACGCGATAGCAAAAGACGTAGTTTTTGGGAGGACAGGGTCAAAGAGCCAAACAAACGATCAAAGCAAGAGTCATTTTTCGCTCCAAAGAAGGAAAATTTGTTTAGATCTCAATAGTATATACCCCATTAACTTATTCAAGAGGGCAAATACTATATGAAATATAATTTGAGACATACATCATGTGGCTAAAACCAATGCGATCTAGTTCAGTAGACAGAGACAAAAGATTGTATTATCACTTTCACAAAGATCATGGCCATGACACAGAAGATTGTAGGCAACTGAAAGATGAGATCGAGTTGTAGCTACGTAAAGGTCGTTTGGATAAATTTGTCAAACGTGAAGATAATAAGCATGAAAAAAATCAAAACCAATGCGCCGAGAGGAAAAAACCTGAAAAGAAAGAAGAAGAAATTATATAGAAAATTAAAAGGCGGGTCATTATTGTCATATCTGGTGGACCGGGAATTAGAGGCAGTACCTCCTCCTCCATGAAGACATATGTTAGAGAATGCCTTACTGTCGAAGTCCTACCCAAGAAGATGCATTTAAATTTAGACATCACCTCCACTAATGAAGATTTGGAAGGTGTGAAGTTCCCATACGATAACCCTCTGTGTAGGGGCATGTGCCTTAGGTCAATCTATAAACATTGTTTATCTTATAATTTTAGTTAATAAAATTGAGGTTTTCATTTGCTATTTTATTATAAACGATTGCATGTTTACCTTATAGTAAGATCTATAGGTATTTGTTGAAATATCTAAAATGTCTTTAGTCTGTCATTATACTGGGAACTATAATGAATTAAGGTTAATGTGAATTGTGATTGATGGTCATTTTATGATCATACCTATAGGGATATGAATTGAGATCATGAGTACTTGTTATGGGAACAAGGTACTAGACCGAGCGGCTGTGAGAACGCCACATGGATTAAGTCATAAGTGTTACTTATGATAGGTATATCATTAGTCCTTCGGCTTGAGATTACCATAGACTTCAATATTAGGAGCATAGTAGTTTGACATACTCAAACATTGTCTTTAACTGGACGATAATAAAGATTGTGATTGATTACCAAGTGAATAATATGTGAAGGTGTGTAATCAAGGTAGAATTTGTCCCTCTCATATAGAGAAGGATATCAGTGGATCCCTCGATATGCTAGACTGTTAAATGGCCAAGTACAAGTGAATTGATATGATCAATGTCATTTGGATGTTTTCAGTCTACCTAAAGATCGAGACAAGTACGATTGAACATTTAGAGTGAATTTCCATGCCTTATGTTTAATTAAAGGATATCGCACGACAAAAAGATATGATATATGTAATTCATTAGGTTGTATCAATTTTGATATTCATGTTACTTTGTTAGTCATAATGCCTTGCTAGAGACCGCTTATGACTTGTGTACCAAAATGGTTTTGGTTCACTGCAAATGACGCATGAACCTATTGGGTCACACCTAAAGAATGGCTTTGCGCAATTTCAATTAGTCCACAGTAATGAGTTTCATATGATAAAATTCATGACATAAAAGCCTTTACGATTTTTTATATAATAACTTATTAATAGGGGCCTATGTGTAATTTGCTTAAACTGCCTAAATACAATAATTGTATTACGAATAGGATTTTAAGTGAGGGCTTATCTACACATATAAATAGAAGTTGAAACACTAAAACGAAATAAGATTTTTCATTTTTCACAAATTTCAAGTTCTCTGGATTTTGGGAGAGAAAGAAAAATATTTTATATCTCTCTTGGGGCTAGCACTCCAAACTGTGGTCACCGTTCATGTATAGATTTTCGATAGAGGATGCGCCCTTAAGCGTCTTGGAAATCAATCAATCAAAGAACTAAATAACGAATTAAGGTATGGTTGACTTTTGTAGATCAAGTTTAATGGAATTTATTTTCGATCCTGTTGGGGATTTTCAAAATTGTTTTGAATTTTTTGCTGTGTTTGAACCCCAAAACCCAATTGTGGTATTAGAGCCTTAGGCCCGGTTCTATCAAACATTTCCATGTTTTCTCTTATATATATATATGATATATGTGTGAAAAACATGATCTTGATTAATATATATGGGACGACCCAAAACCCAAAAGACTAGCCCTATCAAATAAGTAATTTTGCAAACCCTACACAAATTAGCCCCACAATATAAATCAAATAGAAAACCCTAGCCCCCTTTTTGTTTGGAAATTTAACTATGGGGAGAGAAATGGAGATTGAGGTGTTGGAAGTCTAACTCAAGGAGAACCCCAAATCGAAGGTACATACATCTCCCACACCTTCTTAATCTTATTCTCAATGAATATTAAACTTGAAATTGACAATAATGGTGGAAACCACCTTGTTGGTGGTTTGTGGTGTCGACGAGGCGACCGGCGACCGCAGCGGCCAGCGGTGGCTTTGCTATCGCCATTTGCGACGGCTTCCCCACCCCCGCCGCCGAGAGAGTTGAGGTGCCACTCGGCTACCCCCACCATCAATGTGAAGGAGAAAGGGAAGGGGTGGCGTCGTGACCACCCCCATCCCCCAAGGGCACGTCAGCCAAGGGTTGGTAGGGGCGCGGGTATGCCCCTGGCCAACCTTGGCCGAGGTAGGTGCGCAGTGCCGGTCGGCACTTGACCCTCCCAGCCAGCGGCTATTCCCCACCAGCAGCTAAGGAAGGGGATCGTCCCCCCCGGCGGACAGCCAAGCTAGGGGCCAAACAGCCCCTAGACCGATCAACAGTAAAATAATAAATAAATAAAATAATAATGATATATAATAATAATAAAATACAATAATATATATATATATATATATATATATATTATAAATAAAAAAATAATATATATACACATGTAATAAAATAAAAGCAAATATTTCCTTTCAAATAACGCACTACCGAATCTCCGAGGGAGACTAACCGGGTCCCACCTCTCGACCCTCGCATCGAGTGACAGGGGACCCGCGGGAACCACACTAGTGGATCACAAAGGCCAATAAATGGAAGATTTACTTAACTTTAAATCAAAGCATTCATTAATGATATGTGTTATGGTTGTATAGTGTCGCGCGAAGGTTCACTTCGTGCCTCAGACGCACAAGGAATTGTCATAGGCGTCGCGGCGAATCGAGGTAAGTGGGGAGCTTCGTTCAAGCATTAAGTATGGCTTGATATAAGATAACTAAGTAGCATGTTTTGAATGAAAAACTTGGGTTAAGGGTTGCATCAGGGTATTGGTTTGAATCTCTAAATTTATGGAATGTAAATGCATTTGTTTCCCCATTTATGTCATTAATAGCCCTAAGATGTTTGTGGAGTCCCCACCGAAGGCCTGATTAGCAAGTTATCCTATATAAATGCCCCAGGATGTTTCTGGTACCACCGAGGGACTTACTAGTTAATGTAACTGCCCAATTTTAATTACGTTATTAATATGACGTATTTTCAAATGTGGACGCCAGCTCAGCATCTCATAGACCTCACCACTAGGTAAATAGTTAATTTTGTGTGTTGTTTGCCTAATTTGCGATGTTTATGCTTAATTATGTCGAGTTGCATCGCAATGTGTGTATTTATATTGTTATTGTTCTTGTGAGATTATGTGACGGGTATTTGCCTCGATTAGCGTGTGGGTGCAGGTAACGGGTAGGCGAATGACAATATACTAGGTTGGAAAATAATGCACACATGATAAATGAATAAAATGCATTAAATAATTAATATAAACGCCTTTTAGACCTTTAATGGCGTGAGTGTACGCGAACGATGCACATTGCGGCGCGGAGCCAAGTACCGAACGCCCGAGGGTTTAGTGTATGGGATTGAAGGAGGATAAGATCAAGTGATAAAGTCACCAATCTAAGTCACCTTAGATGGACTTTTTGACCTTATTTCAACCATCCAAGTGATCATTGGGATCTACACACATTAGATGACAAAAAGAGTGTAAAAGTAAAAAAAAAAATATCTCATTTCACCACCTTTTCTCTCTCCTCTCCCATTTTGGACGAAATTTAGGGGATTTTGGTGAATTTCAAGTGAAGATTTGGAGGTTCATACGACTAGCAATCAATAATCCATGGTGAGTTTCACGTTCTCCTCGTCGTTCTTTACGTTTTGATATGGAATTTCGGGTTTTGACGTGGATTTTGGATATGCGAGTTAGCTCGCTGGTTTGGGGTTTTTGCTATGATTTTTGAGTTGGATGGGAGCAATTATAATGGTATTAGATGTTGTGGATGGTGGTGTTGAAGTTGTAGAGTTTTTTCAGGGTTTTGCCGAGTTTTATCAGGGTTTGGTCGAGTTTTGTCGGGGTTTTGGTTTGAATTTTAAATGAGTTTTAACGTGGTTTGAACATACCCTATGGTAGTTTTGGTGAACCATAAGGGATTGGATCAAGTTCGGGTCGCGAAGTTGGAGCCGAGATTCTGAAAAACCTCAGGGAGCACCCAGTAGGAAGGGCGCCGCGAACGGCGCCGTGACTGTTACGACGCCACCTGCGACGTCGTTTCGCCTGGAATAAAAACAAAAAAACTTTTTCAAATTTGGGTTTCGATTCGGCCAATTGGGGGCCTATCCTGGGGATCGATACTGGGTATAATATGAAATAATATGCTAGATTTGATACTTTAATGTGAATTTGGGAAATTCCAAATTTTGGGAAATTGATAAATTAACGAATATTAGGTACTTAGATTTGATTTACAGGTGTTGAGGCCCGAATTTGAAGGAGTGGAGATCGCTTTGTATTAGTGGAGCGCAGTTTAGGTGTGTAGTAACCCAATTGAAATTCTCTCGAGTATTTATTTATTTATTTCCTTATTTGCCATCCATTCAGTTATTTCATAATTCCATTCTGGTATGGTTTATATGGACTGTTTGGTTTAGTGTGGGCCATTATGTGTGTATGTCCACTAGACCATAGCACGTGTAACTCGGGGTCTCGGTGAATAGTTCGACCCGAGGATCTTTTCGGTGCACGTGTCGGTGCGCCGTGGGACCACGCCGGCTATCGAGAGGACCCAAAGGCTGGCCATACTGGAGTTTGACTTGCTGGCAGTGCTCGCGGGAGAGTCCGGAGTATGGTGCTAGTCTGACTTAGGTTGTAAACACACATTTTGAGCTTGTCTATTATGTATTCATGCAATAAGCACAGTTGCATGTTTTAATTTTCCACATGTTTATTAATAGCTTTATTTAAATTCGTGTATTTTATTTCTATAAATGCTTATTGAATCTCCTTGGGATTACTCACTCTAGACTCGCCATCTGTTTTGTTTTGATGGCTTGAGTGCAGACCCCGGTACGAGTCGAGGCAAGGGAAAGCTTGAGGACTACCTGTGACAGACTACAACCTCTCTCAAACATTTGTATATATTTATATTTACTTTTGGGATACGGGATACATTGGGAGCTACCCATGACTTGTATATTAGCTTATTTTAAAGGTTTTGGCCACCTTTTTATTATGATGTTTATATTATGGGTTTTCCACATTAGGTTGATGCTCCCAAGACTTGAATTTATTTTTTTACTGCTTAATCCAGTCTAATAAATCTTTCGCTAAAATTTGATTCCTAAAAATGATCTTAACATGTGAATTGAGTCTAATGGGCTAATTTGTAACTTTTCATAATGTAAGTTGGTCAAGTATTGGGTTTTGAATGAAGTTGTGTACGTTAATGGCACATAGGACATAGCTAGGCCTGACGTGGCAGGGTTACGGGCCCGTGTTGGCACCCGTTACACGCCTCGCGATTTAGGGCCGCTACAGTTAATGCGCCATGATGTTTTATGGAATTCGCCACCGAGGGCTTTATTTGTCTAATTGAATGCATAAATGTGTCATATAAGTGTATAAGTTGGAGTTCCTACTAGTGTAACTTGGTGGTAACGTGTGACGGCCCCGAATTTCGAGGCAAATCGGGAACCGCCACGTCGCAGGACACGTCACCAAGCCATGCCACGTCACCGCACACTTATTTTTAACTGTCCGCGACCTAAACCTTTGTACGTATCTTATTCGCCTTAACTTAGTATTTATGGATGTTTTTATGAATATTTACATTAAATTGACTAAGTTAAGTTGTTCGCGATTTATTAAATTAATATAAGTTAAATATCAAAGCGGAAGTCTTTGAAGCATGCAAATATCGTAGAAATGAAAAGTTTGCATTTTATAAATAACCATATAGTGTGGAAACCCGCATGAGATACCATGTATATCAAAGAGCGACAAAAGTACAAAAGATGAGCATATACATGTATCAGGTATACAAGCCCTCCCAAAATTTCATAAAAGAAATAAATAGATGCATACAAATACCTACGCAAAAAGCTGATGGGGCTCTCCTAACTCAGAGGTAGTCGCCTAAGACCCCCCTTGCACCGGCTCGTCGTAGGATCTGCAATTTGTCGCCAAAAATAATGACAAATCCCAGTGAGTAAATCCCAAAGAACGTTAGCTAATATTCACGAAACCCAATAAAACGGCTGCAATTCATGCAATTTAAATAAGGAACAAGAATAAAGTAATCGCATGAAAATAAGTCGTTGAGAAGTCGAATTTGGACACGAGTGTAACGTGACAGAGAACCCTGGTCGACATCCGGGAATCGTCTTAGATAAACCGAGAGGAACCCATGACGACCACCTCGCCAAACATCTCACAGTCGAATGAGAGGAACCCATGAACGGGAGAAACCTCATCTAAACAATTCTCGAGAGGAACCCATGACGAAGACTTAGGTCTTCGTCAAACATCTCTCAACCTACGGGTCTTGCGGAAAATAATCACCGCATAGCCCTAACATGGCCAATTACTCGAATAACGCAAGGGTAGCTAGCCCGGGTGTGAGTCTGTGCCATGCCCGACCACGTCGACAAACACACAAACACACGTGGGAGTGGATGAACAATAAATGAACAACAATAATTAGCACAATGGAGTAATTGAAATGTGAAATAAAGTAAGTACAATAAATGAATTTTAACTAATTTTCTCGTGGGTTTACTTACCTCAAACAAATCGCAAATATCTCTCCAAATGTCCCGCTCACACCTCGAGATACGCGCTCGATACCCGACTATAGTCTCCTAAGCCCCTGGTATCCATTTATACCATTTATGGCTCATATTTATTTTCAATTAAGTTACTTAAGTAATTCAAATAAAAACCAAACCACTTGAAGTAAACCATATCGGAATTGACTACAAGATTTATCAATTAGCTTTGTAGTTGAAATCAATGTGGTTTAAAACCTCATCCTGGCCTTCAATGGAGGTCTTAACTCCAAAATCTAAGCCTTTCGTCTTCCTCGCGAGCAATCCATCACGTCGTCGAGCTTCGTCGAAGTCACGCCTCCTTGTCTTTTGTTGTTGGGTCTCATCGGGGATCGATCGGTCCGACAACGCGCCACCGCGCTGTTGCTCCAGGTTGTTCACCGCGCGTCCACCGCGTCGCTGCCGCTACCGCGCTGCGCCGCGCGCCGTTGCCGCGCCGCTGCTTCGAGAGACACCGCCCTCTCACCGGCGTCCTCCGTGCCGCTGCTCGTCGTCTTCCCCACGCCCGCGCCACCTCCCCGGTCCGCGTCGCTGCTGCTGGTCGTCGCGCGCCGCCATCGCTCGCCCGGCGGCCGACTCGCGTCTCACTGGAGCCGCGCCCACGGCCTCCGCTGCTGATCCACCGCTGCTGAGTCGCGCTCCTCGAGCCGCAACACGCGCTGCGCCGCACTTGCGCTTGTCGCTGTCGCCGCTTTCTTCGCCGTCTCTACCGTCTCACTCTCTCTCTCTAGCACTTTCATCTCTTTCTCGTCTCTCTCTCTCTCTTTCTCTCTCTCTCTCCTCTCTCTCTCTCTCTCTCTTCTCTCTTTTCTCTCTCTCCTCTCACCTCTCTCTTATTATCCGATCCTTTTTTTTTCAAACTTATCTCCTCGATTTTGTGTCTGAATTAAACCCCGAAAAATACATCATTTTCGCCAAAAATTGACGAAAATACCATTATACTCCGAAACATGGGAATACCGCGTCTAAACCTTAACTTGACCCTATTTCTCAATCCGGATCACGACGAGTGGGTCCTACATACGACCCTAAAATGGCACGTGGCACGAGTTAGATTTTTAGGGTCGTTACAGTCTTCCCAACTAAAAGAAAATTTTGTCCTCGAAATTCAAATTTTATTAAATCTTTACCTTGGAACAAGTGGGGGTATCGCTCTCGCACGATAGACTCTCTCCCAAGTGAGGCCCTTGTTCTTATGATACTGCCATCGAACGAGTACAAGTGGTATTTCTTTCCTTCTGAGAGTCTGTACCTTGCGATCCACTATCTCAATGGGGTGCTCTTCGTATATCACATCCGATCTGACCTCGATCCTAGTCATATCAACCATCGGTCTCGGTCCTGATCTGGCTAGCCTCAACATAGAAATGTGAAAAAACATAATGCACCCCTACCAACTGGCTCGACAATCTCAACTGATAAGCAACCTCCCCAACTCGTCGGACTATCTGAAACGGCCTGATGAATCTCGCAAGCTTTCCCTTGATCCCAAATCTCTTGTGGCCCTTCATCTAAAAGGCAGAAACCTTCATGTAGACCCAATCATCCACTTCATAACTCAGACCATCGTAGTACTTGTTCGCGTACTTCTTTTGTCTATCCTGAGCAACATGTAACCTCTGACGAATCAACCTAATTTTTTATGTGTGATCTACAACAATCTCATGCCCAACGACAGCTACGTCCTCGGGCTCTGCCCAGCAAGCTGGTGATCTGCATGGTCTCCCGTATAGCGCCCCGAATGGTGGTATCCTAATACTAGCTTGATAGCTATTGTTGAAGGCAAACTCACAAAGTGGCAAAAACTCTTCCCATGACCCTCCAAACTGTAGCACATAGGCTCTGAGCATGTCCTCAAGAATTTGAATAAGTCTCTCAGAATTCTCGTCAGTCTGCGGATGAAAAGTCGTGTTGAACCGCAATCTGGTACCATACTGCTCCTGCATGGCCTACCAAAGCTGCGAAGTAAGTCGACTGTCTCTCTATGACACTATAGATACTGGCACTCCGTGCAGTCTGAAAATTTCTCGCTCAAAGAGCGTGCTCAGCTGTGGAAAGCTATATTTCATGGAGATTAGGATAAAATGCGATGATTTCGTCAGTCGATCCACGACCACCCAAATGGCATCGTGCTTACGCAAAGTCGTCGGCAACCCACTAACGAAGTCCATAGTGATGTGTTCTCATTTCCACCGTGGGATAAGTAGTGGCTGCAATAGTCCTCCAGGCTTCCTGTGCTCATCTTTAACCTGTTGACACACCTAACAGCTCCTCACATACTGGCTGACATCTGCCTTTATCCCTAGCCACCAAAATAACCGTCGCATATCATGATACATTTTGGCCTACCGGGATGCACTGTGTACCTGGATCTGTGAGCCTCCTGAAGAATACCATCGCGTAACTCTACCACTGCCGGAATCCATAATTTACCTTGGTGTCTCAAACAATCATCAACGGACTCGCGCCAATCTGGGTTATCTGGACTCTGTGCCATATCTCTGAACCTCTGATACATCACATCAGCTCTTTGACACTCCAAAATGTGCGGAATAAATATTGTCGATACTCTTATATGTCCACAAATATGTGCCTCTGTAGCATCTGGAACCTCTGACAAACTCATAGTTGTTGCCGCCTCGAGTAAACAAAAATCATGGGTCATCTTGCAAACTACTGTCTCATTGTATGGTCCTCTCCTACTAAGGGCATCTGCTACGACATTCGCCTTCCCAGGCTGATACTCGATGGCGAAGTCGTAGTCCTTCACCAATTCCAACCACCGTCGTTGTCTCATATTCAGGTCTTTTTGGGTGAAAATATACTTCAAACTCTCATGATTTGTATACAGTGTGAGCCTCTCACCAAAAAGGTAGTGTCTCCACACCTTCAGTGCAAATACAACCGCTGCAAGCTCCAGGTCATGCACTGGATAGTTCCTCTCATGGGTCCTCAACTAACGCGATAAATAAGCTATCACTTTGTCTCCTTGCATCAATATGCATCCCAATCTGGTGCCACAAGCATCCGTATGAACAGTCAACTCCTTGTCCAGCTCTGGCAACACTGACAATGGTGCAGAAGTCAACTTCTTCTTCAACTCTGTGAAGGTTGCCTCGCATTCACTGGACCAATGAAAAATCACATCCTTCTTGGTCAATCTAGTCATCGGCGCTGCAATCTTGGAGAAGCCATGTACAAAGCGTCGATAATATCCTGCCAATCCAAAAAAAACCTCCTGATGTCTGTCACGCACTCTGGTGTACGCCAGTCGATGATAGCGTGAATCTAACTTGGGTCCACTGAAATCCATCTGTCGCTGATCGCGTTTCCCAAGAATTTCA
This sequence comes from Stephania cephalantha, assembly GCA_039657325.1. NCBI lineage: Eukaryota > Viridiplantae > Streptophyta > Magnoliopsida > Ranunculales > Menispermaceae > Stephania > Stephania cephalantha. The sequence continues at coordinate 11,845,518 of CM077575.1, forward strand.
CCTCAGAAAGTCAAAACTTGCACTTTACTGAACTTGGCGTACAATCTGTGCTCCCTCGAAATCTTCAACGTCTCTCTAGATGCCTCTTGTGGTCCTCATGAGTCTTGGAGTAAATCAAGATGTCATCGATGAAGACTATCAGGAATCGATCTAAAAACGACCTTAAGACTCGATGGATCAAATCCATAAACACAGCTGGCGCATTTATCAACCCAAACGGCATGATAGTGAACTCAAATAACCCGTAACGTGTGCTGAACGCCGTCTTAGGTACATCCTCCTCTCTGATCCGCACCTGATGATATCCATATCTCGGATCAATCTTGGAGAAGAACTGTGCTCCGGCCAACTGGTCGAATAGGTCATCGATCATGCGCAAGTGATACCTATTCCCGACTGTCACCTTATTTAACTTTCGGTAGTCTATACACATCCTCATATTACGTCTTTCTTTCTCACAAATAAGATCGGTGCTCCCCCGGGGTGACATACTCGGGTGTATGAAACCCTTCTTCGATAGATCCTCTAGTTGAGCCCTCAACTCCTCGTGCTCTGGCCGTGACATACGGTAAGGTCTGCTCGCTATAGGTCACAGCACTGGCACTAACTCAATCATAAACTTTACCTGATCAGGCGAGGTAATCCAGGTAGATCCTCAGGAAAAACATCCGGGAACTCGTGTGCTACTAGGGACATCCTTAAGTCTAGTCACTTGCCTCTCATCGGACTCTACTATCATTGCGAGGATCTCCATCTCCTGGGGTGGAATCATTGTTGGTGTCACGGTCGGCGTAGACAATGATATAGTGACTCCTAGCAGTATCTCGGTAGTAGTGGTCGTGAGCGGGGTCGCCGGAACAGTCGGGCGACAATTTTTCTGCTCTACAGTAGTGGCGGCGGCGAGTGTGGCAGGGGCCGGTGTGGCCGCTACCTGTGCTTGAAGCAATCGAAAAATCCCCTCGAGCTATAACCTATGGAGTGCGACTGTGTCGCGCAAGGTCTGATCCGAGTCGGCAGTGTCGACCGCTCGTCTGGCCCCCATCATCCGTATGAAGAACTAGTCGTCCATCCATGTCGAATTTGCAAATCGCGAACGTGTCGCATTTCAGCGTCGTAATACGTGTACATAAGTATTACAATCAATATATACACATATAAGTCCTAATACTACCCGCTCACTTTGCTTCCCAACTAAAGTTCTAAGTTAAGATCTTCGGGTTTCCACATCTAATGTTTGTTGTTAAGCTTTATTCGGTTGTATTAAACTTTTCCCTAGGTTCGCCCGAACCTAGGCTCTGATACCAACTGTGACGGCCCAAAATTCCGAGGCAAACCGGGCACCGCCACGTCGCACGACACGTCACCAAGCCATGCCACGTCACCGCACACTTATTTTTAACTGCCCGCGACCTAAACCTTTTTACGTATCTTATTCGCCTTAACTTAGTATTTATGGATGTTTTTATGAATATTTACATTAAACTGACTAAGTTAAGTTATTTGCGATTTATTATATCAAAGCGGAAGTCTTTGAAGCATGCAAATATCGTAGAAATGAAAAGTTTGCATTTTATAAATAACCCTATAATGTGGAAACTCGACATGAGATACCATGTATATCAAAGAGCGACAAAAGTACAAAAGATGAGCATATACATGTATCAGGTATACAAGCCCTGCCAAAATTTCATAAAAGCGATAAATAGATGCATACAAATACCTACGCAAAAAGCTAATGGGGCTCTCCAAACTCAGAGGTAGTCGCCAAGACCCCCTTGCCCGGATCGTCGTAGGATCTGTGATTTGTCACCAAAAACAATGACAAATCCCAGTGAGTAAATCCCAGAGAATGTTAGCTAATATTCACGAAATCCAATAAAACGGCTGCAATTCATGCAATTTAAATAAGGAACAAGAATAAAGTAATCGCATGAAAAATAAGTCGTTGAGAAGTCGAATTTGGACACGAGTGTAACGTGACAGAGAACCCTGGTCGACATCCGGGAATCGTCTTAACTAAGCTGAGAGGAACCCATGACAACCACCTCGCCAAACATCTCACAGTCGAATGAGAGAACCAATGAACGGAGAAACCCCATCCAAACATCTCTCGAGAGGAACCCATGACGAAGACTTAGGTCTTCGTCAAACATCTCTCAACCTACGGGTCTTGCGAAAAATAATCACCGCATAGCCCTAACATGGCCAATTACTCAAAAACGCGCGGGTTAGCTAGCCCCGGGGTGTGAGTTCGTGCCATGCCCGACCCCGTCGACAAACACACATAGACACGTGGGAGTGGATGAACAGTAAATGAACAACAATAATTAGCATAATTGAGTAATTGAAATGTGAAATAAAGTAAGTACCATAAATGAATTTTAACTAATTTTCTCGTGGGTTTACTTACCTCAAACAAATAGCAAATATATATCCAAATGTCTCGCTCACGCCTCGAGATACGTGCTCGATACCCGACTATAAACTCCTAAGCCTCTGGTATCCATTTATACCATTTATGGCTCATATTTATTCTCAATTAAGTTACTTAAGTCATTCAAATAAAAACCAAACCACTTGAAGTAAACCATATCTAAATTGACTACAAGATTTTATCAATTAGCCTTGTAGTTGAAATCAATATGGTTTAAAACCTCACCATGGCCTTCAATGGAGGTATCAACTCCAAAATCTACGCCTTTCGTCTTTCTCGCGAGCAATCCATCGTGGCGTCGATCTTCGTCGAAGTCACGCCTCCTTGTCCACTATTGTTGGGTCTCGTCGGGGATCGATCGGCCGACAACGCGCCACCGCGCCGTTGCTCCACGTCGTTCACCGCACGCTGCCGCCGCCGCTGCCGCGCCGTTGCCATTGCCGCTCCCGCGTCGTTGCCGCTGCCACTGCTGAGACACGGCCCCTCCTCGCCGGCGTCCTCCGTGTCGCTGCTCGTCGTTTCCCCACAGTCGCGCCACCTCCCGGTCCCGCGTGATCTGGCCCGTCCGTCCGCCGCGCGATCGCTCTCGCCGGCCGACTCTCGTCTTGCTGGAGCCGCCGTCCGCGGCCTCCGCTGCTGATCCGCCACTGCTGGAGCCGCGCTCCTCCGAGCCGCAACACTCCCTGCGCCGCACTTGGCCGGTGTCGCCGCTCCTCGCCACCGTCTCCGCCGTCTCACTTTCTCTCTTTTTGCACTCCCCTCTCTCTGACGTCTCTCTCTCTCTCTTTCCCTCTCTCTCCTCTCCTCTCTTTTTCTTTTTTTTCTCTCTCTCCTCTCTCATCTCTCTTATTATCCGGATCCTTTTTTTTCATACTTATCTCCTCGATTTTGTGTTTGAATTAAACCATGAAAAATACCTCATTTTTCAGCAAAAATTGATGAAAATACCATTATACTCCGAAACACGGGAATACCGCGTCTAAACCTTAACTTGACCCTATTTCGCAATCCGGATCACGACGAGTGGGACCCACATACGACCCTAAAACGGCACGTAACACGAGTTAGATTTTTAGGGTAGTTACATAACGGGACACGTATCAATGGTGGCTTCGGATGAACTCACTTTGTTGTGATGCTACTAGTTGGAGGACGCAACAGCTATTGAGTCCAATAATAGTTTATATTAAAGCAAACGTGAGGGACCCGGTCACCGAAATCCTACCAATTCCTAGCATGCATTGAATGAACCAATAACTTATAATTATTATTATTACTTATGGTATATCTCTTGCATGGTTAATTTGAATTCTATTATGCTTTAAATGAATCTTGGAACTTGTTTCAAAAGTTATGAAAGAATGACTTTTTCCTTGTTTATGAAGATGAACCATACTTCCATGTTTCTACATGTTTTAGATCTTATCTATATACTTAAATTTGAATTTGATCAATACATATATGTTTTCTACTTAATGTTTAAGATTTGGTTTCAACTTCATGTTAGGTTTTGCATGATTAGTAGGTAGTACTTGCGTATTTAATGTTTGAGCGAGGTTTTCCTCTTATTGAGCTCCATTGTCCATTTTAGTTCACCCCACTTACTCTTCAGATACATCTACATCCGCATTAGCTTGTGACAAGAAAAAGACACCTGCTTGAAGTCTTTCCTTGCTTTTAGAGAAATTGCATGCTCCTACTATCTTTTTATTTGATTTTAAGAATAATAAAATTTGGGTTGTGACTTAAAGTAGGTTATTTGGGTAGTTTGAACTCTCCTTGTCTATTTTGGACTATTTAGAAGCTTTATGCTAATGTTGGAAGCTATTTGGGATGATTGAACCTATTTAAATTGTTGAACACTTACCATGTTGATATTAAAGTATATGGAATTCTAGTCTTGATTTTACTTCCGCATTTATTATTCCATATGGTTAGTATGTTATTTCGAAGGTTGAAATAGGCATGCCAAACTATTATTTGGGCCTATTTCAAGTATCGATCCTAGTTCAAGTGAGGGTCGTTTCAGTTGGTATCAGAGCATAGATATTAGAACCTAAGGAAAACGATTAGGTTAGTGAAACCTAAGTATATAGAGCCTTTAAGTTTGAAGGTCGAGTTTAAGTCGAATTACTCAATGTTATGAGACATTAGCTCAAGTCGACTTAAATTGCACGAAAGACCAATCCTAGGGTGGGAAGGGATTGAAAACATGAGATAAAACATAAATATAATGTTATTTGCTTTATAATGTAATATATATAGCGTTTAGATATTCTTGCTTACTTTCTTACCTTGTGGGACTAACTCATTTTTCGTTGCTTCACAATACATGATGAGCAACCACAGAAGGACATCCTACAACCTAAGGGAAACTTAGGAAAGAGAAGAAAAACAATGGCGCTGTCATATGGAATAGCACATTATTGCTACGACTAAGACATATCAGAAGTCCATACATGACTTGACTGTTGCGCAGGACCAGAGATGGCTGACTTAGCACAATCTTAGGAAAGGAACATGGTATAGATTCTGGAGCTATTGAACATGGCACGGATTCTGCATCAAGCGTAGTTTTGGCAGTTACCAAAAAAAGTCAGAGAGGAAACTTCAAGAAGCAAAGATTTAGGGGATCAGCAAGTCACCAGGAATCTTCAAGGGAAGTTTTGAAGGCAACTACACTCAGTCACGTGCCCCCGCACCCTCGACTACTCAGAGTGTGGCATTTAGGCCACTACGTCCACCAAAATAGGGCAAGGGCAAAAGGCCAATAGGGCCAAGGCCGAGTGCATCAGCAAGTACAATGTAGCCGCCCCAAACCTACCCGAAGTTGTATATCATATGTTACAGGTGTGGGATTAATGAGCATTACAAGAGCTAGTGCCCTAATCCAACACTATTTGAAGGGGGTGTCGCTTCGGTAGCTCGAATGAAAATCCATGCCATAGTTAAGAAGGATTAGGAAGCCATAGGACAGCTGGTCGCACGTACGATTTCAATTTATGGTTGAGAAGTGCATACATTATTTGATTTTGGTTCTACTATTTAGCTTATATCGGGGACCGTGGTTTATGCTTTGGGGATGACATTAGTTAGAGCACACACTTACTTGGTTTTGAGTATAGTTTCAATCAAACGAATTTATTCGAATATGATATATGAGGGGTGCATAATTAAAATTAGGGATCACACGATGCCATTCGACTTACAAATCTTAAAGTGCCTAGAGTATAATGCACTATTGGGTATGGACTGGTTAGCGGCGTATCACGCCAAAATAGATTGTTCTATAAGACTGTGACCTTCCAGATTTTGGGCATTTCATCGTTTGAGTTCGGAGGATGTACATTGACTGATGCTACCACCCGCAGTAGGGTTGCGACTTTGGTTGAGATAGAGTCTATTCGAGTCTGACTGCCATGGGAGAAGAAGGACATAAAGTCCTAATTGAGAATATTCCTGTAGTTAGGGGTTTACATGTCTTTCCCTCAGAACTTCCAGGAATTCCACCCCATTGAGACATAGACTTCATGATTGACCTGATACTCGGTGCAAGACCAATTTCCAAAGCACCTTACCGTATGGCGGCTCTCAAGTTGAAGGAGTTGAAGACGCGGTTAAAGGAGTTGACTAAGAAAAGCTTTATTACTCCGTGTGTATCACCGTGGGGAGCGCTAATGTTGTTTGTAAAGAAGAAGGATGAAAGTTTGTGGATGTGTATTAATTATCGGCAATTGAATATGGTGACTATTCAGAACAAGTATCCACTTCCCAGGATCGATAACTTGTTCGACTAGTTGAGAGGAGTGAAGTTCTTTTCTAAAATAGATATGAGATCGAGGTATCATCAATTATGTATACGGGAGGAAGAAATACCGAAGACAGCATTTAGTACTCATTATGGACACTTTTAGTTCATTGTGATGCCGTTTAGGCTTACCAATGCAATGACGATGTTCATGAACTTGATGCACCGAGTTTTGAAGGCATTCCTTGACCAGTTCGCGATTGTGTTTATTAATGACATCATTATATAATCTAAGACTAAGTCCGATCACATGAAACACTTCAGGAAGGTGTTGCAGACTTTGAGGGAACACAAACTATATACTAAATTGAGCAAATATGAGTTTTGGGTTTCAGAGGTGAATTTTTAGGACACGTGGTGAATGTAGAGGGAATATCAGTTGATCCTAGGAAAATTGAGGTGATCTATATGTGGCCACAACCTACTAATGCTTCCGAGATACGAATTTTTCTAGGATTAGCAGGTTATTATCGACGATTTGTGCGGGTTTCTCATCGATCACTTCACCTTTCACCAACTTAACCAAGAAAGAAGTTGCTTATGTGTAGGATAACCCATGTAAGGATGCTTTTCAGTTGTTGAAGAATCGTCAGACTACCACACCAATCTTGATTTTACCAGAGGCTGGCAGAGAGTTGTCAGTGTACACCGACGCATCGAGGACTGGTTTGGGAGGAGTGTTGATGTAAGACAATAAGGTAATAGCTTATGCATCAAGACAACTGAATTTACATGAGAAGAACTATCCAGTACACGACTTAGAGTTGGTGGCAGCTGTGTTTGCCTTGAAGTTATGGAGGCACTACTTGTATATGGAGAAATTCACTATCTACTCGAATCATAAAAGTTTGAAATACTTATTCACTCAAAGCGAGTTGAACATGTGACAGATGAAAATGTTAGAGCTTTTAAAGACTACGATTTCATGCTCAATTACCACCTAGGGAAGGCTAACATAGTGGCAGATGCTTTGAGCCGTTTATGACTAGAGACAAAGTTCGAAACCGTAATGAATGTTCAGGGAGTACCCGCAGATGGTTCAAGTGTTGGCTCAGATGTATCAGAGGGTCAAGCATGAGTTTAAATGAGAGCAGAGCCAGTGGATGTGTTTAAAGTGGTTGATTGTCAAAGAGTCGATTCAAAGTACGGGTAGTACAGGTCACTTGCAGATAGCACTGATGATGTGGATTAGGGACTTTCAACTGATGGAGTGTTGAGATTTCAAGATAAATCTCGAATACCATCTTATAGACAGTTGAGAGACGATTTATTCTAAGAGGCGCATAGATCATGATTCACCATTCATCCTAGAGGTAACAAGATGTATCAGGACATGCGGATGATGTATTGGTAGTCGGGATGAAGGTAGACATCGCTACCTACATTCTGAATTGCGAGAGTTGTCAGCAAGTAAAAGCAAATCACCAAAAACTGGGAGAATTGTTGCAGCCATTACCTATTACTCAATGGAAGTGGGAGCACATCGTGTTGGGGCATGTGCCATAGGTCAATCCATTAACTGTCTTTATGAATACTTTTAGTCAATAAAATAGAGGATTTCATTTGCTGTTTATTATAATTAATTTGCATGTTTACATTATAATAAGATCCATGGGTATTTACAGAAATATCATAAATGTCCCTAGTCGATCATTATACTAGGAACTATAATGAATTAAGACTAGTGTGAGTCTTGATTGATGATCATATGATGATTATACGTATAGGGATACGAATCAAAATCATGAGTATTTGTTAGGGAACAAAGTACTGGACCGACCCGCTATGAGAACATCACATGGATTAAGTCATAGTTGTTTCTCATGATAAGTATATTTTTCAGTCCTATGACTCGAGATTACCAATGACTTCAACATTAGGAACACAGTGATTTGACACAATCAAACGTTGTCTTTAACTAGACGATTATAAAGGTTGTGATTGGTTACTGTGTGAGCAATGTGATGAAGTTGTGTAATCGAGATAGAATTTGTCCCTCTCATATAAAGAGAGATATCCAGTGGATCCCTCGATGTGTTAGACTGTTAAAAGACCTAGTCTAAGTGAATTGATATTGATCAATGTCACTTGGATGTAGTATACCTAGATATCAAGACTAGTACGATCGAACATGTTGGATGACAATTTCATGCCTTATGTTTGATCAAAAGGATATCGGGTGACAAAAGGATGTTATATACACTATTGATTAGGTTGTATCGATTTGATATTCGTACAACTTGGGTAGTCATAATGCCTTGCTAGAGGCCGCTTATGACTTGTATACCAAAATGTGTTTTGGTACACTGCCAACGTTGTATGAGCCTATTGGGTCGCACACTAAGAATGGTTTTGTGAGATTTTAAGATGGTTCAGAAAAAATGAATTTTATATGATAAAATTTATGACAGAAACGTCATTGTGGTGTATTACACTTATACTTCTTTAAGTATGGGTATATGTGTAATTTACTTAACCGTCTAAATACAAGAGTTGTATAAATAGACGCTTTAAGTTAGAACACACGTATGAAAGATTAAGGGCCGAAACTCTATTTTCATTTTAGAAATGAATTAGGATTTTTTGGTACGCTCTGGATCGTTTTGGAGAGAAACAAAAAGGTTTGGAATTCTCTCGAAGCTAGCACTTCGAATCTCGGCCGCCGTTCGTGTGTGGACTGCTGGTAGAGGCGTTCGTCGTTGGCAGTGCCTTATAGATCGATCAACCTTCAGAAAGGTATATTGCGACCGAGGTATGATTAAGTTTTCATGGTTTAAACGTTTTTAATGGAATTAGATTCGGATCCTGTTGGAGTTTTTGTCAAAATTGTTTTGTAATTTATGCTGCGTATGAACCCCAAAACTCAACACATCGTTATGGACTTTGTGTCGGGGCTACCGACGACATAGAAAGGGCATGATGCGATTTAGGTGGTTTGAATCATTTGACTTAGTCAACCCACTTCCTCCCCATTTCCATAGAGTATTTGGCATACAGGTTGGGAGGCATATACGTAAACGAGATCATCAGATTACATGGAGTCCCGGTGTCTATTGTATCGGATTGCGATCCGAGATTTACCTCTCATTTTTGGAGTGGGTTTCAGCTCCAGATGGGGATGCAACTCAATCTCGGTACGGCATTTCACCCTCAGACAGATGGGCATACCGAATACTGATTCAGATACTTAAGGATATGCTCCAAGCTTGTGTGTTGGATTTCTGTAGAAGTAGGGAGAAGTATATTCCATTGTGCGAGTTTGCGTACAACAATAGCTTGCAAGCAAGTATTGGCATGGCACCATTTAAGGCACTTTATGGGAGATTGTATAGATCTCCAGTTTGTTGGAGCGAGGTCGGAGACGCCATGTTGATTGGCTAGGAACTTTTGCATGCCCATACCAAGAAGATAAAGTTGATTAAGCAACGATTAGACACCGCCTAAAGCCGCTAGAAGAAGTATGCTGACAAGGACCATCGAGAGGTTGTGTTCAAGGAAGGATAATTTGTATTATTGAAAGTGTCACCAATAAAATTGCATTACCGGTTAGAATTGAAGGGAAAGTTATCTCCCAGGTTCATCGGACAATTTAAGATCAAGAAATGAATAGGTCTGGTAGCTTTTCGCCTCGAGTTGCTACCGCAGTTAGCTGGAGTTCATGATGTCTTTCATGTTTCTATGTTAAGGAATACACATAATAAACATGCACCGATGATCGATTCGGGGCAATTTGATTTGAGGGAAGACGTGTCCTACGATGAGCAGACGATTCAAATCATGGATAGAAAAGTGCATAAACTTCGGAAGAAGGAAATTCCGTTGGTGCAAGTCCAGTGGCAATTTCATGGAGAACAGGAGTTGACTTGGGAGCAGGAGGACTATATGATGGAGAACTTTCCATTTTTTCCAAACCCTAAGATATGACTTTATTTTACTTTTGAGGACGAAAGTTCTTTAAAATTGGAAATGTTGTGATGACCCAAAACCCAAAAGGCCTACCCTAGGGGCAAATAGTAATTTCACAAACTTTACACTAATTATCCTCACTATATAAATCAAATTAAAAACCCTAGCCCCCTTTTTGTTTGAAAATTTAACCACGGGGAGAGAATGGGAGATTGAGGTGTTTGAAGTCTAATTCAATGAGAAGCTCAAATCGAAGGTACACACATCTCCCCCATAATTTGAAATTGACAAAAATGGTGGAAACCACCTTGTTGGTGGTTTGTGGCGTAGGCGACCGGCGACCGCAATGACCAGCACGGCTTCATTGTCGCCACCAGCGACGGCTTCCCCACCGTCATCGCCGAGAGAGTGGGGGCTGCCCCGCTATTAATGCGAAGGAGAAGGGGAAGGGGATGGTGTCGTGACAACCCCATCCCCCACGGGCACCCCAGCCACAAGCTGGCAAGGGCGCGGTTGCGCCCCAGGCCATCCTTGGCCGGGATAGGTGCCCGGCATCAGTCGACGTTGGGCCCTCCCTGGCGGAAACAGCCAAGCTAGGGGTTGTTGGCCCCTAGTTTGGAAACCATAGACCAAACATCCCTAAACTTGTTAACAGTAAAAAAATTAAATGAAATAAAATAAAAATAAAATGTAATTATAATAAAATACAATAACATATATTATACAATAAAAAATAATATATATACATATATAATAAAATAAAAGCAAATATTTTCTTTCAAACGGGGCACTGACGTATCTCCGAAGGAGACTGACCGGGCCCCAACCCTCGATCCTCGCATCGGGCGACGAGGGACCCGCGGGAACCACTCTAGTGGATCCCAAAGGGTAATAAATAGAAGATTTACTTAATTTAAATCAAAACATTCATTTACAATATGTGTTATGTTTTATAGTGTTGCGCGAAGGTTCTTATCGAGCCCCGGGCATAGCAGGAGTTGTTATAGGCGTCGCGGCAAATCGAGGTAAATGGGGAGCTTCGCTTAAGCATTAAGTATGACTTGATATTAGATAACTAAGTAGCATGTTTTGACTGAAAGACTCGGGTTAAGGGTTGCATCGAGATATTGGTTTGAATATATGAATCTATGGAATGTGAAAGCATTTGTTTCCTCATTTATGTCATTAATTGCCCCAAGATGTTTGTGGAGTCTCCATCGAGGGTCTAATTAGCAAGTTATCCTATATAAATGCCCCAAGATGTTTGTGGTACCACCGAGGGCCTTACTAGTTAATGCCCCAGGATGTTTTGTGGAATTCGCCACCGAGGGCTTTACTTAACTAATTGAATGCATAAATGTGTCACATAAGTATATGAGTTGGATTTCCTATTTGTGTAACTTGGTGCTAACGGGACATGTATCGGTGATGGCTTTTGATGAACTCACTTTATTGTGATGCCACTAGTTAGAGGACGTGTTAAGTCATTAATTATTTATATTATATATATTTTATGTTTAATTCTCTAAAATATTAGCCTAATTGTATTTTTTTATTATTTTCATATTTATGGAGTGCATGATCGAAATCGAGTGCAAAAAGGGCATGAAATGAGTGTTTTGGAGACCGAGGCGAGTTGTACATATAGCGAGGTAGCATTGGCAGTGTTTGAGACATGCTTTATTTGAAGTGGTGCATGGACACGTTCATTCAATTCAACAGGTTGGATAAAAAAAGTTAATTAGTGGTGATGACATCATCATGAAGTCATGACGATGATGTTTCTGATTTCATAGGAATGGCCACAGAGACATTATAATATGAAAACGTCACACATGATTTTCCTATCCAAGTTCAAGAGAACAATTTATATCCATGGATCAACCTCATTGTGCCCATTGATCAAGAAATCAAAGAAATTTGGAAATCGGCAGTACGTACAACACATGTGAAGACTTTAGGTTTATTTAGCAACGGGCAGGTTTTATACTTTTTTTTAGAGGCTGACTTCTATTTCGGCTTGACCAGACGACTTCTATATTAATTCCTCTCTTCTATTCGACTCTCCTCCTCTTCTCCCTCACTTCTATTCTTTTGTTTTGTATTCTATCATGATAGACTAAGTTCATAGCCTATGCGAGACTGCAAGAGAAGTTCAAATGCGCATATTCATGGATTTTTGATATTTATATATTTTATTTTCATTGCTTTTCAATACATTTTATTTTCTTTGGTATTGTTTGAACAATTAGAGTTAAATTCATATTTAAACTCTGATTTACTCGCCAGTGAGTCGTAAGCATCCGTCCTTATGAGACAAGATCACACTAGTGGCAATTGACTATACCAATTGATTGACATATTTGAGACCGGTTGAATACCTTAGGAATCTAGGCTAAATCGGACACACCAGTGATCTGGTTGTCTAGGTGTAGTGCCTTCACGAAACACATTGCAGTCATTGTGTTAAAGCCAATGCGCTTGAGTATAGGGTTATATGATTGACTTGAGAAATAGTCACCGTTGTACCTTGGCTATCGAGATTAGGAAGTGCGAGGAACCGCGTACGTTACCGAGTCTATAGCTACATTAAGATATTTTGATTTGCACATTTTAAATAAATCGAAGACCAAATCCAATATTTTATTGAACCGAATTTGTATGTTTTGACCTACATATTTTTTATTAATTGTTTTCAAATTATTTTCATTGCTTTATTTATTTTATTGATATTTAGATTAGTTATATTATTTATTCTCTCTAAAACCCTTGATTTCCCTTTTGTTGTTTTTGACCTTAGAAAGAATATCAATCCATGTGGGATCGACCCTTTGCCACTATTCTACAAAATAGTTGGTTTAGGTATTTATTTTATTGACGCGTTCGGCGCGCGTCAGGACGCAACGGCCATTGCCTCCAATAATAGTTTGCATTAAAGCAAATGTCTCAATCATCGAATTCCTACCAATACCCAGCATGCATTGAATGAACCAATGATTTATAATTATTATTATCTTTTATAATATATCTCTTATGGACCCCTTGCATGATTAATTTGAATTTCGGTATGCTTTAAATGAATCTTGGAACTTGTTTCAAAAGCTATGAATGAATGACTTTCCTTTTTTATGAAGATGAACCATACTTCCATGTTTCTACATGTTTTAGATCTTATTTACATGCTTAATTTGAATTAAATCAATACCTATATGCTTTCTACTTAATGTTTGAGATTTGGTTTCAAATTCATGTTACATTTTGCATGATTAGTAGGTAGTGGTTGCGTATTTAATGTTTGAGCAAGGTTTTCCTCTTATTGAGCTCCGTTATCCATTTCAGCTCACCCCACTTACTCTTCGGGTGCATCTCATCCGCATTAGCTCATGATAAGGGAAAGGCACCCGCTTGAACTCTTTCCTTACTTTGTGAGAAATTGCATGCTCCTACTATATATATTTGATTTTGAGAACAATAAAATTTGGGTTGTAACTTAAAGTAGGTTATTTGGGTAGTTTGAGACCTCCTTGTCTATTTTGGAATATTTAGAAGCTTTATGGTAGTATTGGAAGCTATTTGGAATGATTGAACCTACTTAGTCTGTTGAACATTTATCATGTTGATATTATGGCATATGGAATTCTAGTTTTGATTTTACTTCCACATTTATTATTCTATATGGTTAGTATGTTATTCCGCAGTTGAAATAGCCTTCGACTTGAGATTGCCAGAGACTTCAACATTAGGAACACAAGAATTTGACACAATCAAACGTTGTCTTTAACCGGACGATTATAAAGGTTGTGATTGGTTACTTTAAGTGAGCAATGTGATGAAGTCGTGTAATCGAGATAAAATTTGTCCCTCTCATATAAAGAGAGATATCTAGTGGATCCTCGATGTGTTAGATCGTTAAAAGGCCTAGTCTAAGTGAATTGATATTGATCAATGTCACTTGGATGTTTTCACGATCTACCTAGAGATCGAGACTAGTACGATTAAACATGTTGGATGACAATTCCATGCCTTATGTTTGATCAAAAGGATATCGTGTGACAAAAGGATGTTATATACACTATTGATTAGGTTATATCGATTTGATATTCATACAACTTGGGTAGTCATAATGTCTTGCTAGAGATCGCTATGACTTGTATACCAAAATGTGTTTTGGTACACTCCAACGTTGTATGAGCATATTAGGGTCGCACACTAAGAATGGTTTTGCGAGATTTTAAGATGATTAAAAAATGAATTTTATGTGATAAAATTCATGACAAAACGTCCTTGTGGTGTATTACACTTATACTTCTTTAAGTAAGGAATATGTGTAATTTACTTAACCGTCTATATACAAGGGTCTGTATAAATAGACGCTTTAAGTTAGACACGATACGAAAGAAAAAGGTTTGAAACTATATTTTCGTTTTAGAAACGACTTATGGTTTTTTGTATGCTCGGATCGTTTTGGAGAGAAACAAAAAGGTTTGGTATTCTCTCGAAGCTAGCACTTCAAATCTCGCCATCGTTCGTGTGGATCATGCGATAGAGGCGTTCGTTAGCTGGCGCGCCTTAGAGATCGATTAACCTTCGAAAGGTATATTGCGATTGAGGTATGATTAAGTTTTTCATGGTTTAAACGTTTTTAATGGAATTAGATTCGGATCTCGTCAGGGGTTTTTGTCAAAACTGTTTTGTAATCTCCGCCGCGTATGAACCCCAAAATCCAACAAAGGGTATCGAGCCTTCGAGTTTGATTCCATTAAACTCATTGCATGTTTTCTTCGATATATACATGATATATGATTGAAAGCATGTTAATAGTTGATGTATATGTGATATATATAAGTTTTCTCAGAGATTTATTATCATGTTTTGTGTATATGATACATATATTCGTGATTTAATTGAAATTAGTTTCGTAAATGCTAGGATTCAAATATTTAAAGTCCTAATTGGATTAGGATAAGATGATTAGTTAGATGTGGGCCCGAGTTAATTAAAAATGTTTTAATTGACTTAATTTTGGATAAATTAAGGGGTAAATTTAGTATAGCAAAATCAGCGAAAAATATGATTTTCTATAGCGAATTTCAATTTTCGGAATTGAGATTCGTCTTCTAAAAAAAAAAAAAAAAAAAAAAAAAGTCGCCCCTATCAGACTTCCAAGTCCGCTACCACCGCTTCGTGGACATCGGCCAATGGGAGCATATGGAATTCTAGTTTTGATTTTACTTCCACATTTATTATTCTATATGGTTAGTATGTTATTCCGCAGAAAATAGACGTGTCAAACTGTTATTTGGGCCTTGTTCAGGTATCGGGCTTGAGTTATGGTTAGGGTTGGGTGACCCGACCCTAGTTCAGGTGATGGTCGTTTCAGTATATATGATGTGCATATAGGTTATGTGATAATTGTTACTAAGAATTGATTTTAAATCATGTTGTTAATTCATGTATTTGATACATACGCATAATTTGATTCAATGTTAGAATTAATGATTAAAATATTTCAATTAACATATGTTTTAATATTGAATGATGCGAATTTGTATGTTCACATTGTAGAAGTCATGATTAGGTTAATGTGATTCTTATGTTGGATACATAGTTCGTTTTGTTCAATAATTATGTATGTCTCCATGATAGAAATCATGATTAGATTAATATGATTCTAGTGTTGAATGTATGAGTAATATTTCGTTTATTGATTCAATTGCTTGTTTTGTATGAATAACAATTGAAATTGATTTTGATCATATATCTCATTGTGGTTATCTGTTAGTATATTTCTATTAGATAGCAGATAAACTTGTAATTAGATAAGAATTACAAATCCTATAAAATAGGTGAGATATATAAGAAATTCCAATTGGATAACGATTCAAAGTATCTTAAATTCTAATTGGATTAGAATAAAATATTAAGTTAGAGGTAGGCCCGAGTTAATTAAAAATGTTTAAATTAATATTTTCAAAATTAAAATAAGGAGCAGTTTTAATGAATTGTATTAACTAAAATAATGAGAAGTTTTAAGCGATTTTCAATTTTTGGAACTGGAATTCGTTGTCTAAAAAAATTGGGTTCCCAATAACTATTCGCAGCGTAGGGAAATTCGTATGATAGTCAATATTAGTAGATTTTACTAACTTGTTTAGTGATTGTACATGCATTGTTATATATTATATTTATCTTGTTTAATTTATGATTACTAAAACAAATAAAAAAAATCTCTCCTCCAAATTTTAAGTCGGGTGCCATCCTTTTACAAACACTTGTTAAGGCTCCGATCACATCAATATGAGTTTGCATCTGTAGTGTGTATTGTGTTATCTTGGTGAGGTAAGTTGAGTAACGGTTACTCTACTGTTTGAAATTGTTAGACTTCATAAAGCTATCAAAACGGTTTTGGGCTTTAGGCACTACATGAGATAAAACATGCTAATACATAAGATGTCATAATCTCATAAAAACAACTAAAAGTTACATATGATGTAATTAATAATTCATACCTACCTAAATAACCTAATTCAAAGTGTCATATCTTAGATGTCTTGGAATTAGGTGAAATATGGATTTTAATCCCTTAAATTAACATAGTGTTTTTAGAAGGTCTATTAATTTAGTGGGAGTCTACTCCTCTATACTAAAATGAAATTTTGCATAATCTTTGTTGTAGATCTATGACATCTTCAAATCACACTAATTTATTGTCACTGCGATCCACTCTTAAGAAGGATAAGTTGTCTGGGACAAGCTTTCTTGACTGGTTCATAAACTTGAGAATTGTGCTTAAGCATGAACACAAGTTGTATGTCTTGGATGATCATATTCATGAGGAACCACAAGCCAATGCTTTAAAAGCCGTGAAGGATGCACATATAAAGCATGTCAATGACTCAACTGATGTTGCATGCATTATGTTGGCAACTATGGTTCCTGAACTTCAAAAGGATATGGAATACATGGAACCTTACGACATTACTACAATGCTGAAAGAAATGTTCCAACAACAGGCTAGGCTAAATAGGTTCAAGACAGTCAAAAACCTTCATTCTTGCAAAATGGCTAAGGGCGCATCAGTTAGTCCTCATGTTTTAAAAATGAAGGCTATATTAACCATCTTGACAAATTGAATTTCCCATAAGCCAAGAGTTGGCTATGGATTTGATCCTGAATTCATTGTCTAATAGTTATTCACAATTTGTGATGAACTATAACATGAATTATATGAAAAATCTTATATTTGAGTTGCATTTGATGCTTAAAACTATTGAGCAGAATGTCAAGAAACTCATTGCTAATGTGTTGATGGTTCAAAAAGGAAAAGGCTATGAAGAAGAAGGCCAAAGGCAAGGCTAAAGTTTCCAAGTTTGTTGTAATTGTCACAAAACCTGTGGAATAAGCCAAGCCTAAGGATGCCGAAGGAAAAGGAAAAAAAAAAAAAGGAAATTTTAATTTCTATCATGCACCTAGGCATTGGTTTAGAAATTGCAAGCTATATCTTAAAGATCTAAATAAAAAAAAGAGTAGTGCGACTGTTGCTTCAGGTATTTACGTTATTGAAGTTAACTTGTCTACTAGTGATTCCTGAGTATTGGATATAGGATGTGGATCTCACATTTGTATTAATATGCAAGGTCTCACCAAAAGTACAAAGCTAAAGAAATGAGAAGTCATCTTACGAGTTGGAAATGGAGCAAAGGTTATTGTGTTGGCTGTAGGATGCTATGAGTTAATTTTATCTAGTGGACTTATGTTAGTTCAAAATAATTGTTATTATGTCCATGCCTTAAGCGAAAACATCATTTTAGTTTCATGTTTGGATTTGGATGATTTTAATTTCATTATTGCGAATAATAAATGTTTCTTTCTAGTAAAGACGTTTTCTATGCGAATGTCGATTTGTGTGATGGTCCTTATATAAGGTCCACAGATACTCTTATTCTTAACGTAAATACAAAGAGATTCAAGTTAAATGATTTGACTCAAACCTACCTTTGGCATTGTCATCTTGGCCACATAAATGAGAAACGCATTTCTAAACTCCATAAAGATGGACTTTTAAATTCATTTGATTTTGAATCATATGAAACATATGTATCTTGTTTATTAGACAAGATGACAAAGAATCCAATTACTGGACACAGTGAAATGGCAAGTGATTTATTGGGTCTAATACATATTGATGCATGTGGTCCTATAAACACAATGGCTAGAGGTGGTTATCAGTACTTCATTACTTTCAAGTATAATTTTAGCAGATATGGCTACTTGTATCTCATGAAACATAAAAGTGAATCTTTTTAGGTGTTTCAAACATTTCCGAATGATGCAAGATCAAGTTGGTAAAACTATTAAAGCACTTCGATCATATCAAGGTGGTGAATATTTAAGCCAAGAGTTTGATGATCATCTTGAAAATGGTGGGATTGTCTCACAGTTAACTCTTCTAACAACTCTATAATGGAATGATGTTTTTGATAGGAGAAATCGAACTTTATTGGATATGATTCGATCTATAATGATTCATGCATTTCTTCCTATTTCTTTTTGGGGTTATGCCTTAGAAACTAATGCGTTTACACTAAATCTTGTTCCTTCTAAAATGGTTGATAAAACACCATATGAGATGTGGTTTAGGAAGAGACCAAGTTTGTCTTTCCTCAAGATTTGGTGCTATGAGGTTTTCGTACGACGACAAATCTCAAAAAAATTATCAGCCAAATCTACCAAGTGTGTATTTGTTGGTTATCCTAAAAAAACTAGTGGCTACTACTTTTATAATCTCACGGAGAACAAAGTGTTTGTTGCTTAGAATGGTGTCGCTATAGAAAATGATTTTATTCCCAAAGAAAACATTAGGAATAAAGTAAGTCTTAAAGAAGTTCAAGAACCACAAATAAACACCCAACCGTCGGTGGGAGATCAATAAAGTCTTGAACTAGTTGAACTTAGATAAGGCCAGCATAGGTCTGATAGGGTAAGACATCGCCTTAAATATTTGGATTTCTTATTACTGATAGTAGTGAGGTGTTGCTTATAGATCAAAATGAACCTACTACTCATCAAGAGGCTGTGTCTAGCCGTGATGCAGATAAATGGCTTAATGCCATGAATTTGAGATGCAATCCATGTATGATAACCAAGTTTGGAACCTGGTTAATTTACCTGAAGGTGGTAAGACCATTAGATTTAAATGGGTTTTCAAGAAGAAATCTGACATGGATGGCAATATGCATACTTATAAAGCACGGCTAGTAGCAAAAGGTTTCAGATAGACTCATGGTGTTAATTATGATGAGACTTTTTCTCTTGTAGCCATGTTTAAATTCATTAGAATTTTAATTGCCATAGCCGCATATTATGACTATGAGATACTGTAAATGGATGTCAAAACAACTTTCCTAAATGGAAAGTTACTTGAAGACGTGTATATGATACAGCCCGAAGGGTTTGTTCATCTTGAGAATTCTAAAAAGGTGTGCAAGCTTCAAAGATCCATTTATGGATTAAAGCAAGCTTCTCGGAGTTGGAATATTCATTTTGATGAAGCAATTAAGGAATTTGGTTTCATTAAAAATGAAGATGGGCCTTGTGTATACAAGAAGGTCAGCGGGATGTGGTTGTTTTCCTGGTACTGAATGTTGATGATATTACCCATTGAAAATGACATCCCAACCTTGCAGAGTGTAAAGTCTTGGTTAGGGAAGTGTTTCTCAATGAATGACTTAGGAGATGCAGCCTTCATCCTTGAGATTAAGATCTATAGGATAGGTGCAAAAGGCTGATCAGTCTAAGTCATAGTGCTTATATTGACAAGGTACTAAATAGGTTCAGCATGCAAGACTCTAAAAGAGGGTCATTCCTAATGTCTCATGGTATTAGTCTCAGCAAGACTCAATGTTCAAAGACTAATGATGAGTGAGAGGGCATAAATATGATTTCATATGCATCAGCTATTGGATCTATCATGTATGTCGTATTATGCACCCGACCCGATGTATCATATGCTTTGAGTGCAACAAGCAGATATCAGTCTAATCTCGATGAGAGTCACTGCATAGCAGTAAAGAACATTCTTAAGTACTTGAGAAAGACTAAAGAAGCTTTTTTGGTCTATGGAAGTATGGATGACGAGCTTGTTGTAAATGGTTACACATATATAAGATTTCAAACTGATATAGATGACTTCATATCACAGTCTGGATAGGTGTTTACTTTGAATGGAGGCGCAGTGAGTTGGAAAAGTTCAAATCAAGAAAATATGGCAGATTCTATAACATAAGTTGAGTATATTGTAGCGTCCGATGCAGCTAAGGAGGCGGTTTGGATAAAAAAAGTTTATCTTTGAACTTGGTGTAGTTCCGAGTATAGCTAACTATGTTTGCTTATATTGTGACAACAACGGGCGATAGCACAAGCTAAGGAACCAAGATTACACCATCGATCCAAACATATACTTAAACGTTTTCATCTCATTCGAGAAATCATTGAAAGGGGAGACGTGAAGATTTGCAGAGTTCTTACAGAAGAAAATGTTGCAGATCTTTGACGAAGGCTCTTCTATTAGTGAAGCATGATGGTCATGTTAGGTCATTAGGTATTAGATACATGAATTATTGGCCATGGTGCAAGTGGAAGATATTGGGGCATGTGCCCTAGGTTAATCTACAAAAATTATTTATCTTTTAATTTTAGTTAATAAAATTGAGGTTTTCATTTGTTGTTTTATTATAAGTGATTGCAGGTTTACTTTATAGTAAGATCCATATGTATTTATTGAAATATCTTAAATGTCCCTAGTCGGTCATTATACTGAGAACTATAATGAATTAAGGCTAGTGTGAATCTTGATTAATGGTTATGTGATGATCATGCGTATAGAGATACGAATTGAGATCATAAGTACTTGTTATGGGAACAAGGTACTGGACCGATATGCGCGCTATGAGAACGCAACATAGATTAAGTCATAGGTGTTACTCATTATAGTTATATCATTATTCCTTCGACTTGAGATTAACATAGACTTCAATATTAGGAGCACGGTGATTTGACACAATCAAACGTTGTCTTTAACCAGATGATTATAAAGATTGTGATTGCTTACCATATGAATAATATGTGAAGATGTGTAATCAATATAGAATTTGTCCCTCGCGTATAATGAGTTATCAGTGGATCCCTCGATATGTTAGACTGTTAAATGGCCAAGTCCAAATGAATTGATATGATCAATATCATTTGGATGTTTTCAATTTACCTAAATATTAAGACAAGTACGATTGAACATTAAGGGTGACTTTTCGTGTCTTATATTTAATCAAAGGATATCGCACAACAAAAGAATTTGATATATGTTATTCATTAGGTTGTATCGATTTTGATATTCATGTTACTTGGGTAGTCATAATGTCTTGCTACAGACCGCTTATGACTTATGTACCAAAATAGTTTCGGTACACTGCCAATGTCGTATGAACCTATTGGGTCGCATATGAAAAATGGCTTTGCGTAATTTCAATTGGTCCAGAGTAATGAATTTTATATGATTAAATTAATGACTTAAAAGCCCTTACAATTTATTATATGATAACTTATTAATAGGGGCATATGTGTAATTTGTTTAAACTGTTTAAATACAATAGTTGTATTATAAATAGGATTTTATGTAAGGGTTTATCGACACATATAAATAGAGGTTGAAACTCTAAAACGAAATAAGATTTTTGTTTTTTGCAAATTCTGAGTTCTCAGGATTTTGTGAGAGAAAGAAAAATGTTTTATATCTCTCTTGGAGCTAGCAGTCCAAATTATGGTCACCATTTGTATGTGGATTTTCTATAGAGGACGCGCACTTGAACGTCTTGGAGATCGATCAATCAGATAACGAAATCACGGATTAAGGTATGGTTTACTTTTGTGGATCAAGTTTAATGGAACTTATTTTTTATCATGTTGGGGTTTTTTTAAATTGTTTTCAATTTTTCGCTACGTATGAACCTCAAAACCCAACACTCTGGTCATGGAATTAATGGTGGGAAACTTTGTAGTTCGAAGAACTTTGGTAGACAGTGGGTCTTCAGTCGAGGTGGTATATTACGAAGCCTTCAAGGGAATGGTCTACGAAGATAGCTAGTTGACCCCATCATGACACCTTTTAATGGTTTCAATGGGGCAGAGCTGAAGGTAGAAGATTCGATTTCACTTCCAATGACTTTAGGAGATTCACCGTGGCAAGTCACTCATATGATCAGTTTTATGGTCATAAAAGTTCTATCTGCATATAATATCATCCTTCGTAGGACAAGGTTGAGCATCTTTAAAGCAATTCCTTTGACATACGATCTTAAATTGAAATTCCTCATGCTAGGTGGAGCAGGCATAATACGAGGTGATTAAAAGATGGCACAGACTTGTTACTATCAAACTATTAAAGCGAGCAGATTTGGTGACTAAGTACTGCCTGTGGAATCAATGGACTTGGCAAAAGCAGGTCGAGACCGAAACCTGTTGAGAAGTTAATTCCAGTGGTGTTGAGCGATGAGGACACTGAAAAAGTTACTTACATTGGATCTGATCTCCAATAAGATGTTTCAGAAATTCTTTCCCTGTTTCTGAAAGCAAATTGAGACATCTTTGCTTGGTCCCCGGTAGACATACCGGGAATAGGTCATTACACATCACCTTAATGTCGACCTAACCAGGAAACCGGTGAAGCAAAAGAAAAGGTCATTCGCTCATGAAAGCCAAAGAGCAATTGATTAGGAAGTTGACAAACTACTAAACGCGCAAATAATTGAGGAAATCATGTACCCGAAATGGATAGCAAATCTAGTAATGGTTAAGAAGTCAAATGACAAGTGGAGAATGTGAATAGATTTTACAAACTTGAATTATGCATGTCTAAAAAACTATTTCCCACTACCAAAAATTGACATTTTGATAGATGCAACAGCTGACCACGAATTGTTCACATTCATGGACACTTTCAGTGGATACAATCAAATTCATATGGAAGAAACCGATATGCCCAAGGTCTCATTCATCACTGGTCGTGGCCTTTATTGCTATCGTATGATGTCATTCAGTTGAATAATGCAGGTGCTACATACCAAATATTCATAAACTCCATCTTTAAACCCCTTATAGGAATGATTATGGAGGTTTATGTCGATGATATGCTAGTGAAAAACCTACATGTTAAGAACCATGTTCAGGACTTGGACAAAGCCTTCCAAATGTCGAGAAAGTATCAAATGAAGCTCAACCCAGCCAAATGTGCTTTTAGTATCGGTTCGGGAAAGTTTTTAGGGTTAATGGTATATAAAAGAGGAATAGAAAGCAAAACCTGAGAAGATCCGAGCAATAATGGATATATGTCCACTAAAAATAGTCAAAGATGTTCAAAGGTTGACGGGATGCTTAGCTGATGTGGGACGCTTCTTGTCACGATCGGCGAATCAATTTGCACCATTTTTTGATTTGTTGAAGAATCCAAAACACTTCGCATGGAATAGTGAGTCCCAAAAATCGTTCAAAGATCTAAAATGGTACTTGGCAAGCCCACCCTTACTAAGTCGTTAAGGGGGGAACCTTTATTTTTGTACTTTGTAGTATCTGATGTGGTAGTTAGCTCAGTCTAAATTTGAGAAGACAATAAGGTACAAAAGCATGTCTATTACGTTAGTCGGATTTTGTAAGGGGTAGAGATGAGGTATTCTGTCATGGAGAGATTTCCCTGGCTACTGTTACAGCCGCCAAAAAGTTACGCCCATACTTTCAAGCTCATTCGATTACGATTCTCACCAACGTACCCTTAAGGAAAACTCTTCACAGCCTCGATACTTGTGGCCGAATGCTCAATTGGGCAGTTCAATTAGGCGAGTTTGATATCAGTTACATGCCCTGACTCGCAATAAAAAGGCAGGCATTAGCCGAGTCTGCTATGGAGTGTACTTCACAAGATGAGAACCTTGAAGACTTAGAAATCTGGAATAAGAAATGTTGGAGCCTATACATAGATGGAGCAATGAGCGCCATAGGAGGTGGTGTAGGACTACTACTAGAAGCGCCTGAAGGCTTCACCATCAAGTACGCAATAACATTTGTGTTCTCTACAATGAATAATCAATCTGAATATGAAGTAATGGTTGCAGGTTTAGGCCTTGCAAGTGCTTACATGTTAACCGGTTGAACATATTCAGTGATTCTCAGTTAGTAGTCATGTAGAACACCAGAGAATATGAGGCCAAGGACAAAAAACTGATGCTCTACTTAGACGTGGTAAAGTCAATGATGTCAAGCTTCAAAAGTATGTCGCATTCATTTACATACGGAGGTCGAAAAACTCGAAAGCTTATTCACTTTCAAAGTTGGCTATTTATGAAGGGGACGAAGACGAGCTGATTTATCTCAAGATATTGGGAGAACCAAGCATTGAACATCATAATGTAGCAAATGTCATAAAGGGACCTTCATGGGTCAATCCGATCAAAAAATATATAGAAGAAGGTTTCTTGCAAGAAGATCGGAGCGAAGCAAAAATACTCGTGTCTAAAGCAAATGTACATTGTAATAGATGGGGTATTTTACAAAAGGTCATTCACACTTCCTTATCTCCATTTCCTTCGACCTTCAAAGGTACATTATGCTTTAAGGGAGGTTCATGAAGGTATATGTGGACAACATTTAGGTGGCCGATCTCTTGTTTTAAAGGTGTTACAACAAGGTTTTTATTGGCCAAATATGTAAAAATAATATATTTCGTCAAAAAGTGTGAACAATGTCAGAAGCATGCCTCACTCCACCGCTGTATGGGAGAAAAGATTTCCATCATCGAGTCACCTCTTCCTATTGCAATATGGGGAATGGATATACTCGGCCCTTTCCTCCAAGCCTCTAGACAAAGGAAGTTTGTTGTCGTCGTTGTTGATTATTTCACAAAATGGGTTGAAACAAAGGCGCTTGCAACAATTAATGACTAAAAAATTATCAAATTTTTTTGGGAATCATTAATAACTAGGTATGTGATACCACAAGTCTTGATCACCAACAAAGAAAAGCAGTTTGATAGCTCAAAATTTCAGGATTAGTGCCGGGAGTTTCACATTAAGCAACGATTCACTTCAGTTGCACACCCTCAGACAAATGGCCAAACAAAAGTGACAACTAGAATTATCCTCGATGGCTTAATGAAAAGATTGGAAGGGGCACAGGGTTACAGGACGACGAGCTCCACAGCATTTTATGGGCATATAGGACAACTGCAATCATCTACGGGGGAAACCCTATTTTATTTAGCCTTTGGAGCTGAGGCAGTAATTCCAATAGATGTGGGATGATCTTCTTACCACGTCATGCACTTCAATGAGAAGCACAACAATGACGCCTTTCACGGAGGATTAGATTTGCTCAATGAAATTCGCCAAACAACAACTTTACGAATGCAAGAAAGTGTCAGGAGAATGACAAAGTTCTACAAATCTAGAGTTAAACACAAGCATTTCCTCCCAGGTGACTATGTAGTGAGAAAGCTAGAGGTTTCTCAACCTCAAACAATTGGAAAGCTTGCTCCAAAATGGGAAGGACCTTATAGTCAAGAAAAATGTTGCGCCTGGTGCATACACATTGGAGATACTACATGGAAAAGCTATATCGTGATCCTGGAATATCTCCAATCTCTACAAGTTTTAGTTCTTCACTTTCAGTTTATTTCACCCGAATAAATGCCAAGTAGGCTTATCTAAAAGAGTTTTGAATAAGAGCTCTTTATTTGCTCCATGTTCTTCATTTTGTCATAGATCTGATATGATCCATAAAATGTAAAATATTGAATTTGTCTCAATTTTTTTTGCATTATATTGTTCTACGACAATCAGATCTACATAAACATTAAGCTTGTCTCACAGACTTACAAAGAAAACAGTTCCAACCCACATCATGAAAAGAAGAATAATTGAACTTAAACTAAACAACTACAAACCCTCAATACTGAACAAGGTGTCATAACCGGTCATGACATCCTCGAAAGCACTCGCATCAATTATGTCATTACTGGTATTTATCCCTTCACCAAAGATACAAGTACCAATGTCTCTTACAATCTCTTCACCTCTTTCGACTACAGTTTGATTATTGGCTGGGCGGGGTTGATTCTTCTTGAAATAAGCTTGTTACGTGACTTTGGTTTGTTCTGAAGTGAAGTTGTAAACAGGACTAAAAACATCTACAATCATATCCCATCCTTCATCGAAAAGATGCTCACCATTTTCCACCATGTGGTCATGCAATTTCTTTTTATAGACTTCTGACTCTTCATATTCAGGGACGCACTTATCAAGAGCAGACCGCAACTGATGTGTCTTTCTCATATTTTGCTACCTCATTCGTGGTCACCTTATATATTTCTCTTAACTAGTGGTCCCTAGCCGCTATCATTTCACTTGCGGCCTCTGGTTTCGTAGCTAGATCACTAATGTACAAGTTATTCTGCAAAAAAAAACAAAAAACAAAAACAAAAAACAAAACAAGACAAAATAAAAAAGGATATTAAAAGGAGGAAGAATTCAGGAGTTGTAGCACTTAAAAGTTCAGAGAATACCATAGCAGCAGCTTGCAGCGCTAGTTCAACACTTGCAGACACGTCAAGTTGCGATGCTCTTCTATGATCAAAAGGGGTGCTTCCATACATCACCAATTCACTTTGTCACCTGGGCATATATCCTTCTTCAAGACTTCGAGAACCCGGTGTATAGCTTGTACCTCATGCTTGAGAAGAGTCAATAAACCCTTTCTGTACAAATACAACCTCAGCTCTAGAGTTTGCTCTTCTTGCATCTTTCACTGCTTGCGTCATTTTTTTCTATTTTGCTTTACGTTGTAATATTGCATCCCTGATATTGACAGCTACAACAAACAACAAAAGTGAGATACAAGAACGGTAAGACAATATAGGCGAAATAAACAAACAACATGAAGGAAGCAAGGACTTCTATACAAGTCTTTCTAAAAAATACCCTCCTCATCCAAGTGGTTGGTCCCACTCTTTACAAGCAAACTCTCCATCAACAATTCGGCGGGTACAAGCTTTCCATTGTTCGTAACAAAGATATTCATAATTCTTTCTTTCTCTTGAGCTAAAACAAATTCGAGGTATCATTAAAAACAACAGACCAAGTCACTGGGAAGGCATCAGACCAACTCCACTAATTAATTCAATATAAAAGAACTCACTTTTCTAAAATGAAGTATAAGCTTGATTGAATCGGGTATCGAACATTTTTAGACACAATGGGCAATGACAAAGCACAATAAAACCTGGGTGTTTATCATCCTGATAACTCATAGTGAACATTTTTCTAAGAACATTGATGTTTATTGGAATACCCAACTGATAACATCGAGCTATGAAACAAGTGATAAGGCGCCAAGCATTCGATAGCAACTGGGCAGGATGAACAGCGTAACTAAAAAGCAAATTATAGACAAACACATGAGGTGGGAGTCTCATACCAATGTCAAGACAAGATTTAAAGACACACAAGTCTTTACTACTGTAGCATCCCCTAACCTTATTAGGGCAATACCCGGCCTGAAACCCTAATTAAGCCCAGATTACCCTCACCAGACTTAACTAGAGCCAACAACCTTACCACCTACACCTAATAAGCACTACTGTATATCGATTATCGAAATAAAACAAATTACAACGAAAATTTAAAACCTTTTTCGATAACCAAAATAAGATATACAATATTTAAAATAAACCTGAATAAACCTCGATTATATAATCACCCATCCTATATGATATTGCAAAACTGTAATTGAATACAAATATATAAGACCAGAGAAAGTCATTACATCGAAGAGAAGTTCAAGACTCTTATAACTTCTCCATCCCGTAGTCGTAGCGCTTCAACTTGCTCGGTAAGTAGGGATTCTCATAACCATCAACATCCCATATAATAGTCAAGGATATCATGCAATAACAACATGCACCAATGATATGTTACAAGAATATGGAAAGCATATAAATTCAATACATAAACGGATGCAAAGCAAATGTCTTGGGACTATTACACTGTGATCCCCATTTTATTTATAAAACTAGGGTCGATTATCCACCGCGCCATTAATATGAGTGTTAAACCAACACGCCGCACATATGTGATGTTTAGCCAATTGATTAATGCCCAATGATTTTATCCTAAACCCTCTAGTGAATATGTAACCCACGCATCTTATTAACTGAGTAGGATGTTACATATAGGTCAGGAAGCTAACCCATCTCCTATATCACCTCGTCTCAATTCCAGGATCTTACTCTCATGAATCACATTAGACACCATTTTCTGTTTATTAGAAAAACCATCACAGTGTACACAATCCCCCATTTCAATCCAATAACTACATGAGCTATATATACTAAATAGTTAGGCAATATTGATAAATAAGTGAATATGTACTTACCTCGGGTTTAAGTCTTCGTTTCCCAAATTCCTTAAGTTTCCAGTCTTCTAACGTTTCCTCGGTGTTCCTCAACCTATCACCGATCATTTGTTGTCAATTTAGGTTTAGTATACTCTAATTAGAACCTCTATAACCAAAGCTCTCGACAAACCACCCAAATCCAATTAGTTTTATATTGATCTGAGTGTGGATAACGCGCTATGTCCTGGAGCTAGCGCGCTATTCGCACTACTGAATTTCATACATACTTCTGGGGTCTGATGACGCGCTACCTGACATGGATAGCGCACTATCTGTATGTCAGTCATCTTCCCCAGTACGCGTAGCGCTATGGCCAATACCTAACGCGCTATGCGCACCAGACCTGCAACAACAACACACTTCGACTAATTCAAACTTGACCCAAACCACATCCAAACTCAATAATTACACTCCCAAATGATCCGAATGACCTCTAATGAGGTTATAAACCAGTTCTAATCATCAAACCACATAATTAACTAAAATTCTAGCATCACCATCGAATTGAACTTCAACAAACACAAGAACGAATCATACATAAACGTTGATCTCGTGTTGTTGAATCGATTAAGCTCCTTAATTCACGTTAATTCAGCACCCCGGATCGTTCCCTTTAATCTAAAATCAAAGTCGAACCCTCTCTCTCGCGAATTCTTGAATGATCTGAAGATAATGATCAATTTTTTGTTTATATATATATGGCTTTTTCTCGAGATACGCATCGCGCTATCTTGAGACCGATCGCGTGGTTGATGCATTAAAATGACACAGCTTAAAGTGACACAAAATTTGACACATCAAGCACTTACACTTCGTTCGAGACGATCCGATAATCCATATATTTCTAATATTCTTTTATTTTCAATATATATTTATATATTTAAAAACATATAAATATATATATCGCGTATTATTCACCAATAAACTCACCGGACATGCCTACAAGTGTGCTTGAGCGTGCACACTCTTGTCACGGCTCCCTCGTCACACTTGGTGTCCCGGTAAACCTTAGTTTATTTGGTATTTTTCATTTTATAAGCTCGTGTATAATTTCCTTATTATACAACAACCTATATATAAATTGAATTAACAATCCAAACAAACACCATACATCATGCAAACACACGCACACGCTAATCGAGGTACGCTGAACTTAATCACTAGCCTAACCGAGGTAAATTAGGATTTGTATTAGTACTAATCACCAGCTTAAGGTAACGGGTCGTTACAACTACCATTACAGGCCATATCTGACGGATACGCAACCGGACAATGATACGAATAACGAATGCAAAACTATTTCATAACAGACTTTACGACATTGCTCTCTGTAATGTTAGACATGATTTTAAATGCATTTAAATATGAATGTGGTTTCCAACTGTTGCGACCTTCAACAACTTTCTCAGCAAGGTTAAGGGCATTAACAACTCTAAAACTTATGCAAATTACATTGGAAGAAGTATTCAAAGAGACACCTGTTTTCTTCGCCATATTCTTATCACAAGTGAGCAAACACTTTCTCCAAATATGTTAGTGGATCAAAAAGTAAGTTTTCCAAAAACAGCTTGAAAGGACAAGAAAAAAAGATCAAACAAGCAAGAAATGAAGAACAAATGAAGAACATGAAGAAAATATGAAGAACATGAACAACAAGTGAAGAAAAATAAAAAACTTACAAAGTTTTCTTCAACTTTCCAAGAAATAAACTTGTTGAGATGAAATGAGAATGGATGAACTTACCTCCCCCTCTTTATATAGGAAAAAGTGGCACTACAAATGGAGCCGACCACGCTTGGTGAAATTATCATTGCGGTAATTCAACACCACATACAGGTTCAAAACATTTTAGCTCCAATTTCGGTCAAAGCATTCCGAAAAGGAAAGTTCAAGTACAAAAACTTGAACATAAAGCACCAGACAAAAAGGTCGAAAGAAGCAATATGAGTATAAAAGCTTGAACACAAAAGGTCAACCAAATAGGCCAAAAATAAAAGTTTAAGTACAAAAACTTAAACAAAAATGGCCAAGCAAATAAGGCCAAAAATAAAAGTTTGAGCATGTCGAAACATGAGCATCAAAACCATGACCAGAATTGGTCCAAAAAAATCATGATTATGTCAAAACATGAGTACCAACAATGACCAGAATTGGTCTAAAAAAACCTTGACCATGTGGAAACATGAGCATGTCGAAGAATGACCAAAAAAACATGTCGAAACGTGAGCATCAAAACCATAACTGGAATTGGTCCAAGAAAATCATGATCATGTCGAAACATGAGCACCAAAACAATGACCAAAACTGGTTCAAAACAATTATGACCATGTTGAAGAATGACCAAAATAGGTTCGAAAAAAAAAAGCGAAGCCTAAACACCAAAACCATGACCAAAATTTGTTCAAAAAAATCATGACCACGTCTAAACATGAGCACCAAAACAATGACTAGAATTGGTCCAAGAAAATCTTGACTATGTCGAAACATTAGCATGTCGAAGAATGACCAAAATAGGTCCGAAAAAAAATATCGAAACATGAGCACGAAAACCATGACCATAATTAGTCCAAAAAAATCATGACCATGTCGAAACATGAGCACTAAAACAATGACCAGAATTGGTCTACAAAAACTATGACCATGTCGAACATTGAGCACGTCGACGAATGACCAGAATAGGTCCCAAAAAAAACTCCTCCGCAACAAACTACAATTCTCCAGCAAGAATAGGGGCATATGGTGTGGGACAGTATAAAACCTACCTCGAGATATGCATTGACACATCTAAAGGTAAAGTTGTAAGTAACTGAAATCTCGTAGATCCGAGAGAAATCAGAGAATCAATGATGAAATTAGATTTGTAGAAAATCCCACCAAAAATGGAAAGTCAGGATTTACCAAATCTTACCAAAATAGGAAAAACGGATTTGGCTATATACCGATTGGAAACCAACAAGGGGTAAGCTCTAAGGCTATAAATACACAACAGATTGGAGGAGAATTTATGCTCAATATCCCAACCTTAACTCATCCATCTTCTTAATTTCTTGCTCTAACTTCGGCATCAGAGTGCTCTCCCTAGAGGCTCCAACTCTGGGTATGTCTTGTAGTTTGCAATCGCGGAGGTCGATGACATTTGCCTTGGGATTCGTGCGGTTCGTAGTTTCGGATCGTAATGTGGTCGTTGACGCATCACTAGCCAAATCGATAGAATTAATCTCTTGATGAGTTAGTTACGGTTGTTAAAAAATAATCTTCGTGTTGAATGAAATATTTTTTGTCAAAAAAATAGCAATTTGTTGTTTTACATGGCAAATCATTAAGATTTTTTTTTTCTTGAAAACACAAATCATGATGATTAATTATACTATCTCGGGAGTCAAAGCATTTATAGTTAGATGGTATAAACATTACTTATCAAAAGATGAGATTTTCAGAGGTAGTGTATTTTACTTCTATTCAAGTCAAAAAAGGAAAAAAATTTCTCCGGAGATCAAATAAAATGTTTATATAAAAATAAAGAAAACATAAAAGAAATAGGTTGAGAAGGCTTGGCTTTTCTATAGGCCCATAAACCCAACACCTAGCTTAATTACTCACTACCTCTTTTTCCCATTTGCAAAATAGCCTGAGAACAACCACGAGTTTACGTGGCACTTTGTTGTTTTATTGTTAGACATAACATTCGGAAGGTTGAGCACAAGCGCCGATTGCAACTGCAACTAAATAAATCGAAAGGAATCTGTTTCGGGATCTGTAAATTATGAATTAAGCCGTCTCTTTTGTGCTTTATTGTTTTAGAGATAACATACTCTGTCATTGCATGGGTCCCACAATTTTAAAAAGCTAAAGTATTTAAGATGAGATACGTGTCACGCAACCCGCGGAAATCGTGCTTCATCACGTGATGAGAAAAAAAGGTGCCACCACCTCGCCTTCCGCAAAAACGTCGCCTCCGTAATCACGTGGCCAACTCAGTGGGGGTGGTCTATGGGCCCCACGACCCTCCTCCTCTCACTTCCTTTCTAGTATACTACTATTTTATTTTACATTATTTTTTACGTTTGATAACAAGCTGGGTATTCTTATATTTTAATATATGACAAGCTGGTTAGATTTTAATAAAAAGAATAACAAAAATAAATTGAGTAATATATATACTTTTGGTGCATCCCTTTGGTAGTTAGCTTTTTTTTTTTTTTTTTTTTTTTTTTTTTTTTTAGAAACGCTGCGTAGCTTATTGAGTCTATTAAGTTTTTATTTATAAATATGTGCATTTGAATTTTTACTTATGTATGAAGTTCCAAATTTTTTTGTACAAATATATGCAAGTAAATCTTTTCTTTTTTTTTCATTAAAAAAATTCCTTTTACTTCAACAATCAAATTCATGATATCTCAAATCTTAGCTTTTTATCTGGTGTACCTCTTATATGTCATTTCATTAGAGTTATTTTGGATATCAAAGTGTATTATAATAAAGAGAGAGAAGTTGAGGACATGTGACGGCCGATCGTTTCTCATAATGACAGTTGAGGGGCCATGAAAAAGACGTGGCATACGCATGTGAGCAAGGAAGAGCTACATCTCACGTGCGCCCATCCCCGCCGCTATCTGACAACTTACGATCCATTCGCGTGCGGCGGGGACCACCTACTCCTCTCGCTCCTGAACCTCTTGTTTGTGATCTTTTAAATTAAGCCACTGTTACTACTTGCTACTACTAGTAAGGTCTGCCGGTAACTATTTTGAGCACCAAATTTAATCACTTTTCTTAGTTGGATATCATACAATATGTATATGCAGAGATATGAGCTTGCACATCTTAAGGTAAAATATAAAAGCCTCGAATTCTGTATGTAGTTAGGCCCCACTTGTATATGTGTAGTTTTTAATTACTATAATGTAACTATTTTCGTATATACTAATTAGAAATATTTTGCATACATTTAGGAAAAGTAGAAGTTAAGACTTCTATGATTATGTAGTCTTTTATAAAAAATTTAAAGAAAAAACTTTTGTAAAATGATATCTGTAATTAAATCTGTGGCCATCAACTCACTCAATGATTTTACTAATTAAATTCAATTTTTAAGAAATTGCTGTCTACTTTAAGACAATCATTTCAATTAAAGTAAAATATGAATTAACTTTTTATACACCTCTACGAATTTTGAGCCTTAAAAATTAAAGAAAAAAATATATAAAAAAGTATTATAGAATTGTCATTAATTAGTTGAATCAATATGAGTAACATGTTACAATTTTTTTAAGTACATAAAAAAATTAAATGAAAACATCTTTGATGAGTTGGTAGATCGAGTCAATTGTCAAAAGGTAAAATTTTGAAGAAGTCGATCGTAAGTTCAACTTCCATTTAAATTTTAAAAAAAAATATATAAAAATTAAAGGGTCCCATGTTAAAATTTTACTTCGAGCTCCCAAATACTTAGATTGACCTTGTTACTAAATAGAAATTATATGATACACCTCAAAATGTGAATGACACTTGCTTATAACTACGCATTGAGGTGGGTCCGCTTTTAAGTCCGTGCCCAAGGAGGGCGAACCACCTATCATTTCCTACGGTCATCTTCTAAGGTATAACGGCCGTCAACGCCATTGTAACGGCCGTTACAAACGGGAGTTTGTTTTTGGAAATATACGGAGAGGAGAGGAGAGGAGAGGACGTCTCCATCTTTTTACCGAGGTGGGTGTACGCGAAAGCACGTGCTTCAGGGGGGAGGGCGGTGCGTTTCTATTCTCATTATGTGTCACGTGGGGCTTTTGGTGGTCCACCAATACCAACACCAACAACAACTCCAACAACGCAACACCACACACACATTAAAAAAGCTAGAGGTGAGAGAGACAAGAAAAAGAGAAGAAGCACAAGCGAGGGTGTGAGGAGGGGTGAGGGTGAGCGTGGCATAACTGGCATGTGCTCCATCATCTCCTTTTGTGGAGTTAAAGATGATGAAAGATTGGTACGACTGCTACGTCTACTGTTGACGTGGACGTGCATGTGGAGACCTGTCTCACGTGTTCAGCATGTGCTTTCTCTCCCACGCTTATTCAGCACAAAAAAATGTACGTACGTAGCTCCAAGTACAGACTGACACTTGTCTCTCTAAGGGCACGATCACTAGTGTAATAGATTACCACGTTACTAACCCACTAACCTCAAAAAAATTACAGCACGACAATTTTACTTTAAAACAGTAAAATAAATGTAATTTTTTTTATTCATTAAGCAATGTATTTCACGTTTTTCAAAAAGCGTCATCTATTTGAAAAATTGCACCCCTTTACTAAACACAAATAGCGCATTCGGTGAATGAGCTAGCTAAATGTGCTATTTGTGTTATTGTAGAATGCCACGTGGTCACATTAATAACACATTATCCGAATGCACTATTAATGTGATCCTTTTGGTTCAGTCCACGTCAACATTTACCACATATAACAAGAATAGCGCATTCAGAAAATGCGCTATTCGTGTTATCTTTAAGGATCAGTCCACGTGGATGTCAACATGGATTGATCCACCACATCTATGCGCTATTCTTGTTATCGATCCTTGGGGATTAGTCCACGTGGATGCTAAAAATTGGAAAAATTTCAAAAAAAAAGAAAAAATCAAAAATTATATTTTGAGACAAATAACTAAAAATGAGAGATTTTAATGAAAAATAATGATTTTAGAACTTTCTCGAGGATTATACCGGGTTTTCCTCGTAATACGTGCTGCGATACCCGAAAATATTCGAAATTGAGAAACTGTTTAAGAGCCTAGCCTAGGTTAATTTTGATTATGAACCACAATTTGTAGTCAAAATTGAGATTTAAACATCCGAGGAGTTGATTTGGTGTGATTCTTGGATTTTAGGACTTGATAATACCAAAATAACTCTAAAATTGTCGAAAACTTAAGAAATTCAAATATAAGACTTATTAATTGATTTGCGTGGATTATACGAGGTTGCATGGATTGTCCACCTTGAGATATGTGTGTGACGTTTGCATGGATTGCACGAGGTTGCATGAGTTGTCTACCTCTAGACACGTGCGTGACGTTTGCATAAATTGCACAAAGTTGCATGTGTTTTTCACATCGAGATACGTGCGTAACGTTTGCATAGTTTCCATAGATTGCACAAGGTTGCATGGGTCGCGCACCTCGATATACGTGCGTGACGTTTGCATGAGTTGTGCCACGTCGAGATACATGTGCGACGTTTGCATGGGTTGTCCACGTCGAGATACGCGCGTGTTTTTTGCAAAAGTTGCATACCTCGAGATACGCGTGTGATGCGAGTTGTCCACATCGAGATATGTGCTTGTCATTTGCATGGGTTATCCACCTCGATACGTGCGTGCGAATGGATGGGTTGAACAAATAACTAATTTTGAGAATGAGTAATTCATACACTTAGTATTTTGTATGAATTACTTATTCTCAAAAGGAGTTACTCATACAAAGTCCCACCTCATCAAACCAACACCACAGAACAGACTCATCAACAACACACCATGGTGTGTCCACCTCATCATCAATAGCACCGTTTGAAAAAGAGATATACATTAGTTTTGTAATTTTAAAGAAACCTTCCCTATTTGAAGAAAAAAATGGTATACCCACCTTACTTTTTGAAATACCCCCACTAACCTCTCTTCTACTAAACTTATCTCCACTATAACACTTACTACAGACTTTTTGAGATCCACAATCACATCACACCTTTCACAACCATTTATCCCACAAGTCACATCATACTTTTCATAATTATTTTAAAAACATATATACATCCTCTGTACTTAATTTATTTTTTTATATTTTTATAAAAAACAAATACATTTTAAAAAAAATCAAAATATTCAATGCATTTAAAAATATAAATATATATTTCACAAAATTACAAATATATTTTAAAAAATAAAAAATCCAAACACAATACAAATTAGGACCACTTAAAAAATCAAAATATCCAATACATTTTAAAATATAAAAATCTTGTTAATAGATTTAAATGATAATTAATTCATAAAAATAACTCATCAGCGACATTGAGATAATACTTTTTGCGTAACATTACAACATTGGACAACTAAAAAAACATTACAACATAGGAATATAAACTAAGTAAAATATATACACTACTAATTATCTTCTTCGGTCGTTCCAAAGCAATTCGAGATATACTATACCAAATATGCTTGAAGATGATGATGCACTTTGCAATCACGTAATTATGCATTCCTTCGAAGATATTGTTGAAAATCTTCCATGGATCCGTGAGTTGCGACAATCGAGATTCTCCATCATCGTCATTCCAATTTCTAATTGCGTCACCCTCATCCTCAACAATCAAATTACATAAATATTATGCATGCATACATTACATCTTTTAAATGTTCTTTGTACCATAAACGAGCAGGGGCATGTACTATTGCCTAACGAGATTGAAGAACACCAAATGCTCGTTCGACGTCTTTCCTAACCGCCACTTGTGTTTTCTTAAATGTTTTTCTCTTTAGGTCTTCCAGATACGAAAAGTTTTTCACGAATTTTGCCCATTTTGGGTATATGTCATATGCGAGATAATATCTTTTGTGTAGTCATGCCATTCACAGTGAACTAAATCTCTGGAGCATATCCGTGCATGACATCATTGAACAAAGTTGATTGATTCAATATATTTATGTCATTTATAGATCTCGCAACTCCAAAAAATGTATGCCAAATCCGTAAGTCGACGGAAGCAACATCTTCTAGCATAATAGTAGGAACCCCGTGATCACTTTGAGTGAATTGCCTTTCCATGCCACCGGACAATTTCTCCAGTGTAAATGCATGTAATCAACACTTCCAAGCATTCAGAAAGCCATGACGTTTGGAATGCATGAAGTAAACGTTGAATATCATCAACATTTGGTCTTCTAAAATACTTAGGCCCAAGTTTTTCAATAACAAATCTGCAAAAATTACTTAAACAATCAAGTGCGGTACACTCACTAATCCTTATATATTCATCGTAGTGATCAGCTGGCGCTCCATACGCTAATTGACGAATGGTAGCTGTGCATTTTTTAAGGGGAGAAAGTCATCGTTTACCAGTTGCATCAACTCTTCATTTGAAATATTCAAAATGATCTTCAAGAGTATCATCAATTCGCACAAACAATTCCTTCCTCATTCGAAGTATTCGACGAAATACATGAGC
This sequence comes from Stephania cephalantha, assembly GCA_039657325.1. Classification (NCBI taxonomy): domain Eukaryota; kingdom Viridiplantae; phylum Streptophyta; class Magnoliopsida; order Ranunculales; family Menispermaceae; genus Stephania; species Stephania cephalantha. The sequence goes on from CM077575.1 coordinate 11,883,381, forward strand.
AGGATAATCTGGCTCGTCTGCGAAATAATCTTTAAGTAGTTGTTCATGCCCAGCTTCATGATTATAATTCATGAATCTTTGAGTCCTTCTAGGAGGATTAGAGGTTTCACCATGTAAAGATGTTGGAGCTTGTTAATACCACATGAACCCATGTACATCTAAGTCATCCATGAACTCCATCATCATAAATTACTTTGTTGCTTCTAAAAGCTCGTCGTGGTTCATTTTTGTAAGATGCAAATGATGTAGGTTGTAAGGAGAAAAAAAATGGTGGATGAGCAGATTAGTAGGAGCTTGGATGAATTAGGCTTGCATAAAATCTTACTACATATATAGAATCATTTTAACTTCTATTTTCCAACAGTTACTGTCAGACCCCACCTAATTAGGGCATATGGCCGGCCTATATTACCTTAACTCCCTTGATAATCTAGCAGCCTTAACCTTTCCATCAATAAACAATTAAGAATAAGATCTTGTGATTATTAAAATAAAATATTATCAACCATTAAGGATTCTAAACTGAATCTTAAACCTTAAAGTTTGCTTACATGAATTAAATAATCCTTGAAATTCCGTAAAAACTTTTCGATAGAATCTCCTTTATTTTTTAGCCTACACCAAAAATTCCAGCCTTCAAAAATCTTCAACAAAACCTTCTCAACTTTGGTAGAAATGCCGAAGGAGTCACAATCCACCCATAAAAATATATTGTATTAAAAAAATTATTTATTCATTCTAACCTATCTCAGATTTTCAAAATCCTTAAACTCTCATTACCCTTAGCTCTGCGGCATTCCAAAGGAGATCTTAATCACGCTCGAACCCATAAACCCATTTATACAATAAAATATATTCAAAAACCAATACATACATGGAGAAAAGAATTAAACCAATCACATACAATCGGAAAGCTTCCCATTTTCCTTTTTCGCTGCTAGAACCTATCATTATCCAATTATAAAAATTCAATAATGTCATATAAGTAAATCGCACACTATCCAGTACACCAGTAATAATCAAATGCATTGTATTCCAAGAATTTAAACGAACAATAATATCGCAAGGAATCATAAATATACAAGTATGCAATCCATCACGTTTATGTTGACCGACCACAGTCAGAAGACGTCTTCCAAAAGTGGTGGGTAAACAATAATAAAGATTCATGAGTTTGAGAGGAAGTCCCTCGAGAAGTCGTGCCCTCGACTCTCCATGGAGTATGATCCTGACCAACATCACAAAAACAACCCATCCGAAACAAGTGTCAAAAATGATCAGCGACTCTAATCGCAGAGCACCACGACATTCATCCTACCACACATATAGCCAATGAACATAATGAGACCCCCAAAGGCCTCCTTCCTCTCGTGTCCGTGAATGCATGATCAACAAATATACAGCGATAAACCGTGCATGCAATTATATTCGAGAAATACGCATACAATGTAAAGGTTACCATGAAATTTACTTAACCTTGCAAATAGCCAACTTCAAGCTTAATTTTTAGGGTTCCCAGAGCGTCAGATCACCTTGAAAATGGTTTCAATAGCTTCCCTGTATACCCAATGATATCATGGGTCAAGCTTTAAGTGAAACCATATCATGAAACCCAATTAAAATTGTTATCAAAGTACACTTGAGAATAGTTTCCAAAAATATTGATTTATATAACTATTTCAACTAGCTTTCAACTAGCCAACTTGGGGTAACTTTTTAACCTTGAAAACCTCAATATTTGTCATGATGACTTAAAAGGAACTTCTAGTACTATTGTCATACTTTCCATAGATTCCAAGAATACCCAAATCAGATCACTAACGAAGAAGTTATGAATTTTCCCATATGGCATGTCAACTAGGTAAACTTTATTTATTTTGAACTAAAAAGACTTCTCCAAATCAATATTTTCGCAATTAAATCCTCAAAACTTTGCAACAAACACCATGAAACCACTCGATACCAACACCAAAATATTTCAACAGCTCGCGGAGCCAAATTGTATCAAAATCAATAATCAATTCATCTAGAAACCCAATATAAATCAATATCAACAATTAAAACATCTCCAAAATAGTTATCAACTGAATTGTATTAGTTCACCTCATCAACACCCTAACCACGTCAGTGAAATTTATCCCAAATCAACGCAAATCAATCGAATATACCAATTAACAACTCCTACAAATTTCTATCAAAACCCTGCGAAAGAAATCGAAAAATCGCGAGAATTCAAATTGAATTGAGGAAAAATGCCCGGCATTGAGAATTTACCAAATTGCGGGCCGAATACCTCATTTCCACCGTGGAAATTTAGCTCGAATTGACCGCATCGCGATGCTCTACAGTTTTGAGGAAAGAAACCGGGCAAAAATCGAATGTAGGGAGCTCCATGAGCGAAGGAATCGACAGAAGGGTTTAGGGAACGTTCGAACAAAACGTTCTTTTGAAATGTATAAAATGAATCTATTGATTTTTTTCCTTTTTTTTCTTTATTTATATATAAACCCTATGTCAGCAGCTTAATTTTTTTTTTTTTATTAATTTCAAAATCTCTATTTTAACGTGTTTTGACCTTCGGGCGCCGTTCTCGATCCGATTTTTTACCAAATTGAACCAAACTCTCGATAAAACAGTCAATCTTCATGAAATATCCATAACACTGATTTTGGTCACACTAAAACTCCAAAAATCTTAACTTTACCAATGACATACAAAACCTTTATGGATTAATTCTATTGCTATACTTAGCCAAACTTGCACCAATTTACTTATTATTTTATTTACTTTCGTGATTATCTTTTCAATTTACATCAAAATAAATCCTCGAGAAATACCTCAATTTCGCCAAAAGTTGGAGAATTTACCAAGGCGCTCCAAAAATTCCAAACAACTGGTCTCGCACGCAAATCAAGGTGTGGGACCCACGTCGGCTCATTTAGTCTATTTAAAGTCCAAAACTTGAAGTTTCAAACTTGTATATATTTTTTTTGCAAAACTCGAAACAGTTGCTCGTGTCGACATTTAAACTTCCACGTGAGTCGTGTAGGCACGTATCTCGAGACAAAACCCCGAAATTATGAAGATTAGAGAAAATTCTCCAACGTGCTCCAGAACTCACGGACACCGCGTATACACTGCACTTAACCATGTTTCCCATCGAAATAGTATTTAATACATCAAATAGCCTCACAACACATAAAAAATAATATAAAAATTTATGATCTCTGATTCGTAACACGTGGGTCCCACCTCGGATATCTAAATTTTAAATTAAATTCGAAAATACTTAATTAGCGGTCTAATTAAGTTTGTAAAATTCTCGGATGTCACAATTCTTCCCAACTAATAAAAAAATTCATCATCGAAATTTAAACCTTTAAGTTACTGAACCAAAAGAGATGAGAAAATAATTCTTCGTATACAACTCTTTTAATCTAAACCTATAAAACCACTTCCAAGGTGAAACATTAAGTGGACCCAATCACTTTCATTGTATTCAATAACTCGGTGGTAGAGATCGTAACCATTTTAACTTTTCATTTTCCCACCTTTTGGTTTAATGAAAAGTTATCTTAGTTACTTTGCCAATCTTGGCAATTTGTGAATTTCTGACGAGTTAAACGATCAACCTTGTGGAATATCCCAATAACCTTACTTCATTTCTCATCTCATACCTTTGAATCTCATTCAAGTATTACTACCTTGCAAGACCTAGCCTATCTTGCTTTTCATAACACAATTCTTATTCTAATCTGAACACTATTCCACAAACCATTGATAATTCTTTTCATATCCACTCCAACACTGGTACACATCCCAGTTTACTTTCTCATCACTAACTATACCTTTTTATTTCAATTATTAGCTGATTAATTCTTAGACTATCATCGGTTTAAAATTACATTTTGATGCAAATAATATTTAAGCACAACATTAGATACTAAGTAGAGTCGTGTGTCTATCTGATCCACCACCATTCCAGTGTTTCCCACCAGAAACCCGTAATTACATAAGTCATCTCATGACTATAATCTTATAAATATCTATCATCCCATGACTAGAGATCTCAAATTCTCAATCCGATCAGAAATAGAAACCTGATACATCTTGCAGCTCTCACTCATTCTCTACTCATAATATTATTTATATTGTGAACTAGAAAGCAATTACTAATGCCAACTCGTTAGCTAATTCACTTAACTTCTTCTTTTGACTGGTTAGAAAATCATCGACTTTTCTAACTTCGTCATATCATTCTCTAATGATGAGTTCATCAAAAACCTCATTTCTTTCATTTAACTAAGACCTCCTACAAACCTACGTCTTAATCACTTACTATTCATCAACTTCTCTCATTGCCTGAATAAAGACAATTATCCTTAACTTGAGTAGACATACGTTTCTAAAATGAGATATCAACATATTTGATGATTATACTCTCATAGTATAACTTTTAAACTTGTATTTTATACAAGTTATATATATGTTATCTCTTTTGCATTTCTACTCAATTACAATTGAAGAATATTCAATTCTTCAAACATACCAAGTCAGATACATTGTACTCTATTCAATATTTTCAACCTAACAGATAATAAAACTAACTAACTGAGCTATAAGTCACGCATTTCTCTTCATTTCATTTATATCTTCACCAATATACAAGCTTCGTACATCATCTCTAATTTATAATAACTAGTGCTTTAAACTCCACTGAATAATCAGGTGGTGCAACACTGTAATTGAACCAATGTACAACACATTTACTGATATTAGTTTTATATTACTTTGGTTCGAAACTTCATCATTCGAAGTTTGACTCATCGTAAGATTCTTGTAAAAATACATTAGGTTTTATCAAACTCATAGTTTGATATTTTGAGTCTTATCGGGACTCATTCACCTGAAATTCCCATTTCCCATTTTCCAATTGACTTCAACAAAAATTCATAGACTCTTTTATTCCGACTATCATCAATTCATTCAATTATTCAAAGATAGGTGGGTGCCATACACTAGTCTTCTTCGCAGTGAATGAATTGTGATTATGAAATGGTTACTTAGACCTTTAGTCATGCACAACTACTCCAGTGCCTTACGTGACTAAAGGAGTCCGTTCGTATCACTTTCAGCAGTCACAAGTCATCTCGAACATCTCATTTTAGTTTATACATCGAGTCTATTCCGTTTAGTTTTGTCAATCTTAGCTATTCTCACATTGATCTTGTTCTTAGTCCCTTTACAAACTTACTATGACTTTCACTCAATAACCAGACCACTTAGAGCTCCTTAATTTTGACTTAGAAAGACAATTTATATCTCTTCTCTTTTCAAAATATATAGCTAATGATGATGCGACTTCTTATTATCATTTAATGAATCAAAATCTTCCATAGCTAATTTTAACTCTAAACATAAAACTTTGTGACTCAAATAGTTAAACTATTTTTATTGCCTTGCGTTATTTCCATTAATCTCAAATATCCTGATTTTTCTTTTTCTCAAAAAGAAATTCGGTACTTTTCAAGAGACTGTGTAAAATAACTTTGTATCTTATTATTCATCAAAAAACTTTTGATGAATTCACCTTTCCATTATTATTCAACTGAAGAGATAGAAGAATTTGAATTTCCAAATTTCTATTATCTTAATGACTACTTAAACTTTTAAATGATGCTATTTCAATCTTTTACGTTCTACAAATATAAATTCTCGCAATATAGGAGCTCATACTGACGTCATGTATAAATTACTTTCTGATTCTCAATCAGTACGTCTATCTCTTCATTGGTTATATTTTAAGTTGTAATGATAAACATCATTACTTAATTTCGTTAGAAGTGACTATTGGATACTTTGAATTTTAAAACACAACTACTTGTGTTTTATTTAATAGCTAATCCAAGATATTATTAGACTACTTTCCCCAACACCTTAATTTCTAACACGTTGATCTCATCACTACAATTTCATTTTTCAAGTTAGAAATCTCACTGATCTTTGTTTCATATCAACACCTAATTCGGTGTTAACAAAGATTACTTCTAACTCGTGTATTTCCACTCATTTTATCAGTATTTTATTCGATTCATAGAACCAATATACTCAACGTTACTTATGGATAAGTAACTTGAGTAATAAACAATCAAAGTTTTCATTACTTTTATACAGAAGTTGATTGATTGTTTTAAACCATGGTTCTATCCCATTTTTTCACTTGACGTATCCGTTCGAAAAGGATACAATACTTTATTTCAAAATATTTTTTTCTAACAAAACGACTTAGACAACTTGACTGATCCAATCACAATCTCATTGTGATTTTTAAGTCAAGATTCAATTTGTCTAATCAATTTCCATTTTACGTTTTTGATAACCACATGTCTCTTTTTCCTTTCATTTGAGACTCCTTTAAAAGCAATTCTCAATTGGTTATAAATTAAACCAATATTTTATAGAATAAGTTTTCCCGAGTTAACCGTGCAACCGATACTAACCTTATTCTAAAACTCAAGATAATTCATATCTTGTGCTTCCCACAAACCTCGATTTCATATTACACTTTCCAAACAATTATCAATCATTTGAGACTTAATTTAAGTCTATTTCAATATTTTTCTGAGAGTTTAAAATTATAATATCTTGATACTTTCAATTTACAAGAAATCCATGTCCAATACTTACGTACATGAATCCCTTGGACTTTTTTTCAACCAATTTCCTATTTGTTTAATAACTAATATTTTCATCAGTTATATTAGTACCGAATTACGTACAACACCTTTGTGAATTCAAACTTCCAAGTCTATTTCACATCCAAATACGCTCAGTTTCATTTCACAAGCTTTTCATATCTTTTAATTAACCGTTTCTAGTCTTACTCGTCCTATCTTACGAGTTAAGTATCGAACGGACAAGGAAAATAAACTTCTATCGCATATCTAGTGATAATAGATACATACAACACAAATATAACACAATAGTAAAGTTTTTAAACTTTTTATCCCCGTTCCATTGCGTTACTTCCTAACTAATCGCGTTCAATCACCCTTTGCTTCTCAATCAAAGTTTATCCTCAATTACCAAACCTAGGCTCTGATACTAACATTGTCAGACCCTACCTAATTAGGGCATCTGACCGGCCTAGATTACCTTAACTCCCTTGAGAATCTAGCAGCCTTAACCTTTCCATCAATAAACAATTAAGAATAAGATCTTGTGATCATTAAACATAAAATATTATCAACCATGAAGGATTCTAAACTGAATCTTAAACCTTAAAGTTTGTTTACATGAATTAAATAATCCTTGAAATTTCATAAAAACTTTTTGACAACATCTCCTCTATTTTAAAGCTAACACTGAAAATTTCGGTCTTCAAAAATCTTCAATAAAACCTGCTCAGCTTTGGTGGAAATGTCGAAGGACTCACAATCCACCCATAGCAATATATATTGCATTAACAAAAAATATTTATTCATTCTAACCTATCTCATATTTTCAAAATCCTTAAACTCTCATTACCTTAGCTCTGCAGCATTCCAAAGAAGATCTTAATCACACTTAAACCCATAAACCCATTTATACAATTTAATATATTAAAAAATCAATACATACATAGAGAAAATAATTAAGCCACTCACATACAATCAGAAAGCTTCCCCTTTCCCTTGTCGTCGCTCGAACCTATCCATTACACCCGTAATAATCAAATGCATTGTATTCCAAGAATTTAAACGAACAATAATATCGCAAGGAATTATAAATATATAAATATGCAATCGATCATGTTTCTGTTGACCGACCACAATCAGAAGACATTTTTCCAAAAGTGGAGGGTAAACAGTAATAAAGATTCATGAGTTTAAGAGAAAGTCCCTCGAGAAGCCACGCCCTCGACTCTCCATGGAGTACGATCCTGGCCAACATCACAAAAATAACCCATCCGAAATAAGTGTAAACAATGATCAGTGACTCCAGTTGCAAAGCACCACAGTGTTCATCCTATCACACATATAGCCAATGAGCACAATAGGACCCCCAAACACTTCCTTCCTCTCGTGTCCGTGAATGCATGATCAATAAATATGTAGTGATAAACCGTGCATGCAATTGTATTCGAGAAATACTCATACAATGTAAAGGTTGCCATGGGATTTACTTAACCTTACAAACAACCAACTTCAAGTTTCATTTTCGGGGTTCACGGAGCGTCGGATCACCTTGAAAATGGTTTCAATAGCTTCCCTGCATATTTAATTATATTATGGTCAAGCTTCGAGTGAAACCATATCATGAAACCTAATGAAAATTGTGATCAAAATACGCTTGAGAACAATTTCCAAAAATATTGATTTATATAACTGTTTCAACTAGTTTTCAACTAGCCAACTTGGGGTAGCTTTTTAACCTTGAAAACCTTAATATTTGACATAAAAGGAACTTGTAGTACTCATGTCCTACTTTTCATAGATTTCAAGAACACCCAAATCAGACCACTAACGGAGAAATTATGAATTTTCCCATATGGTCTGTTAACTAGGCAAACTTTATTTATTTAGAACTAAATAAAATTCTCCAAATCGATATTTTTGCAATTAAATCCTCAAAACTTTGTAACAAACACCACGAAACTACTCGATACCAACACCAAAATATTTCAACAGCCCGTGGAGTCAAATTGTATCAAAATCAATAATTAATTAATCCAAAACCCAATATAAATCAATATTAACAATTAAAACATCTCCAAAATAGTTATCAACTGAATTGTATTAGTTCACCTCATCAAAACTCTAACCCACATCGGTGGAACTTATCCCAAATTGACGCAAATCAATCCAATATACCAATTAACAACAATTCATACCGATTTCTATTAAAACCCCGCGAAAGAAATCGATAAATCGAGAGAATTCAAATTGAATTGAGGAAAAATGTCCGACATTGAGAATTTACCAAATCGCGGGTCGAATACATCATTTCGACCATGGAAATTTAGCTCAAATTGACCGCATCGCGACGCTCTACAATTTTACGAAAAGAAACCGTGCAAAAATCGGATGTACGGAGCTCCGTGAGAGAAAGAATCGGTGGAAGGGTTTAGGGAACTTTAGAACATAACGTTCTATTGAAATGTATAAAAAGAATAGATTGATTTTTTTTCTTTTTTTCTTTTTTGTCAATAAACCTCCAGCTGCTTGTCAGCGGCTTAATTTCTTTTTATTTATTACTTCAAGAAATCTCAATTTTGACGTTTTTGACTTCTGACGCCCATTTTTGATTCGATTTTTCACCAAATTGAATCAAATTCTCGACAAAATAGTTCATCTTAATGAAATGTCCATAACACTGATTTTGGTCACACTAAGACTCCAAAAATCTTAACTTTGTCCATGACATACGAAAATTTTATGGACAATTATTTTGCTATACTTAGCCAAACTTGCACCAATTTATTTATTATTTTATTTAATTTCGCGATTATCTTTTCAATTTACGTCCAAATAAATCTATGAAAAATACTCTGATTTCACCAAAAGTTTGAGAATTTACCAAAGTGCTCCAAAACTTCCAAACAACTTATCTTGCACACAAATCAAGGTGTGGGGCCCACGTCGGCTCATTTAGTCTATTTAAAGTTCAAAATTTGAATTTTCAAACTTACTTGTAAATATTTTTTTTGCGAAACTCGAAACAGTTGCTCGGATCGATATTTAAACTTCCACGGAACTCGTGTCAGCACGTATCTCGAGACAAAACTATGAAATTAGAAAAATTGGTGAAAGCTCTCCAACGCGCTTTGGAACTCACGGACATCACGTATACACTCCACTTAACCTTATTTCGCATCGAAATAGTGTATAATAGGTCAAATAGATACTTTACACACAAAAATAATATTAAAATTTATGATCTCTGATCCGTAACACGTAGGTCCCACCTCGGATACATAAATCCCAAATTAAATTCGAGAAATACTTAATTAGCTGCCTAATTAAGTTTATCAAATTCTCGGATGTCATAGTTACTTTCCCACAACTATTTTCTAACGGCTACTTTTCAACGGCTATTTTTTAATGGATTGTTGGCAACTGCTACTTTTTAGGAAGTTTGCTAATAACGGCTATTTATCGATGGATTATAGTTTGTAACGACTAGTTTTTAACGGCTAATTTATATATATTCAAGTTTTGCTTCTAAGTTCTAATCTGATTAGTCATTATTAAGTGTCCATCAAATAATTTATAATTGAATTATATATTTTACCTTGACTAGCAAGTACAATGTGTATGCACATTGATATATTAGCTATATAATTTCTTGATGAATTAGAGCACATCTTACACATTTGTATGCACATTGAAGTACATCTTTTAATTTCATTGCTATGTGATATTAGCAAATTTACTATTTTCTAATAGTGGTGCAATTTAATTTGTTGAATTATTTGTATGCACATTGAAGTTATTTGTTATTTTCTATGCGATTTAATAATCACAAAGTTTGCACTTAAAAAATTGTACAAATAATTTAATAATGCAATACTTATTTATAAAAAAATAGGTAAATTACAATGCTAAAACAACAACAACAACAACAACAACACCACTACTACTAATAAAAGCTACTTCTTATACTTCTGTCTTATCATTTCACAGAATTGAAGATGATGTTCAAGTTGATGCTTATTCATGTGGCTACTATCTATGGTTAATATTTGATGATCCACTGTGATGCTAAAAGAAGTCATGAACTTGTCAATCCTTGTCATTCTTTCCTCATGTTGTAGTTGAAGTATATTCCATTGATCCTCCAGTCGAGCTGCTTCACTATCCTTCGTTTTGTTTTTCTATTTTCCTTTCGTCTTTCACCTTTGCTGCTTTCGAGGCCAATTGGACGACTTTCGAATTCACCGAAACTTGTATTTGGATTAGATGAGGTTGTGTAGTTCCCAACTTCATTAATCTTTGTTCTTTTCGAACTTTGAGGAAGGAAAATAGTTGCTTTTCATTTGGGGTCATCCTTTAACATTGTCTATACATGTTCGTACTGGAATTTCTTCTTTATGATCTGCTCATATAACGCTCGAGCACGATCCTTCAATATCTCGTTGTTCCAACCACTGTGATTTTCACCTGATAATTTGGTGAAATGCTCATTGAAGTAATTGATTTGTCGCTGCATCCAGAACCAGTGTGACTTGGCACAACTAATCGTTCTTTCCGGATGAGTCGACCTTTTATTGTTGTTATCGTAGGCAATGATTCGTTTCCAAAATAATTTATCGTGTTGATCATTGCCCATGATGCTATCATTCAAAAATGTGAACCAGACACTAGTAAGCAGCTTGTCAACATCAATGGACCATAACACACATTTTTCAGCACCTTTCACCTTGTCGCCAACGACGTTCTGGACTTGCGATTGCATGGAGTATGGAGAAATCTGAGAGTCCGATGACGAACCCGTTTTGATTGCATTGTCTTCATCATTTTGAGAACTACCATCCATAGGTTTAGAAATATTTTGAAAATAGAAATTGGGAATATTTGAGAAATTGGAGATGTTTGGTGTAATGAAAGGATATGGAAGTTTGGGAGTATTTGAGTAATATTAAAGATTTTGGGAAAATTAAAGATATTAGGGGATTTTGAAAATTAGGCACATTTGATACAAAAAATGGATTTTGAGAATTTTGAGAGTTTTGAGAAGTTATTATCCATGTATTGAGAAGTTAGTATTTTAAGATTGTGAGGTGGAAAAGAAATTGAAGTCGTAGAGGATGATGAGGTTTGGAAAAATTAGAGTTTTGAGTGGTTTTGTAGAATAGAGATGAATGATGGTATTTATATAGGGTTAAATCTAATTTTTGAAAAAAATGCAACATATAAAAAATGGGCAAAAAATGTACTGCAATGTAAGAACGGTTAATAAACGTTCTAAAAACGTTTACTATGGCTCTGTTTGGCATGCACAAACTAGCATATCAGCTAGCTTATCAACTAGCTTATAATCTACTTAAATAAATAAGTTGTGTTTGGTTAGCAACTTATTTTCAAAATAAGCTAGATGATAAGCTCCAATCATAAACGCTATTCACACTAGCGTTTCATTTTTAAAACGTCATTTTAGTTTTTTGTTCCAATTTTGCCTTTTTTTTCTGCCCATGTAAATAGTCAATTCTTGACTAAAAAATAACGGATTTTCATTTATTCTTTTGGAAACAAATTAGCGAATATATATAATAAAAAAACTCGTGTAATGTGCAAGTGCGACTGTGCAACGATGATAACACAATAATGACAATACCATATATGCAACGTAACATGATAAATACATTTATGTTAAAAAATATGGTAATTACATTTACACAATAACATCCTTTAACAATATTATGGTTTACAATATTATTAGTATTTATTGGCCAAAATAATATATAGATACTCATTCAAGTAACATCAATTAATATTACTAATTTACTACAAATGAAATTTGGAACATTATTATTCCAAAAAAATGTTTAATATAAACATATGGGACATGACATGGTATGATTACTATCTAAAAACATTAATATTACGTTATTCTATATATATAATAATAAATTTATTTGTATATGCAATGTAAATAATAGTTTATATAAATATGCCTTTTTTAAGAACTAAAAAGAAAGTCCTTTTGTGTCATTTTGTATTTATCAGCTACTTGATCAGCTATTTCTTTTAAATAATTTTAATTGATCAACTAGATTATCACTATCAGCTATCAGTTACTAGTTTTTCAGCTATCAGCTAGACTATCAGCTTTCAGTTAGATTATCTGCTATCAGCTAGATTATCAGCTAGTGTTACCAAACAGAGCCTATTCAAAACGTCACTGTAGATGATGGGGTAAATTAGTTAACGTGACTGTATATGATGGGGTGAATTGGTTCAAGTCACTTTTTTTTTTTAAAAAATTATGGGACCCATGTGCAGAAAAGTTGCACGTGGGTCCTAGCACTACGCGTTCGTCCACAGACGAACACGCAGTTCGTTCTCTGCGCTCCCGTATGGAGAGCGTAGAGAACGAACTTGTAGCGGGTGAAACGCAAATTGCCTCATATTTAGTTATAGGTGATATGGAAAATGCAAAAGTAATTCACTTTGAGCTCTGATTTTAGGCACAGTCGACCTAGTCAGATGTCGTGCATTTCACCATGAGATACGCACATGCACATCTTGGTGTTTATTGCACGACATCCGACTGAGTTGGTACCCAAAGTGGGTTACTCTAGCAGTTCTCTAGGTGATATGGCTATGGCCTATGGGCGGAGACAATATTTTTCAAACATACCTTAGAGTAAGGGCAACTTAAGCATTGATTTGAGGGGTGGACTAACCTAAGTACTTTTACTTTTTTTCTATTTATTGATCAAAAGGGGGCCACATACAAGCAAAACAGCCATATATGTGGCTCCACCTCTAGATATGTCCTTCCACTATCCATTAGTTGAATTTAACATGTAATTTTTACACACACTCATCGAGAACCTTTAGATGCACATAAATTTTGGCGTGCACACTTCAATACAAAATTCGACCATCACAATTTAGAGTGTGTAAAAGTAGTGTGTAAAAGTATTGTAACAGCTCCAAAACCAAAATAGGGCACCATTCACCTTAATCCCGTCATTAAGCCCTAATCTCAATCACGTATGACCTAACGACATATTAGTCAGCCTTTACTACATATTTTCTCGTCATTTATTTAATTTCAGGATAAGTATTTCTCGTTAAATGTATTATTAATATTTTCAGAGTAATTAAAACTTTTTAACATTTTATCAGCGGAAGACTTATAAATTCACAACAAAATTTAAATTAAATACCTAAATGTGGAAACTATATAAAATGGATTACATGCATATGTGATAAGGCGATAAAACAATAAACACTACAATAATGTGCAAGTATAGCGACAAAAATTAGCGACGGAATAGCGATGGATTGGTGCCATATTTAAATTTTGACCGATTTAATCAGATAACGACGAATTTGCGACATAATAGGATCGGCGACAGATTAGCGACAAGTACTAATTAGCGATGGAGATCACGTCACTAATTCTAATTAGCGATGGAAATCTCGTCTCTAATTCCAATTAGAAACAAGCTTTTTTGTGACGGACCGTCTCTCGCTAATCGGTTTAGCGACAGGAAAAGTGGTTTTAGCGACTAATTTCTTTGTCGCTAATTCGGTTGTTTTTTGTAGTGAATAACAAGTTACACCTATTATAATAGCTCTCTAACTCTGTGCTCAGAGGTAGTTGCTCATTTTCTCCTTGCCTCTGCTACTATACAGATATGCAATTGTCACTAAAAATAATAATTCCAGTGATTAAATTATGAATCCCTTATCCGCATTTCAAAAATAGAAAAGACATGTAATTAAATGCATAAAAACTATGCAGGAAATTACCAAGGCAAACTAAATAAACAACTGAGTGCAGAAAAATAAAGGCAAAGTCAATCTAGGTTCGGTCCAACAAGCTGTGAGCTTCGTCACATCAACTGATATGTTCCGAAGGCATAAGCCGTGAGCTACATCACATCAGCTAATATGACTTTTAGTATTAGCGGCGAGCTACGTTACATCAGCTAAGCGGGACTCTTACATTTAGCCATGACTTAGATCACTTCAACTAGCCCCCATGTTTCAGCTAACGTGGATCTAAATTAAGTTGACTACCCACTAAGAGTACCAAACATTAGCAATATTCAATTGAGCAAGGCAAGAAAGGAAGTCATTTATCAATATAGAATTTCAAGATAATGATCAAGTCCAATTTGATTCCACGAGATCAATAGGATCAATAGCATACTATTTATAGATGGAGTAAAAAGAACTTAAGCTACTTCAGAATTTATTCATTCATAACATATATATGGAAATTATCAATATAAACTGGATGAACTTGGACAATAAATCAACAAGAATATTCTATGATTTATAAAGGATAATTTATAAATCAACAAATCATGGCATTTCAAGGAGTACAACACTTTAACTAGTTTGAATAATTATATATCGACAATAAAAGGAAAGGAAATTTAGATAAGTGCCCTACAAGTTTACTTACCTTAAGCCACACCAAATTTTTAGGCTAAAATCGATCGCTAGCCGCTTCGAAACTCACGTCCCACACCCTGTGTCGATTCCTAAGGTGATGCAGAACAAAATATGAAATGTCCAGACTCCAAGTTAAAGAATAAAAAACAAATAGAATAAAACAAGAAAAATGGATAGAAGGATAAATTGGAGCGTCGCGAACAAGGGTGTTCGATAAACTCAATGTAAAGATCAGCTCAATGAACGAATTGCTTGATAAGATCATGAACACTACAAATCTCAATGGATTTGATAAGTTCTCTCAAAGATCTCAATAATCAAAACTCGACTTCCCCTTTACTCAATATAAGCTACGCCTTTTTTTTTTCCAGAAGCTATGCATTTTATAGGCTATATGAAACTCAAAACCCTAATTTTAAAAAATAATAAAATAATAAATTTTGCAATAAATAAAATTAGCCTACTTTCTAATTTTCAAAAAATCGGAATGAATATTGATGTGACAACATTTTATATGTTATTAGAGAATTATGTAATCTAACAAGGTAAGTACATAATACACATTTTTATCACACCTTCTTGCCGCAAAGTACTGGTTAGTCTCGAACTTCCATCCAACTCATCGTTTTTAAAATTGAATCGTATCATAAAGTTTCTGAGGTTAATTAGAATCATTTAAGGTGCAATTAAACCATTAATTATGGTTTTAAACTTGGGTAAGGTAGTTAATTAAGTTCGTATTCAAAAGTAGCAAAATTCTTGCTGTCAAAATGTTGGGACCCGAGCGCGTTCCCTGATTGGGGAGCATGCTCCCCTGGTTCCTGAGGTTAATTAGTACTATTACATTCCAACTCATTACTCCTTATTGAATAAATTTTTTCCCTATTTTCATTATCTATAAATAATTAATCTGACAAAGTATATCCAACCAAAGACGTATCATATTAACACCTACACTAATATTAATTTAGCCTACATATATAGAGTGGCCCTTTCAATAAACAATTAATATCTTTATTAGTATATTTGTTTAATAATAAATCTACTTGGACTCATGAGTTCGGACTCATAAGGATATTTTTAAAATTTTCACAAATATTTAAGGGGTATCTAATGAATTTTACAAGTGATTGTGTTTGCTTCATTAATTACTTGAGGATAACTTTGAAATTAAAAAAAACTTTTGAGTCCAAACTCATGAGTCCAAATATCACTACTCTTTGTTTAAATACAACAAACCTTACGCGATTACTTGCAAAGTTGCAATGGAACGACATTTGTAGTCCTTATGACAGTCGCAGTTTATTAATACACTCATAATTAGTTGTATCATTGGCCTAGAAAAATTGAACTAGAACAAAATATAATTAAGAATTAGTGCCCTTCTGCAGTATTAGCTTTATATATATATATAGTATTTTATCTTGTTCCCTACAACTAAGCTTTTTCAACTTTTGTTTTTAAATTAATTTTTTTTTTTTCACACATAGTGTTCAATTTCGACACCAATAACATATCAATTAATCTACGCTCAGACACTGTTGAACTTCATTTAAAAAGATAATACTTCTCTCAACCCAATAATTTTCTTTATTTATAAGACTCAAACTCGAAACCTCGCTTAAGGGAAATAGATCCCTTACTATTCAAATCAATCGATTGTTGGTTTTAAATGAAAAATTCTATTATAAGAAAAAAAAGTACTCAAAATTAACGATAAAGGAATCTTGGGCATATTTGCCAGGATTAAGATCTCTTTTGGGCATTGGCCTCTTTTCTTGCTCTCTACTATGATTGTCTGAAAGGGGATGCTAGACAGTTGGAAGTGTTGACTATGTGTTGGCTACAACTAGGGGTGGCAACTTAATGTTCGGACCCCCTGTCCGATTTTGTCCGGCCTGGAATAAAAAGGGTTCGAACAATGTCTTAAATTCAGGCCGGGTCTAAATAGGGACCTCTTATCCAAATTTAAAATCGGGCTAGGTCTGGACAAACATCAATTTATTCTAATGCACCAAGAAATTAATGTGCTAAAGATATCTTTGATTTTAAAATGAATTAAATTTTAGTTTTTTATATTTGAACATTTGTTTTTTGACGTTAAATGTTTAATTATCTGAATTATTTGCAGTAATGTTACAATGGTTTATAGTTTGCAATATTTGTTGAGATTTTGAAGTTACTTTTTCAAATTACATCATATGAGATTATAATATATGCATATTTTAACATTTGATAGGCTTTTAAAATAAGAAGTTAGTTTCCAAGATTGCAAAACATCCAGACAATCGGACAACCTATATTTTAAGCAAAACAGGTATGGACAAGCTAGTTTTGTCCGAATTTAAAATCGAGTCGGGTTCGGACAATGAATATACTTTTTTTTTATAGTAGAGGTTGTCCAGATCTAGACCCATTAGAACTCGAGTTTTTGCCACCCCTAGCTATGGGCTTTCTCTTCATTTTTTGAGGAAGTTTTTACTCTAGGCTACATGGGATGTAACGACCCGTTACCTTAAGCTGGTGATTAGTACTAATCTAAATCTTAATTAATCCGAGTTAGGCTCGTGATTAAGTTCGGTGTACCTCGATTAGCGTGTGCGTGCGTTTGTATGTTGTTTGTTTAAATTGCTAAATCAATTTATATATATATATATATATATATATGTTGTATAATAAAGAAATTATACACAAGCCTATAAAATAAAAAATACCCAATAAATTAAGGTTTACCGGGACACTAAGTGTGACGAGGGAGTCGTGACAAGAATGTGCACGCTCAAGGACACTTGTAGGCATGTCTGGTGAGTTGATTGGTGAATAATACACTATATATATTTATATATTTTTAAATATATAAATATATATTGGAAAATAAAAGAATATTAGAAATATATGGATTATCGGATCGTCTCGAACGAAGCGTAAGTGTTTGATGTGCCAAATTTCGTGTCACTTTAAGCTGTGTCATTTTTACGCATCAACTACGCGATTGGTCTCGAGATGGCACTATGCATATCTCGAGAGAAATCCATATATAAAAACAAAACTCATCCTTATCCTCAAATCATTCGAACACTCGAGAGAAAGGCCGAGGGTTCGGGAGTTGATTTCGATCGAAGGGGACGATCCGGGGAGCTAAATTAACATGAATTGAGGAGCTTAATCGAATTAACAACACCAGATCAATGTTTAGGTATGATTTGTTCTTGTGTTTTTTGAATCTCAATTCGATGGTGATGCTAGAATTTTAGTTAATTATGCAGTTTGATGATTAGAACTGATTTATAACCTCATTAGAGATCCTCCTAAATCATTTGGGAGTGTAATTATTGTGTTTGGATGTGGTTTGGGTCAAGATTGGATCAGCGAAGTGTGCTGGTGTTGCAAGTCTGGTGCGCATAACGCGCTATGCACTGGTCATAGCGCGCTACGCGTACTAGGGAAGATGATTGACTTATGGATAGCGCGCTATCCATGTCAAGTAGCGCGCTACTAGACCCCTGAAACCAACAACTGTACTGTGTTTTATGAATAATTTTCGAGGGACTTATGGACTGGTCTAGGGGTTTTAAACATAGTGTATTGAACCTATATTGATCCTAAATGATTGGTGATAGGTCGAGGAACACTGAGGAAATGTGAGATGATCAGAGACTTAGACCGAGGTAAGTACGGATTCGCTTATTTATTAGTATTACCTGGCTATTTAGTATATATAGCTCATATAATTGTTTGAATGAAATGGAGGATTATGTACACTGTGATGGATTTCAATAAATAGAAAACGGTGAGTAATGTGGCCATGCTATAACTCATGGTTTTGAGAATAGGTTTATATGAGATGGTTTCCCTTCCCGGCCTATCTATAACTCCTGCTCAATTTAATAGGTTGTATGGATTACATACACATTAGAGGGTTTGGGGTAGAACCACTGGGCATAGATGGGCCAGAGAGCATATCGGCCAATATGTTGGTCTAGCAATCGCATTAATGACATCAGTGGGTAATCGGCCCTAGTTTTATATAATAAACGGGGATCACAGTGTAATAGTCCAAATTATTTGCTTTGCATCTGATTATGTATTGAGTCTATATACTTTCCATATTCTTGTTAGATATCATTGGTGCATATTGTTATTGCTTGATATCCTTGAATATTATATGGAATGTTGATGATTAGTGTGAATCCCTACTTACTGAGCAAGTTGGAGCGCTCACCCCAATTAACATTACAGGTAGATCTGACGAGTGCTACGACTACGGGATGGCAAAGTTATAAGAGTCTTGAACTTCTCTTCGATGTAATGAT
Source organism: Stephania cephalantha (assembly GCA_039657325.1). Lineage (NCBI taxonomy): Eukaryota > Viridiplantae > Streptophyta > Magnoliopsida > Ranunculales > Menispermaceae > Stephania > Stephania cephalantha. Next base: position 11,902,810 of record CM077575.1, read on the forward strand.
TTTCTCTGCTCTTATATATTTTTATTGAATTACAGTTTTGTAATATCACATGGGATTGGTGATTATATAACGGAGGTTTATTTCGGTTTGTTTTTAATAATGTATATCTTATTTTGGTTATCGAAAAAGTTTTAAATTTCCGTTGCGTATATGATTTGTTTTATTCCGATAATTGATATATAGTAGTGTTTATCAGGTGTAGGTGGTAAGGTTATTGGCTCTAGTTAAGTCTGGTAAGGGTAATATGGGCTTAATTAGGGTCTCAAGTGGGTATTGCCCTAATCAAGTTAGGGGATGCTATAGTTTGGTATCAAAGCCATAGGTTTTAAAGCCTTGGTAAGCCATGGTATATAAATATCAAAATAATGATTTATTAGAATCTATGAATAAGTCTGATATAGTGTGGTGCCAGAGTTTATGGTTTATCACTTTTAGGAATAAAATGGTAACAATGATACAGTTGGGTATCATGGACAAGGCTCTGACCATACATTCATTTTTGAATGGTGTTCGAAGTGAATGTTAGCCTACTTTAAAAGTTTATAGTACTCTGATTACTCTAATAACAAAATCTAAGTATATCGACTCGAAGAGTGGTATCGAGTTTTGAATAAGCTTAGGGTTTGATAAATGGTTTTTATCGTGATTTTAGGAGGTAACCAAAAGATAAAAGACTGAAATATGTTATTTGTTGTGTATACTATATCTACGTGGCTGATATAAGAATTATGTATTTTCTTCTTACTGATATTATTAGACAAATAATAGTCAGTGAAGAAGTATCGATTGGATCAAGATCTTGAGGTGTGTATTGGGAGAATGAGAATTATAAAATAATGAAATATTGAATGAATTTCAATGAAACTCAAAGATGACGGACCACTTTGAGAGGCGATTTAATACTAGTATTGAGACTAGTATGGAAGTAATGAAAGTTATTCAGTAAACGAATTAGTGGTAAATGATAAAAGACTAATGGAGGTTAGGAAACCATTAATGCAGTTATATTTCATAAGTTGTTAGGAAGCTGATATTCCAGTCATGGTGTGAATCCATATTGGAATAACAAGTGGTTTATTAATAAAAGACAGTTAAATCCAGAATATAGCAGTGAGTTGGTAAGATATCCTAGTCTAATATTAGACTGGTATAGTCTAAATTGGGGAGAATGAGTGGTCAGTTAATCTAAGGATTTGGGGATCCAAGGATTAATGTGTAGTAGTCGAAATGAGTATTCATTATTCAGAATTGACAACTCCTTTTGAAAATAAGTGAAATCAATGGTTCTCAAGAGGTAGTTGAGATTTGATTTTCATAGTGAAATGATCAGAGCTAAGGATATATATCTTTATAAAATGATTGCAGGCGGGTGTTGGATCATTTTAAGTGGATGGTGGAAACCATTAGAACTTACTAGAACTCATGCTATTATCATAAATTAAGGGTGTCAAGTGGAGGAAAACCCTATTGTAATGAGTTGTTATTGTATTTATCAATAATAACATCGAATCTTTGAAGACTTAGATAAGACACGAGAAATTACCGTATAGAATTGTAAATTGCTAACGGTAAGTTGGTTTAGACCAGATTTTTGCAAATGCTAGTGCTAAGTTTCAAAGGATAATAAATGGTAAGAGTGTTGAATATTAACAATAAATCAGGGGGATTTGACTGTGAATGAGACAAAATGAGGTTATCCTATATTCAACACATTGGTAATAAGAGGAAAGTAAACTTGAAATAATTGAATATTACAAATGATTGATCCGAGGATATTTGATATCGCTGTGTAATTTACTCATTTAATTCAAGTTTGTGATGGTTATAAGTTGAAATCGAATACAAGAATGCCTTGGAGGAAGGTAAGAGTATAGTTTGAGTACGATGTTTGCTTGACAAAATCTAAATTGTAGAAGAAGCTAGAGGTTCATCCTAAGACTTCTTATCTAGGTAAGAATGTGTGGTTAACTAATTTGATAGTTGTACCAAATATGGAAAGGCATCACTTGTAAATTAAGAAGAGAGGTTGTTGAGGATCTTTTAATCATTCCTTGAGATTAATAAGAATCTTAGAGGAATCATTAAAAGACAACCTAAGAATATGACACCAGTGGACTAGTGTAAAAGTAAGTAACGAATGTCAAACTGTAGAAGTTTGAAAAATTGGAATTGTCAGAATGATAGAAATAGAAGGTAAGAAAGTTACCTTAAAATTCCCTATGTGTTAGGAATTTACTTTAAAACATCATTTATTAAGGTGATTGCGTTGACAATGCTTTGAAAAGAAAGGGACAAGGCTATAGTTATAATAAAAGTTGCTCAGTAATATCTCTTAGGTGAGATATTTACTAATGACCAAATGGAAGTTCTGCGTAGGCACATCATTAGCTGAGTTGTCTGGATCATTAACAATAAGTCTGTTCTTTGGAGCTCAGATTGGAGTTGAGCTAATAACGACTGAAACGAGTGATGTATTATTGAAGGAGATTGATTGTGATTATCAAGTAGGTCAAGGATGACTACTAATTATTGATGTTGGAAAGAATGATCTCGATCAAAACATTGAGCATGTAAGAAAATTTCTTAGAACTTGAAACAAAGAGTGAGGCAAGAATGTTGTGAGAATCTCATTTATTTCTTTAATACATTTATTCAGGTGAAGTCCAAAATTCATTGTGATGAAAATGAATAGTTGGTGACCTTTATAAAGAAATATTAGATATATTAGTAGGTAGAAGCTGAATAATTTTAACTTGGAGGGTTATATTATTCTTTTTTATATGAATGATATTTCATGCTCAGAAATTCGTGATGAGTTAACCTAAGTTGTGGTGACAACTTAAGGTTATTGATATAATGGTAAAACTAACAGAGTTTGTAAATTTCTTGCCATTATTGGGTTTAAATACTCGTGGAAAAGTAACCGAGATGTATGTGTGTGAAGAGTTGAGAATTGTGGAGAACCAATATTATTATTTCGGTAAAAAACCAAAAATCTGCTTCTCAGGGGGGAAGAGATGTATAATAGTTGGGAGAGACCTTTCTCAATCTTAACACAATATATATGAAGTTGACCATGGTTTCTAGAGAATATAGTTTCCGAGCTTGTGACTTGGAAAATATGAATTACTGGAAGAAAAATTTACTGTGAGTTCTCTGGTGTTAATTTTAACAGGCTATATATAGAATTGAGGTATTTACCTTAAAAATGTGTATGCTTTACTTTGTCGTTAAACAGTGTGGGACGAGAAGTAATGATACAAATTTGTTAGAGCTTGAGTAATTTAGAACTACATAGTAAGGTGTTATCAGACTGTCAGTATACAATTGCAACTCAGGTATATGGAGAAAATGTAGCTATTAATAGATCTTCTCAGTTTAGACTTCATGAGGAAATGACGGTGATGATGATTTGTGTAAGTTCAGTTGACACGTCATCAACTAAGAGAACTACTGTTGGAGCTACTAATCTGATCTTTTGAGTTCAAGTTCAAACTGAATTGGAGAAGATTCAATGGTGATTAGTTGTCACAAAGCTAATCAGGATTATATAGAGCGTTAGAGGTGAACAGCTAGTGTAGATTATCCTAATTGGTCAGTGTCTGATAATGTTGCATTACGGTTTAGGGAAATATTATGGATTCCAGCTCAAGAAAAGGTGAGCAGGAAGTGCTACGAAAATCTAATAGATCTCTTTACTGCATTCATCTAGATAGTAGTAAGGAATATCATGAAATGAGGCGCCTTTATTTATTGTTAATCTGGGATAAAGACTGATGTGGTTGAGATAATGAAGAAATATGAGATATGTCAGCAAGTGAGTGATGAGCATAAGAAACCCGGAGGTTTATTGCATTAACTGCTTACTCTTGAATGGAAATGGGAACATAGATCGGTGGATTTTGTTTCTAATTTATCTCTGAGTTAGCGTAAGCACAATACGGTAAAAATTGTAGTTAACAGTTGATGGAGTCTGCATATTTCTTGCCAGTTTCTATGTGAAATCCTCTTGACTGTTTATGCAAAATATACAAACATGAAGTGTTAGATTTCAGGGTGCTTCAGTGTCGACTATTTCGGATAGGGATCTGAGATTCACATCCAGAGGATGGAGTGAATTGCTGCGACAGCTGTAGAACTGATCTTAACCTCAGTATGATATATCATAAGCATACCAATGGGTAGCTGAAGTAACTGATTTTTGGTATTAGAAGATATACTTCGAGCTTGTGTCTTGAAGTTTAATAATAACTGGAAGATATACATTTCTCTGTGCGAGTTCGTTTATAAAAACAACAGTCAAGCTAGAATGGAATGCTCATTTGAAACTTTGTATGGTCAACCATGTCATTCACCAGAGTGTCTGGACAGGGGTTGAGATGCAAGTTTGTTGGAGGCGGAATTGATTAAGAACTACACAGAGAAGATGTAGCAGATTCGCTAGCATTTGACTACATCATAATTAAAACAAAAAGATACGCTGATAAATATCATAGGTTGTTGGAGTTTTCAAAGGATAATTAAGTTTTGTTAAGAATCTCACCTATGAAAGGGAGCTGTATAAGTTTGGATTATGAGGTAAACTAGCTTCAAGGTGTATTGAGTCATTCAAAGTACAGGAATGGATTAATCCTAGTACTTACAGGTTAGCATATTCGTCTCAGCTAGTCGGAGTTATTAACGTCTTCCATAAGTCTATGTTAGTAAAACGGAGACTCGGTTCAATCCGAGGATCAGTTGGAATGAATGTGATTTTCGGGAAGACTTATCTTACGAAGAACAGTCAAGTGGGGTACTTGATCGTACGATTTTAAAAAGCTGAGAACCAAAGAGATTTATTTGATTATAGTGGAATAGTGATTTCACAAAGATGAGGACTAACCTGAGAGTGGAAGTACGAGCAACAGTTTCCATTTTTTTTGAAACTGCAGGTAATTTTAGATTACTTTAATTTTGAGAACGAAATTGTTTTAAATTGGGGAGACTGTAACGACCTGTTACCTTAAGCTGGTGATTAGTACTAATCTAAATCCTAATTAATCCGAGTCAGGCTCGTCATTAAGTCCGACATACCTCGATTAGCGTGTGCGTGCGTTTGCATGATATATGGTGTTTGTTTGAATTGTTAAATCAATTTATATATAGGTTGTTGTGTAATAAGGAAAATGTACAAAAGCGTATAAAACAAAAAATACCCAATACATTAAAGTTTATCGGGACACTAAGTATGACGAATGAGTCGTGGCAAGAATGTAAACGCTCAATGACACTTGTAGGCATGTCCGGTGAGTTGATTGGTAAATAATACGCGATATATATATTTATATGTTTTTAAATATATAAATATATATTGGAAAATAAAAGAATATTTAAAATATATGGATTATCGGATCGTCTCGAAAGAAGCGTCGATGCTTGATGTGTCAAATTTCGTGTCACTTTAAGTTATGTCATTTTAACGCATCAACTACGCGATCGGTCTCGAGATAGCGCAACACGTATCTCGAGAAAAATTAATATATAAAAACAAAACTCATCCTTATCCTAAGATCATTTGAACATTCGAGAGAAAGGCCGAGGGTTCGGGAGTTGATTTCGATCGAACAGGACGATCCGGGGAGCTAAATTAACATGAATTAAAGAGCTTAATCGAATCAACAACACAAGATCAACGTTTAGGTATGATTTGTTCTTGTGTTTGTTGAAGTTCAATTTGATGGTGATGCTAGAATTTTAGTTAATTATGAGGTTTGATGATTAGAACTGGTTTATAACATCGTTAGAGGTCTTCCTGAATTATTTGGGAGTGTAATTGTTGAGTTTGGATGTGGTTTGGGTGAAGATTGGATCAGCAGAAGCGTGCTGGTGTTGCAAGTCTGGTGCGTATAGCACGCTAGGCACTATCCATAGCGTGCCACGCGTACTGGGGAAGATGATTGACTTATTGATAGCGCGCTATCCATGTCAGGTAGCGCGCTACTAGACCCCCGAAACCAACAACTGTGTTGTGTTTTATGAATAATTTCAGGGGGACTTTGGGACTGGTCTAGGAGTTCTAAACATAGTGTATTGAGCCTATATTGATCCTAAATGATTGGTGATAGGCTGAGGAACACCGAGAAAATGTGGATGTTCAAAAAGTGAGGGAGTTTGGGAAATAAAGACTTAGACTGAGGTAAGTACGGATTCACTTATTTATCAATATTACATAGCTATTTAGTATATATATCTCATATAGTTGTTAGAATGAAATGGGGGATTATGTACACTGTGATGGATTTCAATAAATGGAAACGGTGTGTAATGTGACCATGCTATAACTCATGGTTTTGAGAATAGGTTTATAGGAGATGGGTTCCCTTCCCGGCCTATATATAACTCATGCTCAATTCAATAGGTTGTATGAATTACATACACATTAGAGGGTTTGGGATAGAACCACTGGACATTGGTGGATGGGCTAGAGAGCGTATTGGCCAATATGTTGGTCTAGCAACCGCATTAATGGCGTCAGTGGGTAATCGGCCCTAGTTTTATAAAACAAATGGGGATCACAGTGTAATAGTCCAAATTACTTGCTTCGCGTCTGATTATGTATTGAATCTATATGCTTTCCCTATTCTTGTTAGATATCATTGGTGCATGTTGTTATTGCATGATATCCTTGAATATTATATGGAATATTGATGATTAGTGTGAATCCCTACTTACCGAGCAAGTTGGAGCGCCACCTCTGTTAACATTACAAGTAGATCCGAAGAGTGCTACGACTACGGGATGGAGAAGTTATAGGAGTCTTGAACTTCTCTTCGATGTAATGATTTTCTCTGGTCTTATATATTTGTATTGAAATACAGTTTTGTAATACCATATGAGATGGGTGATTATATAACCGTGGTTTATTCCAGTTTGTTTTTAATATTGTATATCTTATTTTGGTTATCGAAAAAGGTTTTAAATTTTCACTGCGTATATGATTTGTTTTATTTCGATAATCGATATACAATTGTTTTTATTAGGTGTAGGTGGTAAGGCTGCTGGCTCTAGTTAAGTCTGGTAAGGGTAATCTGGGCTTAATTAGGGTTTCAGGCTAGGTATTGCCCTAATCAAGTTAGGGGATGCTACATGGGATGTTTCTTACACGCGTTGATGGCTTGTGTCTCATCGTGTGCTACGTTTACACATGTAAATTACATTCTTTTGTAAATAGACTCTTAGTTGGGTCTGGCTTAGAGGGTACACAATTATATATTATTTTGAGAGTAATATGACTTTCAGAACTTGTTTCCATTCCTAAAAAAATGATGTGGTCTAGTGATACCAACTCAAGCTTAGAGCATCTCCAATTGTACCGTGAATTGAGATGAAAATGGATCCACCCAGAGCGAATCCAAAGTATTTACCAGCCCGGGGCAAAACTATAAATTAGGGGCCCCTTACAAAAAATTATATAGTGTAACTCAGTATAGGACATGCAAGCTGGGCACTTAATACTTGTGCGCGTGTAACAACGTGTTACCTTAAGCTGGTGATTTGTGTTAGTCCAAATTCTAATTAACCCAAGTTAGGCTTGTGGTTAAGTTTGGCGTACCTTGATTAGCATGTGCATGAGTTTTGTGTGATGGTTTGTGTTTGTTTGGAATGTTTAATGAATTTTATAGGTTGTAGTATGAAAGAGAATTTATATACAAGCCTATAATCAGAAAATACGTAATTAAATAATAAATAGCCGGTATACCAAGTGCGACGATGAGGTTATGAAATGAATGTACACACCCTAGAATACTCGTAGGCATGTCCGGTGAATTTATCGGCGAGAAAATACATGAGGTATATATATTTGATATATAAATATATATGTATATTAAAACTATAAGTTTGGTTTGAATTATATGGAGCTTTAGATCGCCTCAAGATGAGCGTAAGTGTTGATGGTGTCAACATGTGTGTCACTTTAGGAGGTGTCATTTTAACACATCAATCATTTGATAAACCTCGAGATAGTGTGATCCATATCTCGAGGAAAATTCATATATTTAAACTAAAACATTCAAGTTTATCTTCTCTAACTGATCGAGAGAGTGAGTGAGAGGTAAGCAGCTGAGGGTTTGATTAGAGGAATCAATCAGAGTGTTTGGGTTGATTTAAAAGATCAAACAATAGCTATATCCGAGATCATTAGTTGTTAAGTTGAAGTTTTGAATTTGAAGTTCAATTCAATAGTTAGTGATGATTTCTATGTGAATTGTTGTTATTGATGGTTGAAATGGATTTATACCTCATTAAAGGTCCTCCCTGGTGTATTTTGGGAGTGATCACTATTGTTTGGATGGTTTGTGGATTTAACAGTGGCTGCTACCCGGTTTACTGTCGAGACAGTATAGGGTGGAGTGCGCTCCACCTAGCAGAGGAGCGCGCTCCCTTCATCAATTAGGATGAACTCAATTGGTGTATTACACCCCACCAATTGAGGGACCACACTCCCACTTCAAAAAACAACAACTCAGTTGTAAATTGGATAGAGTTTCCTGAGGTCTTAGGAACTGACTTAGGGTTTCTAAATATAGGGTATTAGATCTATATTGACTATAAATGATTTGTGATAAGTGTTGGATCACTGGGAAAGCGTGAGTGACCCAAAAAGTTAATGAATTTGTTAACGGAAACCTAAATCGAGGTAAGTATGGATTCTGACGCGCGCCGAACGCATCAATAAAATAAAGTTCATAAACCAACTATTTTGTATATTAGTGGCAAAGGGTCGATCCCACAGAGATTGGTAGTCTTTCTAAGGTTAAAAACAATAAAAAGGGAAATCGGGGGGTTTTAAAATAAATTAATTTAACTAACTAAACTAAAATAAACTAAATAAATAAAATAATGAAAATAACTTTCAAAACAATTAATGGGTATCTAGGTCTACGGTTCCACAAATCAGAATCAAGATTCAATGGCATATCATGGTCTCCAATCTTTCCCAAAAATTATTAATTTAAATTCTCCTAGATTAGCTATGGAAAATCGACATCCGCCAAAAATTTCTAATTCTCCTAATCTCGATAGCCAGGACGTCCGCCACTAACTACTTCCCTAATTAATGCATAACCTTAGACATTCGCCAATCGGGTTTAACACACTAACCGCAATATTAAGGATCCATGGGAATACTAATCCTAAATAACTGAATCACATCCGCTTCCGATTTAACCTAGATTCAATTGTTGCACACTCAAGAACCGAAAGGTTTTTACGGCAAACGGGTGAGTGTTCGACACTTTATTGGTCCAAAAGTACAATCACGGATACAATCGGTCCAAATAACTATATATTGTCCACCTAAAAGCATACACTTGTCATATACATACCATATATCTAAACCATATTCATTAAAACCAACAACAATGAAATATGAGAAATTAAATCAAATTAAATAATAAAAATTATAGATCTCACAAGTTATGCCATGAATCAAGAATCCCGACTTGTTTCTCCTTCGACCTAGGCAAAGATTTGATTAGCCGGACATGGTCGAGGCCTCTGGCTTCCCAACAGTCGATAATCAAATATAAAATTCGATAATCTTTAATAAAACCTAAGTTCCTAATATATTAAACTACTAAAAATTGGTCCCGGGAGGTGAGAGAAACTAATTTAGGGGGTTCGAGTAGTGACTCGTGCGCCGAGGAGCATCCGAGAGCTGCTTGATTGGCTCGGTTGCTGTCGCCTGCTGACGTGGCGCATTCTCATTTGTTGAAACCGCTCATGTGACGTGCTTGAGCATGGAGGGCCCAACACGTGGCGGCTGTTGACCACTCGGTTGAGAATTGCTTGAATTCATCGAAGATCAAGGAGCTGGTGCTACACGCATCCTGAGGAGAGTCGAGTGGCTGCTGTTGTGAGCAAATTGAGTTGCTTTGTGCGTGCTGGGAGAGTTGTCTGGCGACACATGGTAGCACGTAATTGGAAAGAAAAGACTACTATGACATGTTATGCAAATGGTTGGCTGCCACGTGGTGGACAGTAGGGAAGTTAGAAAATCGCATAAGAAGACCGAAACCGTGGGACAAAGTGGAATGCGGATCTCACGGCACATCAGAGAGCTTCTGTGGGACAAGTGACTAAGGTGTGTATAATTTATGTGTCTCCTGGCCTCTTGTCACCTACAAATAAACTTGTAATGCGTCTCGAGGCATATCCTCCGGTAACTGTTCACTACATGTAAATACTCCATTTTGAGTATTTTTTCGCCTCGGATTCGATCGCGCACTCCGTTTCACCTGAAAATGACAAATAAATATAATTAAATATGTATTTTAGAGACTTTCTATATTAAATACATTAAAATAAACTACTAAAAACCTATAAATACCGACTTATCAGACTCACTTATTTATTAATGTTGCTTGGCTATTTTAGTATATATAGTTCATGTAGTTTATTGACTGAATGAGCGGACTTGTACACTGTGATGTTTTTAATAAATGGAAAACGACATTTAATGTTATTCACGAGAGTAACTCATGGAACATAGAATAGGTTATATAGGAGACGAGTTACCTTCCTGACCTATATGTAACTTCCTACTCAATTAGATAGGTTGTGTGGATTACATATTCACTAAAGGGTTTTGGATAGAACCATTGGAAATTAATGGATTGACTAGGGAACTTATCAGCCAATGTGTTGGTCTAGTAATCGCATTAATGGGATCAATGAGTAATCGACCCTTATTTTACAAACAAAATGGGAATCACAATGAAATAGTCATTGGCAAATTGACTTGCATCTGTTACTTATTGAATTATATGTTTTTTATAATCTCGTTAGTTAACATTGGTGCATATTGTTATTGCATAATGTTTTTGATTATTATATGGAATGTTGATGGCTTTGTGAATCTTTACTTACTGAGCAAGTTGAAGCGCTCACCCCTCGCAGCCTAGCGCTTCAGCGAAGGGAAAAGAGAAGATTTAGGAGTCTTATTATCTTATCTACGACGTAATGAGCTTTCCTATATATATACACTTGTTTTAGTTATTTTGTTGTATATGAATAGGGTTGGGAAGTTTATAATCGAGTTTTGGGTTTTGATAAGCTTTGTATTTATGTATATCGTTTAATTATCGAAAAAAGTTTTGATTTTTCGTTGCATATATTTTGATTTATTTATTCGATATCCATATAAATCTTGAGTTTATCAGGTACAAACGAAGAGACTGTTGGCTCTAGTTAAATCTGGTTGGGTTACCGGGGCTTAATTAAGGTTTCAGGCCGAGTATCGCCCTGATCGTGATAGGGAATGCTACAACTTGATATCAGAGCCTAAGATTTGTCTCTTTTGAATTAAGTGTTAACTTTGATACAATTTTGGATCATAGATAAGGCTCTGATCTCATTTTCATTTTCGAATGATTTTCGAAATAAGTGATAGCATACTCCTTTATACCGGAACCTAAGTTTATTAACTCTAGAGTTGTCTCGAGTTATGAATAAGCTTAGGGTATGATAAATGATTTTCATAGTGTTTTGGGGGAAATGAAAATGAAAATGAAAATATTATTATACATTATTTGTTGCATTTATTGTTATTTATTGTATATATATGATTTTATTGTCTTTTTCTAAATGTTGCTCTGGTGATCTTATCTCTCATTTGACTTCAGAATCTAATAGCGGAGCAGGGAAAGGGTTCACAAAGGCCTGGATCTCAGGGTAGTATGGAGACTTAAGAGTAATGGAAATCTAAAATGGAGTAGCAGATAAGGGAACTTATGGAATCTCAGGCAAAACTTATGGCTATGTTGATGGCTCAGATGGGACCACCAGTACAACAATTTGAGGCACAACATGCAACCAGTCCCAAGGTTAGCAGAGCTGAGGGAGGAGCTAAGACAGTGGCAGCTCCAACTCAATCAGTTTTAGCACATATTAAGGTGTCGGATGTAACAATCCGTTACCTTAAGCTGGTGATTAGAATTAATCCAAATCCTAATTTACCCGGGTTAGGCTCGTGGTAAAGTTGGCGTACCTAAATTAGCGTGTGCGTATGTTTGCATGATGTATGATGTTTGTTTGAGTTGTTAATTCAATTTATATATAGGTTGTTGTATGATAAAGAGATTATACACAAGCCTATAAAATGAAAAATACCCAATAAATTAAGGTTTACTAGGACACCAAGTATAACGAAGGAATCATGACAAGAGTGTGCAAGTTTCAAGGACACTTGCAGGCATGTCCCGTGAGTTTATTGGTGAATAATAAGCGATATATATATTTATACATTTTTAAATACATAAATATATATATATTGGAAAATAAAAGAATATAAGAAATATATGGATTATCGGATCGTCTCGAACGAACCGTAAGTACTTGATGTGTCGAATTTTATGTCACTTTAAGGAGTGTCACTTTAACACATCAATCACGCGATCGGTCTCGAGATAGTGCGACGCATATCTCAAGGAAAATCCATATATAAAAAATAAAACTCATCATTATCTTCATTCATTCGATCGTTCGAGAAGAATAGGATGAGGGTTTGGTTGATTCCGGATCAAATGAGGTCGTTCTGGGAGCCGAATTCAATCAAGTTGAGGAGCTTAATCGAATCAACAAAACGAGATCAACGTTTAGGTGTGATTTGTTCTTGTGTTTGTTGAAGTTCAACTCGATGGTGATGCTAGGAATTTAGTTAATTATGCGGTTTGATGATTAGAACTGGTTTGTAACCTCATTAGAGGTCTTCCCAGATCATTTGGGAGTGTAATTGTTGAGTTTGGAAGTGATTTGTGTCAAATTGGTTCAGCAGAACTGTGTTGCTATTGCAGGTTTGGTGCACATAGCGCACTAGGCTTTGGCCATAGCGCACTACGCTTACTAGGGGAGGATGAACTGACATGCAGATAGCTCGCTATCCATGTCAGGTAGTGCGCTATCAGATCCCTGAAACCAGCAACTGAGCTGAGTTTTACATATTATTTTCGGGGGACTTAAGGATTGGTCTAGGGGTTCTAAATGTAGTATAATGAACCTGTATTGATCCCAAATGATTGGTGATAGGTCGAAGAACACCGAGGAAGAGTGAGATGACCGAAAAGTTAGAAAGTTTGAGAAACAAAGACTTAGACCGAGGTAAGTACGGATTCGCTTATTTATCAATATTGCCTTGCTATTTAGTATATATAGCTCATGTAGTTGTTGGATTGAAATGGGGGATTATGTCCATGTGATGGCTTTTCTAATGAACAGAAAATGGTGTCTAATGTGATCCATGAAAGTAACTCCTCATGGTTAAGACCGAGTTGTATAGTACTTAGGGTTGATCTCCCGGTCTATACGTAACTCTTACTCAGTTTATAGGTTGCGTGACTTACATATTCACTAGAGGGTTTAGGATAAAACCATTAGGTATTAATCGTTTGGCTAAACATCACATATGTGCGGTGTGTTGGTTTAGCACTCGTATTAGTGGCGCCGGTGGGTAATTGACCATAGTTTTACAAATAAATTAATTCATACGGTATTCTTAGATTTAGAAAAAGCATACAATAGGGTTCCTAAATATGTTCTTTGGTGGGTTCTAGAAAGAAAATGAGTGCATGCAAGATACATAGACACTATTGAGGATATATATGATGGAGTAGTAACGAGTATAAAAACATTTGGAGGAGCTACAAAAGAATTCCCCATTACGATAAGACTACATCAAGGATCGACTTTAAGTCTATATCTATTTACTTTAGTTATGAACTAACTAACTAGGCATATTCAAGGGGATATACCATGGCGTATGCTATTTACAGATGATATTGTCTTAGTGGATGAGACAAAAGATGGAGTGAATAGGAAACTAGAACTCTGGAGAAAACATTAGAATCTAAAGGCTTGAAGTTGATTAGGACGAAAACTGAATACATGCACTGTGAATTTAGAAACACTAGACATCGAGATGATGGAGTGGTAAAATTAGGGGAAGTAGAAGTTCCTAAGGTGAACCACTTTAGATATCTATGATCAATCATACAAAATGATGGTAATATTGAGAATGATGTCACACATAGAATTCAAGCTGGATGGAAGAAATGACGGAGTGCAATAGGGGTGAATTGTGATTGAAATGTTCCTACTAAGTTAAAAGGAAAATTTTATATGACCGTAATTAGACCAGATATGCTCTATGGTAGTGAATGTTGGGCGGTAAAGCAACAACAATTACATAAAATGAACGTAGCAGAAATGAGGATGCTTAGGTGGATGTGTTGTAAAGCTCGTAAAGATAGAATAAGAAATATAGAAATTCAAAGACAAGTAGGAGTAGCACCGATTGATACAAAGATTAGGGAATGGCGGTTGCGGTGGTTTGGTCACTTTCAAAGACGGCCTACAAAAGCCCCCATTAGAAAACTTGACTCAATAGAAACCGTAGAAATTCAACGAGGTAGAGGTAGACCAAAGTTAACATCGGATGCATTAATTAGGAGGGATTTGAATGGTTTGGAAAGCTCATCATCAATTGCACTTAATTGAACACAATGGAAAAGTTTGATCCATGTAGCCGACCCCAATTAATTTGGGACTGAGGCTATGTTGTTATTGTTGTTGTATTCTTGTTAGAGATCATCGGTGCATGTTGTTATTGCATGATATCCTTGAATATTATATGGAATATTGATGATAAGTGTGAATCCCTACTTACTGAGCAAGTTGGAGCGCTCAACCCAATTAACATTATAGGTAGATCCGACGAGTGCTACGACTATGGGATAGATAAGTTATAGGAGCCTTAGAACTTCTCTTCGATGTAATGATTTTCTCTGGTCTTATATATTTGTATTGAATTACGTTTTGTAATATCACATGGGATGGGTGATTATATAATCGAGTTTTATTCTTGTTTGTTATTTATATTGTATATCTTATTTTGGTTATCGAAAAAAGTTTTAAATTTTCGTTGCGTATATGATTTGTTTTATTTCGATAATCGATATACAATAGTGTTTATCAGGTATAGGTGGTAAGGCTGCTAGCTCTAGTTAAGTCCGGTAAGGGTAATCTGGGCTTAATTAAGGTTTCAGGCCGGGTATTACCTTAATCGAGTTAGGGGATGCTACACCGAAGACAGCTGCCGTGGTGCCATTTTATTTTGAGAATGCTGCATTTCTCAGAACCCGTAAGGAATTTATGAAATATGATATTATGAGGTTTAATGACATAATGGAGGAAGGGGTACCTGAGACGTTGATATTGGAAATGGAGCAACGCTTTGTTGTTGTGGATGTTGAGGACTAGCTTAAGGTTAAACTGGTCACGTTTTTATTGATTGATTCTGCATGGAAATGGTGGAATTCCCTAGAAAGAGGGGAAGACTATCACCACCTTGCCACAGTTTAGGACCGTGTTTTACAGGTAGCATTTCTCGAAATTGACGTGTCAATTATTAGACACATTTTATAGTGTACTTTAGGTTGATTTTTAGTATAAATGATGATAGTACACTAGATATTCTCTTACTTTTGCGATTTCAGGTTTTAAAAGGGAAAATGAAGAAATGGAAGAAAAGGGAAAGAAAAGCAAAATAGTCAACCGAAAAACAACACCGGCGATTAGCCAACGATTTGTATTAACACTAGAATTCGCCAATTGAATCGGCATCAAAAGGAAACTAGTGAATCCACAGCGAATCAGAGAATGAATTAGAATTCGCCAGTGAAATCGATGGAGCCCTGAGAGCTAAATCCAGTGATTTGCTCAAAGATTTGTGCATAAGTGACGGTAACGATTTTTTAAGATTAATATGAGGAATTTGTGTTTATATAGGAGATATATTCCTAGGGGAACTATATACAGGACCAGAGAGCTTCGAAATAACTCTCTGTACTATCTCCATTTCTCAATTCTTTCGTTTATTTTCCATTGCTCGTGAGTTTAGTTCTATACGTGAAGCAATATTGGAGCATTGATTTAAAGGTAATGATTTATTTATTAATTCAGTATGTCTTTTGTTTATATTTATGTATTGTTTAATTTCAGCATGTGTGAGTAATTTATTAATCTAAACAAACCCTAAGCATGCAATATATTTTAGATTGTTATGTATTTATAATTATGGAATTATGTACTTAATGCTTTAGATTGATTCATACACGTCAATCACGGATAAAATAAGTTGTTTGTGCGTATTACAACTAGTAATTCTTTATGTTGAGTGCATAATGGACAATATGTTCCTTAATATAAAGTATTCAATTCTATGTTTATAGTTATTTACAACAATTATAAAAGTAGTGACTATGATTAATCTATAGGGCATTTTCTGAGTGGGTGTATTAGGTGATTGTGTTCTAAGTTGTTTATTATGTGGCTTCGGTAATATTAGCTTAGATTAGGCATGATTTTCATTGAACTTAATGCTATCGTATTTCTACGGTGTTGCGTTCTATCCAATGGGAAGACTTACAATGATATGAATGTGGTATTTTCATTGAATTTGGGAAAATTGGTGGCTGGCTAAAGACTATCAACCTATTATGAATTAAAGTTTAATGATTCTAAGATTCCATATAAAATAATTATAACTATATTATGAAGTAATGTTATGTTTTGGAGTTTGAGAACAATCCGAGTTTATTATAATGTTTAGTGGGGACTTGTTTAGATGATTGTTAGATATTTTATTTAAATTGATTTATCAATTATTTATTTATTAGTTTGAGTATATTAAGTTAGTTTATTTAGTTTAAGTTGTGTAAAGTTTACTTATTTTAATTAAGTGTTTAGTCTGACTTTTATATTGTTTAGTATTTATTTTCCCGTTTAGTTAAAGAAATTAAATTAAAACAAGTTAAATCTGATAAAACTTTAGGATAGATTAAATTCTTAAGAGATTTGAAAAATCAATGTGGTGACGATATCTCATTTACCACTACTACAAATTAATAGTAAAATATGAGAATCTATTGTACACGCTCATTGTCAATTCTTGGAAAATTGAGCAGGGATCCCGATCGAACTCCGCAGCGTAAAACGTGCTTTGGCACTTTTCATGAAATACTAGGATGGGTGACCTCTTGGGAAGTCCTCATGTTGCACCCCTTTTAGCCCGGGTGTAGTGAGAAATGAGCAAGGGTGTGTTTCACATCGCCGCCTGGGTGAGAAGAAAAATGAGCAAAGGTTCCCACACATAGGACGTGTGTGGGTAAAGAAGCTAGTCCCTTCACATCGTCGCCCGATGTGAAGAAAAATGAGCAAGGGTTCCCACACAAAGGACGGGTGTGGGTAAAGAAGCTAGTTCAAAACAAACACGAAAACAAAAACAAAATCATAGATACGGACACTAGATCTTTTAGACAAAATAGAAGTAGAAAAGGAAAACAAATACAAAGGGGAGAAAAAATTCGCTTAGGAACATGGAACATAGGAACACTTACGGGGAAGTCAATAGAACTAGTAGATACCATGATTAAAGGAGTCAATATTGTTTGCCTCCAAGAGACAAAATGGGTAGGAGAAAAAGTAGAGAAATAGGAAGCACGGGGTTTAAACTTTGGTACACCTAAGTATAGATAGAAAATGCAATGGAGTAGGAATTGTGGTGGATAATGATTATAAGGATAAGGTCGTAGAGGTTAAAAGAATGGGGGATAGATTGATTCTAGTTAAATTAATTATTGGAGATGAAAAAATTAACATACTTATCGCCTATGCACCACAAGTAGGGTTAAGCGAGAGCATCAAACGCAAGTTTTGGGACGATATGGATGGATTTATGCAAAGTATACCATTATATGAAAAGGTTTTTATTGGAGGAGATTTAAATGGGCATGTCGGGGCAAGTAACGATAGGTTTGAGAGAGTTCATGGAGGTTTTGGTTACGGTAATAGAAATGAAGAAGGAGAATCAATCTTAGAATTTGCTTCAAAGATACGATCTTCTCTTAGCAAATACTAGTTTTAGGAAGAGGGAGTCGCATATAATTACTTTTAGTAGTGCTCATAACAAGAGTCAAATAGATTTTCTTTTAACAAGAAAAATAGATAGAAAAATATGTAAAGACTGCAAAGTAATACCTGGTGAAGCACTTACTACCCAACATAAGTTAGTAGTACTTGATATTAAGCTAACACGACGACATAATATAAATAAAAGAGTTAGCGACCCTAGAATAAAGTGGTGGAACCTAAAACATAGTAAACAAGTAGAGTTTAGAGAAAAACTACTAAAGGAAAATATTTGGAATCTTGATTTAGATGCTAATACAATGTGCTAGAAGTGAGTAGTTGCATAAGGAGAGTGGGAGCAAACGTATTAGGTATATCTAAAGGCTTGGGACCACCAAATAAGGAAACATGGTGGTGGAATGAGGATGTCCAACGAGCAATTAAGACTAAAAGAGAGATGTATAGGAAAATACCTAAGTGTCAAGATGAAGATGTGTACAATCAATATAGAGAAGCTAGAAAACAAGCTAAAAAAGTAGTTAGTCAAGCTAAAACAAATTTCATGGAAGATCTATATACAAGGTTAGGTAATAGAGATGGCGAAAAATATATATATAGGCTAGCCAAACTAAAAGATAAACAGAAACAAGACCTAAGTCATGTAAGATGTATTAAGGACGAAAATCAAAATGTTTTAACGCGCGAGGAGGATATTAAGGAGAGATGGAGAAGTTACTTCGATAGTTTATTTAATGATGGTCAAGTTGATACCATAATAGATGAAAACCCACACCAAGAAAGAAATGTCAACTATACACGCAATATTAGAATTGTAGAAGTTAAAAAGGCATTGAAAAGAATGAAAATAGGGAAAGCATGTGGCCCAAATGAAATACCCATAGAGGTTTGGAAATGCTTAGGAGAAATTGGATTGACTTGGTTAACAAAACTTTTCAATAAAATTTTAAAATCAAAACGGATGCCAATGGATTGGAGAAGAAGCACACTTGTGCCAATCTTCAAAAACAAAGGAGACATTCAAAGTTGCTCAAACTATCGGAGAATTAAACTTATGAGTCACACTATGAAACTTTGGGAGAGGATAATTGACAATAAGCTAAGGAGAGAAACAACAATATCAGAGAACCAATTTGGTTTCATGCCTGGAGGTCAACTATGGAGGCGATTTTCCTTGTAAGACGATTGTTAGAAAAATATAGAGAAAAGAAAAAAGATCTTCATATGGTATTCGTAGATTTAGAAAAAGCATATGATAGGGTCCCTAGAGATGTTCTTTGGTGGGTTCTAGAAAGAAAAAGAGTGCATGCTAGATACATATACACTATTAAGGATATGTATGATGGAGTAGTAACGAGTATAAAGACATTTGGAGGAGCTACAAAAGAATTTTCCATTACGATAGGACTACATCAAGGATCGGCTTTAAGCCCATATCTATTTACTTTAGTTATAGATGAACTAACTAGACATATTCAAGAGGATATACCATGGTGTATGCTATTTGCAGATGATATTGTCTTAGTGGATGAAACTAAAGATGGAGTGAATAGGAAATTAGAACTCGGAGGAATACATTAGAATCTAAAGGCTTTAAGTTGAGTAGGACGAAAACCGAATACATGCACTTTGTAAGTTTAGAAACACTAGACATCGAGATGACGGAGTGGTAAAATTAGGGGAAATAGAAGTTCCTAAGGTAAACCACTTTAGGTATCTAGGATCAATCATACAAAATGATGGTAACATTGAGAATGATGTCACACATAGAATTCAAGTTGGATGGAAGAAATGGCGAGTGCAACAGGGGTGATTTGTGATCGAAATGTTCCTACTAAGTTAAAAGGAAAATTTTATAGGATCGCAATTAGGCCAGCTATGCTTATGGAAGTGAATGTTGGGCGGTAAAGCAACAACAATTACATAAAATGAACGTAGCGAAAATGAGGATGCTTAGGTGGATGTGTGGTAAAACTCGTAAAGATAGAATAAGAAATATAGAAATTCAAAAACAAGTAGGAGTAGCACCAATTGATACAAAGATTAGGGAAGGGCGGTTGCGGTGGTTTGGTCACCCGCAAAGATGACCTACAAATGCCCCAACTAGAAAACTTGACTCAATAGAAACTGTAGAAATTCGACGAGGTAGGGGCAGACCAAAGTTAACATGAGATGCATTAATTAGGAGGGATTTGAATGGTTTGGAAAGCTCACCATCAGTTGCACTTAATCGAGCACAATGAAAAAGTTTGATCCATGTAGCTGACCCCAGTTAATTTGGGACTGAGGCTATGTTGTTGTTGTTGTTGTTGTTGCCGGGGATTTTAAAAATAATCTCTTGGAAACCTTCTTGTTGAAAGTTATATCAAATGGCTGAACACGAGGAAGAATTAACTCATAGGCAATCTAATAGGAATTGCACGGCTTATTAAACTTTGTACATAACTTTCACAACATAATTTCCAAAATTCGAATTGAAGTTCGGACTCAAATTCTTTATCGTGCGTCTATGGTGATGATAATGAAAATGCTCAAAAATTTACTAAAGAGTTCGTACATAAAGTAAGCACGTTAAAACCTAAAGATATTGAAATAGATTATGTTCAGTTAAAAGCTTTTCCTTTCATGTTGAAAGGCAAGCTTTAGATTGGTTATTTTACCTTCCTCAAAATTCCATAACCAACTGGTCGGAGATGTTACAAGTATTTCTTGATCAATATGTTCCAACAAGACAAATTAGCCTATATAGAAAGAAAATAGTAACACTAAGATGGAAACAGGAGAAACTTTCGATGAATTTTCGGATGTGTATAAAAATTAATCTCACTATGTCCAATGCATGGATTTACTGATGAAACTTTAATGTAATTTTTTTTATAAGAGATTAAATCACTTAGAACGAGATTCTTAGATAATTTTCCGGAGGGTCTTTACTTGATAAAACACCAACTCTAGCAAGAAAAGCCATAAATGCAATGACTAAGCAATCAAAGCAATATGGTGAGAAGAGTGATATGTCCAAAGATAATCTAAGTGACATGAAAAAGGCATATAAATCACAAAATTATAAGATAGACGAACGAAAAGCCATGGTTGAATTATTACTAAAAGATAGATTAAGTACATTAAAATATAATAATGAATTAAACATTTCTAATAATGAATATCCTTTGAAACAACAAACTAATATAGAAGAATCTAATGTTATCATGAACCAATATGATGGGTTTGTTGATCTTACTTACAACTTTAATAGTTATGCATATTACCCACAACCAAATGTACGTAATAATAGCAACAACCAGGGTTATCAAAGGTATAAAATATTGAATAACTTCAAAAGAGAACAATATCAAATAACTCAAATATTAAAAAATGATATGACTAAAGTAAAAAATCAATTGATTTAAATGGCAACACAAATGAGTGAATTTGTAAATCAAGGAAAACTACCATCTCAACCCTATCATACTATATATGAGAAAGCACCAACTATAACATTAAGGAACGGTAAGCAGATGGATGAACCCAAAATGCCAGACCAATTAGTACCTAGGAAAGAAATATAACCAAAACTAGAAAAAGAAATTGAAGTGATAAGCAACAAAACTTCCAACGAAAAGGGTAATAGACTTAATGAATATAAACCAATTAACATAGAACCACAATTCCCTCATCATTTGAAAACTAACAAAAATACTAAGAAACTATAGGAAGAAAAAAATACCTGATACTTTAAAGAAAGTAGTAGTTAATATACCCTTGTTTGAAGTCATTCAAAATTTACCTAAGTTCAAAAATTTATGAAAGAATTATGCACTAATAAGATTAAGGCTAATGAAAAGGTGAGTCTAGGAGAACACATATCAACATAAATCCAAAAGAAGTTACCTCATAAATGTTCTAACTCTGGAATGTTTTTTTGTTCTATGTACAATTGAGAACGTAGGAATTTCTAAAGCATTGATATAAGAGCCACCATAAATGTTATGTCTTTATCCATTTAATTATAAATGATAGACGTACATTTAGAAGAAACAAGTATAGTCGTACAAGTAGCAGATGAATCTATAGTTAAAGCGGTAGGGTTAATCGAAGATGTACTACTTAAAGTCAATGATTTAATCTTCGTAACTGATTTCTATGTCTTAGATATAAAAAAGATAATTTTTCTAATAGGACTTCCCTAATATTAGGAATGTCGTTTGGAAAACAGCTAAAGCAAAGATCGATGTTTCAAATGGAACATTAACAATACAAGTAGAAATGATGTAGTAAATTTTAATATATATGATGCAATGAAATACCCAAGGGATATTTCTTGCATATGCACATTAGATATGATGGACCCATTAATAGATAAATCCTTAAAAATAGATAAAATAGATAAACTAGAATTGGCAATCAAAGATTTAGAAGAAGATGAGGATAAAGATGAAGAAACAAAAGGTATAATAAGTATTCTAGAATAATATAATGAGATACCATAACTTACTTATTACTTAGAGTTATCTAGATCTCATTCAAAACTTCTACCCTCTATAGTTAAAGCCCTTGAATTGAATCTAAAAACCTTACTAGACCATTTGAAATATGTTTATTTAGGGGATTGTGATAAATTGCCAGTAATATTTTCTAACAAATTAACTAGTCCAAAAGAAAATAAGCTGATAAATGTATTAAAAGAATTTAAAGGAGCGATAGGAGGGACCATGGCAGATATCAAAGGAATAAGTCCAGCTACGTGTATGCATAAGATAAACCTAGAAACTGATACTAAAGCTTCTAGACAGCCTCGACATAGACAAAATCCACCTATGATGAACATAGTAAAAGCTAAAATATTAAAACTATTAGATGCATGAATGATATTTCCAATAGCCGATAGCAATTAGGTAAGCCCAGTCCAAGCAAGTCCTAAAAAATAGGAATTACGGTAATAACAAATGAATAAGGAGAATTAGTGCTAACTAGATCCAAAAAGGTCGGAGGGTATGTATAGATTATAGAAAGTTGAATGCCTCAACTAAAAATATCACTACCCACTCCTATTCATAGATCAGATGTTAGAAAAATTAACTAAAAAACCCATTACTATTGCCTAGATGGTTATTTAGGATTTCACCAAATACTTGTAGCCCCAAAATATAAAGAAAAACTACTTTTACTTGCCCTTTCAGTACGTTTGCTTATAGACTTATATCTTTTGATTTATGTAATGCACTTTCAACATTTTAAAGATGTATAGTTAGTATTTTCTGTGATTATGTGAAAGATTTCATATAAGTTTTTATGGATGATTTCACAATTTATGGTAATTCTTTTGATGAGTGCTTAGTTAATTTAAGTAAAGTACTTAAAAGAGGCATAGAAAAAAATTTAGTACTAAACTATGAAAAATGTCATTTCATGGTAGACAAATGATTAATATTAGGACATATAGTATCACATACAGAAATAAAGGTAGACCCTGCAAAAATCCAAGTAATCAAAACATTACCTTACCCCACCACGGTAAGAGAGATATGTTCATTTCTTGGACATGCAGGATTCTATAAAAGATTTGTAAAATATTTCTCGAGAATTACACAACCATTATGCAAACTTTTACAAAAAGATGTTCCTTTCAAATTTACAAATGAATGCAAGATAGCATTTGATAAACTAAAATAATTCTTTAACAACTACACCTATGATTAAATCACCAGATTAGTCGTTACCCTTTGAAATTATGTGTGATGCAAGTAATTATGCAGTCGGAGCTGTTTTAGGTCAAAAAGTAGGTAAAGAATCTCATGTTATAGATTATGCCTCCAGGACACTAGATACAACCCAAAGAAATTACACCATTACCAAAAAGAACTCTTAGCGGTAGTATTTTCCTTAGAAAAATTTAGACCATGCCTATTAGGAACAAAATAATAGTTTATTTAGATCACGTAGCTTTGTGATATTTAATGACAAAAAAAGATGTAAAACCTAGACTAATAAGATGGATATTACTCCTACAAGAATTCGATCTTACTATAAAAGATAAGAAAGCAGCAAAAAATCTAGTAGTAGACCACTTAAGTAGGTTAGAAAATGGAGAACCACATATTCCATTAAAGGATGAATTTTCATATGAATACTTATATAATATGCATACTGAAAGCCCTTGGTATGCTGATATACTCAATTATCTTACCACCAATAGGTTATCACCTTACTTAGCAAGAGCCTATAAGAATAAGATTAAAAAGGATTCTAAACAATATTCATGGGATGAACCCTACTTATGGAAGTTTTGCACCGACCAAATAATTAGGAGATGCATGTCATATTCACAAGTACAATCAATTATAGCTCATTGTCATACTTATGCATATAGAGGTCATTTTGGTCAACGTAGAAGTGCCTGTAAAATTTTGGATTCCGAAATCATTTGGCCTACTCTATTTCACGATTGTTTCTTATATATAAAATCTTGTCCAAATTGCCAACGAACTGAAAAATTAGGAAGTAGAAATCAAATGCCTTTAACCCTTATCCTATTTTGTAAAATGTTTAATATATGGGGCATAGATTTCATGTGACCTTTTTCCACCTTCAAATAGTTATGTTTATATCTTACTTGCTGTAGATTATGTGTCTAAGTGGGTAGAAGCAAAAGTTACTAGAACTAGTGATTTAAAAGTAGTGTTAGATTTCTTTAAATCAAAAGTTTTTACAGTTTTTGGAGAACCTAAAACAATTATAAGTGATAAAGGTTCAAATTTTGTAATCGATTAGTTACCAATCTACTTGCTAAGTACAACGTCACGTCAAAGTAGGACATCTACTGCATATCACCCATAGACTAGTGGACAAGCTAAAACGTCAAATAGAGAAATCATGTTAATACTAGAAAAATAGTTAGTCCAACACGTAAGGACTGGAGTTTTAGACCGAAAGAAGCATTATGGGCATATAGAACATCATTCAAGACACCCATAGGCCTGACACCTTATAGGTTAGTATTTGGAAAAACATGTCATTTACCAATCGAACCACAACATAAAGCCTATTGGGCAATAAAAACATGCAAGATGAATTATAAAGAAGCAGGTAACCAAAGTAAATTGAGTCTTCAAGAACCAGAAGAAATTAAGAATAACGCATATAAAAATGCATCAATTTATAAAACTAAAATTAAAGCATTTCATGACAAGAAACTAATTCCTAAAAATTTTCAAGTAGGAGATAAAGTTCTACTATTTTGTTAAAGACTTGAATTATTTCATGGTAAACTCCGTTCGAGATAGAAAGGACCTTACTTGATCCTCGAATCATTACCTCATAGTGCAGTAGAAATAGAAAGCTTAGAAACAAGAAAAATATTTAAAGTAAACGGTTATAGATGAAAACCTTATTATTAAAATTTTGTTGAATAGGACATGGAAATTATCGACCTTGAGATTGACCAACAAAGTCCACAAAATAATGAAATGGAGTCCAGTGTTAGCATTTACGCGAATGAAATCGTTAAGAATGAAATCATTACACTATGGATGTATAAGAACTCGTGCAATAAGAAGAAGAAGAAGAAGTCCAAGGAGCAACAACCTAAAGTGCATCAACACAGGGGGAAGCAACGATGGAAGAAGAATTCACTGATGAGCAACTAAAGCTTCAAGATTTAGGACATGCGCTTGAAATCTACAAAGATGATCCAGGGAATTCTTCCTCCAAGTAATGATCAATAACATCAGTTTCCCTAATGTTTTACTTGACACGGGAGCTGACATGAATATCTTACCTGAACAATGGAAATGAAAAGCAAGGTTGAATATTGATTTTATACCACCTCTAGTTGTCAACAAAGCAAACGGTGACAAGATCTTTCTACTAGGAATGTTGATGAATGTGCCAATGCAAGTTGGACGATTCAAGCATCTCACCAATTCCCTGATAATACCACAGATTGAGAAAAGTGATGTAATATCGATGGGATGAACTTTTCTCAAAACAGCTAGAACCATTCTTGATGTCGAACAACATATAGTTTGGATTAGGATGAGAAATTAGTATATGTATTTGCAGGATGGTTAGGAAATGGACAACTACATCAATAGTGATGATTATGATGACGGCTATGAGTACGAGACATCTTATCGCGATGAATACACCGAAGAACGTTATGCAGATGCTGAGAATGATAAATAAGACGAAGATATCAAGACTAATGAAGAATTGATTGATGGTCAGTCTGACTCGCTCAAATTGAACGACGAGTGATCTTATCTGCTAAGTCGAGTCAATGACTATAAACAATAGCGCTCTATAGAAGGCAGCCTATACTCTTCTTTTTTTCAGCTTTAGTAGCAGGATTAGTTAGTTTTTTTTTTATTCTCTCAAGTCTTGACTCTTACAATGGGAGTATTTTAGGATTATTATTCTGAAATAACTTCATGTAAAGGGGGTTGATTGAGCTAAAGTCTTTCCATTTACTAGAATTAGGATAGTTAGTATATTTATCTTTCACTTGAATTTATTTATTTTTAACTATTTTAAGTAATAAATAATTTATTTAGTTTATTATCCCTTAAATGATATATTACAATACCGCTGATTGAATACAAATTATTCTACCTTAATCATTACTGATATATGGGAAAACCATTAAAATATAGAATATATTGGAAAAATAGCAAAAATGATTCAGCGATTTCTCAGCTATACCAATTAAGACTGGGAATCGTTGGGTAAATCGCTAGTAGTTTGCAGGTTTTTGAGTGAAAATTTGACTCAACGATTTTAGTTTTATACTAGGATTCGTTGGATTAATCTTTTAACAAATGAGACCCATTTTCACCGATTTCGCTGGCGATTTGTCAGCTATTCCACGTAAACCCCAAATCGCTGAGCACAAATCTGTGTTTTTAAAAACAAAACTCTTAATCACTAACACTAAAACCTTTCTCACCTAAATCTCTTGCACTCATTCGTTTGATATATTGATTTTTGCCTAAATCCAACCCTCCAAAGCTTGAATTAAAGTCTCCTAAGTGCACCCCACCTTGATTTAGAGCACCTCCACCCTATATATTTCCAATCCTAGTTCATACATCACACTTAGGGCTTAGAGAGTGTTTGATCGAAATTGAAGCTTAGAGAGGATATCAAAGGAGCTAGTAACGCATTTTTCTTGAGAGATTCACTCTCAAGAAGGTAATAAATTAATACTCTACAACCTTTTTATTTCAATACCTTGAACAAAAATCTTTTAGAACGGGTCTTTCTAAGTCCTAACTTATCCCTAATACCTTAATTAGACACCTAAACCATACAATTAACTTAACCTCAAAATAATTTTTAATTCAATCCTAGATAATGCTCCAAAACTAAATTTATATCCTCAATGAAATTCAATTCGTGATTTGTTTAGTTGGAGCAAATTAGGAAATAATACGGATTGTTCTCCATATTTTCTAATAATTTCAGCAACACCTCCCTAAAAGTGGCATTCTGAAAATCCACCTAATAGACAGTAGAATAGAGAGAAGCCTAGAAGGACTCACAACTTCCTGCAGTTCACAATATATATCAATTTAAAACACTTAAACTAACTTAAAGTCTCGATACCTTACTTACAGCTTACAATACCAAAATAAAATGAAACTGAATCATAAACTTCGTAACTTACTTAAATCTAATTTAGCATACTCTCATAACCTATTCGAGAGTAATTCATGTCCTACATTCACCTCAAAGCCTAAAAAAATATATACATAATGATTACAACAAGAAAATTAAACTTTAAGAATTTAAAACATTCACCAAGGTCTTCGAGTCTTGCCCATTTCTCCTTGTCCTCAATAGAACCTGACATCATAAAAAAAAACTCGAATATGTCAGATAAGTAAACTCCTACACTGCTCTGTACTCCGACAAATGTTAGTCTGAATACATGGAGACATATAATTGCATTGCTAAATAACAAGAAATTTATATAACATGGATCCCTCATTTCTTGTTCTAAGCTCATAACAAGTTGGCCCACTCACGATGAACCTAGAATAATCCTATGAGTTCAATGCATGCTACCCCGGAGTTGACATTACCCGCCTTAGACGCCTGCGGTACTTCTAGTCTGGAGTGGAGCACCTCACATTCTTACGACCGAAGCAGGGGCAACTCTATCCGGATACCATATATGCATGACCAAGAATGATGCAAAATGCAATGCAAACTAAACACAAATGCAGGTACAAAGATAAATTCCATAAATAGTAAAGATCACAGTAGGGTTTACTTACAGTCCAACCAACTTGGGATTGATAGCGAAGCCTCACTCGCACATTCCCCGGCTTTCACGTACTTCCATATGTCCTATTAAGTAATAAGTTTCACATTTTAGAGTTAAATCTCTATTTTAGTACTTCAAAGTCATACTTACAATGGGCTTAAAACCCTCTAACAACCTTTATTGACTATTGTAAGTCTCTAAAAGCACTATCACACCTCTTTTCCATGTCTTTAAAATTATTAACATATTTTAAACCATTTATTAGATTTCAAATAGGATCTTAACCACCTATTTACTTGAAAACAACTTACAATGCTTATGAAATCAAAAATGGGATTTATAACGCAATTACAAAATAATAGGTTTTGCCTATTCCAAACTTTGATTGAAACCTTTAAAGAGTCCCAATTTGACTCATTTAGATCACCAACTCTTTGCAATTCACATCACTACATAACAATTCATTGCATTTAACAAACAAATTCAATTCATTGGATCATCAAACCATAATAACTAGAACTAAACACACATCACAACGTTAATACAACAATAATTCCCCAATAAATAAATCGACAACCCCAAAAATGGCATAATAGTACTGCTGCTCTTAAGAATCAATTGAATACTTATATTATAGTTGATCAAAATTGAATCTAACATACTAATATTGATCGAATCATTGCAATTAAACTAAAAATCACCAATTACAACAATCACTACATCAATTTATTAGTAAATCTCACTTAAACAAAAATGAACTATTTCATTTTCAATTGGACAGAGTTTCTCTATTTTTAGAATTTACTTTCTATTTTCCTTTTTCTGAGCGTTAGCTGGCATTAACCGAGCCTAGACGTGGCCATGCCATAGTCAACCACTCGGGCCTTGTCCTTACAAGGTTCGGGAAGCCCTACCGTGACAAGGACCTTGCTTGCTATTAGCCCCTCAATAGCGTGACCGGAGTAAGCTGGCTAGGCAGCGGGAAAACCTAGCAATATTCGAGTTTCGGTGGACTCGGATAGTTTCATGGGAGTTAGTTGCTGGATAATGCACCTCGGAGGGTTTGCGGCACAGCGCGCGGAGGCTCGCGCATGCGGATGGGTAAATTGTATGCGGCACGGATGTGGCAGCGTGTATGGGCGTGGACAAGGTCGCGCCTTGGCGCGCGCCTAGGCACGACACCTAGGCGGGGAGCACAGTTGCGCCTTGGCACGAACCTAGGCACGAGCAAGGCCGCGCCTTGGCACGAGCAAGGCAGGACCTTGGCAAGTTCCCTAGGCATAAGCAAGGCCGCGCCTTGGCACGAGCAAGGCAGGACCTTGGCAGGTTCCTTGGGCACGAGCGAGGCAGGTTCCCTAGGCACGAGCAAGGCCGCGCCTTGGCACGAGCAAGGCAGGACCTTGGCAGGTTCCTTGGGCACGAGCGAGGCAGGTTCCCTAGGCACGAGCAAGGCCGCGCCTTGACACGGCAAGGCATGCCTTGGCAAGGGTTGACAAAGCTTGACTTGGGCGTTGACCAAGTCAAAGTACGCTTGGTCTCATTTCGTGATGTTTCCTATTGGTGCTGAGGAAACGGCTTAACATTTACTATAAGGAGAGGTGGTCTCTCCTAGGGGCGGCATGGACAAGGGAGCAAGGAAGACCTTAGAGCATGCCTTGGGCAGGCATGCCAAGGCAAGACCCATGGACGGACCATGGTGCCGGCCACCCCGAGCCGGTGGGACTCGGATCGGACCAAGCCCCGACTAGCACCCCGGGTGCCTAGGCGCGCAGCTAGGCACCACGAATCAGACCATGTCCCTCGAGCAAGGTGAATTTTAGGCTTGGACGGACCAAGTCAAGAGCAGTTACAGGCGGTTATGTAACTACCTTGGTCATGGCTCATAGCATGACCAAGGCACGTCCCAGCAACTACCAGACACTTTGAGCATGTGCCTATTGACCAGGGGGTCAAGACGGTTATGGAACCAGGTGGCAGCAAAGGAAAGAAGCAGTTAGGTGGATGTTTCAAGCACTACATGGGTGTGGTGGTTTACTTAGTCTCGTGTAATGTACATAGGACATGTGTCCTCGGTAGTTATGTAACTGACTTGGTTGTTTTGCTATAAAGCCAAGGTATGTAAGCTTGAGAAAAAAAAACACGGGATTTCATGTATTAGATGCATGAGATGCTAGAGTTGTAATCGCATTGAACTAAGTAATAAACTTCCTTTGTTCCATTGTTGCTGTTCAATCACGTTTTCGTTGGTGTGCTGAACTAAAGCGGTCCTTAGGCACCACGGGTTGGGTTGGGTTGGGTGAGAAAAATTTTTCTTAGGGTAAACCCTTCACTTAACGCCCTGTGACACTTGCCATGGTGCACAAGCATTGCTTAAGGACCTCCCTAGGCACCATAGCAGCAGCCGTTGCTGCTGGTCTTTTTTTTTGTTTCTTTTTTATACCATCAACTACACCCAATCTTATTGCCCATCGATTTTCCCCAAGTCCCCAATCATCAATTCTTATCAATCAACTTATCAATTACTAAATCTCAAACTTCAATTGAATCAATTGAAGAACCAATACCCAATTAAAACAATCACCTTAATCAACGCCTCAACTACTTCTGTATTTCTAGCTGAGAGAGAGAGAGAGAGAGAGACGAGACAGTGAGAGGGAGGAGAGTGGTGAGTTGTGAGAGAGAGCTTGTGCGGTCGAGAGGGACAGAGAGAGATAGAGAGATTAAAGGAGCGGAGGGAGAGAACTCATGAGATAGAGAGAACGTCCACAAGTGGAAGGGAGAGACTCGAGAGAGGAGAATACAAGGGAAGACGAGAGGGACATGGGCAGCGAGTTAAGAGAGATCGATGAGAGTGTGAGGCAGAGAGCGAATTGCGTTGAAGGAGAAGGAAGAACGAAGTGGGGAGCGTTTTGATCGAAACCTATGCCCGATTTCACATTATGTAGTGGGTTCAGTTTGGCCAAATGACCAAACTACCCTTACCCTTACCCATTCTCCTTTCATATTTTCAATGCCCTTATATGCCATTTTGCATTTTTCTCTTTTTCTTTATGTTTATCTCTACTTTTAAGTCAAAGTTATACCTCAAAAAATACCCCAATATCATCAAAAATTGAGAAGATTTCCAATGCACTCCAAACACTCGAATAACGTGTCTCAACTTTAATTTAAACATGTTTTGCATCAAAATACAATATAATATACGCATTAAACACATGACACACAAAAATAAAATATATTTTATGATATCTTATCCATAACGTGTAGGTCTCGCCTCGAACATCTAAACACAATTTAAAACCTAAGAATTCTTAATTAGTCTGCTAATCAAGTTTATGAAATTCTCGGATTTCACAAAACCGATTTTTGATAAATTTTCATATTTATGTACTTTTAGGGTTTTTATCACAGATCATTTTTGGAAATGGTTTTTATGCACACTTTCAATTTGAATATGGTTGTTCAAATGAGTTTGGGGATTTTTACAAATTTCTCAAATATATACATATTTAAAAATGGGATATGTCGATACCACAAGTTTCATACGATTCAATTTCGACTCTTTCGATTTTTACACTAAAACCTTTATATGAATTGTTTTCCTTACCTTGTTATTATAAGAATTTCACTTTACCTTATTCATCATAGTTGAACTATCCTATGACAGGATGAGGTAGAGGAATAGGTTGAGGTAGTAAACAAGACAAAGGGAAAGGTGTAGTGCAACCAAAACAAAAAATAGAAATATGTGGGCTATCTAAAAATATAATACCTACCGAGATTAGCATTAGAGAACCTAGACCTGGGAGGGCTGAACTTAGAGAACAATCTCCATTGTCGTCTAATGAGGAAGAGTAGTTTGAGAACTCAGACCCTAGTCATTTGGTACCTTATGACCCTTCTTTCTTTGTAAGACCTAGAGCTTAAATAAGGTATTACAATGATAAGAAGAGAGTCATCATTCCTGAGAGAGGGTTCAATATTCAAAATTTGAGCAAGTACGAAGATAGAATTGTGAGTATCATCAAATATAGGGTATGGGGTCAACTTCTGAGAGATTATACAAGAAGAGAAGAAAGTGATGTTCAGAAATTGTACGACAATTTTATGATAATGGACATGTTAGTAGGGAATGGGACAAAGTGGTTGTCCAAGAGAAGAAAATCGATATTTCACATGCGAGGTTAAATAGATTTTTCGGTCTTCTACATAATAGACAAATAACGGAGGAGGATTACCCGAATGTCAAGTATGAATATAAGGAATCCTACCCTTTTTAACTAATCTAAGATGATTCTATGAATATAAGGAATTCTACCCTTGATAGCAAAGGCCACCTGAAATTTATTTTTTAGGAAGATTATGAAGTGTTGGAGTTATACATAGACGTGTGCTTTTACCCAGCCAAGCAACACTTTAAAGTGAATAACCCTATAGCCGCTCTATTGTACCATATAGTGATGAAAAAAGGTTATATCGATGTTGGAAAATTATACATGATTCTATGAAGTTCATTATGCAAATTAAAAAGAATGAAAGATTGTCATTCTCAATTTTGATCACTGAGTTGTGTAGGAAAGTCGAGGTGGGTTGTATTGCCCGATTTGACCATAAATGATGCGAGAGTGCAACGAACGAAGAAGGTGGCAAGATACAATGACTCAAATGATGAACAGAAAATGTTCATTGCAATAAATGCGAGAGAAGCGGGAAGCAACACACAATTGAAAATAGAAGGATGATATGAGAAGACGCACAGAGAGCCGCGAGTTTGATGGCTGGAGTGACTATACCGAACATTCCATTGAGTTCGACACCATCTTTATCACAACCTCGTAGCAAAGGATTTTTTCGAACTATATTTTTGTCATTAATGTGTAGCCAGGACCTGTATATAGAAGACATGATAGCCACTTGCAGGATTCGAGGAGGAACATTGATATCTCATCTCTACAGTTGCAATTTCCAACTGGGACTTACAACCAGCTGACAACTATGTTTCTCAACCCTGTATATATGGTTGATAATGATGAAGCTGATACTGAGCTCACTTCTGGACATCGACGTGTATAATATTTTTCTCATGTATGCTTTGAATGATTGAAAATACAATGTATTACCCTTGATGAAATTTTTGTTAATGAGAATTTATGTTTCCTTTTGCATTCCATTCATTTGAAACTATTGCCTTATATATTTGCATATTTATTTACATTTTTATGACATATATCAGATCATTTATGCTTTACGTGGTATGTTTGTTATTTTGAAACCCAACTTAATTTTAAACCTTGAGGACAAGGTTTGGAATGAATTTGGGGGTATTTTAGGTAAAGTATGACATTGATGGAAATGATGGCAAAGAAAGGTAGAAGATAAATTCAGAAGTACTTTTAAGTCCGATATTCAAGTCAATTGTGAAAAATTTTAAATTTCTTTCGAAATCAAGTAAGTATGCTTTTCATTTTACTTTATTTCTAGTTAGGATGTGACGCGCACTGAACGCGTCAATAAAATAATAAAACCTAAACCAATTATTTCATAGATAGTGGTAAAGAGTCGATCCCACGAAGATTGATATTCTTTCTAAAGTTTTAAAATAAAGAGAAAAACGGGGGTTTTAAGAGAATGAACAAATTAACTAATCTAAATAGCAAGGAATTAAGTTTAACGGGGAAGAATAGTTTTGAAACTATTGAATGAAAGTACTTAGGTCAAGACATACAAGTTCGGTTCGATAAAAGATTGGATTTGATCTTCAATCTATGTAAAGTATGCAAATCAAAAGTATCATAGTGTAGCTATGGACCCGGTAATGTACGTGGTTCCTCGTACTTTCTATTATCGATAGCCAAGGTACGACAATGACTACTTCTCTAGTCAAACATATAACTGTAAAGTCCCAGAATTTGCTAATAGTAAATTAGTCTCTAATCAGGGTTACCGACCCAAGACGCGCCCGAGAGCCGATACACGGTCCGAATACTCAGAGTGAAGACTGGGTAGTATTATATTTTTGAGTGATGGATGCCTAGTGTGATGTATATGTGTAGACTACTAAGTCACTCCTACTAGTATATAGAAGTTGAGACGTAAGCGGGGATGTGACGACCTGTTACCTTAAGCTGTTGATTTGTGTTAATCTAAATCCTAATTAACCTGAGTTAGGCTCGTAGTTAAGTCTAACGTACCTCGATTAGCGTGTGTATGGATTTATGTGATGATTGGTTTGGTTGGAATGCTTAATGAATTTTATAGGTTGTGGGATTAATAGAAAATCAATACAAACCTATAATTAGAAAATAGGTAATTATTAAATAAATAGCCAGTAAACCTAGTGCGAGGAGGGGGTCGTGAAATGAATGTGCACACTTAAGACACTCGTAGGCATGTCCGGGGAATTTATTGGCGAGAAAATACACGAAATATATATATATTTATATATAGTTGATATATATATATATTAAAACTATAAGTTTGGTTAGAATTATATGGATCATTTGATCAAACTCGAGATGAGCATAAGTGTTGATGGTGTCAAAATGCGTATCACTTTAAGGAGTGTCATTTTAACACATCAATCACTTGATCAACCTCGAGATAGCGCGATGTGTATCTCAATAAAATCCATATATTTAAATAAAAAACATTCATTCTTATCCTCAGATTCATTCGATCAATCGAGAGGGTGAGGAACAAAACAGCTTAAGGTTTTGGGTTTGGAGAGGATTCTCTATTAAATCAAAGTGATCAAACAACTGTTCAATCGGATATCATCATCTTGGTAAGTTAAGTTTTGATTTTG
This sequence comes from Stephania cephalantha, assembly GCA_039657325.1. Taxonomy (NCBI): domain Eukaryota; kingdom Viridiplantae; phylum Streptophyta; class Magnoliopsida; order Ranunculales; family Menispermaceae; genus Stephania; species Stephania cephalantha. Next base: position 11,937,843 of record CM077575.1, read on the forward strand.
AAGTTGAATTCATAGTTAGGTGATGATTTCTCTATGAATTGTTGTTGTTTATGATCGGAATGGGTTGTTACCTCACTAGAGGTCCGCCCTGATGTATTAGGAAAATGTTTGATGTCATTTTAGAGATTTGGTAATGGAACAGTGGCTTCTTGCCTTATTTATTGTCTAGATAGTACAGGGTGGAGCGTGTTTAACCTAGCAGAGGAGTGCGCTCCCTTCATCAGTTAGGATAAACCCAGTTGGTGGAGCACGCTCCATCAAGTGAGGGAGCACGCTCCCACCCCTGAACACGACAACTGGGTTGTGTTTTATTTAGAATTTCATAAGGTCTTGGGGACTGACTTATGGGGTTCTAAACATAGGGTATTATACTTATATTAATCACAAATGGTTTGTGACAGGTTGTGGAACACTAAGAAAGCATGAGTGGCTCGAAAACCTTGGGAATTTGGAAACTTAAACCGAGGTAAATATGGATTCGCTTATTTATCAATGTTGTTTGGCTATTTTAGTATATGTAGTTCATGTAGTTTATGGACTGAATGGGGGGACTATGTGCATTATGATGTTTTAGTTAAACGGAAAACGATGTTTAATGTGAACCACATGAGTAACTCATGGTGTTGAGAACAGGTTTTATAGGAGATGGGTTACATTCCCGGCCTATATGTAACTCTTGCTCAATTCGATGGGTTGCGGGGGTTACATACTCACTAGAGAGTTTCAAATAGAACCATCGGACATTAATGTATTGATTAGATCCCACATCGGCCAATGTGTTAATCTAGCAATCGCATTAATGGGGTCTATAGGTAATCGACCCTAGTTTTATAAATAACATGGGAATCATAGTGAAATAGTCATTAACATACGAACTTGCATCTATTATTTATTGAAATATATGCTTTACATAATCTTGTTAGTTAACATTGGTGCATATTGTTATTGCATAATGTTCTTGACTATTATGCAGAATAGTGATAGCTTTATGAATCTTTACTTACTGAGCAAGATGGAGCGCTCACCCCAATTAACTTCTCAAGAAAACTAACGAGCACTACGACTATGGGATAGAGAAGATTTATGAGTCTTGATCTTCTCTTTGATGTAATGAATCTTCCCTTTTCTAATATATTTGTATTGAATTACAGTTTTGTAATATCACAAGGGATGAGAGGTTTGTATAACCGAGATTTATTCTGGTTGGATTTTTTTATGTCGTTTAAATATGGAAAAAAATTTAATTTTTGCTATGTTTGAAATTTGATTTACGTCGATGTTCGATATAAAATTGTGTTTATGAGGAGTTTAAGGAGAGGCTGCTTGCTCTAGTTAAGTCTAGCAGGATTATCGAAGATTAATTAGGGTTTCAGGCCAAGCATCACCCTAATCGGGTCAGGGGATGCTACAGCTTGGTATCGAGCCTAAGGTTTATCACTTTTAACTTTAGTGGTAACTTTAATACAATTTGGTATTATAAACACGGCTCTAACCTCATTTTCACTTTTGAATTGTCTTCGAAATAGGTGATGGTATATCCTTCGTACCGGAACCTAAGTTTATTAACTCGAGAGTTGTCTCGAGTTATGAATAAGCTTAGGGTATGATAAACAATTTTAATGTGAGTTTTAGAGGTAACTAAATGATAAAAGACAAAGATATGTTATTTGTTGTGTTATATAATATCTATGTGGTAAATATAAGAGTTATGTCATTCCTAAACGATAAGAAGATGGTTCATGTCCATCGATTTCTCACGATATGAGAAAGTCTTGAAGGTAGGAGTTCAAGAGATTCTTATCCTCGAGAAAATTGAAAAGGAAAGACATAAGGAAACTTAAAGATGGTAGACCACTTTGAGAGGTAATTTAATAATATTATTGAGACGAGTTGAGAAATAATGAAAGTTATTTAGTAGATAAATTAGTGGTTAATGATAAAAACATATTTTAGGTTAAGAAACCACTAATGTATTTATACTTAATAAGTTGTTAGAAAGTAAAAATTCCATATATGGTATGAATCCATATTGGAATGATAAGCAAATTGTCAGTTAATGAAAAATGAAATTGAGAATTTTAAAACTGGAAAACAGTTTAATCCAGAATATAGCAGTGAGTTGGTAAGATATCATGGTCTGATATTTTAGATTGGTATAGTCTAAATTGGGGATAATAAGTAGTCAATGAATCAGAGGATTTTAGAAATCCAAAGAATAATGCATGATAGCGGGAATGAATATTAGTTCCCTAAAACTAACAACTCATTATGACAATAAGGTGAAATCAATTGTTCTCAAGAGTTAGTTGAGATCTTGCTGTCACAGTGATATGATCAGAGTTAAAGATATACTTAAAGATAATCTCAGATGATTGCTGGATCACTTTAAGTAGATGGTGGAAATCATTAGAACTTACTAGAACTCATGCTATGTTTATGAATGAAGAGTGTTAAGTTTTGAAGCTCTATTGTAATCAAGTTGTTATTGTGTTGTCAATAATAACAAGAATGGAATCTTTGAAGACTTAGAACACAATAATAACAACATAGCCTCGGTCCCAAATTAATTAGGGTCGACTATATGGATCAAACTTTTCCATTGTGCTCGATTAAGTGCAATTGATGGTGAGCTTTCCAAACCATTCAAATCCCTCTTATTTAATGCATCCCATGTTAACTTTGGTCTACCCCTAGCTCGTCGAATTTCTACAATTTTTATTGCATCAAGTTTTCTAGTGGGGGCTTTTGTAGGCCATCTTTGCAGGTGACCAAACCAGCGCAACAACCCTTCCTTAATCTTTGTACAATTGGTGATACTCCTACTTGTCTTTGAATTTCTATATTTCTTATTCTATCTTTATGATTTTTACCACACATCCATCTAAGCATCCTCATTTCTGCTACATTCATTTTATGTAATTGTTGTTGCTTTATCGCCCAACATTCACTTCCATAGAGCAAAACTAGTCTAATTGCGGTCCTATAAAAAAAAATTTAACTTAGTAGGAACATTTCAATCACAAATCACCCCGGTTGCACTCCGCCATTTCTTCCATCCAGCTTGAATTCTATGTGTGACATCATTCTCAATATTACCATCATTTTGTATGATTGATTCTAGGTATCTAAAGTGGTTCACCTTATGAACTTCTACTTCCACTTATTTTACCACTCCATCATCTCGATGTCTAATGTTTCTAAACTCACAGTGCATGTATTCGATTTTCGTCCTACTCAACTTAAAGCCTTTAGATTCTAATACATTCCTCCAGAGTTCTAATTTCCTATTCACTTCATCTTTTGTTTCATCCACTAAGACAATATCATCTGCAAATAGCATACACCATGGTATATCCTCTTTAATATGCATAGTTAGTTCATTCATAACTAAAGTAAATAGATATGGGCTTAAAGTCAATCCTTGATGTAGTCCTATTGTAATAGGGAAACCTTTTGTAGCTCCTCCAAATGTCTTTATACTCGTTACTACTCCATCATACATATCCTTAATAGTGTCTATGTATCTAACATGCACTCATTTTCTTTCTAAAACCCACCAAAGAACATCTCTAGGGACCCTATCATATGCTTTTTCAAAATCTATGAATACTATATGAAGATCTTTTTCTTTTCTCTATATTTTTCTAACAATCGTCTTTCAAGGAAAATCGCCTTCATAGTTGACCTCCCAGGCATGAAGCCAAATTGGTTCTCTGATATTGTTGTTTCTCTCCCTAGCTTATTGTCAATTATCCTCTCCCAAACTTTCATAGTGTGACTCATAAGTTTAATTCCCTGGTAGTTTGGGCAACTTTGAATGTCTCCTTTGTTTTTGAAGATTGACACAAGCGTGCTGCTTCTCCAATCCATTTGCATCCGTTTTGATTTTAGAATTTTATTGAGAAGTTTTGTTAATCAAGGCAATCCAATTTCCCCTAAGCATTTTCAAACCTCTATAGGTATTTAATCTGGGCAACATGCTTTCCTTATTTTCATTATTTTCAATGCCTCTTTAACTTCTAGGATTCTAATATTGTGTGTATAGTTTATATTTTTTTCTTGGTGTGGTTTTTCATTTATTATAGTATCAACTTGGCTATCATTAAATAAACTATCGAAGTAACTTCTCCATCTCTCCTTAATATCATCCTCGCGCGTTAAAACATTTTCATTTTCGTCCTTAATACATCTTACATGACTTAGGTCTTGTTTCATTTTATCTCTTAATTTGGCTAGTCTACATATATTTTTTTCACCATCTCTATTACCTAACCTTGTATATAGATCTTCCATGAAATTTGTTTTAGCTTGACTAACCGCTTTTTTAGCTTGTTTTCTAGCTTCTCTATATTGATTGTACGTATCTTCATCTTGACACTTAGGTATTTTCCTATACATCTCTCTTTTAGTCTTAATTGCTCGTTATACATCTTCGTTCCACTATCATGTTTCCTTCTTTGGTGGTCCCAAGCCTTTATATATACCTAATACGTTTGATCTCACTCTCCTTATGCAACTACTCATTTCTAGCCACATTGTATTAGCATCTAAGTCAAGATTCCAAACATTTTCCTTTAGTAGTTTTTCTCTAAACTCTACTTGTTTACTATTTTTTAGGTTCCACGACTTTATTCTAGGGTCGCTAACTCTTTTATTCATATTATGTCGTCGTTTTAGCCTAATATCAAGTACTACTAACTTATGTTGGATAGTAAGTGTTTCACCAGGTATTACTTTGCGGTCTCTACATATTTTTCTTAGTAAAAGAAAATCTATTTGACTCTTGTTATGACCACTACTAAAAGTAATTATATGCGACTCCCTCTTCCTAAAACTAGTATTTGCAAAGACAAGATCGTATGCTGAAGCAAATTCTAAGATTGATTCTCCTTCTTAATTTCTATTGTCGTAACCAAAACCTCCATGAACTCTCTCAAACCTATCGTTACTTGCCCTGACATGCCCATTTAAATTTCCTCCAATAACTTTGAAGATAGAAGATGCACAAATATTATTGTACATAATTGTAAATTGTGATGGTAAATTAGTTCAAACCAGATTTTGCAACTGTCAAGTACTAAGTTTTAAAGGTAAATTACTTGTATAAGTGTTGAAGATTAACAACAAATCAGAGGATTTGACTGGAACTGAGACAATATGGGATTGTCACATATTCAATGTCAAGGCAAAAGAGAAAAGTAATCTTGAAATAATTGAATATTACAAAGGATTGATCTAGGAATCTCTAGTATCATTGTGTAATTTATTCAATTAACTCAATGAGGATTGTCGTAAATTGAAGTCATATACAAGGATGCCTTAGAAGGAAGTTGAAGTATATTTGACTACAATGTTTGTTGGATGATACTTGAATTATGGAAGACGTTATAGGTTTATCCTAACACGTCTTATTCAGGTAAGAATGTGTGTTGAAATAATAAATCAAAATTGTTGCTTATACTTCTAGTTAGATATACAGTTCAAGAAATTCAAGAAGAACTATCCAGAATTGATAATTTTGAGTTAAATATTTTGGTAATTGCACCAAATATGGAAAGATGTCACTTGTAAATAAGAGGAAAGGTTGTTGAGAGTTTTTTAAACTCCCTAAAGTTAACATAATGAGCTTCAAACTGTGGAAGTTTAAAAAGTGAAATTATCAGAGTGATAGAAATGGAAGGTAAAACTAATACCTTGAATTTCCTAAATGTTAGGAATTCACTCTGAAACATCACTTATTAAGGTCATTGTGTTGACAATTCCTTCAAAAGGAAAGGGATAGTGAACGTAGTTATGATAAAAGCTAATCAGTATTATCTTTTTAGTGATATGTATATTGATGAAAAATTGAAGTTATGCGTAGGCACGTCATCAGCCGAGTTGTCTGGATCGGTAATTAGAAGTATGTTCTTTAGAGCTTAGATTGGAGCTAAGCTAATGTAACAACCCAAATAATCTAATCCTAGTCAATCTATCTTGTAGGACCATGACCTAGCGGCCACTCCTACGTGGCATTCCAAGTCACAACTCGACGTCGGCACCGAGGTAATTATCAAATTAATTATTTCTATTTGTTTATGATGTCATGTAATATACTTTACTTATCTAAATTAACCTACAAATTGTATTAGCTCTAACGTTGGACGAGTGGGCTATAATATATATAGATGCGTGCACGCAGGAATTTAGGTGAGTCGATGTGCTAACGGGGGACTTGGGTGGACGTACAATTTAGGCTTTTATTTGATAAATTATGCCTAAAATATTTTGTGAAATCAAAATACTCACCTAAGTCATGAAATTAAAATGAATTGCTTATCCTAGATATTAATCTAAGCTAAAATTAACTAATTTAGTTCATAACATCTATTGTCTCGAATTAAAAATGCAAGTCCCTAAAGTTTTAATAAAATCCCATGAGATCATGTTTATGGAGGAATTTTAGGGTGGACATGTTTTAATTAAAAATCACCTTAGATCCACATAGAGATGAGTAATAAGTGGGATGCTAAGTAAATCCTAGGATGAGTATTTAAGCATCTAAAAGTCTATAAATTGAGGACTTAGTGAAGAGACCACTAATTACCTCTACATGCATTTTCTTGCTAGAACCAAGAGAGAAGACTAAGAGTGCTGGGATTTTAGATGATTGGGAGGATAAAGGGAAGAAAATTGAAACCGAGATTGAAGAAATTTCAGCCCTATAAGAGTTCATGACCTAGGTACTTTCTTTTCTCTCTTTTTCTTGCTCTAAGTAATGGAAATTTGGGGTTTTTGGAGACCTAATTCCAATTCTGAATTTTTAGAGCTTCGATTATCTTTATAATGCAAGGATTTTGAGTATCAAACGGGGTGTTCAAAAGTACTTTTGTGGGATCAAGTCTTTGTTTTCAAACTAGCCATGTTTGTTGTTCAAATTTGGAGTTTTAGTGATAATGGATTGTTCTTTAAGTTGTGGAATATTTAGATCACTCATATTCACTTCAATAACAAGTATCTTGATTGGGTTTCAATTATGGATAGTAACTTCTTGGAATTGGATTCTTGGTTTCTAATATTTGGGGTTTATATTATTCATGAACAATGCATGTTTGATGAAATGTCACAATGAAGAGTTGCATTATGTTAAGTGTTAGGGATTCATTGATTCTTATTTTTGAGTTATTTGGTTAATTTGAAGGGATTATTAGGACCCTAGTAGAGTTAAAAAAAAATGGATGGAATTGTTTTCATGAGTTGGTGTCATGAATTGAGTTGAATGGATGAATTGATGCCTTGAATTGATGCCTTGAATTGAGCCAAAATTATAGCTAAAATTACAGATAGCATAAGTCCTTCATTTCTTCTCAGTATTGGCTGGTTTTTTATGAGTCATTCTTGGATATTTGGACAAGATTCTTACCAAAAATCATATTTTTTTGGATGCGTAGTTTGAGAGTTATGAATTTCCTAACACTGTTGGTCTGAAACTCTCTCAAGTTGAGTTGCTTTGGTATTTTAAGCACAACTCTCTCAATTTTAATCAAATTTGAGTGTACTTCACCATTTTGGTAAGCTAATACATAGAAAAAAACTTAAGATCAGTATTTCTTAAGAATTTAGTCATATTCTTTGTCGAAAATGGACTGAAAATCAGTGCTAACCCGTCGAGATATTCCTTTTGCAAGTGTTTGGATATCAAGACCTCTTTCGAGGGTCTCCACTAGTCCAATAATAACCAAAATCTCCAGAATAGCTTAAATTACTATAAATTAGGTTCTCTAAAAGTTTCAAGTGACTCAGAGGTGTTTCGAATAGCTTTTCAAATGAGTTTTGAAATAGGTAAAACTTAGTTACTTAAGGTGTTCCGGGCATCAAATGATGTCGGAATTGAACCAAAGTTTTCAGAATGTGTTATTATATCATATTAAAAGTGTCCACTGAGTTTCATAATCTTTTGGTGTGCCTAACTTAGTTTTCAAGTCATGGTTCGAATAAGAGATCAATAATTACAAATAAGGACTTAAAGTTTTACTTAGAGTCTCAAATTTGGTTTTTGTTCATATTGATGAGATTTTATCACTCAAAAACCTTGGTTTAAAGTAAATAGACTTCAATGAACCAACATCGAGAATTTTGGAAATTTCTATGAGTGTTTTAGTCGCATTTCAAGTTGCATAAAAATCAAGTTCTTGGAAATTATTTTAAGGTCCCTAAGGGGCTATTTTGCAAACGAATGCATTAAACCAACTTGAAATGATTTCCAATGGGATTTGATGATTCAATAACACTTAAAACAATAGGGAAAATGCTTACAACCTTATAACACCAATTTTGGATATTTTAATCGAGTTAAGAATTAAAGGGGCATTTAAAATTATTAAAAGATACCTCGCGGGGTTATTCCTTCACATCAAGGCTTTGAATATGGTAAGAATGAGTGACTTACATCGAGGATATATTATAAACTTGTTTAGGACACATCAAAGTTGTGATTTGGTCTAAGTTAAATAGAAAAAGGCATTAGGATAAATAATGGATTGTTTTATAATGAACTGAGACAATCAAACTTAAATAAGCTCTAATATATGAAAAATGAGCCCTAATAGGTACTAGGGGCCTAGAACGTTAGTGCCGGGTATCAGGAGTGTAGTAAGGATGTGTGGGTGATGCGTTTATCTCAGATATTATTGCGTTTTGAGGTAAATAAACCAGTAAGAGCGTCAACATGATTTCTTTTCAACTTCTTGTTGTTAATCTTGATAAGCATTCCATACTTGTGTTCCATTCTTGTTTCAAGTGGCTTAGGGTCTAGGTAACCCACCAGTTGTGTTATCTCACGGGTTAAGCGACCAGAGTCACCGTGGCTTCTTGTTGAGGACTATGCAAGGGATAAAGCATCCGACGTTGCTATGGCTCACCTTGATAGTTTAAAAGGGGCTATTTGAAGTGACTCGAGGAGTCTGCAGTGCCTAAAGAGTCGTGTTGGGGCAGTTGGAAGTGGCCTTAGGCCCGCCGTGTCGACTTCAAGCTGTGTTTTGGTCTGATGACCCGCAGTTTAGACGGGATACCTATTCGCCTATCTATTTTGCTTCCTTGCCACTTGATTTTCACTGCTTACTTGATTAGTTTGTTTATCATGCACTTTGTCATTTTATTTACAGCTTTCTTTAAATACCAACATGATTTAGAGACTATTGTGATTTTATTACTCAAAAATATTGTTGAATCTCTTCTAGCTTTACTCACTAGAATTGTCTCCGTCACTGTTGACAATTGCAAGTCCCTCTAGTAGCAAGGGTGAGGAGACCAAGATTGGTGACTACCTTTAAGTCTTCCTCAGAGTCAGTTGTTTCTTTGTTACTATCGTAGGTATTTTAAATGTATCTATTATATTATACTTGATGTTTTTATACACATTTGGGTATGGGTTTTGAGAGTACACTTGATATACATGAGATCTATATTATGCAAGATTTCCACATCTAGGATTTGTCCTGAATTAAGTTTATTTTTTTTAGCTGCTTTAAATTACTTTCAGCTGCGTAATGAATAATAAGACTTGTAAAACTAATTAGCAAACTTAATAAGCAACCAATGGGTGAATAATTCGGATTAGAGGCTGACTAGGCTTGCATTGACCTTGCGGGGGTTGACCGGGGGTCCACGTAGGTCTAGGTCGGGCGGGGCCCAGTTTGTGGGAATTGGGGCCGTCACAGCTAATGACAATTGATTAAGTGATGCATTATTGGATAAATTGATTGAGATTATCAAGTAGGTCAAGGGGTGGCTACTAATTAGTGATATTTTATATGGATGATCTCATATCAGAATATTGAGCATGTAAAGAAAGTTCTTGGAACTCAAATAAAAAATATGGCAAAACTGTTGTGAGAATTTTATGCATTTCTTTAAAATATTCATTCAGGCAAAATCATAAAATCATTATGATAAGAATGAGTTGTTGGTAACCTAGAATGAAAATTAACAGTGTTAATTTTATAAAGAAATATGAGATATATCAGTAGGTGGAAGTTGAGTGATATTAACCTGGAAGGTTATATTATTCTTGCTCTATATAAATGAAAGTTCATGTTCAAAGATTTATGATGGATTAACTTATGTTGAAATGACAACTGAAGGTTGTGGAGGTTATATTTAAGACTGATAGAGTCTGTAGATTTCTTGCCAATATTGTAGTTTAATTCTGGTGGAAAAGTAAGCGAGATCTATATGTGCAGAAAGAGTTGAGAGTTGTGGAGAATTAGGATTATTATTTCGATGAGAAACCGAAAGTTTACTTCCCAGTGGGGAAAAGATGTATAGTAACTGGGAGGGAACTTTTCTCAATCTTCACATAATATATCTGCAACTAGTCTTACTTACAGAGAATATAATTTCTAAGCTTGTGACTTGGAAAGTAATAATTACTGGAAGAAATATTTTACTGTGTGATTTCTCTGGTATTGATATTATCAGCCTATGTATGACGTGGAGGTATTTTCCTTAAAATTTGAATACTTTACTTCGTCGTCAATTTGGTGGGGGATCAGAAGTAATGATACAAGTTAATTTGAGCTTGAGTAATTTAGAACTACACAAAAGATGTTAATAGACTGTCAGTATACAATTACAACTCAAATAAATGAAAAGATATATAAGAAAGCGTAGAAGGCTTGAGTTTCTCAAGAACTACGACTTCACTCTAGAGTGTCACCCAAGCAAGGCAAATGGGGTTGTGGATGTCTTGAGTAAGAGAAGAACATGCATAGAAAGTATTGCTACTACTAGAGCTTCTCAATTTAGAATTCATAAGGAAGCATTTATGATGATGATTTTTGTAAGTTTAACTGACACATCATCAACTAAGAGAGCTAATTCCAGAGCTACTAATATGTTCTTATGTTCTTAGATTCGGGCTGAACCATAGATGGTTTAGTGAGTGGTTGATTGTCAAAAGCTTATCAGGATTATATAGCACGTCAGAGGTTAGCGGCTAGTGTAGATCATCCTGATTGGTTAGTTTCTGATGATAATGTGTTACGATTTGGGGATAGATTGTCGATTCCAGCTCAGGAACAATTGAGGCATGAGTTGCTATAGGAATCTCATAGATATCTTTACTTTATTCATCCAAGTACGAATAAGAAGTATCATAAAATGAAGTGTATTTATTGATGGCCTGGGATGAAGACTGATATTGATGAATTTGTAAAGAGATGTGAGATTTTTCAACAAGATAAGGCTGAGCAAGGAAACTTGGAACATTCTCTGCTAATTCTTGAGTGGAAATGGGAACATATGTCAATGAATTTTGTTTCTTGTCTGCCTCTGAGTTAGCGTAGGCACGATGTTATATGGGTCGTAGTTAAAAAGTTGACGAAGTCTGCGCATTTCTTACCAATTACCATGCAGAATCCTTTAGACCAATTATATGAGGTGTATGTATGTATGGTTTGAGATTTCAAGAAGTTCCATTGTTGATTATTTTAGTTAGAGATCCGAGATTCACGTCCAGATTGTAAAGTGAATTATAAAGACAATTGGGAAATGTTCTTAACCTTAGTACGATATACTATCCGCAGACTAATGAGCAACCTGAGTTGTTGGTTTTGGTGTAAGAGGGTATGCTTCGAGCTTGTGTCTTGAAGTGTGGTGGTAACAGGAAGAAATACATTCCTTTGTGTGAGTTCTTTTATAATAATAGCTTTCAGGCTAATATTGGAATGCTCCTTTTGAAGCATTTTATGGTCAGCCTTTTCATTCACTGGAATGTTTGGACAAAAGTTGAGATACAATTTTATTGGATTTAGAGTTGATTCAGAACTACATAAAGAACACTCAACAGATTCGCCAACATTTGACTACTTCACAACTAAGATGGAAGAGTACACCAATAAACATCATAGGTTGTTGGAATTTTCGATGGATGATCTCGTTTTGTTGAAAGTCTCGCCTGTGAAAGAACTGTACAGATTTGGGTTGCAAGGTAAGCTAGTTTCGAGGTATATTGGGTCGTTCAAAGTACATGAAAGGATTGGTCCTATTGTTTAGGTTTAGAGTTTCCTCCTCACCTATCTGAAGTTCATAAATGTTTTCCATGTGTATATACTTCGCATAAAAGGAGACTCAGTTCACTCCAAGGACTTATTGGAATGAATTTGATCTTCATGAAAACTTATCTTATGACGAGCAGTTGATTCAGATATTTTATCGTAAGATTCAAAAGCTGATAACCAAAGAGATTTCTTTGGCTAAAGTGAAATGAAAATTTCATGGTAATTGAGGAACTAACTTGGTAGCGGAAGTCTTATATGAAGGAGCAATTTCCATTTCTCTTCAATACTACAGGTAATTTCAGGTTTACTTTAATTTCGAGGACGAAATTGCTTTAAATTGGGGAGACTGTAACGACTTGTTACCTTAAGTAGGTGATTAGCGTTAATCAAAATTCTAATTAACTCGAGCTAGGCTCGTAGTTAAGTGTGGCGTACCTTAATTAGCGTATGTGTGGATTTGTGTGATGATTGGTGCTTGTTTAGAATGCTTAATTAATTTTATAGGTTGGGATTAATAGGAAATTAATAGAAACCTATAATCAGAAAATAAGTTATTAAATAATAAATAGCTGGTACACCAAGTGCGACGAGAGGGTCGTGAAATGAATTTGCACACCCAAGAACACTCGTAGGCACGTCCGGTGAATTTATTGGCGAGAAAATACATGAAGTATATGTATTTATATGTAGTAGACATACAAATATATATATTAAAACTATAAGTTTGGTTTTGAATTATATGGATCGTTTGATCAACCTTGAGATGAGCGTAAGTGTTGATGGTTCAAAATACATGTCACTTTAGGGAGAGTCATTTTAACACATCAATCACTTGATCACCTCCCAGATAGCATCATGTGTATCTCGAGGAAAATCCATATACTTAAATCTAAAACCTTCATTCTTATCCTCAGATTCATTCGATAAATCGAGAGGGTGAGGAACAAAGCAGCTGAGTGTTTTTGGTTTTTGAGGGTTGATCAGGAGAGGATTCTCCATTAAATCGAAGTGATCAAACAACTGTTAGATAAGATATCATCATCTTGGTAAGTTAAGTTTTGAGTTTGAAGTTGAATTTATAGTTAGGTAATGATCTCTATGAGTAGTTTATGTTTATGAATGGAAATGGGTTGTTACCTCACCAGAGGTTCTCCTTAATGTACTAGGTGAGTGTTTGATGTCATTTTATAGATTTGGTAATCAAACAGTGGATGCTGCACTGTCCAAATAGTACAGGATGGAGTGCACTTAACCTAACAGAGAAGCGTACTCCCTTCATCAGTTGGGATGAACCCAGTTGGTGGAGCGTACTCCATCAAGTGAGGGAGTACCCTCCCACCCCTGAAAAAAGCAACTGGGCTGTGTTTTATTTAGAATTTCCTAAAGTCTTGGGGACTAACTTATGGGTTCTAAACATAGGGTATTATACTTATATTAATCACAAATGGTTTGTGACGGGTTGTGGAACACTAGGAAAGCATGAGTGACCCAAAAACCTAGGGAATTTGGAAACTTAAACCGAGGTAAATATGGATTCGCTTATTTATCAATGTTGTTTGGATGTTTTAGTATATGTAGTTCATGTAGTTTATGGACTGAATGAGGGGACTACGTGCACTATGATGTTTTAGTTAAATAGAAAACAATGTTTAATGTGAACCATGAAAGTAACTCCTGGTGTTGAGAATAGGTTTTATAGGAGATGGGTTACCTTCCCAGCCTATATGTAACCCTTGCTCAATTCGATAGGTTTCATGGATTACATACTCACTATAGGGTTTCTGATAGAACCATTGCACATTAATGGATTGACTACACAACATATCGACCAATGTATTGGGCTAGCAATCGCATTAATGGGGTTAGTGGGACCTAGTTTTATAAATAAAATGGGAATCACGGTGTAATAGTCATTTACAGACGAACTTGCATATGTTATTTATTGAATTATATGCTTTCCATAATCCTGTTAGTTAACATTGGAGCATATTGTTATTGCATAAAGTTCTTGATTATTATATGGAATGTTGATGGCTTTATGAATCCTTACTTACTGAGTAAGTTGGAGCGCTCACCCCAATTAACTTTTCAAGAAAACCGACGAGCGCTATGACTATGGGATTTAGTAGATTTAGGAGTTTTGATCTTCTCTTCGATATAATGAATCTTCCCTTTTTTAATATATTTGTATTGAATTACAGTTTTGTAATATCACATGGGATGAGAGGTTTGTATAACCGAGATTTATTTCGATTGGATTTTTCTGTACGTCGTTTAAATATGGAAAAAAATTTAATTTTTGATGCGTTTGAAATTTGATTTATGTCGATATTCGATATACAGTTGTGTTTATGTGGAGATTGAAGGAGTGGCTGCTAGCTCTAATTGAGTCTAGCGCGATTATCGGGGCTTAATTAGGGTTTCAAGTTAGGTATTGCCCTAATCGGGTTAGGGGATGCTACAGGAGACGTGCCTCAAAATGAGTGTCGGCGTAGGACCGGGGTAAAGAGTGATGTGGTGAGCTGTAATTTAAGTTAATGTAGCTTAATTAGTTGAATTAGATGTAGCTTAATTAGTTGAATTAGATGTAGCTATAGTTGATTTACATTAAATGTAACATAAGTTAGAAAATTAAAACAATAACCATTTGATGCCCCTCAAGATACGTGTGGACAAATCAAAAGACCTATTAAGTAAGAAATTGGTGTTTGTAAGGTGGAGTTAGTGGAGAGTTAGTGGAATTATGTCAAGATGTAAGTCATTAGATTAGTCCCAAGATACGTGTATGCATCAAGATCAACGTCTATTAATAAACCTTATCTTATATATAATGCATGAGATGAAACATGCAAATGGTTTCATTTATAACTTAGGAGTGAAGTAAAGCTCTGAAGAGAAAAGATCAGCAAGTTATGGAGAATTCTTGTGGATTTGGAGGAGTTGGGCAAGGCAAAAAGGATCATCAACTAGGTAAGTTACTCTACACAAAGTTTTGGAAAAATTAGAGGTGTAGTGCAGTTCTGGTTTTTAGGTGATTTCAAAGGGTAAATGAAATGATTTTCGAAATTTGTTTATATATTTGGATTCTTTTAATAAACCCTTAAATTTGCTATAAAGAAGTTTGGGATTCGGAGTTAAATTGACCACGTTATGATCAATCAAAGTATTATGTGTGTTCTTGAGTTTTATTAAAAATGAATACATATTTTGATGGTTTAATGATATATATGAAGTTTATGCTGATGTTGTTGTTATGGAGGATTTATTGGGTCCCTGGTGGAGGGTAACAGGGACCCAAGGCTTTGGTGATGGCCAATTGAAGGAGTAAACCCAAAAATTCTAAGTTCGATTTTTTTAGATTTCCTGCTAAGTGTGCTGGCTAGTGTGATACCTGTGTGTTGTACGCTAATTACTGTGAGTAGTGCACTAAGGGAGTCACTAGCACGCTAGATAAAATATTCAGCGTGCTAAGTGCTCTAGATAGGATACTGACTGCGATTTCTTAACTTAAACTCAAACACCTTAAACAAGCTTAACATCTTGATTGAGAGTCTAAATACATTCTAAAACTATTAAATGATACCAAGAGCCTAGGGAAGAGTCTCGGAGCTTGGGTATGAGTTTTAAGGTGTCGAGAGATTGGATTAGCATATGAGCTTGGCGTGGATTGTAAGTAAACTGATTGAGATATCTATTTACATTTCTTTCCATTATGCTTCTTGTTTATAGTTATCTAGACTGATGTGCTATTGTACTCTAAATGTCATGACTTGTTGCCTTCTCTCTTTTCATGAGTTTGTTATCATGGCATTGGTTGTTGTTTAAATGGTATTCATTGACTTTTAATCATGTGCTATGTCATTCTTGTTTCAGGGTCTTAATAGAAAAACATGCTATTAGGTGAATGATTTGTGGTGTTATAAATTACATTCCTTTGTGTTCGTTTGAGCTATTTCATTATGAATTCCTTTATTGTGTTATTTCTTAAGTTGTGAAAGTAGTTCTTGCATCTATGACCATTATAGAGATGGGTCGCGGCACACGTGGTCACTAAATTTCTGGGGATGTCAAGATCTCACCACAAGCTTGTGCGGTACATGGGGTATGGTACCCGGGGTTGTTAGCAAGTATTTATATATATCTAAAAGGGCATTATAATGATGTGAAGGCATCTAAAAAACTGATTACGCCCTAAGAAATGGAATATAGTTTATGTGATTTAATTTCATAGTCCACCGGCCCTAAATCATTACTGGTTAGCCAAGTGTCAGTTTCACATAATTTAACTTATGTATCTTTTAGCATGATTCTTGTTTTAGCTTTCTTTGATATTATTTTCCTTTCAGATACTTGTTATATATTTGAAAATGTGGATAAATGTCTCGCAGTGTTACTTTCTACATTACTATACTCACTGTCTTTTTTATGACGGTGGGTGCAAATAATTCGAGTAGCAAACCAAGGAAGGAGAACGTTGGCGTTTAGTTTTGAGCTGACAGGGGATAGTGCCCGCTACTTTTGTAGGTGATCATTTTGTGTATCAAGTACTTATATCTTTTGGTATAACTTTGGTTGTATATTGGGTTGAGAGACTATACTTCCCTACTGTTACATTTATTACTTTGGTTAGTTATATTTGATCGTATGTTTACCTGGTTTCCACTGTTTGTGTTTTTATAAATGCTTTCGCTAATTTTATTAAGTCTTCCGCTGATAATTAAGATAATTGTAATAACTTCTTAATTAACTTTGAAAATTATAATTAACAACTAATGATTAATAACGATGTTGATCATGTATAACGAGATGAATAAGCGGAAAAGGCTGACTAATGCGTTGTTAAGTCCTACATGGCGTGGATTAGGGCTTAATGACGGGATTAGGCCGTGCGGTACTCGGTTTGGGGAACCGGGCCGTCACAATAACCTTAGACTCAAGCGAATTGGATTTAACATGATGATTGCAATGGGTTTTGTGAAGGCACTACACCTAGACAACTCGATCGCACAAGTAAGGATGCTTCTTATTTAGCCTAGATTCCTGAGGTACTTGACCGGTTCCAAAAGGGTCGAATCAATTGATTGGTCAATTTCCACTTGTGTAGTCTTCTTACATAAGGACAAATGCGTATGACTCAATAGCAATAAATCAAGGTTTAAATCAAAGTTTAACCCTAATTAATCATGCAATACCAAAGAAAATAAAACATCAATGAAAAGCAATGAAATTGAAAAAAAATAGATATCACTATCCATGAATAATAATAGTCAAACCTCCCTCGTAGTCTTGCCTAGACCATGAGATTAGTGTCTCATGGATGAAGAACACAAAATAATAAAAAAAAGAAAGCAGAGAGGAAGAAAAATAGAAGTTGAGAGAGAGAGAAAGAGAAAGAGTCGATTTGGTCCTCTCAATCTATTTTCCTATATAATCGATACCTATATATGTATATATATTATGTTAATAAAATAAAATACTTCTTAACAAATCAAAACAAAAGCTTCCAAATTTCTGCCCTTAAATCTTGCAATACAAGCAACATACACCACATGTCTAGCTGTTGGATCTTCATCATCTCACCATGACACGCTTCTCAAGGCCAAATTCATGGACATTTCATGTATGCACATCAATCTCCATACACCTCGTGCTACACTGGATCGCCACCTCCATAAATTGATCAGCATCAATTTGGATTTCTCCTCATGCTACCCCCATTCAATATTTGCCACGTCATCAACTGTGTTCTTCACACGTAGACCTACCAAAGACACCTTGAGATGCAAGCTAGCCCGATTTTCGATGTAGAACGTATCCGGGCATATGAATACTCGATTTTGCATAGTTTTTTGCCCTAGATCTAACTGCGGATTCCATTAAACTTGAAAATAATAAGTAAAGATAGTTAGGCTAATATTTTGGAGACTTAACGATAAAAAAATATAAATACCTTAAATAATATACATAATTACTGACTTATAAGGATGATAATGAACATAGAACAAATTTTCGAATGGAAGAGATATTTTGTTACCCAAGTTAATTTTATGATAGAAGGAACCAACTTTTTTTTTTTTTTTGATTAACTTTACTACTTGATGTGAACATTAAATTGGAAACCTTGTGTTAGTCATGATAATGGGTATAAAATCGAAACAATAGTGCAAGATAAAAAAGATAAATTTCTATGAATCTTATTATACAAAAGCTATGGATTAAGTATTTTTATAGTATTTTTACAAGTTAGAATGAATACTTTCTTCAACTTTGGTGGATAGTGAGAAGTGTTAACAAGAGTTTATAAAAATAAATATATATAGAGTCCTATAGGTTCCAAAGGAAATGGAGCAGGGACTTAAAATCAAAAGTAAAAGAAATATGTTAAAAATAAAACAATTAGAATGGAAAAAAATAATTTATTTGAGAGATGAAGAAGATGGATGTTCTTAATTTCTTCAAAAGAAAAGATTTAACTCGAGTACTTGAAACTAGATTTGAATGAATTATTTCTTAATCTAACATGTTTTAAAATGACATATTCATTAGTATCTTGGTAAAACTCCTATTGATTTTGATAGTGGTAATATTATAAAATAATTTTCAAAATTAAGATTTATCTAGTGGTTTTTGTATTTTGAGATTCTACATTAGTCATCGTAACCTTGATGCTTGTCAGTGGAGATTAGGAAAACCTATGGCATGCACTAACCTTGGTAATGAACTTCAAGTTCTAAAGAGTGTTACATTAAGTGGTCGAGTTATCATTAAGGGATGTTTTTTTATTTACTTGTGGGTAATATATCTCTATTTGGAAATCGCTTCTATTTTAAAATTTCTATAATTTAAAGTTAAGATGAATTAGATTAAAATCAATATATATATATATATATATAAAAGAATGAAAAGAGAATACGATTGAGAGTATTCCTTTGCTCGGGACAGCAAAGTACTGAGTTTGGGGGTATTTGACAAGTTAATAATTAGACACATTTTAAAGTGTAATTTATGTTGATTTTTAGTATAAATGATTATCTTACACTAGGTATTCTCTTATTTTTTTGATTTCAGGTTTTAAATAGAAAAATGAAGAAATGGAAGAAAATTGAAAGAAAAATGAAATATTCAACTGGAAAACAACACTAGCGATTAGCCAGCGATTTGTATTAACACTAGAATTCGCCAATTGAATCGGCATCAAAAGGAAGCTAGCGAATCCACGGCGAATCAGAGAATGGACTATAAATCGCTAATGAAATCGATGGAGCGCTGAGAGCTAAATCCAGTGATTTGCTTAAAGATTTGTGCATAAGTGACGGTGACAATTTTTTAAGATTAATATGAGGAATTTGTGTTTATCAAGGAGATGTATTCCTAGGGGAACTATATACAGGACCAAAGAGCTTCGAAATAACTCTCTGTACTATCTTCATTTCTCAATTCTTTCGTTTCTTTTCCATTACTCGTGAGTTTAGTTCTATACGTGAAGCAATATTGGAGCATTGATTTAAAGGTAATTATTTATTTATTAATTCAGTGCGTCTTTTGTTTATATTTATGTATTGTTTAATTTCAACATGTGTGAGTAATTTATTAATCTAAACAAACCCTAAGCATGCAATATACTTTAGATTGTTATGTATTTATAATTATGGAATTATGTACTTAATGCTTTAGATTGATTCATACACGTCAATCACGGATAAAATAAGTTATTTTTGCATATTACAGCTAGTAATTCTTTATGTTGAGTGCATAGTGGACAATATGTTCCTTAATATAAAGTATTCAATTATATGTTTACAGTTATTTACAACAATTATAAAAGTAGTGACTAGGATTAATCTATAGGGCATTTTCTGAGTGGATGTCTTAGGTGATTGTGTTCTAAGTTGTTTATTATGTGGCTTCGGTAATATTGGCTTAGATTAGGCATGATTTTCATTGAACTTAATGTTATCGTATTTCTACATTGTTGTGTTATATCCAACGGGAAGACTTACAATGATAAGAATGTGGTATTTTCATTGAATTTAGGAAAATTGGTGGCTGGCTAAAGACTAACAACCTATTATGAATTAAAGTTTAATGATTCTAAGATTCCATATAAAATAATTATAAATATATTATGAAGTAATGTTATGTTTTGGAGTTTGAGAACAATCCGAGTTTATTATAATGTTTAGTGGGGCCTTGTTTAGATGATTGTTAGATATTTTATTTAAATTGATTTATCAATTATTTATTTATTAGTTTGAGTATATTAAGTTAGTTTATTTAGTTTAAGTTGTTTAAAGTTTAGTTATTTTAATTAAGTGTTTAGTTTGACTTTTATATTGTTTAGTGTTTATTTTCCCGTTTAGTTAAAGCAATTAAATTAAAACAAGTTAAATCTGATAAAACTTTAGGATAGATTAAATTCTTAAGAGATTTGAAAAATTAATGTGGAGACGATATCTCATTTACCACTACTACAAAATAATAGTAAAATATGAGAATTTATTGTACACGCTCGACACGTGTCAATTTTTGGCGCTGTTGCCGGGGATTTTAAAAATAATCTCTTGGAAACCTTCTTGTTGAAAGTTATATCAAATGGCTTAACACAAAGAAGAATTAACTCATAGGCAATCTAATAGGAATTCCACGGCTTATGAACCTATGTGCATAACTTTAACAACAGAATTTCCAAAATTCGAATTGAAGTTCGGACTCAAATTCTTTACCGTGCTTCTATGGTGATGATAATGAAAATGCTCAGAAATCTACTAGAGAGTTCGTACATAAAGTAAGCACGTTAAAACCTAAACATATTGAAATAGACTATGTTCAGTTAAAAGCTTTTCCTTTCATGTTGAAAGGCCAAGCTTTAGATTGGTTATTTTACCTTCCTCAAAATTCCATAACCAACTAGTCAGAGATGTTACAAGTATTTCTTGATCAATATGTTCCAACAAGACATATTAGCCTATATAGAAAGAAAATTAGTAACGCTAAGATGGAAACAGGAGAAACTTTCGATGAATTTTGGGATGTGTATAAAAATTAATCTCACTATGTCCAATGCATGGATTTGCTGATGAAACTTTAATGCAATATTTTTATGAAAGATTAAATCACTTAGAACGAGATTCTTAGATAATTTGTGTGGAGGGTCTTTACTTGATAAAACACTAACTCTATCAAGAAAAGTCATAAATACAATGACTAAGCAATCAAAGCAATATGGTGAGAAGAGTGATCTGTCCAAAGATAATCTAAGTGACATGAAAAAGGCATATAAAGCATAAAATGATAAGATAGACGAGCGAAAAGCCATGGTTGAATTATGACTAAAAGATAGATTAAGTACAGTAAAATATAATAATGAATTAAACCTTTCTAATAATGAATATCCTTTGAAACAACAAACTAATATAGAAGAAGCTAATGTTATCATGAACCAATATGATGGGTTCGTTGATCCTACTTACAACTTTAATAGTTATGCATATTACCCACAACCAAATGTAGGTAATAATAGCAACAATCAGGGTTATCAAAGGTATAAAATATTGAATAACTTCAAAAGAGAACAATATCAAATAACTCAAATATTATAAAATGATATGACTAAAGTAAAAAATCAATTGATTTAAATGGCAACACAAATGAGTGAATTTGTAAATCAAGGAAAACTACCATCTCAACCCTATCATACTATATATGAGAAAACACCAACTATAACATTAAGGAGCGGTAAGCAGATGGATGAACCCAAAATGCCAGACCATTAGTACCTAGGAAAGAAATATAACCAAAACTAGAAAAAGAAATTGAAGTAATAAGTAACAAAACTTCCAACGAAAAGGGTAATAAACTTAATGAATATAAACCAATTAACATAGAACCACAATTCCCTCATCATTTGAAAACTAACAAAAATACTAAGAAACTATAGGAAGAAAAAAAATACCTGATACTTTAAAGAAAGTAGTAGTTAATATACCCATGTTTGAAGTCATTCAAAATGTACTTAAATTCAAAAATTTATGAAAGACTTATGCACTAATAAGATTAAGGCTAATGAAAAGGTGAGTATAGGAGAACACATATCAGCATAAATCCAAAAGAAGTTACCTCATAAATGTTCTAACCCAGGAATGTTTTTTGTTCTATGTACTATTGAGAACGTAGGAATTTCTAAAGCATTGATATAAGAGCCTCCATAAATGTTATGTGTTTATCCATTTAATTTTGGGGCATGTGCCCCAGGTCAATCAATTAACTGTCTTTATGAATACTTTTAGTTATTAAAATAGAGTCATTTGCTATTTATTATAAATAATTTGCATGTTTACATTATAATAAGATCCATGGGTATTTACAGAAATATCATAAATGTCCCTAGTCGATCATTATACTAGGAACTATAATGAATTAAGACTAGTGTGAGTCTTGATTGATGATAATATGATGATTATACGTATAGGGATACGAATCAAGATCACGAGTACTTGTTAGGGAACAAAGTACTGGACCGACCCGCTATGAGAACATCACGTGGATTACGTCATAGTTGTTTCTCATGATAGGTATATTTTTCAGTCCTCTAACTTGAGATTACCAGAGACTTCAACATTAGAAACACAGTGATTTGACACAATCAAACATTGTCTTTAACCGGACGATTATAAAGGTTATGATTGGTTACTGTGTGAGCAATGTGATGAAGTTGTGTAATCAAGATAGAATTTGTCCATCTCATATAAAGAGAGATATCCAGTGGATCCCTCGATGTGTTAGACTGTTAAAAGGCCTAGTCTAAGTGAATTGATATTGATCAATGTCACTTGGATGTTTTCGGTCTACCTAGAGATCGAGACTAGTACGATTGAACATGTTGGATGACAATTCCATGCCTTATGTTTGATCAAAAGGATATCGTGTGACAAAAGGATGTTATATACATTATTGATTAGGTTGTATCGATTTGATATTCGTACAACTTGGGTAGTCATAATGTCTTGCTAGAGGCCGCTTATGACTTGTATACCAAAATGTGTTTTGGTACACTGCCAACGTTGTATGAGCCTATTGGGTCGCACACTAAGAATGGTTTTGCGAGATTTTAAGATGGTTCAGAAAAACAAATTTTATATGATAAAATTCATGACAGAAATGTCCTTTTGGTGTATTACACTTATACTTCTTTAAGTAGGGGTATATGTGTAATTTACTTAACCGTCTATATACAAGGGTTGTATAAATAGACGCTTTAAGTTAGAACACATATAGGAAAGATTAAGGGCCGAAACTCTATTTTGTTTTAGAAATGAATTAGGGTTTTCTGGTATGCTCTGGATCGTTTTGGAGAGAAACAAAAAGGTTTGGTATTCTCTCGAAGCTAGCACTTCGAATCTCGGCCGTCGTTCGTGTGTGGACTGCTGGTAGAGGGCGTTCGTCGTTGGCAGCGCCTTAGAGATCGATCAACCTTCAGAAAGGTATATTGCGACCGAGGTATGATTAAGTTTTCATGGTTTAAACGTTTTTTAATGGAATTAGATTCGGATCCTGTTGGGGTTTTTGTCAAAATTGTTTTGTAATTTCCTCTGCGTATGAACCACAACACCCAACATTAATTATAAATGACAGACGTACATTTAGAAGAAACAGGTACAATCGTACAAGTAGCAAATGGATCTATAGTTAAACCAGTAGGGTTAATCGAAGATGTACTACTTAAAGTCAATGATTTAATCTTCTTAACCGATTTATATGTCTTAGATATAAAAAAGATAATTTTCTAATAGGACTTCCCTAATCTTAGGAAGACCGTTTTGGAAAACAGCTAAAGCAAATATCGATGTTTCAAATGGAACATTAACAATAAAATGATGTAGTAAATTTTAATATATATGATACAATGAAATACCCAATGGATATTTCTTGCATATGCACATTAGATATGATGGACCCATTAATAGACAAATCCTTAAAAATAGATAAAATAGATAAACTAGAATTGGCAATCGAAGATTTAGAAGAAGATGAGGATAAAGATAAAGAAACAAAAGGTATAATAAGTATTCTAGAATAATATAATGAGATATCTCATTTACCACAACTACAAATTAATAGTAAAATATGAGAATTTATTGTACACGCTCGACACATGTCGAAATCAGTTAGGAACAAGAAGAAAATTGAGTTTATTCAGTTGAAACATGGAGCCATGTCTATTCGAAAATATGAGATGAGGTTCACAGAGTTGAGTGAATTCGCTCCAGAGATGCTGGAGTTAGAGGAAAACAAAATAGATTTGTTTCTTGGTGGACTGAATTACAAGATTCGAGTTGTGGTTTCCTCTCATCTCGCACGAGCTATGCTTTTATATTTGAGAGTGTGATGGAGGTGGAAATAGCCATATTAGCCAGACCCTTAGGAGCGGTACTTATGCAACCACCAGTACCATAGTTCCATAGGAGTTAGAGAACCCAAGAATTAACTTATCTTCAACCAAATAAGAGGAAAAGGAACTTAGTTGGAGTAGCTACACTGTCAAAATATGTAGGGACAACATTTGTTAATGCACCGATTCCACCAGTTTCTCAGGCTTCAGTAGCCAAACCACCTTTTACACCACTTCGGTCTGGAGGCAAGGGCAAGAGTATAGCTTAGTCATCACAGAAACTGATTGGATATGGGTCGGTTCCTCGGGCCAGCAATTTTCATTGAGGGCTTCCACGATATGTTATCGGTGTGGGTAAACAGGGCATATTCAAAGAGACTGTTCTATGCCACTGGCCATATCAATAGGCAGTATATGACAGCAGTACGAGGGCAAACTCACGCAGTGGTTGAGGCAAATCCATAGGCTAATAAGAGGCTTATGGAAGGCATATTAAATATTTGTGGTTGAGATATGCATGTTTTAATTGATGTTGGTTCTACAGTTTCCTTTATTGTGGGTGCAATAGTTAATGAGTTGAAATTGAAACATGTTAGTGCCAGTACATTGTTGATTTTGAGTACAACAATGAGTGAGAAGGTTTATCCTAACCTCATCTGCAAGGGATGTGTAGTCAAAATTGGGGAGAATAAATTCCCATTTGATCTAAGGGTGGTGGATTAATGGAGTATGATGCACGACTAGGAATGGATTGATTATCAGCATACCATGCCAATATTGACTATTTCCATAAGAGGGTAATCTTTCAAATCTCTAACCTTTCTGAAATTATAGTTTATAAAGGCTATAATTCTTCACGACTTGCAACTCGTAGAAGGGAAGTCACTCCTTGAGATTTAGAATTTATGGCGGGATTTGTTACCAAGATAGTCTGGTCAAGAACTTAAGGTTAATGAAATACCCGTGGTTTGTGAATTTTTGGAAGTCTTTCCATTTGACTTACCTGGACTTCAATTGCCACGTGTCATTGACTCCATAATTGATCTTATTCCTGGTACCAAACCTATATCTATTCCTCCATACCGCATGGCACAAAAAATTACGTGAGTTGCAGACTCGGCTTGAAGAGTTGTTACATAAAAGGTTTATCCATTCTAGTATGTCATCGAGGGGAGCACTAGTTTTTTGTAAAGAAAAAGGATGGAACCCTACATATGTGCATTGATTATAGCCAGCTTAACTGGTTGACTATCATGATTAAATACTAATTATCTAGGATATATTACTTTTTTGATTAGTTGAAGGGTGTCGGATATTTCTCAAAATTTGATTTGAGATATGGTTATCATCAAATGAGGATCAGGGATAAGGATAGCTCGAAGACGGCTTTCAGCACTCTTTACGAGCACTTCGAGTTTACAATGATGTCGTTTGGGCTCACTAATGCTCCCGTTGTGTCCATGGACTTGATGCATATGGTGTTTAAAGCCTATCTTGACCAGTTTATCATCAAGTTTATCTAAGATATTTTGATATATTCAAAGAAACAGGAAGAGCATTTGCACCACCTTAGAGTTACATTGCAAACTCTGAAGGATCGGCTATACGTCAAGTTTAGTAAGTGTGAGTTCTGGTCTTCAGAGGTCAAATTTCTTGGACATGTTAATGCTGAGGGTATATCTGTTGATCAAGGAAAGTTTGAGGCAATCAAGGATTGGCCTTATCCTACCACAGTGTCAGAGGTTCGGAGTTTTCTGGGGTTAGTAGGTTATTACAGACGATTCGTTAATAGTTTCTTTCGTATTGCTCTGCTAATGACTAAGCTAACACGAAAGACATTAACTTTACTTGGTCTGATGAGTGCAAGGCTGTCTTCAAAGATTTGAAGGATAGTTTGACTACAATGCATGTTCTTACATTACCTGAATCGGGGAAGGAATTAGTGATTTATACAGACGTTTCTCATTTAGGCTGGGGCTGTGTGCTGATGCAGAAAGGCAAGGTTGTAGCTTATGCTTCAAGGCAACTCAAGAATCATGAAATAAATTATCCAGTTCATGATCTTGAGCTAGCTGCAGTTATTTTTGCCTTAAAGATTTGGAGGCACTACTTGTACGGTGAGAAGTTTACAGTATTTTCAGATCATAAGTGTAACGACCCAAAATTTACTAATATTAAATTAGTTGCTAATCAGGGTTACTGACCTATAACGTGACCCAAAATCGGGTACACAGTCCTAATACTCGGCATGAGGACCAAGAATTATGTTAGATCGATGTGGTGTATGCCTAATGCGATGTATATGTCTAGACTACTAAGTCACTCCTACTTGTATATAGATGTCAAGATGTGAGTGGGGATGCGCCTCAAGTTGCGTGCCAGTGTGGGACCGTGATAGAAGGTGATGTGGTAAGTTGAATTTAAGTTTAATGTAGTTTATTTAGTTGAATTGAAGTGACTATAGTTTGATTTACATTAATGAAGCTTAAAGTTAGAAACATAAAATATTAGCCATTTGATGTTCCTCAAGATACGTGTAGACATATCAAGAGATTAATTGAGTTACAAATTGTGTTATCAAGGATGAGATAATGGAGAGTTAGTGGATTTTAATTCATGTTATGTGTCATTAGATTAGTCTCGGATGCGTGTGCACATTAGGATTAATCACCATAAATCAACCTTATCAACATATATATAACATGATGAAATAAAGCATGCAAATCATTTTCATTCTTAGCTTAGGAAAGAGGAAATTCTAGAGTGAGAGATCGGTGAAGTTGTGGAGAAATTATGGTGAATTGGAAGGGGATGATCAAGCTAAGGGACCTACACCATTAGGTAAGCAAATCTACACAACTAGTTAAACTTATTTTTGGTAAAGTTAGAGGTGTTAGTTCAGTTATGGTTTGTTTGTAATTTCAAAAGGTAAATGAAATCATTTTCGAAATTGGGTTACGTATTTAGACTCCTTGCGAAAAACCATTAAATTTGCTATAAAGAAGTTTGGGATTCGAAGCTAAATTGATTAAGTTACGATCAATCAAAGTGTTAGTTGTACTTTTGAGTTTTATAAAAAAACGCAAGCATAAATTGATGGCTTGATGAATATATATGAATTGTATGCTAATGTTGTTGCCATGCAGGATGTATTGGGTCTCCGGTAGAGGGTGGCAGAGATCCGAGGCTTTGGGGATGACCATTTGAAGGAGGAAACCCTTGAAATTCAAAGTGCAGAATCTTTAGATTTCCTGCGTTTAGCATGCTATTTAAGTGTAATGCGCTAATTAGTGTGAGTAGCGCGCTTAGGGAGTCACTAGCGTGCTAGATAAACTACCCAGCGCGCTAGGTGTTTTGGACAGCTCACTGGCTGCAATTTCTTAACTTAAACTTAAACATTTTATTAATCCTAAACACCCTAACTGAGGGATTGAACATACAATAAAACATATGTAATCATACCAGGAATCTAAGGAAGAGTTTTGAGGGTTCAGGTATACGTTTGGAGGTGTCGGGAGGTCGGATTAGCTTATAAACTTGGAGTGGTTTGTAAGTAAACTGGTTGAGATATTTATTTCCTTTTCTTTCCATTATGGTTCTTGCTTACAATCATTTGGATTGATGTGCTATTGTACTATAAATGCCATGACTTAGTTGTCCTCTCTCAATTTAAGAGTTTGTTATCATGGCATTCGTTAATGTTTTTATGGTATTAACTGAATCTTATTCACGTGTTATGTCATTCTTGATTGTTAAGTGTGTAAATCAAGTAGAATAGCTTGCTATTAGGTAGAAGATCTATGGCATTGTGAATCCATATCCTTTGTACATTACATTGTTGGATTCCTAAATTGTGTCATTTCTTGAAATGTGAAAGTAGTTAGTTCTTCTATCTATGACCATTTTATGATAGAGATGAGCGGTACATGGAGTCACTAGATTTTGGGGTTGTCGGCAATTCACCACTAGCTTGTGCGGCATACAGGATATGGGACCCGGGGTTATCACAAGTAATTACATATATACGAGAAATCGGCAACATGAGTATTATATCTACGCCTTAAATAATGGAACATAGTTGATGTGATATAGTTTCATAGTCAACCGGCCCTCGATCATTACGGCTTAGCCAAGTGTCAATTTCGTGATATTTAACTTAAGTATCTTATAGCATGATTCTTGTTTCAGCTTTTTATGCTATTATTATGCTTTCAGATACTTGTCGTATATTTGGAAATGTGGATAAATGTCTCTCAATGTTACTTTCTACATTACTATACTCACCGTCCTTTTATAACGATGGGTGCAGATAATTCGAGTAGCGGACCAAGGAAAAAGAAGATTAACGACTAGTTTTGAACCATCTGGGGATAGTTCCTGCTACTTTTGTAGGTGAACATTTTATGTATCTATTAATTACGTCATTTTGTATAACTTTGGGTTATACATTGAGATGAGAGACTAGATTTCCCTACTATATCATGTATTAATTTGATCGTTATTATATGATCGTTTGTCTACCTGGTTTCCACAATAGGTGTTTTTATAAATGCTTTTGCTAATTTTATTAAGTGTTCTACTGAAAATTACGATAATAATTACAACTTCTTAATTTAACTATATATATCATAGTTAACTAGAAATGAATAATACATGTGTTAAATAAGAGTTAACAAGATGAATGATTGGAAAAAGGCTGACTAATACGTTGTTACGTCCTATGGGGTATAGCTTAAGGCTTGATGATGAGAGGCGGTACCCAATTTGGGGAACCGAGCCATCACAATTAGAGTTTGAAATATTTGTCTACTGAGAGTGAATTGAATATGAGGCAGCATTGATGGCTTAAGTTCCTTAACGATTATGATTTCACTATGGAGTACATCTAGGCAACGCAAATGCGGTTGGTGATGCCTTGAGTAGAATAAGAACTTGCAGAGAGAATGTAGCTACTACCAGAGCTTCTCAATTTAGACTTGTTGAGGAAGCCTCAATGATGATGATTTGTGAAAGTCCAGCTGGCATATCATCAACTGAGAGAGCTAGTTCCAGAGCCACTTATATGTTCTTATGTGCTCAGATTCGAGGTAAATCGGAAATGATTCTACGCGTGATTGATTGTTAAAAAATTGATCAGGATTATATAGCACGTCAGAGGTTAGCGGCTAGTGTAGATATTCCCGATTGGTCAGTTTATGATGATGGTGTATTACGGTTCTGGGATAGATTATGGATTCCAACTCAGGATCAGTTGAGGTAGGAGTTGCTATGGGAATCTCATAGATCACTTTACTCTATTCATCTAGGTAACACTAAAATGTATCATGACATGAGACGTGTTTATTGTTGGGCTGTGATGAAGATTGATATTGCTGAGTTTGTAAAGAGATATGAGATATATCAGCAAGTTGAGGTTGAGCATAGGAAACCTGTAAGCCTTCCTGAATGGAAATGGGAATATATTTCGAGGGATTTTGTTTCTGATCTACCTCTGAGTTAGTGTAAACACAATGTAGTATGGATAGTAGTTGATTGGTTGACAAAGTCTGCACATTTTTGCCTGTTTCCATGTGAGATCATTTTGTCCAATTATGTGAGATGTGTGTACGTGAGGTATTGAGATTCATGAATTCCAGTATCCATTACTTCGGACAAAGATCTGAGATTCACATCCAAATTGTAAAGTGAGTTGCAGAGACAACTGGGAACTGTCATTAACCTCAGTACGGTATATTATCCGCGGACTGACGGACAGACTGAGTGGTTGATATTTGTGCTAGAGGATATGCTTTGAGCTCGTGTCTTGAGTTTGATGGTAACTGGGAAAAATACATTCCTTTGTGTGAGTTCTCTTATAATAATAGCTATCAGGCTAGCATTGGAATGACTCATTTTGAAGCTATGCATGGTCGACCTTGTCGTTCACCTGCGTGTCGGATAGAAGTTGGAGATACAATTTTTTTGTTAGGGCCAAAGTTGATTCAGGACTACACAGAGAGAATTCAGTAGATTCGCCAGTGTCTGACTATGACACCGCTAAGACAGAAGAGATACGCCAATAAACATCATAGGTTTTTAAAGTTTTCAAAGAATGATTACGTTCTGTTGAAAGTCTTACCTATGAAAGGATTGTACAAGTTTAGATTGCAAGGTAAGCTAGGTCCAAAGTACTTTGGGTCGTTCAGAGTGCAGGAAAGGATTGCGAGGTAGCTATAACCTACATAATGTAACTCAATATAGGACATGCAAGTTGGGTACTCAATACTTGTGCGTGTGTAACGACCCGTTACCTTAAGTCGGTGATTAATGTTAATTCAAATCCTAATTAACCCGAATTAGGCTCGTTTTTAAGTCTGGCGTACCTAGAATAGTATGTGCGTAGGTTTATATGATGATTTGTGTTTGTTTGAAATGTTTAATGAATTTTATAAGTTGTAGTATAAAAAAAATTATATACAAGCCTATAATCAGAAAATATGTAATTAAATACTCCCTCTGGTTAAGAATATTAGACGTTTTGTAAAATCTTCTTGTAAAAAAATATAAGACGTTCTCCATATCCAATGCAGTTTTTGCCCATTTTACCCATATTTCTTAGCATTTAATTTCGTCTAAAAATCTTGCCCCTACCAAATATTGATGAAGGTAATCTAAGAGAAAATGATGAAGTCAGAAGTGAGAGAGAGAGATCAACACTGCCGATTGTAATAGTTTCGAGTACAAAAGTTTACATGAATCTAAAAAATAATAACCACAACACATGGTACAACGATTCAAGAAACCTCAAAAATTAGGTGGTCACACTAAATCGACCTCTAATCTGACACCGATCTGATTAGATCTTAGCTAAGGGTTCCTCTAGAGATCAACATTGTCGACTCCGCCACCAACAACAACTATAGCTGCAACCCGCATACTTCAAATCGCTCCACCACCTCAAAGTCGGATCATCGTTAGCCACAATGTCTTACTCTGGACACTCGATACTCTGGTTGCCTCCACCTTACTTGTTGGCTTCATCACTTTTAACCTCACTTGGCTTCTCCATTCCTATCTCAAACTTTTTCTTTCTTTATTTACAAAGCAAAAAAATGGATTTGGAGCAAGAATGTGAAAGTGAATTTAATGTGTGAAAAGACTGTTTAGATTGGTAGGTCGTTCTAGGGTATGCAGGAGAAACGTGTGCAAAGAGTTTAACACTAGTTGGTTAAAGCATTCTCTGGTCTTGTTTTTTTGTTTCAAGGGCAAGAATGTCATTTTAGCTTGTAATTAAATCACACATTAGTCTTTGTGTTTTGTCCAAAACGTCTAATATTCTTTACAAGAGGGAGTAATAAATAGTCGATACACCAAGTGCGATGATGAGGTCGTGAAATGAATATGCATACCCGAGAATACTCGTAGGCATGTTCGGTGAATTCATTAGCGGGAAAATACATAAGGTATATATATATTTATATATTTGATACATAAATATTTATATATTAAAATTATAAGTTTGGTTTGAATTATATGGAACGTTCGATCACTTCAAGATGAGCGTAAGTGTTAATGGTGTCAACATGTGTGTCACTTTAGTAGGTGTCATTTTAACCCATCAATCATTTGATTAGCCTCAAGATAGCGCAATGTGTATCTTGAGGATAATCCATGTATTTAAACTAAAACATTCAAGTTTATCTTCACTGATCGATCGATAGAGTGGGTGAGAGGTAAGTAGCTGAGGGTTTGATTTGAAGAATTAATCATATGAGTGTTTGGGTTGTTTTAACGAGTTCAAACAGTAGCTAGATCAGAGATCATCAATTGGTAAGTTGAAGTTTTGAATTTGACGTTCAATTCAATAGTTAGATATATATATGATTTCTCTATGAATTATTGTTATCGATGATTGGAATGAATTTATACCTCATTAGAGGTCCTCCCTGGTGTATTTGGGGAGTGATAAATGTTGTTTGGATTGTTTGTGGCTTTAACAATGTTTTCTGCCCTGTTTACTATCGAGACTACGAGGTGGAGCGCGCTCCACCTAGCAGAGGAGCACGTTCCCTTCATCAATTAGGACGAACTCAATTGGTGGAGCGCGACCCACCAATATTCATGTTAGAATACGTATGAAATTTAATTCTCAATTTCTAAAATTATGAGATTTTTGGAGTTGCGAACATATTAGCCGCTTCTCTGGTCGGACAGTATTGGTCAAGTCTCGGCTCGACCAATTTTTTTCAAACTTGATATTTATTTATTTATTATTATCCTTTTTCTCAAACCAATTAATAAATTCTTGTTTTATATACATATATATATATATATATATATATACATTATGTATAAGGTATGTTACATAATATGTATATATTATGTTTATATTTTTGTCAAATACTAGTGGGTTAGGATTTCAACAATTTGAAGTCAAAATGCTAGAGTAACATGATTTTGATGCATACATACATTTCTTACAGCAATCGTTGTTGGAACCCATTAAATTTTTTTTAAAGATAATGATCTCCAAACATTGCTCGTCACATGAGTTAGCTATCCACCCATTTTCTAGCATGCATTCAATCTTTCTTCCTTTCAAGCTATATGAGCTACATTAAAATATGACAACATGTAGTTGATGACATGCAATTAAAGACCTAAAAGGCAAAACAAAATAGAACTTAAAAGCACAAGCTTTTTCTGAGTGAGGCTCCGATCCATCACCAACAATGGCTACAACAACAACAATGGCTAAGAAGAAAAAGAACTTTAGTTGTTTAGAGAACCTAAACTTTCTCTTTTTTCTTGCTCTACAAAGTAAGCTTTACCATTGTGTCGTTAAAAATACTTAAGCTTTTATGGTCCACATTCAACCAACACACCACATAAATTATTCTTTAATTTTCTAAATTTGAGTTACCAAATGGCCAAAATATCCCTCACAATCACCTTTTTTCCAAATAAACATTACCCACTTTGATTTGATTCAATTAAAATTAATTTATTATACTTTTATAACTATGATTGGATTGATCACCTTCAATAATTAAAATTTTATTCGTAACTTAGACATTCTAATAGTTTAAATTAGAATCTAAATCTCTATCAACGTCTCGATCCCTTCTGATACCCGCGCGCGCATATATCGAGAAAACACTCACTCGAAAAATCGACGAAACAGTCAAATAAATTGTGCAAACGAGTATAAATAAATAATACACGTCGCCACTCACAAATAAAATATCTTGGGTTGTAACATGGTTGCCCCACTCGCCCCCTTTAGGGTTGACCTTGAATCCACCTAGTACACAATCTACATTCAACCCAAAAGAGCTCTCCAATGGGACTATGGATTGTGAATGTCTAGTTGATGTGGCATAGAATCAAAGTAGAGGGTGTCTACCCCAATGTCTACTTATAGACATTATGATTGACGTTCTCTCCACTGCTACATCATCATTTTTTAGTATATAAATTAAATAAAAAAAAAAAAATAAAGGTCGTAGTCCACATGAAAACAAAAGAAAAAAACAAAGCAAATGTCTCAATCCACATTGTCCATTAGAAACTATTTTTGAGTTAAAATGTCTATCCAGTGATCTATAGGATAGACATCTTCTTCACTTCTATGAAGTGACACCAATCCATGTTCTTAATGCATATTACTATGAGAGATGTTCTTAAGACGTAGATTAAGGCAATGGTCACGAGTTTGAGTCGCAACACCTACATTAAATGTCCTCTAATTATTTTAAGGTGTTGGAAAAGGTGCACCGATCATCCCTCATATGACTAATCAAACTTTAATCGGAAAAGGGCCGAGGCGATTTGGACACCTACAAATCTAAAAATAAAAATAAATGAAATAAATAAAGGAAGCGAGTTAAAAGCACCCTGGTTTTTGCTCAAAAACCCTTTTTAAAATTTTTACTTCGTCGCACCCCATGTTTTATTTAGTTTACCCCATTTTTTTTTCTCAA
The DNA here is from genome assembly GCA_039657325.1 of Stephania cephalantha. Lineage (NCBI taxonomy): Eukaryota > Viridiplantae > Streptophyta > Magnoliopsida > Ranunculales > Menispermaceae > Stephania > Stephania cephalantha. The sequence continues at coordinate 11,972,231 of CM077575.1, forward strand.
AATTTCAAAAAACACCCTTGCTCACCTCATTACTCTTACCCTTATCCCAACACCCCTCAATCCTCTTCATTTCTCGGTTTTAGTCATTGTAGAACACTTGTATCAGGTCACCAAGTGTCGTAGGAATGTTTTTTTCGTTGAACAAGGTATGGTGTGGTCGCGGCGTGTCATAGAAATGACGAAGTGTTGGGCGACACTTCTTCCGAGGTGTCGGCTCTGTGTGTCCGACACTCGCGAGGCAACAAGAACGAAAAAAACTCAAAAACTCCTAAAAAATACATGAAAATGACTAAAAAATAGCGAGTTTTTGCTCTGAATTGCTTAATATTTTCAATTCCATTGAAACTTTGCACCCAAAATGCAAGATTCAACTCTCAAATCGAATCCATAAACTCAACAACAATCCCATGAATAATATTGACTCAAAAAGTAAGAAAACCCTAGAAAAATCTCAAAATCAACATTAGAAGAGATTAGAAATGTACCAACAACGTGAAATCGATGTGGTTTTGCTTGGATTTTATCGGATTTGGGGTTGTGGTGAAAATGTGATTTGAGAGAGGGTGATTGGAGTGCGGGTGAGTAGGGTGAGTTAGCTATGAGTGAGTAAAAACTTTTTTATATAAAGAGATAGTTTGACCATTTCACTAAAGTTGGGTCTTTTAAGTAAAAATTGAGGTGTATTTAGCAGCTCTCTAAATAAATAAAGACAAAGCGGAATCTGGAGGTCAGGAAGAAGGGTAGAAAGTGGCCCGAGTTTCTCGCACATTTGTTGGCGTGTGGTCCCGACAAAAGCCGGTACAGCTAATCACGTGACTGTCGTCATCCCATACCCCCAACATGCCCTGATCACTCAACAAGCTAGTAATTTATTGCTTTTTGTATGTACAACCACTTCCTTAATACGTTCACAAATCGGGATCTACGCCCTAATCATAAGTTTTATCCGTCTTAAGATCTTTTATCTTTGTTAAAAACACCTTTTTTTGTCAACGTTGTTCCGCCGCTTCCTCGCCGATTTTAAGCCACTGAGTTATGTGAGATCTCTCACGAGCGCACGTGCACCAAGAGCACTATGTTTGTGGCAAGTGGTAACGTACGCTCTTTTATATGCTCACGTCGTGTTGTCTAATGTAAATCGAGCCTTTAGAGCCCATAAGGTCACGTGATGTACTTGTCTACTTAATCTCCCGCTCAGGACATGAAGAGATGCACATGAATTAAATTCAGTTCAATTTAATTAAAAAAATTACAATTACAATTGAAAAACGACCAAGAACAATTGAAAAAAGTAGCAAAAAAAATTATAGATAAAAACCGCTCCAATTTAATTGCAAAAAATACGAAAAATATATAGTGGCTCATGATTAATTGTAGAGTTGAATCCAATGTTCTAATTGCATTAGGAAACCACTATAGTGGAGTTATCGATTTTAATTGTGTAATAAGAATAAAAAATTGTTATTTAAACTCCTTATATATAGATTGGCCAATGATGAAATATTTAAAATAAAATAGCCAAATAACTAAAAAAACTCAAAAATAGAAAAAAAAGCTAAAAAAGCTAAAAAATGTAAAATATTGAAAAAACCTATAACATAGCCTAAAAATTCTACTATATATTACGTTATTGTAAAATTGAAGAAAAAAAAAACCCCATAAACAAAACACCTACAAAATAGTAAATTAAAGTATCTAAAAAAAATAATAAGTATTTGATGTGTAAGCCACGTGTCGTCACCATAAAGCTCTTCGTAGAAAATCTTTCTATATATATATATAGATATAGATTGGAAAGTTGCAATTGAAACCAACTCATGTATTTTATTAATTTAACCTAATTCAATTTACTAAATGCAAACATGACTAGATCAAGTTACAAGGATTTACAAATTATAAAATTAATACTTGTAAAGCTACAAAATGAATATTTTAAAATTCAACCTTAAGCAAATCTCAAGGAGTAGTGTAAAAAGGAAAATAATCAAAATAATCCCAAAATTTTAGTTTTGTGTCAAAATAATTTCAAACTAATAATTGTGTTTAAATAATCTCATTTGTGTTTTGTGTCAATTTTGACTCAATTATTTTTTTCAGTCAAAATAGATAAAATATACTTAAGAGTTGGATAACGACTTAGATTTTTGTAACAAAAAAAGTAAACTAAAATGACCTATATTTGCGATTGGAGGGACTAATTTTATATGCCGCAACATCAATATATCTAAAAAAATAATTAGACCAAAATTGACATAAAATATTTATTAGCTTGCTTATTGCTTATTATTTCGTAGATTTATTTTTTTGCGAATGAAAGATTTAATAAGACCTAAACTCAAATCATGTGGACATCATATTAAAACAATTGAATTTTAATCTAATTGTCAATAGACTTGTGCATAATTACTATATGTGGATCATTAAATATTTTGACAATACACAAAAATATACTTCCCATCATTTAAATATAAATTTGAGCTCCATTATATAATTACCCTATGCAAAATGGTACAAATACACCCCCAGTCGATTCCCTCCATGACTCTTTAGACCCTTCCGTCCGTCCTTCCTTTCTCAACGCCGTTAAAAGCCGTTAACATATCCGTCCAGTTCACAGCCATTTTTTTAGTCCCATATATAACAGCACGATTAGAGATTTTTACTTCTGCTCTCTCTCTCTCTCTTTGCTTGTTTGGCGTTGCGATCAGTTCTCTTCTCTTCTCTGCATTGCTTTTGTTGGTTGAGAAGGTTTGATATTTTCGAGATCTTTTAGGGCATGGTCGATCTTTGGCTTCTCTCGAAATTGTTGCATCTCTAGTCTTTGCCTTGTGCCTCCTCAGCCACAATCTTATTGCGTTCTCTGTCTTTCCATTTCTTTCTCAATCTCGATTGTCTTGGGTGAATTGGGGGTTTAATTGTTGTACAAAGAGCAGAGCTATAATCCTGAAGCGGACAAAGAGTTGATGGAATTTTTCGGTCGGAATTCATTGAATGACGGTGACAATTTTTGTGCTAATTTGACGCGAGACTCTTCAAGGAACAAAATATTAGGTAATTTTATATGATCTTCGGATTATAAATCTGCAGCTCTAATTTTACTCTTCTATTTTTCCTACCTCTTCAAGTATGCCTACTTGGTGGTCTGCTGTAAATTTTTTGCGCTTACAGTATTTTTTAATCAAATGCTTCACATTATGATTGAAATTTGAAGCGTAAACAATGGTAACGCATAAACCTTTGTCGTTCACTCTGTTGGAGTTTGATAATTCTTCCTTGAAATTCCAAATTTTTGCTTGGTTTCTCTTATTCTGTTCTCGTATTGTCTGCTTCGACAACAACAAACCAATTACTCGATTAAATTTTGATGTTTCGATCATATTGAGATGGTCAATTTTGAAAGTAATTTCTTAATTAATTAAGGCTTTCTTCTCTGTACGACTTTATAATTATACTAATAGATTTGTTGTTGTAGATCTTGCACAGCGTAATAGTCAAGGTAGTTTTAAACAATGAATTAATGCTTGCTCGAATACCTCTCAATTCAGAATCTTATGTTTAATTAGTGGAAGGAATTGTGATCATAACTCAGCTGTATACTTCTTTGGCGACTAATGAGGCTTCTTCTGAGTTCATCGTGAATTATTTCCGGTGAATGAAAATGTTGTTTGGGTAGGAATTGGTGGTGAATATGTATTTGTTTGTTAATAAATGTGCCAACCGAATTAATTCATTTGGTTATGCTGATTTGAATTTCGAAAAATCTGGATCTGTAATGCTAGTTACCTTTACTTATTTTGTTTGCAGATTATAGTCTGAGATAAATTCAAACCTCAAATGCGCCTCCGAACTCAGTCGGAGGCTTGGATTCAGCTTTTGTAATTGCTTGAAACAATTCGGAATTCTCACTTCCAAGCATACGATAGTTCTCGGCAATAATATAAACCATGAATTTGGCTCAGACGAGTTGAGTTAACTCAGAATTGAAACTTTTGAAACGCAATTCTAATAAATAAAAGGAATAAACGATGGAGCTTCCTCGACCTCGCCCCTTCGGCACCGAAGGTATATAATTATATTTTCTTAAAAAAAAATTCATTTACATAATTTAGTTTTTGTGTTGTAACTTTTTTTTTTCCTATTGGTGGTGAAGAACGAACATTGGATTTTCTTTCATTGCATGGCCATTCTTCTTTCCAACACACAGATCAAAGAGCACAACGTAAGTTGATTTTTATAATTTCAATATTACTATTATTACATGTAATTCTTAAGTATCTTGTTTTTTTTTTTTTTTTTTTTATATATTCGTTTATATACATAAGAACTTTTTTAATGTTTTGATTTGATGGAACCAACCTGGTCCACCGGTTATACTTTAGGTGGGCCATAAAATGCATATATAAACACTAGACGTTGGATTTGCATGTTTGATGATGACGATGATCAAAATTTTGATCAGAGTGTGCTCGACTTAGGGTGGGCCCGTCCATACATGAAGGTACCTTAAGTGATTCATAAGTTATACGACACATGCAGGGAGCTTATTGTTGATATTTCTAATTACAACAAAAACGATAACATAGCTTATTGTTGATTTTTCTAGTTCTAAAACTTTTAGTCCTCATCCCACTCGTCTCCTTCTGGGCCAAGGAGAGCACGTGTTGTGCGCATATCTCTTTGTGTATCTCGAAAGATAGGCTTGGAGTCATGATTGTCAATTAACCTTATTAGTTAAGATCCATTTATTTTTCCTTTTTCAAAGGCGTGCTTTATAGATGCCAATTATAATCACATAACTATGGATTAGATTTATGTCCGAAGCTTATAACTTTAACTTTTCGGGGCATATCTTGTTGGTTGGATGAGATATATCAATGTGGAGTAAGGTATGATTTTCTATGGAATAGTTAAATGTAATCTTGAAAATCATACTATTAAAAAATTACTATGACATGGTAAAAAAAATATAGGCTATTTAATAATTAGTGGTTAACAATAATTAAATGTGTAATTGTGGAAGAAAATCACTAGTTAGCCTTTGGACAAGGCACTTGCAACGACCTAAACTTGTTTGGTTTTTTTCTTTTTTTTCCTCAAATTGAGCTTTTTAATCATTGATTTAACACATAAATATATAGTATCGATCTTCCTATATATTTTTGTAATTGCTATGTTTAGATATCTAAAAATCTGCTATATTTGAAACATTAAAATTGGTCTACAGATAGAAAATTATTTCCTATAAGAAATTAAATTTTTCAAGTGTATATATGTGTAGTACGTGGGAAGGGCTACCATGACACCTCGAGCCTACAATAATATTCATATAATAGGTGTACATGAACTATCTGAATATTTTTGGGTTGTAATCTTACGCATCTCGAGGTGCATAACACAATCAATATATTCTGTTGTGCATTTGTGGTGGTTTTCTAACATATTTCATAATTTATTTATTTTTTCCCATGAGATGCTGGTTTTCTTAACACGTAACTTTTGGACTGTTGAGGCTCGAGAATAAAAAAGTCAGATAATGTCTCATTGGCTAAGTTTGGCACACATGACACGCTTTCAGTGTCGTCCTTCTTTTTCTTTTCTTTTTTTGATGAAACGATGCCATTGTCTTTTAAGATTGAATTATGTGTCCCTTCTCCTAATTAGTTGGTTAGCTGATAAATTTGATCTGAACAATTGATGAACAAGAGCGGCATATCACATGCTCTACATCACGCACTGTCTGGTACAAATACATGTAGGACAATGTAAGATGGCCCCAGCTTCGGAAATAAACACGCCATAACATTTAATTTGAGTACTCATCTCAACTTTCAAAATATACAGTAGCATATCAATGATAATGTGTGCCTGTTTTCATTTCTTCCTTATTCTCGAGCTTGTCTATTTACATAATTTCTTTTGCCTTTAAAATCACAATTTTTCTTTTTGTTTGTGTATTGAAGTTCATTTCGTAATTTTATTTGCAATCATTGATTAAGATATATAGTGATAAAATTGGACAGTACGTGATTAAGTAACTTATCTTTGATGCACCATATGCTACGATATGCATTTGGATGCATGTACACACACTTAGATGCATGATTCAAATATTTTACCTAGTGACTCGAGTTCGAGTTTTGGGAATGAAAGCATCAACGTTGGGAGTTCCCCCCAACCTATACGGTGCGCGACTCGGGGCAAACCTGGAGTGGTCAAATAGTCCGGATATCGAGTGGTTTAGTTGTTTAGACCAATTTTTTCTTTTAACAAATATATGATGTACAAAAAGTGTGTAACTCAATGTTTTTTCTAGTAAATAGGATATCGATTGCTGGATGTTGATATTAATTTGAAATCAGATTTTCCTGCTGGTGTTGAGAGTAGGATCTGGTGGTGCTACGTACATTGCCTAGTTTTATCATTTACTATGTAAGTTGTATATATACATAAAGAAGTTGCCTACCAACCAAGTGCTAGTTCTATTGATTTGGTACATGTCCTCTCCTCCATGTGGAGCTCGAATGTTTGAATCTCCTACGTGGGAGTGTGGGTCAATGTTACCTGCCAATGAAGTGGTATATTTTTTTGGAAAAATTCCTCATCCAAAAAAAGATAATAGTTACATAAGTCACATTCTATCCCATGATCATGATCTAAAAAATTGGTTGATTTCAGCTCTTGTTGATTTAATTTTATTTACTATGATTATCATTCTCCATCATGGATATAATTCTATTAGTTTCAACTTTTTTGAAATAATTATCTCTGTGGTTATTGCAGGATCATACCTAGAAACTCAAGATTTTCTAAAGCCATTAGAGCAGGTGGAGAAGAACAGTAGTACTACTAATAAAGCTACCAATGCCATAGGAGAGAACAAAATCAATACCATAGCTATCAACAATAATAACAATGTTGACAAAATGTCGCCATTGTCTTCATCATCGCCATCTTCTTCATCAGTGGAGCACATTCTACCAGGAGGGATAGGCACTTACAGTATTACCCATATTTCCAATTTCATTAAGAAGGTTCCTAAGACGGAGCAAATTATTCCTGGAGGACCCGCAATTACTACTGTAGCCGACAGAGCAAACAGTACAGAGAGAAACTATGAATCCAATAATAGATCAGCTGATTCTGGACGTATTAGTGGTTATGCAGGTGGTGGCGTATTTCCTTTATGGGATGAATCCGCTGTGAAGAATAAGGGAGGAGCCTGCACTATATTGAAGGATGCCTCGGTTGAGGGACAAGTGCTGCGAGGTATGTCCTAATTCTACTTAATTATGCACTTTAATAGTCACTATGCATAGAGCACTTGCCACAATTTTGGGGGATCTGAGACCAAGTTTTGCTATATTTTCTTACTACTTAAAAAGTGTAAAGGTTTAGTGTGCCACTTTCAATTACTTTGCTACATTTTTTCTACAGCCTGTAAGCATTTCTTGATTACAAGCTTCTTCCTAAGACTCTTATTTGGGCTTCTTGTTCTTTTGTCAAACCTGCAGTGTTCTTTTTCATTTGAGCAACATTGCGATAATAGTCTCAAAAAATCACACATCAATTCATATACTATTAGATCCAATAGGGACCTGCGCTTACATATTTTATACATTGTTTAATAAATTTCAATTGATAGGTGTTTATAAGGAATATTAAGTATTATACATCCATTTAATAAATCTGATTTTAAATGATTTCGGCAAAAGGGAGCCCGCCCAAGAAACCGAAAAATAACTTTAATTTTACAACTCCACAGTGCCATAGCCGATTGAATTTGAAACCCCAACCTAAATTATTAATCTTTTGACAGAGGTAGTGGAGAAGACGACGCAATGGTCGTCTGAGCGCACGTCACAGGCGCCTTTTGCTCACCATCGAAGTACTAGCTTTAGCTCTCTGTCTTCCTCCAAGTTGGTGACGCCCTCTCTGTTTCTTCTCTCAGTGTCATTCAGTTTTAATCATTCTTGTTCTTAAGATTTCTACTTGGGAATGGATTTCAGGCAATCCAGCCCCAATAAAAGCAAGAGCTTCGTGGAGATGATGAAATCTGGAAGAGGCCTTAACGATGATGAAGACGAGGCGATCGACGAGGAGTTCACTTCAAAAAAAGCCACGTCTTCCCACCAAGGTAGTAATCAGCTCACATGCGCCTCGGCTGCGCTTATTGGAGGTGGCTGCTTGGATTTTTTGAGCGCATGTTAGACAAATGTATCAAATGTCATAATAATAATAATAATAATAATAATAATAATAATAATAATAATAATAATAATAATAATAATAATAATAATAATAATAATAATGATAATAATAATAATAATAATAATGATCATGATGATGATGATGATCATTATTATTAATATTGTTTGTTGAAAGACCTATCTTGGTGATTATGGTGCAGGGGAAAAGAACGCTGATCAGAAGGCTAGTACGCCCCGCTCAAAGCACTCTGCCACAGAGCAGAGGAGGAGGAGCAAGATCAACGATAGGTAACTTTGTTTTATCATCATACAATTTGCTAGATTTGCATCAACTACTATTTGGGTACTTCATTAGTATTATTTTAGTTTTTTGAAATGAGCATGCATGCAACTGAATAATTGGGTACTATACTATGTTCTCTTATTGTTCATAACCGGTGTGAGATTATATTTCGAACCATGTAATCCCTGTTGGACAAAGTGGAGTCCGGTTTTATCTTATAAGAATTCCAGTCGATACATGTTTCCTTTGACCAGGGACGGATGGCCTTCCTAACCCATCTATGTTTTGCTTAATCTAAATTTTGCTCCCTTAATTTAGTGGTAACTACATGCAGCCTTCAATATTTAACAGGCCAACATCACCTTCTCTGCCCCCACAGATATGGTGCTGTTTCCAAAAGGGCTTGTGACATTTAATTAAGTTTCTCTTGCAGATTTCAGATACTGAGAGATCTCATACCTCAGAATGATCAGAAAAGAGACAAAGCGTCATTCTTGTTAGAGGTATACTTTACTTAAGTCCTACATGGGCAGCAACTAACATGCAGTTTCAATAAATTTATTTGCTTCTTCTGTAATTCTATGCTTATTTGTTTGTGTCAAAATTAGTAAGGTAGCTATTATCCATTTGCAGGTGATTGAGTACATTCAATTCTTACAAGAAAAAGTGCATAGGTATGAGTCATCATACCAAGGCTGGAACCAGGAGCCTTTGAAGGTGACTCCATGGGTAAGCTTTTCACCTTGTATTCTGTAACTTTTTTTTCAAAAAAAATGTGAATTAGTTCACATGCTTGGGAATGGAGTTTTGGCATGTTGTTCCTTTCAATTGGCTCTTTTAAACTCTAATGAAATATAAAGCTGCATTAATTTTCCTTCTTGGTAGTTGGCACCAAGATGGACTAATTCACATTTTTTTTTAATAGTTTTCGTCTTAAGTATGAACTGTGCATTTGATACTCTTCATTGTTTCCAATTCCTAGATAATGGCACAATCTAAATGCCAGTTTGGGGAACTAGAATTTCACCATCCATCTTCATTTACGAACATTTGATTGTTTGATATATGGAATATAATGATGACTCAATCTTTGTTTCAAATGGAGCTATTAAACTTAGTATAACATCATTTTAAATTTTTAGATATTATTTTGGAACTTGATAATCTCTTTGGTAACAGAGAAATGGAGATGGGCCAGGGGAAAGTACATCCGATCATTCTCGAGCCATTAAGAGTAATCCAGGTCCTGCAATGATGCTCATGGGGAAGTTTGATGACAGTAATATTGCCTTCAGTCCTAAGATGCTAGCAACTACTCGCAGTTCACTTGAACCTGACTTGAACTGTGGTTCTGCGTATACTTCATTAAATCATCGCTCTGGATTAGTGAACAAATCTATGCCCATGCAGTCAAGTTCGATAACTCCAGCTGGAAGGAGTGAGGGTCTTGCTCATCCTTTGCAGAGCCCTGACGCCAATGGCACAGCTACCCAGCTTCAGCCCCAGTTGTGGCCTAGTCAAACCTCTTTAAGTGAGTATCCTGTTTCAGGTGATGTTTTGAATGAGCAGGAGGAGCTGACAGTTGAAGGGGGAACCATTAACATCTCAGGCGTCTACTCTCAGGGGTTAGTCTTGTTATCTTAAGAGTTTCTGAGCTCTTGAATTTCTTATTCTCTATTTAAGCCATTACAATTCGTGAATTTTGAAGTACCCCTGAATATCTATATTTTATTTTTATTTTTGATAGGATATGTTTTATTTATTAATAAGCAGCAAAGCATCTTTTGGAATATTGATCAACCATAGTCTTGATTTACCACTTGTTTTTTATTAAAACAACACATGATTTGACATGGATTAGAAGTTATTGATGGTTAAACTCTAAGGGACTATGCATGCCATCAGTGATCATGTTAACGAATTTGTGATGTATTAGAAAATTAATATATACGGGTAAGATGAGTAAATTTGATTTTTTTTGAAGTCATAGTAAATTTGACGTGAAACAGTGAAATGATCAAAAGTTTAGGTGGTGCCTACAAGATTATAACACACTTTTTGTATCTGTTTGGTTTAATAGATCATGTGTGCCTGTCGTCCTCTAGTCCCTTCTGTTATTTAGTTTGCAGGAAATGTACAATGATTACGTACTTTGAATTCCAAAGAAGTATTGTCATTTGCTTTTTGCACGAATCAAATGCATCTAGCTTTTTCATGCTTCGTGTTTTGGATATTAGAGCTTTTAGGCCCCTGTTTCATGTGAATTGAGCTATTTAGTACATAATGGCTGTGCAGAAAATGTTTAGTAGATGTGGCATGGGGAAAATGCTTGAATGACACCCCAAGTTACACCCTATGACGTGGCGCTCGGGCCCCATGTAAAAATGAGTGCGCAAAATAGTTCTTGATGCATAACAAGCGTGGTGTGTATCTCGAAGCGCGCATAACGGCTCACATGGATGTGGGCCCTCACGCCATGTCAAAGGAGTGTCACTTGGGGTGTCATTTTAGCATTTTCCATGGCATAGATCTATTTTTGCAAGGGATTCACATTGCTCATACAACTTTCTCACTCTTTGGGTTGGTTACCAGTTTTATTCAAAATGATATAAACTTTGAATTGTTTTATACTTGAAGCCATCATAATGAAAGTGATTCTATTCTTTTTTATCTTATAAACTATAGCCATAAATTTAGCTCTGGTGGAGAGTAGTAAGTTAGCAAAGTCCCATGCCTATGGGAAAAGGCTTTGCTTTGTGAAATTGAGTTGTGCTTATATGGTGTAAATGTTGTTCTTCTATCTTGCTCAATTATTGACGGCGTATTTGGCTTCTCTATGGAGCAGGTTGTTGAATAACTTGTCACAGGCACTGCATAGTTTGGGTGTCGACCTTTCATTAGCCAGTATCTCGGTGCAGGTTGATCTTGGAAAACGCGCGAATCGACAACTTACTCATGCAACATCTGGTGCTAAGGTATGTTAACATTATTCCTGACAATGCTCATGTTCTCAATTACTACCATTTTCATGGTCAAAAGAAGTGCTTCAGCTTACGTAGATCCTTATATGGCTACTTAACCGTGAAGGTCTAGACAGTTTTGATCTGGCAGACCGACTTCATTTGTCTTAAGAGATATAATAAAAACGATTTGAGATTCTGATCAATTGGTTAAAGTTAATATATCACATTCACATCTCTACTTGTTTTGGTTTTGAGAGTTTAGAACAGATTTTTGATCAGCTTCTTTTTTTTTTTTAATCTTATTGTATAAGATTGGTGACGAAGGACGTTTAAGCTTTCAACTGGATTTATTGTAATCTTTGAGTAAAGGCTTAGGACATTTCAGTGTATTTTGTAGATATTAGAGTATTTTTAGACTTTTCTTCAATCTTCTTTTTAAACGCATACAAACCAAACTCTAGAAAGGATTGCTTTTCTAAAGTTTATGTAAAATTTAGGTGAAGTCGCGTTAGGCAACAACAACATAGCCTCAATCTCAAAATTAGTTGGGGTCGACTGCATGGATCAAACTCTTCCATTGCGCTCGATTTTGTGCAATCGATGGTGTGCTTTCCTAGTGTGTTGGAAAGAGAATAAAATAAAAAACAAACTGACTTGGGGCATACAGATCTGTAGTCAAGTAGAAAAGAAACCCTCATGGTCGGCTCTAACATTCGATCTTATAAATCCTTCTGTAGTCCTACCTGAAGCCTTTTTTCATACTTGTACAACATTAACTCTTCATTATACATAAGGTAGCCGTGTACAACTTTAAACGTTCCTTCACAATTCACTATGATTATTAGCAGTTTTTTTTTATTTTTTTACCTCCAATTCATATTGATGCATCATTTGAGGGACTAAATGACTTTAGACTAAATTTATGTATCAAAATGATTCCATCAGTCTTTTCCTTCAATGAAATAATTTATTCCCAAGTAATTGTATTCTCTACCTTTAAATAATGCTTTTGGGTTTGATTTTCCTATGCAAGATTTCCGCTCTTATTTTCTTCATTAAGTTGTTGGCTTTGATTTTGTTGTTTTAAAGTGATTCAGTTACTTAACTCATAGTACGTTAATTATCTACATAGGAAAAACTAACAAAAAACTTCACTCTTATCCTTTGTATTGATTTCTACAAAATTTATGTCGTATGGTAAACTCTTAACCTTTTGATGCTTATCTTTCTCTGGACATCTAACGTAGTTAACATTAAAGTAACTTGTTAGTTTTGATTTTGTTGTTTCAATGTCATTCAGTTACTTTTAAGTCTCACTGACATAACTATGTTAATTATCTACATAGGAAAAACTAAAAATAATTTCACTCTTAACCTTTTTGACGCTTATCTTTCTCTGGACCTCTAACCTCGTTAGTGTTAAAGTAACTTTTGCTTTAGTTTCAATTAGCACCATATCATTTCTAAATAATAAGCACGATGAGACAATAACCCGGAAAATTCGATCCATAGCCAAATTTATCCAAATCTGGAGCAAATAGATGTTCCAGTACTATGGTAGCTTTGACAATAACTACTTCATTTTGATTATATAAAATATTTAAAGATATCGTCAATTTTTCTATTTGTGGTTCATTTTAGAGCTCATTCCATGTGATTCCGCAGTTGCCTTTTGGCAAGTGATGCCTCTTCCATCTCACCAGAGATGCTTTGGCATTCTGCAACTTATAGTTAAAATGTAAATTAGTCACATTTTGTCCTATTTCTTGATGAAATAAATGTAGTAGCATTTATCATCGTCTTGTGACGACTCTTTTTTTAATGCAGGATTGTGAAGACCCTTCTAATGTTCGAACGATGAACAGAACTGAGAAACGGGGCGAGGAGTTGGATAAATCATATCAGAAGAGGCGCAAGACAGAGTAAACATAGCACCTAAATGATTTTTTGGGTCCTGATTTCTAATGTAGCTTGTCTTTTTAAGTTTTTTTGTGTTGTTTTCTTCATACCTTGTAAGCTTATTATTGATCTTGTTCACACAATTTCGTTGAGAAGGTTGTACATGATTTTTAGGGTCTTTTTTTTTTTTTTTTTTTTTTTTTTTTTTTTTTTTTTTTTTTCTGTAGACGCACACACCTATTCCTTGGGAACATGCACCAATGTATTTATTTTTGTGTAATCTGGGTGGTCAAAAAGCTTTCCACAAGTATGTAGCTATTTCTCACAGTGCTTCCATTAACATGTAAAGTTTCTCTTACTATTTTCTTGTTTGATTGAGAGTGTTGAGAATGTTTTATACGGATGATTTATTTTTATTTTATTGATTTCTTATTACGTGTCTCTCCGCTCGGGTATTGTCAAACCTCATAAGGGAGGCTGCCATCCCAACCTATTTTGTCCTTCTACAAGACTCAAACTCAATACATCAATCAAGGGGGAGCTGAGTCCCTTATCACTCGGACCAACTGGTTGTTGGTAAGTGTATGATTTTTTATTTTTTTATTTTGTGAAATCCATGGGTGTCTAAATCGCCTCAATCTATTTTTGATTAAAGTCTGATTAGTCCCACCTTCTCCAAAACTCTAAAGTAGTCAAAGGATATAATGTCCAACATCCCAAAGTAGTAGAGGACGTAGTGTAGTGGTGACGACTCGAACTTGAGACTATTACCTTAGTCAGCATCTTAAACTTGAGTTGTTGCCACCACTACACCACTTGGGTGCTTGGTTGTATGATATTTACTTTGTAGTTGTGTAGTGAGTGGCTATCGGTTGTTATGGGTTGATCCTCTTTAGAATCTTAGAAAGGTGACTGTGTGCAATCTTAGATAGGTGACTGTGTGCTATTTAATTGTTCCATGCGAATTGTTCTTTCACGAGAATATAGATGACTGCCATGCATTAAGCTAGATCAATTAATAGTGAGTTGCCTGTCGAGTTTGCGAGTCTTCGGACTTTAATAGGTGTGGGGTACATGACTCGTATGAGTACACTTTTGTGTTCATTACGATTTTAGCTTTGTTTCCTGTGGGTACTTAGAGGTCGGGGATCCAAAAAGAATTGATAGATCCCTTTGAATATCTATTCGATGAATTACTTTTGCATTACATTATGAATTGCCTTTGAGATAACCGGATGCGGTTACAACCGAATATAAATATGGTTGTAACAGGGAAAACAATAAACAATGCAAGTACTTAAAGATAAAGTATGCAGAAAGATAAATCAAACCAGGACACCAGATGTGTTATCGCAGTTCGGTCCAAGACCTACATCTACAGGTCACGCCCAGATGTAAACTCCACTAATGTATGAAGACAACGAACTACATGACTCTTTCGTGTGACTCCTTCACTGAGCTCCTCCTAGCACCTTCTCATACATCACTCTGTGGACCTTACGTACACGAGACTCCTATTGTGTGTGAGGAACATCTAAGTCTCCTTGGGGTCTTACAAATTGATAAATGGAGTGAACAAAACTGGTTCACTATACAAAGTAAAATGAATAGCTAGTGTAACTCAATTACTTTGACAAATATATAGACCAATGTAGATTACACAATCCTAACTATGACCGTAAGATCTGTCTAATCTCCATCTCTAAATAACCACGTCCCTGCATTATAAAAATGTGTTGATCATTCCTCTGAATTGCAATCTCTAACCTCTTTGTGATCTTCGGTTGGACTTCAATCAGCTGTAGATAAGATCAAATCTGTAACTGTTTGATTCAGAGATCCTGTTGCAACCGCTTCATATCATCGGTTGCAACCGCATATCTTCAACTAATCACCCAAAAATATCTTTTGATTTTGAGCACGTGAAACATGTTGTTGGGTGAATCATTTACCAGACTGTCGATCATAACAACTTTAATGACAAACCAAAACTGTCGATATGATCACGACACTAACAATCTCCCCCTTTATCATTATGTTGTCACAATAGTAAATGAGATAAGAGCATATATAATAATCAAACGACAAATGAACTATCTTTTTGCTCCTTCAAAAAGAGTCACGAAAATCTTCAATACGTTCAGTACTCTTCCAGTAATAACAAAATTACAAAGGTAAAAAAAATATTGTTGATACACACAAGTAACAACAGCTTCCATGGTGGTTGCAACCATTTTAGTCATCTAGTTGTACCACACGGTACTCTTCCATACGAGCCTTTCCTGATAACCAAGGATAACCATACCAGATCATCACCTCAAGGTGGTGTAGGAGCAATAAGCTTCAGAAAGTCGAATAGCCTTTGAAACAGATTATCAAGTAAGGCTCGTATGACTGCCATCAGTTCCTTTTCTTGCTCCTTTCTCGGGTCCAAAAAGTCACTTCCATCCAGCTCAGCCTTGGAATGGGCCCGGGAATAGGTGAAGAATGAGTAGGCACAGAGGACGTAGTAGCCTCAGTTGTAGTAGGAGCCTTTTTCTACTTCAATTTTTGGATTCTGGAGGATCCAGCTTCGACACCACTGGTTGTAACCGGGATACCACCATGTTGCAACAGATACGGTGGTGAAGTAGCCAACTGACTTGATATTGGTAAATCATTAAAATGTGTAGAGTCTACCCTCTTGATTTTGTTGAAAATGCCTTTAAATTTATTAGAACACGATGAGTCCTAATTATCCTCTCGTACTTCTTGATAGCTGAGAAGGTCAGTTAGTAGACATGGAAAGAATAAGTATTCATAGGTGGACCCAGGTTTGGTCCTTTGCAACACATCTTAAAAAATTATCTCACCAAGATCGCAAGGTGCCCCTTTCCCTATAGCATGCAAAAGAATCCCCAGCTCCCTATCAAATGTATTCTCATGTTTGGTGGATAGTAGATTACTGGTGATGTGATTATATAAGTTAATGTACAAAGTAGTCACGTCATCTGTTTCCTTTTTCTCCTTCTTCTGTAACCACTCGATTTCCTCTCCATGGGTAATGGTAGTGATCAAGGTAGACATGGTGTTTGACTTCCTAAAAGGTTCAGGAAATCTATGCCCTTCATTGTTGACAGAGCATTCTAGGAACTCATTGATGGCTCTAGGTGAGAACTCAACAAATTTCCCTCGAACATATACTCGTTGAAAATGAGGAGAAGTAACATCAAAGACATCCAACTTCTGATTTGCATAAAATTCCTTGACCAGACTGACATTATATCTGGTTGGAAAGAAAAAAAATTTGAAGAGAAAGCGAGACTTTAGAAAAGTTACCAAGTTCTCAGCTTCATAGTCCTTTTATGAAGAAATGTCTATGCATGTCACTTCTTGCCTTTGAGGCCCTCGTATCTTGCTTCTGCTTCTTCATCCAGCATTCGCCGAAACAAGCCTTTGTGATTGCCCAACTTCACTTTAGATTGTTTTTCCTTATTGTCATAATCTAGGATCTGATTGCGAAGATGTGGTCATTCTTTTCCAGAATCAGGGTCAGTGGAAAAACCTTCTTTAGTTTCGGCTTCGGTTGCAACTGGACCTGTAGGTTCACTGGTTGGAATTGAAGTAGTAACCTTGGCCTTTTGACCTTCTTTTTTGAGGCATTATTCTTCTGTTTTCTTTTTAATGATGACAGTAGAATGACCATCATCACCATCATCATCTTCTGCTGGAATGATAGGCTCACCAGGAATCATCCCCATATCATCAAGGGCTTCCTGAACTCATGAATTCTACTGATTAGAGATTTCAATGTATTCATGTTATGTTCTTTCTGGCTCATCCAGAAGACTTGCATTTTCTAGATCAGCCGTAGTTGGAGCTGTAGACTCCTTAGGCAAATTAGGAACTTCCTGCTTTGTAGTATCCATGAGCTCATTAGGAATGGACTCATCAGGAATAGGCTCATCAGGAATGGCATCAGAACCACCTTCAACTGGCTCCATGGAAGTACTTGGAAAGTTCTCTTCTCCAGATACTTCTTGAGTGCTAGTTTGTTCAGATATAGCAACAACTGGTGCAACATTCAGTTGTATCTACTTTTCATCATGTCTTTCCCTAATTTCTTCTCCAGTTTGGACTTGATAGGATGTAGAGGAGACATGTACACTCTTTTTTTAAATTGTTGGTCCTCGGAGTTCATAGTTCAGAGGGTTGTCTGATTTTGTCTATGATGATGAAGGTGGATTGCTTACACGAGGAGACTTCTTTTTCAATAGTGGTGGAAGACTTTTAGATCATGATTGTTTTTTCTCCTGAATTGTGGATAGTGGAGGAACAATACTAAGTGGTGTAGGGTTCAATATCTTCATCTTCTTCTTGACCGATTTCTTCACTTTTGGCTGAGCTAACGCCTTAGATGTAGGCGTCTTTACAGAGCTATGTGTTTAAACCATGGTGCTAGTCGCGTTGCAACTACTCAAGGGACTCATAGATGATGATCAAGTGAGGGCAGAAAGCAAAAAAAAATCAATGCAGCCAATATGGTAGAATTTAAGGATGAAGACAATGAAGATCAACTGAAATAATGACTGTAATTTGATCACCCTGATACTTATCTACCCCTTTTAAACTCTCACCAACCCCTAATTAATAGGTTAGAGATGATTACAAAAAAATCAACAAATAACAAAAAAAATCTTTCAATGGTAACATTACCATTAATCAAGTTCTATTAAAACACTTCCATTTTATACACACTATTACTCCCCCTTTGTTTTTTTAAAATGTTTATTTGAAACTAAAAAAAAAAATTAGGGGAGTGACGAATGTGAATTATACATGGCTTACACACAACCCAATAGCCCATCTCAAAAATCCAAACCTATAAGTGATAAGTTGGTATTTATAGTTATTGAATACTTTATTTTAGTATATTTAATTATGTAAAGTCTCTAAAATATTTATTTAATTATATTTTTTGGTCGTTTTCAGGTGAATCGGAGTGCGCGATTGAATTCATCGCGGAAAATACTCAAAATGAAGTATTTACTTGCAGTGATCGGACACCGGACAATTTGTCTCGAGTTCCGCATTGCGCGTGGGTAGGATAGTTGATCCGTAGCCTAGCATGCCATGTGGCAACCCTCAATTGGCTCTCCACCAAGTTAAACACGTCATTCCATTGGTTTTGCACCAATCCCGTCTCGTCACCTCAGCGAGCAAACAAACCAGCAGCTCGTCCCAACCACTTTTCTCGCTTCAGCAGCCACGTGATTCTCCTCGAGATTCGCTCTACAAAGTCGTCCCATGCATGACCGAATCAACCAGCGAACCAACTTTATTGCCCGTCCCGCCACGTGTCGAGCTCACCCCACGCCAACCACGTCAATGCAGCAGTCCCAACGAATAGAAGCGTGCCACGTCAGCGAACTTGAGCACGCAAACCAATCAGGTAGTGACCCGTGTCCAGAATCCAGAACGTGTTTTTGAGCCCAAAAACATCGATACGATGCTCCTCGGCGCACGAGTCACCTCAATAACCCCTAAAATTAGTTTCTCTCACCTCTCCCAATTTTGAGTAGTTTTATGTATTATGAACACTATGTATTTTTGGGAAGAACATCGATTGATATATTTTTTAACATACTTTTTTTGACGGTCATATTCGGCTAATCAAATCCTTGCCTAGTTCGGAGGGGAAACAAGTCAGGATTATGGATTCATGACATATATTATGTGAGATCTTTTAATTTATTATTTTAATTTAGTTTAATTCTCCTATTTCATTGTTGTTGCTTTTAAGGTTTATGGTTTAGATCTAGAGTATGTACGTGATCAGTGCATGCTTTTAGGGGACAACCTACAGTTATTCGGACCATTAGTATCCATGTATTGCTCCATCACGGAAGCGAAAAACAAAGGCTAGTGACAAAGAGAAGGGGCCTGCGCCAGCATGAAAGCCCCTAGAAAAGCATAATGTGTTTTTCAGGCCGCATAATGTGTTTTTGGGAGTCAAAACTATCTCTAAGTTTTGTAGAGGTTTGGGCCACGACCTACCTTTTACGAGAGACAAGACATGTTAGCTTTTATTAGAAAGGCTTTACCAGTCATTTTCTTGGTGAATGTTGCTACAAATGTTTTATGCCTTATATTCTGATGATGCTTATAAGATATATTTTATGATTTTGTTTCACATCTGTTTTTTAAAGATATATTTGTTAGGGGTGCATTGATTCCCATATTTTTATGTATTAGAAATCTGTTGTTAGTAGAGCAGGATTTTCTTGCATGATTGACCATAGAGTGCTTACTAATAGTACTTTTGCTAGAATCTAATGAACACAACCAATCCTAAAACAAGATCACCAAAAAAGATTAAAGAATGTGTTGATGTTCTGAAAAATTGCTAAGATGTTTCGATTGCTAATTAAGACTAAAATGATGATGGGTTGATAATGCAATGCTGAGGATCGATGGCCTCATACATGCCCGAAAAACTCAAAAAAACGTTAAAGCGAGAAGAATTGTAATTGATAATCAATTAACATGCGTCTCCCACATTTCATATGGGTCTTTTTGACAAAAACTAATAGAGAGACGTAACATGCTCTTAGCCTTCTTTTTTTTGTGCGTACATACCAAGGCCTAAACAACAAAAATACAATCTTCAATAAAAATAACACCATATACTACCACATGCCGTGAGCCTACGGTAACATTTTCCTTGTACGAGGCTTACTTCAATTTCGTGCTTGTGGTACGAGATAAATTTCGAAATCTCCATCTTAAGCTTTTCAATTTTGCACTCCAATGACAAATTTTGTTCCTTTGTATCTAGAGTACCACTTGCACCCTATCTCTCTTCATTGAATTTCACTACCCACCAACAAACAGTGTGCAAGTATCTTGCACGTATGCGGTTGGAGCATGATTAATCTAAATAAACACTTACATTCTTGTGCAACCTGGTACATGAAACCCAAGAAAAAAACATTAATGTTTGTGTGATCTCACCGTGGCCACGCTCACAGCTACCAACCATATCTATTGCAACCCCATTGCTATAAAATATTAGGAAATTTTGATTCAAGTACTCTAAAATCAGGAAATTTGATTCAAGTAAAAAAATCCAAGAACACAAGCATTATGCATATAATGTGGATCTATATACATGAACTCAAGAACCAACTCCTTTTAAAACCATTAGTATACCAGCATACTTGTTCAACTATTTTAAAACTTGATGATATATGTACATGCCCAACAATCAAGATTTGTGGATCTATGTCAAGGTGAAATTCATAATTCGAAATCATTTCATTACTTTTAAGACAAGGAAATTTAAATTAATCTTTGTTAAGTTGGGTAATCAATTCAATCGATGCTAGAGGAAAAGTCGAACTAAAGGGTGATCTCTATTCGGGATCCTAAGACTTCAATGAACTTTCTCAAAAATGAAATTCATTATATGTTGTGATTTGGGTATTTACAGGGGTGTATTTAATTGAGATTTTAATAGACTTTTGGTTACTTTTATAAGTGAATGACTTTTATGAAGTTTTAGATTTTGGTAGACTTTTAAAGACTTTGATAAACTTTTATGTAGATTTCATTATGATGACTTTTATCAACATTTAATATTTTTAGTGACTTTTGTGAACTTCTTAAACATGATTTTGATGATACTAATTGATTATTGTGATTTTTAAAATGAAACAAATATTTTGCATTTTAATATAAAAAATAAATAATTATATTTTTTTCTTAAGAACTATTACTAATTTTTTAAAAAGTATTTTTGTTTTTTAGTAAAAAAAACATATAGACATATTAATGAATTACTCTCAAGGTAGTAGCATAACAAATAAGTAAATAAATATCAACATAATAAATAGGTAAATAAATCATCCTTTAGTGGTAGAAAAGAATCAAGTAAGATCATTGGAAATATTTTTTCTTTTTTGAGAAAATATCATTAGAAATATTAGTGTAAAAATTTTGCACTTTATTTTTTTGTTTGACTTAAGCAAAAAAGTATATTTTTTCCTTAATAATGATAGTTTAAATTCTAAAAAATGCACTTCTTGCATTTTAAAAAAATTATACAATTATTTTTTTCAAAAATAATAATACTACACTTTTTGAGATTATAATAATACACTAAATAAACGAAACTTCTTTATCAAAAAAAAAACTATCAAAAATGTATAGTGATGCAAGAATGAAATTTTGTTAATAATGACATCAATCCATTTTCATCAACATAGATATTAGAGTATAATGAGTGAGCAATGAAATCCAAGAGTTGTGGAGTGATTGTAGAAGTTGATAAAAAACAATTGATAAGAAAAGACCTCTTGTGAACAATGAAGTCCTTATTGAAAAATGTAACAAACAAAAATTATTAGTCTCTAAAAGTTTCTGGGTTGAGGTGAGGAGAAGTTGAAGACTTCTTTATGTGTATTTTTATACAAAAAGTCTACAAAAGTCAAGATTTGTAATCAATCTACAAGTCACCAAAAAATTAAATACACTTTACTTTTATGAACTCTCTAAAAGTTTAAATTGAATACCCCGAAACTTTTAAAGACTTTTTAAAAGTCTATAAAAGTTCACATTGAATACACCTTACTTTTAGAGTCTCTCTAAAAGTTTTAATTGAATACCCCTAAACTTTTTTAGTCAATAAAAGTAACTAAAAGTCTATTAAAATCTCAATTGAATACACCCCTTAGCAGATAACGCCTTTTGAAAAGACGTTTAAAATCTCAATTGAATACACCCCCTTAGCAAGTTTCTACATTTTTATAATCTAGATGTTACTTAAATCATTAGTTTTTTTTCAACCCAAAAAACAGAGCATTAATTAGATAAATAACTTTAAATGGGGAGAAACAAAGAAGTAATTTAGAGGAGAGTTTGACAAAAAAAAAGTTAAGATGAGAATCCCTTAAATGAATAAACTACATACCTTCATGTTGATGGCTTGGAAGAAAGTTGAGGCGATGTTAAGGCTGTAGCTTTGACGAGGAGTTGAGAGCGAGATGAAACAACAAACTCGGCTGTGAGATGAAGTAGAAAATCATGGTAATGAGGAGAGTTTGACAAAAAAAGTTAAGATGAGAATCCCTTAAATGAATAAACTATACCTTCATGATGGCTTGGAAGAAAGTATGGCTGAGAGCGAGAGCGAGATGAAACATCGAAGGAGGATATGGAGAGCGCATGAAGAGAGAGAGATGGAGAACACATCGAAAGAGTCTACGAGAGATGGAGAGGGCGTTGAAGAATCAAATGTGTTGATTTAGTTGGGTTTGATTGTTTTTGTTTTTGCTTTTGCTTTTTTTTTTTAAGGTTGGTTTAATTTATTCAACTAATACTTAATGGGGGTTAAGTTTTTTTAACATCTGAACGCCACTTCAACAATCATATGGGCTAAATTATGCATAGGATGAATTTTATGCAATTTCAAAACGTTAGGATAAATTCGTCAAAATTAAAACGTTAAGATAAATTTGTCAAAAACCCTAAACGTTATGATATATTATGCTATTTGGCCTAAAAATAAAGTGTAAGGTGCCAAAGACACTAATATTATAGTTGATGAAAGGTTAATCAAAATATAATACTAACATGTGTTGTCAAGTACTTATAATTAATTTTTTTAAAAAAATTCACTATAATACAGTAACACACTAATAAAATACTAACATGTGCATTAAAAGGCCTAATGATAAAAAAATATCCCAACCTTTTTTATTTAGTATCAATTATATCCTCATCCAATTCAGGCCAATATATTTCTTTCATAATATGTACACATATATCATTATCTTTAACTTTCTTATCATACTATTTAAAAATTTATTCATACATACTTATTAGAGTTTAATATTCTTTTTTTATGTATTCATGTATATGGTACACATATAGTCTGCGTCTACATATACTTAATCAGATACATAATCAAGTCAATAATTCTTAAGTTTTATATGTTATTTTTATATGTATATATACATGATTTCAAGTAATCAAAACAAATTACACACGATTTTTAACTTTCTATTGATGTTTTATGAATAACTAAGTTTAAATTAAAGTATTAATGTGTGACCCCCAAGTTTCCCATAAAACTGGGCCCCGCCCGGCCTAAACCCACGTGGACCCCCATGTCGTTCATCGCAAAGTCGACGCAGGCCTAGTCAGCTTCCAATAGTTAGTTTTCTCAATAAGTTTTGTATTTTAACGTTGAGTTATTTATGTTATGTTTTTTACAGAATAGTTTGCAGCGAAATTAAATTCTAGACAAAGTTAAATAACTCAAATTTAAATAAAAGTGAAACAACCTACAGTGTGGAACCCTGAAATCATCGGATAAACATGCATATCCCATATCACTCAATCCCATTATGTCCCAGTGTAATAAAAAATAATAATATACAATAATTACCACAAAAATGACAAAACATACTATCGTGCAAGGAAGGATCCGCTCCAAAAATCCTCAAAGAAAGTCACCAATCACTGGTCCTTTCCCCTTGCTCGTCTCTATCCACTCTGCACCCACCGTCACAAATTAGACGGTGAGTACAGTAAAGTAGAAAGTAATAACCAGAAGGATATAAAAAATAATTCATGAATCATGTAAAAACAATTCAAATATCATGCGGGCATTAAAAGACAGATAAAAACAAAGAAAGTGCATGATAAACAGACTGACAAATATTCACGATGAAATATGAGTGCCTAGGAATCAAAAGAGGCATATTAAGTGGTCTTAAATCTACAACAATCCAGTACTCGGGGAAAACTCACGTTTGGTTGGGTAGCTGCACCCCCGCAGGTAGTGTTCACGTTAGCCCAACTAGCTATAATCCCAGGAGTACCTTCTCGACACACTTATGCCATATACAATCAACCAAGGAATAAAGAATAGAATCCCAACAAGGAGGCATGTATCAACAAAGCCAATAATTACGAAAAATGAATTACTATGCATTCCCTTAACTGGTCTACTTACATACCTCGGACCCGCGTTATCCCACCCTCGCGGCTTGGACACGCTCCCAAAATGAATACCCGAACTCCCGAGACCTTCCCTTAGGTTCGTGGGGTCCTGAAACATGTTTTAGACTAAATTATAGTGTTTTGTAGATTTTGAAAATTTTCAATTTTATGTGCTGCCACGGGAATTAGCACGCTACCTCAGACCCTTAGCGCGCTAATCAATATTAGCATGCTAATTTTTTACATTAGCGCGCTAATTTACATATTAGAGCACTACCTCTGATATATAGCGCGCTAATCAATATTAGCGCGCTAGATTTCTCACCTAGCGCGCTATATGCAGCAGAATTTTGGGTTTCTTCCGCACATAGGCCATGGTGATGCCTTGGGGACCCTCATACACGTTACTATAGGTCCCTAACATCAACCACAACACAAAACAACACCCTACAACTTCAAATACATGAATTGATTGAATTGACCAAACTATGTTAATGGAGTACCTAGCTTAATACGCTTGATCTTCTTCTTCACTTCATTGATTTCTTGAGTCTTCCCCCACCTCTGGTGCACTCCAGCAACCACTCTTCTTCTCTTCTTCCTTGCCAAATTGTTAAGGATAAAACTTAGGTGATAAGTTTGATTGACCAAAGTGTTTTATATGATTGAAGTTGACTTTATAATAGCCATACATCTATGTGCACATACGTATTCCGAGGCTTATCTTGTGGACCACCCTCACACACTTGTCCCACAAGTCATGCATGAATGACTCCAAACATACACTCACTTGGTCTCTAGATTAGTCATTACGTGTCTCGATGCACATCCTAAAGCCTTTGATTTATTTTACTACCTTAGGCTTGCTATTTGCATATTCAATGTGACCACATTAAAGCTATATACACCACTATAGTTCATTCAAATTACACCTACCCCATAAGCCGTTACCTCGGTCTCACGTCGACACGTAACTCGAAGTATGTCCCCGCTCATGTCTCGACTCATCGAATGCCCAACATATACCTTACTCGCAAATTCGGCACGACAAATAAACATACACTTGGACATTCTTAATTCACATTTTGGTATAAATAAATAATACGTACACCACGGAAAAATAAAATTTACCTCGGTGTCAACTCCAGAGGTTTCAGACAAGTACGTAAAGTCACAACGGTCCAGTCAACGGTCATGTGACACGTGTAAATTTGAGGTTCGTTGCATAATGTATCATTGATTTATAAATTATTATTTTTGTAAGTTCTCATACACTTAATTTAAACATCATGCTTAAAAAGATTTCGATGTAAATTGATCAATGTGAATGATCATGAAAATAAAAGTTAAAAGATTAAGTTGATTTCAAAGAAAAAGTACTTCAAATTAGTTGATGATAAAATTGATACTCAATCAAAAATGTTAAGATATACTCCAATTGATAAATTTCAAAGGTTAAAATATAATTGATAAGACTTTTAAAGGTTATAATATCTTTTCATCATTAGACTTTTACAAAAAGTAAGGTATCAATTTTACGGACAAGGTGTTTGAAGCGAATTCCCGCGAGCGTAGCAAACTACTCCCACGTGCGCAGCACGTCCAAAAAACTATTTTAATCGAAAGTTACATCTCACTCTCTACTTGAGCCCCACGCCTGCACGCATCTCAAGGCGTGTCCTCCGCTCGCATCACGACGCCAATAAATAGTGAATAATAATGATTTAATAATTAATCTACACATATACATACACTAGGTATCCACCACTCAATAATAGAATAAATCTCGGCCTTTGTGTCGAATGTCAGACTGTGTATCCGCCATCGGGCCACGTCATGGGTCGGTGACCCTTGATTAAGGTCAAATCCCCTATTAGTGATTTAGGCCATCACATAAAGTAATTTTACAGCAGTTAAATGTTCTTTTGAACAATTAGAATTAACGAATCAATTTGCCAAGGTGATTGATTCTATGTCTCATCCCGTTCTATTGAATGTATCGAGAGCCATCGATGATTAATGAAATTTTTAATTTTTTTCAAAAAAAAAACAACTCTTTAAACCAGGAAGGACAACAACAATAACAACAACAACAACAACAACAACAACAACAACATAGCCTCAGTCCCAAATTAACTGGGGTCGGCTACATGGATCAAACTTTTCCATTGTGCTCGATTAAGTGCAATTGATGGTAAGCTTTCCAAACCATTCAAATCTCTCCTAATTAATGCATCCCATGTTAACTTTGGTCTGCCCCTACCTCGTCGAATTTCTACAGTTTCTATTGAGTCAAGTTTTCTAGTTGGGGCATTTGTAGGCCGTCTTTGCAGGTGACCAAACCACCGCAACCGCCCTTCCGTAATCTTTGTATCAATTGGTGCTACTCCTACTTGTCTTTGAATTTCTATATTTCTTATTCTATCTTTACGAGTTTTACCACACATCCACCTAAGCATCCTCATTTCTGCTACGTTCATTTTAAGTAATTGTTGTTGCTTTACCGCCCAACATTCACTTCCATAGAGCATAGCTAGCCTAATTGCGGTCCTATAAAATTTTCCTTTTAACTTAGTAGGAACATTCCCCAACATTTTGCTCACAAATCACCCCTGTTGCACTCCGCCATTTCTTCCATCCAGCTGGAATGCTATGTGTGACATCATTCTCAATGTTACCATCATTTTGTATGATTGATCATAGGTATCTAAAGTGGTTTACCTTGGGAACTTATACTTCCCCTAATTTTACCACTCCGTCATCTCGATGTCCAGTGTTTCTAAACTCACAGTGCATGTATTCGGTTTTCGTCCTACTCAACTTAAAGCCTTTAGATTCTAATGTATTCCTCCAAAGTTCTAATTTCCTATTCACTCCATCTTTAGTTTCATCCACTAAGACAATATCATATGCAAATAGCATACAACATGATATGTCATCTTGAATATGTCTAGTTAGTTCATCCATAACTAAAGTAAATAGATATGGGCTTAAAGCCGGTCCTTGATGTAGTCATATTGTAATGAGAAATTCTTTTGTAGCTCCTATAAATGTCTTTATACTCGTTACTACTCCATCATACATATCCTTAATAGTGTCTATGTATCTAGCATGCACTCTTTTTCTTTCTAGAACCCATCAAAGAACATCTCTAGGGACCCTATCATATACTTTTTCTAAATCTACGAATACCATATGAAGATCTTTTTTATTTTCTCTATGTTTTTCTAACAATCGTCTTACAAGGAAAATCGCCTCCATAGTTGACCTCCCAGGCATGAAACCAAATTGGTTCTCTGATATTGTTGTTTCTCTCCTTAGCCTATTGTCAATTATCCTCTCTCAAAGTTTCATAGTGTAACTCATAAGTTTAATTCTCCGGTAGTTTCTGCAACTTTGAATGTCTCCTTTGTTTTTGAAGATTGGCACAAGCGTGCTTCTTCTCCAATCCATTGGCATCCGTTTTGATTTTAAAATTTTATTGAAAAGTTTTGTTAACCAAGTCAATCCAATTTCTCCTAAGCATTTCCAAACCTCTATGAGTATTTCATCTGGGCCACATGTTTTCCCTATTTTCATTCTTTTCAATGCCTCTTTAACTTCTACAATTCTAATATTGCGTGTATAATTTACATTTCTTTCTTGGTGTGGGTTTTCATCTATTATAGTATCAATTTGCTCATCATCATTAAATAAACTATCGAAGTAACTTCTCCATCTCTCCTTAATATCCTCCTCGCGCGTTAAAACATTTTGATTTTTGTCCTTAATACATCTTACATGACTCAGGTCTTGTTTCTTTTTATCTCTTAATTTGGCTAGCCTATATATATATTTTTCGCCATCTATATTACCTAACCTTGTATATAGATCTTCCATGAAATTTGTTTTAGCTTGACTAACTACTTTTTTAGCTTGTTTTCTAGCTTCTCTATATTGATTGTATACATCTCCATCTTGACACTTAGGTATTTTGCTATACATCTCTTTTTTAGTCTTAATTGCTAGTTGGACATCCTCGTTCCACCACCATGTTTCCTTCTTAGGTGGTCCCAAGCCTTTAGATATACCTAATACGTTTGATCTCACTCTCCTTATGCAATTACTCATTTCTAGCCACATTATATTAGCATCTAAGTCAAGATTCCAAACATTTTCCTTTAGTAGTTTTTCTCTAAACTCTACTTGTTTACTATGTTTTAGGTTCCACCACTTTATTCTAGGGTCGCTAACTCTTTTATTCATATTATGTCGTCGTGTTAGCTTAATATCAAATACTACTAACTTATGTTGGGTAGTAAGTGTTTCACCAGGTATTACTTTTGCGCTCTACATATTTTTCTATCTATTTTTCTAGTTAAAAGAAAATCTATTTGACTCTTGTTATGACCACTGCTAAAAGTAATTATATGCGACTCCCTCTTCCTAAAACTAGTATTTGCTAAAACAAGATCGTATGCTGAAGCAAATTCTAAGATTGATTCTCCTTCTTCATTTCTATTACAGTAACCAAAACCTCCATGAACTCTCTCAAACTCATCGTTACTTGCCTGACATGCCCATTTAAATCTCTACCAATAAAAACATTTTCATCTAATGGTATATTTTGCATAAATCCATCCATATCGTCCCAAAACTTGCGTTTGATGCTCTCGCTTAATCCTACTTTTGGTGCATAGGCGCCAGTATGTTAATTTTTTCGTCTCCAATATTTAATTTAATTAGAATCAATATATCCTCCATTCTTTTAACCTTTACAACCTTATCCTTATAATCATTATCCACCACAATTCCTACTCCATTGCATTCTCTATCTATACCAGTGTACCACAATTTAAACCATGTGCTTCCTATTTCTCTACTCTTTTCTCCTACCCATTTTGTCTCTTGGAGGCAAACAATATTAACACTCCTTCTAATCATGGTATCTACTAGTTCTATTGACTTCCCCGTAAGTGTTCCTATGTTCCATGTTCCTAAACGAATTTTTTCTCCCCTTTGTATTTGTTTTCATTTTCTATTTCTATTTTGTCTAAAAGATCTAGTGTCTGTATCTATGATTTTGTTTTTGTTTTCGTGTTTGTTTTGAACTAGCTTCTTTACCCACATCCGTCCTTTGTGTGGGAACTCTTGCTCATTTTTCTTCACATCCGGGGGACAATGTGAAGGGACTAGCTTCTTTACCCACACACGTCCTATGTGTGGGAACCCTTGCTCATTTTTCTTCACACCCAGACGGCGATGTGAAACACACCCTTGCTCATTTCTCACTACACCTGGGCTCCGATGCAGCGCGTCGCTAGGTGGGAACGCCCCAACGTTTATATATGTTTGATCCATTTCATGAAAAGTGACAAAAGTTTTACGCTGGCTGTCAACCTATCGCAACCCTCCTCCATTTTCAAAGAATGGAAAATGAGCTTGGGGCCTCCCTCCCCCACTTTTCGGGTATGAAAAGTGAGTTTGAGACCTCCCTTACCCATTTTTCGGTATGAAAAAATGGGCGTCAGAGTCCTCCTCCTTTATCCGGACTTGGGACCGGCTATGTAGCGCACATAGTGTACAACATAGGTGGAGTTTAAACCAGGAAAGAACAAAATGATTTTTTTTTTGAAAAAAGGATCGATGGAGACTTTGCTAATCTTTCATATCCCTTATACACAACATCTCTCTCTCTCTATATATATATTAAAGCTACATCTTGCGTGTCCCATGTGGCATTTTTGAGCTTCTCGACGAGCCATATGGCACGCCCAAAATGTAGCCTTATTCAAAATCCCTTTAACCTTTTTATTCAAAACCTCATTAAACCTGACTAAATATATAAATTTAACAGTTACAAAACTACTCACCCTTCATCTTCCACTTAAGTTCACGATACATTAATAAAAACTAACAAAGTCCAAAACCCCATTAAACATGTCTTTGTATATATGAAACGATTATTCAAACATGCATAGAGATATGAAGAGACTAAATAATGCATTTTTATTTTTATTTTTTGACTTAGTAATGCATTTTTAATTGTATCATAATTATTTGTTTTGTCTATGCAATGAAACGGTTACTTAAATAATGAATGTAGCTTAATTACACATGCCCAAGCACACTTGCCCAAGTGCAATCTATAGCCCAAACACAATCTATATGGAAAAATACATAAATGAATATGGTTATTATTTGAGGGCACACTGAAGTTTCATATTTATTTTTTTGGTAAAGACTAATATTTCATATTTATTTTTTCGGTAAAAACTAACATTTCATATTTATTTTTTTAGTAAACACTAACGTTTCGTATTTACAACATGATCAATGTATTGTTTCACAAGGTTATTCTCAATTATATATTCCATTATGTAAACATCCACTAAATGGTGTATATTGTACAGTCACAGAAGTTTGACAGATTAAGGGCGTGATTCAAGTATACAATAGCTCCTGAGTTTGTAATCGATCTTTTGATATTTTTGATGGCTTAATTCTTTGTTGCATGTTATATTTTGTTATACTATTGATAGTTAGAGTCACAGAGTTTGATGGTTAAAGGACATAATTCAGGTATACAATAGTTCGTGAATTCGTAATCGATCTTTTGTTACTTTTGATGGTTTAATTCTTTGTTGTGATCTTTTGTTACTTTTGATTATTACAATCGCGGAGTTTGGCGTATTAAGGACATAATTCAAGTATACAATAGTTCATGAATTTGCAATCGATCTTTTGTTATTTTTGATGGTTTAATTCTTTATTGTGACTTTTGTTACTTTTAATGGTTTTAGTCGCGAATTTGGCGAATGAAGACATAATTCAGATATATAATAGTTTGTGAATTCGCAATTGACTTTTTATTACTTTTGATGGTTTATATTTTTTGTGAGCTTTTTGTTACTTTTAATACTTACAGTCATAGAGCTTGACATATTAAGGGCTAATTCGGGTATATAATAATTCGCGAATTTGCAATCGATCTTTTGTTACTTTTGATGGTTTAATTCTTTGTGAATTTCTCAATTATAGGGATAGTTACGACCTTTAATCAAAAGAGTTTGAAGTATGACATCAAAAGCCAAAGCTTGATATTCACTACAAAAGGATACTGGATTAGCGACGGGGAAATCCATCGCTAATCCGGTGTTTCCCGTCGTTATCCCGTGTTAGCGACGAGATTATGACGAGAAACCCCGTCGCTAACCTGGTCGTCGCTAATTTTTTTAGCGACGGTGTGTCAAGTTTGGCGACGAGATCCCGTCGCCACTCCCCGTTGCAAATGTGCCACGTGGTTTTTGGTCAAAACTCGTTTGACCATGCCGCGACCGGGTTAGCAACGGAGCCCGTCGCTAAAATTCGTCGCCAATTGTCCCCGTGGCTGGTTGGCAGCCACGTGAAATTGTGAAAAAAAAAGTTTGATATTATATATAATATATAATATTTTAAAAAAATTAATATTTATAAAATGCAAAAACTATTATATATAATATAATATAATATTTAAAAATTTAAAATATAATTAATTTAATATATAAATATTTAAAATATATATTTTATATATAAATGCAAAAACTATTATATATAATATTTAAAAATTTTATTAAAATTTTTAATTCAATTAAAATTAAATTTTAAATGAAATGTTTCAAAATAATATTATTTATAAATAATATTTAAATTTCAAGATTCTTTATAAAACTTTATTAAAAACTATTATTAAAATAATATATTTTAATCTATACTATATAATTTATTCGGAATAACTATAAGGACATGAAAATTAAAAGAAATTAAAGTTAATAACTGAAGTCCGTCAACCAAAATGAATTAAATACAACAAAAAAAGTTAATTGCAAGTATGAAAATGTACAAAACAAGATATGAACAACCTATGACTAAATATACAAGGAAGTCAACTCAATCGTCGAGATCGTCGTTGGTCTCTAAGTCATCAACTGGAACATCTCTCGGAGGCGCTGGTGCGAATGATATTCAAAGTCTGTCCATTAGAGTCTGCTCCATGCGACGCAATTGGCCTTAGACCTCTCGCAACTGATCTTGGGTTAAAACGTGATCCTGCATAACCCGAAGAATGTGTGTCTGCATCTCCTGAAAGTCCCTCCGCAAAAGCTCGATGGGCTCATTAAGAGAAGAAATAGGCCGAGAAGATTCAGCTCCATTTCCACCTCCAGCTCCACCATCGTAATTGCGGGGCAGACGGTTATGCAAGGTGGAGACGTATTCCTCAAAATAATAGGAACAAAATGCGGCTGCTTCTTCCACTAAGTAAGCATTGCATATTGAGCGCTCAACCCTTGCCTTATTCCTAACTTTATTTTTTAAATGTTTCAAGTACCTACATTTGTAGAAGTAAGTTACTTAAAATGTATATGTTAGAGTGTGATATAAATTGTGGACGAGTCTAGTTGATTACCTCTCAAAAGATACATCCACCAAAATTATATTGGGCCAGCAAGGATAGCTTCGTACGCCAAATGGATAGGAAGATGCTCCATTGAGTCGAAAAAATTTGGCGAAAATATATTTTCCAACTTACACAATATCTTCGGAATGTTTTCATGCAAAAGTCGAAGATTCTCTACATTTAAATTTCTAGCAATTAAATCTTTGAAGAAAATATGTAACTCGCTAATTGCAATCCATATGTCATCCTCTAGGAGATCTCGAAAAGCAATCGGCAACAATCGTTGCATGAAAACATGACAATCATGGTTTTTCATCCCAAACATCTTCAACTTCTTAGAATCTACGCATCGACCGATATTAGACGCGTAACCATCAGGGAAGTTCAATTCCTTAATCAACTTACACAACACTTGTTTTCTTCGTTTGTCCAGCGCATATCGTGCCTTGGGATATTTCTTAGAAATTGGATCATAATGAAGCTCGGACGATTACATATCTCCTTTAAGTTTTTCCTAGACTTTGCGTTATCTTTCGTCTTCCATGGCATACTCATGATTGTGTTGAAATATTGTCAAAGATATTTTTTCAATGTGAATCACGTCTAGGTTGTGCCTGATAAATTTCGTCTTCCGATAAGGCAAATCCAACAGCATGCTTCGTTTTCTCCGCCCGCTAGTCCTCGAGACTTCGTTGTTTATTGCATCTGATCCCAACTCAGTGACTTTCATCAGCCCTAAAGCTTCAATTTCTCGCAAGATATCTTCACCTGATTTATTAGCTGGTGGCTTGTCGGATACGATTCTATCTCTGCGAAAACTAGACTTGTCTTTCCGCTCTTTCGAATATCGCGACAAGAAACTTCGATGACAATTGAACCAACTCGCTTTCCCTTCGAACCTCAACTGGAAAGTGTCGATATCTTCTATGCAATAAGGATAAGTAGTCCTCACGTGCGTGCTCCATGCCGACAGCATGTTGTACGCTGGAAAGTCGCTAACGGTCCATATAAGTGCGCGCACATTTGAAAGTTTGTTTTAGTCGATACGTCGTAGGTAGGCACTTTGCGTCATACTAGAACTTTTGCAATTCTTTCACCAACGGTTGGAGAAACACATCAATTTTTAGAGACGGATTAGTTGGCCCATGTACGATCACTGTTAAGAATATCACTACTTTCTTCATACACATTGAGGGATGTAAGTTGTACAGTGTTAGAATCACCGCCACTAGGAGTACGATTTTTCGGTCATTCCGAAAGGTTGAAACCCATCAGTATATAAGCCTAGTCGAACATTATGAACCTCGGAGCTGAACGTAGGGTTCACTCGATTGAAGTGGTTCCATGCCATGGAATCGGAGCAATGCTGCATATTGCACTATTCTCTGACGTGTTCTGTGTGCCTCTGCATGTGTTTAACAGTAGCTTTCGACGCGTACAAACGTTGGAGACAAGGCGCCAAAGGGAAGTAAAGCATTGTCTTATGCGGACGTTTGTTAGAGTTAAACCTAAATTCTCTGCAAAATTTACAAGATGTAAGCTCGGAGTCGAGCTCCCAATAAAGCATGCATAAGTTGGGACAACAATCAATTCGCTCATATAGGAGACCCAACCAGTGCATCAAGCCCTTACATTTGTAAAAGCTATCTATCAAACAGTTGTCTTCAAGCAACATGTCTTTACATACTTGCAAAATTTCGTCTAATGCTTGCTCCGAAATATGATGATTCGACTTTATCGTTAATAAACGTGTCATTGCTGAGAGTTTAGTCATCTTCTCGCAACCCGGCCAAAGCGGTTGATTCGCCGCGTCAATCATTTCAAAGAAATGCTTCACTTCAGGGTTCGACTCCTTTTCACGATTCCAATCGAAATTGGGGCCCGCAATGTCGTGTATCATATGATGATATGATGTCAGATATTCATCCATTGGATCATCACCTCCATCGTCCTCATCGCTTACTATTTCTTCCTCCCCATGCGCGGTCCAACAATAGTAATCGGGAACGAATTCACCCCTCACTAGATGAAGCTATATTGTGTCTGCATCGTAGTATTTGTCGTTGCGACATTTTCGACAACGACATCGAATTTTCGCTTCATTCAAGTAAGTGGTGCAATGTTGCATGGCAAATTTTATAAATTCCTTCACGCCAGCCACAAATCTCAATTGAGTGTAACCGCCTTCAATGCGATTGTACATCCAATCTTGAGACATAGACATCTCGAAAGACCTAAACAACCCTAGTTAAACAAACCTACACACTAACAAATATACACGTTTTTGTCAAATGTTAACCGTGTTTGGTCAAATTGGTTGCATTTGCACATACTTTGCGTAATATTTATTATAAATTTTGAGTCGAATTTTAAACGTAATTAGTCGACTTGGTTACATTTGCACATTCTTTGTGTAATATTTATTATTCATTTTTAGTCGAATGTTATTTTTACTTAGACAATTTAATTGGTTTCATTTGTACATACTTTGTGTAATATATATTTTGTTTAGTCGAATGTTACACTAGATTAATTGAACTACGGTAAGTACTATTTTATGCATCAAATATATGTTGTTTAGTTTCAATTTATAAATTTAAGTGCTTTTATAGGTGCTTCTCTTTCACATATAGTATAAAGTACATTAACAAACTCATACATATAGTATAAAATATATATATTTAATATAATATATTAGTCCTTTACTTTTTCTCCTAATTGAAATGTAAATTATCATTTAAATAAGATTTTATCACTAAAGTGTAAACTATTAATTAATATTTTCATTTTACTTTTTTAACAATAATTGTTCTTCAACTAATTAACATGCTCTATATATATTATTTTACTTTTTCTCTATCAAATTATATACAAACATCAAAAATTAAATAATCAAAACGAAAATGACATTACAATCACACATATCACCATAATAAATTCATACAAATATATATTTTCATAAAAAACCTGGATATCATCACCATGCATAAAAATTTAAAAATAATTAAAATTTTCACCATAAATATTAAAAATTTGATACAAATATATTAATACAATTTCTATTTAAACAATTTTATCCGAACAATATAATTTTAAACAAAAATATTAATAGAAATACCAAAAATCATTTTAAACAATGTTTCCTCATGAATATATAACATATCACCACAACACAAATTCTTAAAAATTATTCATTTTAAACAAGTTTTATTTATACATATTATATCACCATAACAAAAAATATAAAAATTAATTTTAAACAAATTTTATTCATAAATATTAAAAATAAATCTAAAAAATACCTTTTACACAAATTTTCCCAAAAAAAAATTACACACAACAAATTTTAACATAAAAACCTAAATAAATTAAATAAATACATTCAAAAATTTTAAAAAATAATTTTAAAAATATACCTACGGCCCGCCGAATGCGACAACGGTGCAACAGTCGGGGTTGGAGGTGGCGGACTGGGGAGGGCCGGGGGACCCGAGGCGGGGGCGACCTTGGCCGGATCTAGGGTTGGAGGCGCGGCGGGAGGCGGCGGACTGGCGGGGTGAGAGCGACCAAAAGAGAGAGCGGAGAGAGCGAGAGAGAGAAGCACAAGAGATCGAAGAGAAGAGAAGAGAAACGAAGAGAAGAGAAGCAGAGAACCAGAATAGGAGGGAGAGGGATGGACGTGTTTTCAGTTTGCACAATTAGCAACGGGCTTTTGCCCGTTGCTAATCCCACACCTGGCCTGGTAACGCTCGGCTACGTGGCGTATCGTACGCCACGTGGTGCATCGTACATCCCTCTAACTTTAGCGACGGGGACCCGTCGCAATCCCCGTCGCTAAATTGATCAAACGGTCAATCTCGACCCCCGTCGCCAATCCCTCGCTAATTAGCGACGGGAGATAGCACGTCGCTAATGCTAACCTTTTTTTTGTAGTGATTGCAACCTATTCGAATATGAATGACAAGACTTTGACATATTGACAAGTTGATTTAAAAGTTGAACTAGACTCGTAGAAGTTCGTTAATTGTTCTTACAACCCCCTTTTCCTTTTCTATTTTTAACTATTTTTATCGGCATTTGTTTTGTACATTCATTGTCACGTATCAATTGGGAATGAAATATTTTGATGTCATAAGACACATTAGGCCGCTACGTTTATATGAATTCTTATATTTTTTAAAAAAATTGGTCATACTTTACTGTCTGTTTTAATAGAAAAAATTTACATAATATTATTTTTGGCTTTGAGTTCGTCATATAGTACATAATAAACCGCTTTTTTTTCACTTTTATTTTCAATGAAGTATTAATGTATTTTATCTATTATTGATACTTGATCTCTTATATGCGTAAAGTGGGAGATGCTAATTTTTTGATATATACGCTTTTTTTTGTAAGAAATTATATGGCAATGCTCTTAGCTTTGAGTCTATCAAAGATTACATAATAAGTTAAGTATTTTTTTTTATCTAATCAAATGTGTTTTCACTGAAGTATGTATTAACACATTTTAGCTATTACTAATATTCGGTCTTTCTCGTGCGTGAAGCGCGGGATGCCGACTGATTTGTGATGAACGTAGAACATGAATCGACAGACTGGTCTACATGCTCAATAACATAAAAATTAATGACACTTTTAGAATGAATATGGCAAGCTTGCAGGTCGAGGAGAATTATGGCACTGTACATTTCATTACGTGCTTGCTGTGTAACTGTAGCATTTTTCAAAAAAAAAAAAAAAAATATAAAGATACTCGGCACCCACAAAAATATAAAAAATTATAAAAATAATAAAAAAATCATTGTTTGGTGACCAATGAGTAACCAAATTAAAAAATACCTTTGACTCCTCCTAAAAAAAAATTAGCAGGTCAATGGGCCGGGTTTTGGTAGGCCAACTGCTGTTTTGACCCAATTGAACAACGTCTGTCCTTGTGTCACCTCGACACCTACCAAACAGTTTTCTTTCGCAAGTGTTGTCGTCTCTTCTAACCATTTTTTATTTTTATTTTTATTTTTTTTATTTTTTGGCGTCTAATCTCTTATTGTTGTGGAATATGGATGACCATGCATGTACACCAACATATTGTGTAGTCATGTAACTTGTATTTCTCACTTAATAGTACATCGTAATTCACACACCAAGTTGAATGGAAACTTCTCATTCCAACTACTCATTTCTTCTTTTTTCCTTTGTAGTAGTAGTTTGTAGTAGTAGAAGTTCTTAGTCTTCTATTTCCTTCTCTAGTTCTTAGCAAGCTTCCAACTCAATTTACAACACGTTATCAGCACAAAGTTGCTCTACAAGAGGAGGTCTTGAAGATCAAGAAGCTTTTCAAAGATATAAAGCTAAGAATGTATAATTTTTATTAATTTAAATAAGTTCAATTTATTTCCATGTTGTCATGGTTAATTTATTTTTTGTTACATGCATATTTAATTATGTAAATGTACTTGACTCATACATTATGCATTGTAACGTCACCGACTACGAAAGTATGCTCTGTAGTTGCGTCTTGTACGATCTTCTATAATAGAAATCAAAAGTCAATGTATGACATATAAATTTTCTCTTAAAACTACAAACGATTAGTTATTGTTCTATTATTGATTTCATAATACAAATAATGCTATAAGTTTGAGTTGATAGTGGGTAAGCCTTGTCCCCGGTAAAGCTAAACATTGAAAGGGAGACGTGTTATCCCGTTCGAGGAGGCATGGTATTAAGTAGACTATGTCTCGCCACCCAACCTGGAGGTTGTCCCACCAACTCATACGAATAGTACATTTTGTTTATTAATGAATCAAGTTGTGAACATATATTTAATTATATGTTATGTTTTTACATAAAAAAGGGAAAAAACTATTTTATATTAAATTTATTTTCAAAATATTAGTCAACCATAGTTGAATTTGTTGCCTTATTATATTACTGACAAGAATTACTTGTCATGACAATTAGATACTACAATTTGTGAATAAATCATATATGCAAAACTGTGTGTTATACACAATCATTCGCCAATTTCTCTTTAGAGACCTGACAAGTGAATATTTCACTTTGTATATCTTTTCACCTTATGGAGTTATATATATATACGTACCAAAAGGGTAATGCTCTAAAAGCTCAAAATGAGCGACTAGGTCTCAAGCTACAAAACTTAATCAGTCAAATATTAATTATAATTCCGCAATTTTAATTACCTCTATGTTGAGGCTATGTGGAAATATGACTGATGATACAATAAAAATAAGGTCACGTGACCCGCCTCGATTTATTGCTGCAACAAATATCGAGTGCTTGTCAATCCAATAAATATTAAGGATTGATTTATTGTCTCATGGTAGCTGAGTAAAATAATGAGATTTTATAAATATAATATCGCTCCCGTCCAATTAGTTCAGCTTCAAATTAAGAAGCATATGTTGCATATAATGATCATGATCGCAATAATAAATTTATGGACGTGAAAAAGGAGAAAATATCAGGTAAATGTCGTATTGACAATTCTACCAAAAATTGAAATAAAAGTGGTGCACCACTACAAAGGGCAAATAGTTATTGACAATGAGCGCTCATAATTACGACATTTTTTTGGTCATATATGAAAGGCTATTTTGCCTAAATATTGTCATATATATACCCGAATATTTTTGTGACCTTTACCATGCCTTCAAAATCAAAGGCAAAATATTATGAATTTTATCATTGAAAATGGCTCGATAAAACAAACACATCGAGATGTGTTTAAATCGTGACCTAAATATAGGCGATGAGTTTATGTCTTGTGTATCGTGCTACATGCATGTACATTATAATATTTCTCGAATTCGAACTTAGCGGAGGCTAATGTTCAGGCAATATCTAGTACAACAATTTTATTGTTAATGTCTTATTCAGAAGAAGTCTACTCAGAATAATAGAAAATTTATCTATATGAATATGATTTAATCTGAGTATAATATTCTCGGCTTTAACTTCTGGAATATATAAGGCACATTAAAACGAATGTCGTCATAAATCAAATGACATTCATTTTGTGGAAAGATCTATTTGATTATCCATAATCATCAATAATGTGAAAATATCGTAAATTCGCACGGACATCCTTTATCGAACTGGATTTTTTTATCAGTTGGAGATTATCTCAAGGCAAATCAATAGGAGACGTATATTGATTTAACTCTCCATTAATCATATTATAAGATGCCTTGGATCCTTAATAGGGAGATTATTTATAGCAAGGTTTGCTAATTGTCACTTTGATGAAGCAATTTTCTCACCATTAGGGGGATATATAGGCCAATTCAAAAGGAATGATGCGAAATTGCTTGAAACACATCAAATCGCATTAAATTTGTTGTATTATGATCCATGTATAAATTAATATGAACTCAAAGTTCAAAGGATCATTCAGTAGCAACAAGTTATGAATCAATTACTTGATGCAAGTACTATACACAAAAGAGTGACAATCATATGCTTCAACATTAAATTGTTCATATAGAAAACGATGTCCATGTGCAACAAAATGCACAAGATGTCTCACCCATGTGAACACGAGGGGGAGAATCAAAATGAGTTATTGATTAGTGCATTGCACTCTTTTTTCCTTAGCTATGGTTTTATCCTACTAGGTTTTCCTAGCAAGGTTTTTAATGAGGCGATCCTAACATTATTATACTCCATATAAAAAGAAAAAAAAATTATTTAAGCAAATAATGTACTCTTTTTCCTATACTAGATTTTTTCCCACATGTTTTTTCTAATAAAGGTTTTAATGAGGCATATATATATTCTCTCAAAGTGTATCGATGTGTTGCACCCTTTTCCTTAGCTATGGTTTTATCCCACTAGGTTTTCCTAGCAAGGTTTTTAATGAGGCAATCAACAATATTATACTACAAATCAAGATTAACGAGAACATTGTACTCTTTTTCCTATACTAGATTTTTTCCCACAGGGTTTTTCTAGTACAGGTTTTAACGAGGCACAATCTCTAAGCAAATGTCATCCAAGGGGGAGTGTTGTGGAATATGGATGACCATGCATGTACACCAACATATTGTGTAGTCATGTAACTTGTATTTCTCACTTAATAGTACATCCACTTGTCTATGTATTGTCATGTAACTTGTAATCCTCTCCAATGTACACCAACTCTTCCATGTATTGTCTATGTTGCTTGTGATGTGTTGTATGACTTGTGGTGTATGTATAACTTGTACACATTGTATAAGTACAATTATCATCATCACCAAATGACCTATATAAAGGGTGCCAACCCCATTGTAATTCACACACCAAGTTGAATGAAAACTTCTCATTCCAACTATCTCATTTCTTCTCTTTTCCTTTGTAGTAGTAGTTTGTAGTAGTAGAAGTTCTTAGTCTTCTATTTCCTTCTCTAGTTCTTAGCAAGCTTCCAACTCAATTTACAACACTTATAACCATTGGCTTTCTTTTAACATGGCAAACGGTTGCTTGGCGCTATAAATACTATTCCCTCTAATTGTATGTAAGTGTGGTTGCAAAGTTGTTCACAATTTTTAAGAAAATTATTTAATTATTTTGAATGAGTAGAAAGTGACAATTAAATGATTAAATCACCATTCATCTCTTCTAACCCCACTACTTCTACATACACTAGTTATTAATGTGTAATTAATATATTTTCTTTCTCTATGAAATATATAAAAGTCAATTAAGTAATTAATGTGTATTAAAACTATCAAATGACATATATTGTGAAATATTTCAAACAATAAATCTACTTGGACTCATGAGTCCGGACTCATAGGGAGGTTTTGTAAATTTTTGTAAATATTTAAGGGGTACCAAAGGAATTTTACAAGTGATTATGGTTGCTTCATTAATTGCTTAAGAATGTATTTGAAATTAAAAAAAAATTTGAGTCCGGACTCACGAGTCCAAATAGCACTACCCTATTTCAAAATGGTTAAAAAGTCATTTATAAAGAAAAAGAGGGAGTAGTGATTATTAACTAACTCAAGGCAATAGTTGAGGTCCAACTAATTACTAGCAAGGACAAAATATGTATGCATTGAGCCGCCCTTGGAACA
Source organism: Stephania cephalantha (assembly GCA_039657325.1). NCBI lineage: Eukaryota > Viridiplantae > Streptophyta > Magnoliopsida > Ranunculales > Menispermaceae > Stephania > Stephania cephalantha. The sequence continues at coordinate 12,014,071 of CM077575.1, forward strand.
TGTGTTAAGTTTTGTTTCCTAACCCATTGATTAAGGTACATGTGTTAAGTTGGATCGCAAGTTACTCCCTCCTCCCAAATTTTTTTTTTTATAAAAAAAAATAACTTTTTACACTCATCAAAGTTTGAACCTATGACCTCTTACTTCCAAATCTCATATCAAATATTTGGTTCACCCTATTGGTTGGTTCTCCTTCCAATTTATCTACTTGAGCTTTTTGGTTGGGAGCAACGAAGGTCCCTCAAGGAAGTATTGGAACTAGTCAAGTCCACTATTAATTCAACGTTAGGGCCAGTAGCTCGGATGCTTGACTATTAGTCCCCACTACCCTATATCAGCCCCCCATTTAATTTAATACATTTTTAAACTAAAATTTCTTTAGGCAAAAATACATTAATAACTTCACTCTAAATCATGAAATCCATTTCCTTTTCCCCTTCTACTATCCACTCTCTACACCCCTCCTTAAATGAAATCTTAAATACATCTCCAACTCCAATCCCACTCACTACATTCACCTTCTCATTTTTACTTAAATTTCACTTTTTATATTACATCGATCCCAAATTAAATAATAAACTCGTATTATTTTCTCTTCTACTTTTTAATCTCTACACTCCTCATCTCTTTGTCTATACATTCAATAACTTACCGCCAAATTCAACATCTTGATTATAATATTTGGTTGAGAATTGATTATATTTTTGAATGAATAAAACATTTATTTGTGTTGAATCTTAACTTTTAAAAATCAGAGAATCAATTTTGGAGTGCAACATAGAGCAAATTGAGTTAAGAGGGAGAAGAAGATGATATGCAACAAAGGGTTGGAAATCGGAGATCACAAAGATGAAAAGATGATTTCATTTTTTAGGGAGTGAGGGGGGCAAATATAAGGTAGGGATACATTGGGGAGTTCACTGATAATTACGGGGGAGGGGGTGCTTGGAACATGAACTTACTTATTGGGGGCTTTAAATAACATTAAATTAAATGAAGGCTAATATAAGGTACAGTGGTGCCAATGGTCACTCCATAAATATATATATATATATATACACGTTATGTACACGTTAATCTGTATATTTATATTTTTATAAGACCACGCAACCTCGAGATCTCATTTCAGAGAACTATAGTCTTCAAATGTTGTTCGCAGACTTCCAACTCAAACCCACAACAGAATCCCTCTAAATGGGAGCTCTAATTTTATTTTATCTTATTAATTGTTAAAGTCTTTTGTAGGAAAATAATTTTCAAAGCTGCTCATTATTGACTTCAATTCATTTTTTTGAATATTTCCTATAATTACTTTATTGTCTTATTAATTTTAGCAGTAATTATTAAGATTATACGTTATGTCTGCAGTTCTTATGTTTATAACATATTAAGCAATGACTTTAAATCATTAAATAAAAGTGAATGAAATCGATCTTTTGTTTGTTTGAAATTGGCAATCAAGTAATACTGCCCGAAACGTATTCTGATTCGTTGGATATACATCGACATGATCTCGAGAACAATTTGAATCATCAGTGCTTTTAGGGCTAATGATAAAAAATATTCTAACATTTACAAAGTGTATCAATTATATCTTAACATTTGAAATTTATCAATTATATCCTCACCTTTTTAATTTCATATCAATTCTATCATCAATTAATATGTGCATTTTTTCTTTCATAATATATGCCAACACATGATTCCCTTCAACTTTACACCTTTAAAAATTATTCATACATATGCATTAGAGGCTTATAGTTTAATATTCTTTTGTTAAATTAAATAATTATAAGTAACCTTCTAATAAGTTTTAGATGTCATTTTTATTATATGTATATTCACTTGATTTTCAACTTACATTAGTGATTTATAAACTAATTAAATTTGAATTTAATTATTAATTAATGCATATATCATTGATTTATAAATTATTATTTTTGTGAGCCCTCATACACTTAATTTATACATGAAGCTTAAAAGAAATTAATCAATGTGGATAATCATGAAAACCAAGTTAGAAGATTATGTTGAATTCAAAGTATAAGTACCCAAATTATAACTGAGAATAAAATTAATATTAAATTGTAAAAGCTAGAATATGATTGATAAATTTTATAGGTTATGATAGTATTGATGCAACTTGTAAAATTTAAGATATTTTTAATCCTTTGGTCTTGCTTTTATTGTCTTTTCTCATTTGTTTGAAACGCACGTGTAAAACGAAAAAGCACAAACGCGTAACGCGCAACGCATCCGAAAAATCCAACGTTGCTTCGTCTCCTCCTCAACAGTAAACTCACTAATATCAGCCAACACAACAATAATTACCACAACACAACAATAAAAAGTCACAGCGCAACCTATAACTTCCACTAACTATCATGTTATACACCTCGAGATACGTATCACCAGCGACTTAAGCTGCTGTTACCGACCCCAAAAAAAAAATGTTGCGAAGCTTTCAATTTGACAAAGTCCTCGATGCCAAATTTATTGACCATTATGCAGGCCTAGAAGAACATCAAATTAAAAAAAAAAAAAAATTAGTCTTTTCTTTCACCACCACACCAAGAAATTAATCAATCAATCCAATCAACAACTATACAAATATAAATAACCATAGCAATCCCTCTGTTCCAACTGTTACTCAATTACATAACAACTCAAAACCCTCCAAAAAATCTCAATCTAATTAACCATGAAACTGAAACCCACCCAATTCATAATCTTCTCCATTTTCCTCCTAATCTCCCCAATTACAGCCTTCAAGGTACTCTCCACAACAAACACCACACAACAAGATGGCCATGATCAGGGTGACTATCTCGAGAAGAACAATCAGTGGCAGTACTACTTCAAGAACCTCTCGGGATGCGGGTTTGGCGATGAAGCCCAAGGGCTGGCCAAGCTAAAGCAGTACTTCCACCAATTCGGCTACATCGATGAAGGGCGCCACGGCCTGATCAATAATTTCAGCGACGTGTTCGATTCCCCTCTCCAATACGCCCTCAAAACCTACCAAACCAACTTCAATCTCCCCGTCTCCGGCGCCCTCGACGCCGCCACGCTCTCCCAGCTCCTCCGCCCCCGCTGCGGCGTCCCCGACATCATCAACGGCTCGTCCACCATGAAATCCGGCAAACCCACCTCCGCCGATCATAGCTCATCGCTTCACTCGACCGCCCACTTCTCCTTCTTCCCCGGTGAGCCCCGGTGGCCCCCCTATAAGCAGTCCCTCACCTACGCCTTCTTCCCCGGTAACAACCTCAGCGAACCGGTCAAGGCGGTGTTCCGCCGCGCGTTTTCGAGGTGGGCCGCGGTGACGCCGCTGACGTTTTCGGAGGCGGACTCGTATCTCGAGGCGGACATGAAGATAGGGTTCTTCGTGGGGGAGCATGGGGATGGGGAGCCGTTCGATGGGGTGTTGGGGACGTTGGCGCACGCGTTTTCACCGCCGGATGGGAGGTTTCATTTGGACGGGGCGGAGGAGTGGGCGGTGGAGGGGGAGAGAGGGGTGGATTTGGAGTCAGTGGCGGTGCATGAGATCGGGCATTTGTTGGGGCTGGGGCACTCGTCAGTGGAGGAGGCGATCATGTTTCCGACGATATCGTCGCGGCGGAGGAAGGTGGAGCTGGCGAGGGATGATGTGGAGGGGATCCAGGTCTTGTATGGGGAGAATCCCAGAGGTGGGGTGGTGGCGCCGGCGGCGCCAACGAGTCAGGAGAGGGAGAGGAGCAGTGATGAGAGCGGAGGATGGCGGTGGCGTGGTGGTGGTTGGTGGTGGGGGGTGGGATTGTTGGGGTGGGGGTCTTGATTCTGTTGTAAATAATATTTATTTATTTATTTATTCGTTTGGTTATTTTGGTAAGGTTTTTTTTTTTTTTTTTTTTTTTTTTTTTTTTTTTTTTGTCTTAATTTATTTATACGTAGATCTTGTTTATATGATAGTGTGTGAATTTTGTTATTTATATGTAGACATTATTTATAGCAGGTTGTATTACTGTAAATTTATAAAAAATTTATTAATCATCATTGGCTCGATAAAAGCTCGATTAAATGTACAATCAATTGCTTTAATAAAAGTACATTGATACATTAATCTTATTGTTAAAATCAAGTGTCATTCAATTGGCTATGAATGCGACCCTAAATGTGGTCGCACCACCAACCCCACTACATCCAAACTTAGGTCATACCGCCAAAAAAATATCTCCATTCACTCATTAGGTCATACCGCCAAAAAAATATCTCCATTCACTCATTGTGTTTCTCCACTATTTTGCATTTGATTGAACTATCGTTTTTGAGTGCTTTTGGTGGATTTTTCTACTCGTTGTGTGTTGTGTTGTTGGTATTTAAGATATAGATTTATGACTTGAATCGGAGTTTGTTGGTAATAAATGTTACTGAATGATAGAAGAGCAAGCGATCTAATGCACGATGATGTAAGCTTTACTTGATTTTGTGTTGTTGAGAGAGAAACACGAGTATTTTGGGATTTTTAAGGATGACAAAAATGTCAGGACCCGTTTGTGTGAACTCGCTTTTAACAGGTCCATCTGGTTTAATCTGTACTTATTTACTGATGGATAAAGAAACACTATAATTAGTCTAATTTTCTAAGAACAGTCGCTGATAGCCTACGACTGTTCACATGGGCTGGTCTCCCCTAAGAACATTTGCCAGCCACTTGCGACTGTTCGCAACGCTGTGATTTTGTTTTGAGGAAAATAGTTGACATACGCACGCTGGACAACCTTGAGTTGCACGATTTTTTGTTTTTGTTTTTGTTTTTTTATGGCTTCCTTGAAACACTTGTTTTCTTTACCTTGCTCTCAATATTAATTGCAATAGCGTGTTATGGAAATGTCTTATTGTAGAATATGATTTTATGTGATGATGTCGACTTCGATGATGGATCAATGGATCAAAGTTAATTTGTACGATCTAATGACATTAGAAGGAAGTATGCACACTTGAAAGACTTGAACAATAAATACAAAGTGACTTGTAATTTTTCCGGTAAATAGATGAATCAAGTGATTAATCAAATGAAGTTGCATTTGGCTCAAATTAGTGGGAATATGGAACCATGTAAGAAGGTGTCCGCGCTTGTTAGAGATGAAGTTTGGAGGAATGACCTTAATGTTGATTCATTATGTGACGGCCCCAATTTCCCATAAATTGGGCCCCGCCCGGCCTAAGCCCACGTGGACCCCTGAGCCAGTCTCGCAAGGTCAACGCAGACCTAGTCAGCCTTCCAATCTATCAATATCAGTAAATTCAAAATTTTAAGTTGAGTTATTAGTATTTTTCAAGTGTTACAATTTAGCGGAAGCAATTAATACATTAAATAACTCAACAACCTAATTGTGGAACCCTGCATAAGTATATCATCATCAGAGGAGAGTAAATACAAGATATACATGCCCAAAATCTCAGTGTTTTTAAAACAACAAAAAAATCACCTAGCTATGGAGCCTTCCCCATGCTGGACCGTGGATCTGCACTCAGTCAAACACAAGAATGACGAGCCCATGTAAGTAACGTTAGTAGGACATATATACATCATTTCGAAATAACTAGAACAGTCGAATTCATGCAAATAGAAAGAAAAGAACAAGAAACGCATGAATATAAAAGACTGTAAACAAATCAATCGATAGGTGAGGGTCCGGAATACAAAAACCAAATAACAAGGAGTCTCGACCAAAAGGTCGTTGAGTCGCGGCAAAAACCCAACAAACTCGGGTTCAGGACGAGACACTGCCTACCAACCCTAACCCTTGCGACTATGAGATATCCACAGACCCGGATAAGTCCAGATAAGAGCTCATGTCACAGATAAACAATAACCATGACTCGCTTGCCAATGGACCAGACAACCAACAACAATTTCAAAGATAGCTATCAAAGCAATGGACAACAATATTTAATAGAGTAAAATGAAATAATTGTACAATTTCCTAGCTGGTTTACTTACATTCTCCGCGAGCAATCCATCTCGTCGTAGAGCTTCGTCGAAGTTACACCTTATTGTCCACTGTTGTCGTCTCGTCGGGGATCGATCGGTCCGGCAACGCGCCGCCGTGCCTTGCTCCACGCCGTTCCCCGCGCCGTTGTCGCTGCCGCTGTTGATCTACCGCTCCTCCTCACCGGCGTCACTGTTTCTCACCGGCGCCGCTGCTGGAGCCGCGCCGCCGTCCAGCCATCCGCACCGGAGTTCAGGCCGCCTCGCCGCCGCCGCTGCTCATTCGCGATGTCCCTTGTGTCGATCCTTTCGATGGCCCGTCGACGCACCGCGAACCGCCGTCCGCGCTGCTGGTTCGCCGCTGCTGCCGACCGTATGTCCGCCGTTGCCCACTGTTGCACCGCTGCTCGTCATCATCCCCACAGCCGCGCCACCTCCTGGTCGTTGGAACCGCCGTCCGCGGCCTCTGCGTCGCCCGCGAGCCATGGTCGCGCTGCTGGTCCGTCGCGCCCGCTCGTCCTCGCTGGAGCCGCTCGCACCGTCGACGTTTGTCGACGCTTCTGGCTGGTCCACCGCCGCTACGTGCCGTGCCAGTGAGCCAGAGCTCCACCGCGCTGCTCCCCTCTCTCTCTCTCTCCGTCGTCTCTCTCTCTTTCTTTTTACCTTTCTCTCTCATTTTCTCTCTCACTCCTCTCCCCTATCTTTCTCTCACTTTCTCTCTCTTTCCTCTCTCATCTCTCTTATTATCCGATCTTTTTTTTTCTTACTTATCTCCTCGAATTTGTGTCCGAATTAATCCCTGAAAAATACCCCGTTTTCGTCAAAACTTGACGAAAATACCATTGCACTCCGCAACACGGGGACACCGCATCTAAACCTTAACTTGACCCTATTTCGCGTCGATTAAATACGTATCACCACGAGTGGGTCTCACATACGACCCTGAAATGACATGTGGTACGAGTTAGATTTTTAGAGCCGTTACAGTCTTCCCAACTAATTGGAATTTCATCCTCGAAATTGAAGCAATTCACAAAGGAAGATAGTGTTTTGTGAAGGCCCAAGGCCATACCCGCCCAAGGCCATACCCCCATCTTACTCTGTAGGGCTTGCCTCCTCCGTGACGAGCTGGGCTCCTCCAAGACCTGCAGGCTATGTAATGCCCTTACACACCTTACACCATCTGTCTCCTCATCTCCAATATATGCCAGGGCAACATCCTCGAAACATATATGGGAAAAACTTAAAGGAAAATAACATTTCCATGATCCACCGTCACACACACACATCCTCCATATGTCCGTGAAAATTTGAACCAGTCTCTCGGACTGTTCGTCAGTCTCTCTCGTCTAGTGGATTTCAAACCCAACTCATCGACCAAGCGACATTTGAGATGGACATCTAGATCATCCCTTTGAGTTACTCTAGGAAGGGAGTGTGCTATTGAAGTCATCAGGAGGTGTAGGACAGCATACTTGTGAACCACAAGATAATCCTTGAGATACATATGCACACTTGATCAAGTCCAAATATATATAGGAGATAGTGGAGTGTTTGATCAAAACCACATGAAATTCATGCAAATCTGTGACAATCTGAGGAAGAATAAAGGATTTCCAGCTGAGATTCAACACCTTTGAAGACCAATTCAAGAGATCTAAACCTAGGTAATCACCTCCTTCATCTTATCCACTTTCCAATGAACCTAGTTCTTGACATGTTTGATGAAATTCGAGTTTTGGTGATTAGGTCATTGATTTGTAGTGAAAAATTGATGAATTACATGTTGTTAGACCATATATATAGATAGAGAATTGATTAATGGTTTAGCTAAATTTGATGATTTTAATGAAATTGGAGAGTTGACATGAATGCATGAATTTTCAGGAATTTGGGCTAGATTGAGGTTCTGGAGTGTTTTAAGGTTGATTGAAGTTAATTATATATGGGAAACATGTTAGAACCAATAAGGTAGCTAATTGAGAGGGTTAGGACAGAATTCTAGACTTGAGAATTCTGTCCCAAAGCATAGATAGCGGGCTACCTGGAACGGTTAACGCGCTAATCGTTCTGGGTTGCTAACTGTTCTTCGTCCCGAAGAATAGTAGCGCGCTACATAATTCACTAAGCACGCTACCATCAGATAGCGCGCTACACAAGTTCTTTAGTGCGCTAACCACAGATAAAAATGGATTTTTAAGGGCTGTTTTGGTGTACATGACTAAACACTAGGACATAAACAGAAACTATACAAATTTGACTTCAGGGACTTGGGAAACCATAGCTCGATATCGGGAGCTTGTCAAGTCGGATACAAGAGTCCGGGGAGGTCGGAGAGCAGTGTGAGGTTTGTAAAATCCAACTAAAAGACTCTGAGTATTTAATTCTATTTTTACATTTCATTTTTATCATTCCTTGTTGTTCCTTACTCTATTCCGTTACTTGGACGTGGGTTGAGGTTACTCCCCCAGATTTCCTGGTTGTGTGATCATGATGCACTGGATTGTAGCACGTGTGACCCGACTCTCATTGAATGGCGACCTGAGCTTGCCCTTGGTGCACGTGTCGGTGACTCAACGGATTTGGCCAGCGCCACGAGGGACCAAATGTCAGGCCAGTTGGGCGCAACCACTGGTGGGAACTTGGTGACCCGAAGTATAGTCTAGTCCATCTGGAGCGAGCACACACATTTGTTAGCTTGTTTGTTATCTATTCATGCGATGAGCCATTTACATTTATCTGTTTTTATATCCCACATGTTTACTTGACAATATTCCTTGCATTTCCTTTACTTTATTATACGAATGCTTAAAGGAGTTCCTTGGGATTTTACTTACTAGACTCGCGCGTCTTCTGTCTTTTTGTGATGATTGAGTGCAAATCCTAATACCAGTAGTGGCTAGGGAACCCTAGGCGACTATATATGATTGCCCGTTGTCGAGGACCTACTCGTATGTGTTTATTTTTAAGATTTTATATATTTTGGGTATTGGGAGACTTGAGATGACACCGTACATGTATATATACGTTGTTTGTGGTATTTTCGCTTATATATAGAGTACTTTACAGGGTTTTCCACAGTAGGATTTGCTCTTTTAAATAATATTTACCATGTTAAATTACTTATACTAATCGTGTCAATTGAGGCTTCCACTGATTTATGTTAACTTATAAGAAACAACCCACTAGTATGGTAAAGCATTAGAATAAACTACAAATTAAGTAACGGTTGAAATAGTTAAATACCCACAAAGAATAAGTTAAGAAAATGAGGATAATCTACTAATTAATTTGATAATACACACGTGGACACAATTTGCGAGACATGAAGAGGAGGGGCAGGTGCCGAATACGTGTAATTGGGCTAGCTGGCAATGAGTACACAGAGACACGTCACCCATGCGCGGCAGGGCCGCCATAATTAGGGTTTTAGGCTGAGTATTGCCCTAATCGAGTTAGGGGATGCTACCATATTTGAAATCCAATTTGGTATTTAGGCTCAATCGATCTTAATCACGCTCTACGAGACAAACCCCGGTATAAAGTCTCGAGAAAATTCTAACTTTTTCATTTTTTCATAGAAATTCACAACTTTTATTTTTTTGCTAGAACTCTATTTTTCTGAATGTTTTTTTTCTAGTTTTCAAGGGATTTCCTTATATTTACTTTTTAATTAAAATTTCCTTTTTATTTAAATAAGGAGGGTTTGATCCATGAACCGGGCCCTGTTCGGCTCCCCTCATCAACTCCTTCTTTCTCATCGTTTCATCAAAACGAAACAGAGGAGTTCCTCTGTTTTGTTTCGATGAGATGTTATCATCGATTAACTAGAACTTGGGTTATAGGCAAGTGAGTTTACGGCTTCCCCTATCCATCGTCTTCATCCTAAGTTTCTTCTTTATTTTGCTATTTTGTTGTTTGTTTGTTGTTTGTTTGTTTTTTTAAATCAATCATTTTCCTCTTCTTTCGTCCATCTGGTTTAATCTTTACTTATATCATTGATGGATAATGAAAGACTACAATTAGTGTAATTCTCTAAAAACAATTGCATATGGCCTACGACTGTTTGCATCGCCGCAATAGCCATAATTTTTTTGAGGAAAATCGTTGACAAGCGCGCGCCGAAAAACATTAAATTGCACGATTTTTTGTTTTGTTTTTTATGGGATCCTTGAAATGCTTGTTTTCCTTATCTTGCTCTATATTGATTGCAAAAGTCTGTTATGAAAATGTCAAATTGTAGAATATGGCATCACGTGATGATGTTAACTTCGATGATGGATTAATAGATCAAAATCAATTTGTATGATCTAATGACGTTGGATGGAAGTATGCATACTTGAACGACTTGAATAATAAATCCAAGGTGACTTGTAATTTTGGCGGAAAAGAGACCAATCAAGGGATTCATCTAGTGAAGTTGCATTTGGCTCAAATTAGTGGAAATGTGGAACCATGTTGTGGCGGCCCCGCTCCCCGAGGCCGTCGGGTGAGCTGCTATGCAGGTCCGACAGCCTTATTGACGTCCGTTGCCACGTCAACGCTCCTCGATGTGTGTGCTATTCATCATATTCTTTATATTACTTGCCAATTATTCAAGATATTAATTAAGTTATAAGTATGGCTTGTGTTTTACACAATTGCAAATAGGTAACCGACTAACCGGTAATTTACAACGAAAGTCTTAAGGTAAACCTAAACATAGATTTTTATTAACTTTCAAGTTATATAAAGCATCGATCTTACTATGGAAAACCCGAAATATAGTACTGTATATAAGGCGACCAAAGTAAATATATACAAGTATAGGTGTTTCATAAATCTCCCATAAACCCAAAATATATAACAAAATATGTAAGCACAAACACCAACGAGTAGTGTGCAGAATAGTGGGCGAGCTGTAACGACCTATTACCTTAAGTAGGTGATTAACATTAATTCAAATTCTAATTAACCAGAGTTAGGCTCATGGTTAAGCTCAGCTTGTCTCGATTGACGTGTGCGTGGATTTACATGCGTTTGGTGTTTGTATGATGTGTATTAGTATTTATTAAAACTAATTGGCCTATAATTGAATAATTGATAAATTATGGGATGCTTAATATTGTGTGTGGGTCGAGAGTGACGCACACGAGTCATGGGGTAGCGTGTATGCCTGAGTGAACTCGTTGGTACGCACGGCGAAATCATAGGCGTGTTAATATGGGCATATATATAAATTTTATATAAATATATATTGAAAATAAATAACTAATTAATAATTGGTGGGCGACTAGTGACACGTGGGGTCGAGGGTGACACGTGTGGGACGTACAATAGCGTGCACGCCCAAAAGTGGTCGTTGGCGGGCACAACGAATTTATAGGCGCGAAAATATATAGGTGAATATATATATAGGTTACATATATAAATATATATAAATGAATCCTAAGGTTTAAATCAAATAAAATGATACATTGAATTCGCATCGAGATACATGTAGTGTGAGAATTGAGGAAATAATTTGGTTGTACGTTGGTTAGTGCGGTTGAGATTTTTCACGTCACGTGATGCGTGCAACCACATCTCAAGGAAAATCAAGGTGCAAATGTCAAAGTCAATGTCACTTTAAACAGTAACGCTTTAATATATGTTCATTAGATCAATAGTACAAATCTCGAGGAAATCTCATATATATCCAAACAAACATTACCGCCTCCTCTGTTTCCAACGAAATTAAAATTTGAAAGAGAGAGAAAGAAAGAAATTGAGAGATCGAGAGAAAGGGATGCGATGAGGTGAGTTGTGTTGTTGATTGGTGTTGTTGTGGTTGTTTTGTTGCGTTGTTGTCGTTGTTATTATTAGTTGTTGATTTTGTTAATTGCATTGTTGAGTCGTTGGTTGTTGGAAATGGTGGTCGCTCGAGGAGGGAGGTTGTCTCCCCTTCCCAATTAAGAAAAACAAAATGATGGAACAATCTGATGAAATGAGGGCAGAGAAAGAAGATGGGGTTTGACCCCAGATCGGATCGAATCGGGGGCCGATCTGGTTTATGGTCAAACCCCAATTTATAAAAAATAGAGAAAAAATTGAAAAAATGTGGAAAAATTCCAAAAAATAAAGAAAAATCTCAAAAAATAATATTTTGGTAAAATAAATAGGAATTGATGAATTTATATGAAAATAAAGAATTTGGAATTTTGAGCGAGACTTTATACTGGGGTTTTTACCTCAAAAAATGTGAAATGGTCACATTAGCCTAAAATTTAATAAATTGATTACATATTGGATTAGGACTAGTTTATGGGTTCTAATTAATGAGTATTGGATCCAAATTAATGACAGTTGATGTAATTTAGGTTATTGGTTGTCGGGGATAGGTGTATGGATCTCGAGAATCGTGCAAGTTAGTATAAAGTTAGGAAAGCTCGGCATGGGTAAGTGGGACTCGTACTCTTATCAATTATGCATCGTAAAGTAGTTATATTTAGTGCACGTAGTTATGGACTGGGGAAATGAGGCAATGTATTGTGACTTGAATCAGTTACTCAAACTGTTTTATGAGAAATTATCTGGAAAGAGGTACGACGGGCGAATCAGACTGGAGTGAAGATAAAAGTGACTGGCTAGTTACCAACTCCTTCCCTTCAAGAACCTTGAGGTACTCGACTATTGCTTTCCTATTATTTTATGTCAAAAAATGAACTAGGAGAGGGGTGCAACGGAGGAATCCAATTGAGGTTGATGAACTAGGTATTGAGAGGCCAACCAATATCCTTCCCTCGGGTTTGTGACGATAACCGATTGCTACTTTCCATTTAATAGTGAGTAGCTACATTATACTTCGATACACCTTAAAATCACAAACGTGTGATTATGTGGGTCATAATCCTAGGTGACGGAAGTCTACAAATCTTGTTTTGATTGCAAAAGAAATAAAAAATACAAGTTGTAGGTACAGTTAAAATTGGCCATTGAACTTGCATTTCGTTATGTATTGTTTATATCATTTACAATGCCTAAATAGATATGCTTTGGTTTCATATTGTTATTCATTAATTCCTTGATAGTAATTGATAATTGATCAATTTACGAGCATCACTTATTGAGCAAGTTAGAGTGCTCATTTCCAAATTAACATTTTAGATGAATGACGTGCGCTTCGACTTAAGAATGAAAAAGATTAGGAGTATATAGTCTTCTCTATGGTGAATTGATTTCCATCTTGCTTATATATTGTATTGAATTATTATTTTGAATTAAACAAGGTTGGGACATGGTTTTATGACCGAGGTTTATGCCAGGTTCTGTATATCTTATGTTTTATCGAAAAAGTTTAATTTTGTTGCGTTTTAATTATTTATTCGATATAAGATATATTGTATTGCGATTATCGGATATGAAGGACAGTTCTACTATTGCCATAATTGAGTCTGACTGATGTACTGGGGCTTAATTATGGTTTTAGGCCTAGTATCGCCCTAATTAGGATAGGGGAAGCTACAGTTTGGTATCAAAGCCAGGTTCAGAGTATAACCTTATTACTTGGAAACGAGTAATAACTCGAATATAATTTGGTATCAAAATCTAAGGTTACTGGCTCTGATATACCTTGGTACCATAACCTAAGTTAAGTAACTCTGAAAGTTTTCTTGAGTTACGAAAAAGCTTAAGACGTTATAAATAGTTTTATCGATGTTTTAGGGGGTAATAAAGGATAAAAAATTGTGTTATTTTATATGTTGTGATGTATTGTATCTATGCGATAGATATACATAAAATGTCTTTCCTTAAAGGTGATAAGATGGCTTATGTCCATCAGTATCTCAGGAGTTGAGATAGCATTGAGGTTTAAGGTTCGTAGAAACCTAAATCTCAATCGAATATGGAAAGAAAAAAGACATAAGAAATCGTGTAAAGATAAAAAGTGATTTCTTATGCTATTAGATAATCTATAATGGTCTTTATTCTAACTGATATTATTCGATTAATAGTAGTCGGTATAAAAGGATCGATTGAATAGACTTTGAGACATATATTAGGAGAATTGACATTAAGAAGTGAATAAAATAATAAATGACCTTAAGTAAAACTCAAAAGTGATGATTTACTTTAAGTATAATATATACTAGTGTTGAGACTAGTTAAACAAGATCAAAGGTCATTCAATAAGGAAATTAGTGGTAAACAATGATAAGAACTTAATTGAAGTTAGATACCACTAATGAATGCATACTTCATAAGTTGTATGAAGTATAAGATTCCAAGTATGGTGCTAGTCCATATCGGAATAATAAGAAAAAGCTTATTAGTGTTGTTGTGGTTTAACCGCACTCACTAATAGAATGATAAGAAAAAAATGACGGTGGGGTGAATCAACGACGTACAAAAAGGAAAGTTAGAGAGAAGTTAAGATTTGAAAAATTGTAAGAACGTGTATAGTCTGGGTTAGAATATGGCAGAGAGTTAGTGAAATATCCTAATCTGATATGTTAGTCTGGAATAGTCTAAATTGGTGAGAATTAGTTGTCAATCAATATGAGGGTTTAATAATTGAAAGAATACTTTATGATATTGGGACTGAATATGTAAGCTGTATATCAAGAGGTTGAAATTAACTGATACTTTTAACTGAAAATTGTGTAAATCGTTAAATTCCTACGAATGATGATTCATAGAAATAAAGCTATCACTCGAGATATAATGGTTCAAACTTGTTTTAGAATTGTAGTAGGTTCATGATAAGAATTCAAGCTTGATGAATAAAATTGTAACTCCAAAAGTTTCAAGAAGTTTTTTTTATCATATTTTCTTAGAGTCTTGCCACAATTTGAGATTTGAATTCATCAATTACTTGATTTCTGATATTCAACCAATGATCAATTCTATTTTACTTAGTGTACTACGAGAATTGTATGAGTTTGAGAACTCAACTCGAGTGATGAATCAAATTAAGTTAAATTAAGAATGAATATTCATTGCCCAGAATCAACAACTCATTTAGATTTATTACATGAAACAGTTGTTCTCAAAGGTTGGTTGAGATCTGGTTTTCATTAAATTAAAGATCAGAATTAGAACTATATGATTATGATGTCAGGCAATTGCTTGTTCATATTAAAAATCATGGTGGAAACTATGAAAACTCATTAGAGCTCATGCTATATTCATAAATGAAAAAGTAGAGTTGTTAGACTCTATTGGAATAAGATTATCATTGTGTTATCAATGATAATATAAAAAGGGTTGAAGACTTAGAAATATACAAGTAATGTCGCAGAGTTATGTGAACTTTGACGATAAATCGGTTTAGGCCAAAAGATTGCCAGTGCAAATAATAAGCTTCAAATGTAAGTCACTGAGACATGTGTTGAATGTGAATTGGAAGTCAAAAGACTTGATCAAGATTGAGACAGTTAGAGAATTGTCTTATATTCAACACAAAAAATCAGAAAAGTATTGTTATCTTGGAATGATTGAATGACACATGCCTGGTATACAAAGATTAGTGTATCATTGTGTTGTATGTTCAATTAATATAAAGTGAAAGTGAGATAAATCGTAAGTGATACAAGGATGCCTTGAGAGGAAGTTGAAATATGGTTTAACTATAATAATTGCTTAGTTATACATGGAATATGAAAAAAGTTAAGGGTTAGCCTAATACTTTACTTCAGGTAGTTGTGTTTTGACACAACGAGGCAAAAGATTGTAGTTTATATTATTATATAGTTCAAGAAAGTTTGAGAAGAACTATTGTAAAATAATTGTTTTGGTAGTTATACCAAATAATTAAAGGCAACACTTGTAAAATAAAAACTTGAAATGTATTCCAAACAATGAATGAAATGAATTGCAAAGAAAAGTCCTATAGCTAAGACTTAAGGTTATAAAATATGGGTGTAGATCCCAACTTATTTGTTAATCTATTTAAGTAAATAGGTTACACAAGTTTATTCATTCATCGTAGGGTTTGAAATACATATTTAACCAAGTGAAAGGGATTTGGAGAGACTTTTATGATCTCTAGGAATATAGAATCTAGGAGTAAACACTAGAAGACAAATGAGAAGTATAAAAATCAAAGAGCTGGTGCAATGTTAGTTGTAGATCTTCAAGCTATGAGAGTTTAAAAAGTATAGTCGTTAGAGTGAAATAAGTTAGAGGTGAAGTGAGTAACCTAGATTCATGAATATAATGAATTCACTCTGAGAAATCAGCTATACAAAGTGATTGATGTGATTAATACTTTGAGTAGAAAAAAACACGAAGTGTAATTATAATAGTAACTTTTTAGTACTATCTCTAGAGAGAGATGTGTGATAATGATGATGGATTAAAGTCCTGTGCAGGCATATCATCAACTGAGTTGTTGGAATTAGTAATTACAAATCGATTTTTTCAAGCTCAGATTGGAGCTGAGCCAAGAGTTTGATTAGATTGTCTAAAGAAATTGTGCTGAACGCATTAGATTATGAAATGAAAATACCAGTTCAGGAAATAATTTTAGGCAAGAATTACTTCGATGACCTTATAGATATCTTTATATTGGCTACACAGGCAATGTCATATTGTATTAAAGTATACGAGAAAATTATGAATTCTTTAAGGTAATGATATATGTTATTGATTTCATAAAGAGATATGAGAGTTATGCAGTAGATTGGGACTGGATAATAGAAACCTAAAGGGTTAGTTAAATTCTTGTCTATACCTGATGGTAAAACGAAAGTATAACTGTAAATTATCAAACAAGATTAGCAAAATCTTGGCATCAACACAATATAATGGAACTTGTAGTTGATAAATTGACTGAAATCTGCAAATTCTTGTTAGTGAGGTTATGTTATTCTTTTGATGGATTAAGCAAGATATATGTATATGGAGCTGTGAGATGATATGATGTTTCAGTGTTTGATTCTCTGGAAGGAGATTTGAGACTTGCTTCCAGTGGTGGAAAAAGTTACTGATATAGCTGAAAACCATTCTCAATATCGGTAAATAATATTTTCTTTGTGTTGAAGAAGAAATTAAGCAGCTAATCTTGGTTCTTAAGAATAAATATTTTGATCTTGTGTCTCTTGATGTTAACCACTGAAAGAAAACAGATTCCTCTGTGTGAGTTTTTGATTATAAAGGTAATAAGGTGGATTACATCGTTGAATGATAAAGCTAAATATGCTCAATCTTATTGTATGTTGATGTACAGAACTAAGATCAGAGGTATAGCTTTTATGAAAAATGAAATAATAAAGAGCTACACAGAGAGGGTATGGTAGACTAGGAGATATATAACTACAACTTAGTTAAGATAAAAACATTTAGGATATAAGCACCATAGATTGTTGGAGAGTTCAAAAGACAATTTTCATTGTGCTTGTGAAAGTCTCATCTATGAAAGGGCTTTGTAGACTCGAATTAGAGTAAAGTAAATTTAAAATTAAATGATAACTCGAGGAGCGAGAGTTATACATGGAAGAGCAATTCCCATTTCTCTTTAGAACTACTGGTAACTTGTATGTTTCTTTTAACTTCGAGGACGAAATTGTTTTAAATTGGGGAGACTATAACGACCCGTTACCTTAAGTCGGTGATTAGCATTAATCCGAATTCTAATTAACTCGAGTTAGGCTCGTAGTTAAGCTCAACTTGTCTCGATTAGCGTGTGCGTAGATTTGCATGCCGTTTTGTGCTTGTATGATGTGTATTAGTATTTATTGAAATTAATTGGCCTATAATTGAATAATTGATAAATAATGGGATGCCTAATACCGTGTACGGGTCGAGGGTGACGCATACGAGTCGTGTGGTAACCTGCACGTCCGAGTGAACTTGTTGGCGCGCACGGCGAAATCATAGGCATATTAATATAGGCTTATATATATTTATATATAAATTGTATATAAATAAATATATTGAAAATAAATAAATAAATAATAATTGGTAAGCGCCTAGTGACACGCGGGGTCGAGGGGACATGTAAGGGACGTACAATAGTGTGCACGCCCGAAAGTGGTCGTTGGCATGCACAATGAACTTATAAGCACGAAAATATATAGGTGATTATATATATAGGTTATATATAAATATATATATATATATATATATATATATATATAAATGAATCTTAAGGTTTAAATCAAATAAAATGATACATTGGATTCGCCTCAAGATACACGTAGCATGAGAATCAAAGAAATAATTGGTTTGTACATTGGTTAGTGTGGTTGTGATTTTCTACGCCTCGTGATGCATGCAACTACATCTCAAGGAAAATTAAGGTGCAAGTGTCAAAGTCAATGTTACTTTAAACAGTGACACTTTAATATATGTTCATTAGATCAGCCTCAAGGTTCGTACATATGAATCTCGAGGAAATCTAATATATATCGAAACAAACATCACCGCCTCCTTTATTTCCAACCAAATCAAATTTGAGAGAGAGAGAAAAATAGAAATCGAGAGAAAGAGAGGTGATGAGGTGAGTTTTGTTGTTAGTTGGTGTTGTTGTGGCTGTTGTGTTATGTTGTTGTCGTTATTATTGTTGACTGTTAATGTTATTAATGGCGTTATTGATGTTGTTGTTTAGTCCTTGGTTGTTGTTAATGGTGGAGACAGAGGATAAGGAAGCTCGAATGAACTGCTATTGCACTTTGTCCGAGGTGGGAGACGACGCAGGAGGTCGTATCCCCTTCCAAATCAAGAAAATAAAGAATGATGGAACGATCTAATAAAACAAGGGCAGAGTAAGAAGATGGGGTTTGACCCAAGACCGGACCGAACCGGGTCCTATTCAACTGAACCAAACCGATCCGGTTTAAGGTGAAACCCAAATTTATAAAAAAATAGAGAAAAAGTTGAAAAATTCTAGAAAATAAGGAAAAATAGTAAAAAATAATATTATGATAAAATAAATAGAAATTGATGAACTTCTGTGAAAATAAAGAATTCGAGATTTGGAGCGAGACTTTATACCTAAGTTTTTACCTCGAAAAATGTGAAATGGTCATATTAACTTAAATTTGATAAATTGGTTTCGAATTCGATTAAGACCAGTTTAGGGGTCCTAATTAATAAGTATTAGATAAAAAATAATGATAATTGATGTGATTTAGGTTATTGGTCGACGGGGAAAGGTGTATGGATTTCGGGAATCATGTAAGTCAGTATAAAGTCAGGAAACCTCGGCACAGGTAAGTGAGACTCGTACTCTTATCAATTGTGCATCATAAAATAGTTATATTTAGTGTACGTAGTTATGGAATAGGGAAATGGGGCAGTGCACCGTTATGAGAAATTGTTCGGAAAGAGGTACGACGGGCGAATCATACTGGAGTGATGATGTAGGTGATTGGCTAGTTACTAACACCTTCCTTTCAGGAACCTTGAGGTACCCGATTATTGCTTTACTATTATTTTATATCGAAAAGTGAACTTGGAAAAAGGTGCAATGGGGGAATCCGACTAAGGTTGACGACCGATGTATTAGGAGGCCAACCAATACCCTTCCCTAAGATTCGTGACGCTAACCGATTGCTACTTTCAATGTACGAGCGCGTAGCTACGTTATACTTCGATATACCACAAAATCAAAGATGTGTGATTATATGGGTCATAATCTTGGGTGACGGAACTCTACAACTCTTGTTTTGATTGCAAAAGAAATAAAAATACAAGTCATGGGTACAGTTGCAATTGACCATTGAACTTGCATTTCGTTATGTATTGTTTATATCATTTATAATGCCCGAATAGATATGCTTTGTTTTCATATTGTTATTCATTAATTCCTCGATAGTAGTTGATAATTGATCGGTTTACGAGCATCACTTATTGAGCAAGTTGGAGCGCTCATTCCCTAATTAACATTTCAGGTTAATGACGTGCGATTCGATTCATGAACGGAGAAGCTTAGGAGTATATAGTCTTCTATATGGTGAATTGATTTCCTCCTTATTTATATTGTATTGAATTATTATTTTGAATTAAATAGGGTTGGGATATTGTTTTACGACCGAGGTTTATGCCGAGTTCTGTATATCTTATGTTTTATCAAAAAAGTTTTAATTGCGCTGCGTTTTTAATTATTTATGTGATATAATATATATTGTGTTCCAATTATCAGGTGTAAAGGACACCTTTTCTGTTGCTCTAATTGAGTCCGACTGGTGTACCGGGGTTTAATTAGGGTTTCAGGCTGGACATCGCCCTAATTGGGATAGGGGTTGCTACAAGAGCTCAGAGATAGTCACCAAGAATCCCCTTACCCTTACTCGTAGACAGATCTGCACTTAGCCATCGTAACAAAACAGATAACGAGTCAGTGAGTAAAATCTTAAGGAAATTCACTGAGCATTTATAAGATAAAATAAAGAAAATCCAATAAATACTGTTAAATAAACATGCATAATGTAAATAGACAACTGTAAATGGATCTTTGCATGTGTAAATAACAATAAAGCGTAAACGTGTGTGCCCATCCTGGTAAGATTAGACCATACTTTGGATGCCCTTCCCAGGATTCCACCATTGAACGCACCCAACTGGCCCATCACCTGGTCCTCTCGGGTGGCTACCGTAGACCCACGATGCACCGATACATGTATTGATAAAGTAGCTCGTGTCGTTATTCACCGAGGAGTCCTGATAAACATGCTATGGTCTAGCGTGCCATAGATACACAACGGAATACCCGACGAGAGTAAACTCAACCAACCATTCAAACAGTGACACAGATATAGATACTGTAGCAAATAAGGAATATAATCAAGAATACACTGAACAAGATATAGTAAATCAGTAATGAAAGCAAGTAAATACTAAAGCGACGTTTCATTAGGTTTACAAACCTCAATACACGCTCCGATTTTCCTGGACTCTCGAGTCCTAACCCTAGCTCTTCGGTACTCGAGCTATATTTTCTCAGTCCCCTGAAGTCAATTAAGTGTATTTATTGTTTATTCAGATTGGTTGAATAGGCTTTAAATTGACCTTCCCAAATCAGCCCCTAAAGACTAAATAAAGTCTTAATTTCAGTCCTATGTTGCAACGCATTTTTAGGCATGAATTGTCCAAATATTAATTTCGAAATTTCTTTCTTTCTCTATCTTAGCTTTTCGAAAAGTCTTGGTTTGCTAAATTCTGATTTAAAACGAAAGAGCTATTTTACCAAAAAGGGCACAAATTGGAACCTAATCCGACCAGCAGACTTAAAAAACTTGTTTCTCCAAATCTATAGTTTTAAAAATCGTGATTTGTGGTCACAAGGCAGCTAACATACCCAATAACAACATACTAAAACATTAGCTCATTTCGATAAGTAATTAGGGAGATATGCCTTTTAAAAATTTAGTTTCAAAAATCTCGTAATGCATTCAATCAACTATTTGTAAGAGCATTTTTGGACATGCAAACATTTGAATTACAAAATTTTTAGTAGGACAAAATTGTTCTCCTTTGAGTTACCTTTTAAATGCCACCAAATTTGGCCCGTTTCGATTTAAAATGAGGAAGTTATGATAAAGTAACCTATATTGATTCACAATATAACATGCAGAATTTCAATTTTGGTCTTACAACTTCAAAATTTTATATATATTTTTATTTCAAAACCAGATTAAGATTTTCATAATAGCTGGATTATGAGCTTGAAATGAAGAGTTCAAATATATAAACCAATTTTAAAGACTCAAACATCTACCCTCTAAAAATGACTAAAACCCAAAATTGATTTCAAACTTGAAATAAAGATACGTGTACCTAGGGTTGATGACACTTTGATTTAAGCTCCAACTTTCCTTGATCTCCTTGAAATTTTCAACTAAGACACTCCTCAATTCCTTTGATTTTTCAGTTCAAATATATATGTTGAGCTCTTCCACTAAGTATAGGCCTTATTTATTTATATTAGTAAGTGGATTGATTAGCCAAATCTTTGATTTACTATTAGTAATTACTAGGACATGTGTCCTCCCTCAATGCCACTTGTCCCCAAATGAAACCACTTGTCCCATATGAAGCCACTTGTCCTACATGAAAGCCACTCATCTTGCCTTGTTATATGTATTTTAGGATCATCACTAGGTTGATTAAGGGTTCAATTAATTCCTATCCAACTATAGGACTTTATTTTATCCTAAATCCAATTAATTCACCTAGGGACATAATTACATATGGTTAGTGTGTTTAGTCACATGCTTCACATATTTGTGATCCCACCAACCTCCGATTACCCGGCACTCGGTGCCCCGCGTCTCGACATGCATCTCTAGGCACGTCAATCCTTGATGTACCTAATTATTTCAACTTAGCATAAAGTTTGATTCTCCATTTTATGCCATATTCACCTTGATTCTTAGTCATTTTATTCAAGTTAGTATTATAAAACTTAGTGTACTCGTACTATGCCTATCCAATACCCGCGTTGACACGCTTTATGAGGCGTTTACCCGTCACACAATTTTACACGGTATGGTATTATAAAATAGCGATTTATGCCGAGTCAGGTGTCTTCTAGCCTATTCGAGGCGTTCACGTAGGCCTGAGCTGGCGTCTGAGTTTGAAATTAACCTAAATAATGACGTCAATAAATATTGGGCCCTTACACATGTAAGAAAGTGCTCACGATTGTTAGAGATGAAGTTATAAGGAATGACCCAAGTATTGACTCATCCTCATCAGCTTATTGACAAGAGTATAACATAGAGGATGATGACGACGTGGTAATGTTGTCAAATGCTAGTGGAAGTGGAGCACCTAGGCCTCCTAGGCAGAAAAAACCTATGGATAAAGTCTTGTCTCCTGATCTAGTGAGCCGGACAATAAAAAACACAAACATGCAACCATTTGAAAGCGAGAAAGAAGAGAGGAAAAAAGTAGTACAATACATTGCTTGATGGATTTATCAAGCGGGAATTCCACTCAACATAATAAAACGAGAATCCCACTCAACACAACAGAGTTAAAAAGGTTTAAGACAATGATTGAAGCGATCAGACAATTTAGCCCTGGTTTGAAGCCTCCAACCTACCATGAACTACACGTCCCTCTACTTAAAGAAGAAGTAAAGTATACTGACGACCATTTAATTCCCGCGAAGGAGTCCTAGTTAGAGTTTTGTGTTAGCGTTTTGTATGATGGCTAGACAAATAGAAGAAATAGATCATGAATCAATTTCTTGTTCAATAGCCCATCTAGCACTATTTTCTAAAAGTATATGGATTCATCATCTTATGCGAAGAGAACACAAAAACATTTGAATTATTAGATGGAATGGTGGAGGATGTAGGCAAAAAAATCTAGTGCAAGTGATTATTGATAATGCATCCAATTATGTAGCAACAAGCAAGATGTTGATGTGAAAGTGGCCTCACTTGTGATGACCTAAAAACCTAGCCAAAACACCCATCCTAGGGGTAATTCAATAATTTTACAAAAATCTTATACTATTGGTCCTAATATACAAATCACATTATAAACCTTAGCCACTTTTTGTTCAACACACACAAAGTAAGAGAAAGGGAGATGATAGCTAGATGAGGAGATTCATGGTGAGGGTAGTGCTCAAAAGCTAAGAGACACCACATAGAAGGTAATACTCACCCTCATCTTCTTCACCATGCTTTCTTTTGAAGTTTAATGATTTATAACTATGGGTTTATGCAAAAAGGGTGGAAAACCCCATTTTGAGGGCACGTAATAAGTACTTAATTAGACTTATATATAAGACTAGTTTAGTTGCATAATAGCTCTAAATATATCGGAATGAGCTTTAAATGATGGTATTTTTGCATTTTCAGGTCTAAAAGATATAAAAAGACAAATGAATGAATTCATGAAGAAAAGAGAAGAAAAAGCACAAAAATGGAGTTGACGTTGTACATATAAGGCTGACGCCGTGGAGGATAACATGGATGGCGTGGGGAATGAATGTGATTCAAAAAAAGCAATGCAGTGATAGTGATGCAGTCACGATGTTGTGGCTCAACATAGACGACGCTGAAGCTGAACACTAGCGGTGTCAAGTACATTGAGAATGAAAAATGCAAAGAAGACATGGCACTGTGGTGGCGCAGTCACTTAACACCGGCGGCATGGATCACTTACATATGACGTCGAGACTAAAAAATAGAAAGTCTTGGACTTCAATTTCGTTTGGGATTGTTATTTAGGGTTTCTAGTTGTATTTATAGAAGGTTTAGGAGTATAAATAGGTATTAGGATGTGGTAAACTGATGAACTACAATATACCTTCATATATTATTATAGTTTACAGTAATTTTGAGTTTTAGAGAGTTTTATTTGAGTATTAAGAAGAGCTTTTGAAGGAGATACATTAAAGACTCCAATTGTAGTGATTCGATATTGTTCTTTGATTTAATTAAATTTTAATTTAATTTAATATTTGATTGCAATGAATAGCATGATTTATGTGTTTTTGATGATGTTGAGCGAGTAATTTATTTATCTTAGGGATCAATGGATCATATGGTTTGAATACTATGCAAGTTATGAATTGATTATAATGTTTTAGATATGCAATGATTAGAATTTATGTTTGCTTCTATGCTTAATGCTATAAACATCTTGATCACATGTTTATTGATTAGGGTTTTAGAAGTTACCATATTCTTGGAGCTTTTAAGCAGGATATGAACAACACGACCGTAATATATACCATCGATAGATAGTTATTGATTAGAGATATATGAATAGTAAACTTAATTTTTTATGAGTTTAAAGATTTGGTACTTAATGCTTTGTGAGACTTACGTTATTCACACCGATAGGTGGAGTTCTAGTTTGCACATTGAAATCTTTTTCACCACAGCAGTGGGTTAAAGTGAATATTAATAACATCTGTCTATTCTAATTATGCATTGCACACACACACACACACATAAGAACGATGAAAGAAGTTTGATATGGGAAGTATACATATTCATTCCTAGGTGAAGTTGTGAACTAAAAGTTTTCTCAATATAAGAATACAAACAAATTTGCATTGCTTTTATAGAATAGATTAGTTTTAGTTTAAATCTAACAGAAATAAACCTTCTTAATAATATAGTAAACTTGACTAAGCATTTATATCCATATACACCTTTCCCAGAGGAATGATATCCGAAATCAACCTTTGTTGATCATATTTTTACTACAATTAAACCATTATATTTACGGTTACGATCAAGTTTTTGGCCCCGTTGCCGGGGGATATGTAGCCACAATTAGTTTAGTTTACATTATTTTTAAAAATTTTATTTTCAACAATTTACTTTTAAGCTAAAAAAAAAGTTTTAGTTTCTAGTTTGACAATCTACACTTGTTTTTTTGTGTTTTCTTTCTCAGGGAATAGGTAGTGCATGCATAGTCAAGATGATAAGGACTTAGTGCCTTACAATTCGAACATTAAGAGAACAAGCAAAGGTAACAACAAAAGGAAAGAAGAAGGAAAGGACTAAGAAGGCGGATGATCAAGCGGGAAACCGGAACCTAAATCAGGGCTGAAGGAACAATCAACCCGTAGATGATCTAGTAGTGCAAGACAGCGAACGAGGGTAAAGATGTCTTCGAGATTACTTCAAACTGAAAGTGCAAGAGACATACAATGGAGTGATGAGACTTCCAGCCAACACTACTGAGTTTGAGTTGAAATCGTCTCTCATCAACATGGTGCAAAAAATCATATTAATGGGTTAAAAAGCGAGGATCCAATTGCACATGTGGAGAACTTTTTGAAGAAGTGTGACACTATTCACATTACTGGAGTTACAAATGAAGTAATTAGGATTAGACTTTTCTCATTCTCATTAGGTTAGAAAGCCAAATCTTGGTTTCAAGGACTGAATGTAAGAAGCATGACTTAATGGGCGGATATTAATGAAAGATTCTTAGAAAAACTCTTTCACTAAGCGAAAGTTAGTGAAAGGAAATTGGAGATAAACCAATTCAAGCTAGATGATACTGAGTCTCTTGGTGAAGCTTGAGAGAGGTTTAAAGAGATGCTGAGAAGATGTTCAGGACATGGATATGTTAAATGGGCACAATTGCAAATATTTTACTATGGAATGAATCATGGCATAAAGACATTAGTGGATACCGCAACAAGTGGTTCTCTACTAACTAAGAATGAAGATGGAGCACTCGATCTTGAAGAACTTATGTCCCATAATTCCAAAGTAGGAACTCGTCCCATAGTGAGAAAGTCAACGTGAGCTTATGTGGTTGATTCATAAGCATCAATCATAGCACAATTATCTCACTTGAGTAATCAAATAGCTAAGCTACAAATGGGACAACCAAGTTCACAAGTGCAAACAATTCAACAACTTGTTAATCACCTAGTAATGGTGGTTAATCTATTGGATATGCAACAAGGGATGAAGTTTGAAGATGTCAACTTCATGAATAATCAGAATTATGGAAACAACTTTAGGAATAGATGAATGGCTCCTCAGAGATACTATCAAGGAAATAACAATCCGAACTTTTCATATGAAAACCATGGTAATGCACTGAAGGTAGCTTTAGGTTTTGAGCAACAAGTCCAATAAGGGAAGCTAGGCCAAAGTGAAGAAATGACTTTATTGAATTCAATTGAGAAATTCTTGCAAGACATTGACATCAACAATAGAGAATGTTATGAGAGGAATGAGAAAGAGATGGAGAATGTTAAGCAAAATCTTAAGCGAATGGATTATGAAATAAACCAGTCCATTAAGAACTTGGAGAGAAAAATTGGTTAGCTAGCAATTGCATTGAATTCGAGGAAAGATGGATAATTTCCAAGTAACTCAATCATGAATCCTAATGAGAATATAAGTTTTATACAAGTGGTGACCAAGCCAGAAAAAGTGACTACAATAGCAGTCGAGAAAGCAGAGAAACCTGAAGAAGTGCAAAAGGTAGAGGTTCGAAAAGATGCACCATGATTTGCTGCTTATGTCAATTATTTGGCGTGCTATATACTTCCTCCAGATTTAATAAATGCAGTAAGAAAAAAAATTCTCGAGTGATGCGAAGTCATATTTTTGGGATGAGCTATACCTAATCAAAAGATGTAATGATGGGTTAATTCGATAATGTCTAGTAGAGGAGGAATTTGCATGCATTTTAGAAGGATGTCATTCATCACCATATATATGACATTTTGGAGCACAAAGAATGTAATGACCTGTTACCTTAAGCTGGTGATTAGTGTTAATTTAAATCATAACTAACTCGAGTTAAGTTTGTAGTTGAGTCCAGCATACCTCGATTAGCGTGTGCGTGTGTTTGCACGATGATTTATGTTTGTTTGGAATGTTTATAGATTTTATAGGTTGTAATATAATAGAGAATTTATATAGAAGCCTATAAATAGAAAATACGTAAATAAAAAATAAATAGCCGGTACACCAAGTGCAACGAAGGGGTCGTAAAATTAATATGCACACCAGAGAATACTCGTAGGTATGTCCGATGAATTTATTGGCAAGAAAATACACGAGATATACATTGATATTTATATATATTTATATATTTGATATATGAATATATATTTAAAATCATAAGTTAGTTTGAATTTTATTGGTCATTGGATCGCCTCGAGATGAGCGTAAGTGTTGATGGAGTCAACATATGTGTCACTTTAAGGGTGTCATGTTAACACATCAATCATTTGGTTAGCCTTGAGATAGCGCGTTGTGTATCTCAAGGAAATCCATATATTTAAACTACAAACTTCATACTTATCTCCATAATTCGATCGAGTGAGAGCGAGAGCAGCTGAGGGTTTTGATTTTGATCATAGGGAATCACTCAGGGAGCTGATTCAACGAGGATAAAGGAGATTAACTGTTTAAGAATGCAGAGATCATCACTTTGGTAAGTGTAGTTTTTATGTTTCTTAAGTTCAATTTGATGGTAATTGATGATATCTCTGTGAATTATAATATTTGTTGATTGGAAATGGTTTATTACCTCACTAGAGGTTCTCATTGATGAATTTTGGGAGTGTTTGCAGTTGTTGCGTGAATTTATGCATGGAATAGTGGTTGTTGCCCTGTTTACTGTCAAAATTGTATAGGATGAAGCGTGCTCCACCCAGTAGAGGAGCGCATTCCATTCATCAATAGGGACAAATCCAGTTGGTGGAGTGCACCCCACCAACTGAGGGAGCGCGCTCCCACTCCAGAAAACAACAACACTACTTTGTAATTTAGTTAAGATTTCTTGAGGACTTTGGGACTGAACTAGAGGTTCTAAATATATGGTATTAGACCTATATTGATCACAAATAGTATGTGATAGGCTTTGGATCCCTGGGAAAGCTTGAGTGCCCGAAAACTTTTGAATTTTGATACGAAACCTAAGTCGAGGTAAGTATGGATTCACTTATTTATCAATGTTGCTTGATTACCTTAGTATATATAGTTCATGTAGTTTATGGACTGAATGGGGGACTGTGTACACTGTTATGATTTTCAATAAATGGAAAACAGTGTGTTATGTGACCCACGAGAGTAACTCCGAGTTTTAAGAATAGGTTTATAAGAGATGTGTTACCTTCCTGGCCTATATATAACTCATGCTCAATTCGATAGGTTATTACATACTCACTAGAGGGTTTTGGATAGAACCATTAGGCATTAATGGATTGGCTAGATAACACATCGACCAATGTGTTGATCTAGCAATCACATTAATGGCGTCAGTTGCTAATTGACCCTAGTTTTATAAATAAAATGGGAATCACAATGTAATAGTCATTGATAGTTTGACTTGCATCTGTTATTTATTGAATTATATGCTTTCCATATTCTTGTTAGTTCATTGGTGCATATTGTTATTGTATAATGTTCTTGATTATTATATGGAATGTTGATGGGTTTGTGAATCCTTACTTACTGAGCAAGTTGGAGCGCTCACCATAAATTTAATATTTCAGGTTCACAAACTAGCGCTTTAGCGAAGGGCAAGGATAAGATTTAGGAGTCTTATAATCTTCTTTACGATGTAATTGACCTTTTTGTAGATAAATTCACAGTTTCATATATTTTGTCGTATATAAACAGGGTTGGGAGGTTCATAAACGAGGTTTTAGGTTTTTATAAACTCTGTATTACTGTATTATGCTAATTATAGAAAAAAATTTAATTTTCTGCTGTGTATACTTTATATTGTTTATTCGATATCAATATACATGTTGAGTTTATCAAGTACTGACGGATAGGCTGCTGGCTCTAGTTAAGTCTGGCTAGGTTACTAAGACTTAATTAGGGTTTCAAGCCGAGTATTGCCTTAATCGGGAAAGGGGATGCTACAGCTTGGTATCAGAGCCTAACGTTTAACACTTTTGAATTAAGTGGTAACTCTGATATAGTTTGGTATCATGGACAAGGCTCTGATTTTGATTTCACTTTAAATTTGTTTGCAAAGTGATAGCATATTCCTTTGTACAGGAACCTGATTTTATTGACTTTGAGAGTTGACTTGAGTTATGAATATGTTTAGGGTATGATAAACACTTTTCATCATGTTTTAGGGGGAAATGAAAATGAAAAGATTATTATACGTTATTTGCTACACATATTGTTATTTATTGTATAGATATGATTTCCTTGTATTCTCTGAATGTTACCTAATGATCTTATCTCTCTTTTAACTTCATAATCTAATGGCAGATAAATGAGATGGTTCACAAAGACCTGGACCTCAGGGTAACAGGGAGACAGAGGATTAACAAAAATATAAAATTGAGCAGCTAATGAGGGAACTTATGGAGTCTCAAACGAAATTTATGGCTAAGGTGATGGCTCAAATAGGACCACAAATATAGCGATCAGAGGCATAACCTCTAACCAGTCTCGGGGTTAGCATAGCTGGGGAGAGCTGAGACTGTAGCAGGTCCAGCTCAACTAGTATTAGTACATATTCAGGTGCCGAAAGAGCTGCCGCGGTGCTAGTGGATTCTGAGAAGGGCGTATTTCTCAGAACCTGCAAGGAATTCATGAAATACGATATCATGAGATTTGATGGCACAATGGAGGAAGGGGTAGCTGAAACCTAGGTATTGGAGATGGAGCAATGATTTGTTGCTGTATATGTGGAGGATTGGTTTAAGGTTGAACTAGTCACATTTTTATTGACTAGTTCTGCACAGAAGTAGTGGAACTCCCTAGAGAGAAAGAGGGGAAGACTGTCACCACTCGGCCATAGCTTAGGACTGTATTCTACAGGTAGTATTTCTTGATATTAGTCAAAAATAGGAAGAAGACTGAGTTCATTCAGCCAAAATAGGAAGCCATGTCTGTACAGGAGTATGAAAGGAGGTTCACTGAGTTGAGTGAATTCGCTACTGAGATGGTGGATTAGGAAGAACAAAATAGATTTGTTTCTTGGCGAGCTGAATTATGAGATCACAGTTGTGGTTTCCTCTCATCCTCGCACTAGCTATGCTTTTATATTTGAAAGTGCGATGAAGGTGGAAGCATCCATTCTAGCCAAACCTTCTGGAGTAGTACTTACCCCAACACATTTGTTAGTGCATTGGTTCCACCAATCTTTTAGGCTTCAGTAGCCAAACCACCCTTGTCACCACCTTAGTTTAATGGTAGAGCAGAGCACAATCATCACAAAAACTAAATGGATCGGGGCAAGTTTCTTAAGCCAATAGTTTTCCTCAAATGGCTTCTACGATATGTTGTCGGTGCGGGTAGGCCGAGCATATTCAGAGAGAGTGTTTTATGCCACCGGCCATATCGGTCAACGATAGACTCATGTAGTGGTTAAGGTAGATCCAGAGGCTAATCAGAGGCTCGTGGAAGGTATATTAAACATTTATGTTTTATATATACATGTTTTGATTGATGCTGGTTCTACAGTTTCTTTTATTACTGGTGCAATGGTTGATGAGTAGAATTTGAAACCCGTTAGAGCCAGTACATTATTGATTTTGAGCACAGTAGTGAGTGAGAAGGTTTATCCTAACTTGATCTACGAGACTTGTGAATTAAAATTGGGGAGAATGAACTCCCAATTGATATGAGGGTAATGGAATTCCTAGGATATGATGCACTACTAGAGATGGATTGTTTATAAGCATACCATGCCAGTATTGACTATTTCCATAAGAGGGTAATCTTTTAGATCCTTAAATTTTTTTAAATTATAGTATATAAAGGCTATAATTTTTCACGACTGGCAAATTGTGGAATGGAAACTATTCCTTGAGATTTAGAAGTTATGGTGGGAGTTGTCACATTTGGAGAGCCTAGTCAGGAACTTAAGGTTGGTAAGATACCCATGGTTTGTGAATTTTTGAAAGTTTTTTCATCTGAATTACCTGGCATCTACCGCCACGTGTTATTGACTTTATAATTGATCTTATTCCTGGTACCAAACCTTTATATATTCATCTGTATCGTATGGCACCGAAGGAATCACGTGAGTTGCATACTTAGCTTGAGGAGTTGTTATAAAAAAATGTTTATTCATCCTAGCTTGTCAACGTGGGGAGCACCAGTTCTTTCTGTAAAAAAAGGACGGAACCCTACATATGTGTGTTGATTAAAAATAGCTTAATCGGGAGACTATCAGGAACAAATACTCATTGCCCAGAGTCGATGATTTGTTTGATCAGTTGAAGGGTGCCAGATATTTCTCGAAGATTGATTTGAGGTATGGTTATTATTAATTGAGGATCAGGGATGAGGATGTCTCAAAGATGGCTTTCAATACTTGCTACGGGCACTTCGAGTTCAGAGTAATGCTGTTTGGGCTCACTAATGCTCCTGCTATGTTCATGGACTTGATGCATAGGGTGTTTAAACCCTATCTTGAGCAGTTTATCATTGTGTTTATCAATGATATTTTGATCTATTCAAAGACTCAGGAAGAGCATTTGCACCACCTTTAAGTTACATTATAGACTCTGAAGGATAATCGCTTGTATGCCAAGTTTAATAAGTGCAAATTCTAGTCTTCAGAGGTCAAATTTCTAGGATATATGGTAAATGCTGATGGCATATCTATTGATCCAGTAAAGGTCGAGGCAATCAGGGATTGGCCTACTCCTACCATAGTGTCAGAGGTTCAGAGTTTTCTGGGGTTAGCAGTTGTTACAAACGATTTGTTGAAGGCTTCTCTCAAATTGCTCTACCAATGACTCGGCTAACACAAAAAGATGTTGACGTTATTTTGTTTGATGATTGCAAGGCTGCTTTTAGAGGTTTGAAAGATATTTTAACTACGAAACCTATTCTTACATTTCCTGAATCAGGGAATGAGATAGTGATTTATGCAGATGCTTCTTATTCGAGCTTGGGCTATGTGTTGATGCAGGATGGCAAGGTTGTAGCTTATGCTTCAAGGTAACTCAAGGTTCATGAAAGAAATTATCCAATTCATAATCTTGAGCTAGCTGCTATTGTTTTTTCCTTGAACATTTGGAGGCACTACATGTACGATGAAAATTTTACAGTATTTTCAGATCTTAAATGTCTGAAATACTTGTTTACTCAGAGTGAATTGAATATGAGGCAGCGTAGATGGCTTCGGTGTCTCAAGGATTATTATTTCACTTTGAAGTACCATTGAGGCACAACAAATGTGGTTGCTGATGCCTTGAGTAAGAGAAGAACGATCAGAGAGAACGTAGCTACTACCAGAGCTTCTCAGCTTAGACTTCTTAAGGAAGCATCAGTGAGGATGATTCGTGAAAGTCTAGCTAGCACATCATCAACTGAGAGAGCTAGTTCCAAAGCTACTAATCTGTTCTTTTGTGCTCGGATTTGGGATGAACCTAGAGATGATTTAGCGGGTGGTTGATTGTCATAAAGCTGATCAAGATTATATAGCGCGCCAGAGGTTAATGGTTAGTGTAGATTATCCTGATTGGTCAGTTCTTGATGATGGTGTGTTACGGTTAAGGGATAGATTGTGGATTCCAGCTCAGGATCAGTTGAAGCAAGAGTTGCTATAGGAATGATAGATTGTGGATTCCAGCTTAGGATTAGTTGAAGTAAGAGTTGCTACAGGAACCTCATAGATCCCTTTAGTCTATTCATCTAGGTAACACTAAGATGTATCACGATATGAGGCATGTTTATTAGTAGCCTGGGATGAAGACTTATATTGCTAAGTTTGTAAAGAGATGTTAGATGTGTCAGCAAGTTAAGGCTGGGCATAGGAAACCTGGAGGGTTATTGCATTCGCTGCCTATTTGTGAGTGGAAATATGAACATATATCGATGGATTTTGTTTCCGATCTACCTCTGAGTCTGCATAAGAACGATGCGGTATGGGTTGTAGTTGATAGGTTGATGAAGTCTGCACATTTTTTGCTAGTTTCCATGCGAGATCTTCTTGACCGATTATATGAGGTGTATGTACGTGAGGTGTTGAGATTTCATGGAGTTCCAATGTCGATTACTTTGGATAGAGATCCGAGATTCACGTCTAGATTATAGAGTGAATTGCAGAGACAACTAGGAAATATTCTTAACCTCGGTACGACATACCATCCTTAGACTGACAGACAGACTGAGAGATTGGTATTGGTGCTAGAGGATATGCTTCGAGCTTGTATCTTAGAGTTTGGTGGTAAATGGGATAAATACGTTCTCTGTATGAGTTCTCTTATACAAATAATTATCAGGCAAGCATTGGAATGACTCATTTTGAAGCTTTATATGGTCGGCTTTGTCATTCACTCAGTGTTAGGCAGAGGTTAGAGATACAATTTTGCTGGGGCCGAAGTTAATTCAGGACTACATAAAGAGAATTCAACAGATTCGCTGGCGTTTGACTACTACACAGCTAAGACAGAAGATATATGCTGATAAACATCATAGGTTTTTGGAGTTTTCAAAGGATGATCTTGTCTCGTTGAAAGTCTTGCCTATGAAAGGATTGTATATATTTGGGTTATGAGGTAAGCTAGCTCCAAGGTACATTAGGCCGTTCAGAGTGCAAGAAAGGATTGGTCATGTTGCTTATAGGTTAGAGTTACCTCCTCAGCTTGTCAAAGTTCACAATGTCTTCCATTTCTCAATGCTTCGCAAGACGGAGAATCAGTTCACTCCAAGGATTGATTGGAATGAATTTGATCTTTGGGAAGACTTATCTTACGACGAGTAGCCAATTTAGATAATTTATCGTAAGATTCAAAGGCTGAAAACCAAAGAGATACCTTTGGTTAAGGTGAAATGGCAATTCAAGGAGATGAGGAACTAACCCGGGAACGGGAATCCTTATGAAGGAGCAATTTCCATTTCTCTTCAAAACTACAAGCAATTTTACGTTTACTTTAATTTTGAAGATGAAATTACTTTAAATTGAGGATACTGCAACAACTTGTTACCTTAAGCTGGTGATTTGTGTTAATCCAAATCCTAACTAACCCGAGTTATGCTCATGGTTAAGTCAGGCATACCTCGATTAGCATGTGTCTATGTTTGTATGATGGTTTGTGTTTGTTTGGAATGTTTATTAATTTTATAGGTTGTACTATAATAGAGAATTTATATACAAGCCTATAATCAAAAAATACAAAAATACGAATAGCCGGTACACTAAGTGCGACGAAGGGGTCGTGAAATGAATGTGTACACCCGAGAATACTCGTAGGTATGTCTAATGAATTTATTGGCAAGAAAATACACAAGATATATATATATATATATTTGATATATGAATATATATATATTAAAAATTATAAGTTAGTTTGAATTATATGGATCGTTGGATCACCTCGAGATGAGCATATGTGTTGATGGTGTCAACATGTGTGTCACTTTAAGGTGTCATGCTAACACATCAATCATTTGATCTGTCTTGAGATAGTGCGATGCGTATCTCTAGGAAAATCCATATATTTAAATTAAAAACTTCATACTTATCTCTATAATTCGATCGAGTGAGAGTGAGAGCAGCTGAGGGTTTTGATTATGATCATAGGGAATCACTTGGGAGCTGATTAAACAAGGATTGAAGAGCTTAAATGATTAAGAATCCTGACATCATCACTTTGGTAAGTGTAGTTTTTATGTTTTTGAATTTCAATTTGATGGTAGTTGATGATATCTATGTAAATTATGATGTTTGTTGATTGGAAATGGTTTATTACTTCACTAAAGGTCTTCCATGATGAATTTTAGGAGTGTTTGTTGTTCTTGTGTGAATTTGTAGATGGAATAGTGACTGCTGCCTTGTTTAGTGTCAAAATAGTACAGGGTGGAGCGCGTTCCACCTAGTAGAGGAGCGCGCTCTCTTCATCAATTGGGATGAATCCACTTGGTAGAGCGCGCCCCACCAACTGATAGAAGCGCTCTCCCACTCCAGGAAACAACACTGCTTTATTTTACTTAGGATTTCTTGAGGAATTAGGGACTGAACTAAGGGTTCTTAATATAGGGTATTAGACTTATATTGATCACATGTGGTTTGTAATAGGAGTTGGATCCCTGAGAGAGCTTGAATGCCTGAAAAGTTATGAATTTTGATACGAAACCTAAGTTGAGGTAAGTATGGGTTCACTTATTTAGCAATGTTGCCTGGCTACCTTAGTTTATGTAGTTCATGTAGTTAATGAATTGAATTGGGGACTATGTACACTGTGATGATTTTCAATAAATGGAAAACGGTGTGTAATGTGACCCACGAGAGTAATTCCTAGTTTTGAGAATAGGTTTATAGGAGATTGGTTACCTTCCCGACCTATATATAACTCCTGATCAATTCGATATGTTATGTGGATTACATACTCACTAGATGATTTTGGATAGAACCATTGGGCAATAATGGATTGGCTAGACAGTACATCGAACAATAAGTTGGTCTAGCAATCGTATTAATGACGTCAGTGGGTAATCGACCCTAGTTTTATAAATAAAATGGGAGTTATAGTGTAATATTCATTGACAGTCTGACTTGCATCCATTATTATTGAATTATATGCTTTCCATATTCTCGTTAGTTAACATTGATGCATATTGTTATTGCGTAATGTTCTTGATTATTATATGGAATGTTGATAGCTATGTGAATCCTTACTTATTGAGCAAGTTGGAGCACTCACCTCAAATTTAATATTTTAGGTTCGTAATCTAGCGCTTCAACGAAGGGCAAGGCGAAGATTTAGGAGTCTGATAATCTTTTCTATGATGTGATGAACCTTCTTGTACATATATACACTGTTTAATTTATTTTGTTGTATATAAATAGGGTTTAGAGGTTTATAAACAAGGTTTTGGGTTTTGATAAACTATGTATTATTATATAATGTTAATTATCAAAAAAGTTTTAATTTTTTTCCTGCGCATACTTTGTATTGTTTATTCAATATCGATAAACATGTTGAGTTTATCTGGTATTGACGGAGAGGTTGCTGGCTCTAGTTATGTCTGGCTGGATTATCAGGGCTTAATTAGGGTTTCAGGCTGAGTATTGCTCTAATTGAGATATAGGATGCTACAAAGAATAGTAGCAAAATTATTACAATGCTGATTCTATTGGCCAAGTCTATTAATGGATTCATATATTTTTGTGAAAACTTGCAATGATTGCCAAAGAACATGAAATATTTCTAGAACAAGAGTTTCCACAAATCACTTTTCAAGAAGTTGAGCCATTCGATGTACAAGGGATAGATTTTATGGGATAGTTGCCTACATCAAATAGGGAATAATATATATTGTTAGTAGTGAATTATGTTTCTAAATGGGTGGAAGCCATAGCAACCACAACAAATGATGCAAAAGTAGTCATAGAATTCATAAATAAAAATGTTTTTTGCTAGTTTAGAACACCTTGAGCATTAGTTAGTGATGAGGGGTCACATTTCTGTAACGAATCCTTGGACACATTGCTTAAGAAATATGAGGTTAGACATAAAACCTCACTTGCATATTATCCTAAAACAAATGGATAAGCTGAAGTAAGTAACATAAAAGTGAAGCAGATCTTGGAAAAAACAATTAATACCAAGATAAAAAATTGGGCATTCCATCTTGAAGAAACATTGTGGGCATATAGAACGACATTCAAAATACCAATTGGCACATCTCCATATTGGTTGGTGTATGGAAAACATGTAATTTACCAAGTAGAATTAGAGCATAAAACATATTTGGCTATAAAAAAGCTTAACATGAACCTTCAAGCCGCAGGAAAAGCTAGATTACTTCAAATGATGGAGCTGGATGAGTTTAGATTGGATGCATACGGAAATGCCAAGCTATACAAAGAGAAGTCAAGGAAATGCCATGACAAAAGAATTGAATATTGGTATTTTAAATCAAGACAACTATTCTTGTTATACAATTCAAGACTGAAACTGTTTACGTAAATTGAAATCACGATGGTCAGGACCATTCAAGGTCATTGCTACTTTGCTTTATGGAGTAATACAGTTAATGAATGATAGTGGTAAGATATCTCGAGTAAATGTCTTGAGGATTAAGTTATTTTACAGAACAAAAGTGAGAAATGAAGAACTTGAATGGCCAAAACAACAAAAAATCAACATCTTAAGAAGTAAAAACAAGGGAAAGAAACAATGGATGGCTAAGCAACCTAATGAAGGAGCCTCTGTTGAATCATTTAAAGAAAATCTGATCAAGGTGGCACCAAAGAATGAGGAACCCAAGTCCAAGTTCATACCAAGACTCCAACTAATCAAAAAGGAAGATCCAGGAGATATAGACATCCCCATTAACATTAAAGGAACAATATTCAAGGATGTGCTATGTTATTTGGGAGCTTTTGTGAATGTGATGCCACTTCGTTTCATGTTAGAGGCGGATTTGAAGATTAACTGTCAAAACGGAACACATGTGCAAGTGGTAGATGGTAATTTGGTACCAAAGATTGGGCATATCTTGAATATGAACTTCAAAGTGGGGAAATTCACATTCATCACTGATTTTAAGTCATGGACCATAAATTAATGGATGATGTATTTATGATACTTAGATGACCATTCTTGACTATGAAAAATGCTAACATGGAAATTGAAAAGAGAAAAATCACCATGAGTATTAACACCAATAAGGAGAGTGAGAAGATTATTTTAGTGGAATGAAAAGAAGTCCATCCTAACGGGCGAAACATCATTATCTTGGACTTGAAGATGGAGTTACTTGATCTAGGCTCGGACTAAAATGAGCGAAAAGGCATTGGACTTAGGACATTAAATGTAGTGCTACTGGGAGGTAGCCCAGGGTTTTTAAATTTGATTTAATTTAGTTTTTACTTTTTAGTAATAAGCATAGCAATGCAAAAGTGTTAGTGATATTTTTCTAACTTTGACAAATTTTTATGCAAGTTTTTTTGGGAGAACCATTTGCCGGGTGTTTTTTTATCAGAATGGAGAAGTCTCAACATATTCAACATATTCACACAAGTATCAAGAAGTTAGAGTGGTATTGGATAGGCAAATCAATGAAACACGGTTAAAAGTTTTGAAAATCTTATTAAACAGGGCAGTCACACAGTCATGATGTTGTGTATATTAACACACAACGCCGTGACAGCGTTAACAGGAAGGTAAGTGAGAAATTTGAAAATTTATATAAGGAGTGCTCGAAGTAATGTCGGCGCTGTGCATATGCACATACGACGTTGGATAATGCCGAATTCGAAAGCAGAATATTCTCACAGAGGTACTGCCGCCATAACCACGCAGTCACAGTGCCATCCCTATATACAGACATCGTCGACCACGGGAAAAGGTTTTAAACCTTGTTTAACCGATTTCAACACACTTCAAACCTATTTCAAAACCTACTAACCGAGCATAAACCTTTCTAGAACACATGTTTGAGTGATTTTGAAAGAGAAAATAGTGTTTTAGTGATTGAGAGCGAAAATTGAAGTCACATTATGGTTTTGCACAATTTGGAGAGCTAGGGCATCGATTAGGAAATGAAAACCAAGAGAGCAATAGGGTAGAAGTTCTTGAGCAAAGTGAGAGGGCTTTGATTGAAAGAAGCTCGGAGAAGTATTCTACACCAGAAAGTAGTCCGACATTGAAGTAAGATCTCAATTTCATTGGTTATGTTTTGAAATTTGATATTTAAGATAAAATTTGATTGGATTGTGGAAATTTAGGTTTTGGGATATGAATTTTAGGTTGTGTGTTTGAAGCACAATATGGATTATTGTGGATTAGTGCGACTCCTTATGAATATTGTGTCGGGTGAATGACCCTTTTGAATGAAAGTTTTGATTTTTAGGTGATTTGAAGACTTTCGTTGTTGTTAAGTTGTTGCGGAGCTTTTGAAATGGCAAGAACAAGGAAGCAAGCTAGTAAAGCTAGAGATAATTATTGATGCATCTATTTAAGGGGGTAGGGATGATAATGCCTTAAGGCTATTTAAATCAAAGTTTTATATTAGTAAGGAGGCAAAAGAGAGGTATGAGGCTATAGAGAATAAGGAGTTTATTTGTGAAAGAGAAATCAAACTCTCGGCCAAGTAGGATGCGAGAGTCAACAATTTTATTAGGCAATGGGGATGGGAGCAATTCAAGTAAGACTATGTGGAGAATAAGCTTTATGGAGTGCGTGAGATTGTGTATGAATTCCATGCCAATGCCAAGTTTACAAAGAAATGAGATCAAGTAAGGGTGAGATGAGTAAATGTCCCATTTAATAAGTAATACATAAACAATTTTTTATGGGTTGGTGTAACAACTAGTTACCTTAAGCTAGTAATTAGTAATAATCCAAATCCTAATTAACTCGAGTTGGGCTCTTGGTTAAGTTCGATGTACCTTGATTAGCGTGTGCGTGCATTTGCATGCTGAATTGTGTTCGTTTGAATTGTTAAACAAATTTATATATAGGTTGTAGTGTAATAAAGGACTATATACAAGCCTATAATTGAGAAAATATATAATAAGCAATGAATTACCGGTACACCAAGTGCGACGAGGGGGTTGTGGAATGAATGTGCACGCCTGAGTATACTCGTAAGCATGTTCGGATAATTTATTGGTGAGAAAATACATGAGGTATATATATTTATATATTTTAGATATATAAATATATATTAGGAAATAAAAGATTAGTTGAAATATATGGATCATTTGATCGTCTCGAGTGGAGTGTAAGTGCTTGATGGTGTTAAAGTTGGTGTCATTTTAAGGGGTG
Organism: Stephania cephalantha; assembly: GCA_039657325.1. Classification (NCBI taxonomy): domain Eukaryota; kingdom Viridiplantae; phylum Streptophyta; class Magnoliopsida; order Ranunculales; family Menispermaceae; genus Stephania; species Stephania cephalantha. The sequence continues at coordinate 12,054,156 of CM077575.1, forward strand.
TCACTTTAATGCATCAACCACTTGATCGGTCTAGAGATAGCGCGAGGCGTATCTCGAGGGAAAACCATATATTTAAACTTAAAACCCACACTTATCTTTTCATTTCGATCGATCAATAGCGAGAGAGACAGAGAAAGAGGTTTTAAGGTATTAATTACGGTTGGGAGGAATCAGTGAGGGAGCTGATCTAAAGTGAATTGAGGAGCTTAATCGAAACAACAGCCAGAGATCATCACTTTGGTATGATTTATTTTTTTTGTTAGTTAAAGTTTAATTCGATGGTGATGATAGAATCTTTGTGAATTGTGTTGTTTGGTAATTGAATATGGTTTGTTGCCTCACTAGAGGTCCTCCTTGATGAATTTTGGGAGTTTATGTAGATGTTTGGTGGATTTGTGAACGGAATAGTGGCTGATGCCCCGTGTTTTGTCGAGACAACACGGGGTGGAGCGCGCTCCACCTAGTAGAGGAGTGCGCTCCTTTCATCAACTATGATGAAAACATCTGTAGTAGCGTGCCCCATCCACTGAGGGAGCGCCCTTCCACCCCAGAAAATAGTATTGCCGAGTTTTGCTGAGGATCTTTGGAGGACTTAGGAACTACAAGGATTCTAGTTATAGAGTGTTAGACCTAAATTGATTATAAATGGTCTATGATAGGTGTTGGATCCCCGGGAAAGCTAGAGTGCCTAGAAAAGTTAGGAATTTAAGACGGAAACCTAGACTGAGGTAAGTACGGATTTGCTTATTTATCAATGTTGCCTTGCTATTCTAGTATATGTAGTTCATGTCATTTATGGACTGAAATGGGGGACGATGTGCACTGTGATGGTTTTCAATAAATGGAAAACAGTGTTTATTAAGATTCACGAGAGTAGGCTCATGGAACGGAGACCATGTTATATTGGAGATGGGTTACCTTCCGACCTATATGTAACTTCCTACTTAGTTTATATGTTGCGTGGGTTACATATTCATTAGAGGGTTTCATATAGAACCATTGGGCATTAATGGATTAGCTAGACATCATATCGGCCAATATGTTGGTCTAGCAATCGCATGAATGGCGTCGGTTGGTAATTGACCATAGTTTTATAAAATAAAATGGGGATCACAGTGTAATAGTCCATGATAACTTGCGTTGCATCCATTAGTTATTGATTTATATGTTTTTCATAGTCTTGTTAGTTAACATTGGTTCATATTGTTATTGCATAATGTTCTTGATTATTATATGGAATGTTGATGGCTATGTGAATCCTTACTTACTGAGCAAGTTAGTGTGCTCACCCAAATTTAATATTTTAGGTTCGCAACCCGGCGCTTTATCTAAGGGAAAAGAGAAGATTTAGGTGTCTTGTATATTCTCTACGATGTAATGATCCTTTTTGTATAAATATATTCATTGTTTGATATATTTTGTTCTGTATAAACAAGGTTGGGAGGTTTATAATCAAGGTTTTGGGGTTTGGTAAACTCTGTATTACTGTGTATTGTTATGTATCGAAAAAGTTTTAAATTTTTCAATGCATAAACTTTGTTTTGTTTATTCGATATTAATATACAGGTTGAATTTATTAGGTAATGATGGAGAGGCTGCTGGCTCTAGTTATGGCCGAGTGTCACCCTAATCGGGATAGGGATGCTACAACTTGGTATCAGAGCTACTTATCTGTTCTTTTATGCTCAAATTGGAGCTGAACATGAGATGATTTAGTGGGTGCTTGATAGTCAGAAAGCTGATCAGGATTATATAACACATTAGAGGTAAGCGGCTAGTATAGATAATCCTGATTGGTCAGTTTCTAACGATGATGCATTATGGTTCAGGGATAGATTATGGATTCCAGCTCAGGATCAGTTGAAGCAGGAATTGTTTTGGGAATATCATCAATCTCTTTACTCTATTCATCCAGATAACACAAAGATGTATTACGACATGAGGCGTGTTTATTAGTGGCATGGGATGAAGACTGGCATTGCTGAGTTTATAAAGAGATGTGAGATATATCCAAGTTAAGGTTAAATATAGGAAACTTGGAGGGTTATTGCATTCGCTGCTTATTCCTAAATGAAAATGGGAACATATATCGATAGATTTTATTTTCGATCTATCTTTGAGTCATCATAAACATGATGCAGTTTGGGTTGTAGTTGACAGGTTGACAAAGTCTGCGCATTTCTTACTAGTTTCCATGCGTGATCCTCTTGACCATTTATGTGAGGTGTATGTACGGGAGGTGTTGAGATTTCATGGAGTTCCAGTGTTGATTACTTCGGATAGGGATCCGAGATTTACATCCAGATTGTGGAGTGAATTGCAGAGACAGCTGGGAACTGTTCTTAACCTCAGTACGACATATCACCCTCAGACTAACAGACAGACTAAGCAATTGATATTTGTGCTAAAGGATATGTTTCGAGCTTGTGTCTTGGAGTTTGATGGTAACTGGGACAAATATATTCCTCTTTATGAGTTCTCTTATAATAATAGCTATCAAGCTAGCATCGGAATGGCTTCTTTTGAAGCACTATATAGTCAGCCTTATTGTTCACCGGCGTGTTAGGCAGAGGTTGAAGATACAGTTTTATTGCGACCGGAGTTAATTCAGGACTACACAAAGAGAATACAACGGACTCGCCAACGTTTGACTATAGCACAGCTTAGACAGAAGAGATACACTGACAAACATCATAGGTTTTTAGAGTTTTCAAAAGACGATATTGTCCTATTGAAAGTCTCACCTATGATGGGATTGTATAGATTTGGGTTGCGAGGTAAGCTTGCTCCAAGGTACATCGGACCGTTCAAAGTGCAAGAAAAGATTGGTCCTGTTGCTTACAAGTTAGAGTTACCTCCTCAACTCGCTGGAGTTTATAACGTTTTCCATGTGTCTATGTATTACAATACGGAGACTAAGTTCACTATAAGGATTGATTGGAATGAATTTGATCTTCGGGAAGACTTATCTTACGACGAGCAGCCGATTCATATACTTGATCGTAAGATTTAGAGGATGAGAACCAAAGAGATTCCTTTGGTTAAGGTGAAATGACAATTTCATGAGAATGAGGAACTAAATTGGGATTATGAATCCTATATGAAGGAGCAGTTTCCATTTCTTTTTTAAACTACAAGTAACTTTACCTTTACTTTAATTTCGAGGACGAAATTGCTTTAAATTGGGGAGACTATAACGACATGTTACCTTAAGCTGGTGATTAGTATTAATCCAAATCTTAATTAACTCGAGTTAGGCTCTTGGTTAAGTTCAGCGTACCTTGATTAGCATGTGCGTGTGTTTACATGTTGAATTGCATTTTTTAAATTGTTAAACTAATTTATATATAAGTTGTAGTATAATAAAAGAATATATACAAGCTTATAATCGAGAAAATATATAATAAAAATGTACACGCCCGAGAATGCTTGTAGGCATGTCCGGTAAATTTTTTGGCGATAAAATACATGATATATATATTTATATATTTTAGATATATAAATATATATTAGGAAATAAAAGATTAGTTGAATTATATAGATCATTTGATCGTTTCGAGTAGAGTGTAAGTGCTTGATGGTGTTAAAGTTGGTGTCATTTTAAGGGGCGTCACTTTAATGCATTAACCACTTGACCGATCTTGAGATAGCGCAATGCGTATATCGAGGAAAATCCATATACTTAAACTTAAAACTCATACTTATCTATTCATTTCGATTGATCAATAGCGAGAGAGAAGGTTTAATGGTTCAATTTTGGTTGAGAGAAATCAGTGAGGGAACTGATTCACACTGAATTGAGGAGCTTAATTGAAACAACAACCAGAGATCATCACTTTGGTATGATTTATTTTTGTGTTAGTTAAAGTTTAATTTGATGGTGAGGATAGAACCTCTATGAATTGTGTTGTTTGGTGATTGAATAGGGTTTGTTACCTTGCTAGAGGTCATCCCTGATGAATTTCGAGAGTTTATACAAATGTTTGGGAGACAGCACAGGGCGGAGCACGCTCCACCTAGTAGAGGAGCACACTTCCTTCATCAACTATGATGAAAATAGCTGCTGGAGCGCGTCCCATCCATGGAGGGAGCGCGCTCCCACTCCAGTATTTCTCTAGATCTTGGGGAGATGAGAGATACATTAATACTGAATTTTTTATTGAGGATATTTGACAAACTAGCAGTTAAGACTGATTTTACGCATTTTTGAGTTCTATTATTGGGCGTTTATTATATTATGTAAAGACATGTTACCTTAAGCTGGTGGTTAATGTTAATTCAAATCCTAATTAACTCGAGTTAGGCTTGTGGTTAAGTCCGACATATCTCGATTAGCGTGTGCATGAGTCTGTATGATGATTGGTGTTTGTTTGTGATGTTAATGAATTTTACAGGTTGTGCGATTAATAGGAAATTAATACAAACCTATAATCATAAAATAAGTAATTAAATAATAAATTGTCGGTGCACCAAGTGCGACGAGGGGGTCATGAAATGAATGTGCACGCCCTAGAATGCTCGTAGGCATGTCTGGTGAATTTGTTAACAGGTTGATACATGAAGTATATATATTTATGTATATTTGATATATAAATATATATAATAAAACTATAAAGTTTGGTTTGAATTATATTGATTGTTGGATCGCCTCGAGATGAGCATAAGTATTGATGGTGTTAAAATTTATGTTACTTTAAGCAGTGTCATTTTAACACATCAATCACTTGACCAGCTTCGAGATAGCGTGATGCGTATGTCATGGAAAATCCCTATATTTAAAACAAAAAAAATCTCTTCAAACTTGTCATCATTTTCATCTGATCAATCGAAAGAAAGTGAGAGAGAGCAGCTGAGGGTTTTGGGTTTGAGGAGTTGATCAGGAGAGGATCATCCACTAAATCGAAGTGATCAAAAGAATTGTTGGATTAATGATCATCATCTTGGTAAGTTAATTTTTGAGTTTGAAGTTGAATTCATAATTAGGTGATGATTTCTTTGTGAATCGTTGTTGTTTATGATTAGAAATGGGTTGTTACCTCACTAAAAGTCCTCGCTGCTAATTTGGGAGAGCGTTTGTGGTTGTTGTGATGATTTGGTAATGGAACAGTGGCTGCTGCCCTGTTTACTATCGAGACATTACATGGTGGAGTGCGGTCCACCTAGTAGAGTAGCGCGCTCCCTTCATCAGTTGAGATGAACTCAGCTGATGGAGCGCACTCCACCATGTAAGGGAGTGCGCTCCCATCCCAAAAAATAACAACTCTGTTGTAAATTTGTTAGAATTTCCTGAGGTTTTTAGGACTAACTTAGAGGTTCTAAATATATGGTATTAGACCTATATTGATCACAAATGGTTTGTGATAGTTGTTGGATCACCGAAAAAGCGTGAGTGACCTGAAAAGTTAGGGAATTGTTAATGGAAACCTGAACCGAGAAAAGTATAGATTCGTTTATTTATCAATATTGCATGGCTATCTCAGTATATGTGATTCATGTAGTTTATGGATTGATTGGGGGGACTATGTACACTGTGATGGGTTTAATAAATGGAAAACGATGTTTAATGTGATTTACGAGAGTAAGTTCTTGGAACTGAGACCAGGTTATATAGGAGATGTGTTACCTTCCCGCCCTATATGTAACTTCCTACTCAGTTATATATGTTATGTGGATTACATACTCACTAGAGAGTTTGGGATAGAACCATTGGACATTAATGGAGACCACGATTACTTACATCTCAGGATCTTTCGTGTTGACGCTAAATCAAGGCAAGTGAGAGGCAATAGATTGGAACCTTCTCTTTTAATTTGAGCCTTGTATTGTATTATTCTATTTATTTGTTTTGAAACTATTGAACTTGGGTTGTATTAAAATAGGTCTTCCGGGTAGATTGAACCTTACACTCCTTTAGTTTAAACTACTTGGTAGTATTTGAATAAACTAATTTACAGAATTGAGAACTCACATATAGTTTATGGTTACTCATATGGATCTTATTTACTTTATTCCGCACTTTTGGTCCATATGAACTTGTATTATTCTACATGTTGTTTTAGGCGAGTTAGACCGCTTGCTTGGGCCTAATTCAGTTATTGGGCTTGGGAGGCGGTCCTGGGCTGGGCAACCTTACTCTAGGTCCGGTGAGGGTCGTCTCATCACTTATATTTAACTCCATGTTCAGCCCACTGCATTGATTTGATACTATGAGATATTGATGGACTCACTAAGGTCAAAGCATTTATTAAGAAGACCACATGCTTACATGTTTTATTTATAATCATGGTTTTGTCCTAAACTTGATGAGGAAACATTCTAGCAATGCTAACATAGTTCGCCCTGCGGTTACGAGATTTGCAACGTCATTTCTCATGTTGCAAATTCTTTACCAAAAAGATGCATTAAGTAAACTTTTCATTAGTGATGAGTGGTTATATTCTAAATGGCCTAGGTATACTAAAAAACCGCAAGCAGAAAATCTAGTACATTCAAAATCATTTTAGGATGAAGTTATTTATGCATTGAAAAATATCAGCTCAATTGGTTCATGTTTTAAGACTCATTGACACTGAGAAAAAACATGTTATGGGCTGCATTTATGAGGCAATGGATAGGTCAAATAAAGCCATTAATTGCTTTGGAGAAAAATGAGAGAATGTAAGTTATTAGATTTAATTGAAGCATTTAGTTATATCCTATTATGTGAATTACTTAATAACCTAGAAATTACGTGTATTTTGAATTTCACAACAATAGGTATGTGTCAATTTGAAAAATCATCGATACTAGATGGAACAAGCAACTCTGTCGGCCACTCCATATCACTGGCTGCTTTCTAAATTCATAGTTTTTATATAAGAACAAGGTAGAGAATGATGAGGAGGCAATAAAAAGGATGAAAGCTAGCATAAAAAGATTTTCCATGAGTACGGGCCATGAGGACCTTTTCTACGATGAAGTGACTACGTATATGTAAGCTAAAGCTGATTTTGGCTCGCTTAATGCTATTAGGCAAAGAACTAAACTAGCATCGGGTTATTAAATTTCCAATTTGTTGTGTTATTCATTAGTTTTAGTTTGATTTTTTTTTTAGTTTAGTTCAAACTTAAAATTACTTGCAATAAGTTAAGACTTCTTTTAAAATAATTTATGTAGTTAAATGGTGGCGTCTTTATGAAAGTTCAACTCCTACACTCAAACAATTGGCAATCTAAGTCCTTAGCTTGTTATGTAGCGCAAGTAAGCGTGAAGAAATTGGAGCGTGTTTGATCATGTGAGTTGCACTTAAATTATTGCTTTAATATATTGTTGTTGAAACCTCAAATTTCTATATATATTATATATACACTATATAGTTATCAAGTGATTAATTTAATGTAACTCGTCTTCTTTGTGAACTTTCAGATCCACACAAAGAAAAGGAATAGATTGGAACAAAAGAGGTTGAATGATTTGGTGGACATTAGCTACAATCAAAGGTTGATTGATAGGTTCAATGAGAGGGATAAATTGAACCCACTTACACTATTGGATATTGATGGTTGTTTGAGTGGCTCAGTGGAAAAATGCAAGAGATAGAGTTAGGTTCTTGGTAATGAAAACTTAACTTGGGATCAAGTAGGTAGAGCTATTGGTGCAGATGAAGCAAGATACCATACTAGATTGCATATGCCAATGGATGAGGTTGATATTCAATTGGAACAAGAGCCATTACCTAATATTGATTCCGAACTGATGAAGATGAAATAAATGAAGTGTACAACCAAGAATTGGATGAAAAAACGTTTCAGATAATGACGCGGGTTATATTGACAATGTAGTTCTCTTACAAAAAGTTCAACTTCAATATAATGAGGATGATTATTGAACTATGATTCAATCAACTTGAGCCTCTTCACCTTTTTATGGACTTAAGCATTTATGGTTGTAGTTGTAGGCTTGTAGCCTTAATGAATTGTGTTTTGGCTTGGATGTTTGTTTGTTTGTTCGTTTTTTATAGTTTGATTGCGTAAGTGGTCAATGATCATATGATAGTTACATACTCGATTCAATCAAATTGGGCTTGCTATACTCTTCACCTTTTTGTGAACTTAAGCAATTATGTTTGTAGGCTTATAGCCTTAATGACTATAGCTTGGATGATTGTCTTTTTTATAGTTTGATTGTAGGAGTGGTTGATGATTATAATTATTAGATACTTGATTTGTTTGCATATTATTAGTTTGTCTATTTGACTAATACCTGTTTAATTGTTATAGAATTTTTAATGTATTTGTCATATTCATTTTTGAAAATATTATTTATTCATTTATTTTTAAAAAACTTATTTATTCATTTATTTTTAAAAAACTTATTTATTCATTTATTTACTTATTTTTTTAAAAAAATAATTTTTTTGGAAATATCTTTTTTTTCTCAAAATGTGTGGAAAAGTGAAGAGGTGAAAATATGGTGGTGGGAATGTATGGGTGAGAAAATATGCTCGTTAATGTTGAGGGGTCTCTAAATTAATTAAGTTATGTCTTAGGAGGTCTATGTAAATATTTTGTCGTCTACCTAGGCCCCATCTCAACTAAGCTGGACTAAGTCGCCTTACACCGCCTCGCCGCCTTAAAAACACTAGAGATACAACCATCACGAGGAAAATGAGTTCTTAAAGGTTTAAATATATAATGCCAACATCACACACACACACACACACACACACACACACACACACACACACACACACACACACACACACACACACACACACACACACACACACACACACACACACACACACACACACACACACACACACACACACACACACACACACACACACACACACACACACACACACACACACACACACATATATATATATATATTGTGGTTCTCTTACATTGGGGTATCTCTAAGAACAAAGTATTGAATGAAAAGAGATGAGATCACTTAAATTAGAGCCAAAAAAAATCTAGCATCCCATTTAGATATCCAAAGTTTATGGTAAAATTATGCAGCAAGGAATTTACCAATTGCTCGCTACATAGAAAAAGATGATTTTCTACCGATTCGTTGATTTCACGAACACTGAATTAAAGAAACATATTTCTGACCTGTGATCGAACATACAAAGTTCAAGAAACCAAAACAAACAAAGACACATTCTCTATCTCAAAACACAAGTTTTCATTAATCAAATACTTAACCTTCTAATAAAATACAATCAACCTTTATATATAGGCTTTATTATAGGCTAACATAGACTCCAACATAAACTCTAACTCCTATCAACTCTTATACTAAAGAAAATCCAAGTTATTATAAAAATCTTATCTAATAAATAAAAAATCCTAATCTAACACAATTTATGATTTCCATCATTCTATCACGGTTGAGAAAAACTTGTCCTTGGATGTGATGCTTGAATCATTATCCCGCACATGACCTCTATGGTCTTCATCTTCATCGGTTTCCCTTGGTTCGAAAAAACTCGTCCACAAATTTTAGTCCTTTCATGACTTTTGCGATGTTGAGCAGTAAAGTCTTCAAACACCGATAACTCTTGCTTGAACACAATCTGAATGTAGTCATCACCACTTGTTGGAACATGTTTTTCATGAACAATATTAAGAACTTCAACCAACAAATCCATGCTATTAGCAAACACTCCACAGTGAGAGTCTTCAAGAACTTCCGCAACTAACTTATCATGTGTCATCAATTAATGAACAAAAGTGTTTGGTCGCCGTGAACTTCACTTTTGTCTTCACAATGTTTTTGACTGGGTATAGTTGTTGACGACACCATCAACAACCTTAACTCCAAGCACCCGATGGATTTTAGAATGTGAAATCACCTTGATGACAAAAGACGTTGTCTCCAAAGACTATTTGTCTTCCATAAAATCGTGCCCATCACCGTCAAACTTTGGCGCCTCGTCAAAGTTGTCGAAGTTCTCCTTGAAGAAGATTAGATCTACTTCGCCATCACTATAAAGAAGAATAATTACATCTTCTTTCTCGGATAGAAATTTCTCCTCGTCGAAACATTCCTCTTCTGGTTCTTCACCAAAAGCAAACTCCTCGGTAGGCACTTCGTCCTTAAACCATTATTGACGATGATGTCGAGGTTCTTGCTGCTGCCTCTGCTGCAACAACTATTGCACTTGATTTTGATGCAACAGTTGTACTTGAAGTGCTTGATTTTCAATTAAAGTCATTAGTCTTGAAGTGCTTGATTTTCAATTAAAGTCATTAGTTTATCCATCCTTCGATTGACATGTGTTGTAGTATCTCTTGGAGGAACCTCATCTGTATGGTTTTCACTTCTGGCTTGTCTTTTCGGCGGCATTGCGAGAGACTATAAGACTTTGACGCTCTGATACCAACTAGTGCAACAAGGAATTTACCAATTGCTCCATACAAAGAAAAATATGGATTTTCTACTAATTTGTTAATTCCACGAATACCGAATTAAAGAAACGCTTTTCTAACTTGTGATCAAACACATAAAGTTCAAGAAACCAAAACAAACAAATAGATACTCTCTCTCTCTCTCTCTCTCTCTCTCTCTCTCTCTAAACACAAATTTTCATTAATCAAATAACTAACCCCCTAATAAAACACGATCAACCTTTATATATAGGCTTTATTAAAGACTAACATAGACTCCAACATAAACCCCAACTCTTATAAGCTCCTATACTAAAATCAAATCTATGTTAATCTAACTATGACTTCAACTTTTACATAAACTTTGACAATCTTATCTAATAAATAAGAAATCCTAATTTAGTACAACTCAGATTTCCATCATAAAACCAAAAAGATAAAGACTAAATCAACTTTTATCAAATGGAGCCTGCTAACACTTGATCGATGGAAATCCAAAAGCAATAAAATAGATTGAAAAAAGAGCATACATAAGAATTTTCAAAGGATCTCCCAAAAGCAACTTCTTTCGTCTCCTTCATTTGCCAAATCAAACAAAATTAAGCAAATTTTAAGAATTGTAAAAGAAATTAAGAAATGGAAAACTCTCCTAGTGAAGGACATGGACTTCTTAGATAGATGCTTATCTTTCTTACATTAAATTGCAAGGTCAATCTAAATTGAATCTTGAGTAATTGAAGTTGCAAAGCAAAATTAGAATGCAAGATTAAAAACTCTTAGAAAACAAAGAGACCAACTCTAAAAGGATTGGATGATGAAGATGCCTAGATGGCTTGAAGTGCGCTCGCAACAACCTCATGTTCGTCCTGTGATCAAATCTCTAGTCATTCAAGTTCAAGAATGATAACATGTAAGAATGTGGAGGAAACGTTACAACTGTTCCGAGCTTTGGTTTCGATCTCATGTAACTACCCCAGCTTTCTTTTCTCTCTCTTATTTGGTACTTGACGCGAGCCGAATGCGTCAATAAAATAAATACCTAAACCAACTATTTTGTAGAATAATGGCAAAGGGTCAATCCCACATGAATTGATATTCTTTCTAAGGTCAAAAACAACAAAAAGGGAAATGGGGGTTTAAGAGAGTGAATAATATAACTAATCTAAATAACAATAAATTAACAAACAATAAAATATCTTTGAAAACAATTAATAAAAATACTTAGGTCAAGACATACAAGTTCGGTTCGAATAAAAGATTGGATTTGGTCATCAATTTATGAAAAATATGCAAATCAAAATATCCTAGTGTAGCTATAGACCCGGTAACGTACGTAGTTCCTCACACTTCCTAATCTCGATAGCCAAGGTACGACGGTGACTATTTCCCTAGTCAATCGTATAACCATATACTCAAGTGCATTGGGTTTAACTCGATGACTGTAATGTGTTTCGTGAAGGCACTATATCGAGACAACCGGATCACTAGTGTCTCCGATTTAGCCTAGATTCCTAAGGTATTCAACCGGTCCCAAAAGAAATCAATCAATTGGTAGGGTCAATTGTCACTAGTGTGGTCTTATTGCACAAGTACGGGTGTTTACGACTCACTGACAAATAAATTAGAGTTTAAATATTAATTTAACTCTAATTATTCAAATAATACCAAAGAAAATAAAATATAATAAAAAAACAATGCAATTAAAGTAAATAAATCTCACAAATCTATTAATATGTGCAGTCGAACCTCCCTCGCAGTCTTGCCTAGCCATGAGTTTAGTAAAGAAAATAAATAAAGATAGAAGTGGGACATAAGAGAATAGAGAGAATAGAAGAGTCGGCTAGACGAGAAGATGATCTAATAATAGCCGAGAGGTGCTTTTATATAGACGTCGATTCTCTGGCCTTTCTTTTGTGTCGCATGCCAAATCGGTTTTTTTCTTTGCTCCCGTGCGTTCCTTTTTTGTGCTCATCTCTCTGTTTCCTTGTTTGTTTCAACTTTCTTTTTGTATGTGCCTCCACTTTCTATTTCTCTCCACCTCCGTTTCTTCTCTTTCTATTCTTTTTTCACTTAATCACTTCCTATATATTATATATCTATATAGATATAATATTTCCTATTAAAACCAAAACAAAAGATTATTCCTAACTTATGTCCTTAAATCATGCAAGCACTAATGGACACATGTATGCCTAGCTGTCGGCCACATCGTCACTCTTGTGCCTCGCGTGTGGGCCCCACCAAATTCGCTTCGAGATGCGCTTTAGCATAATTTTCAGTGTAAAACGAATTTGGGCATATGGATACTCGATTTTGCATAGTTTTTCGCCCCGAATTCAACCGCGCACTCCAATAACCCTGTAAATAATAAATAAATCCAATTAGGCTAGTATTTTGGAGACTTAAACATAATATATATATATATATATATATATATATATATATAATATGAATAATTAACGACTTATCAGTACTTCGAATGCCCTAGCTTTCATTTCTCTCGGTATTTCGAATGAAGGTGTGGAAAGCTAAGTTCTCGAAGAGTGTGTTCGAGAGAGGAAGAGAGTTACAAACGTATGCGAAAAGGAGTGCCATGCAATGAGAAAGGAACGAGAGAAGGAGAGAAGGACGTGAAAAAGGAACGACACCAATTGAGAAAGCGAAGAGATGGCACGTGAGTTGTGGTTAATGTGATGGTGTGAGAGCGTTACATTTTTTTTATTTTTTTGGATTTTTTGCGTAAAAAACATATAATTTAATTACTATGTTAAACCAAAACTTTAAGCACTTTTTATAGGGGTTGTAGATATAAAGCCAAGACATTATATTATTTATTACATCTAAATTCAATTAATGATCAAAAATAAAAATCATCATGTATATATGGTGATTTTTCGAATTACCAGGGTAGAATCACTTATATATATTATAGTTAATTAGATATTAGAGTCAAAATTCTTATTTATTTTTATATTGATCTTAATTTATTTTTCTATTGATTTAGAAAATAAGTAACAACTAAACAATGGAGGCGTATATAGAAAATAATTAAATCTAAGTTCTTTTGAGAAAAAAATAAATTTAATTAAATTTAATTTTTGAAAGTCAAACTTCATCCAATGTGCATTCTATTATTTCTCCACACTTTCCTCCCATTCTCTCATTAATTAATTTCTCTTTATATCTGTTTTCTAAAATGGCCTTTTTTCACTATATTTAACTATGAACTTATTAAATGAGGAGATCTACCAAAAAAATGTGGAACATGCGCAATTTTTATCTAAACTTAAATATTTCTTGTTGCTGACCCAACAAAATATAAGCATCTAATTAAGTTATTAGTTATAACAAAAAGAAAACATGGACATATGTTTAATTGGTTCACAAACCCTCAACTGATTTAGAGTTTTCAATTGGCCAACGATATATGTGTCTATATAAACAAGTCGACGCAGTTGCTCCTAGCTAGGATCTTATTTGATCGACCAGTTGTTTGAATCAAACTGCTAAAATGAAACTTCTCTTGGTTGTTCTGTCCTTCCAATTAATGGCCACCACAATTTTATTGACTTTCGGAGAAGCACGACGAAAACATCAATCATGTGATAACCTTCGGCCGCGTATGAAAGCTTCGGCAGATCTAGAAGCGTCCTTTACGCTTAGGACGTCGAAGTTCGATTATAAGAGCTTTTGGACGTCACACATTGTCAAGAATAATAATTGTCGCCATACGGACAGCAGAAAGACATGTTGCTATAATGGATGTTTCCCTCATTGTGTACAAGCTGGAGAAACATGGAGCCAATGCAAATGGAGTTGCTGCGAGGGATGCTATTGGGGATCCGGAGAAATATTCCATTGATCTTTAGGGTCGTCTCATGCATTTATAGTGGCGGATTGAGTAGAAAGGGCGACTGCGTCAAGTCCCCGTGGCATAAAAGACCTCAAAGAGGACCATATTTGAGAACATTTGCACAACTTTTTATATCTTTTAACTATAGTTACGTTTTATCGCACACATTTTAAAAGGAAATGGAGTCAATTGACGTGTATCTCCTTATGTTTCATTATATAGATGTTTTCCACCAATCAAGTGAATAACTCATTGATGTGATAAATTGTACATTACAAAAAATTGCATCAAATAGCGGCGGAGAATAGCGATGGGTTATTCCTCATCGCTATTTAGCTACGGGTTGGCGACGGGGCCCGTCGTTAACCCGTTGACTGTTTTAGCGACCGGGTTAGCGACGGGTCCCACACACTCTCTCTTACTCCCCAAACCCTAATCCATTACACTTATAAACTTCCCCTTCTTCTTCTCTCTCTCACCAGCCGCTCACCACCTCCCTCCACTCCGTCCGCCTCCGCCACTTCTCCACCTCCGCCACTTCTTCGCCTCCCGCGTCTATGCCTTGCCGCTCCAGAGCTTCTGTCCGCCGCCCACGCTCTCGCCTCCGCCGTCCCCGCTGCCTCCGCCACTCCATCACCTCTCACTTTTCTGCCTCGCCGCCTCCCTCTGTCCGCCCCGTCTTTCGCCTCCGCTCTCCCTCTACGTCGCCACATCTCTCTCGCCTTTCTCGTCAGATCTCCAGCCGCATCTCTCTCGCCTCTCTCGCCGGATCTCCTCACCGTCGCTTCACTCACCACCGTTGGATCTCGTCAGAACAAGTTTAATGTTATTTTTTTAAAAAAAAACTTAATTCTCGGTTATTTTGTTTTAGATTATTTTTACTGTTTTGATTTGTCTTTGTTATTATTTGTTGTAGTTGTTATTGTTGAATAAACTTTTTTTAGGGTTTGTTGTTGTTTTTGTTGTGGAGTATGGATGACCATGCATGTACACCAACATATTGTGTTATATTGTGTTGTCATGTAACTTGTATCTCTCACTTAATAGTACTCCAACTCTTCCATGTATGTATTGTATGACATGGGGTGTATGTGTTACTTGTACACATTGTATAAAGTACATTTATCATCATCACCAAATGACCTATATAAAGGGTGCTAACCTCATTGTAAAAATATACACCAAGTTGAATGAAAATATCTCATTCCAACTATCTCATTTCTTTTCTTCTCCTTTATAGTAGTAGTTTATAGTAGTAAAAGTTCTTAGTCTTCTATTTCCTTCTCTAGTTCTTAGCAAGTTCCAACTCAATTTACAAAACGTTATCAGCATGAGCTTGCTCTAGCATTAAGGAGATCTTGAAGTTCAAGAAGGCTTGTTAAGGAGGCAAAGCTAGGAAGGTATAACTTTTGTTATTTAAATAAGTTCAATTTATTTCTATATTATAATGGTTGCTTCATTTTATTACATGCATCACTTCTATATGCATACTTTATTCATATACTATGCATTATAACGTCACCGATTGCGAAAGTATGCTCTGTAGTTGAGTCTTGTACGATCTTCTACATCAAAAATCAAAAGTCAATATGTGACATAACTAGTTTTCTAGCTATACTACAAACGATTAATTATGCTCTATTCTTGATTTTTTATATTGCAAATAGTGTTATGAGTTTGGGTCGATAGTGGGTAAGCCTTGTCCTCGGTAAAGCTAAACATTGAAAGGGAGACGGGTTATTATCCCGTTCGAGGAGGCATGGCTTTAAGTAGATTTTGTCTCACCACCCAACCTGGAGGTTGTCCCACCAACTCATACAAGTAGTACATTTAACATATTAATAATCAAGTTGTGAACATATATTTAATCGTATATTGTTTATTTTATATAAAAGAGAAAAACTATTTACTCAATTTCTTGACATATTTTCAGACTATGGCAAACCTTCAAAAACTTGAATTTGTTGCTTTTGATATCACTGTAAATAATTATTTGTCATGGCGACTAGATGCCGAGATACATCTCCAAGCTAAAGACTTAAGAGAAACTATTATAGAAGGAAATGAAACATCAATGCAAGACTGTGCGAAAGCACTGATATTCTTTCGCCATCATCTCCATGGAGGTCTGAAAAATGAGTATCTCACTATAAAAGATCCTCTCACCTTGTGGTTAAGCTTGAAAGAGCGATATGATCACCAAAAGACGGTGATATTTCCAAAAGCTCAAAACTACTAGCTGAATCTTAGGCTACAAGATTTCAAAACAATCAGTGAGTATAACTCCATCATAATTAATATTACCTCTCGTTTGAGGCTGTGTGGAGAAAATATATCTGATGAGGCAATGATGGAAAAAACATTCAGTATTTTTCATGCCTCGAATCTGTTGTTGCAACAGCAATATCGAGCGCGTCATTTTAAAACGTACTCAGAATTAATTTCTTGTCTCATGGTTGCTGAACAAAATAATGAGCTTCTATTGAAGAACCACAACTCCCGTCCAACTGGTTCTGCTTCAATTAATGAAGCAAATACAGCATCCTATAATGACCATAAAAAGGGTCAAGGAAAAAAAATCACGGACGTGGAAATGGGAAATGATCAATCAACAAAGATCATGACAAGCCCTATTTTAAATTTCGTGGCAATAAGTTCCAAAATAAATGGAATAAGAAAGACGCCGTTCAGAATAAGGGGAAAAATACTGCTGAAAATGGGCATGCTCGTAATCGCGACCAACCATGTCACATGTGTGGTCTAAAAGGCCACTGAGCTCATTTATGCCGCACGCCTAAGCATTTTATTGATCTTTATCAAGCCTCCTTAAAGGAGAAAGGCAAAACAGTTGAGATAAACTTCACCGTCGGAGATGGCTCGTCGGACGTCAATTATATGGATGTCCCGAATTTTCATGATGATCCGAACACTAATCTCGATATTTTTAATGATCATATGTAATGATTTTCAATGATTATATGTACTAGTTTTTGTTATGCTTCTTAGTTATATGTACTAGTTTCTTATTATGAATGAAATATGATTTTTTTTCTAATTTGCCAAACATTATTTTTCTAGATGGATCAACAAATCATATGTTCAAATCATGAATCAAATAAGAGCGATATATGTCTTGCTGATTGTGCTACAATGCACACAATCCTTAAAAACAAAGAATATTTATCCAATTTGAGCTTAGCCGAGGCTAATGTTCAAACAATATCTGACATCTCCAATTTGATTAATGGATCTGGAAGAGCAAATTTTATGTTGCCTAGGGGAACAACAATTCATGTTGACAATGCCTTATACTCTGAAAAATTCAGAAGAAATTTACTCAGCTTTAAAGATATTCGACAAAATGGATATCACATTGAAACCATGAACGAAAATAATAGAAAATTTCTCTATGTCACATTGGTTTCAAATGGCAAAAAAGAAGTGTTAGAAAAATTCTCAGCTTTATCATCTGGATTATATTTTACTCATATAAGGCATGTCGAAACGAATGTCGTCTTAAATAAGAAAATTAATGATCCAAAGACATTCATTTTATGGTATGACCGGCTTGGTCATCCAGGATCATCAATGATGCGAAGAATAACTAATAATTCGCATGAACATCCTTTAAGGAGTCACAAAATATTTTCAGCTGGTGATTATAATTGTGCAAGTTGTTCTCAAGGTAAATTGATAGTTAAACCATCCCCAAGTAAAATTGTTGTGGAATCTCCAATTTTCTTATAACGCATTCAGGGAGACATATGTTGACCTATTCATCCTCATTGTGGACTATTTAGATATTTCATGGTTTTGATAGATGCATCAACTAGGTGGTGACATGTTTGTTTGCTTTCGATCCGCAATGTTGCATTTGCTAGACTTTTAGCACAAATCATTAAGTTAAGAGCACAATTCCCTGATAACCCAATCAAAACCATCCATCTTGATAATACCGGAGAATTTCAATCTCAAGCATTTAAAAATTATTGCATGTCTATAGGAATTACCATTGAACATTCTGTTCCACATGTGCATACCCAGAATGGTTTGGCAGAATCTCTGATCAAACGCATTCAATTAATTGCTAGGCATTTAATCATGAGAACTAAGTTATCAACTTCAGTTTGGGGATGCAGTCCTTCATGCAGCATCTATCATTCGTTATAGGCATACTGCATGCCATGAACATTCCCCAATGCAACTCATTTTAGGTTAACAACCAAATATTTCACACTTGAAAATCTTTGGTTGTGCAGTGTTGTTCCTATACCACCTCCCAATAGAACTAAGATGGGTCCACAACGAAAACTTGGGATTTATGTTGGATTTAACTCATCGTCCATTATAAGATACCTTGAGCCATTAACAGGGGATTTATTTACAAAACGTTTTGCTGATTGTCACTTTGATGAAGCAATTTTCCCACCATTAGGGGGAGATAACAACCCGATTCAAAAGGAATGATGTGAAATTGCTTGGAATGTATCAACTTTATCACATTATGATCCACACACAAATCAGTGTGAACTTGAAGTTCAAAAGATCATTCATTTGCAACAAATCGCAAATCAATTACCTGATGCATTTACTGATGCAAAACAAGTGACAAAATTACATATTCTAGTTGTAAATGCTCCTGCAAAAATTGATGTCTCTGTGCAACAAAATGCACAAAAACCAACGAAACGCTTAAAACGTGGAAGACCAGTTGGTTCAAATGATACAATTCCTCGAAAAAGGAAAACGGGAGTAAAAATAAATACAAATCAAAATACTCCTGAGAAAGCACAAAAATCCTTTGATAAAGATTTGTCAGAACAAGTTGATTTTGACGAGGAACAACTGCCTCTAGAAAAAAAGGAAAAAGATGAAAATAATGAGATCTCAATAAATTATTTAAACTCTGGTAAGATTTGGGATCGAAATGAAATTGTTCCTGATAATATATTTGCTTTCAATGTGTCATTTGAAATATGTGAAAATGATGATGATCCAGAATCACGATTAGTAGACGAATGTCGAAAAAGACCTGATTGTCAAAAATGGCAAGAGGCTATCCAAGCAGAGCTAGTCTCGTTAAGGAAACGAGAGGTTTTTGGACCGATAACGCCAGATGACGTAAAACCTGTTGGATATAAATGAGTATTTGTACGAAATTGAAACGAAAAAAATGAAGTTACAAGGTACAAATCAAGACTTGTAGCTTAAGGTTTTTCACAAAGACCTATCATCGATTATGAGGAAACATATTATGCTGTTATAGATGCAATCACTTTTCGGTTCTTGATAAGCCTTGCAGTTTCTGAAGGGTTTGATATGCATTTAATGGATGTCGTTACAGCATATCTATACAGATCCTTAAACAGTGAGATATATATGAGAATCCCTGAAGGATTTGTAATATCCGAAGAAATAAAATCAAAACCTCATAACATGCATTCTATAAAATTACAAAGGTCTTTGTACGGATTGAAACAATCCGGACGAATGTGTTACAAACGTCTTAGTGAATATTTACTTAAAGAAGAATATGTAAATAATTCGCTTTGCCCACGTGTCTTCATTAAAAGATCATCAACATGATTTGTGATTATTGCTGTATATGTTGATGATTTAAATATAGTGGGAAACCACGACGACATCGTTAGAACATCCAAATATTTGAAAAAGGAATTCGAGATGAAAGAACTTGGAAAAACAAGACTTTGTCTTGGTTTGTAAATTGAACATTTTTCAAGTGGAGTACTTGTCCATCAATCAAATTATATTGGAAAAATATTAAAAAGATTTTATATGGACAAGGCACATCCATTGAGCTCTCCAATGGTTGTCAAATCACTTGAAGTGGATAAGGATCCATTTCGACCTCATGAAAGTGATGATGAGCTACTTGGTTCGGAGGTACCATATTTAAGTGCAATTGGTGCACTTATGTATCTTGCAAATTGTACAAGACTTGACATTGCTTTTGTTGTCAACCTACTTGCAAGATACAACTCTTCGCCAACTAGAAGACATTGGAATGGTGTTAAACATGTTTTCCGATATCTTCGATGAACAAGTGACATGAGTTTATTTTACTCGAGAGGGGTAAAATTGAATCTCCAAGGTTATGCTGATGCTGGATTTTTATCTGATCCCCACAAGGCCCGTTCTCAAACGGGATATGTATTCACCTGTGGTAATACTGCTGTATCATGGAAGTCAGTAAAGCAAACTATGGTTGCTACTTCTTCCAATCATTCTGAAGTACTTGCAATTCATGAAGCAAGTCGTGAATGTGTATGGTTGAGAAACATGATTGAACATATTTAAGAATCATGTGGATTGCCTTCAATAAAAGATTTTCCAACCATATTATATGAAGATAATGCAACATGTATTGCACAATTAAGTGAAAGATTCATAAAAGGGGACATAACAAAACATATTTCACCAAAATTCTTTTATGCGCATGAGCTTTAGAAGAATGGTGAAATTGATGTCAAGCAAATCCGATCGAGTGATAATCTTGCTGATTTATTCACAAAAGCTTTACGAACTACGACATTTAAAAGACTTACATATGGTATTGGCTTGCGTAAACTTAAGGACATTGCTAGTAAAGAAACTGAACAAGTTTCACCCATGTTCACATGAGGGGGAGTTATTGATTAGTGTATTGCACTCTTTTTCCCTTAGCTATGATTTTATCCCATTGGGTTTTCCTAGCAAGGTTTTTAATGAGGCAATCTTAACAATATTATACCCATCTTAATATTTATGAGAATAGTATACTCTTTTTCTTTTACTATATTTTTTCCCGCAGGGTTTTTCTTAGTAGAAGTTTTAACGATGCACAATCTCTAAGCAAGTGTCATCCAAGGGGGAATGTTGTGGAGTATGGATGACCATGCATGTACACCAACATATTGTGTTGTCATGTAACTTGTATCTCTCACTTAATAGTACCTCCACTTGTCTATGTATTGTTATGTTACTTGTAACCATTTCCAATGTACACCAACTCTTCCATGTATTGTCAAATTACTTGTAATGTATTGTATGACATGGGGTGTATGTGTTACTTGTACACATTGTATAAAGTACATTTATCATCATCACCAAATGACCTATATAAAGGGTGCTAACCTCATTGTAAAAATATACACCAAGTTGAATGAAAACATCTCATTTCAACTATCTCATTTCTTCTCTTCTCTTTTATAGTAGTAGTTTATAGTAGTAAAAGTTCTTAGTCTTCTATTTCCTTCTCTAGTTCTTAGAAAGTTCCAACTTAAATTTACAAAAGTTTTTTATTTGTTTTGTTTTTTTTAAGTATTTTTTTAAAAAACATCACTATTTTTATTTTAAAAATAATATTTTTTTTCAATTTTTTTGTCAATCCGTCAAAAAATAGCGACTGGATTTCGTCACTATTTTTGACACCCGTCGCTATTTCGAAATAGCGATGACGGGAATACCCATCGCCGAGCCGTACCAAAACAACGATGGGTAATCCCGTCGCTGATTTGGTACATATTTGTAGTGGTATATTTGTGTAAAATGTCTGGTGTGTAGATTTTCGTTGTTATTTTGATACATTTTTGTAGTGGTATATTGTGTAAAATGTTACATAATGAGTTGCCCTGCGTGTAGCCCAAGGCAACTCATGGAACACCCCCTTATACGTAGTATATTTGGCTGGACAAAGGATGATGCAAATTAATGGGGTTTTTCCAAAAGTAGGGTGGGTATACAATTTAATTCACAAAATAGAGAGGTTTTTTTTTATTACCGAAGTAGGCAATAACGCTTTTCAAAAGGCGTTATTGTGTGTGGTTGGTTTGGTTGGCGGTGACGTGGCGGTGACGTGGCGTCGGTTTGTATAGATAGCGCCTTTTCAAAAGGCACTATCTATACATGTGGCCAGCCACGTCACCGCCACCTCATCGTGGCTAGCCACGTGTATAGATAGCGCCTTTTGAAAAGACGCTATCTATACAAACCGACGCCACGTCACCGCCACGTCACAAATAATAATTAAAATAATTAAAATTATGGAAAAATTAAACTGATTTATATAAACTGTAAATTACAGAAAATAGATTAAAATAGATAAAAATTATGGAAAAATTCTGAAAAATTCTCGAAAAATATGAAAAATAGGGAAAGCTAGGAAAAAATGAGTTCGAGGCTTTTCGGGCGTTTGGCACCCTGGTATAATTTGAAAAAGGGTGCTAAAAACTTAATTTTTATGAAAATAAAAATGGCAAATCTATAATCACATACTATAATTGCATGTAATGCGACCCTAAAATTTTAATTGGTATAAATGGACACCAGGGACGTAGGAGTCGGGTGTCGGGTGCGCAAATCGAGGTGTGAGCGGGACGTCTTGAGGACGAATTACGAATTTCGAGGTAAGTAAACCAGTTAGAAATGAGTTTTCCCTATTTTTCATATTTTTCGAGAATTTTTTTGAATTTTTCCATAATTTTTATCTATTTTAATCTATTTTCTGTAATTTACAGTTTATATAAATCAGTTTAATTTAATTTAATTTTAATTATTATTTTATTAATGGGGGTGGATGTGCCCACGTGGACATGACACATGGATAGCCAACTCACCGCCACCTCACAAACTTCAAAAATAGCCAATATTGGAAATTTGTGAGGTGGCAGTGAGGTGGCAGTGAAGTTGTATGGATAGCGCCTTTTGAAAAGGCGCTATCCATACAACCTCATACCACCTCAGCCGCCACCTCAGCCTATACGCCCACGTGGACATGACACATGGATAGCGCCTTTTCAAAAGGCGCTATCTATGTGTCCACGTCAGCAAAAAAATTGCTGATGTCCACGTGGACACCACACGTGGCGCCACATAAGCAATAACGCCTTCTGAGAAGGCGTTATTGCTTAGTGTGGGAAAAAAGAAAACAAACCCCCGTACTTACCTCTTTTAAAGTAAAAAATGTTGTACTTTGGTAAATTTTTCCTAAATTAATACTAACGTGCTCCTTTTCCGAATTGTCTTATTTGAAATTTTTTTGAGAGAACAATTTGAACTTTAATTTGTAACTGCTTTTCATCCTTTAATCTTCAATCTTCTTCACTTAAGATATTAAAGTCGTGATGATTTTTTTTTTTTTACTTTTTTATTTGTTTCATTATGATTAATCTCAATAAAATATTACTAGCTTTTATGTTGTATATTATAAAAATGGAATAAATTCGTAAGATGTTATATTCTAAATTAATTTGACGAGTTTTATGTTTATTTGTTTAGTCGATTAGCATAGTATATATTTTTCTTTGAAGTATCTTCACTTTGGTTTTCTAAAAGAAAAGTATATTTTCGCTAGCTAATTAAATAAGTGGTGCACTTGTGGGATCCTCCGTTTGCACTCTAGAGTATGCCAAATTAATAATTTGAAGGAGTCAATAATATAAGGGCAACTCCAATCAAACACTAACCTCTAAACAGAGGATTTGGTATAGGCTCTAACCCATCTTTTCGAAATTTCTTCGATTAAATATATATTTTTTCTATCGCATTTTAGAAGAAAAATATATTTTTTTGAATTTTTTATTAGTTAAAATAATCTATTAAAATTAATATAAATGAAAAGTATAGTTTTGTATTGAAATGACATATGGTTGCTGGAAAAGAAATGAGGTCTAATGTGACTTGATCTAAAATAGCGTAAAAAATGTAGATGGTTGGAAATGGCACCCTAACAATTATATGTAAGAAACATGTATGACCCAGTTATCTTCATTTTATTTTTTTAATCAAAAAGAGAAGTTGTTTA
Source organism: Stephania cephalantha (assembly GCA_039657325.1). NCBI lineage: Eukaryota > Viridiplantae > Streptophyta > Magnoliopsida > Ranunculales > Menispermaceae > Stephania > Stephania cephalantha. The sequence continues at coordinate 12,078,190 of CM077575.1, forward strand.
TAAATCAAAAGAATAGGATGGGAATTTTTGTTGCACACCCTATATACAAAACTATAACTATATGTATAGGTAACAACCTCTCCTCCAGCTCAAAAATTGTATGAAGTTTAAATAAGTACCAAAGCATCCCTCACCAAAGTTGCCATTGTTAATTAAATTATCCCTCACCAAAGGCGAGTTGGGCGCACTACCTCGTCAAGCTTGACGACGTAATGCCCTGTTGGACCTCCAAACGCGTACTCCAAACCTTTTCCAGCCCTTCAGCCCGCAATCCACCACCCCTCCAATGCTATTCCAAATCAGAGACCCGTTAATTTTTAACCAAAAAATGATCAAAAAGTAATCAGCTTCTCCAAAGAACCCAAATGCAGATGAGGATGCGTCCACCAATATGTCCACCAAAAAGTTATCTTCATTTTATAAGTTCCTCAATGCAATAATATTATGCAAACTTCTGTTGGATTTTTTTTTTTTTTTAAAAAAGCTTGCTGGTTCTGGCGCTGAGCCAGCGCTAGCTTAGCGGCAACTCAAAAAATGCTTGCTGGTTCTGGCGCTGAGCCGGCGTCACGCTGAGCCAGCGCTGTGACGCCGACTCAGCGCCATCAACAGAAAACGAAAAGGTGCGAGTTTTATGGTTCGTTTTTTGTCCGTTTCTTCGCATCAATTCGCACCAAAACTCACTTCTTGGTGGATATACACTATATCCCTTAGTTTTCTATAAATTAGAGGGATCAAGTACGTAATATACACATTGAGATACATTGAAAGATTGAGACACATTGAAACACAAGTTTTTAAGTCAAAGTGTGTGTTCTTGAGTCTATAGCATCATTCTCTCTTAAGTTCTTCAAATAGTGTTCTACGTCGGAGTTGTGTTACACACACATCATCCAACAACCATTAGAGACTTGATTGTATCTTGAAGGCAAGTTTCAATTAATCCCATTGTGTATACACGGTTTCGACCTGTAGGGAGAAATCTTGTCTAAAAGAGAGCGATTACGCGCCTCAAGTTTTTATTTGGTTTCCTCCATTCTCATCTTGATTTCTCCGTCCGAAGCCTTTTGTTCCAACAACTTCACGCTAATTTATTTACTTGTAGCTTTTTTATTTCCTTCCTAGTAGTATTCAAGCTTGAGCACAGTCGGACTCCATACAAACCAAGCCTAGGGGAATATAAAATCTTAGGTCCACCCCTGGGTTTCTTCCTTAACAGTATATATATTCCTACCAAGTTAAAAGAAAATTTTTATAGGACCGCATATGCCAGATATGCACAATGGAAATGAATGTTGGGTCGCAAAGCAACAACAACTACATAAAATGAGCGTAGCAGAAATAAGGATGCTTAGGTGGATGTGTGGTAAAACACGTAAAAATAGAATAAGAAATATTGAAATCAAAGACAAGTAGGACTAGCACCAAATGACACAAAGATTAGGGAAGAGAGGTTAGTTGCTAATCTGTCACTAAAATCAGCGACAGATTAGTGACAACCCCTTGAATTCATAGACATATATGTGACTACACTTTGTTTGTAGCTAATAGTTTATCACAGATCTGTCGTTAATTTGTTGTTTGTTGGCCAAACTAGTCAGACTTGTTATCTGTTGTTGATTTTTTGCTGTATTGTGACATATTTGTGTTTATTGCTATTCAACCATTTTTCTTGTAGTGCATGTATACAAAAAAATGATCCAACTTGGAACACTAGTGGACAAAAACTAATCAACTTTCAAAGCTTCATTAATGAGGGCAAAATAAGTATAATATACTTGAGAATGGGAGAACAATTTACATTTTTGAACAAGGAAAGTGAGCTAGAACGACCTACATTTGTAGCCACATGGAGTATAGTTTCCTATAAAAGAAAATTTTGAAAAAAGTACACGACATTTTGAAGGTGCAACTACGAGTTCAAGGCATGGACTCATTTGAAATACGTGATTGATAATTATGTACTTAAGAAATTAACTTGCTAACAATAATATATATTGCTCAATATTTGTATTTATTAGGAATTAATTTTAATGTGCATTTCATTCGATTTGATAATTTTTAAGAGAAAAATATTTTTCTTTAAAAAACTGTCATTTATTAGGTAAATTTTCATAGAGTTGTTTGATAACAAGTTGAGAAAATATTATTTCGCAGTTTAACAATTTCGAAAATAATAGAACTCATAAGATAAAAAATAATAGAACTCATTGTTTCTCTATCTAGTGTTTTAATTAAGCAAGAAAAGTTACATGGAATCCGAAGTTCTCTCCCTTTTTGTTATTTTAGCAAAAGTTAAAAACGTAGCCCTCACCAATGGTTGATTGGCACAATTGGAAGCAATTGTTGTCCCTTAATTAGTGACTAGAGTTTGAGTCTTGAGAATAAAAATACTAATGTTGGAAGCTCCCTTAACTTATATGGTGCGTGACTCGGAGCGAACTCGGAGTAGTCAAATAGTGCGAATACCAAATGATTTAGACCAACAAAAATAGTGGCCCCTGTTTTTTTCTCTCTTTCAAACAAAAGAGATAATGTGGGCATACATTTGAAGCATTTATCGTCAAGACTAGACTAGACACGTTTCTCTCCTCATTTTCTCATCTATAACGGAGGAAAACATGGAGAAAAAAAAGAGGGAGTAGGAAGATTATTCAAAAACAAATGTATAATATAACCCTTAAATTATATTGTCTAATAAAACTAATATTTTCCACAATTTTATTTTCTTTTTCTATACAATTAAACTATGATGACCCGTTCCCCAAATGGGGTATCGCTCGGTCTAATCTCGTTATTAAGCCCTAATTCACGCCACGTAAGACTTAACAACATATTAGTAATCCTTTTGTCTCATTTCTCCTCGTTATACGTGTTCAAGATAATTATTACTCACTTCTCGTTAGTCGTGATTTTCAGAGTTAATTAAAACTTTATATCATTTTAATATTATCAGCGGAAGACTTAATAAAATTAGCGGAAACATTATAAAAATACTTACTGTGAAACTAGGTAAATATACGATCACATGAAACCAAACAAAGTATTACACGCATAAGTCAGGGAATCTAATCTCTCAACCCATTATGCGACTCAAAATTATACAAAAAGACATAAATAATAAATAAACAAAATGATCACCTACAAAAGTAGCATAAACCACAAGCTGAGGCTCAGAGCTAGTTGTCGATCTTCTTCTTCCCTAGTCTGCTACTCGATGTATCTGCACCCACCGTCATAAAAAGGACGATGAGTACACTAAACTAGAAAGTAAATTCTGAAGGCTATTCATCCATATTTTCAATATATATAAAGAACGATAACTAAAAACATATAAAAGCTATAAAGAATGATAAGCTAAAAGAAAAGTATGCAAGTAGTTACCAAGCTACTACAAATGATAATAAACTGATAAGTCATGCAGATCTAGATTTGCCGATATCCCCGGGTCCCATACCCTATGTGCCCCGCTAGAAACATCACCTGCATAGGCATAGAGTGCTGACATCCCCAGGGAATCTAACCCCGTGAGTCGCGCATCTCATATAATAGGGAATCCTAGTCTGGTAGATTATCTAAACCTATTTGTCAATGGTTTGAAGGTGTAGATTACATAAACACAAGTATCATACAGCAAACATATTGATATCGAGGTGTACAAACACCAACAAGTATTGAACACATCATAGCATGCTATTGCGTAAAGGACCCAACAAAGAACGAGATCAAAACAAGGAATGCCATTTTTCAAGCCATAAATATGATTAAATGAACCCAATAACCTTAAATAGAGAATACACACAAGTCATGGTATTTGGAATAAAAGAAAGCAATAGAAACAGCCTAAGTAACTGTGTATCAACACTTAAGTGAATGAAATGGAGAGAATTGTCTCAACAAGTTTACTTACAATTCACGCAAAGTCCTAAACTAATCCGGCCTTCTGACACCGCGCAACTCGCCAATGACTCCCCGAGACTTTCCTCTAAGTTCCCGAGGTTATTTTGGGTGTCTTAGCACTTGCACAAATTATTAAGGGTTGTTCGAAGTTGATTAGAAAAGTGTAGGATTTTATATAAATATTTAATATATTTTTAGGGTGGCGCTATTGTGGCGCCGTTTGTATAAGATCACAATGTAACCTTTTACTGGGGCAAGGGACACGATGCTGTGGTGGCGCCGTGCGTTCAGATGCACGGTGCCACAAAGGCGCCATGTCATATATCCCTATATTCCCAGTTAACTTGACACCGTGTTTGGTTATAATATCCCCTTCCTTAATCTAGAGCTCTGCCTGGCCTAATCCTGTCATTAAGCTCAAATCTCAGCCATGCAAGACTTAACAACGTATAAGTTCGCCTTTTTATCCTATTATCCCCATTAAACAAGTTCAGAGCAATTATTACATAATTCTCAATATTATTATTTAATTCAGAGTTAATTAAAAAAATTACTATTGTGTTTTGGGGTTTATACGCAGCAGAAAATTCAAAACAATTTTTGAAAAACCCTAACATGATTGAAAATAAGTTCCATTAAACTAGATCTACAAAACTAAACCATACCTTAATCCATGATTTCTTTTTCTGATTGTGCAATCTTGAAGATGTTCAAGCGTGCATCCTTTATCGAAAATCCACACACGAACATTGACTTCAATTTAGAGTGCTAGCCCCAAAAGAGATATAAAATGTTTTTCTTTCCCTCCAAGATTCTAGAGAACTCGAAAATAGCAAAAACAAAATCTATATTCATTTTAGGGTATCATCATCTTTTTATATGTGTAGATAAGCCCTCACTTAAAATCCTATTCGTAATATAACTATTGTATTTAGGCAGTTTAAGCAAATTACACATACGCTCCTATTAATAAGTTATCATATAACAAATCATAAGGGCTTTTATGTCTTGAATTTTATCATATAAAATTCATTAATTTGGACCAATTGAAATTGTGCAAAGCCATTCTTTGTGTGCGAGCCAATAGATTTATGCGACGTTGGTAGTGAATCAAATCCATTTTTGGTATACAAGTCATAAGCGGTTTCTAGTAAGGCATTATGACTACCCGAGTAGCATGAATATCAAAATGGATATAACCTAATGAATAACATATATCATATTTTTTGTCTCGCGATATTCTTTGATTAAACATAAGGCATGTAAAGCCACCTTTAATGTTTAATCGTACTAGTCTCAATCTTTAGGTAGATCGAAAACAACCAAGTGAGATTGATCATATCAATTCACTTGGACTTGACCATTTAATAGTCTAATATATCGAGGGATCCACTGATATCTCTCTCTATACGAAAGAGACAAATTCTATCTTGATCACACACATTCACATATTATTCACATGGTAACCAATCGCAATCTTTATAATCATCCGATTAAAGACAATGTTGGATTGTGCCAAATTACCATGCTCCTAATTGTAGCGCCCCGCGCCCTGAGGCTGCCAAACGAGTTGCTACGCGGTCCGCAGCAGGTTAGCACTCCTCGATGTGCATGCAAATCATCATATTCTCTATATTATTATTCGTTAAAATTTGCAGCTTTTATTTCGAATTAACCATTTATAAGTATGGTTTGTGTTTTATAAAATTCCGGCGAGCGACGGCGCGGTGGCGCGTTTTTGACCGGTAGGATACGACGACGCGATGGAGGTGAGATTTATTTCACCTAATTTTGTATGATTTGAAGTAAATTAGCCCTCGAATGTTTAAATGGACACCAGGGACTTAGGAGTCAGGTGTCGGGTGCGCAAATCGAGATGCGAGCGACGTTTTGAGGTTCGCGTTTCTCGAGGTAAGTAAACCAGCTAGGGAATTATACATTATTTCATTTATCTCCATTGGTTTTGTTGTTATTCTTTATTATTTGATAGCTTTATTGTTGTTCATTTGCTTTGTGATGATAAATATCGTTGAAATTGTTGTCGATCGAGTGGGTCCACGCAGCAAGCGAGTCATGTTCTTGTTTATCTGCGATATGAGCTCTTATCCGAACAGCCGTCGATATCTCCCAATTGAGTGTACGTTGGGGGCTCTAATCTGGTTCGTAGATATCTCATAGTCGCGAGGTTAGGGTTGGGAGGCATGGGGCTCGCCCTAACCCGAAATCTGTTGGGATTTTTCGACTCAACGACCTTTTGGTCGGGACTCCTTGTTATTTGGCCTCACTCATTGATGGATTGTTTACGATCTTTTATATTCATGCGTTCTTGATTCCTTTCGTTCTATTTGCATGAATTTGACATGTTTTGGATATTGTGAAATGTTGTATATCTGTCATCTTGGATTTACTTACCAGGCTCGTCATTCTTATGTTTGGCCAGAGTGCGAGCCATGCGATGAGTAGCGAGAGGAAAGGCTTCATAGCTAGGTGAATTTCGTATATTTTGTATTTACTCTCCTCGATGATATTTACTTGGGTTCCACAATTAGGTTGCCTAACTCCCGATCTTTTTGTTGAGTTATTTATTGTATTAGTCGTTTCCGCCAAATTTTTAAATCTTGAAAAACATTAATAACTCAACCGTAAAATGTTAAATGTCTTGAAAATGATGGATTTGAAGGCTGACTAAGCTCTCGTTGACCTTGCGAGATTGGCTCGGGGGTCCACGTGGGCTTAGGCCGGGCGGGGTCCAATTTTATGGGAAATTGGGGCCGTCACAGTTGGTATCAAAGCCTAAATTTTAAAAAATCTCATGGCTTAAGACATTGTGATACCAACGTCACAGTTGGTATCAGAGACGCAGTTGTCAATACTCGACTCTTGATTGAAATCACAAGCCATGAAAAAACAAACCAGCGGAAGTTAGGAATGGTTGAACTTAGAGTGGAACCCTATGATCCTGACTTAAGTCTTCGTTGGGAAGTGAGGAAAGTAATTGATGTGTTGTATACTCTTATGTATCAAGTGAGACACGATGAGTAAATTGAAAAGGATTGACGATAAATTTATCGGATCCAGAGAAATTGATTACTTTGCCTATGCATACGTTCCTAGAAGAAAATCTGAATGGGAGTTCGTTCATAGGAAAGTAAAGTTTGAAAAAGAAGGAAAAATGACGAATTGCAGACTTTAAGGGAACATAGTGTTGAGATGACTTGAGAGCTAACGATTACATCATGTACGGACTCCTTAGCTTTGACGAAAGCTTTGGAGTAGTAGTGTTGGATCAGAAGCCCAAGTAACTCCACTTTAGTGACACTATGCATTTATCGTCTCGGGGTTGGTGAAGTCGACCACCACCTTTATGGACTTGGTAAATGAATTAAGTGTTACGAGTTGACGTAAGTCTGCAAATTCGTTCTACAAGTTAGGGGTCACCTAAGTATAAATCCTTTGAGTTCGTATAAAATTTGTTCGAATGCGTTAGTAAACGTACTGGGAAGGGAATTTACGTGCAAGTAGTGCATGTTGTACAAATGTATCGATATGGTATATTTGTTTTGTATATATACGATATCGAGGATTCGTGGCTATGGAAAATGCGACGACGTTTCGGACATGGTTTATGAATGATCGTGAGGCTGCAGAGGTTCGCGGTTTCGACGACGATGAGGTTTGCATACATCGCACGACCAACAAGCTGCGGGAGATTCTTCGATTGCTAAGAACACATGTTACACCGTCGTCGTCAGCAACACTAGTTGGACCTGCAGTGGTCGAGGAGACGCGTGTTCAGGCCGAGATATGGCTGATACGGGTGTCAGAGTAACGGCTAAGGCGAGGCAGTCTCGCGAGTTCAGCGACATTTTCACGGTGGTACGGATCGCGGAGCAGCAAAGATTTATGACATCTTGGCCACACCAGATCATATGAGGTCGAGCATCGTATCAGTTTCGTTGTTCGGCGAGGCCGATGTGCAGGTTGTGCACTACGATGGCGTCGTTGTGGACGCTGGGTTGCGGTCGATGTTATGGTGAGTGAAAGCGTGGAGGTACACGCATCGGAGTACCGATCGCATTCTCGGCATCGTCACATTCGATGCGAGAGATGCAGGAGATGATCGGAGGAAAACGAGGGTTAGACGGTCATGGCAAAGAGAGCAACCTTATAGCGTATTGCGTTTCCACCGTATGCGGTGTATATGGCGCCAATGTTAGATGGTCCAGGTAGCGAGTTACGCTAGTACATTACAATCCGACAAGTCGGATCCATAACATATGTACCATCAAAGGGTTGATGGCAATGGTAGTGGCCAGAGACAGGGTCAGAGATCCAGTCGAGTGCACAGACAAGGACAACGATCTAGTCATGCACAGGGACAAGGACATGGACATGTTCCATTTGGATCGAGATTTCAACGTATCTGTACGGGCGTATGGACAGCCATGTACGGCAGAGCCAGAAACATATGCATGCTATTGCCACGTCAGGTCCGACTACTATCCACCGTAACCTGATATAGGGTACGACGAGTTGTGTTGAGACTCACTCGATCAGAGAGACTAGCGGACGGTCAAAGAGACTGATTTACATTCTCGCGGATATACAGCAGATATACGTATATTGACGGTGGATCATGAAATTAAAATGTTCATTTGTATTCATTTGTATTCCAATATATGTTGCGAGGATGTTGCCCTGACATATATTGATGGGAAGAGACAGATGGTGTGTTATTTGCTTAGGAGATCTCGGAGGAGCCCAGCTCGTCGCGGAGGAGCCCAGCTTGTCGCGGAGGAGCCCAGCCCTACAGAGTAAGATGGAGGTATGGCCTTGGGCGAGTATGGCCTTGGGCGGGTATGGCCTTGGGTCTTCGTTCATAAAACACCATTGTCCATTGAGACTTGCATCAATTTCGAGGACGAAATTCTAATTCGTTGGGAAGACTAACGACCGAAAATTTGACTTGTGCCACGTGTCGGGTCGGGGTCGTTTGTGGGATCCACTTGTCGAAATGCGTATGTCCGAATCTCGAGTGGAGATGCTAATTGTTGAGAAAAGTATATGCGGGAATGCGGAGAACAAAACACGAACGGGGACGCGCCTCGAGTCGCGTGCCGACGTGGGACCGAAATGTGGCTATAGTGGATTTATGTGGTTTTAAAATGTACATTGGATACGTCTCGTGTTGCGTGTAGCACGAGTATCGAGAGTTTGAAATGAAGCGGGTTGGTGCATTGGGATGCGCGCTACTTGGTTGTTGAGTTTGCCTCGAGATTTGTGTTGCACGAATCTCGAGGATACTTTTGATTTGGAATTAAAAGAGAAAGATAAATAAATATATATATATGGATATATATATATAAAGGAGGGATAAGATCAAAGAAAAGGAAAAAAAAAAAAAAAGATCGAAAGCTCGGTAGAGAGGAGAGAGGAGGCAAAGCGGCTCCGCGCAACAATGGCGGGACGCGGCAGCGCGATCGGACGCGGTGGCGGCCTCATGCTCGCGGATCGGCGCGAACGCTGGCGCGATCGCGCATAGATAGCGATAGGTCGCGCCACGTTCGCGCGAACGGACGACGACAGCGTTCAGCGATGGCCCCGGCGGGCGTGGCGGCGCGAGCGCGCCGCAATGACAGCCGCAAGAGCAGCAGCGACTCCGGCGCGCGGCCAGGACGGATCGGCAGCGACGAACCAGCGACGACGCGACGCGACGAGACGCGACGCGAGAAACTCCAGCGGCGCGGCAGCGGCGCAGCGGCGAGCGAGCGGCGTGCGATGGCCGGCCGACGACAGCGCGGTGGCGCGTTTTTGGCCGTGGATACGACGACGCGATGGAGGTGAGATTTATTTCACCTAATTTTGTATGATTTGAAGTAAATTAGCCCTCGAATGTTTAAATGGACACCAGGGACTTAGGAGTCAGGTGTCGGGTGCGCAAATCGAGATGCGAGCGACGTTTTGAGGTTCGCGTTTCTCGAGGTAAGTAAACCAGCTAGGGAATTATACATTATTTCATTTATCTCCATTGGCTGTTGTTGTTACTGTTATTTGATAGCTTTATTGTTGTTCACTGCTTTGTGATGATAAATATCGTTGAAATTGTTGTCGATCGAGTGGGTCCACTGGCAAGCGAGTCATGGTTACTGTTTATCTGCGATATGAGCTCTTATCCGAACGCCGTCGATATCTCCCAATTGAGTGTACGTTGGGGGCTCTAATCTGGGTTCGTAGATATCTCATAGTCGCAAGGGTTAGGGTTGGGAGGCATGGGGCTCGCCCTAACCCGAGTCTGCTGGGATTTTTCTGCGACTCAACGACCTTTTGGTCGGGACTCCTTGTTATTTGGCCTCACTCATTGATGGATTGTTTACAGTCTTTTATATTCATGCGTTCTTGATTCCTTTCGTTCTATTTGCATGAATTTGACTGTTTTGGATATTGTGAAATGTTGTATATCTGTCATACTGGATTTACTTACCTGGGCTCGTCATTCTTATGTTTGACCGAGTGCAGAGCCGCGGATGAGTAGCAGAGGAAAGGCTTCATAGCTAGGTGAATTTCTGTATATTTTGTATTTACTCTCCTCTGATGATATTTACTGGGTTCCACAATTAGGTTGCCTAACTCCCTGATCTTTTTGTTGAGTTATTTATTGTATTAGTCGTTTCCGCCAAATTTTTAAATCTTGAAAAACATTAATAACTCAACCGTGATTGGCTTATGGGCTTAGAGTTGCAAGTAGATAATAAGTAATTTACAATGAAAGTCTTAAAGTAAACATAAATATGGATTTTCATTAACTTTCAAGTCATATAGAGCATCGATCCTACTATGGAAAACCTAGAATAGAGTACACTGTATATAAGGCGATAAAAGTAAATATATACAAGTACAGGTGTCTCATAAGTCTTCCTTAAATCTAAAATATATAACAAAATATGTAAATACAAACACCTACGAGTTGTGTGCCGAACAATGAGCGAGCTTAGAGATAGTCGCCAAGAATCCCCTTACCCTTACTCGTAGAAGGATCTGCACTCAGCCATCACAACAAAATAGATTACCAATCCTGTAAGTAAAATCCCAAGGAAATCCACTAAGCATTCATGTGATAAAAGGAAATCTAATAAATATTGTTAAATAAACATGTAGAATGTAAACATGCAACTATAAATGGATCATCGCATGCGTAAATAACAATAAAACACGAATGTGTTTGCCTTTCTCGGTCAGACTAGACCATACTTCGAGTTCTCTCACCAGGATCCTATCAGTAGGTGCACCCGAGTGGCCAATAACCTGGTCACCGACAAAGTAGCTTGGGTCGTCGTTCACCGAGGACTCCTGATACACATGTTATGGTCTAGCGTTCCATAAACACTCAACGAAATACCCGGCAAGAGTAAATTCAACCAACGCTCAAACAGTGACACGTACATAGATAACTGAAGTAAATAAGAAACAGAACAGGAATATATTGAACAAAGTAGAGTAAAATATTAATGAAAGCAATTAAATACTTAAGTGACGTTCCATTGGGTTTTACTAACCTCAAATATGCTCTCGCAGTTCCGCGATCTTTTGAATCCGAACCGACTCACTTTCAGTGACCGAGCTACGATCCCTCATTCCCCTGAAGTCGATTAAGTATGTTTAAGTCCTAAGATCAAATTTTAGTTGAACCTCAAGAATTATTAAATTATTATTTTCTCGGCTAAATTCCTCAAAATAGCACAAAAGCCATAAAAATAGAAAATTGGTGTGTTAAACATGGATTCTTGTAAGTTATGTTATTAAAATTTATTTTTATTCAACTTTCGGTGTATGGATAACGTGCAATGTTGGCTATATAGCGCCCTATCGAGGTCGAAACCCATAATTTTCAACTCAAGAATTTTGAGTTTCTCCTCCCCAATGACCATCTCCACGAGTCTTCGATCCCATCCTCGACTTGTAGGAAATTAACAAATACCAAAACACAACAGAGACATCATCCATTCACATGATTTACATCAAATTATATGGATTATCATGCATTCAAGAACATTAATGAACCATATTTCACAAATCCATTAAACTCCATTTATATCCAGCCTTAAAATTGTTTTGAACATATCATTTAATAGAATAAAATCCATGCTTTCAATAACAATTTGAACCAAATCAGTCCATCCATTACTTACACAAAAAATTCCTAAATTAACTATAAAAAACATATGTTTTTCAAATAAAACTCAACGCATCAAAATTTGAGCTACATTAAAAGCATTTTGTTGCTAAGATTTGAGTTTAACTTTCATGGATTTAGTGAATATTTCAACCTCTAAATTTCATATTTAAGAGAAGCATAGAAACCCCAATTTGCATGATTCAAAACATGTAGAATTTGATGTGCAATGATACCTAGGGTTTGTTTTCTTCACCTCCTAGCTAGAACCTCTCGATTTGGTAGCCAAATCTTCACTTGTACTCTAATCTCTCAATAAATTTTAGCAAAACCCTCTCATTTTCATCTCACCAAATGTGCTGAAGTTTTCTTGTTCTTTGGTGCATATAGAGATTTCCCACTAACTTAGCTATATATAGGTTACGTTAGAATCAATTGTGTTCACGTATCTCGATGTCAATTTAATGATTATTTTTAATTCCTACTTCACTAACTTCCATCTTGTTGACACAAATTCCCAACTCAAAACTCATAGGATTCCATTCTAATGCGAATCTCGAGGCAAATCTATGAAATCAATTTTTCCGTCCAATTATAGGCATTTATAATCAATTGATTCAATTAACTTAACTTAGACATTTTTATACATATATAAGCTAGTTAAGGTCTTAAATTGATGTACTACCACTTCCCCTAGTACCAAATTACACAGCACGTAGTGCATGCGTCTCGGCACACATCTCAAGGCACGCCAATCCTTGATGTACCCTATTATTATGACTTAGCCTAAAGTTTGATTGTCTATTTTATGCAATATTCACCCTTTTTCTAGTCTTTTTTTATTTAAGTTAGCATTATAAGATTTAGTGTGCCCGTACTACGCCTACTTGGTACCCGTGTCGACACGCTTTACGAGGCATTTACCAGCCACACAGTCTTAGTATTACAATATAAAACACACATGCAATGAGTTATGAAGTAAATAATAATTAACATCGCAATTATGCAACCAACTGACACAAATAACGATTTAAGGCCAGTCAGCGTGTTCTAGCCTATCCGGAGCGTCCACGTGGGCCTGATCTAGCATCTAAGTCTAAAAATATGCTAAATAAAAACATCAATAAATATTAGGCCATTACAATTCTTCCCAACTAGGGGAGATCTTGTCTTGAGATTAGGGTAGACTACCATCCCGAATCGTGGAATCAACCAAGGTACTAACGACCCAATAAACCTTAGTCTTTTGTTCTTCTCTTCCTGGAAATGAAATTATGGCGGAACAACTGACGTTGCCAACTCAACCTCGAACCCCACTAGACCATACTTCAGTACTTTGGGATCCCTTTATTGGGCTTCTCCAACCCCCTCCAATGGTCCATCACCCATAGCCCTAGCACTGGTTAGCATGGACCCACAACCCACCGATACGTGCACCGAAGACAAGCAGCTCAAGTCGCGATTTAGTGAGGGCACCGTGCCACGTGCTATGGCTTAGTGTATCACATAACCACTGAGTCTTCATATGCATAGCTAGGAATCAACATACATATGCGCATAATTTAAATAAATAACTGACAAAATGTGTCATATGGCTTACCCTCGACATGTTGTTTGGTCACCTCCATGTCCCGCTGACCTACTGTGTGAGCTATCTCTCGAGTGTGATTTGGCTCTAGTGGTGGTGACGCCATCGAACAATCAGCTCTAAGATGTCCCGTTTGACCATATCGAAAACATTAGCGCATCTCCGTCCTCCCTGCTTATCAGCCCCCGGATCTCTAACCTTGACCTCGATTTTTTTGACACCTGTCACGACCTCCCTGATTTCGATCCTATCTGTACTACAAAGTCTGATGTCTAGGATGTTCTGCAGGTGCGGGTGTAATGGCGAATACTGCATGTCTGTCATCATATCTGTATTGATATGATTGATAGTCATCCCTGTAATCGCGGTCATCTCTGTGGCTCCTATCAGACTGTCTGTCATCTTTATGGTCACTATAAGACTGATCTTTCTGCCTTTTCCACCTCTGGTCTAACCTCAAACTTTGCCTTGACTTTCCCTCAAAATCAACAGGTGCGCGTCTGCTACCTCTCTGCAGAAGAAATGTCTCATTTGTGAGCGCTTGATCATACATCTATTGCAGAGTGCAAGCCCCGGTCGACACAATAGCACTGCTGATGATTTTCTCAAATCCCTCGACGAAGTAGTAGATTTGCAATCTCTCTGTGTCGGTGACATCCATGGCGAACTGTAGCAAATAGTGATTTCTTTCTATAAAATGTAAAATCTTGGACAACTAAGCGTCACATGCTGTGAGTCGATCGTTGACACTCTGTATAGTAGCAGTGGTACTGGCCCTAGCTAGATTGCTAGTTTGACTAGTCTCCAGCGTAATAGGTTGTCTGTCCATCATGATTTTCATCGAGAAGCATGCGTCGGATCAACCTCGATGTATATATACACATACAACAACAACAACATAGCCTCAGTCCCAAATTAATTGGGGTCGGCTACACGGATCAAACTTTTCCATTGTGCTCGATTAAGTGCAGTGAAAACATAACACGTATATCACCCCTAACTCTACCTGCCTCAAATCACTTCCCAACTATAGTTCTACGACAAGTACATCGGGTTTCTACATCTAAGGTTTTGTTTATTAAGTCTTATGCTCTTTTAACAGTTCCGAGGTTCCTCGAACCATGCTCTGATACTAACTATGGCTTTGGTATCAGGTTAAAAAATAAACTACGCTCAATCCCATATGCTTTATCGACCTCGCTCTGATACCAACTATGGCAGCCCCGCGCCTCGAGGCCACCGAATGAGCTGCTACGCGGGCCCTGCAGCCCTACCGATGTTAAAACCATGTCAGCACTCCTCGATATGCATGTTGGTCGTCCTATTCTCTATATTATTATTTGTTAAAAATTACAGTCTTTTATTTTGAATTAACCAATTACAAATGTAGTTTGTGTTTTGCAGAGTTGCAAGTAGATAATCAGTAATTTACAAAAGAAGTCTTAAAGTAAACATAAACATGGATTTTCATGAACTTTCAAGTCATATAGATCAGTCCTACTGTGGAAAACCCGGAATAAAGTAAATTGTATATAAGACGACAAAAGTAAATATATACAAGTACAAATGTCTCATAAGTTTTCCATAAACCCAAAATATATAACAAAATATGTCAAAATAAACACATACGAGTAGTGTGCCGAATAATGGGCGAGCTTAAAGATAGTCGCCAAGAATCCCCTTACCCTTACTCGTAGAAGGATTTGCACTCAGCCATTTCAACAAAACAGATAATGAGTCCAATAAGTAAAATCTTAAGGAAATTAACTAAGCATTCATATGTTAAAGTAAAGGAAATCCAATAAATATTGCTAAATAAACATGCGAAATGTAAACGGGCAACTGTAAATGGATCGTCGCATGCATAAATAACAATAAAACGCAAATATGTGTGCCTGTCCTTGTCAAACTAGACCATACTTTGTATTCTCTCCCTAGGATCCCACCAATGGGCGCACCCAACTGGCCTATCACCTGGTCCTATCAGAGGTTGGCATAGACCCACGACGCACCTACATGTGTACCGACAAAGTACCTCGGATCGTCATTGTTGGGTTTTGGGGTTCATACGCAGCGAAAATTACAAAACAATTTTGACAAAAACCCCAACAGGATCCGAATCTAATTCCATTAAAAACGTTTAAACCATGAAAACTTAATCATACCTTGGTAGCAATATACCTTTATGAAGGTTGATCAATCTCTAAGGCGTTGCCAACGACGAACGCCCTCTACCAGCAGTCCACACACGAACGGCGGACGAGATTCGAAGTGCTAGCTTCGAGAGAATACCAAACCTTTTTGTTTCGCTCCAAAACGATCCACAGCGTACCAGAAAACCCTAATTCATTTCTAAAACGAAAATAAAGTTTTGGCCCTTAATCTTTTTTTTTTGTTCTAACTTAAAGCGTCTATTTATACAACCCTTGTATATAGATGGTTAAGTAAATTACACATATACCCCTACTTAAAAAAGTATAAGTGTAATACACCACAAGGACGTTTACATCATGAATTTTATCATATAAAATTCATTTTTACGAAACTATCTTAAAATCTCGCAAAACCATTCTTAGTGTGCGACCCAATAGGCTCATACAACATTGGTAGTGTACCAAAACACATTTTGGTATACAAGTCATAAGCGGCCTCTAGCAAGACATTAGGACTACCCAAGTTGTACGAATATCAAATCGATACAACCTAATCAATAGTGTATATAACATCCTTTTGTCACACGATATCCTTTTGATCAAACATAAGGCGTGGAATTGTCATCTAACATGTTCAATCGTACTAGTCTCGATCTCTAGGTAGACTGAAAATATCCAAGTGACATTGATCAATATCAATTCACTTAGACTAGGCCTTTCAACAGTCTAACACATCGAGGGATCCACTGGATATCTCTCTTTATATGAGAGGGACAACTTCTATCTTGATTATACAACTTCATCACATTGCTCACACATTAACCAATCACAATCTTTATAATCGTCCGGTTATAAACAACGTTTGATTGTGTCAAATCACTATATTCATAATTTTGAAGTCTCTGATAATCTCAAGTCAGATGACTGGAAAATATACCTATCATGAGAAACAACTATGACTTAATCCATGTAATGTTCTCATAGCGGGTCGGTCCAGTACTTTGTTCCCTAACAAGTACTCGTGATCTTGATTCGTATCCCTATACGTATAATCATCATATGATCATCAATTAAGACTCACACTAGTCTTAATTCATTATAGTTCCTACTATAATGATCGACTAGGGACATTTATGATATTTCTGTAAATACCCATGGATCTTATTATAATGTAAACATGGAAATTAATTATAATAAACATAAAATGAAATCCTCTATTTTATTAACTAAAAGTATTCATAAAGACAGTTAATGGATTGACCTAGGGCACATGCCCCAACATCTCCCACTTGCACTAGGGCCAATCGTACATGCATCTAATGCCTAATGATCTAACATGACCATCATGTTTTGCATGTGGAAGAGCTTTTGTCAATGGATCCGCAACGTTGTCTTCAATAGGTACTCTGCAAATCTTCACGTCTCCCCTCTCAATAATTTCTCTGATGAGATGAAAACGCTTGAGTATATGTTTGGATCTATGGTGTGATATAGGTTCCTTGGCCTGTGCTATTGCCCCGTTATTCTCACAATACAAACAAACAAGGTTACCAATACTTGGAACCACACCTAGTTCAGAAATGAACTTTTTGATCCAAACTGCCTCATTTGCTGCATCGGACGCTGCAATATACTCAAACACTTCGTTGTAGAATGCATGTCACAGTCTCTTGCTTCGAACTTTTCCAGCTTACTGCACCCCCATTCGAAGTAAACACATATCTAGACTGCGATCTAAAATCATCTATATCAGTTTGAAAACTTGCATCTGTGTAACCATTTACAAATAGATCATTTTCAAAACCTCCATAGACCAAGAACACTTCCTTAGTCCTTCTTAAGTATTTAAGAATGTTCTTTACTGCAATCCAGTGACTCTCACCAGGATCTGACTGATATCTGCTTGTAGTGCTCAAAGCATATGATACATCAGGTCGAGTGGATAACATGGCATACATGATAGATCCAATAGCTGATGCATATGGAATCTTATTCATACGGTCTCGCTCATCATTTGTCTTAGGACATTGAATCTTGCTGAGACTTATGCCATGAGACATTGGTAACAATCCTCTTTTAGAGTCTTGAAAACTGAACCTATTCAACACCTTGTCTATGTAAGCACTCTGACTTAGACCGATTAGCCTCTTAGATCTATCCCTATAGATCCTTATCCCTAGGATATAGGCTGCATCTCCTAAGTCTTTCATTGAAAAACACCTCCCTAACCAAGACTTGACATTCGGCAATGTTGGGATGTCATTTCCAATGAGTAATATATCATCAACATACAGTACCAGAAAAACAACTACACTCCCACTAACCTTCTTGTATACACAAGGCTCATCTTCGTTCTTAATAAAACCAAAATCCTTGATTGCTTCATCAAAACGAAGATTCCAACTTCGAGAAGCTTGCTTTAATCCATAAATGGATCTTTGAAGCTTGCATACCTTCCTAGAATTCTCAGGATGTACAAAATCTTCAGGTTGTGTCATATACACGTCCTCAAACAACTTTCCATTAAGAAATGCTATTTTTACATCCATTTGCCATATCTCATAGTCATAATATGCAGCAATGGCAATTAAAATTCTTATGGATTTAAGCATGGCTACTGGCGAAAAAGTTTCATCATAATCAACACCTTGAGTCTGCCTGAAACCTTTTGCTACAAGTCTCGCTTTAAAAGTATGCACTTTGCCATCCATGTCAGTTTTCTTCTTGAAAACCCATTTGCACCCAATGGTCTTACCACCTTCAGGTAAATCAACCAAGTTCCAAACTTGGTTATCATACATGGATTGCATCTCAGAGTTCATGGCACTTAGCCATTTATCTGAGTCGGGTCTAGACATAGCCTCTTGATAAGTGGTGGGCTCATTTTGATCCATAAGCAACACATCACGACTATCAGTAATGAGAAATCCGAATCTCTCTGGGTCATGTCTTACCCTACCAGATTTACGTGGGCCATGTGTCACTTGTGGAGGTTGAACTGGTTCAGAACATTGTTGAACTTCCAGTAGCGGTTCAGTGTTTATCTGTGATTCTTGAACTTCTTCAAGATTTATTTCTCTCCCACTAGTGTCTTTTGAAATAAACTATTTTTCCATAAAGGCACCATACCGAGCAACAAACACTTTGTTCTCAGCGGGATTATAAAAATGATATCCTTTTGTTTCCTTAGGATACCCCACAAATAAACACTTGTCAGAATTAGGTGCTAGTTTATCTGAGACTTGTCGCTTTACGTAAGCCTCACAACCCCAAATCTTAAGGAAAGACAAACTAGGTCTCTTCCCGTACCATATCTCATATGGTGTTTTATCAACCGCTTTAGAAGGAACTCGATTTAGAGTGAAAGCTACGGTTTGTAATGCATAACCCCAAAAGGATAATGGAAGATCTGCATGACTCATCATAGATCGAACCATATCTAATAAGGTTCGATTTCTCCTTTCAGAAACTCCATTCCATTGTGGAGTTGTTGGTGGAGTCAATTGGGAGACAATCCCACAATTTCTAAGATGGTCATCAAATTCTTGTCTCAAATATTCACCACCTCGATCTGATCGAAGTGTTTTGATAGTTTTACAAAGTTGATTATGCACTTCATTTTGAAACGTTCGAAACATCTCAAATGATTCAGCTTTATGTTTCATAAGATATACATAACCATATCTGCTGAAATCATCAGTAAATGTAATGAAGTACTGATAACCCCTCTAGCCATTGTGTTTATAGGACCGCATACATCAGTATGTATTAGACCCAATAAATCACTTGCCCTTTCACTGTGTCTAGTAAAGGGACTTTTAGTCATCTTGCCTAGTAAACAAGATACGCACATTTCATATGTTTCTAAATCAAATGAATCTAGAAGTCCATCTTTATGGAGCTTCGTTATGCGTTTCTCATTTATGTGCCCGAGACGACAATGCCAAAGATATGTTTGATTCAAATCATTTGACTTGAATCTCTTTGTATTTATGTTAAAGACTGGAGTATCAGTGGACATTTTCATGCTTAAAATATAAAGACCATCACACAAATCAACATTTGCATAAAATATGCCTTTACGAGAAATGGAACATCTATTATTCGCAATAATAAAATCAAAACCATCCATATCCAAACACGAAACATAAATGATGTTTCTGCTCAAGGCAGGCACAAAATAACAATTATTTAAAGTTAAAATAAGTCCACTAGGTAAGACTAAGTCATATGATCCAACAGCCAGGGCAGCAACTCTCGCTCCATTCCCTACGCGGAGGATGACTTCTCCTTTATTCAACTTTCCACTTCTGGTGAGTCCTTGCACATTTATACAAATGTGAGATCTACATCCGATATCTAATACCCAGGAATCACTAGTAGATAAATTAATTTCAATAACATAAATACCTGTAGTGGTAATCGTACTACCCTTTTTCTTCTTTAGATCTTCTAGATAGAGTTTGCAATTTCTGAACCAATGTCCAGATGCATGGCATAAATGACAATTTCCTTCATTTTCTTTTGGGTGTTTTGAAGCAGGAACAGGCTGGGGATTGACTTGTTCCACAGGCTTTGCGACAGGTGCAGCAGGAGCCTTGGCAACTTTAGCCTTGCCTTTGCCTTTCTTCTTCATTCCCTTTCCCTTTTGGACCATCAACACATTACTAGAGGGTTTCTTGATATTTTGTTCAGCAATTTTGAGCATCAAATGCAACTTTGAAATTGATTTCTCTATATTATTCATATTGTAGTTCATCACAAATTGTGAGTAACTCTCCGGTAATGAATTCAGGATCAAATCCGTAGCCAAATCTTGGCTTATGGGAAATTCGAGTCTATCAAGATGGTCAACATAACCCTTCATCTTAAGAACATGAGGACTAACTGACGCACCCTCAGTCATCTTGCAAGAATGTAGGTTCTTGACTGTCTCGAACCTTTCTTGCCTAGCTTACTGTTTGAACATTTCCTTCAGCGTTACAGCCATGTCGTAGGCTTCCATTAGTTCCATGTCCTTCTGAAGTTCAGGAACCATAGTTGCCAGCATAATACATGCAACATCAGTAGAATCGTTGACATGCTTATTATGCACATCCTTCACAGCTTTCGTAGCATTGGCTGGTGGGTCCCTAGGGATTGGAGCATCCAGGACATACAACTTGCGTTCATGCTTGAGAACGATTCTCAAGTTTCTGAACCAGTCAAGAAAGTTAGTCCCAGATAGCTTATCCTTCTCAAGGATGGATCGCAGTGACAGGGGATTATTGTTACTTGAAGAGGCCATTGATCTACAATAATGATTATGCAAAGTTTATTTTAGTATAGAGGAATAGACTCCCACTAAATTAACAACCCTCCTAAAACATACTGTTTATTTAGGGGACTAAAATCCATATTTCACCTAATTCTATGACAGCTATGACATGAAACACATAACTAGATTATTTAGGTAGGTAACAGTTACCAATTACATCTTATGTAATTTTAAATACTTTTATGAGATACGGGACATCTTATGTCTTAGCATGTTTTTTATCTCATCATATGCCTAAAGCTCAAAACTATTTTGATAGCTTCATTAAGTCGGACCATTTTTAAACATTTAGGTAACTCTTACCCAACTTGTCTTACCAAGATAACACAATACACCCAGCTATTGCTGAAACTATATTAGTGTGATCGAGGCCTTGACAGGTGTTTAAAATGGATGGCTCAAGACTTAAAATTTAATAGAGGGATTTTATTCAGTTTTAGTGATTTTATGTAAACAATGAAATATCATATATTTTATTGATTTGTTCAATCACTAAACAATTTGGAAATTTTTATACTGTTCACTAATAAAAGAATTTCCGTGCGCTAGGATTAGTTAGATTTGCGATCCATTGGCCGATCAATGGCGGTGGTTCCATTGACGATCGGTGGATGACTGGGTAAATCAATCAGCGCCCGTTTTTTTTTTTTTTTTTTTAGGAGACGAATTTCAATTTCGAAAATTAAAATTCGCTATAGAAAATCATATTTTTTCGCTGATTTTATAATCCTAAATTAACCCTTTAATTTATTCGAAAATAAGTCAATTAAAACATTTTAATTAACCCGGGCCCACATCTAACTAATCATCTTATCCTAATCCAATTAGGACTTAAGATATTTGAATCCTAGCATATCACCAATAACAAAATTCTCGATATTTATCTCCTATCCAATAGGGATAACGAAACTGATTTTGCTAATATCTCATAATCTAATTCGTTATCTATCTCTTATCAAATAGAAATTTCATAACAGAATAGATATAACGAGATAAATAAATAATTTCAAAAAATAATTATTTGCAATTTCGGTCCTCATCCAAATAATCACAAACATGTAATTGAATCATGAACTACTATCCCAATCGAACATAATCATATTAGTTTCGAATTAATATTCAGACTTATACAATTTAAGAAACTTAAAACAATGTAACCTAAATATGCATACTGAATTACAGAGATTTCATCCATGCGTCAATACATGAAAAATAAAGATTATACCTAATGGTGTCATGGATCACAGAACCCGAAATTCAATTCATTAAAATTATTCGAATTAACCTAACATGGTTACTAGCATGTACGAAACTGACTTCAATTAAATCACGAATATATGTATCATATACACAAAACATGATAATAAATCTCACAGAAAACTTATGTATATCACATATACATCAACTATTAAAATGCTTTCATTCATATATCATGTATATATCAGAAGAAAACATGCAATGAATTTAATGGAATCGAACTCGATGGCTCTGATACCACTATTGGTTTTTGTGGTTCATACGCAGCGAAAATTACAAAACAATTTTGACAAAAACCCCAACAGGATCTGAATCTAATTCCATTAAAAACGTTTAAACCATGAAAACTTAATCATACCTCGGTAGCAATATACCTTTCTAAAGGTTGATCGATCTCTAAGGCGCCGCCAACGACGAACGCCCTCTACCAGCAGTCCACACACGAACGGCGGCCGAGATTAGAAGTGCTAGCTTCGAGAGAATACCAAACCTTTTTGTTTCTCTCCAAAACGATCCGGAGCTTACCATAAAACCCTAATTCGTTTCTAAAACGAAAATAGAGTTTCGGCCCTTAATCTTTTTTTTTTGTTCTAACTTAAAGCGTCTATTTATACAACCCTTGTATATAGACGGTTAAGTAAATTACACATATACCCCTACTTAAAGAAGTATAAGTGTAATACACCACAAGGACGTTTTTGTCATGAATTTTATCATTTAAAATTCGTTTTTCTGAACCATCTTAAAATCTCGCATACCATTCTTAGTGTGCGACCCAATAGGCTCATACAACGTTGGTAGTGTACCAAAACACATTTTGGTATACAAGTCATAAGCGACCTCTAGCAAGACATAAAGACTACCCAAGTTGTACGAATATCAAATCGATACAACCTACTCAATAGTGTATATAACATCCTTTTGTCACACTATATCTTTTTGATCAAACATAAGGCATGGAATTGTCATCCAACATGTTCAATCGTACTAGTCTCGATCTCTAGGTAGACTGAAAATATCCAAGTGACATTGATCAATATCAATTCACTTAGACTAGGCCTTTTAACAGTCTAACACATCGAGGGATCCACTGGATATCTCTCTTTATATGAGAGGGACAAATTCTATCTTGATTACACAACTTCATCACATTGCTCACACAATAACCAGTCACAATCTTTATAATCGTCCGGTTAAAGACAATGTTTGATTGTGTCAAATCACTGTATTCCTAATGTTGAAGTCTCTGTAATCTCAAGTCAGAGGACTGAAAAATATACCTATCATGAGAAACAACTATGACTTAATCCATGTGATGTTCTCATAACGGGTCGGTCCAGTACTTTATTCCATAACAAGTACTCGTGATCTTGATTCATATCCCTATACGTATAATCATCATATGATCATCAATCAAGACTCACACTAGTCTTAATTCATTATAGTTCCCAGTATAATGATCGACCAGGGACATTTCAGATATTTCTGTAAATACCAATGGATCTTATTATAATGTAAACATGCAAATTAATTATAATAAACAACAAATGAAATCCTCTATTTTATTAACTAAAAGTATTCATAAAGACAGTTAATGGATTGACCTAGAGCACATGCCCCAACAGTCATTCATCGAGGACTCCTGATACACATGCTATGCTCTAACGTGCCATAAACACACAATGAAATACTCGACGGAAGTAAACTCTACCAACAGTTTAAACAATGACACTTACATAGATAACTGAAGTAAATAAGGAATAAAACATGAATATATTAAACAAAATAGAGTAAAATAATAATGAAAGCAAGTAAATACTCAAGTGACGTTCCATTGGATTTTACAAACCTCAAATATGCTTTCACACTTCCCAGGTCATACGAATCCAACCTGACTCACTCTCGGTAGCCGAGCTACGATCCCTCATTCCCTTGAAGTCCATTGAGCATGTTAAAGTCCTAAGATCAAATTTTAGTCAAACCCTTCGAATTATTAAATTATATTTTCTCGGCTAAATTCCTCAAAATATCAAAAAAACCACAAAGCAGAAAATTGGGGTGTTAAACATGGGTTCTTGTAAGCTATGTTATTAAAAATTAATTTTATTTAATTTTCTGGTATACAGAGAGCGCGCTATCTTGGCTATATAACGCGCTATTGTGGTTAAAACCCATAATCTCCAACTCAAGAATTCTGAGTTTCTCCTCCCCCATGACCATCTTCACGAGTCTTCAATCCTATCCTCTACTCATGGGAAATTAACAAACACCAAAACGCAACAAAGACGTCATCTATTCATAAGATCTACATCAAAATATATAGATTATCATGCATTCAAGAACATCAATGAACAACATTTCACAAATCCATTAAACTCCATTTATATCAAGCCTTAAAATTGTTTTGAACACATCATTTAATAGAATACAATCCATGCTTTCAATACCAATTTGTACCAAATCAGCCCATCCATGACTTACACCGAAAATTCCTAATTTAACTATAAAAAACATGTGTTTTTCAAATAAAATTTAGCTTCAAAAGTTGAGCTACATCAAAAGCATTTTGTTTACTAAGATTTGAGTTTAACTTTCATGGATTTATTGAATATTTCAACCTCTAAATTTCATATTTAAGTGAAGCATAGAAATCCCAATTTGCATGATTCAAAACATGTAGAATTTGAAGTAAAATGATACCTAGGGCTTGCTTTCTTCACCTCCTAGCTAGAACCTCTTGATTTGGTAGCCAAATCTTCACTTGTACTCTAGTTTCTCAATAAATTTCAGCAAAACCCTTTCCTTTTCATCTCACCAAATTTGCTGAATTTTTCTTGTTCTTTGTTGCATGCAAAGATTTCCCACTAACTTAGCTATACATAGGTTATGTTAGAATCAATTATGTTCAAGTATCTGGAGATCAATCTAATGGTCCTTGTTAACTCCTATTTCACTAACTTCCATCTTGTTGACACAAATTCCTAACTCAAATCTCCTAAGATTCCATTCTAGTGCAAATCTTGAGGCAAATCTATGACATTTTTTCCATCCAACTACATGCATTTGTAATCAATTGATTCATTTAATTTAACTTAGGCACTTTTACACATATGTAGGCTATTTAGGGTCTTAAATTAGTTTCTACCACTTCCCCTAGTACCTAATTACTCGGCACCTAGTGCCCCGCGTCCCCGCACGCATCTCGAGGTGCGCCAATCCTTATGTACCCTTTTATTATGACTTAGCCTAAAGTTTGATTATCTATTTTATGCAATATTCACCCTTGTTCTAGTCCTTTTATTTATGTTGGCATTATAAGACTTAATGTACCTGTTCTATTCCTACTCGAAACCTGCATTGACACGCTTTACGAAGCATTTACCCGTTTCATAGTCTTACACAGTAAGGTAATACAAATACACACATGCGATGAGTTATGAAATAAATAATAATTAACATCGTAATTATGCAACCAAAAGACACAAATAATGATTTAAGCCTAGTTAGGCGTGTTCTAGCCTATCCGGGATGTCTATGTTGGCCTGACCTGGCGTCCAAGTATGAAAATAACCTAAATAATGGCGTCAATAAATATTAGGCCATACATTAATATTGAAGTCTATGGTAATCTCAAGTCGAAGGATTAAATGATATCCTTATCATGAGTAACATCCATGACTTAATCTATGTGGTGTTCTCATAGCGGGTCGGTCCAGTACCTTATTTCCTAACATGTACTTATGATCTCGATTTGTATCCCTATACGCACGATCATCACATGACTATAAATCAAGAATCGCACTAGTCTTAATTCATTATAGTTCTCAGTATAATGACCAACTAGGGACATTTAGGATATTTCAACAAATACTCATGGATCTTATTATAAGGTAAACATGCAATCACTTATAATAAAACAACAAACGAAAACCTCTATTTTATTAACTAAATTATAAGATAAAAAATGTTCGTAGATTGACCTAGGGCACATGCCCCAACATTTGCCACTTGCACTAGTGCCAATCATTCATGTATCTAATACCTAATGACCTAACATGAACATCATGTTTTGCTTGTGGAAGAGCCTTCGTCAAAAACTTGCAACATTGACTTCTATAGGAATCTGCAAATCTTCACGTCTCCCCTATTAATGATTTCTTAAATGAGATGAAAACGTCTAAGGATATGATTGAATCAATGGTGTGATCTTTGTTCCTTGGCATGTGCTATCGCACCGTTGTTGCCACAATACGAGAAAATGGGGTTAGCTATACTCAGAACCGCACCAAGTTTAGAGATGAAATTTTGATCCAAACTGCCTCCTTAGGTGCATCAGACGCATATACTCAGCTTCAGTTGTAGAATCTACCATAGTTTCATGTTTCGAACACTTTTAGTTCACTGCGCCTCCATTCAAAGTAAACACATCCAGACAGCGATCTGAAGTCATCTATATCACTTTGAATACTTGCATTAATGTAACCATTTACAATAAGCTCATCTTTCGAATTTCCATAGACCAAAAACACTTCTTTAGTCCTTCTCAAGTACTTAAGATTGTTTTGTTACTGCTATCCAGTGACTCTCATTGGGATCAGACTGATATCTGCTTATTGCGCTAAAAGCATGTGATACATCAGGTCAGGTGCATAACATGGCATACATGCTAGAACCAATAAGTGATGCATATGGAATCGTATTCATGCACTCTCGCTCATCATTAGTCTTCAAACATTGAGTCTTGCTGAGACTTATACCTAAGACATTGGCAACCACCCTCTTTTAGAGTCTTGCATACTAAACCTATTCAATATCTTGTCAATATAAGCATTCTGACTTAGATCGATCAACCTTTTAGATCTATCCCTATAGAACTAAATCCCAAGGATGTAGGCTGCATCTCCTAAATCTTTTATTGAGAAACACTTCCCTAACCAAGACTTGCTACTCTGCAAGGTTATGATGTCATTTCCAATAAGTAATAAATCATCCACATACAGTACCAAGAAAACAACCATGCTCCTACTGATCTTTTTGTATACATAAGGCTCATCTTATGTTTTAATGAAACCAAATTCCTTAATTGCTTAATTAAAACGATGATTCCAACTTTTAGAAGGCTGCTTTAATCCATAAATGGATCTTTGAAGCTTGTACACCAACCTAGAATTCTCAGATGAATAAAGCCTTCAGGCTGTATCGTATACACTTCCTCAAGTAACTTTCCATTTAGAAAAGCTGTTTTGGCATCCATTTGCCATAAATCATAGTCATAATATGCAGCTATGACAATTAGATTTCTAATGGATTTTAGCATGGCTATAGGAGATAAAGTCTCATCATAATCAACACCTTGAGTCTGCTTGAAACCTTTTGCTACTAGTCGTACTTTATAAGTATGCACATTGCCATCCATGTCCGTTTTTTTCTTGAAAGTCATTTACATCCAATGGTATTACAACCTTCGGGAAAATTAACCATGTTCCAAAAATTAGTTATCATACATGGATTACATTTCAAAATTCATGGCACTAAGCCATTTATTTGACTTACTGCTAGACACAACATTTTGATAAGATGTAGGCTTATTTTGATATATAAGCAACGCCTCACTACTATCAGTAGTTAGAAATTCAAATCTCTCAGGCTAATGTCTTACCCTATAAGACTTATGTGGGCCTAGTGATACCTGTGGAGGTTTAACTAATTCAAGATATTGTTTATCTCCCATTGGTGGTTGAGTGTTCATTTGTGGTTCTTGAACTTCTTTAAGACTTTATTCCCATTGTTGCCTTTTGAAATAAACTCGTTTTCCATAAAGACACCATTGCGAGCAAAAACACTTTGTTCTCAGTGGGGTTATAAAAGTAGTATCCTCTAGTCTCTTTAGGATAACCAACAAATACGCACTTTGTAGATTTAGCTGATAATTCTTTCTGACACTTATCGTCATACTAAAACCTCACAGCCTCAAATTTTAAGGAAAGACAAACTTGGTCTTTTTCTAAACCACATCTCATATGGTTTTTATCAACCGCTTTAGAAGGAACACGATTTAGTGTAAATGTAGCAGTTTCTAAGATATAACCCTAAAAGGAAACATGAAGATCTACATGACACGTCATAGATCGGACCATATCTAATAAAGTCTGATTTCTCGTATTTGAAACTCCATTCTATTGTGGAGTTGCTTGAGGAGTTAAGTGTGAGACAATCCTATAGTTTCTAAAATGATCATCAAACATTTGGCTCAAATATTCACCACCTCGATCTGATCGAAGTGCTTTAATAGTTTTACTAAGTTGATTTTGTACTTCATTCTGAAATTTTTGAAACATCTTAAAAGATTCACCTTTATGTTTCATAAGATACACGGAACCATATCTGCTGAAATCATTAGTGAAAGTAATGAAATATTGATAACCACCTCTAGCCATTGTGTTTTTAGGACCACATAAATTAGTATATATTAGACACAATAAATCACTTGCCCTTTGAAGCATCCCCTATCCCGATTAGGGCGATACTCGACCTGAAACCCTAATTAATCCCTAATAACCAAGCTAGACTTAACTAGAGCCAGCAGCCTCTCCATTTGTCCCTGATGAACTCAACCTATATATTGATATCGAATAAACAATTTAAAATATACACAGTGAAAAATTAAAATTTTTTGATAATTAAATGATATAAATAAATACATGGTTTATCAAAATCCAAAACCTAGTTTATAAACCTCCCAACCAACAAAACAACTCAAACAATGTATATATACAGGAAGGCTCATTATATCATAAAGAAAATGTTAAGACTCATAAATCTTTTTTTTTTTTTTTTCCTTTACTGAAGAGCTAGGTTGCGAACCTGAAATATTAAATTTGGGGTCAGTGCACCAGCTTGCTTAGTAAGTAAGGATTCATAAAGCCATCAACATTTCATTTAATAATCAAGAACATTATGCAATAACAATATGCACAAATGTTAACTAACAGGATTATGGAAAGCATATAACTCAATAATAAGGTATGCAAGTCAAACAGTTAATGACTATTACACTGTGCTTCCCATTTTATTTATAAAACTAGGGTCGATTACCCACATAAAACATTAATGTGATTGCTAGACTAGCATATTGGCCGATGTGTAGTCTAGCCAATCCATTAATTTTCTTTGGTTCTATCCTAAACCCTCTAGTGAACATGTAACCTACGCAACCTATCAAACTCGAGTAGGAGTTACATATAGGCCAAAAAATCAACCTCGCATCCTATATAACCTGGTCTCAATTATAGGAGTTACTCTCATGGATCACATTAGACACCGTTTTCTATTTATTAAAAACATCACAGTGTATATAGTCCCCTGTTTTAGGCCATAAACTACATGAACTAGATATACTAACATATCTAGGGAACATTAATAAATAAGTGAATCCATATGTACCTCGGTTTAGGTTTCCATTAAGAAATTCCCTTACTTTTTAGGCACTCATGCTTTCTCGGAGATCCAACACCTATCACAAACCATTTGTCATCGATATAGGTCTACTTCCCTTTTTTAGAACCTCTAGTTCAGTTTCTAAGACCTTAGGAAATTCGAACCATTTTACAGCAAAGTTGCTATTTTCTGGGGTGGGAGCGCGCTTCCTCACGCGGTGGAGTGTGCTCCATCAGCTGCGTTCATCTCAACTGACGAAGGGCATGCTCCTCTACTAGGTGGAGTGCGCTCCACGCTGCACTGTCTCGACAGTACATAGGGCAACAGCCACTGCTCCATCAGAAAATCAATAGAACAACGTTCAACACTCCTAAAACTCATTAGGGAGGACATCTAGTGAGGTAACAAATTGTTTCCAATGATCATACATAATAATTCACAAAGATATCATCACCCATTATCAAATTAAACTTCAAAAATATCAAAACTAAACTTACCACAATGATGATCTCTAGATTCCTAGTTTTTAAGCTCCTCAATTCACTTTCAGATAACTCCCTGATTGATTCCCTCAAGATTGCAATACCAAGCCCTCAACTGATGTCTCACTCTTGATCGATTAGTGAAGATAAGTTTGAAGGTTTTTGTTTAAATATATGGATTTCCTCGAGATACGTATTGCGCTATCTCGAGTTTAATCGAATGATTGATGTGCTAACATGACACTCGTAAAATGACACTCATGCTGACACCATCAAAACTGACGCTCATCTCGAGGCGATCCGACGATCTACATAATTCAAACTAAACTTATAGTTTTTCATATATATATATATATATATATATTCTTCGTGTATTTTCTCGCCAATAAATTCACGAAACATGCCTACGAGTATTCTCAAATGTGCACATTCATTTAACGACCCCACGTCGCACTTGGTGTATCGGCTATTTATAGTTTGACTATGTATTTTTCCGATTATAGGCCAGTATATAAATCCTCTTTTATACTACAACCTATAAAATTCACTATAAATTCCAAACAAACAAAAACCATCATTTAAACCGCACACACTAATCGAGGTATGCCAGACTTAACCACGAGCCTAACTCGGGTTAATTAGAATTTGGATTAACACTAATCACAAGCTTAATGTAACAGGTTGTTACGGTCTCCCTAATTTAAAGAATTTTTTTCTCAAAATTAAAGTAAACGTAGAATTACCCGTAGTTTCGAAGAGAAATGGAAACTACTCATTCATATAGGACTCTCGCTCCCAAGTTAGTTTCTCATCTCTATGAAACTTCCATTTCACTTTAACCAAAGGAATTTCTTTGGTTCTGAGCCTCTGAATCTTACTATCAAGTAGCTGAATTGATTACTCATCATAAGATAAGTCTTACCTAAGATCAAACTCATTCCTATCAATTCTTGGAGTGTATTGAGTCTCTATTTTGCGAATCATAGACATACGGAAGACATTATGAACTCCGGCTAGCTGAGGAGGTAACTCTAACCTGTAAGCAACAATACCAATTCGTACTTGTACTTTGAACAACCCAATGTACCTTGGAGCTAGTTTACCTCGCAACCCAAACCTATACAATCCTTTCATAGGTGAGACTTTCAACATGAGAAGATTGTTCTTCGAAAACTCTAAAAACTTATGATGTTTATCCCCATATCTCTTCTGTCTTAGTTGTGCTGTAGTCAAGCGGTGGCGAATCTGCTGAATTATCTCTATGTAGTCCTGATTCAACTCCGGTCCCAACAAAATTGTATATTCAACCTCTGCCCAATACGCAGGTGAACGACAAGGCCGATCATACAAAACTTCAAAAAGAGCCATTCTAATGCTAACATGATAGTTATTGTTATAAGAGAACTCACACAAAGGAATGAATTTCTCCCAGTTACCACCAAACTCCATGACACAAGCTTGAAGCATATCCTGTAGCACCAATATCAACCACTCAGTCTGTCCATCAGTCTGTGGATGGTATGTTGTACTGAAGTTAAAAAATTCCTAATTTTTTTGCAACTCACTCCACACTCTGAACGTGAATCTCGTGTCTCTATCAGAAGTAATCGATACTGGAAATCCATGAAATCTCAACACCTCATGTACGTACATGTTAAATAATCGATCAAGAGGATCTCGCATGGAAACTAGCAAGAAACGCGCAAAATTCGTCAACCTATCAACTACAACCCATACTGCATCATACCTAGGCTGACTTAGAGGTAAACCGAAAACAAAATCCATTGAAATATATTCCCATTTCACTTAGGAATAGGCAGTGAATGTAATAACCTTCCAGGTTTGCTATGTTCAGCCTTAACCTACTGACATATCTCACATCTCTTTACAAACTCAACAATATTCATCTTCATCACAAGCCACCAATAAACACGCCTCATATCGCAATACATCTTACTGTTACCTGGATGAATAGAGTAAAGAGATCTATGAGATTCTTATAAAAACTCCCGCCTCAACTGATCCTGAGCTAGATCCACAATATATCCCTGAACCGTAACGCAATATTATCAAAAACTGACCAATCATGATGATCTACACTAGCCACTAACCTCTGACACGCTATATAATCCTGATATACTTTCTGACAATCAACTACTCGCTGAATCATTTTGGCTCAGTCTTAATCTGAGCGTAAATGAACATATTAGTAGCTTTGGAACTAGCTCTCTCAGTTGGTGATTTGCCAACTGGACTTTCACAAATCAACATCACTGAAGCTTCCTCAAGAAGTCTAAACTTAGAAGCTCTAGCAGTAGCTACATTCTCTCTGCCTGTTCTTCTCCTACTCAAGGCATCAACAACCACATTTGCCTTGCCTGGATAGTACTCCATAATGAAATCATAATCCTTGAGGAACTCAAGCCACGTACGCTACCTCATATTCAATTCACTCTGAGTAAACAATTATTTCAGACTCTTATGATATGAAAATACTATACATTTCTCACCGTACAAGTAGTGCCTCCAAATCTTCAAGGAAAAAACAACAATAGCTAGCTCAAGATCATGAACTAGATAATTTCTTTCTTGAACCTTGAGTTTCCTTGAAGCATAAGCTATAACCCTTCCTTCCTGCATTAGCACACAGCCTAAGCCTGAATGAGAAGTATCTGTATAAATCACTAGCACCTTCCCCAATTCAGGTAATGTAAGAATAGATGTCATAGTCAAACTATCCTTCAAATCTTTGAAGGCAGCATTGCACTCATCAGACCAAATAAAGTCAACATCTTTCTGTGTTAGCCGAGTTATTGGAAGAACAATACGAGAGAAACCATCGACTAATCGTCTAAAATAACCCGCTAACCCCTGAAACTCTGAACCTCTGACACTGTACTAGGAGTAGGCCAATCCTTGATTGCCTCAACCTTCGCTTGATCAATAGATATACCTTCAGCATTAACCAAATGTCCAAGAATGTTGACCTCTGAAGATCAGAATTCGCATTTACTAAACTTGGCATACAACCGATTATCCTTTAGAGTCTGCAATGTAACTTTACGGTGGTGTGAATGTTTTTCCTATGTTTTTGAATACATCAAAATATCATAAAAAACACAATGATAAACTGGTCAAGATTGGGTTTAAACACTCTATGTATCAAGTCCATGAACATAGCAAGAGCATTAGTGAGCCCAAACGACATCACTCTAAACTCGAAGTACCCATAGCGAGTTTTGAAAGCTTTCTTCGAGATATCCTCATCCCTGATCCTTAGTTGATGATAACTAGACCTCAAATCAATCTTCAAAAAATATTTAATACCCTTAAACTAATCAAAAAAATCATCAATCTTGGGTTATGGGTATTTGTTCATGATTGTCATCTGGAATAAGGAGTCTATACACATACGTAGCGTTTCATCCTTTTTCTTCACAAAAAAAAATTGGTGCTCCCCACGGTGACATACTAGGATGGATAAACCCTTTCTGTAACAACTCCTCAAGCTAAGTCTGCAAATCACATAATTTTTTCGGTGCCATGTGGTATGAAAGAATAAATATAGGTTTGGTATCAAGAATAAGATCAACGATGAAGTCAATGACATGTGGCGGTGGAAGTCCAGACATGTCAAATGGAAAGACTTTCGAAAATTCATAAACCAGGGGTATCTCACAAACTTTAAGTTCATGACTAGGCTCTCTAAATGTAACAACTCCCGCCATAACTTCTAAATCTCAAGGAGTAGCTTGTTTTCTATGAGTTGCAAGTCGTGAAGGATTGTAGCCTTTATAGACTCTAATTTCAGAAAGGTTAGGGATTTGAAAGATTACCCTCTTATGAAAATATACCATACTGGCATGGTATGCTGATAACCAATCCATCTTTAGTAAGGCATCATACTCTAGGAACTCCATTACATTCAAATCAATTAGGAGTTCATTCTACCCAATTTTGATTACAAATCCTCGCAAATCATGTTAGGAGAAACTTTCTCACTCACTACCGTGCTCAAAATCAACAATGTACTAGCTGTAATAGGTTTCAATTTTAACTCATCAACCATTGCACCAACAATAAAGGAAACTGTAGAACCAACATTAATCAAGACATGTATATCTCGACCGTAAATGTTTAATATACATTCCACATGCTTCCGATTAGCCTTTGGATTTACCCCAGCCACTGCATTAGTCTACCTTCAGGCTGGTGGTGTTGTACTGCCTACCGATGTAACCGGTGGCATAGAGCACTCTCTCTAAAAATTCCCCGTCTGCCCACATTGATAGCATATCATGGAAACCCTTTAAGAAAAATCACTGGCCGGAGGAACATGCCCAAATCCACTTAGATTATGTGAAGACTATGCTTGCTGATACCATTACCTCCAAACTGAGTTGGTGGCAAAAATGGTTTGGCTCCTGAAGTCTGAGAAACAAGTGGAACCGATGCACTAACAAATGTTGTCCCTAGAAACCTTGTCTACGTAGCTACTCTAGCTACACTCCTCTGCCTTTTCTTTGGATGAAAAGAAGCAAATTCCTAGGTTTTCCTACTCCCAAGGAACTGTGGTACCTACTCCAAAAGGTCTGGCTAAAATGGCTGCTTCAACCTCCATCGCATTCTCGAATATAAAAGCATAACTAGTGCGAGGATGAGAGGAAACTACAACTCGAATCTAATAATTTAGCCCACCAAGAAATAAATCTATTTTTTTCTAAGCTAACTCCACCATCTCCAGAGCAAATTAACTCAACTCTGTGAACCTTTGCCATATTCCGTACAGACATGGCTCCCCGTTTTAGCTGAATAAACTCAGTCTTCATCTTGTTCCTGACTGATTTCGAGAAATACTGCCTGTAAAACACGGTCCTAAACTATGGCTAGGTGGTGATAGTCTTCCCTTCTTTCTCTCTAAGGAATTCCACCACTTCCATGAAGAATCAATTAAGAAAAATATGACCAATTTAACCTTAAACGGGTCCTAAACATCTACAACAACAAACTGTTGCTCCATCCCGAGTACCCAGGTCTCAGCTACCCCTTCCTTCATTGTGCCATTGAATCTTATAATATCATATTTCATAAATTCCTCGTGGATTCTGAGAAATGTAGCGTTCTCAGAATCTATTAGCACTACGACAGTTGTCTCTGGCGCTTCAATGCGTGCTAATATTAGTTAATCTGGAGCTACCACTGTCTCAGCTCCTCCCGCAGCTTTGCTAACCTCGGGACTGGTTGCAGGCTGTGCCTTAGGCTGATGTATTGGTGGTCCCATCTGAGCCTTTAACATAGCCATAAGTTTCGCCTGAGACTCCATAAGTCCCCTCATTTGTTGCTCTATTCTAAATTCTTATTGATCCTTAATTTCCCTGTTACCATGAGGTCCAAGCCTCTGTGAACCCTCTCATTGATCTGCTATTAGATTCTAAAGTCAAAGGAGATATAAGATCATTAGGTAACATTCAGAGAATACAAGAAAATCATATCTATATAGTAGATAACAATATGTGCAACAAATAATGTATAATAATGTTTTCAATTTTATTCCCCAAAAAAAAAAAAAAACATGATAAAAATTGTTTATCATACCTTAAGCTTATTCGTAAGTCGAGAAAACTCTCAGACTCAATAAACTTAGGTTCCGATATAAAGGAATATGCTATCACTTATTTCAAAAACATTTCAAATGAGATATCAAGGTCAGAGCCTTATCTATGATACCAAACTGTATCAGAGTTACCACTAAATTCGAAAGTGATAAACCTTAGGCTCTGTTACCTAACTGAAGCATAACCTATCCCGATTAGGGCGATACTCGGCTGAAACCCTAATTAAGCCCCGATAACCCAGATAGACTTAACTAGAGCTTACGGCCTCTCCGTTCATACTTGATAAACTCAACTTGTATACCGATATCGAATAAACAATTTAAAATATATGCAGCAGAAAATTAAAACTTTTCTAACAACTAAACGATATACATAAATACAGAGTTTAGCAAAACCTAAAACCTAGTTTATACACCTCCCAACCCTGTTTATATACGAAAAAATAACTCAAACAGTGTATATATATAGGAAGGCTCATTACATCGTAGAGATTATGTTAAGACTCATAAATATTCTCTTTTCCCTTTGCTGAAGCATTAGGTTGCGAACTTGAAATATTAAATTTGGGGTGAGTGCTCCAACTTGCTTAGTAAGTAAGGATTCATAAAGTCATCAACATTCCATATAATAATCAAATACATTATGTAATAACAATATGCACTAATGTTAACTAATAGGATTATGGAAATCATATAATTCAATAAATAATGGATGCAAGTCAAACTGTAAGTGACTATTACACTGTGATTCCCATTTAATTTATAAAACTAGGGTCGATTACCCACTGACCCTATTAATGTGATTGCTAGACCAGCACATTGGCCGATGTGATGTCTAGCCAATCCATTAATATACAATGGTTTTATCCTAAACCCTCTAGTGAATATGTAACCCACGCAACCTATCTACTGAGTAGAAGTTATATATAAGCCTGAAGATCAACCCCGCATCCTATATATCCTATTTTCAATTCCAGGAGTTACTCTTGTGGATCACATTCGACACAATTTTTCGTTTATCAAAAACTTCACAACGTACATTGTCCCCCGTTTCAGTCCATAAACTACATGAACTACATATACTAACATATCCAGACAACATTGATAAATAAGTGAATCCATACTTACCTCGGCTTAGGTTTCCGTTAAAAAATTTCCTAATTTCTCGGGCACTCACGCTTTCCCAGGAATCCAACACCTATCACAAACCATTTGTGATCAATATTGGTCTAACTCCCTTTATTCAGAACCTCTAGTTCAGTTTCTAAGATCTTAGGAAATTCTAGCCATTTTACAGCAGAGTTATTATTTTCTTGGGTGGAAGCGCACTCCTTCACTTGGTGGAGTGCGCTCCATCTACTGAGTTCATCCCAACAGATGAAGGGAACGCGCTCCTCGACTATGTGGAGTATGCTCCACCCTGTACTGTCTCGATAGTACATAGGGCAGCAACCACTATTCCATCCACAAACCAACACAACAACGTTCAACACTCCCAAAATCCATCAGGGAGGACCTCTAGTGAGGTTACAAACCATTTCCAATGATCATACACAATGATTCGCAGAGATATTATCACCCACTATCAAATTAAATTTCAAAAATATCAAAACTAAACTTAGCACAATGATGATCTCTGAATTTCTAGTTGTTTAAGCTCCTCAATTCACATTAAAAAACTCCTTGATTGATTCCCTCAAGATCAGAATATCAAACCCTCAACTGCCCTCTCGCTCTCGATCGATTAGAGGCGATAAGTTTTAAGGTTTTTGTTTAAGTATATGGAATTTCCTCAAAATACGCATTGCGCTATCTCAAGGTTGATTGAATGATTGATGTGCTAACATGACACCCCTAAAGTGACACACATGTTGACACCATCAACATTTATGCTCATCTCGAGGTGATCCGACTATCCATATAATTCAAACTAATTTTATATTTTTTGATATATATTTATATATCAAATATATATATTCTTCGTGTATTTTCTCGCCAATAAATTCACTTGACATGCCTACGAGTATTCTCAGGTATGCACATTCATTTCACAACCCCCTTGATGCCCTTGGTGTGCATTCTATTTAATATTTAATTATGTATTTTTCAATTATAGGCTTGTATATAAATTCTCTTTTATACTACAACCTATAAAATTTACTATACATTCCAAACAAACACAAACCATCATTCAGACCTACACACACACTAATTGAGGTACAACAAACTTAACCACGAGCCTAACTCGAATTAATTAGGATTTGTATTAATACTAATCACTAGCTTAAGGTAACATGTCGTTACACCCTTTCACTGTGTCAAGTAAAGGGACTCTTTGTGACCTCGGCCGCAAGTATAACGACTCGATTGTAGTAACAGTGTAATCAACTTATGTTGATCACGAATATCGTCCTCAGGGAAAAATGTATGCACTCACTACTTACTTGGCTACAATGAATCTATTGCTAAGGAAATCCCTTCTAAGATTTTTATTGCTAACTAAACTAATCTGACAAATCAATTCAAATTACTTTAAATCTTATATTAAAAGTATCTTAGTTCACAACTACACCAAGGAAATGAAATACTATGCTCTTCAACCACTTTATCATCTTATTATGTTGTGTGCAATGCCAAATTAGAATAGGCAGATTTCCTTCAAATCCACTTTAACTAACTGTCATGACAGAAAAATTTTCAATGTGCAAACTGGAACTCTACCTATTGGTGTGAATAACATAAGCTCCACACTGCTTTAATGTTCCAAATATTTAGATTTATAACCAATTAAGTTTACTATCCGTGCCTCACTAATCAACAACTATCGCTCGATATTGTGTATTTCATGGTTGTACTGTTCATGTCCGGCTTAAAAGCTTCAATGACCATGATAACTTCTAAAACCTAATATCAATAAACATGTGATCAAGATGTCTATATCATTATGTTTAGTTTCAATACAAATTCTAACCATTGCTCTTTTTATATTCAATTTCTACTCATGTTCATAGCATAACATTCATACCATAGGATCCATCGGTCCCTAATATTAGTAGACTACTCACACTTCTTTGAAACAAACACGTACATAATGGTATTCATTGAGATAAGAGATATATTAAAATACTTCAATTAAATCAATAAAAATAATACCTAAATCACCACACGTGAGTCTTCAATGTCCTCTCTCCATAAATCACTTTAATACTCAAAAATAATGTAAATTTATGCTAAATTATATTAATGGCTGCTAATGGTTGATATATGGTGATTTTACCATGTCTTAATATCTATTTATACTTCTTAAACACAATTAGAAACTACTACACAATTTCACTCGAAATAGAACTCCAACTTTCTATTTTTTTTCCGTCTTGGCACCATCACTTAAGTCCCGACAGCGTCATGAGAAATCCGAGAATTTTATAAATTTGATTAGGTGACTAATTAAGTATTTTCATATTTTATTTGGATTTTAAGTATCTAATGTAGGACACGCATTATGGATCAGAGATCATAAGGTATCTTGTATTTTTATGTGTTGTGTGCTTAGTGTGTGTATTATATGGTATTTATCGCGAAGTCGGGGTGCGTTAACGTGTATCCTTAGTTTTTCATACTCAGGGTTGCAAGTTTGTGTCTGAAAGGCACGAGTGAAAATAAATTATTAGTTGCTCGAAAACTAATTAAACAAGTGTTAAGTATCACGTGAGAATTTTACCTCAATTTACGTGCAAATTGGGATCGATGGCAGTGTAAAATAAGAATGAAGCTGGTGCAAGACCTTGCTTCGAGTTTCGTATCAGTTGGTGGTGGTCGAAGTTGAGATTGAGTCTAAATTGGTGTAAGTTTAGCTAAGTATGGCAATAGAATTGGTCCAATTGACTTTGGTATGTCGTGGACAAAGTCAAGATTTTTGAAGTTTTGGCATGACCAAAACCAATACTATGAAAGTTTTATAGAGTTGAACTATTTTGTTAAGAGTTTGGTTCAATTTGGTGAAAAATTGGATCGAAAACGAGCGCCGAAAGCTAAAACAAGTCAAAATAGGGATTTCAAGAATTAATAAATAAAATGAAATTAAGCTGCTGACAAGTAGCTGACGGTTTTTATATAAATATATCAAAACAAATCAAACGAAATCAATTTCATATAAACGTTCAATAGAACGTTTTATTCATTCAATCCCTAAATCCTATCCGCTCTTACTTTCGTTCAGCGACCTCCTGACGTCCGATTTTCGCCCAATTTCTTTTTGCTAAACTGTAGAGCATCGCGATACATTAGTTTGAACCAATTTTTTGCGGAGGAAACGATGTATTCAATCTGCGATTTGGTAAATACTGAATTTATGGCATTTTCCTCAATTCAATTTGAATTCTCGCAATTTTTCGATTTCTTTCGCGGGGTTTTGATAGGACTTAATATGGATTGTTGAGAATTAATGTATTGAGTTGATTTGCGCCAATTTGGAATAAATCATACTGACGTGGGATAGGGTGTTGGTCAAATAAATTGATGCATTTCAAGATGATAACTATTTTGGAGATGTTTTTATAGTTGATATTGATTAACATTGGGTTTCTAGATGAATTGATTATTGTTTTTGATCCAATTTGACTCCACGGGCTGTGAAAATATTTTGATAATGGTATCGAGTGATTTTGTGGTGTTTGCTGTTGAGTTTTAAGGATTTGATTACGAAAATATTGATTTGAAGAAGTTTTTCAGTTCAAAATAAATAAAGTCTGCATAGTTGACATGCCGTATTAGAAAGTTCATAAATTCTATGTTGATGATATGATTTGAGTGTTCTTGGAGTCTATGAAAAGTAGGACATGAGTACTACAAATTCTTTTCAAGTCATCATGCCAAATATTGAGGTTTTCAAGGTTAAAAAGTTACCCCAAATTGGCTTGTTGAAACAATTATATAAACTAATATCTTGGAAATTATTCTCAAGCATACTTTCGCCCCAATTTTCATTGGGTTTCATGATTTCGTTTTACTGGAAGCTTGACCCATGATATAACTGGGTATGCAGGGAAGCTATTGGACCCATTTTCAAGGTGATTTGAAGCCTCGAGAACCCCGAGAAGTTAGCTCAAAGTTGGTTGGTTGTTGGTAAACCCAATAGTGGTCTTTACTACTTATGGATTTTATCTTTATACCTGCATTTTGTTGGGGCATGTGCCCTAGGTCAATCCATTAACTGTCTTTATAAATACTTTTAGTTAATAAAATAGAGGATTTCATTTGTTGTTTATTATAATTAGTTTGCATGTTTACATTATAATAAGATCCATGAGTATTTACAGAAATATCCTAAATGTCCCTAGTCGATCATTATACTGGGAACTATAATGAATTAAGACTAGTGCAGTGTCTCTTGATTGATGATCATATGATGATTATATGTATAGGGATACGAATCAAGATCACGAGTACTTGTTAGGGAACAAAGTACTGGACCGACCCGCTATGAGAACATCACATGGATTAAGTCATAGTTGTTTCTCATGATAGTTATATTTTTCAGTCCTCTGACTTGAGATTGCCAGAGACTTCAACATGAGGAACACAGTAATTTGACACAATCAAACGTTGTCTTTAACCGAACGATTATAAAGGTTGTGATTGGTTACTGTGTGAGCAATGTGATGAAGTTGTGTAATCGAGATAGAATTTGTCCCTCTCATATAAAGAGAGATATATAGTGGATCCCTCGATGTGTTAGACTGTTAAAAGGCCTAGTCTAAGTGAATTGATATTGATCAATGTCACTTGGATGTTTTCAGTCTACCTAGAGATCGAGACTAGTACGATTGAACATGTTGGATGACAATTCCATGCCTTATGTTTGATCAAAAGGATATCGTGTGACAAAAGGATGTTATATACACTATTGATTAGGTTGTATCGATTTGATATTCGTGCAACTTGGGTAGTCATAATGTCTTGCTAGAGACTGCTTATGACTTGTATACCAAAATGTGTTTTGGTATACTGCCAACGTTGTTTGAGCCTATTGGTCGCACACTATGAATGGTTTTGCGAGATTTTAAGATGGTTCAGAAAAATGAATTTTATATGATAAAATTCATGACGAAACGTCCTTGTGGTGTATTACACTTATAATTCTTTAAGTAAGGGTATATGTGTAATTTACTTAACCGTCTATATACAAGGGTTGTATAAATAGACGCTTTAAGTTAGAACACAGTACGAAAGAAAAAAGGCCGAAACTCTATTTTCGTTTTAGAAACGACTTAGGGTTTTTGGTATGCTCTGATCGTTTTGGAGAGAAACAAAAAGGTTTGGTATTCTCTCGAAGCTAGCACTTCAAATCTCGGCCTCGTTCGTTCGTGTGTGATCATTGCGATAGAGGGCGTTCGTCGTTGCTGGCGCGCGCTTAGAAATCGATCAACCTTCTGAAAGGTATATTGCGATTGAGGTATGATTAAGTTTTTCATGGTTTAAACGTTTTTAATGGAATTAGATTCGGATCCTGTTGGGGTTTTTGTCAAAACTGTTTTGTAATCTCCGCTGCGTATGAACCCCAAAACCCAACACATTTGTGTTTAGTCTGCATTGCATTTCATATTTTCTTGGCCATGCATACATGGCATTTGGATAAAGTTGCCCCTGCTTCGGTCGTAAAAGTGTGAGGTACTCTACTCTAGATTAGATGTACTGCAGGCGTGCAATGTCGACTCCGGGGTAGCATGCATTGAACTTATATGACTGTTCTACGTTCATTGTAAGTGGGCCCACTTGTTATGAACTTAGAACAGGAAATAAGGGATCCGCGTTATTATATAAATTTGTTCTTATTTGGAAATGCAATTACATGTCTCAATGTATTCAAACGAACATTTACAAGAGTACTGAGCAATGTAGAGTTTACTTACCTGACATCTTCAAGTTGTTTTTGATGATGTCAGGTTCACTATGAAGACCAGATAGAACGAGAAAAGCTCAAAGATCATCAGTTAATGTTTTAAGTTTAAAATCTTAATTTTCTTGTTGTAATCACTTTATATATATATATATTGTTTTAGGCTTTGGGGTAAGTGTAGGTCGTGAAATACTTTTGAATAGGTTATGAGAGTCTCCTAAATTAGTTTGAGGTAAGTTTAGAGATTTATGATTCAATTTCAGTTTATTTTGGGAGTATAAAGTTGTAACTAAGTTATCAGAGACTCTAAGTTATTACTTAAAGTTTGAATTTAATATATATTATGAACTGCAGGGAGTCGTGAGTCTTTTTAGGTCTCTCCCCAACTCTGTGGTCTATTAGGTGAAAGTTTTTTGGCAGGCTATTTTTAGGGGAGGTGCTGCCGAAATGTTTACAAAATATTAATATTTACTCCAATTAAACGAATCATAAATTGAGTTTGAATGAGGATATATATTTAGTTTTGGAGCATTATTAATGATTGAAATAAAAATTATTTTGACGTTGAACTTAATTGAATGGATTAGATGCCTAATTACAGGAATTAGGCTAAGTCAGGACTTAGTGAGACGGGCCCTGACA
Organism: Stephania cephalantha; assembly: GCA_039657325.1. NCBI lineage: Eukaryota > Viridiplantae > Streptophyta > Magnoliopsida > Ranunculales > Menispermaceae > Stephania > Stephania cephalantha. The sequence continues at coordinate 12,121,645 of CM077575.1, forward strand.
CGTCACTTAAGTCCCAACGCTGTGTGTACAAACCCACCGTGCCGCCACTACGCCAAGCATCCTGTGTGAATTTCCTTTTAAGTGGTCCTGACGCTATCAATCTTGACTTCGGGTCATCCCTTTAGCGTCTACGGTGCCGCCACTATGCCGAGCTTACTGATCACTTTTCTTCACTTGCCTTCTCTCGCACGTCATGCTTAGTCTCCCACGCTGTGCCTTGTATACCCACGGCGCCAACCTGTAAGCCACAAGTGTCAACCACACTTTGGTGTGTTTTAGTTCTATTTCTTCTAGTTTTTACTCTTTTTATTCCTTTATACCTTATACACCTGAAAAAGCATAAACACCATCAATTTGTAATTATTTTGGGATATTTATACTAATTATACTACTAAATCAAACCTATATATAAGCCTAAATACACACTTTTCAAATACCTCCAAACTTAGGATATTGCTCGTCCCGAGCATAAGTGTATTTTACTAAGTACTCCAACTACCGTTGCCTAAGTTCAAATTCATTTTACATCGTTCATGGAGTATCTTTCAATTCACTAAGTTTCTAATTAATAATCCACTCAAGAGTTTTTCTTTGCAAAAACTTATTATTTTCAATACATGTAGCTCTAACAACACATATAACTTCACTTTCAAAACTCAAAAGTAGATCTTTACCAAAACCATCACTACTAACAAGTTTATTCCACCACAACACTCAAATAGCAAGTATGCAATATCATGATTTCTCATTAAGCTCAAGATTTCACAATAAGCATAGATCATATACTCATTTTTTGTGGACTTTAGTACTTCAAGAGTCTATAGGACTTAATGTAGTTGGAAGGAAAATTTAACTCAATTAGCTAGTCATACGCAAGCTAAATCTTTTATTTGAAGAGTTTTATTTTACTTCCGCCTTCTTTTCTTTATTTTCATATAATTTTCTCTCTTTCTATTTCTTTCTTCTTATATTGTTTACTTTTGCATGGTCTCTGCTCATTTTCCTATGGACTCCATTTTCCTCATTTTTCTCAACCATCAAGTTCTCTGCTCCATTTCGTGTAGAACTTGTGGGACTCTTTCATTTTTTCCTTTATTTCTAAAACTCTTGTTAGTACTTCTCACTTTCACTTTATCAAGCAAGTTAACTCCAACTTTTCATTACACATTGTTTATTTCTTCCCTATTTGCACTAAGTCTTTATTCACTTTTTATTCAAGTAAAACTCATAATTATTATATAATCCTTAGAGATCTAACTTTTTTCCACAAGAAGTGTTCTAGTTAGTTTCTTCTTGCTTTTAAATCAAGTTCATGGTCTTTCCTACTCTAGTTTCTAATCATGAGTTTATACAGTTGTTTGCTACATTTCATACTTACTTTTTCACTTTTCTTGAAAAATACTATCTTGAGTTTCATATCAACAAGATACTTATATTCTACTCATCCTTAATTAAAGGCATAAAATTTGCAAATGAATTAATCAATTCCTTACATATTATTATATATAGCCTAATCTATACACCTAATCATATATTCAAATAGTAAGTAAAAATGAAAAATCTCATACACTACCATGTTTTCATCCTTATTTAATTCAAACTATAAAATTTAACGAGCATACCTGCAATATTTATCCTTATTTCCCATCTTATCTTACCATTTCATGTAGTGTAATGTAGTGTCGATGCCCCAGAGTTACACTAAACCTTGTCCTCAAGGATTACAAGTAAGCCTGAAATCATGTAAACACTAAAACACACAAACATATACAATAACACAAGATAAATAAGCATAAAATAAACATGGAAACTAAATAACTAAATAAGTGTAGCAAAATATCCTAAATGAAACAATAAACAGTATCCGTGTATATCTCATTTCCCCAAGTCTAAAGGGATCCTAAGACATGGACTTCAAGACTGCGCGTCGTCATCATCTGCATCATCAGCTCCAACATAGGATGGTGCCAAAGGACGCTCCACCTTCCTGCTCTGCACCAAATCTGGATCAAACATATAATCAGGTGCTGCTAGAAAGCCAAATGACCTGTAAGTAGGTCTCATTCATCTGCTCCTCTCATATCTAGCTAAGTCTTTATGATGATTAATTAGCAAACAACATGAAGTTTTGATGCCCGTTCCATCGATTTTGCACTCTCCCCTTCCTATCCTACTCATATTAAAACAAGGCTTCTTGATACTAGCCATGTCTTCTATATTTTCTCCTCGTCTCAGCAAGCCACAACCTCTGATGCGGTGTCAAGTCCTCTGGTGGTGGTACTAGTGCATGTGGTGGAGGGGATGGTGGAAAAACCTTAGGACCATCCAAGTCCCGCTCTCCAATCAGTGGGTCTAAAAACTCGTAGCCCTCAGCGAGTCCGTAATGTTGCTCTTCTTCTTCTTCTCCATATCCTACATCTTCAAGTTCATGGGCTAACTCTGCTGCTACTACAGTTGCCCGATTCTGCTTAGCCAACAACTCAGCTCGAAGTCAGCCTCCCTCGATTCTCTCTCTCATCCTCAGAGTCTTGATAACAAGGTGGTGATTTCAATGTGAGTATGAAAGCTTCATCCATGGTTGCTAGGGCCTCAATATCAAATTATTCATCTCTACGCAGTCGCACTCTAGCCTAGTCGCACTCCGGCCTTCAAGCATAACTGAGTGATCAAAATAAGAAACAACAATTTGTTTTTCGCTATGACATGATGGACTCCCTCAGTTAGTTGTAGATGATCTCGCCGTCCTTGATTTCCTTGTTCTTTGTGATCTCAAATTAGCAAGCTGCCTTTGGCTTGTTGATCTCTCCCTGCTGAGTAGTGGGTATAGCGATGTAACAAGGAAATGTTGCCACATTCGGTAGACTTTCCTAACACTCCCCTTTTTGACGTGCTTCTTCACATTCTCAGCTCCCATTATCTAACATTTTTGTCCTTGGACAACTAATGCTCTCTAATGGATCTAGAAAGGTATATGTTATAGGGTTTCTCATATAGATTGTCTGGGAAACTTGGCTCGACTCCAACCATACTGAAATGCTCTAACTTATAGATTCTACTAATTTTACGCTTATTAAAGGGGACAAACACCCATCTCACCTTCACTGACTCATTCTTCCTAGTGAACTTTACATTGGCATAATATTTTTATACAATCCCACTCACTCCTTTAACTTCATTTTTTCTAGTCTTGAGTGAATTGGTCCCAATTTAGTTGCCTAATGAAATCATTCACTCATTTTTCATACTTGGCTGGCAAATGTATACCTCTCTCACAAATGAACTCCCTATGCTGAACGTCCTCATATCTGTCCTTGACCTCTCTATTAATGAAGAATTTGGACTTAAATGGCCTTCGTTCCTCATCATTGGGATCTCTAGAGATTGATGCCTCAAAATCGTTTTTCTTGACCAACTTGCTTCCTTGTTCTCGACATTTTCTCTTTAAAGCCTCACAACAACTACACCGTGACACGGGTCTTCAAATCACCTAAAAATCAAAATTTATATCCTATGGATCATTCACATGCCAAATAATGCAAAAACATAAAATAGGTCTCCATAAATCACATTGATACCTAATATTTACACAACTTGAAATTCTTACTCAACAACCTCATATCCATTATTCATGTGATTTCATCAAAGTTCTAAAAAACCCAAGGCATAACTAATGAAATTGTAAATTTACCTCAATGCTGGACTCTTTTGTGGTGTAGAATACTCCTCCAAGTCTCTATTAATCCAAGCCATCTCACTTTTCTAACTTACTAAAACCATAGCTCTCCTTGAAATCAAATCCTCCAATTCAATCCCTAGCTTCCCACGTTGTGCAATTCCATAATGCACTTTTGTTTTTCACTCTTAATCACTATGAACTCTCTTATCTCACTTAGAAATGCTCAATCTTGGGTACTAGATGGATGTATGCTTGGTTGGTTGTGTTTGATTTTTGATGCAAGTGTGAAAAATATGGTAAAAATGGGGTTTAAAACCCTCACATCGACACTAGCGTCGCCCCTTATGGGCATGGAGCCGTGATAGCACCATGACAACGTCGAGGACGCTGTGACGTTTTTCTATGTTTGGCCGGGTGCCGTGACTTATACCCATGGCGTCGTTTGTTTACACACACGGTGTCAAGTTGTCTGTCAGTCCACGTGCTCTGCATGTATTTTTCATTTATTCCTATTTGATGCTCTTCCGACTTGGTGTATCACTTACACAAGATGTTGTTACCTCATGAAATCCATGTAAATATAACAAATTCTTAAAACTTACATTTGATTTGCCCATGCACCTTATCTTTACTGCTTGAACTCCTTCACTCTTTAACCTTTTTTACTAAGTTAGCGAGACTTTTCCATTTTGATGAATCGTCACTCAGCAAATGGTCTTTCCTGCGAATTTGACACAAAATCTTGAAAGTTAGAAACTAAAACGGTTGAATTGTCCTTAGCTAAACTAAATAACTAGCTACTTGACTAAAATTTAAAAAATTTGAAATTTGAAAACCCCTGGGTTGCTTCCTAGTAGCGCTTAGTTTAATGTAATTAGTCTGACGCCTTTTCAGCTCATTTAATCTGAGTCTAAATAAAGATAATCTAATTGTAGATTGGAGATTACGATGACATTCTCGTTCGGATGCACTTCTTCACCATCGACAAAAACAACTTTCTCTGCATCATTGCCCTAATCGATACTCATCATGATCTTCTTTTTTCCTTCTGGAAAAATCTGCATTGGTAGTAATCTAGAATGGTCGACCAAGTATCATAGACACATCCTCATCCATATTGTGATCCATAACCTCAAGATTTGTGATGAATGTAAATCTACCTACTTTCACATGCACATTCAAGACTCTCCCCAGAGTTGGTATTAAGTTGTCATTTACTACTTGTAAATTTGTCGTATTGGGACAATTGATCTTCAAATCGACATGCGACATATCCATTATCGCCATTACATTGACTGAATATCCCATATCACATAAGACATTTCTAAATCGATGCCCATCAATGCTTATTGGTATGCATATTTCTCTAGGATCTCATATTTTGATTGGTAGAAGTTAATAAGTGATTATTTATACTTATACATAAGATTAGTTTAGTCATATATTTAGTATAAATATCCCGAAATGAGCTCTAATTCATGGTATTATTGCATTTTTAGGTAATTAAGGTGTAAAGGAAAGAAATGAGCAAAAACTAGTAGAAATGAAGCAAAAAGCCATAAAAGCATGGTTGGCGCCGTGGCTACACATGGTGGCGTTGTGGAGTACTAAGACACAATGTGGGAAGGAAAGGCAAGGCATGAAGGGTAAAAAAAGTGAAGAAAATAGAGTCTGGAGGTCCGGCATAGTGGTGGCACGCAAGACACGGCTCCGAGACAGGCATACGAGGTACCATGAGCTCAAAAAGAAGTACACGTAGTGGCGACGTAGTGGCGGTGCCGTGGCTTAACACACAGGGCGTCGGGGCATTAGTGACAGTGCTAAACACGAAAATAATAGAAAGTTGGAGTGTTATTTAGAGTTAAATTGTAAAGTAGGGTTTCTAATTGTTATTAGTAAGTATAAATTGGTATTAGGACGTGGTATACTAAGAAGATATCAACTATTAGCCACCATTAGAGTGATTTAGCATATGTTCTACTTTGAGTTTGAGTATCAAGGAGTTTTGTGTGGAGAAAACATTGAAGACTCCACGTTGCAATTCAAGTTTGGTTTTAATGATTTAATCCAAGGTAATATCTATATTCATCTTTGATTTACAATGATCTCAATTATGAATTGTGATATGTGTGTTTCAATGAAGTGTGAGTAGTCTATTTATTTTAGGGATCAATGGATCCTATGGTATGAAGGCTATGCTTTGATTATGATTAAAAAGTGAACATAAAAAGTGTAGTGGTTAGGATTTGTATTGATTCTGAGTGTAATGCTTTAGACATCTTGATCATGTATTTAATAAACTTATGTTTTAGAAGTTATCATGGCCATTCAAGCTTTTAATCCGGACATGAGCGGTACAACCGTAAAATACACAATATCAAGCAATAGTTGTTGATTAGGGAGGCACGGATAGTAAACTTAGTTGGTTATGAACCCAAAGATTTGGGACTTAAAGCAATGTGGAGCTTACATTATTCACACCGATAGGTGGAGTTCTAGTTTGTGCATTAGAATGTTTTCCGTCACGACAATGGGTTAAAGTAGATTTAAAGGAAATATGTCTATTCCAATTAGATGGAAATGTAAAAATGGTTGAAAAGTATAATATTAAATTACCTAGGTGAAGTTGTGAACTAAGATATCCTTAATATAAGAGTTCAAGTAAAATTTGATTTGGTTTATTAGATTAGTTTAGTTTAGTATAAAACAAATTAAAAGTGATTTCTTTAGCAATAGTTCAAAGTTATATAGGTAATTAACTAATGCAAAAACCTTCTTTGAGGATGATATATGTGATCAACGTAAGTTGATTGCACTATTACTATAAGCTAGCCGTTATACTTGCCGCACACATCAAAAGTCTTGAGATGAACTTGAACTTTGGTTTCGGCTTCTTTAGAACTACCTTGATGACAATGCCTTTCGGTGTTTTTTCAAAAGGTCCTTAATTTTTTTTTCTTAGCTTTCCATTGTTTCTTTTCGTCCTTGTCACTCTTCAAGGCATTGATTTTTTGTTGCTTAAGTCCTTCAAGTTCATATTGCCTTACTTATGTTCCGTTCTCATGCATCTTTTCATGCTTCCTCATAGCCAAAGTGTTGAGTTTTTCTAGCTTGTACATCACTTGCTCATGTCTTGGCTCATTCGTTGCGTTAGTGTTCATCATGTGAATAGCACTAACGTTCACCTTGGGATTGGTTATTATGTTACTCAGAAACTATCATTCCTTCCTTGAATTCAAGGTAATGAAAAACTGACTGATCTGTCTCTCTATGTTCTTGATGGATTGTAATCTCTCATCATCTATCTTCTTCATGGCTTGTTTCACTCATTCGATCTCTTTCTCATGTTTCTCATGGTGTTCCCTAATTGCTCATGTGCATGACATGCAATTACTTCTCAATTGACTTCAAGGAAGTCCTCTCTTCGCTTTGTCCTAGCTTCCATTATTGGACTTGTTGGTCAAAGCCTTAAGATAACCTCAATGCATTATCAGGATTTTCGTAAGAGCAGTTTGGGTTGTTATTGTTGTATCCTTGATAAAATCTTTGAGGACCCATTCCTATCGGCCTAATGTTGTTCCTGTAGCCTTAGTTGTTCATGACGTTGATGTTCTCATACTCTATTCCTTGTTGCATGTCCATTTGGTTAACAACTATAGCATTGTGATTATTGGGTTGTTGTACTACTTGTGGACCTTGAAATCACATTGAAGTTTTTCCATTTGACTACTTAGATTTGATAGTTATGTCATAGTTGCAGCTTGCGAATGAATCTCGTATACGCCCGCTGGTCTCCTCACTGTAGAATGAGTACCGGCTGTAGAATTTTGAGACATAAGATCAAGGAGGTCCAATACTCCATCCTTATCCATGGTTAGTAGAGAGGCACCTGCGACGACATCTACTAGTATTCTCATGTTGTGGTTCATCCCATAGTAGAAAATCTGGAGTTGTGCCCATTTCACATATTCGTGCCCTGGACATCTCTTCAACATCTCTATAAGTCTTTCCTAAGCCTTATTAAGTGACTCGATGTCTTCCTGCTTGAATTAATTGATTACCAATTTCCTTTCACTGACCTTTAGTGAAAGAAAAAACTTGTCTAGAAATCTCTCATTGAATTCCTCCTACGAGGTTATACTCCCTGCATTCTACCCTTGAACTAGGATTTGGCTTTTCCACTCAATGAGAATGGAATCACCTCCTTTGTAACCCCGATAATATGCACGGTGTCGCACTTCTCTAAGAGATTCTCAACATGCGCAACTAGATCTTCATTTGCTAGCCCGTTGAGAAAACTATTTTGCACCATGTTTATTAGAGACGATCTCAGTTCAAACTCACTGGTGTTGGTTGGAAGCCTCATCACTCCGTTATAAGTCTCATGAACTTCGGGCTTGAAGTAGTCACGAATGCATCTCTATCCTCGCACTCTATCCTGCACTACCAGATCACCTGCGGGTTGGTTATTCCTGCGGCCCAGTTATTGGTTTCTTGCTTGATTCTCAGCCATCTTGATTTTTTTTTTTTCTTTCCTTTGTTGGTTCTGTCAATGTCAGGGTCATAATACACTAATTCCTTCTCTCCTTTGCTACGCATGCACCAGTTATCTCCGAAAAGAAAACTCAAAAGATTAAGTGCAGACAAACTTCAAGCTTAAGCCCTATATTTTTTTCTTTTTTTTGCTAACTGAAATTAAAATACTCAAAATAAAACTTAGCAACTTTTCAAACTAAGTAATACTAAGTGGTTACCTTTCCCAGGCAACATCGCCAAGAACTTGACCTCGGTCGTAAGTATAACGGCTTGATTGTTGTAATAGTGTAATCAACTTACGTTGATCATGGATATCGTCCTCAGGAAAAGGTGTATGCGCGCACTACTTACATAGCTACAATGAATCTATTGTTAAGGAAATTCCTTTTAAGATGTTTTATAGCTAACTAAACTAATCTAACAAATCAATTCAAACTACTTTCAATCTTATATTCAAAATATCTTAGTTCACAACCTCAACCACTTTATCATCTTATTATGTTATGTGCAATGTCTAATTAGAATAGACGAATTTCCTTCAAATCCATTTTAACCCACTATCATGATGGAAAAGACTATAATGTGCAAATTAGAACTCCACATCTCTGTGTGAATTACGTAAGCTTTACATTGCTTTAAAGTTCCAAGTCTTGAGATTCATAACCAATTAAGTTTACTATCTGTACCTTCCTAAAAAACAACTATCGCTCAATGTTGTGTATTTTACGATTGTACCATCTATGTCCAGCTTAAAAGCTTCAATGGCCATGATAACTTCTAAAACCTAATATCAATAAATATGTGATTAAGATGTCTATAGCATTACACTTAGAATCAATATAAATTCTAACCATTGCACATTTTATATTCAATTTCTACTCATGTTCATAGCATAAAATTGATAACATAGGATCCATTAATCCCTAAGATTAATAGACTACTCACAATTCATTGAAACAAACATGCGCATATTAGTATTCATTGAAATAAAAGATAGATTGAAATGCTTCAATTAAATCAATAAAAATAATATCCCGAGTCACCACACGTATTTTCAATGTTTTATCTCTACAAATCGTTCTACTACTCAAAATAATGTAAATCTATGCTAAGTTATGTTAATAGATGTTAATGGTTGATATATGGTGAGTTTGCCACATCATAATATCTATTTATACTTCCTAAACACAATAAGAAATCGTACTACACAATTTCACTCGAAATAGAACTCCAACTTTCTATTTTCTTCTGTATCGGTGTCGTTACTTAAGTCCCGGCGATGTGTGTACAAACTCATGGTGCTGCCATTGTGTCGAACATCCTGGGTGCATATTCCTTTTTTTAAGTGGTCCTAGCACCGTCACTCCCGATGTCATACCTTATCTAATTAGGGCATTTGGCTGACCTAAATTACCTTAATCCCTTTATAATCTAGCAGACTTAATCATACCATCAATAAATAATTAAAATTATGTTCAAGTAATCATCAATTTTCATAATTTATCAACTCTGAAGGATTCTAAAAGTAAATATCAAACCTCAAAGTTAAGTAAGATTGATTAAATAATCCATCATGTTTCGTAAAAATGTTTCAACAACACTTCCTTTATTTCTAAGCCAACACAAAAAACTCGGCCTTCAAAAATCTTTAACAAAACATTTTCAGCGTGGTGGGAATGTCGATGGACTCACAATCCACCCCATAACAATATATATTTTATCAATAAAAATTATTTATCCATTCTAACATATTTCAGGTTTTCAAAACCTATAAACCATTATTTCCTTAGCTCCACAACATTCTAATCCGTCCCAAAATAAGTTTAACAATTTAAAAAAAAATCCTAACCACACAAAAACCCAAAAACCCGTTTATATAATATATTATATTAAAAAATAATACATACGTAGAGAAAGAAACTGAGCAAGTCATAAACAGTCGTAAAGCTTTTTCTTTCCCTTGTTGCCTCTATAACTTGTCATTACCCAATTATAAAAATTCGATAATGTCAAATAAGTAAATCTCACACTATCCAGTACACCTACAATAATCAAATGTATATTAATCCAAAAGATTAAACAAACAATATAATCCAAAGAATTTAAATACAATGATGAATCCATCCTATTTTTGTTATTCGACCATAATCAGATGATGTCCTCCAAAAGTGGTAAGTAAACAGTTATAAGGACTCATGCCCAGAGAGGATAACCAAATGATTCTCCTTCCTCTAGACTATGAAAGTATGACCTGGTTTAATATGATCTTAAGATAACCACGTGATGCAAAGTATCAACGACTCCATCCCCTCATGCATAATATAGTGTTCTCCCTTATAACCACGGTATAGTAAACACTATAGGGAGATTTGAATCGCCCTTATCCTCTCCACCCATGTATGCATGTACAATATATAAAACAATATTAAAGATCAATGCAATTTATACGAAATTAAAATTATACAATGTAAAGGTTACTATAAGATTCACTTAACTTTACAAATGCGATATCACAACTCCCTTGCGCTCCGAGTCGGTAAATTAGTCCACGCGAGGTTCCAATTGCAGTCCTACTATTCATTTATAAGTATGGTAAGATTTCGCCCACTCTACATTTTTTTTCCAATTTATTATAATTTAGTTAGTCTCGTCTCGATTCGAAAACCCCGAAATCATTCCAAATCAAAACCTTAGATGTCTGAATCCCGATTTTTTACTGCGAATTGTGGTTTGGAATGGAAAATTAACTTACATTAGGCTTTAAAACAATTTTTACAATTTAAGACATTTTTGTGTCATAACACGTATTACGAGGCAAACAAACCACCGGTATAAATCCACGAGAAATCCAAAAATCTTCAATTTTCATAAAAATCCCCAATTTTCATTAATTTATCTAAAAAATACTTTTTAAGATTTTCCCTAACTTACATGAATTTTTGTTTCTTTTTCGATTTTCAAAACATTTATATATATATATATATATATATATATTAAATGAGGGGTTTGACCCCTGAACCGGATTGGGTTCGGTTCGCTCTGAGTATCAAACCCCTAGCTTCTTATTTGTTGGGACGAACTGAGGAAAGCTTATATTTCGTCCCAACAGTGTTATTTTTTTATTTTTTATTTTTAATGTTTGGGGTGCCCAACCCCAGTTGGGCAACGGAGTTCACGACTCCGCCCTTCCATTGTTTCCCCCTCCTCTTTCTTCTTCCTCCCTCTCTCTCTCGTTCTACTATTTTTTTTTCTTGAATCGATCGTTCACTTCCTCCTTCTCCCTCAACCCTTAACAACATCCAATTAATAATGAATCTCACACCTTTTATCTTCAAATTAAACTAAACCCAGTCCCCACATTCTAAAACGAAAACCATAGCCAAAATGAAAAATCGATTGAAACCATTAATTTACCTTCAACCAGGGGCGAATCCAGGATTTTTGATAGCCCTGGGCTATAAATATTTTTTAAATTATTATTTTTATATATTATTATGTATACTTTAAATAAATTATACCACTATATATATATATATATGCATCCATGACAAACATAAAATTAGCATGGTTATCGCATAAATTAAGCCACAAACTATTAAGCAAAGAAAAAAAAATTTGAACACAAACACTTGTAATAGATCAAATCGAAACCAAATCAATAGATAATGAGTTCAACTGAAGTACCTTAAATTAAAAATTGTTGTCTACTTGTCACAAACATGACTCGATCAATGAAAAGTGTATCAGCTGCAAACACAAACAATATAGAATCAAATATAAATTATATTGGTGGGTAAAGAATAAAAATAATACTTAAAAAATAAATTATATAAAAATCGAATATGAAGAAAAATAACCTATTTAAGTTGTGCCCTCCTTTGCTTTAAAGAATCGAATTCATCAATTACTTCATCTATATCGATATTTTGAGCGAATTCTCGCTCAATATGAATGATCATAGTATCTCGCCAAGAATTCTTCTTCCATTCTATTTCGTAAATCGGTCTTAATACGCTTCATAGCTGAAAATGCTCGCTCTGTTGATGCCGTGGATACAGTAGAGTCAAAATAAGACGAATCAATCTCTCAACCAAGTTGTAGTGATGCGACTTATTTGTTCGAATTAATTCTCCAATAACTCGTAAGTTGATGACAAATTCTCAAAACACTTGTGGTGAAGTACATCAACCTCATAATGCTCCAATTGAAATCTCAAATGATGCATTTCTTGATCACTAAAATCAGCAGGATAGAACTTTCTTGCAAGAATACATATTTGATCAACATCAAATAATTTGAATTGGTCATTTGGTTGTAAAGCACAACTCAACTTAAGGATTTCCAATTCATCATCATTGAATATGTAATTCAACTCTTCCAATTGATAGTCAATCACAGAATTGAACATATCAAAGTGGTAATGATGCTCAACTGTGACGAGACTTTTTTGCTGACAAGAACGACCTGTGCCCTCATTGTACCAAGCATTCATATCGGGTGTTTCAATTTCATACTCTATGCAAATCGAATTCACACACATCAAAAGGTGATCAAAGCTTTCATTTCGTAATTTTAGAAGAAGTACTTTTGTTGTGGCAATTGAATCTATTGCATTCGTAATATCTAGAGTTTTTTCTTGCAAGTTTCGAAAGCATATCTCAGTAATTCCCAAAATTCTATGCATTACATGCAACATGAATACGAAGTCAAAAGTTTCCATCATCATTAAAACACCTTTTGCTTCACCACGAATATCATCAAGAGATCCATCACTAACCATTTTTTTAAGCACTTGCATCGTTGCCCAATACATATCAATCACACCGCAAATAGAATCAAAATGAGAGCTCCACCGTGTTTCTCCCGCTCGTTGTAAACTTCCGATTTGATTAGCTCCTTTACCAGCTTTCACGTTCACCACTAGCTACTTTACGTGCAATCTCTACACATTGAAAGGCTTGCAACTCAAGAAGGCGTTTTGGAGAAGAACCTATAAGGTTAACAATAGAAGACAACTTTGAAAAGAGTAACCAAATCGACGGTTCCTTTTTAGAAGCCGCAACTAATGCTAGTTGTAGTCGATGAGCAAAACAATGCACATAATATGCATATGGACAAATCTTTGAGAAATAAAGCTTGCAACCCATTCCATGCCCCACGCATGTTACTAGCACCATCATATCCTTGACCACGCAAGTCATCTATAAGTAAGTTATACCGAGCAAGAGAGTTACATACACTTTTCTTAAGTGTTGAAGCAACGTGTATTTTCGACTTGGACAATATCGAAAAACGCTCTTTTTAATTGAGCCTTGACCATCCACGAATCTCAACACAATTGCCATTTCTTCTTTGCCTCCCGCATCCTTGGCTTCATCAACTAATAGACAAAACTTTTTATCTCCAATTTCTTCACGAATTTTTTTTCTCACCATGTTAGCCATAATATGCAAAATCTCTTTTTGAATATTTGGTGAGGTGTACTTTGCATTCCCTGGAGCATTGTCGAGTATAACGTCCTCAATGTTAACATTTAATCTACCCATAAGCTTCAACATTTCTATGAGATTTCCTCGATTTTCTCAAGTTGAACCTTCACGATGACCTCTAACTCGCGCATCCTTGTAAACTAAGCCATCGAATAGCCTCACTTGTAACCTTAAGCCGCAATCGATTTTTTCGAACATCCTCTCGAAGTTTGTGCATTTATCACCCCGTCAATGTGTCGAGTAACATTCGACAAATTCTCAACAGATTGTACATAATTTCTATGCGGCGAATTGATGCTTCCCATATGTATCAAGAATGGACAATTAACCCCTTGATTAACTCTCTTCCAATTTTTAAGTCCTCCATTAGTTAATGTGCAGTGAGGTGTATTACCATTTTCAAAAAGGTAACACGGGAAACAAAATACCGCGTCCTTTGAAGGAGAATACTCCAACCATTGAAATTCTCCAAACCATTTTGGTTGAAAGCGACGATATTGATTTCCGAATAGAGTTCGTGGGTATTCTAGCAACCTAGGTTGATAAGGGCCCATCTTTATATATGTTCGTCTAATCTCATCTCTCACATTGAAGGAATATTGCCGTATTGGAGTACGCAAGCCCGGATCTCTTTCAAGAGAATTATAATCAATATAATCTTCTAGATTTGGAGATTCTAAAGGTCTCGTTTCCTCACGAGATGAAGCCTCAACAACTGATGGAGAAAGATTGTCAACCTTAGATGCCTCCCCACTTGATTTAAAAAAGGAATAAGTTGTCTTCGTTCTTTTGTTACCATGACGCTCCATAGAGTTTAGTCCAAAGCTAGTATGCTATCCTTAAAAGAAAAAATGTCTCCTTAAATATTAAAGTCATGAAAACTTTTTTTATTCTCCTAATTCAATCAATGTAAATAGTATATGATCAAAGATATAAAAAAACATGTGAAACATAAAAATAATGCTCAAAATTATAATGGGCCATGATAAATACTATAGGCTAAATAATGAAAAATATTAAACAAAAGTTAATAGTTTATTTCAAATTAATTAAATACCTTTTACCGTCATAGAGATATGGAATGGCTAAATCCTTAGGCTAGATAAGTGTCTAATAAGTGTCACTTGAAGGTTTATGTGGCTTGGATCAAACAAAAAACTATACATACATACACACACATGGTCTGATGTTTTTGTACTCGAAGAGAAGAACATTGGAGAGGGCTTGTTCTTGTAGATCATGAGTTAGAAAGGAAAAAGCTCAATCCTAATAGAAATCAAGAGGTCCTAAGCAAAGGTATTGATCATCCATCTCATTTAAGTTAGAAATTGTGCAAATATGAGGTTTCAATCCATGCTTTTTGATCCAAGTAGCAAGAATTCTGACTTGGAGTCATTGAAGTTTATAGGCATTAAAGGCATACTCTTGTTTAAATTGGTTGTTTAAATTGGTTGCTTAGATCAGGGGTTTGTAAAGAAAAATAAAATAAAATAAAATAAAGAATTGGCAAAGCAATTGCTGACATTAAAGGCAGAAACGAGCTGCCATTAATGGCAGCAAACACTACAAAAAACGGTCTATACAGACCAAGATTCCTGTCACTAAACATTATTTTCCCATCAACAACAAGAACTGAAGAGATAGAAAGACGAACTCACCTTGATCGATTGGAAAGTGGAAGCCCTAGGAGAGGCTGGAGAGCTAAACAGAGAAGAGAGAACCAAAGAGATTTGCTTGAGGAGCGCCCTAGGAGAGGCTGGTCGCAAGTGTGGGCTTAAAAGCCTTAAATACTAATTTTTTTTTTTTTTTTTTTTTTTTGGGCTTTTTTTAGGCCTTGCCCTGGGCTACAGCCCAGGGCAAGGCCCACCTGGGTACGCCCCTGCCTTCAACAACCACCAATAACATAACAGCACCTCTTCAATCTCTCAATTCAATGGAGATTGTGACGAGAGAAAGAAAAGAGAGAAGAGAGACAGAGAGAGTATCAGTTAAAGGGTCTAGAGGGGAGATGATGAAACGAAACTTGAAGAAGATGAAGACGCTAGTGAGAATGATCCACAGTGAGGCGATGAAGAGGAGACCTTATTTGATTTCGTTTTTAAGGTTTTTGTTGACCAAATGACCATTATACCCCTCTGATTTATCCTCAACTTAACAACAATGTCCTTTTTGGCCTTCTTGAATTTTTCTATTTATTCTCGTATTTATCTCTTCATTTTTAGTCTAAAATAAACCTCGAAAAATATTCCAATTTCGCCGAAAATTAGAGAATTTACCAATGCGCTTCAAAACTCCCGAACAACCTGTCTCGCACGAAAATCAAGGTGTGGAACTCGCGTCGGCTCGTTAAGTTCATTTAAATGTACAAATTGGATTTTTAAATTTTAATACAATTATTGTTTTTTGCGAATTTCGAAACAAAAATTCTAGTCTGCAAATTAACTATTTCGGAACTCATTTTGACATGTATCTTAAGATAAAACTTGGCAAAATATCGAATTTACTCGTCAACTAGAATTTCATAAAATAACATGGTATACAATACACGACACTAGGCACACATCACATAAAAATAAAATTAATTAAAAATCTCAATTTCACTGGTCTTTAACTCCCGATTCGTGACCAAAACCATAATTAAGCTTCATTAAATCATGATTAACCAGAATTATCTATGTAAAGATTTTGGAATTTGACAATCTTCCCAACTAATAAAAATTTCGTCCTCGAAATTGAAATTTGAAACTAGATTTACCTGGACTAAAAAGATCCGAAAAATGCTCTCTCATATACACCTCTTTTTCCCATGTTAGCTCCGATTCACCATGAAATTGCCACTAAACCAAAACAAGTAGAGTTTATTTATTTCGAAGCTTCAGGACCTTCCTATCCACAATCAATGTAGGAGTCTCTTCAGATGACACATCACCCTGCAAATCAAATTGATTCCATTTTACTATGTGATGCGAATCAGGTTCCTTCTGCCTAAGCGTAGACATATGAAATACATCATAAACTCCGACTAACTGAGGCGATAATGCAAGTCTATACACAACCTTCCCTATCAGTTTCACAATCTCAAAAGGTCTTATAATCTAGGATAAAACTTTCCTTTCAGTTCAAACCTGTAATGACCTTTGCGATGGGAGACTTTCAAATGCACCCACTCTTCTTCACTATATCCCACAACCCGGTGATATATATTATAATAACTTTTGTGCCTTTTGAGCTGCTTTTAATCTTAGACGAATTTGCTAAATAATCTGAGTGTGATATCGAACCATATGTGGCCCCAACACTGCCAAATTTTCCGATTAAGCCCAACCGACAAGAGAACGACAAGGTTTCCCATACAATGCCTCAAACGAAGCCATCTGGATACTCGATTGCAAACTATTATTGTAAAGGAACTCAGACAAAGGTATGTATTCCTTCCATGAACCTCAAAATCCCAGTACACAAGTCTTGAGCATGTCCTCAAACACTTAGAACAACCTTTCAGTCTGATCATCCACCCATGGATGAAATTCAATACTGAAAAGAAACTGAGTGCCGAACTATTCCTGCATGCTTTGCCACAACCCTAATGTGTACCGAGCATTACAATCAAAACTATCATCAACGACACTCTAAACAAGCGAGCCACCTCTCGCTCACACGACAAGCTCAGCCGTGTAAAGGTATTTCGAAATGCACATGTGAAGAAAATGAGCATACTTCATCAGTTTATCAAGAATAACCCAATTGCATCATCTTTCCTCCAAGAATTAGGCAGATGAGTAACAAAATGCATTTTAATATGTTCCTATTTCCACTCCGGTATGGGAAGTGGCTGCAACATACCTTCAGGATTGGCAAATCTCACATTTCCTCACATAATCACCCACCCCAGCTTTCATCCATAGCCACCAATACAATCGTTTCATATCATGATACATTTTGGTCCTGCTAGGATGAATGTTATATCTAGACAGATGAAATTCTCTCAATATTTCATCCCAAATCTCAGCCGCTGATGAAATCCAAATTCTGGCTCTAAACCTCAAACTTTATTCCGCAGACTCAGCCAATATACATTATTAATGTCATCAGCAAACCCTTTGAACATCCCATAATCATGATCACTTTGCTGACATTCTATCATTTTTTGAATATAGACAATTTATACTCTAAGTTGACCACAAATCGGTTCATCATCAACCTCATGAACTTTTGACAAATTTATACTGATGACTTTTTCGAGCAACTCATACTCATAAGTCAACTGACTAGGTGCACGCAATGTTTCAGCACTCTTCCAACTCAGTGCATCAGCAGGAACATTCGTTTTAATAAGATAGTATTGAATACTAAAATCAAAGTCTTTTAAGTGTTCAAACCATTACCGTCATTTCATATTCAACTCTTTTTTAGAGAACAAATACTTCAGAATTTATGATCTTAAAATAGTGTAAAGCTTTCCTCATACAAATGGTGTCTCTATAGCTTCAAAGCAAACACAATTGTCGTTAATTCTAAATCATGAACATGATAATTCTTTTCATGAATTTCTAATTGCCGAGAACCATAAGAAATTACCCTGCCATTCTGCATTACCACACAACCCAAACAAACTTTTGACACTTCAATATAAATTGTAAGTCCTTTCCCTGATTCAGGCAACACAAGAACTGACACTGAAGTCAAGCGCTTTTACAATTCCTAAAATGCAGCGTCGCATTTGTTTGACTAAACTAATGAAACATTTTTCTGAGTTAATTTAGTAATTGGCGCAGCTATCGTAGATAAATCTTTCACAAATATTTGATAATAGCCAGCCATACCCAGAAAACTCTGTATCTCCATCACCGTAGTGGATTCCAGCAAACCAATGATAGCCTCAATTTTGGGTGGATCCATTGAAATTCCTTTCGTACTAACCACATGACCCAAAAACTTTACCTCAGACAACCAAAACTCGCATCTTCTAAACTTGGCGTACAACCAATGATTTCTCAAAGTTCGAAAAATAATTCTGAGATGTTATGACCCTCGCGAGTCTTAAAGTATCAAGATATCATTAATGAACACTATCACAAAGTGATCCAAATATGGCCTAAACACTTTTTGCATCAAATCCATAAACATCGCCGGAGCATTAGTCAACCCAAACGACATTACAAAAAATCCAAAATGACTATATCTGGTATTAAACGTAGTTCTCCACATTATCTTCCCGAATTCTCAACTGATGATAACCAGAACGAAGATCAATCTTAAAAAAGAATTTGACACTGTTTAGTTGATCAAACAAATCATCAATTCGAGGCAATGGGTATTTGTTTCGAACAGTTGCCCTGTTCAACTATCTATAATCAATTCAAAGCCTCAAACTACTGTATTTTTTTCACATAAATGACTAATATGCCATACGACAATATATTTCAGTGATTAAACCCTTTATCAAGCAAATCCTTTAACTAAATTTCATATCTTACCTCTATACTAATAGTTCCAACAAAAGTTTCTATTTCTTTCCCAGTGGCTAGCCTACCTCTGGTTAGAGGCAACCTAGACAATGTTCCAGTGCACATAAATACAGAACAACCAAGAATATATAAAAAAACCGCATCTTATGAAAACATTCCAAGCGTGCATGATAAGCCGCTAGCAAATCCATTCTCAACAACACATCAAACTCCAGTAACTCCAACACATGGAGATTAATGGCCATCTCATATCCGGAGATCTCAATAACACATTTCTCACACATAATGTAAGGATCCACCTTATTCTGAATTATTGTGTTGAGGGCAAAATGAATAAGGATTAGCACCAGAGTTAACCCTATCACCACACTACCACAAACTAAAACTGTACCTTATATAAGATTATGATTTTCATATAAATCTCGTTCAGTTACCACATGAACACATTCCTTGATATGTTGTTGAGACTACACACAATAGGACGCTCCTAAGAATTGTAAACATGCAATCTTGTAATATCCTTTCTTTTAATACCCAAAATACGTAACTACACTCGAGTTTTGAAGATAATTTTAGCTATAATGACCTTGATGTCCACATCTGAAAAAGGAAACCATACGCTTACTATCCACGAAAGATATCTGACTAGGTGCTGATCTCTAACTCGCACCCTGTCTCTGAGATTCTCGAACCTTACCTCCACTCCTCTGCGATTGAGGTGCACCACTACGACATGAAGGCTGAAATGACTGTGATCAAGTCTGTTTTGAGCCTATCTATGTCATCTCAGCTGGTCCTCCACTATTTCCTTTATTTTAAAAATTTAAGTGAAATCGAGACGAAAAATTTTCCTTGCCCTCAAAACTTAGACCATGTCTTGACTCCATGACGCCCTGATATCATCGTGATGTGCAATGAAAAGTCATTGGAGTCACAAAAGCCTTGGCCCTATCTCGAACCTCTCACAAAGTGTTCAGTTTACTCCTCAATATTACGGTATCAAGCTCTTCTTGCCTATCCTTCTGTAACATTTCACTAGGCATGGCTAAATCACTTTGAATAGGAACTGCAACTACCAGTTCAACTCTAAAATGAAATGCAGAGGTAGCTTGCTCTTCTTAGGCGATTTGAGTGGCAGTAATAACTTCTTAAGCAACATGAACCACAAGTGCCTAAGTTGCCACATGTGCTCGTAAGATATTAATCAACTATGACATTTGCCCAGCGCAAACTTGAAACATATTTGAATCCATAAGTTGTGGATCCCTATTACCCTTGCCAGATCCCTGACATGACTCTTGCTGTCCATTCATAGTGTTCCGTAACAAATATTGCAAGAAAAATCCATTAATATCTCGATAATATAAAACACACTTAACTCAATCATAAAGTTTTAAAACTTTTTACCCCCGTTCCATTGCGTTACTTCCCAACTAATCACTCACTTAACCTTAATTAACAAGGTTCTTTTAGGATCCTAGGCTTTGTTACCAACATTGTCAGACCCCATCTAATTAGGGCATCTGACTAGCGTAGATTACCTTAATCCCCTAATAATCTAGGAGTCTTAATCTTACTATCAATAAATAATTAAAATTTTGTTTAAAGTAATCATCAATTATAATATTTTATCAACTCTAAAGGGTTCTAAAAGTAAATCTCAAACATCAAGTTCCGTAAGATTGATTAAATAATTCATAAAATTTTGTAAAAAGAATTTCGACAGCACCTCATTTATTTATAAGCCTACACCGAAAAATTCGGCCTTCAAAAATCTTCAACAAAACCTTCTCAACGTGGGGGAAATGAAGAAGGACTCACAATCCATCTCATAAAAATATATATTGCATAAACAAACATTATTTATTCACTATAACCTATTTCCGATTTTCAAAATCCTTAAATCATTATTACCTTAGCTCCACAACATTCCAATCAGTCCCAAACCCATTTCAATAATTCCAAAAGAGATCCTAACCGCAAACAAACCCAAAAGCCCATTTATACAATATATTATATTAAAAAATAATACATACATAGAGAGAAAGGAACTAAGCAAGTCACAAACAGTCGGGAAGCTTTCTTTGTCCCTTGTCCCCATTATAATCTGTCATTACCAAATTATAAAAATTTGATAATGTCATATAAGTTAATCCCACACTATCTAGTACACCTGTAATAATCAAATGCATAATAATCCAAGAGATTAAACGAACAATATAATCCAAAGAATTTAAATACAACTGTGAATATATCTCATTTCTGTTATTCGACCACAATCAGATGATGTCCTCCAAAAGTGATAAGTAAATAGTAATAAGGACTCATGCCTAGAGAAGATAACTAAGCGAGTCTCGTTCCTTTAGAATATGAAAGTATGATCTGGTTCAAAGTGATCTCATAATAACCATGTGATGCAAAGTATCAATGACTCTAGCCCCTCAAGCATAATATAGTATTCTCCCCTAGAAACGATATCGTAAACACTAAAAGGAGACTCAAATCGCCCTTATCATTTCCACCCATGTATACATGTACAACAAATAATGCAAAATCAAAGCTCAATGCATTTATATGAAATTATCATCATAAAATGTAAAATTTACTATGAGATTTACTTAACTTTACAAATGCAATATCGCAACTCCCTTGCACTCTGTATCGATAAATTAGTCCACGTGAGGTTCCAATTGTGGTCCTACAATTCATTTACAAGTCTGGTAAGATCCCACAACCAATTCAAATTTTCTTACAATTCATTATAATTTAATTAGTCCCATCTCGATTCGAAAACCCCGAAATCATTCTTAATCAAATCCTCGGACGTCCGGATCCTGATTTTTATTGCAAATTATGGTTCAGAATCAAACATTAACGTAGACTAGACATTAAAACAATTTAACAATTTTCACAATTTAGGGCATTTTCGTTGTCGTAACACGCATTACGAGGCAAACCCCGATATAAATCCTCATGAAATTCCCAAAATCTTTAATTTTCATAAAAATCTCCAATTTCCATTAATTTGTCCAAAAGTCCCCTTTTTATTATTTTTCCCTAACTTACATGAATTTTTGTTTCTTTTTTATTTTTAAATATATATATATATATATATATATATATGTATTTAAAATGAGGGGTTTGACCCCTGAATCGGACTCGGTTCGGTTCGATCTAAGGATCAAACCCTTGCTTCTTATTCGTTGGGATGTACAAAGCACACAACTCCCTCCTCCAGCGTTTTCCCTATCCTCATTCGTTACGAGGTAAACCTTCGATATAAATCCTCATCAGTGTTTTTTTATGTTTTGGGGTGGGGGTGTTTCTCCCTCTCTTCCGTTCTACTATTTTCTTTTTCTAGAATCGTTCACTTCCTCCCTCTCCCTTAACCCTTAACAACAACCAATTAACAATAAATCTCACACCTCTCATCTTCAAATCAAACTAAAACCAATCCCCCACAGTCTAAAATGATCACCATAGCCAAGGTTGAAAATCAATTGAAACCATTACCTTCAACTACCACTAATAACGCAACAACAGACTCTTCAATCTCTCAATTCAATGGAGACTGTAACGAGACAAAGAAAAGAGAGAAGAGAGACAAAGAGAGCATTAATGAAAGTACCTAGAGGGGAGATGATGAAACGAAACTTGAAGACGACGAAGATGCCAGTGGAAACGATCCAAAGTGATGCGATGAAGTGAAGGCCCTATTTGAGTTTGTTGACTAAATGACCGTTATACCCCTCAATATTTACCCTCAACTTAACAACAGTAATGCCCTTTTTGGTCTTCTTAGAATTTTTTTATTTGTTCTCATATTCATCTCTTCATTTTGACTTCAAATTAAACCTCGAAAAATACTCTAATTTCACAAAAAAATTGGAGAATTTACCAATGTGCTACAAAACTCATGAACAACCCATCTCGCATGAAAATCAAGGTGTGAGACCCACGTCGGCTCGTTAAGTTCATTTAAATGTACAGATCGAATTTTAAATTTAAATACAATTATTATTTTGTGAATTTTGAAATAAAAGTTCGGGTCCATATTTTAACACTCTTGTGACTCATTTCGACATGTATCTCGAGATAAAACCCCATGAAATGCCTAATTTACTCGTTGACTAGGATTTCACAAAATAACATAGTATACAGTAGACACTGGCACACATAACACAAAAAAAATTAATTAAAAATCTCAATTTCAACGGTCTTTTAACTCTCGATTCGCGACCAAAATCATAATTAAGCTCTGGTAATCCTTGATTAACAGTAATTATCAGTTTAAAAAATCTGAGATTTAACACCTGACTCTGGTGCCGTCCCTTTAGCCTCTACGGCGCCGACACTGCATCGAGCCTACTGATCACTTTTCTTCCCTTGCCTTCTCTCCCACAATGTGCCTTAGTCTTCCACGTTGTGCCTTGTATACCTAAGGCGCCAACCTGTGAGCCACGACGCCAACCAAACTTTTGAGTGTTTTAGCTTCGTTTCTTCTTTCACTCATTTTCTTCCTTTATACCTTATACAACTAAAAACACATAAACGCTATCAATTTGTACTCATTTAGCGATATTTATACTAATTAAATCAAACCTTTATATAAGTCTAAATAAACACTTATCACTTTGTCATATTGCCTATTAAGCACGATACGGATGTTTCATATGATTTAAAAATCAAATGAATCTAAAATCCCATCTTTATGGAGTTTGGAAATGCGTTTCTCATTTATGCAGCCAACACGAAATGTCAAAGGTAGGTTTGATTCAAATCATTTGACTTGAATCTCTTTGTATTTACGTTAAGAATAAGAGTATATGTAGCCCTTTTCATGTTTAAAATATAAAGACCGTCACACAAATTAACATATGCATAAAAAACGTCTTTATGATAAATGGAACGTTTATTATTCGCAATATCAAAATTAAAACCATCCAAATCCAAACATGAAACTTAATTGATGTTTCTGCTCAAAGCAAGGACATAATAGCAATTATTTAAAACTAAAACAAGTCCACTAGATAAAATTAACTCATAGCATCCTACAGCCAACACAACAACTTTTGCTCTATTTCCAAATCGTAGGATGACTTTTTTCTTTAGATTTCTACTTATGGTGAGTTCCTGCACATTAATAAAAATGCGAGATCCACATTAACTTTAATAATGTAAATACTTGAAGCAGTAGTTGCACTTCTATTTTTTTCTTTAGATATTCAAGATAGAGCTTGAAATATCAGAACCAATGCCTAGGTGCAAGGCAAAAATGAAAATCTCCTTCTTTTTCCTTTTTCCTTTTGGGATTGTGAAGTAGAATAAGCATCCTTAGGCTTGACTTGTCCCATAGGCTTTATGACAGGCATAACAGCCTTAGCAATTATAGCCTTGCCTTTAGCTTTGTTGTTCATAGCCTTTCATTTCTGAACCATCAACACATTGGCTGTAGGTTTCCTGACATTCAGCTCTGTAGTTTTAAGCATCAAATGCGACTCGATCTGAGATAGATTTCTCCATGTTATTCATGTTGTAGTTCATCAAAAATTGTGAAAAACTATCAGGCAATGAATTAAGGATCAAATCCATAGCCAACTCTGCTTATGTGAAATCCAAATCTCTCAAGATGGTCAATATAGTCTTTTATTATTAGAACATGAGGATTAACTAACAAACCTTCAGCCATTTTCCAAGAATGAAGGTTCTTGACTGTCTCAAACCTTTCTTGCCTAGCCCTCTATTGAGGACTAACTCACAAACCTTTAGCTATTTCTTATCAGTCGTAGCTCATTACACATTTGACTAGTTGAGCGTATTATTCGAGAGATAGAATATCAGACTGCATTGGATACCGTTGACTATTATGTCAGATAGAGATGCTACGTATATATCCAGGATATGACGAAGTATGCAGGAGCAATATGATTCATGCATACAGTTCAGCACAACTTTTCATCCTTAAACTAACAGTCAGATTGAGATATTGATTCAAGTTCTCGAGGATATGCTCTTGGCTTATGTATTAGAGTTTGGCAGATATTGGGAGGAGTACCTACCATTGTGTGAGTTTGCATACAATAAG
The DNA here is from genome assembly GCA_039657325.1 of Stephania cephalantha. Taxonomy (NCBI): domain Eukaryota; kingdom Viridiplantae; phylum Streptophyta; class Magnoliopsida; order Ranunculales; family Menispermaceae; genus Stephania; species Stephania cephalantha. Next base: position 12,146,899 of record CM077575.1, read on the forward strand.
AGTTATCAGGCCAGCATTGAGATGGCGCCATTAGAGGCTTTATATAGCAGACCGTGTCGCTAGCCATCATGTTGGGCTGAGCCAAATGACCGAGAGATAGTGGGGCCTGATATTATTGTTGATTATACGGAGAAGGAACAACAAATTTGTTAGAGGCTTGGAGGTGCCCATGATAGGCAGAAGGATTATGTAGACATGTATCATAGCGATCTCACGTACAAAAGGGAGCTTTAGTGTATTTAAAAGTTTCTCTCCGTAAGGGTTTGGGTTGAAATGCAAGATAGCACCGAGATTCCTCAAGCCTTTAAAGATCAAAATATGGGTTAGGAAAGTAGTTTATGATCTTAATTTACTTTCGTTGATGTCAAGGATTCATTTGGTCTTTCATATTTCTAAGCTTCGACTAGCCAAGTTGAAGGTAGGTGTATGACCAATAGTTGATCTGAATCAGATTAACCTGATTGAGGATGTTTCATATGAGGAGTGACCAGTACAGATCCTAGACCAAAAGATACAACAATTGAGAGGAAATTCTATCCTGAAGGTGCTCGTTAAGTGGCAATTCCATGACAACTCGGAACTCACTTGGCAGCGGGAAAACTATATGCAAGATAGGTTCTCATACCTTTTTAAGTCAGGTATAACCTTAACTTGAATTTAATTTTGAGGATAAAATTTTCATTAGTTAGGAAGATTTTCATAGCCTAATTTTTAATCCTAGTTTATTTCGTAATCAAGATCATCGACCTGTGACGTGAAACCCGTATTGAGATATGCGCACTGACTGATGCACATGGCCGATGTATATTTAAGTTTTTTGTGATGTATTCCTAGTGTATTATATATATATATGTAGGCTTATTAAGTAACTTCTACTTGTATAGAGATGTCGAAATGTGAGCGGGGACACGCCTCGAGATGCAAGGCGGCGTGGGACCAGGGTAGATAGTGATATGGTAATGCTTAATTTAGTTAAATGTAATTAGAATAATTAATCTAATGTGTCTATAGTTGAATTTATAAAAATAAAGCGTAAGTTAGGAAAATAAAACAATAAGCATTGTCATCAATGAAATTTGAGTCAAATTCTTCCCCGGACACTTCGCCAAACCTCTTCAACCCATGAAGTCAATAGATCTCAAAAATATTCATGAAGTTTCTTTTTCCCAGATTGAGCAATCTCTTTGTAATTGGGAAATGCCACCAATCAAATTAGCAGATGTCTACAATAAAGGTTCTTTTTCAAAACATCAAATTTTTTTATCAAGTTAGAAGAAGATACACAATCAATTGATGAAAATGGCCAAGAAATACTATTAATCTCTCCATAAAAGATTTGTCAATACTGAGAGAAACACATAAATATCTCCATATTGGTTTAATTCAAGTTGCTATAAAGCCCCTTACTATGTTAGGACTCAATACATCTATTCTTGTTTCAGTTCGCGATAAAAGACATAAAGAATTTAATGATTCATTATTAGGAATGATTGAAGGAAGTCTTCCAGACGGTCCAATCTATTTCAATTGTTTTCCTAACTTCACAATAAGATATGCCTCGGGATGTATCTTTGTCATGCCTCTTAATATCAAATTCTCAAAGGGATGTCATGTATCTTTGTCATTATCACTATGTACTTTAAGTTAAGGTGTGCTAGTATGGATATTAGATTTTTCTAGAGATGGGTGTTTACACAACATCAAGGGTCACCAATGAACCTCACCACTATATATACAAAATTTAGTGGAATTTCTTTTCGAACCACTGAAATGCATGCAAAGGGAGAAGAAAGAGATCTGGAGAGATGATCTTAACAATTTGTAGAGGAAATTATGTGAATTGAGGTTAAAGAAACTCCACAACTAGGTAATCCAATATACACCTTCTTTTTTTGTAAAATTCATAGAAATTATAAGTTTTAGGTTTTCAAATTATGGAGGCTATCGATTCTGGCTATTTAGGAGTGTTTTCAAGTTTAATTTGATAAAAAGGAAGTGTACGTGGAATAAAAAAAACAATGATCACATGTATATAAATATTCCACGTACACATCCTTTTTATGAAATTAAACTTGAAAACTCTCCTAAATAGCCATAATTTGATAAAAGGAAGTGTACGTGGGAACCAAGAAACACGTGCATCCATCACCATGGTGTCAAGCTTGATCTACCCATTATTGTGTCAAGTTTGATCTACCCATTAATTTGATAAAAAGGAAGTGTACGTGGAAACCAAGAAACAAAGATCACATGTATATAAATATTCCACGTACACTTCCTTTTTATCAAATTAAACTTGAAAACACTCCTAAATAGCCAGAATTGATAGCCTCCATAATTTGAAAACCTAAAACTTATAATTTCTATGAATTTTACAAAAAGGAAAGTGTATATTGGATTACCTAGTTGCGGAGTTTCTTTAACTTGATCAATTAACCCCCACTTCACATAATTTCCTCTACAAATTATTAAGATCATCTCTCTACATCTCTTTCTTCTCCCTTTGCATGCATTCGAGTGGTTTGAAATGAAAATTCAACTAAATTTTGTATATATAGTGGTGAGGTTCATTAGTGACCCTTGATGTTGTGTAAACACCCATCTCTAGAAAAATCTAATATCTTACAACTTGGTCCTACAACCCACTAAACCATCCATACTAGCACACCTTAACTTCAAGTACATAGTGATAGTGACATCATACATCCTGAGGCATATCAAAGCTTATTGTTTTATTTTCCTAACTTATGCTACATTTTTATAAATTCAACTATAGACACATTAGATTAATTATTCTAATTACATTTAACTAAATTAAACCTTACCATATCACTCTCTACCCTGGTCCCACGCCGGCTTGCATCTCGAGGCGTGTACCCGCTCACATTTGGACATCTCTATACAAGTAGAAGTTACTTAATAAGCCTATATATATATATATAAATAATACACTAGTAATACATCACAAAAAACTTAAATATACATCGGCCACGTGCATCAGTCAGTGCGCATATCTCAATACGGGTTTCACGTCACAGGTCGATGATCTTAATTACGAAATAAACTAGGATTAAAAATTAGGCTATGGAAAATCTTCCCAACTAATGAAAATTTTATCCTCAAAATTAAATTCAAGTTAAGGTTATACCTGACTTAAAAAGGTATGAGAACTTATCTTGCATATAGTTTTCCCGCTGCCAAGTGAGTTCCGAGTTGTCATGGAACTGCCACTTAACGAGCACCTTCATGATATAATTTCCTCTCAACTGTTGTATCTTTTGGTCTAGGATCTCTACTGGTCACTCCTCATATGAAACATCCTCAATCAGGTCAATCTGATTCACATCAACTATCGGTCATACACCTACCTTCAACTTGGCTAGTCAAAGCATAGAAATATGAAAGACCAAATGAATCCCTGACATCAACAGAAGTAAATTAAGATCATAAACTACTTTCCTAACCCATATTTTGATCTTTAAAGGCCTGAGGAATCTCGGTGCTATCTTGCATTTCAACCCAAATCTGTGAAGACCCTTACGAAGAGAAACTTTTAAATACACTAAGGCTCCCTTTGTGTACGCGAGATCGCTATGTTACATGTCTACATACTTCTTCAGCCTCTCATGGGCACCTCCAAGCCTCAAACAAATTTGTTATACCTTCTCCGCATGATCAACAATAATATCAAGCCCCACTAACTCTCGGTCATTTGGCTCAGCCCAACGTGATGGCTAGCGACACGGTCTGCTATATAAAGCCTCTAATGGCGCCATCTTAATGTTGGCCGATAACTATTGTTGTATGTAAACTCACACAATGGTAGGTACTCCTCCCAAGATCTGCCAAACTCTAATACATAAGCCCATAGCATTTCCTCGAGAACTTGAATCAATATCTCGGTCTGCCCGTCAATCTGAGGATGAAAAGTTATGCTGAACTATAGGCATGTACCATATTGCTCCTGCATACTCCGTCATATCCTGGATGTATACGTAGCATCTCTATCTGACATAATAGTCAACGGTACCCAATGCAACCTAATATTCTATATCTCGAACATTACGCTCAACTAGTCATATGTTTAATGAGCTATGTTGATAAGAAATGGGCACATTTTCTCAATCTGTCCTCAATTACCCAAATAGAATCGTTTCGTCTAGCAGTCCTCTAACGAATTCAATGACAATTTCTTCCAACTACTATCATGGAATGGGAAGCGGTTGTAATAATCCTCCAAGTATATAGTGCTTAGCCTTCACTTGCTCATAAATCCCATAGTTCCTAATGAACACTAACACGTCTGCCTTCATCCCTAGCCACCAAAAATGTCTCCTCATGTCATGGTATATCTTGGTCTTACTTGGATGAACGGTGAACCGGGAACAATATGAATCCTAAAGAATCTTGTCTCTCAGCTTTGCCTTTGACAGTATCCATAATCTTCCTCTAAATCTCAAACACTGATCAATCGTCTCTGTCCAATTAGAACAATCAGAATTTTGGGCTAGCTCATTGAATCTCAGGTATAGAATGTCGGCCCTCTAACCCTTTGATACTCTCTATGTAGACATTGCTTGTAATCTCATCTATGCACAAATCATCACCTCAGTGTTGGTATGAGTATCTAACTAATCACTATCATCGTTGCCTCAAGTAATCCCTACTCATGCGTCATATGACATCAAACAATCTCGACATCTGTAGTCGGTATCCTACGCATCTCTTCTATAACTACGTTAGCTTTTCCTAGATGGTACTCTAAGGAAAAGTCATAGTCCTTTAAGAACTACAACCATTTGCATTTTCTCATGTTCAACTTTCTGTGTGAAAATATACTTTAGACTCCACTGATCAGTATAGAGTATGAGTTTATTTCCATACAGATAATGTCTCCAAATCTTCAGTGCAAATACCACTGCTACCATCTCCAAATCATGTATGGGATAGTTATTCTCATGTGTCTTCACTGTTTTAGAAGCATAAGCCTTTGTACCTCTGTCCTACATCAATACATAGCCTAAACCTGTATGAGAATCATCTGTGTATACCGAGAATCCCTATCCAACCTCTAGTAATGCTAATAATGGCTTGGTAGTCAACAACCTCTTCAGCTAAGAAAATGCACTGCTCGCACTCCTCAGACAAATCAAACACGACGTCCTTTTGTGTCAACCTGGTAATCGGTGAAGCAATCTTCGAGAAATCCTTCAAAAATATTCAATAATACCCTGCTAAACCTCAAAAAAGTCCTCATCTCAAAGACTGATGTCGGTGCCGACTAATCCATAATAGCCTGAACCTTGGCGGATCCACCGCAATCCTTGTTGCCCCAACAACGTGACCTAAATACTTGACCTCAGAAAGCCATAATTCACACTTACTAAGCTTGGTGTAGAGTTTGTGCTCCCTCCAAGTCTATAAAGTCCCCTTGACGTGTTGCTCGTGATCATCTCGAGTCCTCCAATATATCAATGACTCATCAATAAAAACTATCACAAAGCGGTTAAGAACCGCTCTCATCACCCGGTGCATTAAAATCTATAAACATGGTATAGGCATTAGTTAGCCCAAATGGCATGAACATGAACAGATATTATCCATACCTCGTGCTAAACGTTGTCATAGACCTATTCTCATCCCTGATTATAAGTGATAATACCCTGGTCTTAGTTCTATCTTGGAGAAAAATTATGGTCATCTCAGCTACTCAAATAAATCATTAATGTGCGGTAGTGGATATTTGTTTCTAACTGTGACCTTGCTCAATTGTCTATAATCGATATACAGTCTCAAAGTGTCATCGTTCTTCTTCACAAACAGGATGGGCACTCCCCATGGCGACTTGGAAGGGGTGATGAATCCCTTATGTCCCAAATCCTAGAGCTGACTCCTCAACTCCTCCAACTCTCTAAGAGCCATGCGGTACGGCGGTATGGAAATAGGCCTGGTGACTGGTATCAACTCAATAATGAAGTCTATCACTCTCGACGGTGGTAAACAAAGTAAGTACTCTAGAAACACGTCAAGAAACTCGTAAACTACCGGATTGTCCTGAAGTCTGGGTCCCTGACTCTCTACTAATGTATACAATGCTACCAAAGTCTCCATCTCTCCATTAGTCGCAAGTCGACCTCTCATACCATCGACTATTGGTGTACTACCTCTATAAGTGAAAATTGGATGCCCCGTGATTTGAAGTATCACTATCTTACTGAAACAGTCGACATGGGCGTGATATGCAGCTAACTAATCCATCCCTAACAACACGTGAAGTCTAAAAACTCAAAAACCTTAAAGTTTATAGGTAAATCTACCCCGCCTATCTCTATTAGACATCCCTCGACAAGACTATTATGGTATTCTTTATCCCCAATTGTAGTACTCAATGTCAAATGCATACTAACCCTAAATGGTGTCAACCCTATGATGCCTATCATCCGACCAACAATAAATGATGCAATATAACCCAAAACCAAATAGTACGTATAAATCTCTACCGCGAATAGAAATTATACCTTCAATAAGACCTTCTATAGCGTCAGCATCTAGCCGAGCTACCACATGAACTCCTTCTTGGCTCTACTGTGGGTAAACTGCTGTCGGCTACGAACAATCCCTCATCATATACCCAACCTGACCACTTTTATAGCAAGTGATCAGCCTGCGCTGACCATGTTCACACTCCTTGTGGCTGTCTTTATCCCTATAGGGAACCAACTCGCCCTATGAGTCTACTTTGACCTCGGCCTCTGCCACCCTATTGTTGTTTTCGTGGCATTGGTGGTGCTGAAAGAGCTGGTATAGTAGGAGCTAGTAATGCAGTTCTAACTAATGGTGGCAAATGAGGTTTGCTCACTAAACTCTGAGTTGAAGCATGATAATATGCATAGGGCACAACCGGTGTGTAAGATGTGGTTTTCCCCTGATCATTGTAAACCTATATCCCATCTCCTCTATCCATTACCTCTATATCTCCTCCTGTCATGCTCTGCGGCCCGGTTAGACGACAATGCTGGTCTTAAAGGTATCCTATCGGTTACTTTACTCAAATAGTAACTCTCATGAGAAAGTGCTCGCTCGTATATTTCATCGAGTTTCCTAGCACCTGTAATAACTACATAATACCCAATGTTTGGCCTAAGTCCATCTCTAAAGTGGTATACATCCTCTGAGTCATCTTTTATTAGATCCCCAATAAACTGCCTTAAGTAGCCATATATATTTGTTGGGTTTTGGGGTTCATACGCAGCGGAGATTACAAAACAGTTTTGACAAAAACCCCAACAGGATCCGAATCTAATTCCATTAAAAACGTTTAAACCATGAAAAACTTAATCATACCTCAATCGCAATATACCTTTCAGAAGGTTGATCGATCTCTAAGGCGCTAACAACCGACGAACGCCCTCTATCGGCGTTCCACACACGAACGGCGGCCGAGATTTGAAGTGCTAGCTTCGAGAGAATACCAAACCTTTTTGTTTCTCTCCAAAACGATCCAGAGCATACCAAAAACCCTAAGTCGTTTCTAAAACGAAAATAGAGTTTCGGCCTTTTTTTTCTTTCGTACCTGTGTTCTAACTTAAAACGTCTATTTATACAACCCTTGTATATAGACGGTTAAGTAAATTACACATATACCCTTACTTAAAGAAGTATAAGTGTAATACACCACAAGGACGTTTCCGTCATGAATTTTATCATATAAAATTCATTTTTCTGAACCATCTTAAAATCTCGCAAAACCATTTTTAGTGTGCGACCCAATAGGCTCATACAACGTTGGCAGTGTACCAAAACACATTTTGGTATACAAGTCATAAGCAGTCTCTAGCAAGACATTATGACTACCCAAGTTGTACGAATATCGAATCGATACAACCTAATCAATAGTGTATATAATATCCTTTTGTCACACGATTTCCTTTTGATCAAACATAAGGCATGGAATTGTCATCCAACATGTTCAATCGTACTAGTCTCGATCTCTAGGTAGATGAAAACATCCAAGTGACATTGATCAATATCAATTCACTTAGACTAGGCCTTTTAACGATCTAACACATCGAGGATCCACTAGATATCTCTCTTTATATGAGAGGGACAAATTCTATCTCGATTACACAACTTCATCACATTGCTCACACAGTAACCAATCACAACCTTTATAATCGTCCGGTTAAAGACAACGTTTGATTGTGTCAAATTACTGTGTTCCTAATGTTGAAGTCTCTGGCAATCTCAAGTCATGAGGACTGAAAAATATACCTATCATGAGAAATAACTATGACTTAATCCATGTGATGTTCTCATAGCGGGTCGGTCCAGTACTTTGTTCCCTAACAAGTACTCGTGATCTTGATTCGTATCCCTATACGTATAATCATCATATGATCATCAATCAAGACTCACACTAGTCTTAATTCATTACAGTTCCCAGTATAATGATCGACTAGGGACATTTAGGATATTTATGTAAATACCCATGGATCTTATTATAATGTAAACATGCAAATTAATTATAATAAACAACAAATGAAATCCTCTATTTTATTAACTAAAAGTATTCATAAAGACAGTTAATGGATTGACTTAGGGCACATGCCCCATCATCTCCCACTTACACTAGGGCCAATCATACATGCATCTAATGCCTAATGATCTAACATGACCATCATGTTTTGCTTGTGGAAGAGCTTTTGTCAATGGATCTGCAACGTTGTCTTCGATAGGTACTCTGCAAATCTTTACGTCTCCCTCTCAATAATTTCTCGATGAGATGAAAACGCTGTATATGTTTGGATCTGTGGTGTGATCTAGGTTCCTTGGCTGTGCTATTGCCCCGTTATTGTCACAATACAAACAAACAGGGGTTAGCAATACTTGGAACCACACCTAGTTCGAAATGAACTTTTTGATCCAAAGCGCCTCCTTTCTTTGCATCGGACGCCGCAATATACTCGCCTTCATTGTAGAATCTGCCACGATCTCTTGCTTCGAACTTTTCCACTTCTTTGCACCCCCATTCAAAGTAAACACATATCCAGGTTGTGATCTAAAATCATCTATATCGCTTTGAAAACTTGCATCTGTGTAACCATTTACAACTAGATCATTTTTAAAACCTCCATAGACCAAGAACACTTCCTTAGTCCTTCTTAAGTACTTAAGGATGTTCTTTACTGCTATCCAGTGACTCTCACCAGGATCTGACTGATATCTGCTTGTAGTGCTCAAAGCATATGATACATCAGGTCGAGTGCATAGCATGGCAAACATGATAGATCCAATAGCTGATGCATATGGAATCTTATTCATACGGTTTCGCTCATCATTTGTCCTAGGACATTGATTCTTGCTGAGACTTATGCCATGAGACATTGGCAACAATCCTCTTTTAGAGTCTTGCAAACTTAACCTATTCAGCACCTTGTCTATGTAAGCACTCGACTTAGGCCAGATTATCCTCTTAGATCTATCCCTATAGATCATTATCCCTAGGATATAGGCTGCATCTCCTAAGTCTTTCATTGAGAAACACTTCCCTAACCAAGACTTGACATTCTGCAATGTTGGGATGTCATTTCCAATGAGTAATATATCATCGACATACAGTACCAAAAAAACAACTACACTCCCACTGACCTTCTTGTATACACAAGGCTCATCTTCGTTCTTAATGAAACCAAAATCCTTGATTGCTTCATCAAAACGAAGATTCCAACTCCAAGAAGCTTGCTTTAATCCATAAATGGATCTTTGAAGCTTGCATACCTTCCTAGAATTCTCAGGATGTACGAAACCTTCAGGTTGTGTCATATACACGTCCTCAAGCAGCTTTCCATTAAGAAATGCTATTTTTACATCCATTTGCCATATTTCATAGTCATAATATGCAGAAATGGCAATTAAAATTCTTATGGATTTAAGCATGGCTACTGGCAAAAAAATTTCATCATAATCAACACCTTGAGTCTGCCTGAAACCTTTTGCTACAAGTCTTGCTTTAAAAGTATGCACATTGCCATCCATGTCAGTTTTCTTCTTGAAAACCCATTTACATCCAATGGTCTTACCACCTTCAGGTAAATCAACCAAGTTCCAAACTTGGTTATCATACATGGATTGCATCTCGAATTCATGGCACTTAGCCATTTATCTCGAGTCCGGTCCGACATAGCCTCCTGATAAGTGGTGGGCTCATTTTGATCCATAAGCAACACATCACGACTATCAGTAATGAGAAATCCGAATCTCTCTGGCTCATGTCTTACCCTACCAGATTTACGTGGGCCTTGTGTCACTTGCGGAGGTTCAACTGGTTCAGAACGTTGTTGAACTTCCAGTAGCGGTTCAGTGTTTATCTGTGATTCTTGAACTTCTTCAAGATTTATTTCTCTCCCACTAGTGTCTTTTGAAATAAATTGTTTTTCCATAAAGGCACCATACCGAGCAACAAACACTTTATTATCAGCGAGATTATAAAAGTAATATCATTTTGTTTCCTTAGGATACCCCACAAATAAACACTTATCAGATTTAGGTGCTAGTTTTTCTGAGACTTGTCGCTTTATGTAAGCCTCACAACCCCAAATCTTAAGAAAAGACAAACTAGGTCTCTTCCCGTACCATATCTCATATGGTGTTTTATCAACCGCTTTAGAAGGAACTCGATTTAGAGTGAAAGCTGCAGTTTGTAATGCATAACCCCAAAAGGATAATGGAAGATCTGCATGACTCATCATAGATCGAACCATATCTAATAAGGTTCGATTTCTCATTTCAGAAACTCCATTCCATTGTGGAGTTGCTGGTTGAGTCAATTGGGAGACAATCCCACAATTTCTAAGATGATCATCAAATTCTTGGCTTAAATATTCACCACCTCGATCTGATCGAAGTGTTTTGATAGTTTTACCAAGTTGATTCTGCACTTCATTTTGAAACGTTCTCAAATGATTCAGCTTTATGTTTCATAAGATATACATAACCATATCTCTGAAATCATCAGTAAATGTAATGAAGTACTGATAACCTTATCTAGCCATTGTGTTTATAGGACCGCATACATCAGTATGTATTAGACCCAATAAATCACTTGCCCTTTCACTGTGTCCAGTAAAGGGACTTTTAGTCATCTTGCCTAGTAAACAAGATACGCACGTTTCATATGTTTCTAAATCAAATGAATCTAGAAGCCCATCTTTATGGAGCTTCGTTATGCGTTTCTCGTTTATGTGCCCAAGACGATAATGCCAGAGATAGGTTTGATTACAGAAATGACAATTTCTTTCCTTTTCTTTTGGGTGTTTTGAAGCAGGAACATCTGGGGCTTGACTTGTTCCATAGGCTTTGCGATAGGTGCATTAACAGCCTTGACAACTTTAGCCTTGCCTTTGCCTTTCTTCTTCATTCCCTTTCCCTTTTGGACCATCAACACATTACTAGAGGGTTTCTTGATATTTTGTTCAGCAGTTTTGAGCATCAAATGCAACTCTGAAATTGATTTCTCCATATTATTCATATTGTAGTTGATCACAAATTGTGAGTAACTTTCTGGTAATGAATTCAGGATCAAATCCGTAGCCAACTCTTGGCTTATGGGAAATCCGAGTCTATCAAGCTGGTCAACATAGCCCTTCATCTTCAGAACATGAGGACTAACTGACGCACCCTCAGTCATCTTGCAAGAATGTAGGTTCTTGACTGTCTCGAACCTTTCTCGCCTAGCTTGTTGTTAGAACATTTCCTTCAGCGTTATAGCCATGTCGTAGGCTTCCATTAGTTCCATGTCCTTCTGAAGTTCAGGAACCATAGTTGCCAGCATAATACATGCAACATCAGTAGAATCGTTGATATGCTTATTATGCGCATCCTTCACAGCTTTCGTAGCATTGGCTGGTGGGTCTTCAGGGATTGGAGCATCCAGGGACATACAACTTGCGTTCATGCTTGAGAACGATTCTCAAGTTTCGAACCATCAAGAAAGTTAGTCCCGGATAGCTTATCCTTCTCAAGGATGGATCGCAGTGACAGGGGATTATTGTTACTTGAAGAGGCCATTGATCTACAATAAAGATTATGCAAAGTTTATTTTAGCATAGAGGAATAGACTCCCACTAAATTAACAACCCTCCTAAAACACACTATTTATTTAGGGGACTAAAATCCATATTTCACCTAATTCTATGACAGCTATGGCATGAAACACAGAACTAGATTATTTAGGTAGGTAACAATTACCAATTACATCTTATGTAATTTTTAGATCCTTTTATGAGATATGGGACATCTTATGTCTTAGCATGTTTTTATCTCATCATTTGCCTAAAGCTCAAAACTATTTTGATGGCTTTATTAAGTCGGACCATTTTAAACATTTAGGTAACTCTTACCCAACTTGTCTCACCAAGATAACACAATACACCCAGCTATGGCTGAAACTGTATTAGTGTGATCGAGGCCTTGACAAGTGTTTAAAATGGATGGCGTGAGCTTAAAATTTAATAGAGGGATTTTATTCAGTCTTAGTGATTTTATGTAAACAATGAAATATCATATATTTTTTATAGATTTGTTCAATCACTAAACAATTTGGAAATTTTTTTTTTTTTTTTTTTACTACTAACAAAATAATTTTCGTACGCTAGTTTTTTTTTTTTTTTTTTTTGTAGAAGACGAATCTCAATTTCAAAAATTAAAATTCGCTATAGAAAATCATAATTTTCGCTGATTTTATTATCATAAATTAACCCCTTAATTTATCCGAAATTAAGTCAATTAAAACATTTTAATTAACCCGGCCCACATCTAACTAATCATCTTATCCTAATCCAATTAGGATTTAAGATATTTGAATCCTAGTATATCACCAATAACAAGATTCTTGATATTTATCTCATATTCTAATTTGTTATCTATCTTTATCTAATAGAAACTTCATAACAAAATAGATATAACAAGATAAATAAATAATTTCGAAAATTAATTATTTATAAATAAATAATTTCGAAAATTAATTATTTGCAATTTCGGTCATCATCCAAATAATCACAAACATGTAATTGAATCATGAACTACTATCCCAAACGAACCTAATGGTGTCATGGATCACAGAACACGAAACTCAATTCATTAAAATTATTTGAATTAACCTAACATGATTACTAGCATGTACGAAACTATTTTTAATTAAATCACGAATATGCGTATCATATACGCAAAACATGATAATAAATCTCAAAGACAACTTATGTATATCACATATACATCAACTATTAACATGCTTTCAATCATATATCATGTATATATCAGAAGAAAACATGCAATGAATTTAATGGAATCAAACTCGAATGCTCTGATACCACTGTTGGGTTTTGGGGTTCATACGCAGCGGAGATTACAAAACAGTTTTGACAAAAACCCCAACAGGATCCGAATATAATTCCATTAAAAACGTTTAAACCATGAAAAACTTAATCATACCTCAATCGCAATATACCTTTCGAAAGGTTGATCGATCTCTAAGGCGCTGCCAACGACGAACGCCCTCTATCAGCAGTCCACACACGAACGACGACCGAGATTTGAAGTGCTAGCTTGGAGAGAATACCAAACCTTTTTGTTTCTCTCCAAAACGATCCAGAGCATACCAAAAACCCTAAGTCGTTTCTAAAATGAAAATAGAGTTTCGGCCTTTTTTTTTCTTTCGTACCCGTGTTCTAACTTAAAGCGTCTATTTATACAACCCTTGTATATAGACGGTTAAGTAAATTACACATATACCCTTACTTAAAGAAGTATAAGTGTAATACACCACAAGGACGTTTCCGTCATGAATTTTATCATATAAAATTCATTTTTCTGAACCATCTTAAAATCTCGCAAAACCATTTTTAGTGTGCGACCCAATAGGCTCATACAACGTTGGCAGTGTACCAAAACACATTTTGGTATACAAGTCATAAGCAGTCTCTAGCAAGACATTATGACTACCCAAGTTGTACGAATATCAAATCGATACAACCTAATCAATAGTGTATATAACATCCTTTTGTCACACGATATCCTTTTGATCAAACATAAGGCATGGAATTGTCATCCAACATGTTCAATCGTACTAGTCTCGATCTCTAGGTAGACTGAAAACATCCAAGTGACATTGATCAATATCAATTCACTTAGACTAGGCCTTTTAACAGTCTAACACATCGAGGGATCCACTAGATATCTCTCTTTATATGAGAGGGACAAATTCTATCTCGATTACACAACTTCATCACATTGCTCACACAATAACCAATCACAACTATGACTTAATCCATGTGATGTTCTCATAGCGGGTCGGTCCAGTACTTTGTTCCCTAACAAGTACTCGCGATCTTGATTCGTATCCCTATACGTATAATCATCATATGATCATCAATAAAGACTCACACTAGTCTTAATTCATTATAGTTCCCAGTATAATGATCGACTAGGGACGTTTAGGATATTTATGTAAATACCCATGGATCTTATTATAATGTAAACATGCAAATTAATTATAATAAACAGCAAATGAAATCCTCTATTTTATTAACTAAAAGTATTCATAAAGACAGTTAATGGATTGACCTAGGGCACATGCCCCATCAATATTATCTCTATAGCTCATTACAGACTCCTCGACTCCTTGTCTTAAGTTCTTGAATTCCTTCCTCAAACTCTTCATCATGGCAGGTAGAAAGTACTACTGATAAAACTTCTTCTTGAAGGCCTCTCAATACTTTAAATCTCCATTAGTCTCTCTCATTACACGCCACCAAACATCAACATATTTCTACACCGTGTATGATGAGATCTCGGCCTAAAATCTATCCTCTATCTTCAGGATCTTATGATGTTTCTTTTGTGACTACATGCACTTCTCTATCTTATCAAAATCTTTCTACCTATCAAAATAAGTTGGCTTCAGACTAATGAAGCCCTTCACCAACTAAAACTCGACTGACGTGCTGGAAAATATGGGAGTGGGGGAGAGTACTATCTCCACTATTTTTACAGTTGGTAGAATCATAATAGGAAAACTCTGTACTATCGAAACTACTGATGGCAAAGTAGGAAGCTCTGACACCGGTAACATAGTAGTGGGTGTGCCGGTGGTGCAAAATGAGTCGTCATCATAGTGATAAAGTTGGTCAACTATTGTCCCTAAGCCGATACCCGGTCAGACAGCTTTGTAGATCTCACCGCAAAAATAGGAGGCTGACTGTTGTTGGCACCTACATCCTCAATATCACATGGATTAGTCATTGATGTTTGCAAGTCTATGGCGAACACGAATAAGCTACTACGTAAATAATGCTTATATACATATAGCAATTAACATGTACATATAAAAATCCCAAACTCACTTTCACTCACTTCTCAACTAATGGTTTCTAGGCAAGGATCGTCTTGTATCCATATTTAAGATTGGTATTTCATTCAAATTTATGTGTCTCTTATTAAGAATGTTGGCTCTGATACTAACTAGGACGACTCTTTCCTTAATTTAGGGCTCTGCCCGGCCTAATCCTGTCATTAAGCCCTAATCTCAGCCACGTAGGACTTACAAATATATTAGTCAGCCTTTTATCATATTCTTCTCGTTAAACATGTTCAGAACAAACATTATACAATTTTGATATTATTTTTATTTCAGAGTTAATTAAAACTTTTAAAAATTAATATTTTATTCAGCAAAACTCTTAATAAATTAGCGAAATAAGTTATTATAAATCCTAAGTATGTGGAGACTAGGAAACAATGATCATAAGTTTATAAATAACAGAAAGAAGACAACAGAGTAATAATCTTATGTCTAGTCAGGGAATTATCGCTCAACCTAAATATAAAACCTCAGATTATGTAAAAAGACATAAGTAAGTCATACAACAAAATATCATAAAACTACAAAATCAGAAATACAAGCACTCTAACGACTCAGAGGTAGTCATCGATCTTGTCCATGCCTGATTTACTACTCGATGGATCTGTACCTATCGTCATAAAAAGGACGGTGAGTACAGTAATGTAGAAAATAAAAATTGAGATACATTTATCCAT
Organism: Stephania cephalantha; assembly: GCA_039657325.1. NCBI lineage: Eukaryota > Viridiplantae > Streptophyta > Magnoliopsida > Ranunculales > Menispermaceae > Stephania > Stephania cephalantha. Next base: position 12,162,991 of record CM077575.1, read on the forward strand.
ATCTCCAAACATTAAAGAAATTATCTGAAAGCATAATATTAGTAAAATAATTCTAAAAAAGGAATATGTTATAAGACACGTCAGTTAAACGAAATGAGACTGACATTTGGCTAAGTAGGAATGATCTAGGCACGGTTGGCCATGAGTTACATCCCATCAACCTTGTTCCACTATCTAGAGGCATGAGGACACTCACAAATGCCTGTTGTAAATATATACTTGTTGACTACCTTGGGTCCCATACCTCATTTGTTGAACAAGTTAGTGGTGAGTGTAGACATCGCTGGAATCTAATGACTTTGTGTTCTGCTCATCTCTATCATATAAAGGTGTTAAATATAAGAACTGCTTTCAATTATCAAGAAAAGACTCGGCTCGGGATTCCAAGGCTTGATTTGCTTAAGTAAAGCACAAAGGAACGGATTCACAATACCACAATTCATCTACCTAATAACATGATATTCAAAATTATTAATATCTGCAGCAACAAAGAATAACTTTTCACAGGAATATGAGCCAATGAATACTGTTCAAGACTAACAATGATATAATAACAATACTCATATAATAAGATAAGGCATAAAAGTCATGGTACCAAAAGTACAAGTATAGTGGTCTAAAGGACTATAAACAAGAACGTAACCAGAAATGAAATGGAGAGAAATGTCTCAATAATTTACTTACAAGTCACACAAATTTCCTAGCTTATCCGGCCTCTCGACACCCCAACACATATATCAGGACTCTGAAAGTCTTCTCTAAGTTCCTAAGGTTAATTAGGGAGTTTTAATACTTATACGTGTTATTAAAATTGGGCTAAGTTAATTAGAAAAATCCCAAAATCTTATTTAGAAACTTTATTATTTCTCAGGGTTTGGTGTTGTGGTGGCACCGTGTGTACAAGGTAGTCACACTTGTATTGGGATAGTGGGCACGACACTGTGGTGACAACATGTGTTCAGATGCATGGTGCCACACGACACCGTGTCATCTGTCAATAATTTCCTAACTAACTTGACGGTGTGGACAGGCAGGGTGAATACAAAAGGTATGGCGCTGCTACGGCGTCAAGTTTTGGCTACCTATTATTGTGTACATCTTCAAATTTAGTGCCTAACTATAACGACCTGTTACCTAGATTAGTGATTAGTGTTAACATGAATCCTAATTAACCCGAGTTAGGCTCGTGGTTAAGTATGGTGTACCTCGATTAGCGTGTGCCTGGGGTTTGTGTGATGATTTGTGTTTGTATGGTATGTTTGGATGAATTTATATGTTGTAGTATAAAAAGAGAATTTATATACAAGCCTATAATTGGAAAATTAATAGTTAAATAATAAATTATTGGTACAATAAGTGCGACAAGGGTCACGTGAAATGAATGTGCATATTCGAAAAATACATTCCTATGTGTCTAGAGGATATGCTTCGAGATTGCGTCTTGGAGTTTGGTGGTAATTGGGAGAAATACATTCCTCTATTTGAGTTCTCTTATAACGAGATCTATCAGGCTAGCATTAGAATGGCTCATTTTAACGCTCTGTATAGTTGGCCTTGTCGTTCACCTGTGTGTTAGGCAGAGGTTGGAGATATAGTTTTGTTAGGGCAGGAGTTGATTTAGCATTACATAGAGATAATTCAGCAGACTCGCTAGCATTTGACTACGTCACAACTAAAATAGAAGAGATACGCCGATAAGTATCATAAATTTTTAAAGTTCTCAAAGGACGATTTCGTTTTGCTGAAAGTCTCACCAATGAAAAGTTGTACAGGTTTGAATTGCGGGGTAAGCTAGCTCCCAGGTACATTGGGCCATTCAGAGTGAAAAAAGAGTTAGTCATGTTGCTTACAAGGTAGAGCTACTTCCTCAGCTAGCTGGAGTTCATAATGTCTTCCACGTGTCTGTGCTTCAAAAAATAGAGACTTAGCTCACTTCAAGGATTGAATGGAATGAATTTGATCTTTGGGAAGACTTATCTTATGACAAGCAGCCGATTCAGATTCTTGATTGTAAGATTCAGAGGCTGAGAATCAAAGAGATTCCTTTGGTTAAGGTGAAATGACAACTTCACATAGATGAAAATCTAACCAGGGAGTGGGAATCCTATATGAAGGAGCAATTTCCTTTACTTTTTGAAACTATAGAAAATATTAAGTTTAATTTAATTTCAAGGATGAAATTGGTTTAAATTAACGGCCTGTTACCTTAAGCTAGGGATTAGTGTTAACCCAAATCCTAATTAACCCGAGTTAGGTTCGTAGATAAGTATGGCGTACCTCGATTAGCGTATGTGTAGATTTATGTGATGATTTATGTTTTTGTGTTACGTTTGCATGAATTTATAGGTTATAGTATAAAAGGGAGTTTATATACAAGCCTATAATTGGAAAAAATAATTAAATAATAAATTGCCATTATGCTAAGTGCAACGAGGGAGTCGTGATATAATTGTGCACACCCGAGAATACTAGTATGTGTGTCCGGTGAATTTATTGGTGAGAAAATACATGAAGTATATATATTTACATATAAATGATATATAAATATATATAATTAAAACTATAAGTTTGATTTATATTATATGAATCGTTGGATCGCTCCGATATGAGCGTAAGTGGTGATGGTGCTATGATGTGTGCCAATTTAGGACGTGTCACTTTAACACATTATTCACTTGATAAGCCTCAATATAACACGATACGTATCTAATAAAACCCATATTTATAAATCTAAATGTTCAAACTTACCCTCACTGTTTCATTTGATCATTTCGGGGGTGAGAGAGAACCCAAGCAACAGAGGGGGTTTAATTTTAAAGAATTCAATTTAGGAAAAAGTTTCAATGGATTTGAGGGGATCAAAACACCACTAATCCAGAGATCATCACTTTGGTAAGTTTAGTTTGGTGTTTTTAAGTTGAATTCATAGGTAGCTGATGATTTCTCTATGAATTGTTGTTATTGATAATTGGTAATGGGTTTGTACCCCACTAGAGGTCCTCCTTGATGTGTTGGGAGTGAGTTTGATGTTGTTATTGTGGGTTGGTCGATTGAACAGGGGCTCTTGCCATGTTCTGTGTAAAGACAACCCTTTTGAGTTGTCAAGAGCTAGTTGGTGGAGCGCGATCACACCTTAGAAAATAGCAACTGTGTTGTGATTTGGTTAGAATTTCCTGAGGTTGTAGGGACTGACTTAGGGATTCCAAATATAGGTTATTAGACTTATATTAATTATAAATGGTTTATAATAGATTTTGGAATACCGAGAAAGCTTGAGTGACTCGAAAAGTTAAGAGATTTGGAAACAAAACCTAAACCGAGGTAAGTATGGATTCGCTTATTTATCAATGTTGCCAGGATATATTAGTATATGTGCTTCATATAATTTATGGATTGAATGAGGGCTATGTACACCGTGATGTGTTTATTAAATGGAAAACATTGTCTAATGTGATCGACGAGAGTAAATTCTGGAATTGAGAATAGGTTATATCAGATATGGGTTTGATTCATGACCTATATGGTAAATTCTACTTAGCTAAATAGATTGTGTGGATTACATATTCACTAGAGGATTTAGATAGAACTTTTGAACATTAATGGATTGGCTAGACAATACATCGGCCAATGTGTTAGTCTAGCAATCGCAATAATGGTGTCACTAGGTAATCAACCCTAAATTTACAAATGACATAGGATTCACAGTGTAATAGTCATTGATGGTTTGACTTACATCCATTATTTATTGCATTATATGCTTTTCATAATCTTGTACATTATCATTGGAACATATTGTTATTGCATATTAATTTTAATTATTATATTAAATTCCACTGCGTATATTTTGAATTCTTAATTCGATATCGATATACAAATTGAGTTTATTAGGTACAAATGGAGAGGTTGCTAGCTCTATTTAAGTCTTGCTGGGTTACTAGGGCTCAATTAGGGTTTCATGTTAAGCATAGCCTTGATCGGGATAGGGGATGCTATAGGTTGGTATCAAAGCCTACTTTAAATCCTACTTTAGAGCCTATGGTTACTAGCTCTGTTCTAGCTTGGTATCAAAGCTAGTCAAATTCTAATTTTATTAGCTTTGCTAACAGTTCGATATCAGAGACAAGGTTTTTGGCTATGTTATAGCTTGATGTCAGAGCTAGTTTATTAGCTAGGTTACAGTTCAATGTCATGGCTAAGCTTATCACTTAGAAATAAAGGAGTAACTCTATATAGTTTGATATCAGAATCTAATTGATATGGTGAACCTAAGTTATGGACTTTGATACACTTTAGTACCAGAACCTAAGTTTATTAACTTTAAGAATTGTCTCGAGTTATAAAGAAGCTTAGGGTGTGATCAACGATATTATTTCATTTTGGGGGGAACATGAAAAATGAAAACATTATTATACGTTATTTGCTACACTTATTATTATCTATTGTATAAATATGATTTCCTTGTATTCTATATATGTTACCTAATGGTCTTATCTCTCTTTTGATTTCAAAATTTGGTGGTGGATCAGGGAGAGGGTTCGTAGAGGCCTAGACCTTAAGGTAACCAAGAAATTAAGGATCAATGGAAATCTAGAATGGGGCATCAAATGAAAGAGCTCATGGAGTCTTAGGCAAAGCTTATGGCGATGACGATGGCACAAATGTGAAAACTAGTATAGTGACCAGAGGCACAGCCTGCAACTAGTCCCGAGGATAGCATAGCCGAGGGAGGAGCTGAGGCAGTAACAACTTCTGCTCAACCATTTCTAGCACATGTTCAGGTGTCAAAGACAACAACCACGGTGTTAATTGATACTAAGAAGGCTGCATTTCTCAAAACCAACAAGGAGCTTATAAAACATGACATTAAGAGGTTCAACAATATTATGGAGGAAGGGGTAGCTGAAACCTGGATATTAGAAATGGAGCAACTATTTGTAGCTATGGATGTTGAGGACCGATTTAAAATTAAACTAGTCAGATTCTTATTGATATAATATGCTCAAAAATGGTGGAATTCCCTAAAAAGAGGGGAAGACAGTCACCACTTAGCTACAGTTCAGTACCGTATTTTATAGGTAGTACTTCCCAAAGTCAGTCAAGAATAGGAAGAAGACTGAATTTATATAGTTGAAACATGGAGCCGTGTCTGTAGGGAATACGAGCATAGGTTCATAGAGTTGAGCGAGTTCGCTCTTAAGATGGTGGAGTTAGAGGAGAATAAAATAGATATGTTTATTGGTGGGGCGAATTATAAGATTCTTGTTGTTATTTCCTCTAATCCTAACACTAGTTATGCTTTTATCTTGGAGAGTGTGATGGAGGTGGAAACAACCATATTAGCCAAACCCTCCAGAGGAGTATCTATGCCACTAGTAGTACAATAGTTCCCTAGGAGTCAGAAAACCTAGGAATTTTTTTATTTTCGTCCATCAAAGAGATATAGGAGTGCAGCTAGAGCAGCTACATAGACAAAGTCTGTAGTGACATTTGTTAGTGCACCGGTTCCACTTGTTTCTCAGGCTTCGGTAACTAAACCACATTTGTCACCACTTCAATATAAAGGTAAGGGCAAGAGTAGTACTCTCTTATCACCGAAACCGAGTAGGTCTGGGCAAGTTCCAAAGGTCAATGGGTTTTCTTAGAGGGCTTCTTCAATATGTTATCGCTATTGGCAGGCATGGCATATTTAGAGAGATTGTTCTATGTCATCTGCCACATCAGTAGGTGATAAGTGATTATTTAGACTTATGTATAGGGTTAGTTTAGTAGTATATTTAGTATAAATATCCCTGAATGAGCTCTAACTAATGGTGTTATTACATTTTCAAGTAATTAAGGTGTAAAAGAAGGAAATGAGCAAAAATGAGAAGAAAATGGAGCAAAAAACCCATGAAATGGTGGTTAGCATCGTGGCTACACATGGTGGCGTTGTGGGTATATAAGGCACATCATGGAGGACTTAGGCACGGCGTGGGAGAGAAGGCAAAGTGAAGAAATCAAGGCTGCAGGCTTGACGCAGTGGTTGTGCTGTGGAGAGTAAGGGACGGCGCTGAAGGTCATGGGATAGCTCCGAGGTCAAAGTAGAGAAAAAATACATACAAGATTAGTGGCGCAGTGGTAGCACTGTGGTGGCGCTGAGGGATAAGTGACAATGTAGGATTGGAGAAAATTAGAAAGTTAGAGTTTTATTTCGAGTTAAATTGCAAAGTAGGATTTCTCTTTGTTATTAGGAAGTATAAATAGATGTTAAGACGTGGTAAACTCACAACATATCAACCATTATCCACTATTAGAGTATTTTAGCATTGGTTTACTTTGATTGTAAGTATTAAAAAGTTTTATTTGGAGAAAACATTAAAGACTCCAATTTTGTAATTCAAGTTTGGTTTCATTGTTTTAATTGAAGGTAATATATTTATATTCACTTCTGATTTTCAATGATTTCAATTATGAATTTTAATATGTGTGTTTCGATGAAGTGTGAGCAATCTATTAATCGTAGGAATAAATGGATCCTGTGGTATGAATGTTACTCTATGAACATAATTAGAAATTGAATGTAAAAAGTGCAATGGTTGGAATTTGTATTGATTCTGAGCGTAATGCTTTAGACATCGTGATCACATGTTTAATGATATTAGGTTTTAGAAGGTATTATGGCCATTGAAGCTTTTAATTCAGACATAAATGATAAAACCTTAAAATACACAACATTGATGAATAGTTGTTGATCAGGGAGGCACGGACAGTAAACTTAATTCATTATAAATCTAATGATTTGGAACATTAAAGCAATATGGAGATTACGTTATTTACACTGATAGGTGGAGTTCTAGTTCGTACATTATAATTTTTTTTTTGTCACGATAGTGGGTTAAAATGGATTTGAAAGAAATCTGTCTATTCTAATTAGGCATTGCACATCATAGTATTTCATTACCTATGGGAAGTTGTGAACTAAGATGGTTTTAATATAAGACTTAAAATAAATTTTATATTGTTTTGTTAGATAGAGTAGTTTAGTATAAAACCATTTAAAAAGGATTTCCTTAGCAATAGTTCAAAGATAAATAGGTAACTAACTAGTGCAAAAACCTTTCCTTGAGGACGATATTCGTGATCAATGTAAGTTGATTGCACTATTACTACAAGTGAGCTATTATGCTTGTGGCGCGTGTCAAGTTTTTGGCGCAGCTGCCGGGGAATGGTAGCCACATAGTATTACTTAGTTTGAAAAGTTGCTAAGTTTTATTTTAAGTACTTTACTTTTAAATTCATAAAAACAAAAACAAAGAAATAAAGGCTCAAGTTTCAAGTTTGACTTTCGACACTTGATCTTTTGTGTTTTCTTTTTAAGGAGAACTAGTGCATACGTAACAAAGGAGAAAATGACCTAGTGCCTTACGACCCTGAGATCGAAAGTACGAACAAAGGAAAGAAAAAGAAATGAATCAAGATGGCTGAGGAGCAAGCAAGAAACCAACAATAGGATTGTAGGAATAACCAACCCACAGGTGATCTAGTAGTGCAGGATAGACTACAAGGACAAAGATGCCTTCATGACTGCTTCAAGCTAGAAGTTCAAGAGACTTACAACGAATTGATGAGGCTTCGTACCAACACCACCGATTTCAAATTGAGACCGTCTTTGATAAACATGGTGCAAAATAACATGTTCAATGAGCTACTTAATGAACATCTAGTTGCACATGTTAAGAATTTCTTGGAGAAGTGCGACATTGTACACATCACCGAAGTTACAAAGGAGGTGATCAAGATGAGACTTTTCCATTCTCATTAGGTGGAAAAACCAAATCCTGGTTCCAAGGGCTAAATGCAGGGAGTATGACCTCATGGGCGAAAATCAATAAAATATTTGTAGATAAGTTCTTTCCCCTAGTGAAGGTCAGGGAAAGGAAACTTGAAATTAATTAGTTCAAGTAAGAAGACACCGAGTCTCTTGGCGAGTCTTGAGAAAGATTCAAAGAGCTTCTGAGGAGATGTCTGGGACAATGATACGTGACATAGGCATATCTCCAGATTTCCCACTATGGGATGAACCAAAACACGAGAACGCTAGTAGATGTCACAGTAGGTGGCTTTCTACTTACCAAGGATGAAGACGGAGCATTGTATCTCATTGATCTTATGTTTCAAAATTCTACCCCCGGTACTCGTTCCATAATAAGGAGACCAGCAGGGGTGTATGAGATTGACTTGCAAGCAACAATTATGGTACATCTATCAAATCTAAGCAGCCAAATGGCAAAACTTCAGATGAGACACCAAGGTCCACAAGTAGCACAACAACCAAATAATCACCATGTTATGGTGGTTAACCAAATGGACATACAGCAGGGAATTGAGTATAAGGACTTCAATTTCATGAACAACCAAGGCTACGAGAACAACTTCAAGCCAAAAAGAGTGGCTCATCAATGGTTTTATCAAGGATACACAACAACACCAACCTGAACTTCTGTTACAAAAATCATGAAAATGCACAGAAGTTACCTCAAGGCTTTGATCACCAAGTCCAACAGGGGAAGCTGGGGCAAAGCGAAGAGATGACTTCATTTAATTCAATTGGGAAGTACTTGCAAGCCATGGACATGAGCAATAGGGAGCGCCATTAGAAGCACGAGAAAGAGATGGAAGGAGTGAAGCAAGCCATGAAGAGGATTGATGATGAGCGATCACAACCCATCAAGAACTTAGAAAGACAAATTAGTCAGCTTGTTGTAGCCTTGAACTTGAGGAAAGAAAGACAGTTTCCTTACAACATCATCACCAATCCCAAGGAGAACATAAGTGTTAATCATAGGATAAGCATTACGACAATAAATGAGCCAAGAAAAGAGCAAGTGATGTACGAGCAGAAAAAAGTCAACACTTTGGCTGTGAGGAAACATGAAGAGATCACGAGTACAACATGAAGAGGCAAGATGAACTTGATTGTTTCAAGAAACAAAGAATCAATGCCTCGAAGAAGAAGAAGAGGAAGAAGAAGAAGAAGGAGAATAAGAAGAAGAATGGGAAGCAATAATGGAAGGCCAAGCAAAAAATGAAGGAGATTCTGAAGTATCCCTACAAGGCAATGACATCAAAATGATTATGAAGAAGCCGAAACCAAAACTTAAGTTCATCCGAAGACTTCAACCTATCAAAAGGAGAGATCCTGGAGAGATATGCATACTGATAAACATCGACGGAGACTGATTTTATTAATGGCTTATGTGATATGGGAGCCTCAATCAATGTCATGCCACTAATGGACATGTTGCACACCGATTTGAAGATCAATTGTCTCAATACCATGAATTTGCAAGTAGTAAATGACAAATTGATACCAACTCTAGGGAGAGTCTTGAATGTGTATGTGAAAGTAGGTAGATTCACATTCATCACGGGTTTTGAGGTTACAAATCACAATATGATAGATGATTTGTCTATGATACTTGGGTGGTCATTCTTGAACACTGCTAGTGCAAATTTGTACATAAGAGGTAGGAAAATAATCATGAGTATCAATGAAGGCGATGATGCTGAGAAGGTTGTCATTGTTGATTATGAAAAAGTACATCCAAATGGGAATGACATCATCATCTCCGATTTGTGGATGGAGTTTGTCGACTTAGACTCAGATTAAATGAGCTAAAAAGGTGTTGGGCTAATAATGTTGAACTAAGCACTACTGGGAGGTAGCTCAAGCTCGTATGCAACTTTTTGACCTGTCTCTTAATCACGAAAGGCCCGATGAACCTCAGTGCAAGCTTGCTTTTCACCCCAAATCTCTAAAGACCTTTTCGAGGGGAGACCTTCAAGTAGACAAAGGCTCCCTCGGCGTATGTGATATCACTGTGATACTTGTCTGCAAACGTTTTTTGTCTCTCCTAGGCACCCTTGAGTCTCTTACATATCAGTTTGACTTTCTCCATACGGTCAACAACAATCTTAGGCCCCTAAATCTCCCAATCCGCTAGTTGAGCCTAACACGATGGAGAGAGACACGGTCTATCGTATAAAACTCAAAAGGTGCCATCTCAATATTGTCCTGATAACTATTGTTGTAAGCAAACTCAAGCAATGATAGGTACTCCTCTCAGATTCACCAAACTCCAACACATAAGCCCATAACATTTCCTCGAGGACGTGAATTAGTCTCTCGGTGTGCCCATCAGTCTGAGGATTAGACATCATATTGAACTCTAGGCGCAGACCATAGTACTCCAGTATACTTCATCACATCATGGACGTATAAGTAGCATCTTCGTTTGACGTGATCATAAACGGTAACCCATGCAACCTAATAATCTATCTCTCTCTAACATTATACTGATCTGGTCAAATGTGTATTACGTGGCTACTAATAGGAAATGAGCAGACTTCGTCAGTCTATCAACAATCACCCAAATCGTGTTATTTCTCCAAACGATCCTTGGCAGTCCTCTAACAAAATCTTTATAGATGTATTCCCACTTCCATCGTGAAATAAGAACAGGTTGTAATAATCCTTCAGGTCTATAATGTTCAACCTTCACTTGCTGATAAATCCTACAGTTCCTGATGAACTCAGATACATTCGCCTTCATCCTAGGCCACCAAAAATGTCTCTGCATGTAATGGTACCTCTTACTCCTGCTTGGATGAACATTGAATCAGGAACGGTGTGACTCTTGAAGAATCTCATCTTTCGGTTTCGATACCTCAGGTATCCACAATCTGCCCCTGTATTTCATACGATATGTAGTCTCTACCCAGTCGGCACAATCATCAATCTACACTAACTCGCTGAACCTTGGGTATAGAAAATCGATCCTTTAACCATTAGACACTCTTTGTGTAGACACAGTTTGTAATGTTATTTGTGCACATATCATAAATCATCTGGCATCTAACAATCCCAACATCTCTAGGTGTCCTACTCAGCGCATCCACAACTACGTTAGCTTTTTTTAGGTGATACTTTAAAGAATAGTCGTAGTCTTTCAGAAACTCCAACCATCTGCGATGTCTCATATTTAGCTCTTTCTGTGTCAAGAGATACTTCAGACTATTGTGATAAGTGAAGAGTGTGAGTTTCTCTCCATACATGTGATGTCTCCATATCTTTAGTGCCAATACCACCGCTGCCAACTCCAAGTTGTGTGTGGGACAGCTCTTCTCATGTATCTTCAACTGTCTAGAAGTATATATAACTGTACATCTACCCTGCATCAACACGCAGCCTAGGCCCATATGAGAAGCATCTGTGTACACTAAAAATCCATATCCAGCCTCTGACAACACCAACACTGGCACATTAGTCAACAATCTATTTAGTTAAGTAAATGCCTGCTCGTACTCCTCAAACCAATCAAACACGACATCTTTTTTGGTCAATCTGGTAATCAGTGAAATGAGCTTCGAGAAATCCTTCACAAATCTATGGCAATACCTTGCCAAACCCAGAAAAATCCTGATCTCAGTGATTGACGTTGGTGTCGGCCAATCTATAATAGTTTGAATATTGGTCGGATCTACCGCAATCCCTGCTGCCCTAATAATGTGACCTAAAAACTTAACCTCAAAAAGCCAAAATTCACACTTGTTAGACTTAGCGAAAAGTTGGTGCTCCCTCAAAGATTGTAAAGTCTCCCTTAGGTGCTGCTCGTGATCCTCTCGTGTCCTCAAATATATCAACATGTCTTCGATGAAGACCATCACGAAGCAATTAAGAAACGGTTTAAACACTAAGTGCATCAAGTCTGTGAATACTGTGGGGATGTTGGTCAGCCTAAATGACATGAGCGTAAATTGGTACTGTCTATATCTCATGCAGAATGTTGTCTTGGATCTATCCTCCTCCTTTATCCTAAGCTAATGATACCCAAATCATAGGTCTTTCTTAGAGAAAAAAATGTGCTCCTCTCAGTTGATCAAATAAATTATCAATCCTCGGCAATGGATACTTGTTCCTGACTTGTGACCTTATATAACTATTTGTAGTCGATACATAGTCTAAAGGTGCCATCCTTTTACTTCACAAAAAGGACAAGTGCTCCCCATGGCGACATAGAGGGTGTGATGAATCCCTTATGATTTAAATCTTGAAGCTGAGTCTTCAACTCCTCTAACTCCCTTAGGGCCATGCTGTACGACGGTATGAAAATAGGTCTAGTGCCCGATACCAACTCAATAATGAAGTCAACCTCTTGCAATGGCGATAAACAAGGTAAATCATCCAAGAACACCTCTAGAAACTCCCTAACGACCAGAATACCTTAAAGTCTAAGTCATTGACTCTCTGCCACTGTGTACAGTGAAATCAATGCCTCCATCTCCTCCTTAGTAGCATGTCGACCTCTCGTGCCTACAGACCTCGCTGAACTACCTCTACACATGAATATCAGATGGCTTAGGATATCAAATATGAGATCTAAAATCTGAAGTAGTCGATATGAGTGTGATACGGTGATAGCCAATCCATCCCTAATATTGCTTCAAACTCTAGAATATCGAGAGCCTAAAGTCTGTAGGTAGCTCTACTCCACCTATCTCAACTGGACATCCCTCTATAAGACTATGTGAATAAACCATATCCCCGAGTGCGGTACTTAAAATCAAATGTAAATTATTTCTAATAGGTGATAACCCTATGATGCATATTATGTGACCAACAATGAATGACATAGTAGACCCAAAATCAAATAAAACATGAGCATCTCCACTACAAATAGAAACAATATTCTTGATGAGAGCTCGTGTGGTGTCGGTGTCTCTCTCCAGTGTGTACGATGAAAGCTCGGTCTGAAGTCTATCCTCGATCTTTTAATTCTTAGGCCTTTTTTTTAGGATGACTCCCACTTCTCAATCTTCATGAAATCTCTCGTCCCATGAAAGTATTTTGGCTTAAGCCTAATGAATTCCTTCATTACCTGAACCTCGACCAATGTAGTAGATGATGTGGGCATAGGGGACAGTGCAGTCTCAACATTCTCTCCTAATATTGTCACTATTGGCAAAGTCTGTACCACTGGAGTTGCTGCAATCTTCGATCTTACGTTGATATGGAATCGTGCTCTACAAGTTGATGGCGTTCGCGACACCAGCAGCTACGTAGATAATGCATATATACATATAGAAAATAACATGTACATATAAGAAATCCCCATTTCACTTTCACTTACTTCCCAACTAATAGTTTCTAGGCAAGGACCATCTGGTTTCCACATCTAAGGTTTTATTCAAGTTTATGGTATATTTATCAAAAACTAAAGGCTCTGATACCAACTGTGATGGGTCCTTTCTTAAGCTGGGGCACCGCCCGATCTAATACCATCATTAAACCCTAATATCAGCCACGTAGGAGTCAATGATGTATTAGTCAGCCTTTCTATCTAATTCTCCTTGTTTCTCGTGTTCAGGAAAAGTACAACACAATTCTCTTAATTAGTTAGTTTCAGAGTTAATTAAAACTTTTTATATAATTTATTAAGTTGTTCATAAAAGTCATAAAAATATTGTGGGAGTAAATAAAATAAATCCTAAGTATGGAAACTAAGGAAACATAGATCAGATGTATATAAAAACTACTACGACGATAAAAGTGAAATAAACATGTGTCTGGTCAGGAAACTAACGCTCAACCATATATACAACCCAAAATGAAATTGAAGGACATAAAGTTAGTAGTACATCAAAATATCAAAAGAAACATTAGACGGATGTAGGAGTACGCCATAGGCTCATAGGTAATTGTCGATCTTCTCTTTGCCGGGCCTGCTAGTCGACGGATCTGCACCCACCATTATAAAAAGGACGGTGAATACAGGAAAGTAGAAAGCGAAATTCGGAGATACTAGTCCACATTTTCAAATATATCAAATGGTATTTAAAAACATTAAGATAGCAAAAAGTTTTTGAAACTAAAATATGCTAGAAAATACTAAAGCTAAGTAAGTGAAACTAACACTAGGCTAAGTAGTGATGACCTAGGTCTGGTCGGCCGTGAGCTATGTCACATCAGCCTTTATGGCCACTCTAAAGGACGTGCTATTATCGCAACAGTCTGGTTCTCATATGTCGCATCCCCCGTGTGTAGCGCCATAATAGTGGCGAGTACTGACATCCCTAAGGAATCTAACCTCATGTGTCGCTCATCTCAAATATAGTGCAATGGACCCTATGTACTATGACTACTTTATAATTTCAAAGAATGAATCGATTATAGATGTCGAAAACTTGGCTAATTACTACAAAGCACAAAAATTAAGTGTACAAGTACATTCAACATATTCACATTCATCTCAACACTAATAGCATGCTATTGGAACATAATATATCATTTACAACAACAACGGAATCATATAGTGTAGAAATAGAGTCAACAAATCAATGCAATAATATAGATATCATGAATCAAAACTCAACAAGTGAGGAATAATAAGATAGCTCATGATATCATAAAACAAAGCATCATATAGTCATATAGACTATGGAAGAAACATTTAGATAGAAATGAAATGTAAAATAGGACCTCGACGGATTTACTTACGAATCATGCAAAATTTCCTAGCTTAAACCAGCTCCTTACTACCACAATCTCGCGTCCTACACCCCATGTCGACTCTCCAAGTTCATGTGGTTCATATTTAAGTTGCAAGTTGACCATATGTTTATATAGTAACTTATACTCCATTGATCAACTACTTCATTTATACTAATATCAATGTTATTTGTAATTAAATTTGTTTCCACCATTGCACATTACTAACTAGACTAGTTATACAGTGCGATAGCTAGAAATATTACTTTCTTATCTACATTTTTAATAGCTAGGATAAACTAAGCCTAGGTGTACTTTTTTATAGTCATTGTATGTTTTTATTTATTTAACACATATATGCCACATTTATTTCATTAGCAACTTGTATATTTAATTAACTATGAAATTGAGCTAGTGTCAATTACTATTGATTTTTATTTCCTTCTAAGCTCATCTAATATTTGAGTTAATTTATTTATTTTATGTTAATGATGAACCTAGTGAAGTATACAAAAAAATAATAACATTTAAATAATTATTGGTTGTATATACATGTCCAATTAAGCATACTTAGGTGAAAATTTCTATCACCTTAATATAGACTTTAGTGCCACAATGATAATAAATATTAGACTTTTCTATATCTCTAATTATTTAATTTATTTAGTGACTTTTTATTTATTTAATAAACTCATTAACCCATATTTTATATCATTTGCTTTTTTTGTTATTTTCTTAATTGTTTGTGTTGTCAAACTTACAATAATTATATTTAAGGGAGTTTAATCAATAATGAATTAAACCAATATTTTGGGTGAGCAACACAAATTTAGGAGCATAAATAGAAGAAACATATATGAAAGTTTAATTTGAACAATAAGAATGATAAGAAATAATTAACACCCAAGTGAGGCATTAATGGGGCATATAAACATGCCTGTTTCTAAAAAACCCAAATGAGGAAGTAGATCATGTATAAATCAAGAGAGTATAGAGAAGAAGACAATAGCTAGTACTTGCCTTTTTATTTGCTTCTCCTAAGCTTGTTGTTAAGGCTTCAATAATGTGCAAGCTCATATATATATATATATATATATGTGTGCGCGCGCGAGCGTGTGCACTCGCGCGTGTGCGCTCCTTTATGTGTATGTGTACCCTTGATTTGAAGCTTTAATGAGCGATTTGGTTTCAAATTGAAGAAGATGAAGTTTAGTCTACTTTGAAATATAAAATTTGAATTTTCGATACTTATATATGTGGGGTTTCATTGTAAATACTAAATACTTAGTTTGTGTGTGCATGTAAATAATTTCTCTAACAAGGGTTCATAATCAATTTAATTGTAAGCCTATCACTTGTTGCCTATGCTAGACACTTGTATTTCATGTTTGCACTCATTTTGACACTTGTGTAGCACATTGAATCGATAACCTCAAATTATGTGCTCGCACCTCGGTTTGTGTGCTCATTTACTAAAAACTAAGTTATGCGCCAAAATTCGTCTAACGTCCGATTTAAATACCTTCTATTGAGTCGGACTCGTGTCAGACCAACAATTATTTTGTGCCAATTTTGTACCTATATTCTTAATGTTTAACATTCGGATATTTTTGACTTACCTATCATTCTCTATTCGATCCCACATCGGCACACATTTTGAGATGTATCCCCGCTCTCGCCTCGACGCCTATACATAATAAGTAGGAATGACTTAATGATTCTACACAAATACAAAACACTATTAGAAAAAAATAAAATATACCTCGGTCACATGCCTCGGTTAGTGTGCGAATCTCAATGCAGGTCCCACATCACAGATCGGTGATCCTGATTACGGATAAATATGAGATTAGAAATTTGGGCCATGACATTTATATTTTATTTTAAAGCACTTAAAGTGGAAAGCATAGTAGTGTATAAATCTTTCATTTTTTTTACTATTTGAATGCTTAGGTAGTATATATTTGGTTATATAGAGTACTATGTAATGAATACGTAGTTCATTTGCATGTTCATGCCTTTGATTGAGGATGAGTAGCGTACAAGTGTCTTGTGATATAAACTCAAGAGAATGTTTTAAATTTTGAAGAAAATAATAAAATATAGTAACAACGGTATGATTTCATGATTAGAAACCAAGAGTTAGGGAATACCTTAAACTTGAAACAAAAGCAAGAAAGTAGAACATTTATTGTGGAAAAAGTTAGATCTCTAAAGGTTTTTATAATAAGTGTGAATCCTACTTGAATAGAAAGCAAATAAAGACTTATTGCAAATAGGGGAAGAAATAGGCATTGTAAATGAAAAGTTGGAGTTAGCTTACTTGATTTAATTAAAGTGAGAAGTGCTAACAAGAGTTTTAGATATATAAAAAATGAGAGGATCCCACAAGAATGACATATCACATGATTTAGAATCAATGAATTAATATTCAAACACCAATAATGTCATGAAGCAAACTCATGAAACAAGATAAAACAACAAAGGCATGGCATCAAAAGTACAATAGATACATCAATCCAAATGACTGTAAAGAAAATGCTCAAATAAAAAATAAAATGGAGAGAAATATCTCAATCTATTTACTTACAATCCACGTAAATTTTCTAGCTTAATTGGCCTCCCGACACCTCAAAACACATACCCGAACCACTGAGACTCTTCACTAGGCTCCTAGTATTATTAGCTATGTTTTAGAGTGTGTTCAGATGGTGTTATATAGGTTTAGACTAAGTTAAATGGTTTTAAAGTCTTTATTAATATTGCAAAAAATTGTGTTGTCTAGAGCACTTAGCGCACTGGGTATTATATCTAGCACACTAGAAACCCGTTTAGCACGCTATTCATACTCATTAGCGCGCTACACTTAGATAGCGCACTAACAAGCACACCTAGCGCGCTATGCACTGGAAATCTCAGAAATCCTGCATTATGAGTTTCTTGGTTTCCTCCTCCAAATAGCTATCTCCAAAGCCTTGGATCCATGTTTACTTTCACCACAGACCTAACACATCCTCCAAAGCCACAAGAATAGTTTACACTTCATATATAACCATCAAATTATAAATTTTCACAAAACTAAAGGTGTAGATAAACTTAACAAGTTGTAAATCACCTCTAACTTGATTATTTCCCTTCAAAGTCACCAGAATTTCTCACAAACTCCTTAATCTTTTTCTTTCTCTTCTTCTCTTGCTTATAATGAGTCCATTTGCATGAGATCTCCACGTACACCTTAAAATATATATAGATAAGATTCAATTATGGCCCTTGATCTTAATATATACACCCATTTTGAGGCTAATCTAATGGCTCATATCTTGATCTACAATCCAATACCTTCCACTAACTCATCCTTGATAACACACATATTTAACTCAATTTGCCTTAGGATGGTGTCCATACGTATCACGAGGAACATCAATAGCTAATGTTTTATTTTTCTAACTTATGTTATATTTATGTAAATCAAACTATAGACACATTGATTTAGTTATTTAAAGTCGTATTAACATAAATTATACTTACCACATCACTCTCTACCCCAGTCCCACATCATCAGGCATCTCGAGGTGCATCCCCATTTATGTCTCGACATTTATTCATAAGTAGCAGTAACTTAGTAGTCTACACATATAAAATACACTAGGCATACATCATAGCAAATCTAACGTATACCTCGGCTACAATGCCTCGGTCAATGCACATATCTCGATCCAGGACCCACATCACAGGTCAATGACCCTGATTAAGAAATTAAACTAAAATTAGGAATTTAGGTCGTGATAGTGTCATTGACTTCATCATTGATCATATTCCTGACACCAAACCTATATTTATTCCTCCGTACCGTATGGCACCGAAATAATTACGTGAGTTGCATACTTAGCTCGAGGAGTTATTATAGAAGGAATTTATCCATCCTAGTATGTCACCGTGAGGAGCACCAGTTTTTTTAGGGAAGAAGGGTGAAACCTTACGTATGTGCATTGATTATAAATAGCTTAATATGGTGACTATCAGGAACAAATATCCATTGCCCAGAATAGATGACTTGTTTGACTAGTTGAAGGATGCCAGATATTTCTCGAAGATTGGTTTGAGGTCTGGTTATCATCAACTAAGGATCAGGGATGAGGATATCTTGAAGACAACTTTCAGTACTCGCTTTGGGAACTTTGAGTTTACGATGATGTCGTTTAGGCTCATTAATGCTTCTGCTATGTTCATGGACTTGATGTGTAGTGTATGAAAACCTTATACTAACTAGTTCATCATCATGTTAAATGATGATATTTTGATCTCTTCAAAGACTCAAAAAGAGCATTCAAACCAACTCAAAGTTACATTGAAGACTCTAAAAGATAATCATATATATGCCAAGTTTAGTAAGTGCAAATTTTGGTCTTCAGAAGTCAAGTTTCTTGGACATGTGGTTAATGCTAAGGGTATATCTGCTGACCCAAAGAAAGTTGAGGAATTCCAGGATTGGCCTACTTCTACAACACTGTTAGAGGTTTGGAGTTTTCTAGGGGTTAGCGGGTTATTGCAAACGATTCATTGATGGTTTCTCTCGTATTGCTCTGCCAATGACTCAGCTAACACAGAAGGATGTGGAATATGATTGGTCTGATGAGTGTAAGGCTGCCTTCAAAGATTTTAAAAGTTGTTTGACTACGAAGTCTGTTCTTACATTACCTCAATCGGGGAAAGAGTAAGTAATTTATATTGATACTTCTTATGCAGGCTTGGGTTGTGTGCTGATGCAGGAAGGCAAGGTTGTAGTTTATGCTTGAAGGCAACTTAAGATTCATGAAAGAAATTTCCCAGTTCATGATCTTGAGCTTGCTGCAGTTGTGTTTGCCTTGAAGATTTGGAGGCACTACTTGTACGATGAGAAATTTACAGTATTTTCAGATCATAAAAGTCTGAAATATTTGTTTACTCAGATTGAATTGAGTATAAGGCAGTGTAGATGGCTTGAGTTCCTCAATGATTATGATTTCACTCTAGTGTACCATTGAGGTAAGGCAAAAGTGGTTGTTGATGCCTTAAGTAGGAGAATAACAAGCAAAAAGAAGGTAGCTATTGTCAGAGCTTCTCAGTTTAGACTTCTTGAGGAAGCTTCAGTGATGATGATTTGTGAAACTCCAGCTTGCACATCATCAACCGAGATAGCTAGTTCTAGAGCTACTAATATGTTCTTCGATGCTTAGTTTTGAGCTGAACCGGAGATGATTCAGCAGGTGTTTGATTGTCAATAAGCTAATCAGGATTATATAACACTTTAGAGCTTAGCGGCTAGCATGGATCATCCTGATTAGTCAGCTTCTAGTGATGGTGCGTTTTGGTTAAGAGATAGAATGTGGATTCCAATTTAAGATCTATTGAGGCAGGAGTTGCTACAGGAATCTCATAGATATCTTTACTCTATTCATCCAGGTAATATTAAGATGTATAGTAATATGAGGCGTATTTATAGGTGGCCCGGTGGTCGTGGCCGTAAGTATCACAGACCGATTTCAGTAATAGTGTGACCAACTTACGTTGATTATGGATATCGTCCTCAAAGAAAGGTGTTTGCACTAAGTATGTACCTAGTCAAAATTACTTGATTGATAAGGAAATCCTTTTTAATTAGTTTTTACAACTAAAGTATTCTAATCTAACAAAAAAATGTAAATAACTATAATTCTTATATTAAGGTTATCTTAGTTCACAACTTTACCTAGGTAACGAAATACTATGATTTTCGACTCACTTTCTCATATTTATTATGTGTATATGCAATACCTAATTAGAATAGATAGATTTCCTTCAAATCAACTTCAACTTACTGTCGTGACGGAAAAGATTTAAATGTGCAAACTAAAACTCCACCTATCGGTGTGAATAACGTAAGCTCCAAATTGCTTTAAGTTCCAAATCTTTAGATTCATAAGCAAATAATTTTACTATTCGTATCTCCTTAATCAACAAATATCTATCGATGTTGTATATTTTACAATTGTACCGTCCATATCTGGCTTAAAAGCTTCAATGGCCATGATAACTTATAGAACCTAGTATCAACAAACACGTGATCAAGATGTTCGTAGCATTATGCTCAGAATTAATACAAATTCTAACCATTCCACTTTTTAACGTCCTAAACTATTCATATTTATAGCATAGCATTTATACCATAAGATCCATTCATCCGTAAGATTAATGAATTACTCACACTTCATTGAAACAAACATGCACACAGTGGTATTCATTGAAATCAGAGATATAAAAAAATAACTTCAATTAAATCAATAAAAATAATACCCGAATCGTGAAACGTGAGTCTTCAATGTCTTCGCTTCCATAAATCTTTTTAATACTCAAAATTAAAGTAAACTTACACTAAACTATGATAAAGGTTGCTAATGGGGGTAATTGGTGAGTTTACCACATTCTAATATCTATTTATACTTCTAAAGTACGTTTGAGAATAATTAGAAACATTAATATAAAATTTCACTCGAAATAGAACTCTAACTTTCTATTTTCTTCTGTCTCGGTGCTGTCTGTAAGTGGTCCCGCGCTGTGTGTTCAAACTCATGGTGCCGTGACAGCTTCAGTCACTTTGTTTGCATTTTCTCCATTCAATAGACTTGGCACTCGACGTTCCTCGGCACTGTCCCTTGTCCTTCACAGTGTCGTCATTGCCCCGGCCATCCTGACTCACTTTCTTCTCTTCCATGATCTCGCACATTGTGCCTTCATCTTCCCACGATGTGCCTTCATCTCCCACGGTGCCAACCATCATTGTTACGACGCCAAACCCACTTTGCTATATTTTAGCTTTGTTTCTTCATGACTTCACTCATTTGTCTCTTTTATGCCTTGTACACCTGAAAATACATAAACATCATCAATTTGAGCTCATTTCGAGATATTTATACTAATTATACTATTAAACTAACCCTATATATAAGTCTAAATAATTACTTATCAAGTACTTCCAAACTTAAGATTTTGCATATTCCGAGCAAATGTGTATTTTACTAAGTATTCTAACTACTCCTATCACTCTAGTTCACATTTATTTTACATTGTTCATGGAGTATCCTTTAATTCAATTAAGTTCAAGTTAATAATCAACTCATGAGTTTTTCTTTGCAAAAACTTATATTTTCAAGACATGTAGTAATTGTAAAATCTCATGATTTCTCATTAAGCTTAGGAATTCACAAATAAGCTTAGATCAAACTAATTTTGGTAGACTTTAGCACGTCAAAAGTCTATAGGATTTAATATCATTGGAAAGAAAACATAACTCAATTAAGCTACTAGTTCTCGAGCTAAATCTTTTATTTGAATAGTGTTACTCTAACTTCTACCTTGTTTCATTATTTTTATCTTTATTTTCTTTTCTTCTTCTCTTTTCTCCTTATTTTTTTTAATTCACGGTCCCTGCTCCTTTTCCTATTGATTCCATTTTTCCTCACTTTTTCTAACCATCAAGTTCTCTACTCTATTTCATGTAGAACTTGTGCTACACTCTATATCTTTTATTTTTAAAACTCTTGTTAGTACTTCTCACTTTCACTCTATCAAGGAAGTTAACTCCAACTTTTCATAAAAAAATAACTATTTCTTCCCCTCTTTGCACTAAGTCTTTATTCATTTTTTATATTCAAGTAAGATTTACACTTAATATATAATTCTTTTGAGATCTAACTTTTTCCACGAAAAGTGTTTTAGTATTCTTCTTGCTTTCTTTTAATTCATGGTCTTCTCTAACTTTGTTTCTAATCATGAAATTATACCGTTGTTTGCTACATGTCTCATTTTCTTCAAAAATTTTTAAAACAACCTCTTAAGTTTCATATAAACAAGACACTTGTATTTTACTCATCCTCGATTAAATGCAAGAACTTTGTAAATGAATCATTTATTCATTACATAGTGCTATATATATAATCTAATCTATACTACCTAAACATATTCAAATAATAAAATAAATGGAATAGAATACACTAACATGTTTTCCTCTTTACCTTCTTCAAAATTAAAATTTTAACGATCATACTTGCAGCGTTTATCCTTATTTCAACCTTTCTTACCGATTTCCATAGTGTAGTGTAGTTTTAATGCCCTCAAACTTAAACCAAACCTTGTCCTCAAATTTTAAAAATAAGCCTAAAATATTAAAACACTAAACACACAAACATATAATAACACAAGATATTAAAATAATAAACTAAACATAAAATTGAAATGACTAAATAAATAAAAAAGTATCCAAATGTAAAGGTAATCAATATTAATGTATCTCTTATCTCCCCAAGGTCTAAAAGAAATCCTAAGCCTCTAACATCAGGATTGTGTATCATCATCAGCATTTGCATCATCAATTCCAACATAGGATGGTGTCAAATTATGCTCTACCATTCGGCTCTGCACCACATCCGGATCAAACACATAGTTTGGTGCTGGTGGAAAGCCTAAAGATATATCTTTAGGTCTCAATTGTTTGCTCCATGTCTCTCTGATGATCTGCAAACAACATGAAGATCCGCTGCCCATTCAGTCGGTTTTCCATTCTTCTCTGCCTATATTGTTCATATCTAAACAAGGTTTCTTGATACTGAGCCCTATCCTCTTTATATTGTTTCCTCATCTCAGCAATCTATAGCCTCTACTACCGCAAAGTCAAGTCCTCTTGTGGTACTGGTGCCTGTGGTAGAGGAGGTGGTGGGAAAACCTTAGGACCATTTAAGTCATGCTCTCCTATAAGGTCTAAAAACTCATAGCCCTCAACAAATCCTTGCTGGTGATGCTCCTCCTCTCCATATCCTTCGTTTTCCAGCTCTTGGGCTAACTCCGTTGTTGTTGTTGTTGTTGATCTTCTTTCTGCTTGGCCAAAATTCAGCCTCAAGTCTATTGCCCTCATCTCTTTCCCTCTCATCCTCGGAGTCTTTATAACAAGTTGGTGATTTAAATGCTAACATAAACATTTTATCCATGGTTGGTTGGGCATTAATATCAAACTCTTCATCTTGAAATAGTTACATTCTGACCTTTAAGCGAATCTAAGTAATCAAAATTGGAAAAAACAATTTTTTTTCTCTTTCTGAAATAATGGACTCCCTTAGATTGTTGTAAATGATCTCGCCCATGTTGATTTCCTCGTACTTTGTGATCTCAAATAGACAAGTCGCCTTTGGCTTATTGATCTCACCTTGCTGAGTGGTGGGGTATAATGAAGCAACAAGAAAGTATTGCCACATTCTATAGAATTTCCTCATACTCCCTTTCTTAATGCACTTTTGCACATTCTCAGTTCCCATTACCCATATTTGTTAACCTTAAATAACCAATACCCGCTTTATGGCTCTAAAAATGTATAGGTTACAGGGTTTCTCATATAAATCATCTGAAAAACTTGGGTCAGCTAAAACCATACACAAGTGCTCCAACCCATAGATAATATTAATTTCACGCACATTAAAGGAAACAAACACCCTTTTCACCTTCACTGGATCATTCTTCATAGTAAACTTAGCATTGGCATAAAATTCGTACACAATTTCATTCACTCCTTTAACTTCATTCCCTCTATATTCTTAAGTAAATCGTTCCCAACCTTGTTGCCTAATGAAGTTGTTTACTCTTTTATCATACTTGACCGACAAATTAATTCCTCTTTCCCAAATGAACTCTCTAGGCTCAATTACCTCGTACATATCCTTAACTTCTCTACTAATGAAGTACTTGGACTTAAATGGCTAGGGTTCATCCTCATTTGGATATCTTGAGGATGATGCTTCACAATTATTTGCTCTCACTCGACTCACTTGCCTCCTTGTTCTCGGCATTTTCTCTTAATTTACACAATAACATAATGCAATATGGATATTGAAATCACTTAAAATCAAAATTATATATTACAAGGGTTATTCACATGCCAAATAATGCAAAAGACATATTCTAGGTCTCTATAAGTCACATTGATGCTCAACACTCACATAACTTGAAATCCTTATCAAACAACCTCACATCCAAAATTTATGCAATTTCATCAAGATTTCTCAAAATCTCAAAACATTCTAATGAAATTGTAAATTTATCTTAATGTCGGACTACTTTCTGGTGTAGAATAGTCCTCCAACCCTCTATTACTCCAAGCCCTCTCACTTTTCTTACAAATTAAAACCCTAGTGATTTCTTGAATCAAATCCCCGAATCAAAGCCCTAGCTCTCCATTTTGTGCAAATCCACAATGCACTCTCTCCTTTCACTATTTATCACTAGGAACTCTCTTTTCTCATTTCAATATGATTAATCTTGGGTTCTAGAGGGATATATGCTTGCTTGGTGGTGTTTCGAATAGGTTGCAAATGTGAAAGATGTGGATGAAGTGGGGTTTAAAACCCACATCCTCGACACTTGCGTCGTCCCTTATTGGGCACGACACCGTGACAGCGCCACGATGGCGTTAGTGGTACTATGAGGTTTTTTGTGCATTGCTTGGTGTTATACTGGCACCGTACCTGATACCCCACGGCAGCGTGTGTTAACCCGCATGGCGTCGAGTTGTTTGTCTATGTTTTTTGCATATATTTTTCATTAATTCCTCTTTGGCTCTCTCTCAACTTTGTGCATCACTACACAAGATGTCCTGACTACGTGAAGTTCAAGTACATATAAAAATTCCATAAAAATTCACCCATGATTTGCCCATGTACCTTACCTTTAATGCTTAAAATTCATTGATCTCTTACGCTCTTTACTAAGTTTGTTGAGACTTATCCATTACGAAGAATCGTCACTCGGCAAATGGTCACACTTGCACATTTAACACAAATTTTCAAAAGTTAGAAAACTATTACGTTTGAATTGTCCTTGACTAAACTAAATAACTATTTGACAGACTAAAATTTATTAACTTGAAACTTAAAACCCTTGGGCTGTATCCCAGTAGCGCTTAGTTTAACATCATTAGCTCGATGCCTTTTTGCTCGTTTAGTCCGAGTCTAAATCAAGATACTCCAGTTGTAGATCAGAGATAATTATATCATTCCTGTTTGGATGTACTTCTTCCCCTTCAACATACAAAATCTTTTCGGCATCATCTGAGACGACCCCAATTCTTATAACCAGGGCCGCTGCGGCCTAAACCATTGCCAAACCCCTTGAGATAACATAGCTAGTCGGGCGATGATCTTGTTTTCCTTAACCTGCGGAAATAATACAAAACAACCTACCAAAGACTACTAAGACATATAAATAGTGCGAAAGAAAAGTCTTTTATGTCTATTAGGTGCAGAAATAAAATACAAAGTCTTACCAAAGCTTAACAACTAACCTATGGATTTCACAATGTTTACGCATGGTAAAATCCCATGTTCATTACATAATGTCTCAAAATCAATGAAATAAAAATAAGATAACCTTGCAAACAAGAAAAGAGATCTACACTACGACCTTTCCCTTTCCTTTATCTTAAACATTAGTTGAGGTACCTGGAGGGGGAAAATAGTAGGGAGAGCAATATTTCAACTGGCTTTGTAAAGCATAAGCCTGCTTTACCCTCAACCATCCAAGTAATACCTAATGCAATAATAACTAACATGCAACAAAGGATTTTAAGGAAACCTATCATCATATTGGGCAAGAAACAAGTACAAAAGCAATGGTACTACAAAATGCAAGATAGAATAAACAGTGCCCAAACATGATAATCCAAGAAATTTGGAATGATACATGAATGTCATATAATCAAAAGAAGTGGAAACTAGATAATTCAATAACCGTGAGCAGGACACGTACATAACACATCAAAGGGGACCTCGAATAGCTCACCAAGACATCAAGGCTACACTTATGAAATTAGAATAGATATACACATCGATATTTCATAAACACCATGGAAGAAGGTACTGGTGGCTGGCGGCTCTCCAATACAAGGTGTAAGCATGCATTTATCAATACCAGTATACTAGTTCCACAAGCATTCATATTTGAGAATACAAACGATATAGCAAGCAAGATCAATAACAATGTAGAGATAGATTCCAATGAATTTCACAATTCGACACATGATTTTTATCATAACTAGTATCAAGGCATGATTGAGAATAAAACAACACTTACCTCAAAGAGCTACTATCCTATCCAATCCTAGCTAAGAAAATCGTATCTGATTCTCCTCATGTCTACATTAGTATAGGCTCACATTTGTGTTATAAGAATGTTCGTTTGAGGTAAGTTTACTCATATTCATATTAATATCTTGAAAATGATTAAAAAGCCTTTTCGAATAAGTGTCACGCCTTTTCCATAGCGATAAAGGTTTTTTGAGGTTAGTTACCACTTCCCTGTATTATATATCGATTAAAACATGATTAATTCAGAAAATAGGAAATAAATTTAATTCTGGAAAATAGACCTGCGTCATCCCAGCGCCCCGTAGATTTACCCACATGGCATTGAGTGAGATCGATGTCCTACAAATGGATAAACCAAAACTATGACTCAATGATTTGTCAATGACATATGTTATACGTCACGACGCTGATGGATCGATAGGATCGTATCATCATTCTCAGTCAGCGTTGTACGGCCTGTAAGCGAGGCGCTGGCGTGATGCTAGGCACAAATTAATAATTCGTGAAGTCAAAACAAAATCTGAATTCTCTAGCAACACACGCCAACCCCCTAGGTTCGATACACGATCAAAAAGTAGTAAAACACATGCTTTAAAACCATAAAACACTTCCATTAATCACATTCAAGATCCAAATCTAATCAACCATTAAATCATTGATTTCTATACTATTTTGAATCAAAACATAGGTACAAGATTTGAATCCCCAAATTAATATGAAAATCAACAAAGGCAAGGCAGAGATGAATAAAAAAAACGCAATGGTTCATCTCCTACCAAAACCCCCTTAAATGATGGTTCCTTTAAAACCAATTTATGAATCAAAAGAGTGGAACAATAGAGAAGATGGTGAGTGATTTAGATAATCTTGGTGACAACTTGATTGAGTTCCCTCTCCTCCACCAAATCCACTAAGAAAGGTCTCTTAGGGTTCTCTCCAAAATCTCTTCATAGTGAAATCAAGAAAATTGGTTTAAAGCCCAACTTTTGGTTTAAATACCTAGTTAGTGAGATTAGGTTTTGATTGTCTAATCATAACCCTACATCTCATCTTGATGGATTTAAGTTCTACAATGATCCTAAAGCCCTCTTTTGATCTATCCATTCTTTTTTTTTACGAAGGTACCCTCATTTATATTTACAATCTTTGCTATTATGTCTTATGTAAACCATCTAGCAAGTCATTTAAGTTTGTTCTCCTTCACTTAGGCTAAGTTTCACACCTAAGCCAGCTAGTATTATATAGTACACACATGTAATTACTCAATTTCACAAATATCATGCATATATACTAAAATAACCTCGATGTAGGACAATTTACCAGAATATAATTTAGGGGCATTTCATCATTATCCTCATTGATACTCATTATGATCTTTTTCTTCTTTGTGTACAAGTTTGCATAGGCAGTGTTTAAAAATGGTCGCCCAAGTATCATAGACACATCATCATCCACATTGTGATCTATTCCGCGATGAATGTGAATCTACCCACTTTCACATGCACATTCAAAACTCTTCCTATAGTTGGTATTAATTTGCCTTCAACCACTTGCAAATTCATTATATCAAGACAATTGATCTTCAAATCGACGTGCAACATGTCCATTATAGGCATGACATTAACTGAGGCCCCCGTATCACATAAGACATTTCTAAACCGATGCCCATCAATGCTTATAGCTATGCATATTTCTCCAAGATCTCTCCTTTTGATTTGTTGAAGTCTATGTATGAACTTGAACTTTGGTTCTGGCTTCCTAGGAACCACCTTGATGTTATTTCCTTTCGATGCTTCTTCAGAAGGGCCTTTATCTTTTTGCTTAGCTCTCCATTGTTTCTTCCCTTTCTTGTTCTTCAAGACATTGATTCTTTGTTGCTTGAGTCCTTCAAGTTCATCTTGCCTGACTTCCATTTCGTTCTCATGCATCACTTCATGCTTCTGCATAGCCAAAGTGCTGACTTTTTTTGGCTTGTACATCACTTGCTCTTGTCTTAGCTCGTTCTTTATCGTAGTGCTCATCATGTGAATAGCACTAACTTTCTCCTTGGGATTTATGATCATGTTACTCAGTAATTGTCCTTCCTTCCTTGAATTTAAGGCAAATGCTAATTGACCAATCTGTCTTTCAAGGTTCTTGATGGATTGTGATCTCTCATCATCCATTCTTTTCATAGATTAATTCACTCCTTCCATCTTTTTCTCGTGCTTCTAATGCCGCTCCCTGTGTTCATGTCCACGGGGTGCAAGTATTTCTCCATTGACTTCAATGAAGGCATCTCTTTGCTTTGCCCTAGCTTCCTTTGATGGGCTCGTTGATCGAAGACTAGAGATAACTTCAGTGCATTATCGGGATTTTCATATGAGAAGTTAGGGTTGTTGTTGTGTCCTTGATAAAACCTTTGAGGGGACATTCCTCTCAGCCTGAAGTTGTTTCGATAGCCTTGATTGTTCATGAAGTTGATGTTTTCATACTCCATTCCTTATTGCATGTTCATTTGATTAACCACCATGGCTTGGTAATTAATGGGTTATTATATCACCTGCACTTATGGACCTTATTATCCCATTTGAAGCTTTGCCATTTGACTATTCAGGTTAGATAGTTGTGTCATAATCGAAACTTGCAAATCAATCCCATATACACCTGTTGGTTTTCTCACTGTGGAACAATTACAAGTTGTAGAGTTTTGAGACATAAGATCTAGGAGATCCAATGCTCTATCCTTATCCTTAGTTAGTAGAGAGCCATCTATTGCGACATCTACTAGTGTTCTCGTGCTATGGTTCACCCCATAGTAGAAAATATGGAGCTGTGCCCATTTCACGTATCCATATCCGGGACATCTCCTCATCATTTTCTTGAATTTTTCCCAAGCCTTGGTAAGAGACTTGGTGTTTTCCTGCTTGAATTGATTGATTTCCAATTTCTTTTCATTGACCTTCACTGGGGGAAAGAACTTGTCTAGAAATCTTTCATTGATTTTCGCCTAGGAGGTCATACTTAGTCCTTGGAATCAAGATTTGGCTTTCCCACCTATGAGAATAAGAAAAGTCTCATCTTGATCGCCTCTTTTATAACTCTGGTAATATGAACAGTGTCGCACTTCTCCAAGAAATTATCTACATTTGCAACGGATCTTCATCGGCTAGCCCGTTGAACAAGCTATTTTGCACCATGTTGATTCGAGACGGTCTCAGTTCAAACTCGGTGGTGTTGGCTAGAAGCCTCATCACTCCATTGTAAGTCTCTTGAACTTATACATGAAATAGTCATGAAGGCATCTCTTTCCCGTACTCTATTCTGCATTACCAGATCATCTTCGGGTTGGTTATTCTCTCGGCCCTATTGTTGGTTTCATGTTTGATCCTTAGCCATCTTGATTCCTTTTTTCTATTTCCTTTGTTGGTTCTGTCAATCTCAGGGTCATAAGACTCTAAGTCCTTCTCTTCTTTGCTATACTTACACTAATTCTCCTTGAAAAGAAAATACAAAAGATCAAGTGCAGATGTCAAACTTGAAACTCAATCCTTTTTATTTTTTCTTTTTGTTTTTATAAATCTGAAAGTAAGGTACTTAAAATAAAACTTAGCAATTTTTCAAACTAAGTCTAAGTGCCTACATATCCCCGATAATGGTACCAAAAACTTGGCCATGGCTGTAAGTATAACGACTCGATTGCAGTAATAGTGTGACCAAATTACGTTGATTACGGATATCGTAAGGTGTTTGCACTCAATACGTACCTAGTCAAAATTACTTGATTGCTAAGGAAATCCGTTTTTAATTGGTTTTTATAACTAAACTATTCTAATCTAAAAAAATAATGAAAATAACTTTAACGGTTATATTAAGGCTATCTTAGTTCTCAACTTCACCTAGGTAATGAAATACTATGCTTTTCAACTCACTTTCTCATCTTTATTATGTGTATGCAATGCCTAATTAGAATAAATAGATTTCCTTCAAATCCACTTCAACCCATTGTCGTGACGAAAAAGATTCTAATGTACAAACTAGAACTCCACCTATCGGCGTGAATAATATAAGCTCCACATTGGTTTAAGTTCCAAATATTTAGATTCATAACCAATTAAATTTACTATCCGTGCCTCCCTAATAAATAACTATTTATCGATGTTGTATATTTTACGGTTGTTTCATCCATATCCAGCATAAAATCTTCAATGGCAATGATAATTTCTAAAACCTAATATCAACAAACACATGATCAAGATGTTCATAGAATTACGCTCAGAATCAATACAAATTCAAACCATTGCACTTTTTAACTTCCTAATCTATTCACGTTTATAGCATAACATTCATACCATAGGATCCATTGATCCCTAAGATTTATAAACTACTTGCACTTCATTGAAGCAAACATGCACATAGTGGTATTCATTGAAATCGGAGATATAAAAGAATAACTTCAATTAAATCAATAAAAATAATACCCAAATCACCACACGTGAGTCTTCAATGTCTTCGCTTCAACTTACGATAAACTTATCGTAATCGGCCCATGGTTCCCGAAGCTTTGCATTGACCAATACTCTCCCCAAGTCATTCATGTTAGAATCTACTAACACGATCGTGTAAGCCACAACAAACATGAAGAATAATAATTAGAGGGAAACATGATGCTCGCAACTACGGCTCATGTATCCATGTGTTAGCAGCAACTAACACTGTGACGACCCCTCTCCTAATCTAGGGCACCACTCGGCCTAATCCCGTAATTAAGCCCTAATCATATCCACGCAGGACTTAACTACGTATTAGTTAGCCTTTACAACCTAGACGCCTCTTTTCTCGTGTTCAGGATAAGTTACACTAGTCCTACCAGTTTATAAAATTTAGAGTTAATTAAAACTTTTTATTAAATTAATTAATTAGCGAAAGTCTTATTGATTATGCGGAAGCAATTAGTAACTTATGTGGAAGCCATTCATAAAATCCTAAGTCTGGAAAACCAAGAAATGACATCACATATATAAAGTCCTCAAAACGTAGTGAAACAGTAAAATAGTTTAAGTCAAGTCGGGGAAACTAATGCTGAACCTAATATACAACCTCAAATAGTATCCGAAAGACATATATAACATATACAATTAAAATACCAAAAGAAGACCTACAATCGATGCAGTGACGCGCCGCGGGCTCAGGGATAATCGCCGATCTTCTCTTTGCCCGGCCTGCTGGTAGACGGCTCTGCACCCACCGTCATAAAAAGGACGGTGAGTACAAGAATAAAATAGTAATCCCCGATGACAAGTTTAATTTGCATTTCCAAATATTCAAATGATATTTAAAAGCATATAAATGGGAAAACATGAAAATAAACCATATGCGAGTAAATACCAGAGTTAAACAAGTAATACTGACACTAGGCTAAGTAGTGGTGATTTAGGTCTGGTCGGCAATGAAACATGTCACTCCGACTCAATAATCATATAGCACAAGGGACTCTAACCCAAGTGTTACCAGGGACTCTAACCCCGGTGTGTAGACCACCTCATGGACTCTAACCCCGAGTGTCATACAGTGTCAAGTAACATGTGCCGACATCCCCTGGGACTCCAACCCCGTGAGTCGCGCACACCTCGATTGAGTACGGGACCTAAATGCAAAAACTACTTTTTAAATTTCAAGAAATACCAAGTATGGATTGTCAAGGCATAGGCACATCTACACACCTAAACAAATAAGGAATACAAGTCCTCTTAAACATTTATAAGATATTCACTAGCCTAATAGCATTCTATTTATCATTCAATTCACATTTAAAACAACAATAATAGATATAGCATGGGATAGAATCAATGAATCAAATCAAATAAATGGATATCATGCAAACTACACTCATCAAGTGAGCATAGACACAAAGAACACATGATATATAAGAATACAAATGCAAAATAGTCAAAAGGACTATGCAAGGACAACAATTAATAGAAATGAATTGCCAAGTAAAGTTGTAATTGCGTATACTCACAACAACAAAGTAAAGTCCTAGCTTTACTAGCCTCCCGATACTCCAAATCTTGTATTCGCTCTCCCGTACCCTTTTTCTAGGTTCTTGAGTTTGGTGTCTCATTAGTTCAAATATAGTGGGTTTAAGCTCAATTTAGTGGTGTTTATTGTGTATTCAAATTGGTTCAATAGACTTTAAAACAATCTTCCTAAATCAGCCCCTAGAGTCTAAATTAAGTTTCAATTTCAGTCCTACATTTTAATGCACTTTTAGGCATGAAATGGTCAAAATATCAAAATCCTCCATTAGTAGTATTATTGTTGGTCTCTCTCTTATATTTCTGGAAAGGTTTAGTTTTGAAAATTCTGATTTAAAATGAGAGAGATGTCATGATTTTACTAAACATGGGTCTAATTGGAATTTAATCCGACCAGCGGATTTAGAAAATCTATTTCTCCTAATATATAGCTCCTAAAAATGTATTTTTTGGTCACAAGGCCTAAAATATACCCAAATACAACATACTAAAATATCAGATTATTTGGATAAGTAGTTATGGAGTTATGCCATTAACAAATTTAGTTTCAAAACTTTCCTTTTTAATTCCAATACCTATTTGTAGAACATGTTTGAATATAAAAACATTTGAATAAAAATACCTTCAGTTAAGCAAAGTTATTACCCTTTGAATAATCTTTCAAATGCCACTGGTTTGGATCAATTTGGATCTAAAATGGGCCGATTGTGAGCAAATTACCCAGGTTGATTCCTAATACAACATGCAGAATTCTAGTTTTGGTGTTGCAACTTCAAAAATTCATATCTTTATGATTTCAAAACCAAATTAAGAACTTCAAAATAGCTAGATTATCATCTTGAAATGAGGAATCTAAATATATAAATCAATTGCAAATACTCAATCATATACCATCTGAAATTAGCCTAAAACCAGAACTTGTTCTAATTTCAACTAAAAAGATGTGTACCTAGTTGATGTAGCACCCTAGCTTGAGAATTTCTCACCAACTCCCATGGATTCCTTCAACACCTTGATGATTCACTCCTCTCCAGCAATTCCTTCTTCTTCTCCAGAAAAAATGAATGAGTGATTTGGTTTGCATGTTGTTTGATCACTAATATTATATATTAAGGTGATGTTCCTTCTTAGCCCTTGATCTCCATGGATTTATGTATCTCGAGGAACATCCAATGGTCCACCTCTTGCCATATATCCCACTAACCCCACTATCTCAACCTCAAGTGACACCATTTCATTATTCACCTAGTTCCTAGATGTGCCAATGTGTATCTCTAGACCAATCTTATGCTTTCTATTTAATTTACTCAACTATAGGCCTTTAATTTGATTTACATTAACAAACACAACCATAGGCTTATAATTAATTCCTTGTTTCATATTAGTATTAAATAAGAGTTACCAAAATGCTAACTACCCGGTTCCCTAGCTCGCATGCTACTCGAGGCGTGTCCCCTCTCTCGTCTCGATGCCTACAACTGTATAAACCGACTTAGTAAGTCTACACAATACATACCACTAGGCATACATAAATAAAAAAATACAATATACCTCGGCCACGTGCCTTGGTCGGTGCACGTATCACAGTGTAGGTCTCACGTCAAGTGGTGATCCTGATTAAGGAATTAAAATGGAGGTTAGAGATTTGGGCTGTGACAAACACATTTGAGTAACAAGTGTGACTCTTGCAACTACAAGTTATCACAGTAGGTAAATGTATGCAACCATAGATTATAGCAACAAATTATGTCAATAGCACATGGCATCCCATCCCAAGTCTCTAGCTTACATGAGATCTAAGTTATACTAATAACATGGAATGATTGAAAGCAAAGTGCATCCCCCACTTACCTCAATTTGGTGCAAGTCCTAATCCAATC
The DNA here is from genome assembly GCA_039657325.1 of Stephania cephalantha. Lineage (NCBI taxonomy): Eukaryota > Viridiplantae > Streptophyta > Magnoliopsida > Ranunculales > Menispermaceae > Stephania > Stephania cephalantha. The sequence continues at coordinate 12,197,558 of CM077575.1, forward strand.
CTAACTTAGAAGTTTTATCTACTTCTCCTCATGTCTACATTGGTCTAAGTTCATGTATATGTCATTAACATGTTGTTTGAGGTAAGGTTACTCGATTTGTATTAATATCGGGTTAACAAAGTAAAAACCTTTTCGAATCAATGTTATGACGCGGAAACAAAGGTTTTCAGGGTTAGTTACCACTGCCCCGACCATTTTCTATGCATTGTATCTTGATTAAAACATGGTAAATTTAAAAAACATAACGTTCGGTTTACTTTAAAAAATTGTCCAGAGTCATGGGTTTACCCATAGGGCGTTGGGGCTAAATCGTAGGCTTTGAGTTAAAACTCATAATTTAGCCCCCAATGATTTGCTAGCATCGTACATTATACGTCGCAGCGTAGAGAGATCGCTAGGTGTATCTTCATTCCTATTCAATAACGTAGTGCCTGTATGCGAGGTGCTATAGCGTCGCTGGGCACGAATTCAGGATTTTCTCATCCGAATCCCAACTCCAAATTTCCCAATGACACACGCTGACCCCCAAGGGTTCAAATCTGATCAAAATAGTCACTAACACTTCATTTGAAACCACAAGATCAATTCAATTTAATCAAAGAACATATTTAAAACTCAAATCCACCATTAACACCTATATTTTGCAACTTCAATTGAATAAACCAAAGAAAAGGATATGGAAATGACCCAAATCAGAATTCAAAGCATGATGATTCATCTTCCATCTTAAAACATCAAGATAAACCATGATTCCAACCTGAAATCAGATATGCAAATCAAATAAAGAAAGAAGAGAAGATGAGATAGTTTATTTACCTAGGTTCGTGAGATCTTGATGAGGTTTCCCTCTCCTCCACCAAATCCACCTACTAATGTTCTTAGTTTCCTCCCAAATCTCTGTATGTAATGCTTTCAAACCAAAAGTGGCTTTAAGCCCTAATTTGGCTTAAATACTTAGTTAACACAATTAGGGTTATATTGACCAATCACAACCCTACATCTCATCTTAATGGTTTGAGTATTAGGATGATCCTAGAGTCCACCTTAAAACCATCCTTCCTTGTATTTTACATAAATACCTTTATGTGTATTCATAATATTTGCCATTATGCTTTATTTAAACCATTTATTAAATCATTTAAGTTTGTACACCTTCACTTAGGCTAAGTCTCACACTTAAGCCAACTAGTATTATGTAATACAACTAATGTATACACATCGTACACATATATTATATGAATTTATCAAAATAACCTTGGTAATTATGGAAATTACTAATTTAAGAAATTTGGGCCGTTATAGCGCCAACCATCATTGCCATGGCGTTAAACCTACTTTGGTGTATTTCAGCTTCATTTCTTCACAAATTCACTCATTTGTATCATTTATGCCTTGTATACATGAAATACATAGACATCATCAATTTGAGTTCATTTCGGGATATTGATACAAATTATACTAGTAAAATAAGTTGATGTATAAATCTAAATAATCACTTATCACATTGGATGAAGACTAATATTGCTGAGTTTGTAAAGAGATGTGAGATGTTAGTAAGTTAAGGCTGAGCATAGGAAGCCTAAAGGGTTATTGCATTCTCTATCGATTCCTGAGAGGAAATGGGAGCATATATTGATGGATTTTGTTTCCGGTCTACCTCTTAGTCTGCGTAAGCACGATGTAGTACGGGTTGTAGTTGACAGGCTAATGAAGTCTGTGCATTTCTTGTCGGTTTCCATGCAAGACCCTCTTAACCGATTATGTGAGGTGTAGTATGTAAGGTGTTGAGATTTCATGGAGTTCCAGTGTCAATTACTTCACGTCTAGACTGTGGAGTGAAATGCGAAGACACCTGGGAATTGTTCCTAACCTCAGTACGACATACCATCCGTAAACTGATGTGCATACTAAGTGGTTGATTTTAGTGCTAGAGGATATGCTTCGAGCTTGTGTCTTGGAATTTAATGGTATCTAAGACAAATAAATTCCTCTGTGTGAGTTCTTTTATAATAATAGTTGTTAGGCTAGCATTGGAATGGCTCTTTTTGAAGCTCTGTACGGTCAGCCTTGTCATTCAACTGCGTGTTGGCAATGGTTGGAGATATAGTTTTGTTAGGGCTGGAGTTGATTCAGGATTACACAGAAAGAATTCAGCAGATTCGCAAGCGTTTGACTATGGCACAGTTAAGACAAAAAAGACACGCTGATAAGCATCATAGATTTTTAGAGTTTTTCAAGGAAAGTTTCGTTCTGTGGAAAGTCTCACCTATAAAAGGGTTGTACAGGTTTGAGTTGCGAGGTAAGCTAGCTCTTAGATACTTTTGGTCATTCAGCGTGAAAAAAATAAAGTTGTTCTCGTTGCTTACAAGTTAGAGCTACCTCCCTAGCTAGCTAAAGTTCATAACGTCTTCCATGTGTCTATGCTTTGAAAAACAGAATGAATTTAATCTTCGGGAAGACTTACCTTATGACGAGCAGCCGATTCATATTCTTGATCGTAAGATTTAAAAGGTGAGAACCAATGAGATTCCTTTGGTTAAGGTGAAATTGAGATTTCACATAGATGATGAGCTAACCTGAGAAGGGGAATCTTATATGACGGAGCAGTTTCCTTTTCTCTTCAAAATTGCAAGTAATATTAAGTTTACTTTAATTTCGACGATAAAATTGCTTTAAATTGGGGAGAATATAACGACCCGTTCCCTTAAGCTAGTGATTAATGTTAACTCGAATCCTAATTAACCCAAGTTAGGCTCATGGATAAGTTCGACGTACCTCGATTAGCGTATGCGTGGGTTTATGTAATGATTTTTGTTTGTATGGTATGTTTGGGTAAATTTATAGGTTGTAGTATAAAAGGGAAATTTATATACAAGCCAATAATTGGAAAATAAATAATTAAATAATAAATTGTCAGTACACTAAGTGCGATGAGGGGTTCGTGAAATGAATGTGCACACCCGAGAATACTCGTAGGCATGTTCAGTGGATTTATTGGTGAGAAAATACACGAAGTATATATATTTACAGATAATTGATATATATAAATATATATATATAATTAAAACTATAAGTTTGATTTGAATTATATGGATCGTTGAATCGCCTCAAGATGAGCGTAAGTTGTAATGGTGTTAAGATGTGTTACTTTAACACATTATTCACTTTATCAGTCTCGAGATAAGGTGATGCGTATATCGAGAAAAAATCATATATATAAATCAAAAAGTTTAAACTTATCCTCTATGTTTCATTTGAACAATTCGGGAGTGAGAGAGAAACCAAACAGCTGAGGGTCGATTTTGAGGGAATCAATTCAGGAGAGAGTTTTAGTAGATTTGAGGGGATCAAAACACCACTAATCCAGAGATCATCAATTTGCTAAGTTTAGTTTGATGTTTTTAGGTTTAATTCATAGGTAGCTGATGATTTCTTTATGAATTGTTGTTATTGATAATTGGATATGGGTTGATACCTCACTAGAGGTCCTCTTTGATGTGGTTAGAGATTGTTTGATGTTGTTATTATGGGTTATTGGATTGAACGCGTGTTTCTGCCATTTTCACTGTCGGGACAGTGAAGGGCGGAGCACGCTCCCTTCATAAGTTGTTAGGAGCCCAGTTGGTGGAGCGCGCCTCACCAAGTGAGGGAGTGCGCTCCCACCTTATAAAACAGCAATTGTGTTGTGATTTGGTGTTGTGATTTGGTTAGAATTTCCTGAGGTCTTAGAGACTGACTTAGGGGTTCTAAATATATGGCACTAGACCTATATTAACGATAAATGGTTTTTGATAGGTTTTAGAATACCGAAAAAGCTTAAGCGACCTGAAAAGTTAGGAGATTTGGAAACAAAACCTAAACCGAGGTAAGTATGGATTCGCTTACTTATCAATGTTGCCTAGATATATTAGTATATGTAGTTCATATATTTTATGGACTGAATGAGAGTTATGTACACCGTGATGTTTTTATTAAATGGAAAACGGTGTTTGATGTAATCAGCGAAAGTAAATCCCGGAATAGAGAATAGGTTATATAGGATATGGGTTTGATTCTCAGCCTATATACTAAATCCTATTTAACTAAACAGGTTGCATGTATTACATATTTACTAGAGGGTTTGAGATAGAACCATTGAACATTAATAAAATGGCTAGATAGCACATTGGCCAATGTGTTTGTCTAGCAATCGCATCAATGGTGTTAGTTGGTAATCAACCCTAGATTACAAATGAAATGGAAATCACAGTGCAATAGTCATTGATGGTTTGACTTGCATTCGTTATTTATTGGATTATATGTTTTTCATAGTCTTGTTAGTTATCTTTGGTGCATATTGTTATTGCATATTAATTTTGATTATTATATGGAATGTTGATGGCTTTGTGAATTCTTAGTTACTTAGCAAGTTGGAGCGCTCACCCCATATCTAACATTTTAGGTTCTAGACCTCGCCCTCTAGCGAATGGAAAAGAGAAGATTTAGGAGTTTTATTGTCTTCTCTACGATGTAATGAGCCTTCCTGTCTATATATGCACTGTTTGAGTTACTTTGGTGTAAAAGAACAGGGTTGGAAGGTTTTATAAATGAGTTTTGGGTTTCAATGAATTCCGTATTTATGTATATCATTTTAATTATTGAAAAAGTTTTAATTTTTTGCTGAGTGTATTTTGAATTCTTAATTCAATATCGATATACAAGTTGAGTTTATCACGTATAGAAAGAGAGGTTGTTGGCTCTATTTAAGGCTAGCTGGGTTACCGGGGCTTAATTAGGGTTTCAGACTAAGTATTGCCCTAATCGGGATAAAGGTTACACTAAGACTCCACATATACTTCATTTTGATCAAATTAAACTTGAAAACACTCATAAATACCCAGAATTCATAGCCTCCATAATTTGAAACCCAAAACTTATAATTTCTATGAATTTTACAAAAATGAAGGTGTATAATTGATTACCTAGTTGTGGAGTTTCTTTAACTTGATCAATCACCCCTTAATTCACTGAATTTCCTATACAAATAGTTGAGATCATCTCACCAGATCTTTTTCTTCTCCCTTTGCATGCATTTGAGTAGTTTGAAATGAAGATTCCACTAACTTTTGTATATATAGTGGTGAAGTGTGAGGTTCACTTGTGACCCTTGGTCTTGTGTAAACACCTGTTCACATGTCGTTCATGCCATATATAACCCGTACTTGAGTTACCAATCTCACTTAGGTGTAGTAGCAGTAAATAAGGAGTCGAATCCACAAGACTTAGGTTTTACTTTGAGTTAACTAAAAATGGAGATTTAGAGGTTTTTATTGATTTTAAAAGAACAATTAATTAACTAATTAAACCTACTTAGAAATTAAAACTTGCAAGAATGAATTTAATATGAGAAACACCTAGCTCTACGGTTCATAAATCCAAATCAAGGTATAATAACATGTCGTGGTCCTCAATCTTCCCAAAAGATTATTAATTCAATTCCTCCTAGATTAGCTATAAGAAATCAACATCTGCTAAAAATCCTTAATTCCCTTAGTCTCGATATATAGGACGTCCGCCACTAACTACTTCCCTAATCAACATATAACCTAAGACATCCGCCAATCTGATTTAATGCATTAACCACAAAAAGTTACATGGGAATACTAATCCTAAATAAACGGATCGCGTCCGCTTCCAATTTAACCAAGATTTATTTGTCGCACATTCAAGAACCGAGAGGTTTTAACGGCAAACAGGTGAGTGATCGTCACTTATATCAATCTAATCGTACAATTACGGATATGATTATCCCGATTAACTATAGGTCTTTTACCTAAAAGCATGCACCGGCCATAATACATACCCTAATTTTGCACCATAATCATGAAATCAATGACAATAAAATAAAAGGAATTAAAACGAATTAAGTTATAAATAAATATATCTCACATATCATGCTATAAACCATGAACCTAGACTTGATTCACCTCTAACCTAGGACGAGATTGCATAGCTCAACATCGTCTTCATGAACTCCAGTAAAAACAATAAAAGAAAAGAAAATTGATTGGTCAATAGTATAAAAGATACTAAATGGCCCTAAAGTCTATATAAATAAAACTCTTCAATTTGGTCTCTAAAAGAAAGAGAAAGTCGAATTCGTTGGTTAGAGAATGTCTCGTGCGCCTAGGACAATCTGATGGCTATTATGAATTTGTTGTTGTGGTCTATGACACGAGGCGTTTATTGGCTTTATTTGCTGGTCTGGCTGACGTGTCAGACGCTCATTAGCTGAAAGCTACTATGTAGACTTGGCAGGTGAACAAGTAGGCGATACGTGGCTTCTAAGGATGGGCAAGAGACGCTCAAAAGAGTCATCAAATAATTGGGAGTCTGTGCGTATACGTATCTCGAGGAAGATCAGAGGTTGTTATGACTGAGAACTCATCTCAAGGATTCAGTAAATATCTAGGAGGTGGTGTTGTTGTACATCTCGAGGCAAGATCAAGGGGTTGCTGTGTGGAGATAATTTGTGGGCAGACTCGACGAAGATGTAGGAGTTTGTGTTACATGCATCCTGACCAAGATTGAAAACTTTACATCTCATTTGATTATGATCTCATGTTTTGATCTCTAGGCTTGATCGAAGGTTTCTGGAGTGCTGAGTGTTACAGATGTATGGCTGGTCTACGTCCCTTAATGTTGCTCATTTCTTCATTCGTTTCATAGTACATGCAACGAGGCAGATCCAATAGTTGTTGAATCACAGTGCAAAAATGACTATACTAGTCATTTTCAAAGCTTTCCTCAACTAATGTGCCACCAAACTTCTTCTAAACCACCATAGCATCAACACAAACCAATGTGGGTCCCACCAAGCCAGTCTCGAAGTGCATGCAAGCTCATTCCAAATACCACAAACACTTCAAAATACCCTAATTTATATCATTTTCATCAAATTTTCCCAGAAACCACCGAAAATATAAACAAAAGAGAATTAGTTAATAATAATAGACATTAAGATTTAAAAACACATAAAATAAACAATTTAATATATTAATATTACCGACTTATCAAATACCCCCAAGCTTAGGACTTTGCATGTCCCGAGCAAAGGTATAATTGACAAAACGAAAATAAACTAGACTCCTAATATAGTTATGAACTTCACTAAACTAATCATATACACGATTCCAAGTTCATGGAGTTCCTTTGGTTACATAGTCGCCAAGTTAACAATCCACTTAAGAAATTTCAGAGTTATGATATGATATGTCTAGAACCGCAATCCAAACAAAATTAACATCACACTTTAAAAATATAGACTCGGTGAAAACAAAGGCTATCAACTACTCACTAGTTTTCTTGGTCTATACAATCAAGTATGCAAGTTTACAATCTCTGTAAAAATACGCTTAAAAGGTACCATAGGCGAGAAATGCAACCACACTCTCCACTATTGTAGACTTAGCACCAATGAGAATTAATAGGACTTTAAGTATGTTGTAACATGGCTAGGGTAGTATACTAAGGAAATAATATAAAGGTAATGCAAAACATTGGAAAATTAAGACTTAGACTATCAAAAGATTTTTTGAGAACATGAAAGTAGCTTATACCGCACTTAACTTCATTTTTCTTTTAATATGTGGAGTCCTCACCTTTTTCCAACTACTCGGCTCCCTGTTCCATTTCCCGCGGATGTCATTTTATGTGGGACTCTCTAATTATGACTTCATATTTTCATCATAATTAATTTTCCCTTATTTTTGGTATATAAAAAATTTTCTTCTATCTAATCTTTTCTTTTAATTATTTCAAATCTAAGATTAGATTACAACTAGGTAAAGGATTATATAAGGCTATGGCTATGGGTTTAACATTAGGTATGAAAGAATTAAAGGTTGGTTTGGCTCAAAATAGGTCAATTAGGGAAATTACTTTAGGTAGGCTTAAGGCTAAGGGTTTTCATTAAAAAATGGCCCATATCATTTCCCCAAAAGTGTTTTAGTCATAGGAATTCAGCCTTGAGTGGGTTACACCCTCGTTCTAGCACCCTAGAAATCGACTTTTTCCGCTTGCACAATTCTTACCGTATTCCCCCTTTGGTATCTAGCACAAGGCTTAACCCTCATACTAAGTCCCTAATATGAACTCATAAAAAGTCGAGCTACGGGCCAGAGTGAGTGTTTCTCTTAATTTTCTTTAAGTCTCAATTCAAAAAGGCAACCATAGTTTACTCATCCATAACCAAAGGCATGAAATAAAGTTTTGGGTGACTCTAAACAATAATAATACTAATAATAATAATAATAATAATAATAATAATAATAATAATAGTTATACTAAATACATGCAGGAAAATGTATTATATCCTAGTGAAATGAAAAATATAAGTAAGCATGGAAAAGAAACATAAATGGAAAGAAAAGAAAATAAAAGAAATAACACCACCATTACCATCCTACAACCACATAATTTATGAGATTTAACGATCATACATGCGGTTTTTGGCAAAAAGATCCATCCAAAACAATCTATAATCCCTAAAATACCCTCAAACTTATTCTGAACCTTGTCCTCAAGGTTCAAAACAAGTTAGGAGGCTCACACATAAAAACAACCAAAGGGTGAAAGAACATGATAGATATAGAAATAAGGAAATGATACGAGTTCATACACTATAATAAGAGTACTAAACAAAGAAACAAAAGATAAAGACGAGTTCATATATAAGGATTAGAGTAAAAATGATGAATCAAGGAATTGATTTCAAAAAATTTCAACAGAATTTTGCGAGCCCGAAGTTTCTCAACTAAAGGTAAAATCAACAAAATAGTGAAAATAAAATCTAGTGTTTCGGGTTCTACCTAAAATCCTGCCACTAATATGGCGACTTAAGTTAGTTTTTTTTTATTTCCAATCAAGTTTCAAAACAAATAAATCTTAAGAAGTAATCAATCTCAATAGAAAATAATAACTCAAATCATGTTAATTAAAATTTAATTGAAAGTCAAACCTGACTTCGACATATGGTACTCTCTCATTCCTTCATCTTGGCGCTTTATGTAAATTGAAAAAAATAATAAATGGGGTTTAGGGATTAGCTAAAATGGTTGAATAATTGAAATAAAATAAACTAAACTAGACTAAAGTGGAAACTAAGGTATGAAAATAAATAAAATAAGGTTGGGTTATCTCCCAACAAACGCCTTTATTTTAAGTCATTGGCTAGACTTGCCCTGAAAGAGCCTATAATGCCCACTAATTTGGAGTATTCACAAACAAATGGAATCATCATAGCTTTGAACAATGACATAAGCATGCCCTCCTTCAAAGTTTCGAGTTCATCTTGGACTTCTAACAAATAAGTCTTCATATAGTCTTGACCGTCTAACACATAGCTGTCAACACCATATAAAATTTTCAAGTGCCATTTCTATTCCTTCCCAATATCAAATTCCACAAATATGTGAAACAAGAGGTGGATTCATCAACACAAGAGGTCGATCTTCCTTGCTATTTTTTTTAGGTTTCCCTAGCCTTTCTAAAATAATTTCAACTTCCATGTAGGTTTTTTCCCGTTCATTTTGTGCAATGATAATGTTAGCCTCACTCAGAGAGACTTCAAGTTCTCCACAATTTCGCTCCAATAGTCCTCAACCGATGTAACCTCATTCACCTCAACACTTTTTAATGAAATTGCACTCACGGTCTCTGCTGATCTATTATGAAGAATTGGCTTTATTTCTTCTTCAACCTCTTGATTATTTTGTGCAATCCATTGGTCCAATTATCGCTTGGTGAGGTACATGTCATGCACAATCTCTAAAAAATACCTTACTATATCCCTTGAAGACCGAGTTCGCTTAGGACTATATATGTCAGGCTGTAATGATGAATTACTCCAGTTTTCAAAGGGACATGCATTAGGAAAATGATGGCAACCCTTAAAAAAAACACAAGCTTCGATAAGTTCCTGTTGCAAATTAGAAAACCAATTAGAAAAATTATGCCCATAACTTGACATACCTACCTCATTCATACAATGATAGTATGAGTCTTCAAATTGACAATAATTATAAGAGTATGAGGCGACTGAGGAGTTACCTGTAAACATATGATAGAGGCAATGAAGTAGATAGATAAATAAATAAAGCTAAGAAAAAAAGGAAAAAGAAAAAACCAAACTCTAATAAAGGACTAAGTCCCCAACAACGGCGCAAAAATTTGTTCACTTATTGTTCCTGCTAAATATAACTTGTACTCGAGTTACCTATCCCACTTGGGTGTAGTAGTGGTAAATACACGGTCGAATCCACATGACTTAGATTTTACTCTGACTTAACTAAAAAGGGAAATTATGGGGTTTTTATAGAACTTAAAAGAACAATTAATTAACTATTAAAACCACTTATAAATTAAAACTTCCAAGAAGGAAATTCAATATGAGAAAATACATAAGTCTACGGTTCCATAAATCCAAATCAAGGTATAATAATATGTCAAGGTCCTAAATCTTTTCAAAAGATTATTAATTCAATTCCTCTTAGATTAGCTATAGAAAATCGACACCTACCAGAAATCTCTAATTCCCCTAGTCTCGATAGATAAGACGTCTGCCACTAACTACTTCCCTAATCAACACACGACTCTAGACATCCGACAATCAGGTTTAATGCATTAACTGTATAAATTTTCATGGCAATATCAATCCTAAATAACCAAATCGCGTCCACTTCCAATTTAACCTAAATTTATTTGTCGCACACTCAATAATCGAAAGTTTTGGCAGTAAACAGGTGAGTGATCATCACTTGTATCAGTCCAATAATACAATTATGGATATGATTGTCCCGATTAACTATAGGTCTTCCACCTAAAAGCATGCACTGGCCAAAATACATACCTTAAGTTTCCACCATAATCATGAAATCAACGACAATAAAATAGAAGGAGTTAAAATAAATTAAATTGTAAATAAAGATCTCACATATCATGTTATAAACCATGAATTTAGATTTGCTTCACCTCCGACCTAAAACAAGATTGTTTAGTTGGATATCGTCTTAATGAACTCCATTAAAAACAATAAAAGAAAAGAGAAATTGATTGGTCAAGAGAAGAGAAGATATTAAACAAAACCATAAAGTCTATATAAATAAAACCTTCAATTTGGTTTCTGAAAGAAAGAGAGTGGAATTCATTGGTTGGAAAGTGTCTCGTGCACCTAAGACAATTTAATGGCTGTTGTGAGTTTGCTTTTGTGGTCCAAGACACATGGCAGCCATATATTGGTTGTATCACCGGTCTGGCTAACATGGCAGACGTTCATTAGCTAAAAGTTTGAGGGCCGCTAAGGGCACCCCACCAATTAATGAAGGCACCCAGTTAATGTGTGCACAAACCGATTTACGTTGGGCACCCAAAAATTAGACCCGAAATACCTAAACTACCCTCGTTCAAATCCATCTCGCACCCCAAGACCCCAAGCGTCATCTTCACCGCTGACTCCAAGAACCCGTTTTGTGTGAACCGTGCAAATGTGGTGGAATCTCCGAAATCGTGTCTCCGTGTCTCGCCTTGTGTTTCTCCTCCGTTTGACGGTTTTTTTGCAGCTCGTCGAGTCGTGGTGTGGGCAGATTTCGTCTCGGTTGGGTTCCGCCGAACATCTTCGAGCACACATTATTTGCGGGAAATCTGGCATCAAGGTACGTTTTTAGTGTTATTAAGTTACATTTGGAAGAGTAGTTGTGATTTACAAGTGGTGGGTTGTTCATTAGTGTAAGAACTGGAATTCGCAGCTTCTACCACACAGGGAAGAGAATGTGGTTATGCTCTCTGACAAGGATGACCGAGAGAGTTGCCAAATTTTGGGAAATCGAACCGTCTTGGCCACAAGGCCGACAAAGATCACACAAGCCTCGCCATCGACCACCGAGATGACTATAGGTCTCTGGCCGAAATGTGACGAGAGATGGAAGTACTTCTAGGTAATGTGGTGGCGGTGGTGTACAACCGAGAATTTGGGCGTACTATTGGTCAGTACCATGCCGCGAGTGTGAAGGTAGGCTCTGGCGTGAGTGGCCGAGAGCTTGTAGAATTCGAATGGTCAATTCATCTCTGGGGCGCAAAAACCGAGACCGTTTCATTAGACTCGGTGTTCAATGTCGATACATCGAGGAATTGTCTTGGCCACGGGTGACCGAAAATATATGTCGTTTCACAAACCCGCTTGACCGAGACATAAGAAATGGATGATTTGGACTTTTTTTTTGTAAATTTAAGTCGGGATCTGCTCCATGCGCTTATAAGTTGTAATTTATGCAGTGTATGGCTCGTCCGGCTAACCTAAGTGACTCAGGGGAAGAGGCCGGAGCCGAGGTCCCGAGGCCGAACAGAGGGCGAGGTGGCCGAGACCCCAGACAAAGATCGTACTCTGAAAGAGAAAGAGAAGGAGAATCAGATGGTAAGGGCAAGGCGGCGTAGATGGCAATCGTGGAAGGTTACATTTGCACGATGAGGGTTCGACCCTCAATGCCGGCGACCCGAGGATCTTGTTGTTGCCGGAGGAGAAGAGGAGGGGGCATGCATCGAGAGTCAAGTAGCAAAGTGACTCTTCGTATGCCATGACAACCATGATAGACACAGATCGTAATGCTGGGGGAGCGGAAGAGGGAGTCGGCCATGATGAAGGAGAGCCGTGGGCTTTTGAGGCGCGTGCTCCATTCCCCTATGGTCCCATGTAGACGGGCGCGTCAAGAGCTTCAAGGATCATGTGGCTTTATCGATTTGGAGGAATGAGGTAATTTCAATATCATTGAAATTATTAACTTAACACTCATGTCTTCACATAATGACGAAATGTTTTGACATTTGCAGAGCGCCCGCCCGTTCTGTTGTATCAATCACTTGAGCTCAAATAGCGGAATGGGATTTACAATGTGTCACCCGACACGGCGGACTCCAGAGGATTATTCAAATGCTCCGCTTGAATGCGCCGATAGATCGCTTCATACCGCAAGGCCAACAAGGAGTTGATCTCTCGCATTTGTGAGCGGTGGCAAATGGAGACGAACACATTTCACCTACCTTTTGGTGAAATGTCTATCTCATTGAGGATGTCGCCTTCCTCCCGAAGATCCCCGCGACGGCAAAGTTGTAGAAGTGGACAAATTTGCTAGGTACACGGAGGAATCTCGCTCCGACGCTATCAAGATGGTTTCCAACCTTCTTGGGGTTAGCGCCGAGGAGGCGAGGAGGAGGTGAATATCACCAAGGGGCTCACAAAGGCGCAAACATTGGTTGAAGAGTCGATGGTGCCCCAAAGCCGGGTTCGATACCCGTAAATTATCCTCCCGTGGAATGCACACCCCGAGCGCACTCGCAGATACTTGTTGTCGTGCACTCTTTTTGCCGATAAGAGTGGGTCTCGGTGTCGATCGCGCCGCCGAAGCTACTTGAGGACTCGGACGACGTAGGAACTACGCATGGGGAGCACTGGCTGGCCTACTTGTATCGACACTGGGGTCCGCCACGAGAGTCCTAGTGTCCCGTATTGTCGGCTACCTCACATTGCTTGAGGTTTGTTTTTAAATATACTAATAGGCATTCTTTTGTTCGATTCGCCCAAATTGCAATTGTGGAGTAACTAACATTGTAACGTTATATGCAGGACGGGTGTATGACCATTTCAAACTTGGTCCGCCACGCCCAATGCGAAGTACGTGGACTACGTGCACCCTCGTGTCTCCGTATGGATTCAAAAGCACGAGACTGCTTGCGAATGTTGACAAGCTCTGGGGCCATTAGGAGAACCTCGGATAGGTTGCGACCAAGTGAGGTGAGCCGCCTATCCATTACCTCTCGATGTCCTCTTAAGCACGTACTCAAATTTGGTAATTTACTTTACACCCGCGCTTATATGTTGAATATTTTGTAGGTCACTGGGACCCATATGTGAATTTAAGTGGAAAATGGCGTCAGTGCAAGCGATGGCCTTTTACAAAGGGGAAGATCAAGTACATGGATGCGGTGGAGCCCTACCACCCGAGAGGATTCTAAGACAAGCTTGGCCACGTGCAAGCCGATACCGCATCCTCCTTACCGTCCATCGGAAGCACACAGAGGCCCAGCTTGCAAACAAGTACTCCGTCAAGTATGGGTTCGAACAAGACAATTGGGAGCGATGGAGGAACCATGTGTCGGTCGCGTTAGTTAGGGGCGAGGGCAAGATTTGAGTTTCTAGCTACACCGTACTACCTCCTCGTTCGTCAAAGTGTCTCATCCTCGTTATCACGAATCCTGCCTTGAGGACCGTGTAATGGTCGCCTCAACCATAGCAGAGAACGAGATACTTGAGGTATTGGAATGGTTATACGTAATGTGGCACTTATAATTATTTCCACAATGTCGAGTATTTGACAAGAACCCGAAATTTTTCACCAAATGCGCAATAGGCGAGCCTCGACGCGGCGCTATGATGGATGGACCTCCCCCCGCAGATGTCTACTTTGGACTCCTGGCTAGGACCACATCGATCGCAAGTGGTCAACCTCCTTTCGGGAAGGAATTTAAGTCCCACCCCCACGAGTACATTTCCCGCGACCGCAACCGCACAACCGCGACAACCGCCCTACCGCGACAACCGCCATACCGAACCAGCCCGAGGCACTCCCACCATGGTAGCACTTCCACACCCTCACCCAGCCACATCTCACCGCTCGACCGATGGTGGCACCCAAGAGAATGCATGGGAAGGAGTATCGAAGGAAGAACGTGAAAAACCCAAGCAATGACCAACCCTCAATGTCGAGGGATAGACATTTGTATTACATTTTACATACACTTTTTAATGGTTTATATGTCTCCCGTGCGCTCGCTGAGTACATTATCATGACTGTTTATGATGTTTCATCGTCCATCTCGTGTGGCCGGAATTCAAGAAATTTTTTCATGTTGTGTTTGGCCACTCAAGACCGAATGTCGTGTGAAACTTTCACCCATCACCGATACTATAAGGACGGTTTCTGCCTCTCATAGCCGAGCTTAAGCGTTAAGTTACTATGGCGAATGATCGAGTTTAACATATCTGCTTTGGCCATGCATGACCGAAACGAATGTTCCAAAGAACTATTTTGAACAACAAATGAAACTAACTTTCAATCATTTTATATCCTAACTTTGAAAATTACAAATTGTACAACCAAACTATTTGCATTGTTCCAGCTTGTAACACTACTGGTGTACCCAAATCTACAACGGATATGGTGGCATCAAGTAGAGTTGCAACGGCGCGATGTCTCTAATACGAATCTGTCTCGCCAACCTTTCGCACTATCCCGAGCATACCGTACCCACGACGGTATACGGATGGCAAGGGTGCATTCGTGCTCAAGAACACCCGTCAATGTGAACAAGACACCATTACCATATTGTCGGAAACAACATAACAATTCAACCAAATTCGCATCACATACCCTAAGCCAATGTATATTCCCGTCATTAATCATGGCAATGACAGATCTCACGACCGGTGGATGGTGGAGCACTACGTAGAGGTAGAAATGTGGAGGCACTCCCACGCGATAGTTGACGAGAACCACATTGATCGCAAGTGGCTACTAACAATCCCATGTCCGAAGTGTGAACCATTCTTGGAAAGTTGCACCAACTTGATTCTCTACGCAATGCACCGCAATCTTCACACTCGTTCGTAACCTCGAACCTAAGACTTCGCGCCAATGGTTTTCATGCCCGATAAGCTCATCGTACATCCTTCTACTTGACGATCCGCCACCCGTCGTCATCTCGGTAGTCCAAGCCCATGCGCAACACACACCTATATCCACAATTCCCATCTGCTAGCACATCGATGATGCCCTCAACATGTAGCAACAAATCCGATCTACGCAATGACCGTAAGCCATGTTAGTTGCGTTGCGCTTGCTTGCGACTACCACGACGCAGCTTTAGAACAACTTTACTTCTCTTCGCCTAGAACTTGAGGCCTCCCGAGTCGATAGCACGTACTCAAACTCACTCTAAGAACCGTCTCGTCAAGAATCGGACACTCGTGTTTTCTCTTCAACGACCCCGTGTCCTCCCTTTTGTCTTAATTTTTGCCTACGCACAACACCCGGAGTGAGAGACGACTGGCCGACTAATCTCCCGAGCCGCCGAATAATCTTGAGTCGATCGTCCTCATTACCGCATGCATTAAACTTTGCCAACACCCTTTCAATCTCATCGTGCACGTTGTACCTGCACGAGTCCACCGACTCTCGTGTATCATACTCAACTTTCGCCAAGAACATGAATGTCCCGGAGAGGATGGGCGTCCCAAAGAAATATATGATGGTTAAGCTCATGTGCACAAGGAAGGCCATGTGTGGTGCGTATCGCGCAACCACAACGAGTGGAATCGTGACCAACATCCTCTCCCCGGCCAATTCATCTCTAATTAGCCTAAGCGCCCGCTGAGACACATAACCGCGCAATCGTCGATACAACTCATCAACGTACTCATGTTGACGACATTCAAACTTAGCTCAAACGATGCCTTGATATTGTTGTGTTGGATTCTAAGGAGTCCATCAACCACATTCCATAGAGTCTCAAAATTAGCCCGACTGTTCCCAAGGTGTACCTTCGTAGTAGAATGTGCGTACTCCACCCTCTCGAGTTGTCGTTTCCCCAAAGTGCGTAAGTCTATCCGTCCAAGCCGACAAATTTCTCCTTGTAGCTCTTTAGCCATGTGTTGTCCAAGTACTCCATAAGACCCTTTACATGCCCAAATTCAAAACGGAGGTCATTCACCCTAACTTCAAATAACGCCTCCGACTTGGCATACATCACGCTCGTCCAACTACCCATAAAACGCGCAAAACCATCGTTCTCCCCAAACATCTTCTTAGTCTTAGACAAAACAACTTTGTTGATGTGCCAAGAGCAAAGGAGGTGAGACGAGGCCGAAAAACTTCTTCTATTGCACTAATAAGGGCTAAGTCCCTATCTAATAAGCACGTCAAAGCTTAGGCCACCCATCCAATATGGATCTCAACTTCTCAAGTTGTCCAAACATAATGCCCATGACTCTCTCGATGATAAGAATGCGAACCCAACTGAGAACGTCAAGTGCGTAGAAGTGATGCCAACAATCTCCAACAAAGGCATTCTGCACCTATTTGTCTTGTAGTGCAATCCATCAAAATAACCGATGGAAAACACCCGACCAACTTTATCGAGTCGGGATGTGACCAAAATAACTCCGTGACAACATTCGTACGGATCCTTCCTATGCCATGACAACCACTTATTCTTCTCCAAAATGTGCAAGAGTTGTTGCATTTGAGTCCTCCCACCCGCATCCTCCTTTCTGCTTTTTGTCTTGCATTATATATAGTCCTCATTGTCGATGCTACCAACGTCTCTTTGCTTCAACGTATTTAGATGTCCCTCGGCTTCACATTCCCTTTGTCATTTGCACCACAACTTCCCGCTCCGCCTTATCCAATCTCCCGCAAAAAAGAATGGCCGTCCAAGTGTTTTGCATGGGTCGTGATTGTGCCTCCCACATATAATGTTGATATACCACAACGAGTCAAGATTTTCCTTCACGTTGATAAGGAAAGGGCATCCACATTTCTTCGCACTGCTTTGAGTCCTCCCCGTTTCGCCTTCTTCTTCATTTCTTGGTTTCGAAGCTATTTTTTCCGCTTTACCCTTACCAACTCTTTTGACATTCCCCCGTAAGTCCCCGACCTCTCACAGTAATTTTCACCCTACCCTCGCGCTTAATGCCACCGGCGTCGAGTGCTTTGTCACTAGCACGAACATGTTCTCACGCCTATCATTCAAGCCATGAAATCGTCGCTTCTCTACTTGGAAATGGCCTACAAGGTGTAAACGTGTCCGTGTAGTCCGGAAATAAGGCGTAAACCGCATTACCCGCAATACAAACAAAGTGTAACATTATAATCAACCGAAATGTACAAAGACAATCACACTAACATCCAAAAAACATGTTTTCTGGCCGTACATGGCCGCAACTAGCTTAGTGGTATCGCTCACGTACGACCGAGCGTCAACGAATACTATCGGTTTAATGGTTCCGTCGATACGCGAAACATTCTGGCCCTCTACGACCGAGAGATTACATTACATCTCTGGCCCCGCGAGGCCGAAACAATCGCGCACCACCTGCATTAAACCTTCTGCTAACCGCAACGAATACACAAAACATTTTCAAAAATACCTCAAGTACGACCTCCTCTCGGCACCGGCAAGCATAAATCCTCCATTATATAAATGGAGTCAAGTTCTGATTGGAATAAATTACCAAACCCTACGTTCACAAACAAATCATCATTTTCATAGTTATACACAACTCAACTTTTCTAAAAACACGAATATGGTTGTCAAACATTGTTACCTAGTCCGTGGAATTATGACAATCCGCAATAATCGATCAACGCCGACAAACGCAGCGTGGATTTCATGGTTCAACCTCGTGGTGGGGTGCCTTTTTTCTTTGTCAAAATGATTTGTGAGGTTGGAATCACTATATATACAAGGGCAAAATAGTCTTTTCCACTTTTGCTGAAATTTTTACAAATACTTTGGGTGCCTTCATTAATCGAGGATAGGCAAGAAGCACTCCAAAGAGCTATTGAATAGTTGGGATTTTGTACATATACGTATCTCGAGGAAGATCATAGGCTAATATGGTTGAAAACTCGTCTCAAGGGTTCGGCGAAGATTTGGGAGTTGGTGTTGTCGTCCATCTCGAGGCAAGATCAAGGGTTGCTATGTACAGATGATTCGTCGGCAGACTCAGAGAAGATCTGGAAGTTTGTGTTGCATGCATCTTGAGTCAGGATCGAAGCCTTCACATCTCATTTGATTTTGATCTCAAGTGTTAATCTCGAGGCTTGATCGAAGGCTGCCAAAGTGCTAAGTGTTACAACCATGTGGCCGGTCTGCATCACTTGTTATTGCTCATTTCTTCATCTGTTTCACAGTACGTGCCTCAAAGTAGATCCTATGGTTGTTGAATCACACTACAGGAATGACTTTATACTAGTAATTTTGAAGTTCTCTTTAACTAATATGCCACCAAGCATCTTTTAAACCACCATAGCAATTACACGAAGCAATGTGGGTCCTACGAAGCTGTCTCGAAGTGCGTGCATGCTCGCTTTTCAATGTCAAACACCACGAACACATCAAAAGACCCCGACTTATATCATTTTCATGAAATTACCTCTAAACCACTAAAAATATAAACAAAAGAGAAATAGTTAATAATAATAGACATTGAGATCTAAAAACACATAAAATAAACACTTATGGCCCGTTCGGTTCATATACATATGTGTCCTAAGATCATGGGTTTATTTTACACTGGAATTATAACATGAGTTTGGGTATTAGTCCATTTAAGGCGACCTGTTCAATTGGGGTATTAAGGGTAGGATTAAATGTCATTTCAATAGATGAAGTTACTAAAGTGCCCCTCCATTTATTTGTCATACCCGAATCGAAACCCCATCCCAAATCGAAAACCCTAGTGGCTTCTCCCTTTGCATTCCTACGGTTGTTGAGTTCGTCCTCATAACCCACGTCTCCCTCATCCGCTTTTCTTCGTCACGGGTGTCTCCCTATATAGAATTCATGAATCAAGGCACTGATAGGAAGCCGATGGTTATGTTCAAAATACACGAGTAGTACTAGTGATTGAAAATGTTGTTAGCTTGAACTGGCAGACAGTGTTTTCAAGAAGAAATCCAATATGCTTGAAGGTGAACTAGTTACAACCGTGCAAGTACATCATAAAATGGCCTATTGTGAAAAATTCACTCGAAAATAATGTGTTGACAAGCATGCTTTTCCAAATTTAATATCCTAGCGATACAGCGTGACACAGAAAATTCTCGCTAAATGTATGTTTGCGATAAGATAGAACTCAAGTTATTTTTGTCTTTGATGTGTAACATTTTAATAGTGGTGGATTGATTACTTGCTCTTATAATGAATTTGCTAGGCTATTGATCTAGTGTGTCTTTACCCTGAAAATGAGAGCATCGTCCCTTTAAATCTTATGTAATGATTCTGATGAGTAAAGCATTCTCTTTGAGCATAATCTTCTACAAGTTTAATATAAGCTATTTTATGAGCCCACATTAAAGAGAAGGATTACTGATCATAACACTTTCACCATAAAAAAAAATGTTGATGAAGATGAAGCAGCGTGCTAACGTGAGGAAGAACCACTCTTTCTCAACTTAGGTCTCGATGAAAATGAAACAACGATTGTGAGGAATGGAGTGTATTTGATGAGGGTATTTTAGACATTTGGTATGTCACACACATGAGACTAAATAATACCATTCAAATCATGGTTCAAATTAGTCTCGGGTTTGTGGGCTCTTTTAGTCCTATGGACTATTTAGTAGGCAAAACGAACACCCGACTTAAGTTGTCCAGCCACTTAATCCGACCTAAAATCATGAACCAAATAGGCCTTTAAATATATTAATATTACCGACTTATCAACACCCATCTCTAGAGAAATCCAATAGCTCACAACTTAGTCCTACAACCCACTAAACCATCTATACTAACACGCACCTTAACTTAAATTACATAGTAATGGCGACATCATGCATCCCGAGGCATATCAATGCACATTATTTTATTTTCCTAATTTAAGCTGCATTTATATAAATTCAATGATAGACACATTAGATTAATTATTCTAGTTACATTTAACTAAATTAGGACTTACCACATTGCTCTCTCTACCCTGATCCCACGCCGGCTCGCATTTTGAGGTGCGTCCCCCTCTCACGTCTCAACGTCTCTATACAAATAGAAGTGACTTAATAAGCCTACACATGTACAATAAACTAGGAATGTATCATAACAAAACTAAAATATATCTCGGCCACGTGCCTCGATCAGTGTGCGTATCTCGATATAGGTCCCACGTCAATAGTCGATGATCCTGATTACGAAAGAAACTAGGATTAAAATTCAGGCTGTGACATTGGTGCCATGTGTACAAGGCCGCAATGCCGCCATGGCGCCGTGTGTGCAAGGTCGCAGCCCCACTATGGCGCCAAGCTCGGGTTGCACCTTGTCGTGTCTATTTTCAAATTCCAGTGATTAAAACCTCATTTATACTTCAATATGAACAATTTAAACTTAAAAACTTCTCCAAATACACAGAATTCAAAGCCTCTTATGGTTTGAAACCAAAACTCACAAATTTGATGAATTTTGACAAAGTTGAGGTAGAGATTGGGTTACCTAGTTGTGAGAACTTCTTCAACTTGATCAAACACCCCCTCCAATTTATCGAATTCCTTCAGCAAAGTGTTGAATCTTCATTTCTAGATCTCACTCTCTCTTCTTTTGCATTAAAATGAAGTTATTTATTTGAAATTCCACTAAGTCATGTTTTTATAGTGTTGAGATTCATTTAAGGCCCTTAATCTTGTGAGAACACCCTTCTCTAGGAACATCTAATAAGTTTTAAATTGGTCCAACAACCCACTAAATCAATTATGTTAACACCCATATTAACACTAAGTTACATAGTGATGGTGACAGCAAGCATCCCGAGGCATATCAATGCTTGTTGTTTTGTTTTCTTAGCTTAGGCCACATTTATATAAATTCAACTATAGGTACATTAGATTAGTTATTTTAATCATATTTAACTAAATTAGGTCTTATCACATCACTCACTACTCCGATCCCATGCAACATGTATCTCGAGGCATGTTTCTACTTGCGCACTAAACTTACGAATAATCAAATTGAATAAAAATTCAGGTATTGTGTAAACACATACATCACACTAGGTATCTATCACTCAAAAATAATATATCTCTTGATCTCACTAAGTGTTGGGAATGTGTATCTACTCTCGGGCTAAGTTACCGGTCGGCAACCCTGATTAGGGACTAATTTACTATTATTACATTTTGGACCATTACATAAACACATCTAAAAATATATCATGATTAAATTACTAGTGTGGTTAGACATAAGAGACAGGGGAGATGACATAAGCTGCAATAGTTAGTATATATATGTTGTATTCCCTCATTACGTAGTGTAGTTGGCCTCTAATAATCGTTCCTTCTATGTATAAATTTATTTAATGATTATAGAATGTAATAAATTATGTTTGATAATAAAAATGATTTGACAATTTAGTGTGTGGCCCTAATTTGACAGTTTGTTGTTGCTTTCCATTAATTATATTTGTATTGACGACGGGACAATCGATGAGGCGTGTAACAACTTGTTACCTTATGTAGGTGATTAACGATAATCCGAATCTTAATTAACCCGAGTTAGTTCTTGATTAAATCCGGCGTACCTCAATTAGCATGTGCGTGGATTTGCATGTCGTATGGTGTTTGTGTGACATGTTTATGAATTAAGTTGAATAATATGGCCTAAATCTTAGAAATCAAATTGAA
This sequence comes from Stephania cephalantha, assembly GCA_039657325.1. Classification (NCBI taxonomy): domain Eukaryota; kingdom Viridiplantae; phylum Streptophyta; class Magnoliopsida; order Ranunculales; family Menispermaceae; genus Stephania; species Stephania cephalantha. The sequence goes on from CM077575.1 coordinate 12,220,033, forward strand.
TGAATAATGAAAGTCATTGGATAAACCTCGAGATATGTTTCATGTCACGTTTGGTGTCACATTAATGACTTGTATCACTTTAAGGTTTTGTCCTTTGGATGGTTCTCAAGATTCGTGCAAGGTTGATGATAAATAAGAAGCATGTGTGGATTGTAGGAGGATGTGGATGTAACAGACAGCTGGTCTGTCCCAAATGTACAATAGACAGTTGGTCATTCTGCAACATTTTAATAATTGTTTAAAAAACGTAAGAACAGTAAAAAAATAATAAAAAATGAAGAAAGAAAAAAATACAGTAAACAGTTAAAAAAGTTAAATAATGTAAAGTCCAAATAATTTATTTTTAAAATAAGTTAAACAAAGTGATGAGACTTTATTTTAAAGTTGCATATACATATTTGAAGAAACTGTTTTGAGCTGTAAAAGTTGCAAAGCTCGAACAAGCAAATTGTGTTACTGTTCCAAGCTAATATTCTTGTTTAGTTTCAAAACCCTCAATCCTTTGCATCTTATAACAAGCTTCTCAAGTTCGTCAAAACTGACTTCACTCCTCAAGTGTGCTAATTGCCACCTATATCGTCAACCTCATTCACATGTATATCCCACTCACTCAAGTTTTTGCAATTAGATTAGAGAAGTATGTCAGCTTATACGCTCTACAAAAATTTGATTTAAATTAATTAAACCATGGCAGAAAATTCTGAATAGTCGATAGACAACAACTAAAAATAAGTAAAGTGAGAATGTACTAAGTAGAGAAGACAAGTGGGTCTTGGCTCATTAGTATGCCCTAGAGAAGGAGAGTACTCATAGAACTTCAAGTGAAAACATAGCAGAGATGGCTCCAATTGTTGCTTCTCTAATGAAACCACTCTTAACAGAGAGCCCACTACAAAAAACACAAAGTTAAAACACTCGTTAGAAGAATTACCTAGAAAGTGTTTCTTCTTCAAAGAAAACATAAAATCTTAACAATAAAAACTATTCTTTTGAATCACCTTTGTAAGAACACAAAACAAAATTGAAAGCTCAAGAGAGTGAGAGATGTGAACCTGACCCACTATGAGAGAGGAGTGTAAAGATTACATATAGTAGATTTCCAAGCAAAGCAATGAACACATAAGTCCAAATCCCTCCAAGCCTTTCAATCTAATATTAAAAAGATATCCAAATACTTCAACCATAAATAGTTACACTAAACAATATGCTCAAGGGTCATAGGACACCACCAGCAGTTTCAAGACCAAAATATATATTGTAAGCAAAAAAGAAAAAAAACAAGACTCCAGTAGCTAGTGGTGAGCATATACACCATAACCATGAATTATTGAATTGATCAATGAGTATGATGGAGACCGAGACAATCAGGAAGAAAGAGGGGGTCGCCTCTGTGTACTTTATTGATGATCAGAGAAAAAGGAGATTACACGCGCAGAGAGAGCCCAAAATCTTAATTGAGAAAGAGTGACTCACTCTTCTCCCTAAGACCAAAAGGTTTTTCCCCACATTACACAATTAGCCAAGATACCCCAAAAGTGAACAACCTCAACTGTTATGGTCCTACTCTACCCACTAAAGGCTCTCTTGCGCTATACCATATGTGGGTATACCACGACCCTTCTAGACTCACCTATGGGACCACTTAACTACCTCTGTCCAGTCTGTCTTTGTTCTGATCATGTGCCTCTCATGTGCTTCCTCTGGTATACTTTCAGTGTGGGCTTGGAATGGGGCTTGGTTCCCACCTCTTGGGCCTTTGGGTTGCTATCAATACTCCCCCCTTGAACTATCACCTTGTCCTCAAGGTGGAAAGCAGGAAAAGACTTCTTGATGTGCTTGACAAGCTCCCAAGAAGCATCGAATGGTTGTAGCGAAGTCCATTTGATGAAGACCTCAGGTCCCGCCGCAGATTAGCGATACGATAAAATCCTCTCTGGTTCAACCATCATCACCACCGAGTTAGGCAGAAAAGGAGGAAGATCCACACTCACCTGAGCGGTACCCACAGTTCGTTTGAGTTGAGAGACATGAAAAATCGGATGAATATTGGAAGAGGTAGGCAAATCTAATTTATACGCCACCGCCCCAACTTTACTAAGAATCTTATAGGGACCAAAAAACCTCGGGCTAAGCTTGGAATAGGAACTCGGAGAAAGAGATAACTGTCGATACGTGCGTAACTTTAGGAAGACTAAATCTCCAACCTCAAACGCAATGTCACGACGCTTAAGGTCTACCGACTGTTTCATCCGTGTTTGAGTTGTTAGTAGCTGGTCGCGCAACTCCTTCAACACTTGATCCTTGGTTTGCAGCAGCAGTCCCACGTAGAACAGCGACGAGACAGAGGAAGTACCATGGCGAACCAAGGGGGAGGATCTCTACCATACACCATTTTAAAAGGAGAACAATTCAGAGACGTATGGAAAAAAGTATTATACTAATACTCGGCCCAATGAATCCAAACGGACCACTCATTGGGTCGTTGAGATATAAAACAGCGAAGGTAAGTCTCAACACAGCGGTTGACGACTTCGGTCTGACCGTCACTCTGAGGGTGATACGCAGTGCTGCGATTGAGTTGAGTGTGCTGAAGCCTTAACAACTCGCACCAGAAATGGCTGATGAAGACCTTGTCTCGGTCCGAAACAATGCTCCGAGGAAACCCATGTAACTTCAAGACACCTTTAATGAATAGTTCGGCCACAGTTTTTGCAGAAAATGGGTGTTTGAGGGGCAGGAAGTGACCAAATTTGCTGAGTCGATCTACCACGACCAGTATAGCATTAAACCCCCGTGAAGTAGGTAAGCCTTCCACGAAATCCATGGAGATATCCTCCCAAATGGCGACTGGAATGGGCAAGGGCTGAAGGAGGCCACCTGGAGCTACGGACTCATATTTGCTGCGCTGACATACCTCGCAGGCCGAGATGAATGTTTTGATGTCCTGCTTCATCCCATGCCAATATAACTCTGTTGTGATGCGTTTATAGGTCTTCAAGAAACCCCCATGACCGCCCACGGGACTTGAATGAAACTCCCTTAGGATATTCCGTTTTAAGGAAGAGGATGAGGATATCACAACTCGGCCCTTGTAGCGTAACTGCCCTTGGGACACAGACCAGTGTTCTCTGGCAGTCGGGTCAGCAGAGACGGCACGAAGTATGGGGCCCAAGAAGGGATCATCTTCAACCTCTTTTGCAAGCATCGAATTGTCAGCAAAGGATACGATTGAAATTGAATGCATTTCAACTGTGGAAGGATATCTAAACAGTGCATCAGCCACCACATTTGAATGACCCGGCCGGTAATGAATATCAAAATGAAAACCCAACAACTTAATCAACCAGCGTTGATATTCAAGAGCTATGTCGCGCTGTTCCAATAAGAATTTGAGACTCTTCTGGTCGGTTCTCACCAAGAACCACCGCCCAAGAAGGTAGTGCCTCCATTTTTGTACAGCTAACACAATCGCCCATCAACTCTCGTTCATAGGCTGATTTGTTGCGAGCTATAGGGGATAATGCTTGGCTAAAAAAAGCAATAGGCCTCTCCGATTGTGCTAGGACAGCACCCACCCCGACCCTGAAGCATCAGTTTCCACCACAAAAGTTTCCTTAAAATTAGGGAGGGCGAGAGTAGGGACTTCCTTCATGGCTTGTTTGAGTGTTGAGAAAGCTAGATAAGCTTCATCATTCCATTCAAAAGCATCCTTGCGTAGCAGTTGGGTCAGTGGGGCTGCGATCTTCCCGTAGTCCGCACAAAGCGACGATAATATCCAGTAAGCCCCAAAAAACCCCGTAACTCCTTAGGGGAAGTCGGGAGTGGCCAGAACTCCATTGCACGCACCTTCTCCTCATCAACCATAACTCCTTGACTAGAAATAACGTGACCTAAATAGTCCAATTGAGACCTAGCAAAAGAACATTTTTTCAAGTTAACAAACAAATAGTTAGATTGGAGGATAGAGAGGACCTGCAAGAGGAGGTTGCAGTGGTCGCTCAAGGTCTTGCTGTAGACCAAAATATCGTCAAAGAAAACCAAAATTGATTTCCGTAAGAGCCCTTTGAAGATTGAATTCATCAATGATTTGAAGGTGGCATGAGCATTTGATAATCCGATTGGCATAACTAAAAATTCGTAATGCCCCTCGTGTGTGCGAAATGCTGTTTTGTGGATGTCCTCAACCTTGACCCTGATTTGGTGATAGCCCGAACGCAGGTCGAGTTTGGAGAAGACTGCTGCCCCATGGAGTTCATCGAGCAGTTCATCAATGTTGGGAATAGAGAATCGATCAGGTATCGTATTTTTTGTTTAGAGCCCTATAATCCACGTAAAATCTCCAACTACCATCTTTTTTCTTCACCTAGATCACCGGACTAGAGAAAGGGCTATTACTTGGCTGAATTATCCCGGATACAAGCATTTCTGAGACCATCTTCTCTATTTCCTCTTTCGAATATGTGGATATCGGTAAGGCCTTACACGGATGGGATCAGAGCCTTCCTTCAATGTAATTGAGTGATCACAAGAGCGAGGAGGAGGTAGGCTGGAAGGAGGGTTGAACAACTCAGTGAAGGAATCCAAAATCGACTGAATACACGGCGCAACTGCCATATGTTCCTCTGGTGTGACTGGTACCAATACATTGCAACATTCAATTAAGAAACAAACTAAAACATCGTCGATTGATCGTTGGATTGCCTTGCACGACACCATTGCCCGATGAAGTGTCGGATCACCACGTATCACCACTGGTTTGCCGTCTATCTCAAAGTACATTGTAAGATTCGGCCAATCGATGGTAGTGACCCCAAGCGATTTCAGCCAAGTCATTCCCAAAATCAAATCCGTGTTCCTCATGCCTATAGGGTCAAAATACACGGTCAACGTCAGACCTTGAAGTGTTAAAGCAACGTTGCGGCATACCCCAGAACCTGATAGACGTGCACCTCCTCCAACGAAAACCCCATATTCCTCGGTCGAGGAAACTGGAAGAGAAAGGGACTCCACCAATGCAGGTGTAATAAAATTGTGTGAGGCTCCACAATCTATTAAAATAACAACTTCTCGGCCCTTCAGAACTCCTCGTACCTTAATCGTGCGAGGGTCCAGGACTCCTTCCAAGGCATGAGCTGAGAGCTCCAAGACAGCGCACTCCCCTTGTTCCCCAGGGCTCTCGGGGGGTGATTTACTGAACTCATCGCTAGTGTCATCGTTCACCAACATCACGTTCAGCACCTTGGGCCGACAACGATGTGAGGCATGCCATTTCTCATTGCAGCGGTAGCAGAGCCCTAGCTTACGACGAGCTTGTCCCTCCGTCTCGGTCAGTCGCTTGAACTTTGGAGGGGATACATGGGGCGTGACTGCAGCTGACGAACTAGGGCTTGAAGATCCTGACGAGGTGGGACTGGAATTGGTAGTCGAACTCACAGCAGAACTGGTTTTCTGTTGGGGAACATATGGGCTTTTGGTGGGCCCAAAAATCGTGTGTGATACCCAAGTATGCGGCGACCTTCAGATTTATTTAGGATGCCCAAATTGGTTGCCGTACTGGACCCAACGGGAGACACCCCTCCCAACCCATCTCCTTCACTAAGCTTATTCTCTATCTGTTCTGCCCTTTCCACCACCGCCAACAGCGTCGCCGGGGATCCATAAGCATCTCCACGCGAATGCGATCTTTGAGGCCGTTGATGAACACCGCGATTTTGAACGGCTTTGGTAACCCTTTGGTGTACAACGATAAGAGTTTGAACCTCTTTCGATACTCAGCGACTGTGGATTCCTGCTTGATAACGAAGAACTGCTGATGAATATATAATGGGTTGGCCTCTCTAAATCGTCGGCATAACTGGGCACGCAGCTCCGTCCAACTGTCGAACGGCATCTCCAATTCCTCATTCTGTAACCAGATTTGATCAGCTCCCACGAGACAGATCCGGGCGGCCCGAAGCTTTGACACCTCCGTCATCTCGTATAAGGCAAAATAATGTTCAGCTTGGTTTAGCCAGACCGGTAGATCGTCCCCGTCACACGTTGGCATCTTGATCTTCCTTACATCTGGGCCAGATCTGTATGGAACTCCTCTCTGATCCGGTCTCCCGTCCATCAGCGACTCCAATTGTACCCCTAGATTGGGTGGATATGGATCCTTAGCGCCGCTAGTCTCTCCGATCTAGTGAGACTCGCCTCCACTGGCCATCTGCTGGTGAAACAGCACCTCCAACTTCTGGGACAAAGCGTGAAACTGCAATTCCATGGTGGATCGTTGTGCCTCGACAGCCGATCTGAGTTCTCCCATGGATATCTATGTCTTCTTCAACTCCGCCTCCAACACATCGACCCGGGAGTCCACCTTAGGAGCCATAACTGACGTGTTCAGATGCTTTGATACCAATTTGATGGAGACCGAGACAATCAGGAAGAAAGAGGGGTCACCTCTGTGTACTTTATTGATGATCAGAGAAAAAAGAGATTACACGCGCAGAGAGAGCCCAGAATCCTAATTGAGAAAGAGTGACTCACTCTTCTCCCCAAGACCAAAAGGTCTTTCCCCACATTACACAATTAGCCAAGATACCCCATAAGTGAACATCCTCACCTCTTATAGTCCTACTCTACCCACTAAAGGCTCTCTTGCGCTATACCATATGTGGGTATACCACGACCCTTCCAGACTCTCCTATGGGACCACTTAACTACCTCTGTCCAGTTTGTCTTTGTGCTGATCTAGTGCCTCTCATGTGCTTCCTCTGGTATATTTTCACTGTGGGCTTGGAATGGGGCTTGGTTCCCACCTCTTAGGCCTTTGGGTTGCTATTAGAGTATTAATGCAAAAGAGAAGCAGGGAGCATCTCTATAAAGAATGTCAAATAGAATCACTCAATTAATGAATAATGGTACATATACATCTTAAGTTCTCAACTACAAAGGCACCTTATTTAAACAATTTTAGGAGATTCCTCAACTAATCAACAATGAGCCCATAACACGAGCAATTCAAGATATTTAAGAAATCGATATACAAAGAAAGGTAGACGTCAGACAAGTAGATAAGATAAATGACAACTTAGGAATTCAAGCCACAGAAGATTCAAGAATAAACAAATAGATAGAAAACACATATAAGAATCATTTCATTTAGTACCCTTAACATCTTAACAAAAATAAAAATAGACATAATGAGTAAAGAAATAAAAAGGGACTCACATGAACTTGGTACTCATCTGATGGTGAAGCCTAAAGAATTATCTTCACCATCTTGAACTTGTATGTAGTTGCAGAAAAAGTAAACACATTATGCAATGGAAACTGGTAATGAACCTTCTAAAAGAAAAACTTATAACATAGTCACTGCATCTTTAACACAAAGAAAGGTACAAATAGTAGAAATAATGCATTTGGGTAAGAGGCATAGGTAATTAGGGTCGGGGTGGTAGGAATCCAAAACTAACAAGAACTGAATTGATCAAACAAGAAATCACATGAGCAATTTACAACGAGATACGCTAATGGCTATCCATCTTCAAACTCTCTAAATATTATAGAATTTCTTCAAAATGCTTTTAATATGTTTCTCAATTCACCGAATTAGAACACCACCAAATTGTTATCTATCAAAGCAATGAAAGCAACACATATCCCTCATATCACTATTTTGGTAAACATTATTTGTTTCCTATCTTTAAAAAAAAAAAACACACACACACACTATTAGGATTTATTCTGAATGATATTAGTTGGATGCATATGTAAACCTATGACAAAAATTCTAAGAAAGCAAAAAAAAAACTATAGCATCCCCTAGCACGATTAGGGCGATACTTGGCCTGAAACCCTAATTAAGCCCCGATTACTCAACTAGACTAAATTAGAGCTAGCAGTCCCTCCTATTACACCTGATAAACATCACTATATATCGAAAATCGATGTAAAACAAACAATAAACTTAGTGGAAATTAAAAGCTTTTTCGATAATCAAACACGATATACAATATTAAATCAAATTGGAATAAACCTTAGTTCTATAAGACCTCTAATCCCTTGTGATTTTACAAAACTGTATTTCAATACAAATATATAAGACAAGGGAAGATTGAATACATCGAAGAGAAAATCAAGACTCCTAAATCTTCTCTATCCCATAGTAGTAGCACTCGACGATTATCCTAAAATGTTAATTGGGGTGAGCGCTCCAACTTGCTCAGTAAGTAAGGATTCACAAAGCCATGAACATTCCATATAATAATCAAGAACATTATGCAATAACAATATGCACCAATGTTAACTAATAGGAATATGAAAAACATATAATTCAATAAATAACTGATGCAATTCCAACTGTCAATGACTATTATAATGTGATTCCCATATTATTTATAAAACTAGGGTCAATTACCTACTAATACCATTAATAAACTTGCTAGACCAACACATTGGTCGATGTCCTGTCTAGTCAATCCGTTAACGTCTAATGGTTCTTTCTGGAACCCTCTAGTGAGTATGTAATTCATGCAACCTATCTAACTAAGTAGGAAGTTACATATAGGCCAAGAAAGCAACCTATCTCCTATATAACCAGGTCTCAGTTCTAGGAAATTACTCTCGTGAATCACATTAAACATTGTTTTCGATTTATTAAAACCATAGCAGTGTACATAGTCCCCCCAATCAGTCCATAAACAACATGAACTACATATACTAAGATAGCCAGGTAATAAATAAGTGAATCTATACTTACCTCGGTTTAGGTTTCCATTTCCAAATTCCTTAGGTATTCGGGTCACTCACGATTTCCCAATGATCCAACACCTATCACAAACCATTTTTTATCAATATAGGTCTAATTCCTTATATTTACAACCCCTAATCCAGTCCCTGAGACCTCTGTAAATTCTAAGTAAAACTTGACATAATTGATGTTTTCTGGGGTGCGAGTGCACTTCCTCAATTGGTGGAGTGCGCTCCATCAGTTGAGTTCATCTCAATTGATGAAGGGAGCGCATTCCTCTACAAGGTGGAGCGCGCTCCACCCTGCACTATCTTGATAGTGAATAGGGCAACAGCCATTGTTCCATTACCAAATCACCAAACAACATCAAATACTCTCCCAAATCATCAAGGAGGACCTCTATAAGTAACAACCCATTTCCAATGATCAACAATAACAATTCACAGAGAAATCATCATCAATTATCAAATTGAACTTAAAACTCAAAACTCACTTACAAAGGTGATGATCTCTAATCTTACAACTGCTTTAATTACTTGGATCCAATGGAAAATCCCTTCTTATCAACTCCTCAATCTCTCAAACCCCTCAGCTGCTTTGTTCCTCACCCTTTCGATTGATCGAATGAATCTAGGGATAAGAATGAAGGTTTTTTATTTAAATATTTAGATTGTCCTCGAGATACGTATCGTGCTATCTCAAGATTAATCAAGTGATTAATGTGTTAAAATGACACTTCCTTAAGTGACACACATTCTGACATCATCAACACTTACACTCATCTTAAGGCAATCTAATGATCCATATAATTCAAACCAAACTTATAGTTTTAATATATATATATATATATATATATCAAATATATATAAATATATATATATACTTCGTGTATTTTCTTGCTAATAAATTCATCAAACATGCCTATGAGCATTCTAGGGCATGCATATTCATTTCACGACCCCCTCGTCGCATTTGGTGTATCGACAATTAATTATTTATTTATTTATTTTCCAATTATAGGCTTATATATAAATTCTCTTTTATACTATAACCTATAAAATTTATTAAAAATTCCAAACAAACCTAAACCATTATACAAATCCATGCACACACTAATCGAGGTAATAGGTCGTTACAGTCTCCCTAATTTAAAGCAATTTTGTCCTCGAAATTAAAGTAAACGTAAAATTACCTGTAGTTTCGAAGAGAAATGGAAATTGCTTCTTCATAAAAGACTCTCGCTCCCAAGTTAGTTCCTTATCTCCTTGAAACTACCATTTCACTTTAACCAAAGGAATCTTTTTGGTTCTCAGCCTCTGAATCTTACCATCAAATATTTAAATTGACTATTTGTCATATGATAAGTCTTCCTGAAGATCAAATTCATTCCAATCAATCCTTGGAGTGAACTTAGTCTCCATTTTGCAAAGCATAGACACATGGAAGACATTATGAACTCTAATTAACTATGGAAGCAACTCTAACCTGTAAGCAACAAGACCAGTCCTTTCTTATACTCCGAGCGGCCCAATATACCTTTGAGCTAGCTTACTTCATAATCCAAACCTATACAATCCTTTTGTAGGTGAGACTTTCAATAGAACGAAATCGTCCTTTGAAAACTCCAATGATCTATGATGTTTATCAGTGTATCTCTTCTGTCTTAGCTGTGTCGTAGTCAAACGCTTGTAGTTCTGAATCCATTTGTATCTCGACCTCTGCCAAAACACTCCAGTGAACGACAAGGCTGACCATATAGAGCTTCAAAAGGAGCATTCCAATACTAGCCAGAAAGCTTTTATTACAAAAGAACTCACACAAAGGAATATATTTCTTCCAGTTACCAACAAACTCCAAGTCACAAGCTTGAAGCATATCCTCTAACACCAAAATCAACCGTTCATGATGCTTATCAATCTGCGGATGGTATACCATATTGAGGTTACGAGCAGTTCCTAGTTGTCTTTATAATTCACTCTACAGTTTGGACATGAATCTCGGATCTCTAACCGAACAAATCGACACTTGAACTTCATGATATCTTAACACCTCACTATGTACACCTCACATGACTAGTCAAGGGATCTCGCATGGAAACTGTCAAGAAATGCGCAGACTTCATTAACCTGTTGCTACAACCTATACTGCTTCGTGCTTACGCAAACTCAAAGGTAGACTAGAAATAAAACCCATCGATATATGTTCCTATTTCCACTCAGGAATAGGCAATGAATGCGATAAACTTCTAGGTTTCTTATACTCAGTCTTAACTTGCAGAAATATCTAACATCTCTTTACGAACTCAACAATATTAGTCTTTATCCCAGACCAACAATAAATACGCTTCTGTTTGTGATACTTCTTACTGTTACCAGGACGAATAGTGTAAAGAGGTCTATGAAATTCCCATAGCAACTCTTGCCTCAACTGATCCTAAGCTGGAATCTACAATCTATCGCTGAACCGAAATGTACTATCATCAAAAACTGACCAATCAAGATGATTTACACTAGCTACCAACCTTTGGTACACTATATAATCCTGATAAGCTTTTTGATAACCAATCACCCACTGAATCATCAGCGGTTCAGTCTGAATCTGAGCTTAGAAAAACAAATTAGTAGCTTTGAAATAAGCTCTCCCAATTGATGATACGCCAGTTGAACTTTCATGAATCATCATCATAGGTGCTTCCTCAAGAAGTCTAAACTGAGAAATTTCGGCAATAGCTACATTCCTTATGCATGTTCTTCTCCTACTCAAAGAATCATCTACCGCATTTGCTTTTTCAAACATTTTTTTCATTTATTTGAATTGTAATTGTATAATGAAAGTCTATTAAAACATTTCAGTATAATTCTAAATTACTCAAGCTCAAATTAACTTGTATCATTACTTCTTGTCCCACACCAATTGACGATAAAGTAAAGCATACAATTTTTTAAGGAAAACACCTCAACGTTTATAGCCTAACAATATCAATCCATAGAACTTACACTGTAAAATATTTCTTCCAGTAATTAATATCTTCCAAGCACAACCTTATAAATTACATTGTCTAGAACTAAGATCAGCCGCAGATATATTGTGCTAAGATTAAGATATGTCCCTCCCAGCTATTATACATCTCTTCCCCACTGGGAAGCATACTTTCGGTTCCAAATCAAAATAATAATCCTGGTTCTCCATAAACTCTCGACTCTTTCTACACGCATATAGCTCGCTTACTCTTCCTTACGAATTAAACCACAATATTGGCAAGAATTTTTAAACTCTATCAGGTCTATAATCACAACATCAACAACCTTCAGTTGTCATTACAACTTAGGTTAATCCATCATAAATTTCTATGCATGAAATTTCATTCATATAGAGCAAGAATAATATAACCCTCCAGGTTAATATCACTCAACTTCCATCTGCTGATATATCTCATATTTCTTTATAAAATTGATATCGTTAATTTTCATTTCAGGTTACTTACCATTCATTCTTTTCATAATGATTTTGGATTTCACCTGAATGAATATTTTAAAGAAATCCATGAGATTCTCATAACATTCTTTCCACAGTTTTTATTCGAGTTCCAAGAACTTTTTTTAAATGCTTAATATTCTGATATGAGATTATCCATATAAAATACACAATTACTAGTAGTCAAACCTTCACTTATGCAATAATCTCAATCAATTTCTTCAATGACTCATTACTCGATCAATCATTATTAGCTCGGTTCCAATCTGAGCTCTAAAGAACAGACTTGTAGTTACCAATTCAGACAACGCAGCTGATGATGTGCCTTTGCAGGACTTCAATTTTTTCATCACTATATATTTCACTCGAGATATATTAGTGACCAGCTTTTATTGTAACTACAACCCCTATCCGTTTCCTATTCAAGACATTGTCAACACAATCACCTTAATGAGTGATGTTTTAGAGTGAATTCCTAACATTTAGGAAATTCAAAGTATCAATCTTACCTTCCGTTTCTGTCACTCTGACAATTCCACTTTTCAAACTTCCCTAGTTTGAAATTTTACTACTTTAACCTTACATCAATCCATTAGTTTTTATACTTCAAGGTTGTCTTTTATTGATTCTTTTAAGATTCTCAATAATCTCTAAGAATGATTAAAAGAATCTCAATAAACTTTCCTCTTATTTACATGTGATGCCTTTGATATTCGGCAAGAACTTTCTTTAAATGCTTCATATTCTGATATGAGATTATCCATATAAAATACCAATTACTCAAGCTCAAATTAACTTCTATCATTACTTCTTGTCCCACACCAATTGACGATAAAGTAGAGCATATAGATTTTTAAGGAAAACACCTCAACGTATATAGCCAGACAATATCAATCCGAAGAACTTACACTGTAAAATATTTCTTCCAGTAATTAATATCTTCCAAGTCACAACCTTATAAATTACATTCTGTGCAACTAAGATCAGCCGCAGATATATTGTGCTAAGATTGAGATATGTTCCTCCCAGCTATTATACATCTCTTCCCCACTGGGAAGCATACTTTCGGTTCTTAATCAAAATAATAATCGTGGTTCTCCATAAACTCTCAACTCTTTCTACACGCATATAGCTCGCTACTCTTCCTTAAGAATTAAACCACAATACTGGCAAGAACTTTTAAACTCTATCAGGTCTATAATTACAACACGCATTCTTACCATAAATCTTGGACTATATATATAGATAGAAGTATAAGCTACAATTTTTCTTTATTGTGTCAACACACATTCTTACCTGAATAAGAAGTCTTAGGATGAACCTCTAACTTCTTCCATAATTTAGGTATCATCAAGCAAACATTGTAGTCAAATAATACTTCAACTTCCACCCAGGCATCCTTGTATCTAATTTCAACTTACACAGCTCATACTTGAGTTAACCGAATAAATTACACAATTAATTATCTCGAGATTATCAATCTCCAATAGTTCTTCTCATAAATCTTGTACTATATATATAGATAGAAGTATAAGCTACAATTTTGCTTTATTGTGTCAACACACATTCTTACCTGAATAAGAAGTCTTAGGATGAGCCTCTAACTTCTTCCATAATTTAGGTATTATCAAGCAAACATTGTAGTCAAATAATACTTCAACTTCCACCCAGACATCCTTGTATCTAATTTCAACTTACACCAATCTCATACTTGAGTTAACCGAATAAATTACACAATGATACTAGAGATCCCTGGATTAATCATTTGTAATATTTAATTATTTCAAGATTGTTTTTCTCTTTTACCTTTGTGTTGAATATATGACAAACTCCAAACTGTCTCAATCACAGTCAAATCTCCTAAATTGATGTTAATATTCAACACTCATACAATTAATTTACCTTTGAAACTTAGTACTGGCACTTACAAAGTCTGGTCTGAACCAATTTACCATCACGTTTGTAACTCTTTATGATAATGCTCGTGCATCTTTTAAGTCTTCAAAGATTCCATTCTTCTCACTATTGATAACACAACAACAACTTAATTAAAATGGGGTTTTAAAACTCGACACCCTTCATTCATGAACATAGCATGAGTTCTAGTAAGTTCTAATGGTTTCCACCATCCATTTAAAATGATTTAGTAATCGCTTGAAATCATCTTTAAATATATCCTTAATTCTAATTATACCACTATGACAACCTGATCTTGACTAACCTTTGAGTATAACTTATTTCACCTGATTGTCTGAATATGTTGTCAAACCCAGGCAATGAATATTGATTCCCACTATGACACACTATTCTTTGATTTCTCATATTCATTAATAAGTCATTTTCCCCAATTTAGATTATATAAGTATAAAACATCATACTAGGATATCTTACCAACTCACTTTTATGTTCTAGATTAAACTATATTCCAATTTTACTAGTTTTAAATTCTCAGTTTCATCTTTCATTACCTAACAAATTGTTGGTCATTCCAATGTGGATTTACATCATATCTAGAATTTTTATTTCATAATATTTTATGAAGTATTAATACATTAGTGGTTTCCTAATCTCAAATAGGCTTTTATCACTAACCATTAATTTATTTATTGAATAACTTCCATTATTTCTTTACTAGTCAAAGTACTAGTATTAAATCACATCTTAAAGTGATCTTCCCTTTTTGAGTTCCACGTATAGTCATTTACTATTCCATTATTTCATAAATTCCATTCTCCTAATACGCGTTTCAAGGTTTAGATCCAATAGATACTACTTCACTGACTATCATTTATCTAATAATATCAGCAAGAATAAAGACCTTTAAGAACAGTTAATAGGAGACAAGTTTAACTTCATCTTTATAAGTTTTCCTTATGTCTTTCCTTTCAGTTTTCTTAAGGATGAGATTCTCTTAAACTGTTACCTTCAAAATTTTCTCATATCGTGAGAAATCAATGGACATGAACCATGTTATTATTATTCAGGAAAGACATAACTCTTATATCTACCACGTAGATATAATATAAGACAACAAATAACATATCTCAATCTTTTATCTTTTGGTTACCCCGCAAAATCATGATAAAAACCGTTTATCATTCCATAAGCTTATTTATAACTCGAGACAACTGTTAGAGTTAATAAACTTAGGTTCCTTTACCAAAGAATCTGCTATCACTTATTTCGAAGATAATTCGAAAGTGAAAATGAGGTCAGAGCCTTGTCTATTATACCAAACTGTATCAGAGTTACCATTTAATTCAAAAGTGATAAACCTTAGGCTCTAATACCAAGCTATAGCACCCCCTAACTTGATTAGGGCAATACTTGGCTTGAAACCCTAATTAAGCCCTGATTACCCAACCAGACTTAACTAGAGCCAGCAACTTCTCCTTTTACACCTGTTAAACATTACTGTATATCGAATATCGATGTAAAACAAATAATAAATGCAGTGAAAATTAAAAACTTTTTCAATAATCAAACACGATATACAGTACTAAAACAAACCAAACAAACTTCAGTTATACAAAACCTCATATCCCTTGTGATATTACAAAACTGTAATTCAATACATATATATGACAAAGGAAGATTCAATACATTGAAGAGAAGATTAAGACTCATAAATCTTCTCTATCCCATAGTCATAGCGCTCGTCAGTTATCCAAAAATGTTAATTGGCAAGAGCGCTCAAACTTTCTCAATAAGTAAGGATTCACAAAGCCATCAACATTCCATATAATAATCAAGAACAATATGCAATAACAATATGCACCAATGTTAACTAACAGGAATATGAAAAACTTATAATTCAATAAATAGCATATGCAATTCCAACTATCAACGACTATTACACAGTGATTCCCATATTATTTATAAAACTAAGGTCGATTACCCACTGACACTATTAATGTGATTGCTAGACCAACACATAGTCCGATGTGCTATCTAATCAATCCATTAATGTCTAATGGTTATGTCCCAAACCCTCTAGTGAGTATGTAATTCACGCAACCTATCTAACTGAGTAGGAAGTTACATATAGGCCGGGAAGGTAGCCCATCTCCTATAAAACCTGGTCTCAGTTCCAGGAACTTACTTTCGTGAATCACATTAAACACCGTTTTCCATTTATTAAAACCATCATAGTGTATATAGTCCCCCCAATCAGTCCATAAACTACATGAACTACATATCTAAGATAGCCAAGCAATATTGATAAATAAGCGAATATATACTTACCTCAGTTTAGGTTTCTGTTTCCAAGTTTCAAAGGTTTTCGGGTCGCTCACATTTTCTCGATGATCTAACACCTATCACAAACCACTTGTGATCAATATAGGTCTAATTCCCTATATTTAGAATACATAATCCAGTCCCTATGACCTCAAGAAATTCTAACTAAAACTCAGCATAATTGATGTTTTCTGGAGTGGGAGTGCGCTTCCTCAATTAGTTGAGTGTGCTCCATCAGCTGAGTTCATCTCAACTGATGAAGGATGTATGATCCTCAGCTAGGCGGAGCGCGCTCCACCTTGTACTATCTCGATAGTGAACAGGGCAGCACCCACTGTTCCATTACCAAATCACCAAACAACATCAAATACTCTCTCGAATCATCAGGGAGGACCTCTAGTGAGGTAAAAACTCATTTCCAATGATCAACAAAAATAATTCACAAAGAAATCATCATAAATTATCAAATTGAACTTAAAAATCAAAACTCACTTACAAAGGTGATGATCTCTGATCTTACAATTGTTTTGATTACTTTGATTCAATGGAAGATCCCCTCTTGATCATCTCCTCAATCTCTCAAAACTTTTAGCTGCTTTGTTCATCACCCTCTCGATTGATCGAATGAATCTAAAGATAAGAATGAATATTTTTATTTTAATATTTAGATTTTCCTCGAGATACGCATTGTGCTATCTCAAGACCGATCAAGTGATTGATGTGTTAAAATGACACTTCTAAAAGTGACACGCATTTTGACACCATCAACACTTACGCTCTTCTCGAGGTGATCAAATGATCCATATAATTCAAACCAAACTTATAGTTATAATATATATTTATATATGAAATATATATAAATATATATACTTCGTGTATTTTCTTGCCAATAAATTCACCGGACATGCCTACGAGCATTTTAGGGCGTGCACATTCATTTCACGACCCCCTCGTTGCACTTGGTGTACCGACAATTTATTATTTATCTATTTATTTTCTAATTATAGGCTTGTATATAAATTTATTTTATACTACAACCTATAGAATTCATTAAGCATTCCAAACAAATACAAACCATCATACAAACTCTACGCACACGCTAATCGAGGTACGCCGAACTTAACCATGAGCTGAACTCGGGTTAATTAGGATTTAGATTTACACTAATCAACAGCTTAAGGTAATAGGTCGTTACAAAACCCACTTAGTACTCCTTAGAAATAAAATTCACAACGCAATAGAATCAACTCTTGCATCACGCATTGATAAATAAAGTATAAAGAAACCATCAAAACTCAAAAACTACCATGCCCTACAACACCAAGGTGTGAAAACTTTCAAATTAGAGGTCACTGAAATCCCACCTCGATCCAATGGTAGTGAATCTTTTAAAAGAAAAATTTTATAACAAATTCACTACATCTCTAACACAGAATAAGGTATAAATCTCTAACACAGTAAGGTACGAATACATAAAAAATTGGGTTGATAAAGTTTTTTTAAGGCCTTAGTTTTATATAATATTGAAATACAATAATAATTAATCTCATCACAAAAGGGTGAGTTTTGAGATATAGATTGTACATGCACAATTGCATACCTTTTCATGTTTTGGATTACTTGCATTTTTGCTTCTAATAAGAATTCATCTAAATTTAATTATGCTTTGTTTCCTTTTTTAACAAGCAAGTCCTTTTGTTTAATTGTTTTTTATTATTTCTTCGATGATGTGTTGGTATATGTCTTAATTTGACAAAGATCATTGATGCTCAAGTTTTTTAGAACCCTAAAGTTTTTTAAATTGTCTTTGATTCTAATATGGAAGAAATTAAGAAAGCTTATGGAGAAACTAAGACCTTTTTTTTACAAATCCTTGCTAGAGTTTATCTAAGCCAATATGCCAATTCTATCACCTTAACAGTCGGTCTCCTATATTGCCATAAGCTTCATGACTCGAATATATCTCTATTGGCATTGAAAGCATTCCCTCTCGTTTGTAGGACTTTTCAAAGTCTCAACATTGAAAAGAAGATGGTTCAAATTGCAAAGGAATAAGTAGTTTATAATCAATCATTTAAAAGTTCATAACTCCAAGAAATCTAGAACATTGTAAGGAAGTGTATTTTATACTATGCTTTATGTTTTTATTCAAACTTTTTCATTGTTGTCTGCTAATATGTGTTTTTAATCTTTTCGATTTTTTCTCAACATTCATGGTTTTTTTATATATTCGATAAATCAATTGATGTACATGGGATTAACACTCCAAGAAATCTAGATCATTGCGAGGAGCTTAAAACTATTAAGTTTTCAAAAACGAACGAATAATATGTAGTTAATGATTAAGTTACATCTAGATTATTGATGAGTTATATTATAGTGTACAATGGTGCATTTTGTACATCAAAACTATTTACATTGTGTTTGCCACCATGTTACTCTAGATCATTGCGAGGATAATTGTGTTTGCCACCATGTTACTCTAGACATCTAGGTGATAAGTGTTCAAGTTTCAAGAGTGATCAAGCATGTCTAATCATTTTGTAGATCAAAACTATTTACATTACATCTATTAGGTGATCAACTGCAATTTGAATAGTCATAAATTAGAACCTGTAAACAAGGACCCTAGGATTATGCCTAAAAAGAACTTCAAGCTTCGTTTTGATAATAAAAAATTATAGTTAATGCTCATTGAAGTATCCAAATTTATCTAATTATGCTTTAGTTCACTTGTATGTGCTAGCCAAAAGCATCACTGATAAGTCGATATTTATAGGTTTTTAGTAGTTTATTTTAGTATATTTAATGTGAAAAGTCTCTAAAATATATATTTAATTATATTTTTTGGTCATTTTCAGGTGAAACGGAGTGCGCGGTTGAATTCATGGCGGAAAAATACTCAAAATGGAGTATTTACTTGCAGTGATCGGATGCTGAACACTTTGCCTCGAGTTATGTTTTGCGTGGTGGGTAGAATAGGAGACAGCATATTTCAACCAATTAGAAGCTGCCACGTCAGCACATTTATTCTCTCAACCAATCACACGCTGCCACATCAGCGGTTTTCCATCATAACAGCAACTAACATCACAGCAGCAACGTGCCAAGTGTCGACCTCTTACACCTCCAAGCACGTCACTCATTAGCTCTTCACCAATTTCATGCCGCCACATCAGCATTTGCAGCCACGTCACAAACCAACAGCAGATCATTCGTTCAGTAGCTCTTTGATTTGCCTCGGGATGCGCATTGGCACCGTCTCCCACATCTTCGCCGATTCTGCGTAAGTTTTTTTTCACCGCCATCTTACGCCACGTGTCGCGGTCTCACCCAACCACCACGTCAAAGCAACCGATTCCACCAATGAGAAGATGCCACGTCAGTGAACTTGCAGTAAACGACCAATCAGGTGTGGACACGTGGTAGGAACCAGTTTTCAGCCCAAAAATAGCCATACGATGCTCCTCAACGCACGTGGTACGAGACAAACCCCAAAAATTAGTTTCTCTCACCTCCAGAGAGCAATTTTTAGTGGTTTTTCATATTAGAACTAGGGTATTCATACGAGGAGAACAAATTGGAGCCGACACATGAACTTTTCATACTTGGAGATTGTAGAGATGATGTTCGGCTAGACCAATCTTCGCCTAGGTCGAAGGGGAAACAAGTAGGATTCATGATTCACGGCAAATCCTATGTGAGATCTATGATTTTTATTTAATTTGATTTAATCTCTCCTATTTCATTTTTGTTGGTTTTAAGGTTTATGGTTTAGATCTAGGGTATGTATGTGGCCAGTGCATACTCTTAGGTGGACAACCTATAGTTATTGGACCATTAGTATCCATGTAATTATGCTTTTGGACCAATAAAGTGACGAACACTCACCATTTTTTCGTCAAACCCTTTCGGTTCTTGAGTGTGCAATAATTGAATCTAGGTTAAATCAGAAGCGGATACGATCCAATTATTTAGGATTAGTGTTCCCAAATATCCAAATTATTGCGCTTAGTGTGTTAAACCCGATTGGCGGATGTCTAGGGTTATACATTGATTAGGGAAGTAGTTAGTGGCGGACGTCCTAGCTATCGAGATTAGGGGAACTAGGAATTTCTGGCGGACGTCATTTTCTATAACTAATATAGGAGAAATTGAATTAATGACTTTTCTGAATGATTGAGGACCATTAAATGCCATTGAATCTTGATTCTTGCTTGTGGAACCGTAGACTTAGGTGATTTCTTCTAATTGATATTATTTTTGCGAACTTTTTATTTGTTCTAGTTTAGTTAACTATTTCCTTGAACTTTCTGAAAACCCCCCATTTTTAGTTAACTTGGAGTAAAACTCAAGTCCTGTGGACTCGACCCCGTATTTACCACTACTACACTCTTGTGGTTGGTAAGTCTATTGCGGGTTATATTTGGCCCGTACGACACGTGACCAAATTTTGGCGTCGTTGCCGATGACTTAGTCCTTACTCTAAGTTTAGGTTTCTTTTCTTTTCTTTTTCTTAGTTTTATGCTATCACACCTCACTCGGTCAAAATCGAGTGGTTCATTGTTACCTTTCGATCCTAAACCGGAGAGTACAATTCATAGGTGGATTAGAGAGACCCAACTTAGGCAACGAGAAGGCCAAAATCATCTGAATATGGCTATAAATCGCTAAATCACCATGGGTCACGCCAATCAAGAGCTTCAAGCTATTTTGGCGCAACAACCCCTCGACATCAACTATCTGGATAATGTTGGAGACTTTGAGTTGAGGTATGGGTTCATTCACCTCCTACCATCCTTTCATGGTGGCGAGAATGAAGATCCCGTTACTTTCCTAAAGGAGTTTCAGACTATCTGCAAGTCAATGAAACCCTCCAATGCGGACGAGGACACATTTAAGCTCCGTTCTTTTCCATTTTACCTTAAAGACAAAGCTAAGGAATGGCTTTTCTACCTTCCGCCTGGCTGCGTTAACTCCTGAAATGAGATGACAACCGAGTTTTTGAATGAATACTTCCGTGATGATAGAGTTGATCAGCTCATCAAGGATATATGCAACATCAAAATGAGGTCGGGCGAATTATTTGGTGTATATTGGGATCGCTATAAGCGATTAATTGCTAGCTGCCCGCAGCATGGCCAGTCTGAGAAGGCCATTGCTCGATTCTTCTATGTTGGCATGACGCCCATAAAACGACGCACGATTGATAATGCGTGTTGGCGTTACATTTGAGACAAAACTCCAGCCCAGATGAAGCAATTGTATGAGGACATCGCACAGCAGCCACGCCTTTATGGTGATCTTGATGCTACTGCTTACCGAAGTCTGACTGCAGGGAGTATCTCGAGTTCCACTAACCAAAAAATTGACAACAAACCTCCACAATGGAGCGTCTCCTCTGCTTTGGAAAAGTGCAAGTGAAAGCTTGTTGCTTCTATACTGCCACAAATCATGCAACAGATGAATGTCCTACTCTCTTTGAGGACAATCAACAGGCCAATGCCATGGGTAATTAGTTACAGGGACCATCTAGAGTGCCATTTGGGAATACATAGAATCACGCAACGACGAGGAATAACCCGAACTTCACTTACGGGCCTTAAAATTAGAATTATCAGACATTCATCCCTAGAGGTCAACCGTTACCTGCACCCTCCAATAAATCCTCTTCACTTCAGGATATGTTCAAAGCTCTTATGGCTCAACAAAGCAAATTTATGAGTGAGATGGGCCAATTCAAGGCTACCACCGAGAAATCCATCAGCGAAACCAAATCAGCGGTCTGAACTCTTCAAGTTCAAATGGACCAAGTGACAAAGCAGAATGGACATCTCGAGGATAAAGGAAATTTGCCTACGCAACCTTACCCGAATCCTAACGCGAGTGCTAACGCAGTTACACTCTGAAGTGGTAAAAAGCTGGAGGAACCTAAAAGGAACAATGGGTCATCTGATGCCAAAGACCAGGAAAATGAGGAAGAACACGAGTTAGTAGTGACCCCGTCTGTCCCTCAATAGATGGTAACAACTCAAAAGGAAGCACCACCCACATTCAAGGTCAAACCGCCTTTTCCACAACGACTCATCTTAGATAAGAAAAAGGAGGAAGTGAAAGAAATTCTCGAGACCTTTCGACGAGTGGAAATCAATATTCCACTCCTCGACACTATGAAGCAAGTCCCTAGGTACGCAAAGTTTCTTAAGGAACTATGCACTATCAAAGGAAACTCAAATGCAATGAAAAAGTCCAAATGGGAGAAATCGTCACGGCTATCCTACAGAAGAAGTTGCCTCCTAAATGCAAGGACCCTGGGATGTTCTCAATATCTTGTGTTATAGGTGATGTAAGCATTTAGAGGGCTACGTGCGACCTTGGCGCTTCCATTAATGTCATGCCATTGTCTATTTATGAGACATTGCATGCAGGCCCATTAGAGGAGACTGGTATTGTCATTCAGTTGGCAGACTATTCAGTTGTCAAGCCCGTAGGTGTTCACAAGGATGTTCTAGTCCGAGTGAACGAGTTTGTGTTTCCTGTAGACTTTTACGTGGTAGATACGAAGGAGGAGCCATTCCCCAATGCTTCGTCAGTACTCCTTGGACGTCCATTTTTGAAAATGGCGAAGACGAAGATAGATGTTGATGATGGATCTCTTACCATAGAGTTTGACGGTGAAGTCATCGGGTTTAACATCTATGGCGCGATGTGATACCCCAGTGATATGTCGTCTCTGGTGTGTACCATGGACTGTGTGGATCCATACGTTGAGCAAACCTTGCTCACGAGTGGCAATGACGAAATTAAAGTAGTGTTAGAGAATCATCTCGACACTACTCATATCCACGAGAGTGTTCTGACCCTCGATACTGATGTTGAGGATATTGTTTTAAGTTGGATTCATTCCAACCCCTGCCTCCAAGTGTCTATTATTTGGAGTTACCACTTCTGACTCTGAACTTTCTCCCTTCTTGGTTAAAAGTCCCACACTTCAGCTGAAGCCATTACTTGAGCACCTAAAGTATATGTTTTTAGGTGAGAATGACACACTCCATGTGATCATCTTGGCCAAACTTACACATTTGGAGGAAGAAAGGCTCCTTCGAGTACTCCGGGAGTTTAAACAGGCTATTGGGTGGACCATAGCTAATATCAAAAGTTTGAGCCCTTCCACTTGCATGTATCATATATATATATGGAAGAGGGGTCAAGACCTATGAGAGAAGCCCAAATGAGGCTCTATCCGCTTATGATGGATGTCGTAAAGAAGGAGATATTGAAGCTCCTTGATGCTGGCATGATTTACCCCATATTTGATAGTAAATGGTTAAGCCATATCCAAGTGGTTCTTAAGAAAACGGGAGTCACGGTAGTCACCAATTCACATGGTGAGTTGGTTCCAACCCGCATTCAAAATGGATGGCGGGTATGCATTGACTACAGGAAGTTAAACGCTTCCACCAAGAAGGATCACTTCCCCCTACCATTCATTGATCAGATGTTGGAGAGACTAGCCGGTCGTTCTCATTACTGTTGTCTTGACGGTTATTCTGATTTTCATCAGATACCGGTAGCGCCTGAAGACCAGGAAAAGAGGACCTTCACTTGTCTGTTTGGCACTTTTGCCGATCGGCGCATGCCCTTTGTGTTATGCAATGCACCTGCCGCCTTTCAAAGGTGCATGGTGAGTATCTTCTCAGATTTTATTGAGCATTTCATTGAGGTCTTCATGGATGACTTTACTGTTTACGGTTATTCATTCGATAGTTGTCTCATTAATCTGACAAAGGTACTCAACAGGTGTATCGAGAAAAACATGGTTCTGAACTATGAAAAGTGTCATTTTATGGTGGACCAAGGTCTTATTTTGGGACACATTGTATCAGCCAGGGGCGTAGAGGTAGACCAAGCTAAAAATTGAAGTTATCAAGAAAATTCCCTACTCTACGAACGTGCGGGAGATTAGATCTTTCCTTAGACATGCCAATTTTTACCGTCGTTTCATCAAGGACTTTTCGAAGATCGCACAACCCCTATACAATCTACTCCAAAAGGACATACCTTTTGAGTTCGATAAGGCGTGTAAGAGTGCATTTGATGCACTGAAAGACTCACTTACTAGCACACCAGTGATTCGGGCCCCTAATTGGGAGCTTCCATTTGAAATTATGTGTGATGCTAGTAATCATGCAATAGGTGCAGTCTTAGGACAGAGAGTCAGGAGAGCTTCACATGTCATTTACTATGCTTCTCGTACTCTAGACACGGCTCAGATGAACTACACCACTACTGAGAAGGAGCTCATTGCCATTATTTTCGCACTTGAGATATTTCGGCCTTATCTCTTGGGAACCAAGGTTATCATTTACTCTGATCATGCTTTGCCTTGAAATAGATGATGAGTAAAAAGGATGCCAAACCTAGGCTCATTAGATGGATACTCCTACTACAGAGTTTGACATCACAATCAAAAATAAAAGTGGTGTAGAGAATCTAGTCGCAGACCATCTCAGCAGAATTGAGAATGGTGAGCGTCCTACCCCTCTTAAGGATGATTTTCTTGATGAGTATATTTATGATGTTATGGAAGATCTCCCCTAGTACGCCGATTTGGTGAACTATATCACCTCGGGTGAGCTATCTCCTCACCTTTCGAAGGCTCAGAAGAATAAAGTTAGGAGCGATGCTAAGTACTATGTATGGGATGACCTGTACTTATGGAAATTTTGCTCTGACCAGGTTATCAGGCGTTGTGTTATTCATCCTGATAGTCACTCCATATTGGCTTTTTGTCGTACTTACGCCTGCGGTAGCCACTTCGGTCCCCGTCGGACAGCTAGGAAAGTTCTTGAGAGTGGGTTTTACTGGCCCACTGTTTTCCATGATTCATACATGTTTACCAAGACTTGTCCTAACTATCATAAATTTGGTAACCTTGGTCGTCGGGACCAAATGCCACTTACCCCGATTCATATTTGTGAGATATTTGACATTTGGGGTATAGACTTAATGGGACCGTTTCCAGTTTCATTTGGTAATGTTTACATACTCTTGGTAGTGGACTATGTGTCTAAGTGGGTGGAAGCGAAGGCTACACGCACTAACGACTCTAAAGTGGTATATGAATTCTTCAAATCGAGGATTTTCACAACATTTGGTACCCTACTTGCCCTGATTAGTGATAGAGGCACTCACTTCTGCAACCGTATAGTTGAAAATCTTCTGACGAAGTACAATGTCATTCATCGAATGTCTACAGCGTATCATCCCTAAACGAGTGGCCAGGCAGAGGTCTCTAATAGGGAGATCAAATCCATCTTGGAAAAGACGGTGAGTCCTACTCGTAAAGATTGGAGTACCCGTCTTGATGATGTAGTTTGGGCTTACCGAAGGACGTTTAAAATGCCAATTGGGATGTCCCCATATCGCCTTGTGTTTGGTAAAGCTTGCCACTTGCCATTCGAGCGCAAGCATAAATCCTACTGGGTTGTGAAACAGCTTAATATAAAGCTCGATGAAGCAGGAAAATAGAGAAATCTCACTCTCTAAGAATAGGAGGAAATCAGGAACGACGCTTATGAAAATGCGCGGATTTATAATGAAAAAACGAAAGCGTTCCATGATAGCAATCTCTCTAGGAAATCTTTTCATGTTGGTCAGAAAGTACTTTTATTTCAATCACGTCTTAAGATTTTTGCAGGTAAACTGAGATCGAGGTGGACAGAACCATATGTTGTGACTGTGGTGTATGATCATGGAGCAGTGGAAATTCAGAGTTTGGAGACTGGTAATGCGTTTAAGGTGAACGGCCACAGATTGAAGATCTTCTATGAAGACTTCCTGAGCCATAATGTGGAGGTCGTCTCACTTGCAACGCCACTGATTGATAGACTCAGACCAAGTCGAGCCAACGACTTTAACCAAAAGCGCTACTGGGAGGCAGCCCAAACTTTGATAAGTATCATTTGGTTTATTTATTTTCGTATTTTTTATCATTTTGCATGAATTTGTATCATTTCCTTCATCTTATATCTATCATGTTCTTTCACCATCTTGTTTGTTTTATATGTGTCGGTCTCTCGACTTGTTTTGAACCTTGAGGACAAGGTTCGGAATAAGTTTGGGGGTGTTTTAAGGATTGTGGATTTTTTTGGATAGATTCTTTTGCCAAAGACCGCAGGTGAGATCGTTTATTTTTTATTTTTTTATTTTTTTATATGCGGTTATATGCGGATATCGGATGGTAATGGTGATGTTTTATATCATTTCTTCCATTTCTTTCATTTCTTGTCCATTCATATTTCTTTCTCGTTTCATTAGGACTTGATACATTTTCATGCATATATGTATTTAGTATAGTTTTTATTTATTATTAGTTATTTAGAGTCACCGAAACTTAGTTCATGTCTTTGATTGTGGATGAGTAAATTACAGTTGTCTTTTTAACTTGAGACTTAAGGAAAATTAGGAGAAACACTCAATCGAATCCGTACCCTGCTTTTTTTAATTTCATGATTAGGGAGTTAGTTGATGGTTGGACTTTGTGTTAGATTATGAAAATGAGTAGACGGTCAAATTTGTGCAAGTATTGTTATTTTGACCCACATTGGGTGATTTGCTTGATTATAGTGAAAGTGAGAAGGGCTAACAGGGGTTTTTGTTAGTGTAAAGTGTCCTACAAGTTTCCATAGGAAATGGAGCAGGGAAACTTGTGGTGGGAAAAAGCGAGAAAATCGGTCCATAGGAAATGGAGCAGGGACCGCATTATTTTTTAAAAAAAAATTAAAAAACAAATATGGGAAAAAATAGAGAATATAAATTGAATAAAGGCGGAAGTTGTGAAACTCCTCAAATAAAATATTTAGTTTGAGTGCTTTCAATATATTAAGTGAGATTTAAACTTGCATGCTTAATGTATAGACCAAGAAAACTTATGAGTAGTTGATGGCCTTCGTTTTGACCGAGTCTTTGTCATGAAAGTGGGATTTTAATTGTGTTTGGGTTTCGAGTCTTGACATATCATAACTCTGAAATTTCTAGAGCGGCTTGCTAATTTGGTGGCTATGTAAATCAAAGGAACTCCATGAATTTGAGTCTGGTGTAGGATTAGTTCAGTCAGTGCATATTTATATTGGGAGTCTAGTTTAGTATGTGTTGTCATCTACACCTTTGCTCGGGACGTGCAAAGTCTCAAGTTTGGGGGTATTTGATAAGTCGGTATTTAGTTTATTTTAGTATATTTAATGTGAAAAGTCTCTAAAATATATATTTAATAATATTTTTTGGTCATTTTCAGGTGAAACAGTGGGCGGTTGAATTCGTGGCGGAAAATACTCAAAATGGAGATTTTACTTGTAGTGATCAGATGTCAGACAGTTTGCCTCAAGTTACGTGTTGCGTGGTGGGTAGAATAGGAGATAGCATATTTCAACCAATTAGAAGCTGCCACGTCAACGCATTTCTTCTCTCAACCAATCACACGCTGCCAAGTCAGTGGTTCTCCATCACAGCAGCAACCAACATCACTGCAGCAACGTGCCAAGTGTCGACCTCTCACACCTCCAAGCGCGTCACTCATTAGCTCTTCACCAATCCCATGCCGCCACATCAGCATTTGCAGCCACGCCACAAACCAACAGCATTTCATTCGTTCGGCAGCTCTTCAATTTGCCTCGGGATGCGCGTCAGCACCGTCTCCTACATCTTCGTCGATTCTGCGCGAGCTTTCTTCACCGCCATTTGCGCCACGTGTCGTGCTCTCACCCAACCACCACGTCAAAGCAACCAGTTTCCACCAATCAGAAGACGCCACGTAAGCGAACCTACAGCAAATGACCAATCAGGCATGGACACGAGGCGAGAACCAATTTTTAGCCCAAAAACAAGCATACGATGCTCATCGGCGCACGTGTTACGAGCCAAACCCCCAAAATTAAATTCTCTCACCTGCAGAGAGCAATTTTTAGTGGTTTTTCATATTAGGAACTAGGGTATTCATACGAGGAGAACACATTGGAGCCGACACACAACTTTTCATACTTGGAGATTGTAGAAATGATGTCCGGCTAGACCAATCTTCACCTAGGTCGAAGGGGAAACAAGTTGGATTCATGATTCATGGCAAATACTAGGGTATTTCATTGTTGTTGATTTTAAGGTTTATGGTTTAGATCTAGGGTATGTATGTGGCCAGTGCATGCTTTTAGGTGGACAACCTATAGTTATTGAACCATTAGTATCCGTGTAATTGTGCTTTTGGACCAATAAAGTGATGAACACTCACCCGTTTGCCGTCAAACCGTTTCGGTTCTTGAGTGTACAACAATTGAATTTAGGTCAAATCAGAAGCGAGATGTGATCCGGTTATTTAGGATTAGTGTTCCCACATATCTAAATTACTGCGGTTAGTTTGTTAAACCTGATTGGCAGATGTCTAGAGTTATACATTGATTAGGGAAGTAGTTAGTGGCGGACGTCCTAGCTATCGAGATTAGGGGAACTAGGAATTTTTGGCGGACATCGATTTCCCATATCTAATCTAGGAGAAATTGAATTAATGACTTTTCGGAATGATTGAGGACCATTGAATGCCATTGAATCTTGATTCTTGCTTGTGGAACCGTAGACTTAGGTGATATCTTCTAATTGATATTACTTTTGCGAACTTTTTATTTGTGCTAGTTTAGTTAATTATTTCTTTGAACATTCTGAAAACCCACCATTTTTAGTTAACTTGAAGTAAAACTCAAGTCCTGTGGATTCGACCCCATATTTACCACTACTACACCCTTGTGGTTGTTACTCGATTGCGGGTTATATTTGGCATGCACGACACGTGACCAATCACCATGATGTTTTCATTCATCTCTTTAAAAAACAAATAGAGCTGAATGACTTTCAATTATATATAGGTGCAAACTTTTGAACTAACATTTACATTATCCTTTACTTTACAACCTACTAAACAGACATTTAACTTTCAATTAGGGAAGTTTTCATTTGCTCTTCAATTCAGAAACTAGATTCATAAACCAATATCTATAAGAAAAATGAAAATTTATATATTATAGATACAAGTTTTTTTATTTAGGAAAGGGAGGCAGTACTCTCGAAAATTGTGGATACAAGTTATTTCTTTCAAAAGTTTTGACAATTCATCTATATTCGCATTGGTGACAATCAAACACACATACCACGTATTGAACGTCAGATTTGGAGAACAATTTGGTGTTGTAGCCAAACATGTCCTAACATTTTTATTTTCTCTTGGATTTATAACTAGGAACCTCCTTCTCAAGTATTGATTAAGAGGAAGCTTTCTCTATAATGGCCTAACATGAGCAATTATTGTGTTATTTCCCATTTAATAATTTTTGGTTTAATTTTCTAACAAGAATATTTTGATGTTATTTTTAGAGCAATAGATCCTATGGTAAGAATTTTGAATATTTTGATGGTATTTTTATAGCAATATATCTTATGGTGAGAATTTAATGGTGAGGGCCATTGTTATTATCTATATGTGCGCTTCATGATGTTCTTTTTCAACTATATGTGTGTGCTATTTACATAAGATAATTAAACTTAAAATGTGGTTTTGATGGACAAATCAACTCTTATTTGATCAACGCTCTACAAGGCTCAACATTTATGTTATGTTGGAATCACATTAAGAAGGGCGGGGTTTAGATATCGAGGTCTTTCGACATTACCAAGCACTGAACTTGAAGTCATGAGCCAAATAGAGTAGTCAAATAGAATATTGACATCACTTTCATTATTCAAGTTACTTAAACAACCTCTTAATCTTATAATAGGTGAAGGTATGTTTAGCTGGGGGAAGTGAGAAGTTTGCAATTTTGACACCTAATTTCGTTAACATTTAAATATATCCATTAGTAAACTAGGTGTTAAAAAATGACAACAAACACATCTCTGTAACTGCAGAATTAGAGAAAAGCAAAAGATCCTTGTTTAAGATCAACAATCACACAAAACATTTATGGATAAGAAATTGTCCATGTTTCATGTTTGACTGTAGGGATGCTCATGTTAGTGGTTTTTGTGCATATCATGCAATCAGTCAATCTATGTATAATTTTTATTACAAGTTCTTCCTTATATTCTTAATTGCATACTTTGACATTTTACATGGTTAAGAGCCGATGAATTTATAGTTTTCTTGTGCAAAGATATTCATTATATAGTGGATTGCTTCAGCTATTTTCCTCAATAATTGAACATTGTTAATTTTATTTGAGAAGTATGGATATAATATCATCAAAAAATAAATGAGCTAGGTATATTAGAGGTGACAATTATTTTTTTCCCCATTATTGCAATTATCATAAAATTATAATCAACAGCAACACTATCAACACCATCCAAGTGAGTGACCCAATGGTTTGTTATTGTAGGTTTGCAATCTTAATCTTCACTTTTGAAGTTGAAAATAAATGTATGGATCATCTATAACAAGAAATTGGAAAAATTTAAGATATGTTAATGAAAAGGGATACTCTTAAAACTATGAGAGAGCATGTTATGGTTTTGTAAATGAAATTGGAAAGATGGATACAAAAGATAACTCCTTTTATATCATACACTACTAAAATTTGCAAGGGCATACAAATAAGCTATATATTGAAACAACTTTAAATTTTCAAATACACGATAGCCTATTGGCCATAACTATATAAACAAGAGCAATCCCTCCTCCTTTGCATTGACACGAAATAATTGATAATGTTGTTCTCCTTAGCCATTTTATCCATTTTTCTCACACCCTAATGATGTAATGTGAAAATTAATTTTCATTTTAGTTTAATTTATGTAGCTTGAGCATAGCACGTGCAGATTGAAAAGTAGTATATATATATACATATATATATATATATATATATATATATATATATATATATCAATTTTTTCTTAGGTTTAGTGTTTTATTTTTTTTGATTGATAAACGTTAATTTATTTAATGTATTTTTGAGCATCCAATGATTTTAGAGTCCATTATCATTTTTTGTCATTTTTTTTCTTTTTTCTTGCTTAGTGTGTAGTATTATTTTTTTCTTGTAGATGGTGTGTAGTATCTTGTGTTTCGCTTGGTATAGATAGTGTTAAAGAACAAAAAAAATAATAACATTTACAGAATTCTTTTCTAAGACTCAATAGCTTTCTTTTATTTAAGTTGCATGTCTCTTAATATAGTTAACTTTTTTTTGAAGACATGTAGCTATCACTTTTAATGTAAAATAGTTTCTAACTGTGAAATGACATATTAGGATTAGCAACTCTTTTTAATTGTTATCTTTCTCGCTTACGTATCTTGTACCCATTAATTGTTTCTAACTATGAAATGACATATATTAAGATTAGCAACTCTTTTTAATTGTTATCTTTCTCGCTTACGTATCTTGCACCCATTAATTGTGGGCACCTAACTAAAATGTTCAATATATAAAAACACTTTAGGATGGGTTCCAAAAGAAACAGTATGATTTTTTTGAAAAACATGATGTTATTTTTTTAAGTTCTTCTTACTTAAGACTATTGCACTACAATTTAATTCAAAGTTTCACTAACTTATACGAATATTGCATTACAATTTAATTCAATGAAAACAAAGTGGTTCAAGTAAAAAATGTGCATGTCGTGCGGAACACGTACCCTTCTACTAGTGATAATTTGGTTTGTTAAAATGAGGAAGGCTATAGCCCTTAATTATGGTAGTTAAGCCATGACAATTTAGGGATATCATGCATTGCAATTTCATGTTGAACTTAAATACTTTATAGACATATCTCAACCAATCAAAAACACCAAGAATTAGATCTAAAGAGGAACAATTGATAACTTGAGATATTAGCGACCTGGATGGATATAAACCCTAATAATCAATTGTTGCAGTGGCAGTAGCGGTTGTGGCGCACGGTGGTGGTGGTTAAGAATCCCCAATAAACAACATAAAATGAAAAAAAAAAACATAAAATATTAATTTCAAAACAAAACCTACAACAAAACACAATTTCAAAAAAATCAAAAAACAATTATCAATGCTACCTTACAAAGAATAAGGGCGGTCGATGAGGCATGGTGGTGGTGGTTGGGACTCGATTCCGACAGCGACGACAGACTAGCAGAGGGTGAGGCGAAGACAGATCAGAGGTGCTGGCAATACCGAAGAGAAGGAGGGTGGGGCGAACATAGAGTAGAGGTGGTGGCGATGGTAGAGAGAAGGAAGGTGGGGGGAGAGCAGATGTAGTGGAGATGTCGGAGAGAATGAGGGTAAGGCGAGTAAAAGGTGGGGCAAGTAGAGAGCACTGGCAGACAGAGGGTGGGTCGGGCAGAAGGTGGGGCGAGTAGATGGCAGTGGCGAGCTATAAGAGTTAATCACTGAGTGTGAGTGATACATTGTAGTGAGGTTATAAATGTAATTTCATATTTACTTCAGACTAGTTAGTCAGGTCGTTAGATGAGATGTAATTTGTGTTATGCACTTGTATGGTTGATGACATTTACTGATGAATATAAATACAACTTCAACCCCTCTTTCAGAGGTAATGAAGCTGAGATTTCTTTATCACATTTAATCAGCTCAACTAAGATAGTATCAGAGCTCCATTAGGTCTGTCGCCATGAATGATACTAAGAGTTCAATGTAACATGCTGCCATAGATGAATCTAAAAGCGAGACAAGGGATCAATTTCTTCATGGAGCAACGAATTCATCTTCGATTGCTCATCGTCTTGTTGGTCCATTTGGTAATTCCTTGAACCAAATTGTTTCAATCAAACTTAATTGTACAAATTTCTCATTATGGAGATCGATTGTAGTACCTTTGTTGGAAGGTTATGGTTTTGATGGATTCTTGTTTGGAACTATTTCTTGTCCTTCTAAGATTCTTAAAAGTGGATATATGAATCCTGAATTTCAATAATGGTTTCATTATGATAGAGTGTTTTATGGATGGTTGTTATGTGCCCTAGAACCTGAGATTGGAAATCAAGTTAACACTTCTCAAAATTCTAGTGAGAGAACATCACATGAACTATGGTGTTGTATATTGGATCAATGTGGATCAAACAACAAGGCACATATTCAATTTACAAAAACTGCAATTCTAACCATTAGGAAATGATCTATGAAAATGAATGAATATCTAAAGAAAATGAAGGGTATTTTTTGTAATCTATTCATCAATTCCAGTGTCTGAGTTGACCTCTTGTACGTTAACTGGTTTTGATACTGAATATATGCTTATTATATCTGTTTTGGAATAGAAACACGTGTTAACTTGGCAAGATTTACAGTCTACTTTATTAAGTTTTGAGGCAAAACTGGAGCAATTACAGAGTATTGCAAGAATTAATTCTCTGAGTATTTAGTCACCAAATCAGGTGAATTCTATTGAAATAAAACAAGGAGGTTCACAATCATAGAATAATGTAAAACAGTATTTTGGACATGATGGTAGAAACAATAATATTATAGGAAGATGAGGCAAATACAACAAAGGCTGGGGAGGTTTTAGATATTCAAATAACAATAAACCTACTTGTCAAATATGTAATAAAGTAGGACATACAGCTTTGTTGTTTGTTATTACAAGGCATATATGCAGTATATGGGCTCCCAAGGGTTCAATAATACTGGTGGAAAAGGCCATCAATTTGGATAACAAGGTTCAGGGTTTACAAACCTGAGAATGAAAGGTAGTTTAAATAATGCTCCAAGTGTTCACTTCCTTGGTTCTCAAAACAATTTTGGTGGATATGCTCTGTGACAACCCCTTCTCAAGTTAAGGCACCGCCCAACCTAATCATGGCATTAAGCCTTAATCTTGTCACGTCGGACTTAACAACGAATTATTCAGCCTTTTTCCAAAACCTTTATTTTCACCAATTAATTTTTTTTCAAATAAGTGTTTTCTTATCTTATGTCAATTAATAAATCAGAATTTATTAAAATTTATAAAATTTAAAAACTTTAGAGTTTATTCGGAAGAAGTCTTAACAATTTAGCAGAAGCTTTTAACGTAATGCCTAAAAATGTGGAAAACTAGGAAATAAAGAACACATGCATATATATACAACAAAACAGAGATAATATATCATCATTTATTTGGTCAAGGTACTATCTCTCAACCCATAATATATACAAAAGTATAAGAAAGACATATAAAAGTTAAAAAACAAAACTAAAAACCTACAAAATTCGATGTAGTAGCACTCCACTGGCTCCGAGGTAGTCGCAAATCTTGTCTTACCCCAGTGTACTACTCGATGGATTTGCACCTACCGTCATAAAAAGAACGGTGAGTACAGGAAAGTAGAAAGTAACACTGAGAGAGATTTGTTCAAATTCCCAAATATGCAACAAGTATCTGAAAGCATATTAATAAGAACTATGCTGAAAAGGAATCATGCAAAAAGATAATCTAATCAAACAACATGAAACTGACACTCGGCTAAGTAGTAATGATCTAAGGCTGGTCAGTCGTGAGTTACATTACATCAGCCTTATTCCACTATATAGGGATAAATCAATATCATGAATGCCTTCACATCACCATAAATGCCCATTTCATATATATATAAACACTCACAAGTAGGGGTGGGCGAATCGCGGTTTGGTGGTGAAAATCATCAAACCGCCACCAAATCGAAGGATCGCGGTTTTGCCGTTTTGCAAACCACCACCAAACCGCGAAACCTCAAAACCACAACCAAATCGACCGCTGTTTGTGCGGTTTGGTCGGTTTGGTTTTGCGGTTTTTTTGTGACACATTTTTGGCAAAAAAAGTTACACATTTCATACAATCCCATCAACAAAATATATGTTCATACACGACCATTCACCAAAAACACAATAATACACATGAACTCAATCAAAATTATGAGTCTTAGATCATTTTGAAAGTTAAAACAACAAGAAAAGACTTCAACTTTATTTCAATACATTCCAAGTTTAGGGGTGGTTTTTGCGGTTTGGTGAACCGCGGTTTTTTGTAAATGAAAACCACCACCAAACCGTGGAATTGCGGTTTTCAAGTTTTCTAAACCGCCCCCAAACCGCAAGTTAAAAAAACCAGACCAAACCATGCGGTTTGCACTGTTTAGGCGGTTTGGACGGTTTTGTGGAGACCAATGCCCACCCCTACTCACAAGTGCACCTTATATGTGATGTACACTTGTCAACAACCTCGAGTCCCATACCCCGTATGTTGCACAAGATAATGGTGAGATCCCGACAACCCCGAAAGTTTAGTGACCTCGTGTGTCGCGATATCTCTATCATATCATGGTTCTAGATACAAGAACTACTTTCATAACCTAAGAAATTGCATAGTTTGGGAATACAACAAACGTAATTGCATGATAATGCACAAAGGAAATTTAATTTACAATACCATCAAAAATCTACCTAATAGCATGCTATTTCGTTTGAACCAATATTTCAACAATCAAAAATGACATAGCACATTATTTAGAGTCAATGAAACTATTTAGCCAACAACCAATACCATGATAGCAAACTCATGAAATGAGAAAAGAAACAAGTCATAGTATCTAAAGTACAATAGGCAAAGTAGTCCAAATGACTGAGAATGAATAACAAAAACAAGAATGAAATGCAAATAAATATTTCAATCAGTTTACTTATAATCCAGTAAATTTCCTAGCTAATTCGGCCTCCCGACACCTCAAAACATGTACCTGAACCCTCGAGACTCTTCATTAGGTTTGTGATATCATTTAACATGTTTTTTAATGTGTTTAGACCTTTACTTAGGGTATTGGAATTATTTATAGTGTTTAAGTTATAATTAGAAAATCGTAGATTTTGTGTCGTCAGAGCTCCTAGCACGCTGGATAGCATGATTAGCTCGATAATGACCTTATTAGCGCGATACTCAACCTTACTAGCGTGCTACTCACAGGTAGCGCGCTATGTATAGAACAACCCAGAATTCTGCACTTTGAATTATGAGTCTTCTCCACACATAGAAAACTCCAACACCTTAGGATCATTTTACTACATCTCCAGAGACCCCAAAATACCCACCAACAACATAAGAACAGCCACCCCTCATTTATTTCATAAATTCATCAAATTAAACTAATTTGCTAGTATATGTAGAATTGCATAGTTGATGAACACCTATAGCTAGATCAATCCTTCTCTAAACCCACAACATTTCTCTAACAAATCTTACTGATCTTTTTTCCCAATCTTCTTCTCCAGCAACTTTCCTTAACTCCTAAGTTTATAAAATGAAATGAAATGGTTTGCATGAGTTGATCCATCCAATCTTATATATTTAGATAAGATTGTTTAATAGCCATTGATCTTTATGTACACACATATCTCGAGACTAATTTGATGGCTTACATCTTGACATAATTTCCGCTAACTCTCCACTATCTCCATCCAACTAACACCAAATGGAAACTCAATTGGTCTCTTGATGTGTCAACACGTATCTCGAAAATTATTAAATGGCTATTGTTCTAACTTGCTAACTTAGGTTGAATTTAATATAAAATCAACTATAGCCACATTAAATTTAATTAATTAAGATGCATTAACTCAAGTTAGTTTACCACATCACTTTCTACCCCAGTCCTATACTAGCATGCATCTCGAGGCGTGTCCCTACTCATTTCTCGACATTTAAACACAAGTAGGAGTGACTTAATAGTCTACACACATACAATACACTTGGCATAAATCACATCAAACCTAACATATACCTCAGCCATTTCACCTCAGTTAGTGCACATATCTCAATGGGGGTCCCACGTCATGGGTCACTGATCCTAATTAAGGAAATTAAACTAGTATTTAGAAATAGGGGCCGTGACAAATCTACCCAACTAATGGAAATTTCGTCCTCGAAATTAAACTTAAATTAAGGTTATACCTGACTAGAAAATATATGAAAATCTATCTTTTATATAGTCTTCCCGATCCCAAGTAAGTTTTGAGTCACCATTAAACTGCCACTTAACAAATACCTTCGGGATAGACTTGCCTCTCAACTGTTGTACCCTTTGATCTAAGATCTGTACTGGCTATTCCTCGTATGATACATCCTCACTTAGGTCAATCTGACTCAAATCAATGTCAGTCTCTCACCTGCCATCGACTTAGCTAGTCAAAACATAGAAATATGAAAGACTAGATGAATCCCTGACTTCTATAGAGGTAAATCAAGCTCATAAGCAACCTTTTCGACCTGTCTCTTAATCTTGAAAGGCCTAATGAATCTCGGTGCTAATTTTCCTTTCAAACTAAATCTATGAAACTCTTCCAAGTAGAAACTTTCAAATACACAAAGGCTCTCTCAATATACATGAGATCGCTGCGATACGTGTTTGCATACTTCTTCTGCCTCTCCTAGGCCCCTTTAAGCCTCTGGTGAATCTTTCGTACCCTCTTTGTGTGATCAACAATAACTTTAGGCCCTACAAACTCACGATCCTCTGGCTCACCCATCAAGATGGCGAGCGACACGATCTGCCATATAAAGCCTCAAATGGTGCCATCTCAATGCTAGCTTGATAACTATTGTTGTATGCAAACTGACATAATGGTAGGTACTCCTCCCAAGATCCATCAAACTCAAGTACACAAGCCCTAAGCATATCCTTGAGAACCTGAATGAACTTCTCAGTCTGCCCATCAGTCTAAAGGTGAAAGGTTGTGCTAAATTGTAGGCGCGGACCATACTACTCCTGCATACTACACCACATCCTGGATGTATACATGACATCTCTGTCTAAGTAATAGTAAATGGTACCCTATGCAGTCTGATAATTTCCCTCCCAAATAATATACTCAATTGGTCAAATGTTTAGTAAGCTGCAACTAGCAAGAAATGGGCATATTTCATCAATATATCCATAATTACCCAAATAGAATCGTGTCGACAAGTAGTCCTCAGTAATCCTCTGAAAAATTCCATGGTTCTGTCTTGCATTTTCCATCGTGGAATGGGAAGTAGTTGTAGTAGTCCTCCAGGTCTACAATGCTCAGCTTTCACCTGCTGGCAAATCCCAGAGTTCTTGATAAACTCCGATATGTCCATTTTCACCCAGGCCACCAAAGACTTCTCCTCGTTTCATGGTACATCTTGGTCTTGCCTGGATAAATAGTGAACCGGGAATGGTGTGAATCCTAAAGAATCTTATCTTTCAACTCTGCTACTGAAGGTATCCATAATCTGACTATGAATCTCAAACACTGATTTGTCATCTCTGTCTATCAATACGATCAATACTTTGGGCAAACTCACTAAATCTCGAGTATAAAATATCAGCTCTTTAACCCTCTAACACTCTTTGTGTAGACATTGTCTGTAGCCTCATATGTGCACATATCATCACCCGAGTGTTGATAGGAATATCTTATTGACTCATCATCGTTGATGACTCAAGTAATCCATACTCATGCGTCATATGGCATCGAACAACCTCAGCATCTCCAATTGGTATCCTACTCAATGCATTAACAACTACGTTAGCTTCTCTTTCGTGATACTCCAGATAAAAGTCGTAGTCCTTGAGAAACTCTAACCATCTGCGTTATCTCATGTTCAGCTCTTTTTGTGTGAAGAGATGTTTCAAACTCTTGTGATCAGTGTAGAGTGTGAATCTCTCTCCATACAGATGATGTCTATATATCTTCAGAGCAAATACCACCGCTGGAAACTCTAAGTCATGAGTGGGATAATCCTTTTCATGTATCTTCCACTATCAAGATGCATAAGCCACCGTGCCTTTATCCTTCATCAACACACAACCTAAACTCGTATGAGAAGCATCCGTATATACCACGAATCCCTATCCAGCCTCTGGCAATACCAATACTGATGTGGTAGTCAACAACCTCTTCAGCTGAGTAAATGCCTCCTTGCAGTCCTCTGACCTCTTAAACCTGACGTCTTTTTAGGTTAATATGGTAATCGGTGAAGCAGTCTTCGAAAAATCCTTCACAAATCTACGATAATATCATGCTAACCCCAGAAAACCCCTGATTTGCGTGACTAACACCGGTGCCGGCTAATCCATAATACCCTTAATCTTGGCAGGATCTACAGCAATTCTTGCTAGTCTAATAACATGCCACAAAAACTTGACCTTTGACAGCCAAAATTCACACTTGCTGAACTTGGTGTAAAGTTTGTGTTCCCTCAAAGTCAGTAATGTCTCCCTGAGGTGTTGTTCGTGATCCTCTCGAGTCCTCGAGTATATCAATATATCATCGATGAAAACTATAACGAAGCGGTCAAGGAATGATCTCATCACCCGATGCATCAAATCCATAAATATGGCAGGGGCGTTAGTCAAACCAAACGGTATGAATGTAAACTAATAGTGTCCATATCTCATGCTAAACGCTTTCTTGGACATATCCTTATCATGATCATAAGCTGATGATACCCTGATCTCAGGTC
The DNA here is from genome assembly GCA_039657325.1 of Stephania cephalantha. Classification (NCBI taxonomy): domain Eukaryota; kingdom Viridiplantae; phylum Streptophyta; class Magnoliopsida; order Ranunculales; family Menispermaceae; genus Stephania; species Stephania cephalantha. The sequence goes on from CM077575.1 coordinate 12,259,945, forward strand.
TATCTTGGAGAAAAACTACGCTTCTCTCAGCTAATCAAATAAATTGTCAATCCGCGGTAATGGATACTTGTTCCTGACTATGACCTTATGCAATTGTTTATAGTTGATACACGGTCTTTAAGTACCATCCTTCTTATTCACAAACAGGACAAGTGTTCCCCATGATGACATAAAAGGTGTAATGATGTCTCAAATCCTAAAGCTGACTCCTTAACTCCTCCAACTCTCTCGAAGTCATGTGGTACGGTGGTATAAAAATAGGTCTTGTGCCTAGTACAAACTCAATAATAAAGTTTATCTTCAAGTCTAGGTCCCTCACTCTCTGCTACTGTATATAACGATACCAAAGTCTCCATCTCTCCATAAGTCGCAAGTCAACCTCTAGTGCCATTGGCTCTCAGTGCACTACCATTATATGTGAACATCAAATGCCCTAGAATCTCAAATATCAATGTCTTACTAAAACAATCAATATGAGCATGATAAGCTACTAGCCAATCCATCCCTAACAACGCGTCAAAGTCTAAAAACTAAGGAACATCGAAGTCTGCAGGTAACTCTACCCCGCCTATCTTTATTGGACATCTCTCAATAAGATAATTAGGGTAAACTGTATTTTTGGCTGCAGTACTTAAAATCAAATATATGCTAACGCTCACCTGTGTCAACCCTAAAATGCCTATCATGCAACCATAAATGAATGATAATATAGAAACTCAATCAAACAAGACATATAAATCTCTACCATAAATAAAAAATGTACCCTCAATAAGTCCTCAAGTGGAGTCGGTATCTGGCCATGCTGCCATGTGTACTCCTTCCCGATTTTGTGATGGAAATACTAGTGCCGGCTATGGACAATCTCCAATCATATGCCCAACTTGACCTCACCTATATTAAGTAACCGACCTACGCTGACTCTATGCTTGATCTTGGGCATGTGCATGTCTCTGTCCCTATCGGGAACCATCTAGCCTCTACCTCTACCAATGTCTCTGCCTCTACCACCATGCAGCTATCGACGTGGCGCCGGTAATGCAGAAATAGCTAGTAAAGTAGTAAAAGCTTGTAACGCAAGTCTGATTGGTGGTGGCAAAGGGAGGCCTACCAACTATATTTTGCAATGGCACAGGGGATAATACATATGGCACAACTGAGGTAGTTGTCCCTAATCCCTGATAACCTCTTTCCCATCTCCTCTATCCCTTGCCCCTATGTCTCTTCCTCTCAAACTCTGCAACCTGATCATGTGTCAACGCTGGTCCTAACGGTGTCCCATCGGCAACTCTACTCAAATAATAGGTCTCGTGAGAAAGTGCACATTCGTATATCTCACCCAAAGTCCTGGCACCTGAACTAATCACATAAAATCTTATATCTGACATTAGTTCATATTCGAAATGGTATACATCCTCATAATCATTTCTCACTAGATCCCTAGCAAACTATCTCAGATAGTCGTTTATGTCTCTATAGCTCATCACCGACTCATCAACTCCCTATTTCATATTCACGAACTCCTTCCTCAGCCTCTTCATCACCGCCAGTGGGAAGTACTGCTGATAGAACTTCTTCTTGAATACATCCCAAGACTCAAAATCGCCATCAGAAGCCATCGCCGCACGCCACCAAACATTAGTGTCTCTCTGTAGTTTATATGATGAAATCTCGGTACGAAGTCTATCATCAATCCTCAAGACTCTATGCAGCTTCTCCTGAGACAATACCCACTTCTCAGTCTTCTCAAAATCTTACTGACCATCAAAGTAAACTGGCTTTAATCTGATGAAATCCTTCACCAACTAAACCTCTACTATCAAACTAGAAAATGTAGGAGTGAAAAATAGTGTATAAACTATCTTTATGGCTGGTGTTGTTACTACCAGTACAGTCTGTACTACCATAGCGACTAGTGTCGATAATGTAGGAGTAGTAGTAGTAGTAGTAGCAGTAGTAGCAGTAGCAGTAGTAGTAGTAGTAGTAGTAGTAGTAGTAGTAGTAGTAGTAGTAGTAGTAGTAGTAGTAGTAGTAGTAGTAGTAGTAGTAGTAGTAGTAGTAGTAGTAGTAGTAGTAGTAGTAGTAGTTGTAGTTGTTGTAGTAGCAGTAGTAGGGCTCGGTGTTTGTGCTGGTGGAGCAAAACGTGATGTCATCATAGCTATGAACTCAGCCAACTACTGTCCCTAACCTAATACTCGGTCCGATAACCTCTAAAAATCATCAGTGGATAGAATATGAGGCTGGCTGCCATTAGCACCTACATACCTGCTATCACGTGAATCAGCCATTGATGTATGTAAGTTGATAGCTAACGCGAATCAGTTACTACGTAGATAACGGATATATATACATATAGAAACTAACATGTACATATAAGAAATTCTCATCTTACTTTCTCTCACTTCCCAACTAATTGTTTCTAAGCAATGATCATCTGGTTTTCCATAGCTAAAATTTATGTTTTATTGAAGATTTGTTTTAAAGTTGTCTCTAACATCAACTGTGACGTTGGTATCAAAATTTCGAACAACTTTATATTCTTTCCCTAAGTATCTAGAGACTAGGCTCTAATACCACCTATAACGACCCCTTCTCAAATTGGGGCACCGCCCGGCCTAATCTTATCACTAAGACCTAATATTACCGCGTAGGACTTAACAATGAATTAGTCAGCCTTTTCCAAAACCTTTCTTTTCACTAATTAATTTTTTTCAAATAAGTATTTTCTTATCTTATGTCGATTAATAAATTAGAGTTAATTAAAATTTATAAAATTTAAAAACTTTAGAGTTTATTCAGAGTAAGTCTTAAAAATTTAGCGGAAGTTTTTAACGTATTACCTCAAAATGTGGAAAGGTAGAAAATAAAGATTACATGCATATATATATATATATATATACAACAAAACAACGATAATATATCATCATGTATCTGGTCAGGATACTATCTCTCAACCCATAATATGTACAACCCCAAAAGTATATGAAAGACATATAAAAGTCATACAACAAAGCCAAAAAATCTATAAAATTTGATGCACATCACTCCACTGGCTTAGAGGTAGTTGTCAATCTTTTCCTTGTCCTGTGTGCTACTCGATGGATCTACACCCACTGCCATAAAAAGGATAGTGAATATAGAAAATCAGAAAGTAACACTGAAAAACATTTGTTCACATTCCCAAATATACAACAAGTATATGAAAGTATATCAATAGCAACTATGATGAAAAATAATCATGCCAAAAGATACTCTAGTTAAACAACATGAAACTGAAACTCGGCTAAGTAGTAATGATCTACGGTCGGTCGGTCGTGAGTTACATCATTTTCGGGGTTGTCAGGATACTACCAATTTACTCTTTCATATTTTTTTCATGGGTCGATCCTAGCTTAGGATCCTTAATTTTAAAGATTCAATCATCATTGACTTCGGTTATGTGGCATTAGTTACAATATTTATTCCTCGGCATTATTTTTCATTCAACTGTCCCCTATCAATAAGGTTTGGTTTCACTTCGACTTAATAGTCGTTAGTTCACGTGTCCATTATCTGACAAGCATATTGAAGATATTCTTTTAGCTGGGTATCCCCAATTTTAATGGTTCACCAATCCTTGGGTTTATTTCGATTTCATTAACAGTGGTGTACACTCTTTAAGTTGTAGACATTTTGACTCATATAAAGCATTCAATTTCGTGGTATTCCTTAATTTCTCAATTTTTGGTACCGCCACCGCGTACCTAATATTCATTTCGAATACGATTTATTAAAACAATTTTATGAGTCAACTCTCCTAGTTAGATTAGAACAATTTATCTTTATCTCGATTACCTTTAATTTGCATCATCTTAATCTCGAATCTGGAGTCCTTACAACATCTACAAATTCTACTTGGCAACGCGATCTTCACATATGGACATTTCATTGAAAATAGTCTCTGACTTAGAATCCCCAATTTTTAGTAACTTGTCTATCCTCGAGTTTACTAATGTAACGGTTACTAAAACATGCACCGTTCCAGTTGTAATTATTTTACTTGCGCATTCAAATTCTTCCTTAACTTTTAATCGTTACACTGCACTTTGTTCACTTAGTGGTCAATTCAAGATAACTCTAATTTGGGATCTTCAATATCAATATTCAACCCATCGATAACTGGTTAGATTTATCTTCCTTTTAAATAAGGCCGATCAAAACTTGAGAGACATGATTGCAATCATCAAAAAGTTAAATCTGAATCAACATTTTTTCATAAGTCTTGAGTTTTCATCAAAAACCACTTTTCAAACAGAGTTAAGCTTTTTTTTTTTGGAAACATCTGAAATCTTCCTTGCATTTCAAGTAATTTGTAAAATTCCATTCGAATCGATTTGGTTGATGTAATTTAAAAATAAATTATGATCACATGAATGTTTATATTCCAACCACAAAATGGTAACATAGGTCTAAACCAATACTTCACACTTTTTCATTTAGTCAAAATCTTTAATATAGTAAAACTTAGGTTTCATGCAAACCGAACTTATCTAAAATGTCATAAGTTCAATCATTCAAGGAGTCTCAACCATGTTAGTTGAATATGAGTAAAGTTTTTTAAAAAAAAAAAAACAAATGAAATTACAATGAAAAATCTTTGAAATACAAATAAGTCTATTTTTTTTTGAAGAAAATAGATTATATGTAACAACATAAGTTAAACCATAATAATGACTATCTAGTCGAGTTACACACCAATATCTTGCAACTCTAATCGAGAGTTAGACGTCTAATATTACACACGTCCTTCCTATTTTGAATTAAGTTTTCAAGTAGAGCTTCATAGCTGCACTAACTCAATTTTGTTATTTGAGACCAAAATTCATTTGTATCCTTACTAGGATCAAGGATCTTCCTTTATAAATAAGGCTTCATGACTTTAAACCATTTAAATAGAGTCTCAAGTGTCAAAATTACTTCTCTGAAGTGTGACCACATAACTACTCCCTTTTGCTTATGTAGTGTGGTGTCTCATTTCAAGTCTCATAATTCTTATTTGAGTATTTTATTTGCTACACAACTATTCATGTATAGGCGCATTACACTATGTAATTCTCAATTAAAACTTATTCGTTCTCACAATAGTCTTGCAAATATCACTTGAAGTGCGTGTGGGCTCTCTTCAAATGAGTTTGTTTCGATTTTCTTACATCGTTCATTGTCATTCCTTCCACTGTCTCGTGGAACTCTAGTTCCTTATCCACTCACGTAAACCATCAGAGAAAATTAGACTAATAGGGAAGACAATTCATCTATATCTAAAGATATATTCATATATACAAGGCAACAAATAATTAACATAATAAATCTTTTGTCATATTCCTTTTATCCCATCCCATCCTAAGATTTATCATTTTTGTATGTTAAGTCGACTTTAAACCAATGTCCCATACCATTGATTCATCTAACTTAAACTTGAACTTTAAATCTTAAAGGCTCTAAAAACTTAGGTTCCACTAACCTAACGTTTCCCTAGGTTCTAATCCCTATGCTCTGTTACCAACTGAAACGACCCTCCCCCGACTTAGGGTCGGGTCGCCCAGGCTAGATTGCCACTTAAACCCAATACCTAAAGCAGACCCAAATAACGATCCGGCATGTCTAAACAACCTGCGAAATAACAAATAGACAATATGGCAAAAGAAGGAGGAATTTGAATTTCAATAAATACCATATGTCATCATAAACCAAACCATCGGGTATCTCAAATTCACCTAAGCAAATCAAAACCATATAAAATCTCTATAACCTTCAAATACTTATAATTATATCCAACTAACTAAAGAAAGGTTTAACTACCCAATAGACTTGCCTAGGTTGCAACCCTTATTAATAGTTTTCGAAACAAGTAGTAGATATATCATCCAATGCTCACGCTGCAAAGAGACTTCAAGCAATGGCCTTCCCCTCACCACGATGTATCGCACTCATAGATAGACCTGCAGTGTAAATGGGGTTAGCTAAAGAACTAATGGAGCCTAATAAGAGAAGAACTACGCTCAAATATTAAACATGCAAGTAATATCTATAAAGTAAAATAAAGCTAGCATGCATTTAAAATCAAGATAGCATTGAAATTTATAGCATGGCATCAATTCCCACAAGGAGTAAGCATATCATATTCATAAAAAAACTTAAGCAGTGATAGGGAGTTTCAAGAGTTGTAAAGAAAATCAACTTTTGCATGCAAAGGGTTACAAGAGAGATACATAGAATGTGATAGATATAAATGCAAGTCCATTGTCTCATTTGTCATTACCTCCCCTTGTTGACCCAATTATCAAAGTATAATAAATATACATGGGTGACTTGATTCCACCATATGTCAATGGCTCCTCAAGAGGCCCGGGTGACTTGGTTCCATCGTGCATCCACGACTCCCCAAGAGGCCCTTACAGAAATGAATGACTTGGTTCCACCACGTTACTAAGGCTCCCCAAGAGGCCCTTAAACATGTAAGGTGACTTGGTTCCACCATATGACTATGGCTCCCCAAAAGGCCTTACATGAAGTCAACCAAGGTAGGTAATAACCCAATCCTAAGTCCTTTAGTTTAAATCATGATTCTAAATATACTCGTAGCATGCTATATTTAATAAATTAGCGGAGCTCCCCACTTACCTCGACTCGCCGAGTTAGACTCTCTCGGTCGACCTCGCACCCACGCGGCTCGATGTGAACCTCCTTGCGAATCTAGATAATTTAAATAATAATCGCATTATTCGACAATTCAAAATTCAAAGTTAATTATTTATTCAATTACTTTAGGGTGGGACCCACTAGTGTCGTCCCCGCGGGTCCCCCATCGCCTGTGAAAGGGTCCAGGGTGGGGTCCCGCCCCAACCCATTTGAAAACATATTATTTTTATGTTTATTTATAATATATATTATTTTATTGTATTTTATTTAATTATTGTTATTGTTTTTTTTTTTGAATTGACCAGTCTATTGACCAATCAATGTCCAAGGGTTGTTTAGCCCCTAGTCTAATGTCAAGGGGCCTGTTGGGCAGGGACGAATACCCAACATTGTCGCCCTTAGGCTTCTGGTGTCCTCGGGTCGCGGTGCCAATGACGTCCGTGCTGGCAGTGGTGGTTACGAGGGTGGCTTCAGTGCCACCCCTCCCCTCTCCCATCACTTCAGGGGCTTCTCCTGGAGGCCCCCTCTTTGGACAGAGGTGGCGGCGTCATGGTGGTATCGCCACCCATTTATGACTGTTTCACGGTGGTGCCGCCACAAGATTTGGTTTTTCTCTTATTTTATACAAATCCAACATGTGTAAACCATTGAAAAGTTAAAAAAAAAAGCATGATGAAGAAGATGAGGGTGAGGGTTACCTTCTAGGTGGCGTCTCTTTGAATTAGCAAATCCAACCGATATTGATTTCCCTTTTCTCTCAAACGCGTTGATTCTGAACAAAAAGGGCTAGGGTTTACAATTTGATATTTATCTTAAGGCTAATTTAGTGTAGGTTTTGGGATATTACTAAATTACCCTTAAGGCGGGTCTATTGGGTTTTGAGTCGTTACACGAATGGTGACCACAATTTGGAGTGCTAGCCTCAAGAGAGATAGAAAACGTTTTTCTTTCTTTTCAAAAATTCAGAGAAATTGAAAATAGCAAAAACAAAAAAAAAAAAAAATCTTATTTCGGTTTAGGGTTTCAACCTCTATTTATATGTGTAGATAAGCCCTCACTTAAAATCTTATTCGTAATACAACTATTATATTTAGACATTTTAAGCAAATTACACATACGCCTCTATTAAAAAGTTATCATATAACAAATTCTAAGGGCTTTTGTTTCATGAATTTTATCGTATAAGATTTATTACTCTGGACCAATTGAAATTGCACAAACTCATTCTTTGTGTGTGACCAATAGGTTCATGCGATGTTAGCAGTGAGCCAAAACCATTTTAGTATACAAGTCATAAGCGGTCTCTAGCAAGGCATAATGACTACTCAAGTAGCATGAATATCAAATTCGATACAACCTAATGAATAACATATATCATATCCATCCTTTTGTCGTGCGATATCCTTTCATTAATTATAAGGCATGGAAAGTCACCTTTAATATTCAATCATACTAGTCTCGATCTTTAGGTTGACTGAAAACATCCAAATGACATTGATCATATCAATTCACTTGGACTTGGCATTTAACAGTTTAGCATATCGAGTGATCTACTGATATCTCTCTCTATACGAGATGGACAAATTCTATCTTGATACACACTTTCACATATTTTTCACATGGTAACCAATTACAATCTTTATAATCATCCGGTTAAAGACAACGTTTGATTGTATCAAATTATCATGCTCCTAATATTAAAGTTTATGGTAATCTCAAGTCGAAGGACTAATGATATAACTATCATGAGTAACACCGATGACTTAATTCATGTGGTGTTCTTATAGCGGGTTAGTCCAGAACCTTGTACCTATAACAAGTACTCATGATCTCGATTAGTATCCATATACGCATGATCATTACATGACCATCAATTAAGATCGACACTAGCCTTGATTCATTATAGTTCGCAGTATAATGATCGATTAGGGACGTTTAGGATATTTCAACAAATATACATGGATCTTACTATAAGGTAAACATGCAATTACTTATAATAAAATAGCAAATAAAAACCTCAATTTTATTATCTAAAATTATAAAATAAACAATGTTTGTAAATTAACCTTGACAAGTTGATGAACACTTATAGCTAGATGAATCCTTCTCTAATCCCACATGATTTCTCCAACAAATCTTGCTGCTCTTTCTTCCCAATCTTCTTCTCTAGCAACTTTTCTCAACTCCTAAGTTTATGAAATGAAATGAAATGGTTTACATGAGTTGATCCATCCAATCATATATATTTAGATAATATTGTTTAATAGCCACTGATCTTTATGTACATACGTATCTCGAGACTAATCTAATGTCTTACATCTTGACATAATTCCACTAACTCTCCACTATCTCCATCTAACTAACACCAAATGAGAACTCAATTGGCCTCTTAATGTGTCAACACGTATCTTGAGAATCATCAAATGACTATTATTTTAACTTGCTAAATTATGTTACATTTAATATAAAACCAATTATAGCCACATTAAATTTAATTAATTAAGCTACATTAACTCAAGTTAGCTTACCACATCACTCTCTACCCCGGTCCTACGCCGGCATGCATCATAAGGTGCGTCCCTACTCACATCTCGACACCTAAACACAAGTAGGAGTGACTTAATATCCTACACACATACAATACATTAGGCATACATCATAAAGAATCTAGCATATCCATTAGCCAACTCGCCTCAGTCAGTGCACGTATCTCGATGCAGATCTCACGTTATGGGTCACTGATCCTAATTAAGGAAATTAAACTAGTATTTAGAAATATAAGTCGTGACATGCTCCTAATATTGGTTTCTCCTGAAATGAATTTGTTGGTGATCATAATTGGTATGCAGATAGTGAGGCTACCATTCATGTTACTCCTGATCAGTCCCAACTATTTAATCGCTCTCCTTACACAGGTAATGATTCTCTCATTGTTAGCAATGGCCATTCATTACCAATCTCATGTGTAGGATCAGCTCATATTACATCTGCTACTTTCAAACTCAAATTTCCTAATACTTTATGTTTACCTAAGATCACAAAGAATCTTTTAAGTATCTCTCAGCTTGCTAAGGATAATAATGTGATTGTTGAGTTTACTAATTCACATTATTTGGTGAAGGAATCTTTAACTAAAGAAGTCTTGTTACAAGGGATACTCAGATATGGACTATATTAGTTTCCTAATGTTCGAAGTTTAGGTTTTCAGTCAAATAAAAGAGTTGGTGTAGCTCAAACTGGAAAATCAGTTTTTATTACATCACTACAGTCATCATGTTCACTATAACATAAGAGGCTAAGACATCCTTTACATCAGGCTCTTCAGCAAATTACAAGATCAGATTTACATATTCATGTATCTTGTTCTAAGTTTTGTTTTGTATGTCCTTTGGGCAAGCATCATGCGTTACCATTTTCAATTTCAAACAGTTTTAATACACATGTGTTGGAATTAATACATACAGATCTTTGAGGGCTTGCTCCTGTTACCTCTCTTGATGGTTTCAACTATTATATCACCTTCCTTGATGATTTCCCATATTTACATAGATATATCCACTTAAGTATAAATCTGAAGCACTTAAAACATTTCAGATCTCTAAACTTCAAATGGAAAATCAATGCTCAGCAAAACTTAAGAGATTGCAGTCTAATTGGGGAGGTGAATTCAGAGTCTTTCAATCTTTTTTAGATAGTCAGGGCATCATCTTTCAACACCCATGTCCTTACATACATGAGCAGAATAGTGGAATTAAAAGAAAACACATATATATAGTGGAAACTAGTATTACTTTGTTGGCTGAAACTAATTCGCCTTATAAGTTTTGGTGGCATGCATGCGCATCAGCTGTGTTTGTTATCAATAGGCTACTAATAAGGGTTATTCAAGGTGTGTCTCCATATACAAAATTGTTTCAAACTCAACTTGATTATATGATACTCAAAGTATTTGGATGTTCTTGTTTTCCATACACCATGCCTTATAATGCCAATAAGTATCAATTAAGGTCAAAAAAGTGCTTATTTCTAGGGTATAGTCCTCATCATAAAGGTTACATTTGCATGAATCACCTTGGGAAAGTATACATTTCAAGACATGTTATATTCAATGAAGAATAATTTCCATATACTTCTCTTTTTCATACTGCTAAATCATCTACTGTATTTGTTCCTTCTTCTGCTCAGGGACCTCTCATTTCTCTTCCTCCTCATTATATTAGGTTTAATGTATGACCTGAGCCACTAGTAATCCATGTCCATCAGTATTTGAGACGTTAACTTCTATTTCTCATGTATCTTTTGAACAATTGATTTAACAGTCACTAGAAACAACAGTTCCAACTTCATCAGTTGTTCAAGTACGTACTAATATACATCCCATGGTCACAAGGGCCAAATCTGGTATTAGTAAGAAGAAAGTGTTTGTTTCTTCTATGTCTTCTTCAGGCTCCATTCCTAAATCACCTGTAGAAGCACTTTTAATTCCTTATCGGAAAGAAGCAATGGATAAGGAGTTTCAGGCATTAATGTGTAATGACACATGGACTCTTGTGCCTCCTTCACCACATCAAAATGTAGCTGGCAACAAGTGCATTTTCACCATCAAAAGGAACTCTAACGAGAGTATTACTCGATATAAGGCATGTTTGGTTACAAAAGGTTTCAAGCAGGTCCCTAGCATAAACCTCTCTGATACCTATAGTCCTGTGGTGAAGGCTTACATCATTAGGGTAATCTTGTCTATTATAGCGTCTTTTGGTTGGCAATTAAGATAGATTGATATCAATATTGATTTCTTAAATGGAAAATTAAATAAGGAGGTGTATACAAATTAACCTAAAGGGTATGTGGATGCAAACCAGTCTGGCATGTTTTGTAAACTGTAAAAAGCTTTATATGGTTAGAAGCAAGCTCCAAGGACATCGTTTCATAGACTCAAGAATCAGTTGTTATTTTGGGGTTTAAAAAACTCCCAATCTGATAATTCCCTATTCATTATCATATTTCATGGAAGTATGATGTATGTTCTAGTCTATGTGGATGATATTATCACCACTAGTGCATGATTTGATCATGTTTAGGAATTCATTGCCAAACTTAATCAAACTCTTGGACTGAAAGATATTGGCGACTTGAATATGTTCATAGGATTTGAAGTTCATCGAGATTTACGAGGTTTATATCTCACTCAAACCACTTACGTTCATTCTCTTCTCCACAAGGTTGGTGTGATTGCTACCAAACTAGTTGACATGCCAACAGTTATAGGAAAATATTTTTCTTCTCATTTTGCACCTCTGTTTAATGATCCTACACTATATAGGAGTATTTTGGGAGGTTTACAATATGTTGTTCATACACATCCAGACATTGCCTTTATAGTTAATAGACTAAATCAGTTTTAACAATCTCCTACCATATCTCATTGGCAGTCATTAAATAAGGTTTTGAGATACTAGAAAGGGTCCACATAATTTGGACTATATTTTAAATCTAGAGTTAAACTTCTTCTTACAGGGTATGTTGATGCTGATTGGGCCTCATTTGTTGAAGATAGGAAATCAATAGCTGACTATGTAGTATACTTTGGTACTAATCTGGTTTTTTGGCAGTCGAAGAAGTAGGGAATTGTTACTCAATCCAGTATAAAGTCAGAATATAGAGTCTTAGCTCAGGTTGTTGCTGAGATCTCCTCGTTACACTTATTGTTAACATAGTTATAGTTTCCCTTACTTGCTAAGCTCATAGTTTAGTGTGATAATATGAGTGCAGTTGCCTTGGCTCTAATCCTATTTCTCATGCTCGTACCAAGCATGTCAAGATTAATGTCTAAAACATTCGAGATCAGATTCTTCAAGGAAATCTTTTGGTTCATCATGTTCCCATACATGATTAGGTGGCTGATTACTTTACAAAAGCTATATCTTTTTCCATATTTTATTACTTGAAGTCCAAACTTGGGGTTACACTACTTCCCCTGCGTTTGAGGAGGGATGTAAGTGTTAATCACTGAGTGTGAGTGATACATTGTAGTGAGGTTATAAATGTAATTTCATATTTACTTCATACTAGTTTGTAGGTCGTTAGATGAGATGTAATTTGTACTCTACACGTGTATGGTTAAGGACATTATTGATGAATATAAATACAACCTCAACCCTTCTTTTAGAGGTAATGAAGCTGAGATTTCTTTTTCATATGTGATCAACTCAGCTAAGACGAGCAGAGAGAACGGTGAAGATGGAGCAGAGGTGGTGGCTATGGAGGAGAGAAAAAGGAGGGTGGGGCGATTAGATGGTGGTGGGAAGTAGACGGTAGTGGCGATGTGGTAGAGATGGAGGAGGAGCACTAGAGTAGAGAGTGAGGCGAGTTGTTTGAGGGTTTATTTTCTAGTAGGGTAGAGTAAAGGTTGGTCTAGGGTGGAGCAATGGTTGGTGTCGATTAGGAATTGGGGGAGGACTCTTTTGTTTTTTTTAAGTTTAGATTCAACGACAAATTAGTAGGTGTCTCAAATCTGCCGTTATCTGAATGGTAAAGGTCGACTAACAAATACGTGTAGTGATGGGTATCTTGAGGTTAGTCGCTAATTTATCACTAAAATTAGCAATAGATTAGTGACAACCCATTAAATTCAGAGACAGGTCTAAGACTACACTTTGTTTGTAGCTAATAGTTTGTCACAGATTTGTCGTTAATTTGTTGCATTTTGGTCAAACTGGTCAAACTTGTTATATGTTGTTGATCTGTAGGTGTATTGTGACAGATTTGTGTTTGTTGCTATTTTTGTTGCATTCAACCATTTTTTTGTAGTACTGGTATATGAAAACCGATCCAACTTGGAACACTAGTAGACGAAAATTAATCGACTTTCAAAGCTTCATTAATGAGGGAAAAATAGGTAAAATATGCTTAAGAATAGGAGAACGAATTACATTTTTGAACAAGGGAAGTGAGCTAGAACGACCTATATTTGTGACCAGAGAGAGTATATATTAGTTCCTATAAAAAAAGATTTTGAAAAAAGTGCACGACAATTTTGAAGGTGCAACTACTAGTTCAAGGCATTGATTCATTTGAAAGATGCAATTGCTAATTATGTACTTAAAAATAACTTGCTAACAATAATATGTATTGTTCAGTGTTTGTATTTATTAAGAATTAATTTTATTGTGCATTTGATTCGATTTGAGAATTTTCAAGAGAAAAAACATTTTTTCTTTCGAAAACTGACAATCATTAGGTAAGTTTTCACAAAGTTGTTTGATAACAAATGGAGAATTTTATTTCGCAATTTAACAATTTCGAAAATAATAGAACTTATACAACAACAACAACAACAACATAGCCTCAGTCCCAAATTAACTGGGGTCGGCTACATGGATCAAACTTTTCTATTGTGCTCATAAGATAAAAAAATAATAGAACTCAATTTTTCTCTATCTAGTGTTTTAATTAAGCAAGAAAAGTTATATGAAATTCGGAGTTCTCTCTTTTTGTTATTTTAACAAATGTTTAAAATGTGGCCCCTATCAACGGTTGATTGGCACAACTGAAAGTGGTTGTCGTCCATTAATTAGTAGCTAGAGTTTGAGTCTTGAAAATGAAAATATCAACATTGGTAGCTCCCTTCACCTATATGAAGAACACAGAGTAGTCGGATAGGGCGAATACCGGGTGATTTGGACCAAGAAAAAAAATGTGGCACCCATTTTTTTTCTCTTTTTCAAACAAAAGAGATTGGGCCTATGTTTGAAGCATTTATCATCAAAGCTAGACTAGGCACATTTCTCTCCTCATTTTCTCACCTAATACGGAGGAAAATATGGAGAAAAAATAAAGGGAATATGAAGATTTTTCAAAAACAAATATATAATATAACCCTTAGATTATATCGTCTAATAGAACTAACATTTTCCACGAGTTTATTTTCTTTTTCTATGCAATTGAACACACCTTAACTATGTGTCATGATTAAATTACTAGTGTGGTTAGACATAGGAGACACGAGGAAGATGACACACGCTGCAACAATTAGTCTATGTATATTGTATTCCCTCATTACGTGGTGTGGTTCGGCCTCTAATAATTAGTCCATGCTAATGTATTCCTTCGTTGTATAACTTTATTTAATGATTATGGGGGTAATGAATTATGTTTGATAATAAAAATGGTTTGACATTTCAGCGTTTGGCCCTAATTTGACAGTTTGTTATTGTTTTCTGTTAATTAAACTTGTATTGATGATGGGACAGTCAATGACATGTGTAATGACCCGTTACTTTAAGTAGGTGATTAGTGATAATTTGAATCTTAATTAACCCAAGTTAGGCTCTTGTTTAAGTCTGGTGTACTTAGATTAGCGTATGCATGGGTTTTCTTGTTGTGTGGTGTTTGTGTGATGTGTTTATGAACTAAATTGAATAATATGGCCTTAATTTGAAAAACCAACTTTAATGAATAATGAGAATCATTAGATGATCCTCGAGATACGTTTCATGTCACTTCTGTCACCACCATCTTCGTCCTTGCATCGCGAAAAGATAGAGAAATAAAGAAAAAAAAAAGACTTTGGGTTGTTTTCCATTGAGCTCGATAAGTATCTCCTCTTTCCTTGCATCTTCATAGGGTTTCGTAAGGATTTTGGATGGGTTGTAAGTGAATAGTGAGTCATGGCGACTAAGGTTATGGTTCATGGGTTTCTAAGGTAGTCTAAAAGTTCACGAGAACCTCAATTCATGTAATAGTAGTAGTAGTAGTAGTAGTAGTAGTAGTAGTAGTAGTAGTAGTAGTAGTAGTAGTAGTAGTAGTAGTAGTAGTAGTAGTAGTAGTAGTAGTAGTAGTAGTAGTAGTAGTAGTAGTAGTAGTAGTAGTTTGATGTGTTGGATGGATTGTGATAAAGGTAGTAGTAGTAGTAGTAGTAGTAGTTTGATGTGTTGGATGGATTGTGATAGAGGTAAGACTTGTTTCTGGGCTTTCTTTGGAAGTGTTTTGAGGTGATCAAGAGGTCCTAGAAGTCGTGGGAGTGCCAGGGAGGAGGGTAACCTCGTAATGAGGTTGCAAGAATGGCGCCAGCGGCAGCGCTGTGGGCAGGGAACCCACAACACCAATTACTAAAAAACTGGTGTCGTGGATGGCGCCTCCATACTCGTGACCACGACACCACCTACAATGCCATGAGTCCAAAATTGAAAAAAAAAATGGGTTTTGGTTATTGAATTCGAACGAGATTTGGACTGAGGTTCTAGAATCATTTTAGGACTAATTTAATATCTAAATTGACCAAAATGAACTTACATTTTTACAGATTTACTTGAGAGTCGCCTAGGAGACTCAAGAGGTTCAATGAGACTAGGAAACACAATTCGAAGCAAGTGTGGATTTGCTTATTTATCAATTTCGCCTGGATATTTAGTATATGTAGTTTATATGGTTTATGCACTTGAATATGGTGTTATGTACACTATGATATACTAATTCTTTAAAAAGGAAAATAGTGAATTGTGTGATTGACGAGAGTAAATCCTAGAGTTGAGAATATGTTTTATAGGATATGGGTTTGGTTGTCGGCCTATGTACTAATTCCTGCTTAGTTAGATAGGTTATGTGGATTTACACAATAATTAAAGGGTTTCGTATAGAACCATTGGCTTAACTAGAGAACACATCGGCTAATGTCGTTGTCTATCAATCATATTAATTGTTGCGGTGGGTTATCAACCCTAGTTTTACAAATGAAAATGAATCACAGTGTAATAACCATTGATTGAATGACTTACATTCGTTTATATATTGAATTATATGCTTTTCAATATCATGTTAGCTATGATTGGTTCATATTTCTATAGCATATCTTTCTTAAATATTATGTGGACTGTTGATGGTTATGTGAATCTTAACTTACTAAGCAAGTCGAAGCGCTCATTCAAATTAACATTTTAGGTTCACAGCCCGGTGCTTCGGCTAAGGGAAAAGAGAAGACTTAAACGACTATTGGTCTTCTCTTTGATGTAATTAGCTTCTTTTGAGTATATTATACTATTTGAATTACAGTTTGTAATATAATTGGGTTGGGAAGTTTTATATAACTGAGGTTTGATTTTGTAAACTTTGGTTTCTATATATCGTGTTTATTATCGAAAAAATTTTAAATTTTGTGCTGTGTATTCACTTTATTATATTTCAATACTCGATATACAATTGAGTTTATCATGTACTTGATGGTAAGGTTGTTGGCTCTAGTTAAGTCTGGCATGTGTATCAAGGCTTAATTAGCGTTTTAGGTTGGGTGTCGCCCTAATCGATATAGGGGATGCTACATGACACCTCACTATTGCTCTCCATCGAGTGTATTTATAAAAAATGAGTTGTTTTTACGTTATAGTTTTTTGCATGGGGAAGGGAATGTATTGATAAAAAATCTCTAAATACAACTCAGATACATTCTGCATTTCCTTAAACCTTGCACTAACCTACAATTGCAACCATGATTCCAAAATTGAAATTTTAGAGGTCGTGTCGCGCATATCATTGTATATACTACCTACGAGGGTACAATACGGACAAGATTCCATGGGAGAAATGAAGAACTTCGTTGAGAATAAGAGGGTTTGATGCTTTAAGACCCATTCCTACACCATAAGTCTCGATCAGTGAAGATTGAGTTAGAAGATGAAGGTCTCGGTGGGCCACACCATAAGCTAGTGGTCTTGGTCATTTAGGATTGAGATCTATTGTACATGTCTATGATCTGAAGTGTCGAGACCCATGTTATGGATTTTGGCCATGTTATTGAAACCCATAGGCAACAAGAATGAACAAGAATTTTTTGAAACTCCACAAAATAATCAATGAAAACGAAAAAAAATGTGTTTTCTTATAAATCGCCTACTTTTCTCGCTTCGATCGACATTTCTATCTCAAAAGCCGAAATTTAAGCTTGAAATCAAAGCCCTAAACTCCACCGATAACAACATAAATATAAATCAAACAACCATAAAGAAAACTTAAAAATCGTATGAATGGAAAATGTGAGAATAGCTTCACCGAAGATGAACCAACGTGATTTTGGTGGAATAACATTAGATTTTGGCTAGATTGGAGAGTCAGGATTGAGAGGGGAGAGAGATTTTGGTCATGCGTTTCATTTGATAGGTATAGGTAAGTAAAAACCCTTTTATATGAAAGGCAATTTGGTCATTTCACGTAGGGACAAAGTGGGATGGCATGAAAAATATTGACTTGGGATCGTTTAGTTGCTCCCTTATAACATCTTTATTGTATTCTAAATAATCTTGTACAATTGAATTAATAATGATTTTAAATTAATTTGATTTTTTATCAATCATAGTATATTGTATTAATTTCCAACTAGTTTTAGACCCGGACAATGTCCAGGAATACTTTGAATATATATATATATATATATATGTTTTTCTTACAAATAATCAATAGCATAAAAATAAGTTGCTTAAAATATAAAGATATAAAATAAATGAAGAATGATGTATATAATTCTCATAATAAATTTTGGAAGACTTCTTTGTATACAACATTGAGAGTAGAATTTGAACAATTATTCTCTTTGTCGCATATTAAAATCTTCAATCTATATCTGCTTTTAACTCTTGAAACTGCAACATACATTTGTCCATGAGTAAAAACTGGTTGAGGCAGATATATACCAACATGCAATAAAGATTGACCTTGGCTTTTGTTTATTGTCATTACAAAGGAGACAACCAATAACAATTGTCTTCGTTGAAACTTGAAAGGTAATTTGATATATGATGGAGTCAACACCAACCAAGGAATAAAAACCTTGCTACCCACATGACTCCCAGTTATAATTTCTACTTCAATCACGTGTCGTCCGAGCCGAGATACAACTAACTTTGTACCATTGCAAAGGCTTGCAGTTTGATCTATATTACAGAGTAGCATTTCTGGTACACCAGCCTTAAATGTTAATTTGTGATTTGGGGGTCTTGAAGCAAATATGGTATTTAAAAATCTAAGAGTGTAAATATATTCATGGAGGTTGAATGTAGATCCACTTTACACACATTATCTGAACTTAGATAAGTTACTTCTTCTCCTGGCTATGATGGCATGACATAATCATTTACTTTACTAACAACTTCCAATATAGGAGCAAGAATAGCACGTTCTTCCAAGTATTTTACATTTCGAGCATTGGATATAAGATTAGGGTATGTACTATTGACAATTGTTCCAAATGGATCATTACAATTCCTTATGAGTACATCATCCGGAATAGCAAAATCAATGACACCATCATTTTCCTCTCCAAGTTTTCCATCTTCAATTTTAAATTCATTCTAAAAATGATCTCAACTTATTAGCATTTATATGTGAATTACCACTTTGCAATTTCATGTTTTTAGATAATTTGAGAATCTTGCAGAATTTCCACAAATATGATGAGTTGAGAACAACATATACAACTTCTTGTCTACTTCCTTTATGAATTACTGATAATATGTGCCTAAAGTCTCTGCCAAAAACAACAACTTTTCCACCAAAAGGTACCTCCATGCTATCAAACCTTGTTAATTGAAACATGTTTCTCAACGTTCTATCTAGGGCTTCAAAACAAAGTTTGTGTACCATAGGTGCTCCATCCCATATGTAAATCGAGCTTTAGCAATCAATTCAACCAAGTGACTCATTTGCTTGATGTTACACGTTGAATCTTCATTGATAGCCAAAGGTATTCTAACACTAGGAATAAGAAGAGCTGATATTCCATTTGATGCTACATTGAGAACAATTCCACATTTTGATCTTAAAGCGAAGATAAAGTCTTCCATATAAAAGTCTTTCCAGTACCCCCATATCCATACACAAAAAACAACACCTTCATTTTTGACAACAACACTCATAATAATATCAAATACACCCATTTGTTCATCATTTAAGGATGAGTGAAGGAGTTTAAACTCTTGTTTCATTGTTTGCATATTATAAATGAGCTCATCTTGTATTAATCAATTTCTTTTTTTTTTCTCCAATAATGCTAAATCTGGAAATGGCAATAAAGGATAACATCTTAAGCTTCTATTTATCTTCCTTAATATCTTTTCAATTTCAGCAAGTGCATAGTTTTTTACTTGATCATCGGGCAATTGCAAATCTATTGACATGAGGAGAAGTTATTATTAAGATTTGTGATTTTAAATCATATATATGTGAAAAAAGTGAATTTGTAATTAGTAATTAAAATATACCTGAAATATTCAATAATTTACGTTGTTTATAAACAACGTCTTCTGATAAAAGATGCCATGTATTGTTCCATACTTCTTCAAGCCTTGACATGCAATTTGATGATAAAAGTGTTGCAAAAAGAAATCGTAAATAATGCCCTGGTCCCGAAAGGAAGCTTCTATTATAGCATTGATGTACATTTTATCATCGTCCAATGCCCAACGCAAAACATGCTTCTTTAAATGATGGGTGTAATATATCATTCACAGTTTTAATATCTTCAAAGCACGTCAAGCCTTTGACTGTATTAAGCAAGATTATGGGATAGTATAATTCACCGACACTAGGTTGCACATAAAATATTCTACCGACACTCAATCAACGTTGCCTTGGACACCATTTCTCTGTCTTCTTCTTACCACTTCTTGCATTATGAAAGTCTTAAACTTCCTTCCAAACAAATTTTTGAGGGAACTCAATGTAAGTCAATTGTTTTGCTTCTGGATATTCTTTGTTAGCTTTCATCCACTGCAAAAACATAGAGTTTTCTTCGATGCACCTTTTAACAACTTCATCAATCGGGTCATCATCATTAAATATACCTATTTTTTTATCGGGGAGATGAAAGCTTAACTGCTCAATAGATGGTTCACGATGAGTGATAGAAAAACCAAATATTCTCCAAACAGCCTCACACGGGGAAACATATATGTTAGGGCATGTGCCCTAGATCAATGTACAAAAATTATTTATCTTATAATTTAAGTTAATAAAATAGAGGTTTATTTGTCGTTTTATTATAAGTGATTGCATGTTTACCTTATAGTAAAATCCATGGTATTTGTTGAAATATCCTAAATGTCCCTAGTCGATCATTATATTGGGAAATATAATGAATTAAGATTAGTGTGAATCTTGATTGAAGGTCATGTGATGATCATGCATATAGGGATACAAATCAAGATCATGAGTACTTGTTAGGGAATAAGGTACTGAACCGACCCGCTATGAGAACACCACGTGGATTAAGTTATAGGTGTTACTCATAATAGGTATATCATTTAGTCATTCGATTTGAGATTACCATAAACTTCAATATTATGATCATGATAATTTGACACAATCAAATGTTATCTTTAACCGAACAATTATAAAGATTTTGATTGGTTATCGTATGAATAATATGTGACGGTGTGTAAACAAGATAGAATTGGTCACTCTCGTATAGAGAGATATCAGTGGATCCCTCGATAAGATATACTGATAATAGTCAAGTCCAAGTGAATTGATATGATCAATGTCACTTGGATGTTTTTCAGTTTACCTAAAGATCGGAACTAGTAAAATTGAACATTAAGGGTGACTTTCCACGACTTATGTTTAATCAAAGGATATTACATGAAAAAGGATATGATATACATTATTAATTAGGTTGTACCGATGCTTGATATTCATGCCACTTAGGTAGTCAAAATGCCTTGCTAGAGACCGCTTATGACTTGTGTACCAAAATGGTTTTTGGTTCACTGCCAACGTCGCATGAACCTATTGGGTCGCACACAAAGAATGACTTCGCACAATTTCAATTGGTCTAGAGTAATGAATTTTATATGATAAAATTCATGACATAAAAACCCTTACGATTTGTTATATGATAACTTATTAATAGGGATGTATGTGTAATTTGCTTAAACTGCCTAAATACAATAGTTTTATTACGAATAGGATTTTAAGTGAGGGTATATCTATACATATAAATAAAGGGTGAAACCCTAAAAAATGAAATAAGATTTTGTTTTACAATTTTTTGAGTTCTTAAGATTTAGAGAGAAAAGAAAAATCATTTTCAATCTTTCTTGGGGCTAGCACTCCAAATTGTGGTCACCGTTCGTGTGTGGATTTCTGATAGAGGACGCGCACTTGAACGTCTTGAAAATTGAACAATCAAAAAGGAAATCACGGAATAAGATATGACTTACTTTCGTAGATTTAGTTTAATGGAACTTATTTTTTATCCTGTTGGGGTTTTTCAAAATTTGTTTAGAATTTTCCACTGCGTATGAACCCCAAAAACCCAACAGTGGTATCATAGCATCAGGCTACGATAAGTTGCTTATTATATGTTTTTATTAGTTTAATTTAGTATATTTAATTATGTAAAGTCTCTAAAATATATATTCAATTATATTTATTGGTCATTTTCTGGTGAAACGAAGTGCGCGATTGAATTCGTGGCAGAAAAAATACTCAAAATGGAGTATTTACATGCATTGATCAGACGACGGACAGTTTTGCCTCGAGTTACGTCTTCTGCGCAATGGTAGAATAGAGAGACGACGACGAGTAGGCCGCCACATGTCACTTTGCTATTGGATAAGCACGTCATTTCCAGCGTTTTCCACCAACCGCCGCACGCCACGTGGCTGGCTTTTTTCCATGCACCACAGCTTCATACTCCAGCTCTCCTCCGATAGGAAGCTGCCACTTCAGCGGTCTCATTTTCTCCACCAATTAGAAGTTGCCACGTCACCATCACAGTACACAATGTCACAAACCATTTCTTCTCCTCGTTCACCAGCTTTTCGATTTCATCGGGATGCGCGTCAGCACCGTCTCCCAGAATTTCGACCGAGTTTGCGTAATTCTCATCATCGCCTTTTTGCCAACCACGTGTCACGCACACCACACAACACCACGTCACGGTAGCAGCTCTGGACCAATGGGAGAATGCCACGTCAGCACACGGCAGCAGACGAGCTAATCGCGCTGCGACACGTAGACAAAAGTGATTTCAAGCCCAAAAACAACCATACGATGCTCCTCGGCGCACGTGTCACTCCACCAACCCCCAAAATTTGTTTCTTTCACCTCCCGGGACTAATTTTTAGTAGTTTTATATATTAGGAACTTAGGGTATTATTAGAGAACACTGACTATTATATTTTTAGCATCGACTTCTCTCAACTCCTTGCCTAGGTCGCAGGGGAAACAAGTCGAGATTATGGATTCATGGCATATTATGTGAGATCTTTTATTTTATTATTTAATTTAGTTTAAATTCTCCTATTTCATTGTTGTTACTTTTAAGGATTATGATTTAGATCTAGGGTATGTATGTGGCCAGTGCATGCTTTTAGGGGGACAACCTATAGTTATTTGGACCATTAGTATCCGTGTAATTGTGGTTTTGGACCAATAAAGTAACGAACACTCACCCGTTTGCCGTAAAACTCTTTCGGTTCTTGACTGTGCAACAATTGAATCTAGGTTAAATCGAAAGCGGATGTGATCCTGTTATTTAGGATTAGTGTTCCCACAGATCCATATTACTGCGATTAGTGTGTTAAACATGATTGGCGGGATGTCTAGGGTTATGCATTGATTAGGGAAGTAGTTAGTGGCGACGACCTGGCTATCGAGATTAAGGGAACAAGGAATTTCTGGCGGATGTCGATTTTCTATAGCTAATCTAGGAGAATTTAAATTAATAACTTTTTGGGAGAGATTGAAGACTATGATTGCCATTGAATTTTGATCCTGATTTGTGGAACTGTAGACCTAGGTGTTACTTAGGTATCTATTAATTTTTTTCAAAATTAGTTTAGTTATTTTATTTATTTAGTTTAGTTAGATTAGTTAACTCCACCTATGTTGTACACTATGTGCGCTACATAGCCGGTCCTAAGTCCGGATAAAGGAGGAGGACTCTGACGCCTATTTTTTCATACCGAAAAATGGGTAAAGGAGGTCCCAAATTCATTTTTCATACCCGAAAAGTGGGGGAGGGAGGCCCCAAGCTCATTTTCCATACTTGGAAAATGAAGGAGGGTTGTGATAGGTTGACAGCCAGCGTAAAACTTTTGTCACTTTTCATGAAATGGATCAAACATATATAAACGTTGGGGCGTTCCAAACGTTGAATTATTTTATTTATTTAGTTTAGTTAGATTAGTTAGTTAAATTATTTATTTAAAACCCCGTATTTTTCATTTTCGTTGTTTTTAACCTTAGAAAGACCACCAATCTCTGTGGGATCGACCCTTTGTCACTATTCTACAAAATAGTTGGTTTAGAAAACTTTATTTTATTGACGCGTTCGGCGCGCGTCAATTTTTAGCGCCGTTGTCGGGGATTGGTTTTCTTTCTTTGGTGTTTTTATTTATTTATTTATTATTATTATTATTATTTATTTTAATAAATTGGAGCACCCCGAGAGTTTTGTTAGGTTTGACTATGGATTATATTTTTTTAGCATAATTTGAGCATTTGTATTTTGGAATTAACATGTTTATAGAATTTTAGGTGTTTTGAGACTTGGTTGGGTCATATCCAACTTAAGTCGCCGCATTAGTGGCGGGTTTTTGAGTAGACCCTAAACCCTAAACTTCATTACATTATCTTGTTGATTTCACCCTTAGTTGAAAGACTTTGGGCTCGCAAGATTTGATAGGAATATTTTTAGTTAACTCCTATGTTTACTAGTTCTTGCTCTTGTTATGATTGTTCTTTTATAGTTTCCTTAGTCACCTAGATATGAGAAATTTTATGCGTTCACTGGTTTTTGGAGACTTTTTGTCATGCATGCATTTGTATCATCTTCTTATCCATGTTCTTCTTCACCACTGTCTTTTTCTTTTTGTTATATGGATGCCTTGACTTGTTTAGAACCTTGAGGACAAGGTTCGGAATAAGTTTGGGGGTATTTTAGGGATTGTTGATTGAGCTGGATGGATTCTTTGCGAAAGACCGCAGGTGAGATCGTTTAATTTTTTATGCGGTTATATGCGATTTTCGGATGGTAATGGTGGAGTATTATATCATTTCTTCCATTTCTTTCATTTCTTATCCCTTCATATTCCTTTCTCATATCATTAGTAGTTGATACATTTTCATGGATGTATTTAGTATAGTTTTATTTTTTATTTTTTATTGTATATAAAGTCACCTGATACTTTGTTCATACCTTTGGTTGTGGAAGAGTAAATTACAGGTGCCTTTTTAACTTAAAACTTAGGTAAAATTAGGAGAAACACTCAATCAAGCCCGTAGACTAGCATTTTTATGATTTCATGATTATGGACTTAATATGATGGTTAAACTTTGTGCTAGATAACGAAAATGAGCAGGTGGTCAAATTTATGCAAGTGGCATTATTTTAACCCATACTGAGGAATTTGCTTAATTATAGTGAAAGTGAAAAGTGCTAACCGGAGTTTTCTTAATATACAGTGTCCTACAAGTTTCCATAGGAAATGGAGCAGGGAAACTTGTGGTGGGAAAAGTGAGAAAAGCGTTCCATAGGAAATGGAGCAGGGACCGTATTTGTTGAAAAAAAAAAGATAGAGAATATAAAAAATGTAAATAAAGGCGGAAGTTATGAAACTCTTCAAATAAAAGATTTAGCTCGAGTGCTTTCACTTTATTAAGTGAGATTTAAACTTGCATCCTTGAATGTATAGACCAAGAAAACTTATGAGTAGTTGATGGCCTTTGTTTTGACCTAGTCTTTGTCTTTAAATTGAGATCTTAATTATGTTTGGGTTGCGAGTCTTGACATATCATAACTCAGAAATTTATTGAGTGGCTTGTTAACTTGGTGACTATGTAAATCAAAAGAACTCCATGAATTTGAGTCGGGTATAGGATTAGTTGAGTCAGTGCATTACTATATTAGGAGTCTAGTTTAGTTTGTGTTGTCATTTACACCTTAGCTCGGGACGTGAAAAGTCTTAAGTTTTGGGGTATTTGATAAGTTGGTTATTATATGTTTTTATTAGTTTAATTTAGTGTATTTAATTATGTAAAGTCTCTATAATATATATTCAATTATATTTATTGGTCATTTTCAGGTGAAACGAAGTGCGCGTTTGAATTCGTGGCAGAAAAATACTCAAAATGGAGTATTTACATGTATTGATCAGACGCCGGACAGTTTTGCTTTGAGTTACGTCTGCGCAGCGGGTAGAATAGGAGACAGCAGCAGTAGGCCACCACATGTCACTTTGCCATTGGATAAGCACGTCATTTCCAGCGTTTTCCACCAACTGCCGCTCGCCACGTGACTGGCGTTTTCCATGTACCACAGCTTCATACTCCAGCTCTCCTCCAATAGGAAGTCGCCACGTCAGCGGTCTCATTTTCTCCACCAATCAAAAGTTGCCACGTCACCATCACAGTACACAACGTCACAAACCATTTCTTCTCCTCGTTCACCAGCTTTTCGATTTCCTCGGGATGCGTGTCAGCACCGTCTCCCAGAATTTCGACCTAATTTGCGTAATTCTCACCACCGCCTCTTTGCTCGCCACGTGTCACGCAAACCACACAACACCACGTCACGGTAGCAGGTCTGGACCAATGGGAGAATGCCACATCAGCACACGGCAGTAGACAAGCTAATCGTGCTGCGACACGTGGACAAAAGTGATTTCAAGCCAAAAAACAACCATACGATGCTCCTCGGCGCACGTGTCACTCCACCAACCCCAAAAATTTGTTTATGTCACCTCCCGGGACTAATTTTTAGTAGTTTTATATATTAGGAACTTAGGATATTAGAGAACACTGACTATTATATTTTTAGCATCGACTTCTCTCAACTCCTTGCCTAGATCGGAGGGAAAACAAGTCGGGATTATGGATTCATGGCATATTATGTGAGATCTTTTATTTTATTATTTAATTTAGTTTAAATTCTCCTATTTCATTGTTGTTGCTTTTAAGAATTATGGTTTAGATCTAGGGTATGTATGTGGCTAGTGCAAGCTTTTAGGGAGACAACCTATAGTTATTTTGACCATTAGTATCCGTGTAATTGTGCTTTTGGACCAATAAAGTGACGAACACTCACCCGTTTGCCGTAAAACCCTTTCGGTTCTTGAGTGTGCAACAATTGAATCTAGGTTAAATCGGAAGCGGATGCGATCCGGTTATTTAGGATTAGTATTCTCACAGATCCATATTAATTGCGGTTGGTGTGTTAAACCTAAATGGCGGATGTCTAGGGTTATGCATTGATTAGAGAAGTAGTTAGTGGCGGACGTCCTGGCTATTGAGATTAGGGGAACGAAGAATTTCTGGCGGATGTCGATTTTCTATAGCTAATCTAGGAGAATTTAAATTAATAACTTTTTGGGAGAGATTGAAGACCATGATTGCCATTGAATCTTGATCCTGATTTGTGGAACTGTAGACCTTGGTGTGACTTAGGTATCTATTAATTGTTTTCAAAATTAGTTTAGTTATTTTATTTATTTAGTTTAGTTAGATTAGTTAGTTAAATTACTTATTTAAAACCCTCGATTTTTCCTTTTCGTTGTTTTTAACCTTAGAAAAACCACCAATCTCTGTGGGATCGACCATTTGCCACTATTTTACAAAATAGTTGGTTTAGGAAACTTTATTTTATTGACGCATTCGGCACGTGTCAGGCTCGGTTCTATTAAACGTTTGCATGTTTTCAATGATGTATATATGATATATGTGTGAAAACATAATCTTGATTAATGTATATATGATATACATATAGATTATGTGATAATTGTTATCAAGAATTAGTTTTAAAGCATGTTGTTAATTCATGTATATTGATACATCGCATGATATGATTCAATGATAGTATTCATGTTTAGAATATTTCGATTAATATATATTTATATTGAACAATATGAATTTTGTATGTTCATGTTAGACTTCACGTTTAGGTTAATATGATTAATTTAATATGATTCTGATCTTGAACACATATTTCATTTTGTTCAATAATTATGTATGTCTCCATGATAGAGATCATGATTAGGTTAATATGATTAATTTAATATGATTCTGATGTTGAATGCATGATTAATATCTCGAAATTGATTTAGATCATATATTTCATTGTAGTAATCCGTTAGTATATTCCTATAAGATATGAGATAGACGTGTAATTAGATTAGAATTTCAAATCATATAAGATAGGTGAGATATAAAACAAATCCTAATTGGATTAGGATTCAAAGTATTTTAAATTCTAATTTGATTAGGATAAGATATTAAGTTAATGGTGGGCCTGAGATAATTAAAAACGTTTTAATTAATATTTTTTGAATTAAAATAAGGGGCAGTTTTGGTTGATTGGATTGATTAAAATTCTAATTGGATTAAGATAAGATATTAAGTTAATAAACCACCGCCCGCTGACCGACCAGCGGGACCGTCGTTAACTATTCGTAACGTCCGAAATTCGTACAATAGTCAATATTTGTATGATTTCCTAACTTTTTAATGATTATTCATGCATTGTAATATATGATATTCATCTTATTTAATTATGATCACTAAAACAAACAAAAACCCCTCTTCAAATTTTAAGTCAAGTGTCATCCATTCTCAAACACTTGTCAAGGCTTCGATCACATCAATATGGGTCTGCCTCCGCAGAGTGTATTGTGTTATCTTGGTGAGGCAAGTTGAGTAACGGTTATTCTATTGTTTGAAATGGTTACACTTGATAAAGCTATCAAAACGGATTTGGGCTTTAGGTACTAGATAAGATAAAACATGCTGAGACATAAGATGTCATAATCTCATAAAATAACTAAAAGTTACATATGATGTAATTGGTAATTGATACATACCTAAATAGCCTAATTCAAAGTGTCATGCCTTAGCTGTCTCTGAATTAAGTGAAACATGGATCTTAGTCCCTTAAATTAACATAACATTTTTAAGGAGGGTTGTTAATTTAGTGGGAGTTTATTCCTCTATACTAAAATGAACTTTTACATAATCTTTGTTGTAGATCTATGGCCTCTTCAAATCACACTAATCCCTTGTCACTGCGATCCATCCTTGAGAATGATAAGTTGTCTGAGACAAACTTTCTTGACTGGTTTAGAAATTTGAGAATTGTTCTTAAGCATGAACGCAAGTTGTATGTCCTGGATGACCCTATTCCTGAGGAACCACCAGCCAATGCTTTAAAAGTCGTGAAGGATGCACATACTAAGCGTGTCAACGACTCAACTGATGTTGCATACATTATGTTGGCAACCATGGTTCCTGAACTTCAGAAGAACATGGAACACATGGAAGCTTACGACATGGCTACGACGTTGAAGAAAATGTTCCAACAGCAGGCTAGGCCAGAAAGGTTCGAGACACTTAAGAACCTTCATTCTTGCAAAATGGTTGAGGGTGCATCAGTTAGTCCTCATATTCTAAAAATGAAGGGCTATATTAACTATCTTGACAGACTAGGATTTCCCATAAGCCAAGAGTTGGCTATGGATTTGATCCTGAATACATTGCCTGATAGTTATTCACAATTTATGATGAGCTATAACATGAATAACATGGAGAAGCTTATCTCAGAGTTGCATTTGATGTTAAAAAATGCTGAGCAGAATGTCAAGAAACCCATTCCTAGTGTGTTGATGGTTCATAAAGGAAAGGTTTTGAAGAAAAAAAGCAAGGCTAAAGTTACCAAAGTTGTTGTGGCTGTCACAAAGCCTATGGAGCAAGTCAAGCCTCATGCTGCTTTTACTTCACAGTCCCATAAGGAAAAGGAAAAAGAAGGAAATTGTCATTTCTACCATGCACCTGGACATTGGTTCAGAAATTGCAAGCTCTATCTTGAAGATCAAAAGAAAAAGAAGAGTAGTGCGACTATTGCTTCAGGTATTTATGTTATTGAAGTTAACTTGTCTACTAGTGATTCCTGGGTATTGGATACTGGATGTGGATCTCACATTTGTATTAATGTGCAGGATCTCACCAAAAGTATAAAGCTAAAGAAATGAAAAGTCATCCTACGAGTTCGAAATGGAGCAAAGGTTGTTGCGTTGGCTGTAGGATTCTATGAGTTAATTTTACCTGGTAGACTTGTTTTAGTTTTAAATAATTGTTATTATGTCCCTACCTTGAGCAGAAACATCATTTCAGTTTCATGTTTGGATTTGGATTGTTTTAATTTCATTATTGCGAATAATAAATGCTCCATTTCTTGTAAAGACATTTTTTATGTAAATGTTGATTTGTGTGATGGTATTTATATTATAAACATGAAAAGGTCTACAGATACTCTCATTCTTAACGTAAATACAAAGAGATTCAAATCAAATGATTTGAATCAAACCTACCTTTGGCATTGTCGCCTTGGCCACATTAATGAGAAACGCATTTCTAAACTCCATAAAGATGGAATTTTAGATTCATTTGATATTGAATCATATGAAACATGTGTATCTTGTTTACCAGGCAAGATGACAAAGAGTCCCTTTACTGGACACAGTGAAAGGGCAAGTGATTTATTGGGTCTAATACATACTGATGTATGCGGTCCTATAAATACAATGGCTAGAGGTGGTTATCAGTACTTCATTGCATTCACTGATGATTTCAGTAGATATGGTTACATGTATCTCATGAAACATAAAGGTGAATCTTTTGAGATGTTTCGAACATTTCAGAACGAAGTGCAAAATTAACTTAGTAAAACTGTTAAAGCAATTCTATCATATCGAGGTGGTGAATATTTGAGCCAAGAGTTTGATGATCATCCTAGAAACTGTGGGATTGTCTCACAGTTAACTCCCCTAGTAACTCCACGATGGAATGGTGTTTCTGATAGGAGAAATCATACTTTATTGGATATGGTTTGATATATGATGAGTCATGTAGATCTTCCTATTTCCTTTTGGGGTTATGCCTTAGAAATTGCTGCATTTACACTAAATCTTGTTCCTTCTAAAGCGGTTGATAAAACACCACATGAGATGTGGTTTGAAAAAAACCAAGTTTTCCTTTCCTTAAGATTTGGGGCTGTGAGGTTTTCGTACGACGACAAATCTCAGAAAAATTATCAGCCAAATCTACCAAGTGTGTATTCGTTGGTTATCCTAAAGAAACTAGAGGATACTACTTTTATAATCCCGCTGAAAACAAAGTGTTTGTTGCTCAGAATGGTGTCTTTATGGAAAAAAGTTTATTTCAAAAGACAACAGTGGGAATAAAGTAAATCTTGAAGAAATTCAAGAACTACAAATAAAGACTCAACCGCCAGTGGGAGATCAACTAAGTCTTGAACTAATTTTCCTCCACAGGTATCACATGACACTCGTAGGTCTGATAGGGTAAGACATCAGCTTGAGATATTTGGATTTCTTATTATTGATAGTAGTGAGGTGTTGCTTATGGATCAAAATGAACCTACTACTTATCGGGAGGCTATTTCTTGCCCTGAGGCAGATAAATGGCTTAGTGCCATGAATTTTGAGATGCAATCCATGTATGATAACCAAGTTTGGAACGTGATTGATTTACCTGAAGGTGGTAAGACCATTGGATGTAAATGGGTTTTCAAGAATAAAACCGACATGGATGGCAATGTGCATACTTATAAAGCACGGCTAGTAGTAAAAAGTTTCAGATAGACTCAAGGTGTTGATTATGATGAAACTTTTTCTCCTGTAGCCATGTTTAAATCAATTAGAATTCTAATTGTCATAGTCACATATTATGACTATGAGATATGGCAAATGGATGTCAAAACAGCTTTTCTAAATGGAAAGTTACTTGAGGACGTGTATATGATACAGCCTGAAGGGTTTTTTCATCCTGAGACTTCTAGGAAGGTGTGCAAGCTTCAAAGATCTATTTATGGATTAAAGCAAGCTTCTCAGAGTTGGAATCTTCGTTTTGATGAAGCAATTAAGGAATTTGGTTTCATTAAAAACGAAGATGATTCTTGTGTATACAAGAAGGTCAGTGGGAGCGTGGTTGTTTTCCTGGTGTTGTATGTTGATGATATATTACTCATTGGAAATGACATCCCAACCTTGCAGAGTGTCAATTCTTGGTTAGGGAAGTGTTTCTCAATGAAATACTTAGGAGATGCAGCCTGCATCCTTGGGATTAAGATCTATAGGGATAGATCTAAAAGGCTGATCGGTCTAAGTCAGAGTCCTTATATTAATAAGGTACTAAATAGGTTCAATATGCAAGACTCTAAAAGAGGGTTATTGCCAATGTCTCATGGTATATATCTTAGCAAGACTCAATGTCTGAAGACTAATGATGAGCGAGAGCGCATGAATACGATTCCATATGCGTCAACTATTGGATCTATCATGTATGTCATGTTATGCATTCGACATGATGTATCATATGCTTCGAGTGCAACAAGCGGATATCAGTCCGATCCCGGTGAGAGTCATTGGATAGCAGTAAAGAACATTCTTAAGTACTTAAGAAGGACTAAAGAAATGTTCTTAGTCTATGAACGCTTGGAAGACGAGCTTGTTGTAAGTGGTAACACAGATGCAAGTTTTCAAACTGATATAGATGACTTCAGATCGCAGTCTGGATATGTGTTTACTTTGAATGAAGACGCAATGAGCTAGAAAAGTTTGAAGCAAGAAACTGTCGCAGATATACAACAGAAGCTGAATATATTGCAGCATCCGATGCAGCTAAGGAGGCAGTTTGGATCAAAAAGTTTATCTTAGAACTTGGTGTGGTTCCAAGTATAGCTAACCTCATTTGCTTGTATTGTGACAACAACGGGGTGATAGCATAGGCCAAGGAACCAAGATCACACCACCGATCTAAACATATACTTAGACGTTTTCATCTCATTCGAGAAATCATTGAGAGGGGAGACGAGAAGATTTGTAGAGTTCCTACAGAAGACAATGTTGCAGATCCTTTGATGAAGGCTCTTCCACAAGCGAAACATGATGGTCATGTTAGGTCATTATGTATTAGATACATGAATGATTGGCCCTAGTGCAAGTGGGAGATGTTAGGGCATGTGCCCTAGGTCAATCTACAAACATTGTTTATCTTATAATTTTAGTTAATAAAATAGAGGTTTTATTTGTTGTTTTATTACAAGTGATTGCATGTTTACCTTATAGTAAAATCCATGGGTATTTGTTGAAATATCTTAAATGTCCCTAGTCGGTCATTATACTGGGGAAATATAATGAATTAAGACTACTGTGAATCTTGATTGAAAGTCATGTAATGATCATGCGTATAGGGATACGAATCAATAAATATCATGAGTACTTGTTAGGGAATAAGGTACTGAACTGACCCGCTATGAGAACACCACATGGATTAAGTCGTAGGTGTTACTCATGATAGGTATATCATCTAGTCATTCGACTTGAGATTACCATAGACTTCAATATTATGAGCATGATAATTTGACACAATCAAATGTGGTCTTTAACCATACAATTATAAAGATTGTGATTGGTTACCGTGTGAATAATATGTGAAGGTGTGTAATCAAGATAGAATTTGTCACTCTCGTATAGAGAGATATAAGTGGATCTCTCTATAAGATAGACTGATAATGGCCAAGTCCATGTGAATTGATATGATCAATGTCACTTGGATGTTTTCAGTTTACCTAAAGATCGAGACTAGTACAATTTAACATTAAGGGTGACTTTCCATGCATTATGTTTAATCAAAGGATATCGCACGACAAAATGATATGATATACGTTATTAATTAGGTTGTATCGATGTTGATATTCATGCTACTTGGGTAGTCATAATGTCTTGCTATAGATCGTTTATAACTTGTGTACCAAAATGGTTTTTGGTTCACTGTCAACGTCGCATGAACCTATTGGGTTGCACTCAAAGAATGGCTTTGCACAATTTCAATTGGTCCAAAGTAATGAATTTTATATGATAAAACTCATGACATAATGCCCTTACGATTTGTTAAATAATAACTTATTAATAGGGGCGTATATGTAATTTGCTTAAACTATCTAAATACAATAGTTGTATTATGAATATGATTTTAAGTGAGGGCTTATCTACACATATAAATAAATGGTGAAACCCTAAAAAATGAAATAAGATCTCATTTTACAATTTTCGAGTCTCTGGATTTAGGGAGAGAAAGAAAATTCGTTTTCAATCTCTCTTGGGGCTAGCACACCAAATTTTGGTAACCGTCGTGTGTGGATTTCTGATAGAGGACGCGCACTTGAATGTCTTGAAAATCAAACAATCAAAAAGGAAATCACGAAATAAGGTATGATTTACTTTCGTAGATTTAGTTTAATGGAAATTATTTTCGATCATGTTGGGGTTTATCAAAATTTGTTTTGAATTTTTCGCTGCGTATGAACTCCAAAAACCTAACAACATCGACAACTATAATACATACTGATTTCATCCAATATTTGAGAATTCTCACCTTTGTTATCACTTTGATAAAAAGTTGCGGTGATCCGATCATTTCCTTTACTGTTGTATTTGAATAAATACTTTATAGCTCGATTTTGATTGCACCACTCAATATTTATATGAGCTTTGTACCTCAATAATAATTCTAAATTATATGGTACAACAAACCCATTGTCCAGCCACAAATCCCCTATAGATTTGATTGATCTTTTGTCATTTCTTCTTCTGTATAATGGATAGCCATCTTCGTCGACAGTCGTCTCCTCTATGAATTGGTTAGGAAAATGTTTCAAACACTTTCCATTATTCAAACACGATGATTTTGGTCTCATTGCACCGCATGGACCATGCATCATGTAATTTTTAACTGCTTCATACAACTTTGGATATTCATCTTTATCAGGGATCTCAACACAAATTATTTTGTCGCTGTCCTTTCCAGATTTGTGCTTGTCTTCAGGATGCAAAAATAATATAATATGAGCATAGGGCAGACCTCTTTTTGGAACTCAATGGTGTACACAACTGCATAGAAATGATTATATGTATATAAATGAATGTTGTTTGGCAAAAAACTAAATATTTCATATCTTCATAACCAATTTAAATATATATATATATATAAAAGAACTTACGTGCTTGGACTCTTCCAAATATTTTTCCTTCTTTTACATCTCGAACGAATTGATCTAGTTTCAACTTGAAAACTCTGCATATTGCATCAGGTCTATCCTCTGCTTTCAATCCACTAATATTAACAAATCTTTGAATTTTAGACCATTTTGGATTGCACGTAAAAGTTATAAATAGATCCGGATATCTAGCCCACCTACATATAGCCATTGCATCCTGATAATTTTTTATCATGTACCTGGAACAAAAATAGAAAACATTACTTCATAATTGGCCATAGACACAAATATAGACAAGCTGAGACGTGACAAATAAGCGAATTTGTAATAATTATATACCTTGCTCTGCCAACAAAAGTAGAAGGCAAAATAATTCTTTTACCATGCGAAGCGGGCTCCGTTTCGCCTTTCAATACTGCTTCAGCCAAAGCTTTATACAAATCAGCTCTTAGACTTTTTTGCTTATATCTTACAAATGATAATCTATCTGCCTCAACCATAGCTCATGCATCAACTACAAACTGTTGTAATAATTTTCTTGATATTAAAATGGTCCTTGGTTCTTCATTTCTTTGTTGCAATCAGAAGCAAAAATACTCTCTCAAAGTCATAGTTTATCTTTTTCTTTTTTTCCACTCAATAATATATTCCTTCTATAACCATCCTCCCTATATGGAAATAAAATAGGATATTGCAATGGAAGATATGCAGGATGCAACTCATTTATTCTTTGTAATTGTCCACTTTGTGTCTTTATCACAATGTCTCTATATGTTTCATCTGGACCAATGTCATCAATAATGAGGCCATCTACTTCAGAGATCATGGGAAGATTATATCTTCGTCCATCTGAACTTCTATTACCTATCAATCTCAATCTTGTCCTTGACCATTCTAAATGACTTGACCAATATATTATAATTATCGAGCATTTTCTTCAAGTCTTCAATTATTGATGCATCAAATGGTTGTACATCACCATTTTTTGAGCTAAACAAAATAAGTTTAATAAGCTGTATTATAATTTTATAAATGTAAGTAGTCATCTTTAAATTAAATAATAAATCCATGTATATATAATAAAAAACCAAAAACAAACAATCCATGTACATACCTGATGACCCCAGATCTGTTAGCAACTTCATTCTCAGTATCACATGTATAGCTATAAAAATTTTGGGGTTGAACCTTCTTCTGGCAAGAGGCTTCCAATTCGATGATAATTTCGTCCATGAAGTTTGAACACATATGGACCACTCCCATCATTAATTTTTTTTACCAATTATTTTTCCCATAGAGGTAAATGAGAACTTCATGTTGTATCCACGAATGTTTTCAATAAAATGTTTACTCCTTGGATCTTCTCCACATAACAATCTTTTTAAAGTTGTTGGTGGTTCCATTAACAATGACAGTTTAACTTTTTCATGTACCACATAATGGCACTGCAAGAAGTACACTTATAACTTAGATCTCCAAAATCTAAGTAGCCTATGTTAAGTTGGAAAAAAAAAAGCGAAATACATTTGCATGCTGAGAAACATTGTGTAGAATCATGATAAGTTAGAAAAAACTTACCATTAGTGTTATTTGTGTTTTCGATAGCAATATATGTTTTAAAAATTTGTGCGTTACTTTCAAAACTATATAAATGAAAGAGTTAAAAAAACTAAAGAAATAAAAATACCATTTTCATTGACTTTAGGATTGTGTTCGTTGTCGTCAACATCTTCATGTACATTGTATCTTGTACGTTAACGAACAATAGGTTGACCTTAAAATATTAAAAAAAATAATCAAAGCATAAATAATAATTTACAATAAATTATAAAATTATTTACCCGATGATTCACCGCCTGTTTGTGAAGCACTATTTCTTAAGGAATTATTTGTTGATGGAGCTAATATAGTTGATATTAAATCCAAATTCATTGGATAAATAGAGCAACTATTTACTCTTAAATCGTCATTTGAAACATGCATTAGGTATGGGTTTGTACTCGGATGAACTGCAAAAAAATTTAAATTGATCAATATTTATTACGTAAAATAAAAATTGTAAAAAAGAAAATAAAAAGTCACAATCAGTTAGAAATGTATAAGGTAACCCTTATTATATGAAAAATGACTAATTAGCTTGTACCAAATGAAAGAAAAAGGACTCTGCTATTGTAACATCAATAGAAACATCGATGGGCACGACCTCGCGCCGTCCTCGTTACGCCTCTAGTTAGTGTGATCATGGTACCGATGGTCGTGTGCATGGAATGTGTTTCATCGATGTTCCTATTGATGTCACGAAAGCATTTTCCTACTATAGATTTATAAGGTAATCACATTGATAGATAAATATTATTATGTTTGTCATAAAAAAAATTATAAATGCATGAGCTTCAGGCCATCTTTTTCACTTGTAGTATTCGTTTATTTTTCATTTGGCTAAGTTTATAATTAGTAGTACGATTAGGTATATTATTTGAACGATGATGATTAGAAAACATTGTTTGATGTAAGAGGAAACGACAAAAAATAGTTTATGAAATAATTACTTTGGAAATCTACATGCAATATGTGAAATCATAATCAATAGTTTAAGAAACCAAAATTGCAATCGATTGTTTCAACTTTGAAGATACGCCTTGCACGCTGCGGTGTCGTTATACCTCAAGATCTATGTGGTCATGGTATAGACGGTCATGCGCATAAAACGTGCTCCATCGATGTTCCTATCGATGTCACGAAAGCTTTTTTTCTACTAAAGGTTTATAAGGTAATCACATGCAGAGAAAAAAAAAGTATAAACTTAAAATTGAGATATTATTACCTTTATAACAACATGTTTTTTTTTTTTGCCATCCATTTCTCTTGAAGTATCAGTTTTCTCTTCATTCTGTTAATTTAAGTTTACAATTAGTTGTACGATTAGGTATATTATTTGAATGATGATGGTTGGAAGCCATTGTTTGATGTAAAAGGAAATGACAAAAGAAATTGAATCGATGAGTGTACACTATATATATATATATATATACTTTATAAAATTTAATAATTACTTCGAATATCAAAATGAAATATGTGAAATATTAGTTAATAGTTTAATAAATTGAAATTGCGGTTGTTTAGAGTTTCAAAGTACATGTATCTATGAGTTTTATTATAGGGTAGTGCTAAACGGACTTATTGAGTCCGGACTTAAACGTGTAAAAAGACTTCAATGCCCTTAATTCAAATTTATAACCTCTTCTTCAATCCATCCCCACATTGTTCCACAACCGCCTTGTTGCCCGCCGCCGCCGCTATAATCACCGGCCATCGATAGAGCCGTCTTCACCATCCACCACCGACGGCGACCATCGTCTCTTTCTTTTCTCTCTCTTTGGCATGGAGTAGACGGCCTTCCGGCCACCATCCTCTCCTCTCTCCCGGCCGCTAGGAAGAGAAACGCGAGAGAAAAACAAAAGAGAGAGCAGAGAGAGAGATATGTATATTGTAGAGAGAGAAGGCAGAGAGAGAAGAAAGAAAGCAGAGAGGGGGCAGAGAAAGAGAGAGAGAGAGAGAGAGAGAGAGAGAGAGAGAGAGAGAGAGGTCACCGGTGTTGGTGAAATGTGACGTTGGGGCGGTCGGCGGCGGCGAGCAGTTGTGGTGGTGGAAGTGGGGTCAATATGTTAATGTGGGTTGGGGTTAAAGATGAGGGTAATTGTGCCTTTTAATTTAGTGGTGTATTTAAACTACAAGTAAAAGACATTTTGAGTCCGGACTCTTTGAGTCCGAATAGATTTTTTGGTAGTGCTAAACGGACTTATTGAGTCCGGACTTAAACGTGTAAAAAGACTTCAATGCCCTTAATTCAAATTTATAACCTCTTCTTCAATCCACCCCCACTGTTGCGGCCACCACAACCGCCACCGCCGCCGCCGCGACCACCGCCGCCGCTATAATCACCGGCCATCGATAGAGCCGTCTTCACCATCCACCACCGACGGCGACCATCGTCTCTTTCTTTTCTCTCTCTTTGGCATGGAGTAGACGGCCTTCCGACCACCATCCTCTCCTCTCTCCGAGCGCCGGAAAAGAAACGCGAGAGAAAAACAAAAGAGAGAGCGAGAGAGAGATATGTATATTGTAGAGAGAGATATGTATATTGTAGAGAGAGAAGAAAGAAAGCAGAGAGAAGGCGAGAGAGAGAGAGAGAGAGAGAGAGAGAGAGAGAGAGAGAGAGAGAGAGAGAGAGGTCACCGGTGTTGGTGAAATGTGACGTTGGAGCGGTCGGCGGCGGCGAGCAGTTGTGGTGGTGGAAGTGGGTCAATATGTTAATGTGGGTTGGGGTTAAAGATGAGGGTAATTGTGCATTTTAATTTAGTGGTGTATTTAAACTACAAGTAAAAGACATTTTGAGTCCGGACTCTTTGAGTCCGAATAGATTTTTTGTTTATTATATACATGAATTGTTTCAATTTTCTTAATTTCATCACCTTGAACTTTTGATCATGAATTCACATTTCAAAAAACAAAACAACTGTATCTAAACACTATTAATTAGTATCGTCTCCTCGCGAGCGGCCTTCTTCAGCTCTAATTGCTCGACGACGCGGGCGCGGCGCTTCAAGCGCCTTGAGCTCCTACTCCTTGGAAGGCTAGTCATTGGGGATCCTCAGGTCCTTGTCGACCTTGCCCTTCCAAATTGGAACGACGAATTCGAAAACACCCCACCAAAGGAAATCAAACAAAGCTGAAAGGAAGAAATTGAGAATCGAAACCTTGAAAGGTAAGGTTCGTGAAGGAGCGATCCGTGTAGGGGTTGTTTACGGTGCTATGTGATGAGACTCTTCTCCTAACCCCACCCCGCCTCTTCCTCTTTCGACCTAGGGCCGGCAAAATGTGTCCCGGTCCCGTTTGTTCGGTTTTGTTCGGACCCGTTTTAAACGGATTCAGGCAATATTTTTGTGAAAAACATACGGGTTTTTTTTAATCCGTTTAAAAATACGGGACCGGGTCTGGACAAAAATTTCAAAAAAACGGGTACCCGTTTAGTGATTAATTTGAAGGGCATATAGGTAATTTCACACTCCATAACCTAAGTCTCACACTCTCACAGTGACACAGTCTCACGGTCTCACTCTCACCAAACCAAACAAAGTGAACACCATCTGGATCTGCCTCTCCCTCCACCATCTTCTCCAGCTCTCGCAGTCTCGCGCTCGCCAGTCGCCACCATCTGGATCTGCTTCTCCTCCGCTCTCGCCGTCTCGCTCGGATCGCCACCGGATCTGCTCTCTCCGGCTCTCGCTGAGTCTCGCTCGCCTCGCTCGCCACGCACGCTCGCCGCCGCACGCACTGTGCGGCCTTGGCCTCACCGATCGTGCGCGGCCTCACCGCCACCACCGTGTCGTCGGCCGTCACCCTCCCTCCCGGCTCTCGCGCTCGCCGATCGCCACCGCGTCACCATGCCTCACCGATCGTGCGGCCACCGCCACCGCCTTACGGCTCACCGCCTCACCCGTTAGTGCGGTCGGCGCGTCGCCCTCTCCAGCTCTCGCGCTCGCCTCTGCCGTCACCCCTCTCCAGTCCGCCACAACTCTGCCCACTCATCTCTCTGCTCTCAATGTAAATTTTTTGCCAGCCCTAAAAATCGGACAAAACGGGAGCCGTATGTTTTACAAACAATACGGGAAAAAAAAAAGTGCCCGTTTTAAAAACGGGATCGGGTCCGGACACTATATTTAATCATTATAGAAATAGGTGTCCGGTCCCGTATTTTTGCCAGCCCTATATCCGACCCATGTTGTTGGTCTTCTCCTTCTCGGCACCCCGCCGATGCACGTGCCTGACTTCAACACGCTCGTGCCCGTATCTCTCACGCACTATCAATATCTGCAACTGAATAGACCATGAAAGGCAGAATTGGTCTTAGTCAATCTGCACAAATGTCGCGATCGACATAGCAATTAATGGCTCTCTATTATCACAATATAAAATACAACACAATAGAACACAATAAATCAATAGAATTGATGAAGACAATGAACAATTGATTGAGAGAGAATTGGAGTTTACTCTTGCTCTTCTCACCATCTTTGATTTGGATGGGTAGTGTTTCGGCCTTGGTGTTCTGCTATTGTGATGTATGAGGTTGTAATTAAGGTTAAGTTGAGAAGTTTGTAGATGTGTATTTTAAGAGTCGAGGTGGATATGGACGGCTAGTAGGGGATGATGTGCGTTATTTTGTAGTATATTGTTGTCGTTTAAGTAGGTGTTTTTGGGCAATTTCATGGTAAGTAAATAACAGCACAACCAATCCCGACTTCATCAACCACAATCTTGCCATCCACCTTAGGCTTCAATCTTAATTATGATGACTCCCAATAAACACAACTGTTACATCATTGTGCTCAAAAATATCAAAAGCTTAAAATGCATAGCTTTTTCTAGGACAATTAAACCTTCTTCACATAATTCATCTATTTTGTTGAAAGCCAAATCACAAAATTATACAAATGAGTGTACTACATATATGATTTACCACATGATTGAATGTACATGACCACTTAGAATTTTTGGCTAACGCCACTGACTACACTGGGCAACTTGATCCCTATAAAAATAATTAAAAATTGCTAATAAGGTGAAGTAAAATTTTGAGGAAATCATCTAATTTTGACATTTCCGAACATCATCTAATGTCTTCTTTTCAGAGTTCTTGAGGAAATCATCGAAGGCGAAATTTTGAGTCAATAGCGAAAGGTAACTCAATTCTAATGATTGGCCATTATCAATATTGTTCCTGTATGAAAATTAAATACTTTAAGAATAAAATAACAAATATATTTCACAAACTAATTTACAGTATGAATAAGGAAAAGAAACTATTTATGTTCCTTTTTTTAAACTCAGCCACCTCAGGAATATCAACATTAAATACAATCTTGAACAAAACATTGCATTAGACACAGAGTGAAGGCCTACAACATAGGAAAAATTCTTTGTCAGACAAACGTGGCAATATATATAAAACCTTAATAATAAGGAGATCAACAAAAAAATATAGTTAACATAAGAGAATTTGTTGACTTCACCAATTTTTAATTTTTGCATTGTGAAGAACCATGACTACTTGCAATCGATTGTGCTTTGTGAATTCAGTAAGCTAAAGGGCAAAGTCATCCCACAGAATATAGGTTAGTATATTATTCCTAGAGAAAGATATTAAAATTTATATTATTAATAATTGAATTAGACAATAATTGAACGTGGGGATGATGATGAAATAGAAACAAATAAGCTTAAACTTACTTTCAATCAGTAATTTGCACAGTTAGTCTTTTACTGTCTTTGCCATTTGAATTTGAAATTTCAATAGAACCAACTTCAACTATTTGCCAACAACATCTATTGAAAAATGACAATATTCAATAATGTTAAAAATAGAATATGGTACTATAATAGTTTGAACTAAGTGAAAAAACACTTACCCACTAAAAAGAGTCATCAATTGATGAAGAAAGAATGTCAGCAAATGATGAGAAGTTGAAAACTTCATTTTTTATTTCCGGACATTCCAATTCTCTAACCGATGTATTAAAAAGAAAAGTAATCTCGTAAGGATGTTTTGTGGCTTTGCACCTAGTCGCCACCATGTTCTCTGACAGTAAAGTTTTGGACAAAATAACATTTTTCTTCCTCCAATTTCAGTCCAAATTTAGCCACGAAAGGTTTTTTGATGTAAGCTTGAATTGTAGTGTCCTAAAGATAAAAATATAAGAAACTTTAAAGTTTAAACAATGTTTAAAAATAAAGTGAGTCAACCTGAACAAAATTATAGTGATCTTATTTGTCTACTTTTTCATCGAGGAAAACAACCTCGATACTTCTCATTTGATCCGGTCGGTTGAACAATGGAACTTTCCAAAGTCTCATGAGACGGACTTTAATTTTCCAAGTCTATTTAGCCGGACTGATGTTGGTTAAGAAATCATATCGTTGTGCCATGTTGTGTAAGTTGAAAAAAATGAAAGGAAATTGTATGAGTTTGATGAACGTATGTTTGTCTATTTATATGTGAAATATGCACGTATTATTAGTTTTAATTAATTTTGTGTATTGAATATAAATACATGTAAATAGAATGAATCCATATATGCATGCATGTATTGAAATTGATCGGTCCTAGATCTTGTAAACCAACCATTGATGAAGTCTTAAAATTACTACGTTCATTCCACCAAAAAAGAAATACTATGTTCACGTTGATATGTTGTAGGAAATGCAAAGCAAACCGTTGACATGCTTAGCAATTGATAGGCCCTAAATCTTGCAAAGCAACCTTTAACGAAGTATTAAAGTTGCTATGTTCATTCCACCAAAAAAAAGTTACCATGTTCACATTGATCTGTCCTAGGGAATGCAAAGCAAACCGTTGACATGCTTATGACTTGCCATGTGCCCACTTGAGTTACTATGTTCATTCCACAAAAAAAAGTTACTATGTTCACATTGATCTGTCCTAGGGAATGCAAAGCAAACCGTTGACATGTTTATGACTTGCCATATGCCCACTTGAGAACTAATGCATGCATGTGTTTGATGGGTAAACTTAGATCTAATGCATTCTAATTTGGGTAGGTAACTTGAGAACTTTTGTGTGAAGAGCAATAAAGGCAGATGCATGTTAATTTGGGTAGGAAACTTGAGAACTTTTGCATGGAGAGGAATAAAGGGACAGAATGTATGTCAATGGGGTATGATCTTCTATGCTTTGTATCGAGAGCAATAAAGGCAATGTTAATTTGGGTAGGCAAGAAGTTGACACGTGGCAAATAAAGTAATAAAGGCAATGTTAATTTAGGTAGGCAAGAAGTGGACACATGGCAAAGGAATTAAAGGTGTACACATTTTGTATGCTTTTATCGAAAGTAGTAAAGGCAATGTTAATTTGGGTAGGCAAGAAGTGGACACGTGGAAAATAAATTAAAGGTGTACACAGCTTTATTATATAGATATAGATATGCGCAATAAAATAAATAAATTGTCAGACCCCACCTAATTAGGGCATTTGACCGGCCTAGATTACCTTAATTCATTAATAATCTAGCAGCCTTAACCTTTCCATCGATAAATAATTAAAATTAAGATGGCGTAATAATCAAATATGAAACTTTATCAACCACAAAGAATTCTAAAGTGAATCTTAAACCACAAAGTTCAGTTGGATTGCTTACATTATCCTTAAAATTTCATAAAACATTTTCGACGCCATCTCCTCTATTTTTAAGCCTACACCGGATAACCCGGTCTTCAAAAATCTTCAATAAAACCTGTTCAGCTTGGTGGAAATGTCGAAGGGCTCACAATCCACCCCATAACAATATATATTGCATTCACAAAAATTATTTATTCATTCTAACCTATCTCAGACTTTCAATATCCTTAAACTATCATTATCTTAGTTTCGCAGCATTCTAATTCATCCTAATACCATTATAAC
Source organism: Stephania cephalantha (assembly GCA_039657325.1). Taxonomy (NCBI): domain Eukaryota; kingdom Viridiplantae; phylum Streptophyta; class Magnoliopsida; order Ranunculales; family Menispermaceae; genus Stephania; species Stephania cephalantha. The sequence goes on from CM077575.1 coordinate 12,304,158, forward strand.
AATTCCAAAGGAGATCCTAATCGCACACGAACCCAAAAACTCATTTATACAATATTTTATATTCAAAAATAATACAAACATAGAGAGAAAGAAACTGAGTAAGTCACCAATAGTCGGAAAGCTTTCCCTTTCCCTTATCGCCGCTAGAACCTGTCATTACCCAATTATAAAAACTCAATAATGTCAGATACGTAAATCCCACAATATCCAGTACACTGTAGTAGTAATCAAAAGTATAATAATCTAAGGAATTTAAACGAACAATATAATCCAAGGAATTTAAATACAACTGTGAACCCATCTTGTTTCTGTTATCTGACCATAATCATATGACGTCTTACGAAAGTGGTAAGTAAACAGTAATAAGGACTCATGTGCGGGGATGATAACCAAACGAGACTCGTTCCTCTAGACTATAAGAGTATGATCTGGTTCAACGCAATCTCATAGTAACCACGTGATGCAAAGTATCAGTGACTCCAGCCCCTCGAGCACATTGTAGTGTTCTATAACCCCGATATAGGCTATATTATAAGGAGACTCGTAATGCCTTATCCTCCCAAACCATGTATGCATATACAACAAAAAAACAACATCAATGATCAATGCAATTTATACGAAAATATAATCATACAACGTAAAGGTTATTATGGGATTACTTAACCTTACAAACAGCCAACTTCGAGCTTAATTTTCAAAAATCCCGAAGCATCAGATCACCTTGAAAATGGTTCCAATAGTTTCTCCGTATACCCAATTATATTATGGATCAAGCTTTAAGTGAATGCATATCACAAAACCCAATGAAGACTGTGATCAAAGTGCCCTTGAGAACGATTTCCAAAAATATTAATTTATATAACTATTTCGACTAGCTTTCAACTAGCCAACTTGGGGGTAACTTTTTAACCTTAAAAACCTCAATATTTATCATTATAACCTGAAAGGAACTTGTAGTGCTCATGTCCTACTTTCCATAGACTCTAAGAACACCCAAATCGGATCACCAACGGAGAAGTTATGAATTTTTTCATATGGCATGTCAACTAGGCAAACTTTATTTATTTTGAACTAACAAACTTCTCCAAATCAAGATTTTCGCAATTAAACCCTCAAAACTCGACAACAAATGCCACGAAACCAATCGATACTAACATCAAAATATTTCCACAACCTGTGGACTCAAATTGGATCAAAATCAATAATCAGTTCATCCAGAAACCCAATATAAATCAATATCAACAATTAAAACATCTCCAAAATAGTTATCATCTAAATTGCATTAGTTCACCTTATCAAAGCCCTAACCCGCGTCAATGGAATCTATTCCAAATTGACACAAATCAATCCAATATACCAATTAACAATAATTCCTACCAATTTCTATCGAAACCCCGCGAAAGAAATCGAAAAATCGTGCAAATTCAAATTGAATTATAGAAAAATGCCCGGCATTGAGAATTTACCAAATTGCGAGGAAAATACCTCGTTTTTACCGTGGAAATTTAGCTTGAATTAACCGTATCACGATGCTCTACAGTGTTGCAGAAAGAAATCGGACGAAAATAGAACGTCGGGAGTGTCGCGTGCGAAGAACCGAGCGGAGAAGGGTTAGGTTTAAAACGTTAAAAACGTTCAGATCAAATGAATCGATTTGTTTCATTTGTTTTTTTTTCCTTTTTATATATAACCCTTAGCTACTTGCTTGAGCAACTTAATTTCTTTTTAATTATTAATTCTTGAAAATCCTATTTTGACATGCTTTGACATCCTGTGCTCGTTTTGGATCCAATTTTTCACCAAATTGAACCAAACTCTCGACAAAACAGTCTATCTCTATAAAACATCCAAATTGGTTTGATCACACCAAAAGCCTAAAAATTTTAACTTTGTCCATGATATACTAAAATCTTTGGGACCAATCCTCTTGTCATACTTAACCGAACGTGCACCAATTTGGGCCTGATCTCAACCTCGACTACCATCAATCGACACAAAATTCGAAGCAAGATCTTGAACAAACTTCGTCTCATTTCACACTACTTCCAATATCGACTTACACGCATACCGAGGCAAAATCCCCACGTCGGCTCTTTAAGCCCATTTAAACTTCAAATTCGAATTTTGAACTTAATTTCAATTATTTTTCTTAAAATTTGAAACAATAGTTGGAGTCGATGTTTTAACTCTACCGATACCCATTTCGACACGTATCTCGAGATAAAACCTCGTAAAATCTCAAATTTATTCGATTAACTTGAATTTCACAAAATAACATAATATATAGTACACAACACTAGGCACACACCACACAAGAATAAAATTAATTAAAAATCTCAATTTCACCGATCTTCAACTCTCGACTCGCGGCCAAAACTATAATTAGTCTCCATTAATCCATGATTAACCGTAATTACCAGTTTAAAAATTTAAGGATTTGACAATCTTCTCAACTAATAAGAATTTCGTCCTCTAAATTAAAATTGAAACCAAATTTACCTGGACTAAAAGAGATCTAGAAAATGCTCTCTCATATGCATCTCTCATTCCCAAGTTAGCTCTGAGTCGTCATGAAACTACCACTTAACGAAAACAAGTGGAATCTCTTTATTTTGAAGATTTGGACCTTCATATCCATAATCAGTATAGGTTTTTCTTCATATGACACATTGCCCCCATAATCAAACTAATTTTATTCTACTATGTGATGTGAATCAGGTTCCTTCCGCCTGAGCATCGACACATAAAATAAGTTATAAACTCATGCTAATTGAGGTGGTACTACAAGTCTATAAGAAACTTTCCCAATTTGTTTCATAATCCCAAAAACTCCTATAAATCTGAGAGAAAGTTTTCCTTTTTAGTCCAAAGTTGTAATGGCTTTTGCGAGGAGATACTTTCAAATACACCCAATCTCCTTCACTATATATCATAAACCGGTGATAGAGATCATAATAACTTTTGTATCTTTCCTGTACCATTTTAAATCTTAGACGAAATATGTTGCGCAACCTTAGTGTGATCTCCAACCATCTGTGACCTCAATTCCACTAAATCCTCATATTCAACCCAACCGGCAGGAGATCGACAAGGTATCCCATACCATGCCTAAAATGGAGTTATCTCAATACACGTTTAACAATAATTATTGTAAAAGAACTCGCACAAAGGTATGTATTTTTCCCATGAACCTCAAAATCCCAGTACATAAGCCTTGAGCTTATCTTCCAACACATAGATCAACCTTTCAGTCTCACCATCCTCCTGTTGATGCAATACAGTACTGAAATGTAATTGAGTGCCGAGTTGTTCCTGCGTGCTTTGCCACAACCCCGATGTGTACCGAGCATCACAATCAAAATTATCATTAGCGACACTCCTAACAAGCGAGCCACCTCTCTTCCACACAACAAGCTCAGTTGTGTAAAGGTATCTGAAATGTACATAGGAAGAAAATGAGTAGACTTCGTCAGTTCATCAACAATAATCCAGACCGCATCATGTTTCCTCCAAAACGTAGGTAGATCAATAATAAATTCCATCACAATTTGTTCCCATTTTCGTTACGATATGGGAATTGGTTGCAACGTATCTTCAGATTTTCGCCTATCGGCCTTAACCTGTTGGCAAATCTCACATCTCCTCACATAATCATCCACGTCACCTTTCATCCCTGGCCACCATTACAATCGCCTCATATCATGACACATTTTTAGTTATGCCAGGATGAATGCTATATCTCGAACGATGAGATTCTCTCAATATCTCATCCCAAATCTCAGCCACGGATGGAATCCATAATCTACCTCTAAGCCTCAAACTCTAATCCGCAGACTCAATCGAATCTTGATTATTATTGTCATAAACAAACCCCTTTGAATTTTATACAATCCACATCACTTTGCTGACATTATGTCACTTTCTGAATAGAGACAAGTTGTACTCTAAGCCGAGCATAAATTGATTCATCATTATCCTCAGGAAATTCTAACAAAGTCATAATGATGACTTTTTGAATAAGTTATACTCATAAGTTAATCGACTAGTTGCACGCAACGTTTCAGCACTCCTCATGCTTAATGAGTCAGCAACAACGTTAGCTTTACCCGAACGGTATTCAAGACTAAAATCAAAGTCTTTTAAATGTTCAAATCATCGTCGTTGTATCATATTCAACTTTTTTTTAGAGAAAAGATAATTCAAACTTTTATGATTTGAGAATAGCGTAAAACTTTTCCCATATAAATAATGTTTCAACAGCTTCAAAACAAACATAATTGACGCTAATTTCAAATCATGAACATGATAATTCTTCTCGTGAGTCTTCAACTAGCGAGAAGCATATGTAATTACCTTGTCATTCTGCATTAACACACAACCTAAACCAATCTTCGATGCATCGATATAAACTGTAAGCCTTTTTCCTGGTTCAGGCAACACAAGAACTATTGTTGAAGTCAAACACTTCTTCAATTTTTCAAAACGCAATATCGCATTCTTTTGACCAAACAAATGGAACATTTTTATGAGTTAATTTAATAATTGGCGCAGCTATCTTAAAAAAATCTTTTGCAAATCTACAATAATAGGTAGCCAAACTCAGAAAACTCCGTATCTCCGTCACTGTCAATGTAATAAGTTTTGGCTAACCAATGATAACCTTAATCTTGCCTGGATCCACCAAAATTCCTTTCGTACTAACCACATGACCCAAAAACTTCATCTCAAACAACCAAAACTCGCATTTGCTAAACTTGGCATACAACTTATGATTTCTAAAATTTTAGAGACTAAGTTGAAGATATTGTTCATGATCCTCGCAAGTCTTAGATTATATCTAGATATCATTAATGAACATTATCACAAAGCGACATAGATTCAACCTCAATACTCTTTCTATCAAATCCATAAACAGCGCTGGAGCATTAATCAACCCAACTGGCATAACAATAACCTCAAAATGATCATATCTGGTACTAAACGCAGTCTTATGTACTATAGTTTATGCACGAGTTTCCATTTCTTTCTTAGTGACTAGCTAATCCATTATCAACGACACATCAAACTCCAGTAACTCCAACACATAGAGATCAATGGTCATCTCGTGTCTGGAAATCTCAATAACACATTTCTCACAAATAAAGTGAGGATCCACCTTATCCCCAACTACTTTATTGAGCACAAGATGAATAGGACTCACATTGGAGTTAACCCTAACTCAATCGCCACACGACCATAAACTGAAATCGTACATTCGATAAGATTATGATTTACATCTGAATCGCGTTCAGTCACCACTGTACACTTTCCTTGATATTTGAGACTGTGACACACAAGACAACACTTTTAAGAGTTATGGACACGTATTCTTGTAATGTCATTTCTTTCCATACCCAAAACACGTAATTGCACTCGAATTCCAAGAAAAATCTCGAATAATGTGACCTTGTTTCTCATACCTAAAATATGTAACTATAGGTTTACTACCTACAAACGATTCCTAACAAGTTGTCGATTGCTGATTCGAGGCATGTCCCCTGATATTCTCAACCCTTACCTTCATTTCTCTGCAACTAAAGTGTACCTCTACGAGCTGAAGGCTGAAAAGTCTGTGATCGCGTCTATCTTGAGCCTATTAATGTTAATTCAAATGGTCTACTGGTTGTACTTAGAAAAATTTACGACATACTTATGATGAGACGATAGATATCGTAGGTGAGAACGATGGCTATCCACTCTTCCCTTTCTTTCAAGAATTTGTGTCAAACCTGAAAGGAAAAAAATTTTCTTACCCACAAAATTTTAGCCTTGTCCTGACTTCACGACGTCCTGATATCATCGTGATTCGCGCTGAAAAGCTTATGTAGTCCAAATGCTCTAGCTCTATTTCAAACCTCTAGTAGTGTTCAGTTTAGTCGTTGATATAATGGTACAAAAATCTTCCTAATTTTCCTCCCGTGGCATTCCACTATCCACTAATGAATCAGTCTAAACTGAAAACTGCAACAACCACTACAACAAATGGTTATTTAGAAATGGAATTAGTAACGAAATCTAATTCCGTTGCTAACAATAAATAGTTTGAGACGGAATTGCGACGGAATAATTCAAAGACGGAATAGAGAGAGATTAGAGACGGAAATAGGGACGGAATAGAGACGAAATTAAATTGCGTCTCAAAAAATGGCGCCAACATTCCCACCAAAAGTTTAGTTTTTGTAACCGTCCATTACGTCTCGAGATTCGTGCGTGATTCGATGCGGACGATTGAAAAATGGGAACGGATGATAAAAACCACACATCTCTCTCCTCCTCGCACTCTCTCTTCCTCGTCGAATCCCCCGATCCCTTCCCTCCCAAACCCAAAATTTTTTGATTCACCGTCAACTCTCTCTCTCAACTGATCTCTACACCGTGTACTCTCTCTCGCCGAACTCTCTCTCCCAAACCCTAAAATCTCTGCACCGTTGAGGCCAGTCACTGATCTCTACACCGTCGTCAACTCCTCTCTTCACCGTCGAGGCCAGTGACGACTTTGGTGGTTGGGGGTTGAGTTGTTGTCTGGCTTTGCGATTGAGTCGGCGAGTTTTCGTAGTGTCTGCCGGAGGTCATGTCGTATGCCGTCGCTGCCTCTTAAGCCCTAGCCATCTGCCGTCGCTGCCTCTGAAACCCTCACCATCTACCGTCGCTGCCTCTGAAGCCCACGCCATTTGTCGTTGCTGCCTCTGAAGCCCTCACCGTCTGTCGTCGCTGGCTCCAAAGCCCTCGCCGTCTGCCATCACTACCTCTGAAGCCCTCGCCGTCTGCCGTCGCTGCCTCTAAAGCCCTCGTTGTCTGTCGTCGCAGCCTTTGAAGCGCTCGTCGTCATCTGAGTTGTACGTCGCTGTCATCTACTCCGTCCCTCGCCGTCGTATATTGGACACCCAGGTGAGATAATCCCTCCATTGACATACCCTTTTTCATATTTTCCCATGTTTCTCTCTAGTTTGTAAGATTTCGATGACTTTTTGTGGTTCAGATGGTGAAAATTTGTTTAAGTTTTAATCGGTATTCTGGTTTTTTTGTTTTTGGAGATTTCATTGGATGCCCAAGTAAGATAATCCCTCCATTCGAATACTTTTTTTTGATTTTTTCTTGTCTCTCACTAGTTTGTGAGATTTCGATGAAATTGTGTGGTTCAGCTAGTTATAATTTGTTGTTGCTTTGATGGGTACTTAACATGTTGTAGTGAACATTTTTATCGATTTAATATACATCAAGGCTTATGTTAACAAGCTTGTTGGATCCCCGCAATTATAAGAATGTCGTATGAGGATTTATTTTGGAGGTAGTTTGATGTGTAGTGTAAGAGCTCCAAGTGGTTTATGCATATATTCACGCAATGAGTTCGGTTAGGAACAACGGAGAAATGTAGCCTCGAAACCAGAGAAAACATGGATACTTTGAATAGTGCTGCGAAGTTAAGGTTCTCTTTAATTGGAACTTGGAGGAAAAAAATAAGTTAGGGAAAAGGTTTGGTTTATAACTTTATATGACTATGAATTTGTAAATAATCTTTAAAATCTTAAAGTGGAACTTGTAAGTCTCTTTGACATGATATTGCTCTACGTCATTGCTTTACTTGTTAAGGAGTGAAATAGTAGAAATTTAAAATTATATGTGTAACTACATTTAAGTGTTATGGGAATGCATCTTTTGTCAAGATACCGTATGATAAAGGCCCATATGAACACCTATGCAATTCTCTCAATTACACTCTTATATTGTTGCATTAAACATGCATTGCTCTGAAAATGTCCCATTATTTTCAAAAGAGGCTATATATAACTGTCTTATAGTTTTCTAAGTAATTGACAATTGTGAGTTTTTTTATATCTTGTCAATCTTTGGAAAGTGAATTTTCTTGATACCAGCACTGAATGTTTTACCCTGTGATGGATGTTGCTAGGATCAACCTATTTGTGCAATCTTGCTTTTCCATTTGGAAATGTGGCTCTATTTATAAGTACTTTCTTTTAAAATGAATGATATATGGAAAACATAATGCTTATTTGTTACTATACCCATGGGAGAGGGAGTTCAATTCTTCTTGTTTTAATGCTAAAAGCTCTATGTTGATCTCATTGCACCTATTACAATCTCCGAATGTTGTTAATGCTTTGATCTTAATTGTCAAAGGACTAAAGCAAAGTCAGTAGTGTGTATGTTGTTTCTACTTTGTTTCAGTGTTTGTAAAGACTTGTTGTCTTTGTTGTCTTTGTTTGAATTGAATGAAAATTGGGTCTCCCTAAGGAACTTCATGTATTGGCTATGTTGTTGTATTTAATGTTTAATATGAGTTGAGTTTCTTTCTTGTTCCTTATTAGCTCTAGTACTCTCTACCTATATATGTATTTAATTGGCAAAGGACCAAAGCAAAGTCAATAGTAAAGAAATTAAAAAATAGGTTCCTAGCCTCCTCAATTTCCAAAGAAGATTCTATAAGTAAAAGCTTTAGAGATAGTTATTAATTTCTATGTATAGTTATTATTACTTTCTATGTTTCTTCAAATCCACCATTTCTCTCATTCGCTTCCAATCTACTATCGAGTTTAATAATGTCTCATTCGCCTGCTTTTTCAGGTGCATTTTGGAGTTCCCCCCCCTCGAGAAGGCTACTGCGATTACTCATTCTCCTTCAGTTTCGGTAAATTGGGGTGGACGCTCTCCAACATTCCATCCATTCTCTCTCTTTTAAGGTACTTCCTTATAATTCATCCATCCATTCATTCATTCGAACCTGGAAGATCTCTGTTTGAGGACTTCGATTTGGCGGACTTCGATTAGAGAACTGGCGAGTTCTTGATTTCACTATACTGGCGATTTTTTATGAGACCAGTTCCATTTCACTTGGATTTAGGAGGTTTGGTAGGACGTTGAATTGTTTTGGTTTTGATTTTGGTTTTGATGCAGATGAGCGTTAGGGAAGTGGCTGAGCTATACGGAAGCAAGAAATCCTTGCCCGTAGTTGAAGCGCATCGTCCTTTGTCTGGATTGCATTCTATTGCTCTAATTGCTTTGAAGAGGTAAGGTTTTGTGTTATATTTTCTTTGTGATTTACATTCTTTGATCTCTTCAAGCCATATTTTTCATGTATTTCCTACTATATTTGGTTCAATTGTGTGTATATGCGTGTGTATAGATAAAACAACCAAAAGAGTAGGTATAGATGAATAGTACCTTCAATTATATATTTTCTACTACTAGGTAGGGTTCTAAAAACTATGATTACTCTTTGAGTTGATCTGGCTATTTCACTTAAAACGTCAAGAGATTTGAACCTCTAACCTTAAGAAGGTACGAGTGAACAGCTAATGGGTCCCAACGTAATGTTTGTTTTGGTTATTCCACTTAAAATGTCCTAAGATTTGAGTGTGTAAGTCTCTAACCTTAAGGAGGTAAGAGTGGACAAATAATGGGTCCCAATTAACAAAACATACACAAAAGCAATGTTTGTTATATTGTTAGCTTTTTTTTGTTAAATTCTTTTTGTACGATATTATGTTAAGTGTTAGTTTGTTACAAAAATATTATCCTTAATGCTTTGGTATATGTATGTACCTATTGGCCGTCATTGGTATATGTATTTGTTGAAAATAAAACACTGGGAGCTTTGATCCTATGTGGTATTTGTATAACGCTTATAACTTATGATTTATGATTTCTTGAACTCCTTGTTGCTTTTATTTTTACGACCAAGTATCCTACTATGTTTGGTATCAGTCATGTACCGAGCTAGGTCTTAAGAAAGTTGAAATCAACAAAAGGAACAGAAGCCACAAACATACATGAAGTTAGACACATTTTTCCTGAGATTAGGAGTATTACATTCAATCCACAAACATACATGAAGTTAGAACTCAACAAATGTAAAGTTTGTTTTGTTTTATGTTATTTGTATCAAACCACATTTATTCAATGCATACAAACAAAGCTTTTTGTTCATGTAGTTAGCGAGGTTCTCAGATTCCCAATTCTACTAAATCGTGTAAGTTGGACACACAAGTAGACCTGTACCGTCGGAAATTATTAAACTAGTTGACTAATTTAATTGCACAATTACAATAGGAATGTCGTCTACAAGTCGATACTGGATATACAACTGTCTCGACAACGGCTTCGTTCGAATTGAATTCGTGGCGAGGGTTAAAGAATTCATAGCATTTGCTAAGCAACATTGTCCTACCTACCAAAGTGAAATGAATATTAGATGTCCGTGCAATTATAAGAAATGTCGACTTGTACCGTACATGGGCGTCGAGACTGTTGAATACCATATATGTAGGTACGGATTCATTCGGGGATATCACTGTTGGTAGGAACACGGTGAGAATGACGATGAAGAGCCGCCAAACTTCTACCAATTTGATAACCATATTGATGATGCTGATAGGGGAGGTTTTGATACGACAACTTACCACGAGATGCTACACAACGTGGCAGGTCCAAGTTTTAAATGGAATCACGTGCAAGAATCACCAAACCCCCAAGCACGCCAACTATATGACATGATTGAGGCTAGTAGCGAACAATTGTGGTCGGGGTGCGAAACCATGAAAAAGTTGTCTGCAATGGCACGATTACTTGCGATCAAGTCAGAACACCATATCTCTGAACGAGGGTATGATGAAATCGTAAAACTCATGAAGGATTGTTTGCCAACTGGCAATTCATTGGTTGAGAATTTTTATGCCACTAAAAGACTAATGCAAGGTCTAGGTCTTCCAGTTGAGAAAATAGATTGTTATGAGGACCAATGTATGATTTATTGGGGAGTGGACTCTGAATTAACATCATGTAAATTTTGTGGGAAATCACGCTACATTGCACAGCGACGAGGTCGTGGATGAAACACCAAAAAACGCCCTTGCAAAAAAATGTACTACTTCCCTTTGGGCCCTCGATTGCAACGATTGTATGCGTCTGAGTCAACGGCAAAACATATGCGGTGGCATGGAGAGCATTCCTCACCAGAAGATGTTATGTAATAATGTTCTGATTCGATTGCCAGTAGGCATTTTAATGATGTCAACAGAGACTTCACCGCCGAGGTTCGGAATGTTCGTTTATTGTGCACTAGATGGCTTTCAAGTTTTTGGGATTTCAGGAAAATCGTACTCTTCATGGCCCGTAATTTTGACTCCGTACAATCTTCCATCGTCGATGTGCATGAAATGTGAGTTTATATTCTTAACGGTTATCGTTCCTAGACCGACCAACCCAAAACAAAAAATCGACGTGTTCCTTCAGCCGCTTGTGAAAGAGTTGCAAGATTTATGGAACAACGGGGTGATTACTTACGACGTTTCCACAAAGATGAATTTTCGTATGCGAGTGGCCCTTTTATGGACTTTAAGTGATTTCCCTGCGTATAGTATGTTGTCCGGTTCGAGCACACACGGTAAGATGGCTTGTCCATATTGTATGGAGGATACAAATGCCTTTCAATTGCGAAGTGGTGGAAAGACATCGTAGTTCGACTGTCACCATCATTTCTTGTAGAAGAACTCACCATTCAGGAAAGACAAAAAAAACGTTCTTAGAGGCAAAATGGTACTAAACGACGAACCATTCGCTTTGCTATCTGGTGAAGAAATTTTGGCAGAAATTGAATCGTTGGACTTGATGAAGGTGACAGAAATCGGAGCTGATTCTGTGAATGGGAGGATAGCTAAGAATTCGGGATGAAGAAAAATAAGCATTTTCTGAGACTTGCCGTATTGGAAGACAAACTTGATCCGACACAACTTAGACGTCATGCACATCGAGAAAAATATTTTTGACAACATATTCAACACTATTATGAGTGTACTGGGCAAAAGTAAGGACAATGCGAAAACGAGACAAGATTTTCGTGAATATTGTCATCGACCTTCTCTACATATTGATTCGGCAACAAATACTTACATCCTTGGATGTTATGCTCTCGATACATCAAAAAAACAAAAAAATATGCGAGTGGGTTGAAAAGTTGTGTTTTCCTGACGGTTATGCTTCGAATCTTGGTCGATGTGTGGATCCAAAGAAGTTGCGACTGTTCGGCATGAAGAGTCATGATTGTCATATTTTCATGCAACGCTTGATACGAATTGCATTCAGAGAACTCCTCCCAAACCCGGTTTGGGTTGCAATTAGTGAACTGAGCCTTTTTTTTCGATCTCTGACTGCGAAAAGTGTCAGTCTCAAAGATATGGAGGTTTTAGAGTTTGAAATACCTAAAATCATTTGCAAGTTGGAGAAAATATCCCCTCCAAGCTTATTCGACTCTATGGAACACCTACCAATCCACTTGGCTTACGAGGCCCGTCTGACCGGTCCAGTTCAATTTCGGTGGATGTATCCATTTGAGAGGTAATATCTTGAGTTCCTGAAATTGTTTTCCCATTCAATAAAGTTTTAAATTAACATTAACTAAACTTCGATAGGTACCTTAAACATTTGAAAAACAATATTTGGAACAAAGCAAAGGTTGAGGGCTCGATGTGTAATGCATATTTGGTCGAAGAAGTCACATCGTTTTGTTCTTACTACTTCGAAGATCACGTCTTTACTTATCCTGGTCGACCCTTGGGCAAGTCAAAGGAGCGGTACTTAACAGATCAGGAGTATAATGTTGCTCATTCGTACATACTGCTCAATTATCCAGAGATCGCTCCTTACATCCAGTATGTTCCTCACTTTCATTCAATAATGCAGTACATTCATTATTCATCTTTTACCAAGACATGATATTTACATGTTCATTTCTTGTAGGATCTTTATCGATGAAATCACTCAAACAATGGGGGAGTCGGAAGTCGATACTAGTCTAAAGCGTAACTTCCCCATTTGGTTTCAAACATATGTAATGTTATTACTATTGTAGGTTATCGCTTCGTTTATTTCTTTCATAAGTAATGTGTCTTAAATTTCTGAATTTTCATGAATAGGCACGGGATTCTAGCATATATGAGACGCTTGTTGATCTTTCAGTTGTTCCTAGTCAATCTTGTAATTTGTACCCTGGTTACCTAGCGAATGGGTATAAGTTCCACTCTACAACATATGGTGTTAATAGATCTACGCAGAACAACAGCGTTTTGGTGAAGGGTTCTAACTACGCCAATGTTTCCCACGACTACTATGGAGTACTAAAAGAGGTTGTAGAGATTGAATATAATGGCCTCAAGCATGTGGTGTTGTTTAAGTGTGAATGGTATGACCCTACACCGAATCATGGTGTGATGACTCACCCAACACTTCAATTGGTAGAGGGTCATCAAAGTCGACGATATAACAACTACGAGCCATTTGTCCTTGCAATGCAAGCCACTCAAGTGTACTACCTTTCGTACCCTTCTTTGAGGAACGAGCGACAAGAATGGCTAGCAGTTTGTTGCTGTCAACCAAAATTCGCCGACGAGGAAACTAGCAAAGACGATAATGACCAAGGCTCGGCAGAGATTGCATTCCAAGATGGTGAACCCACTACGTGTGTAGTCGACGATGCAATTCAGGATTTCAACAATCTGGATGATCCAAATGGGACCCGCGTCATTGTTGAAGCGCGTCCAAGTCTAGAAGACAATGACTTCATTGTCGATAGTGGAGATGATTCAGAAGAAAAATCATCAACTTCTAGTCTTGAGAGTGAATTTGAAACGGATGACAGCGAGTAATGTATGTCTAAGTTATGTCAATGTTTGATCGACGTTACGTGAACTTTCTAAACCTTTCTTCACAATTGTTTAACATTGGTGTTTTTTTAGGTTTCATGGCTCGCAGATGATCACCCCCCACTTCGAGGTCGCACATTACCTCAGGGCGGTCGAGGGATACCTTTAAGGGGACCTCTTCCAGTCGTTAGAGGTGCAGCACAAACCTCTGGAACTGATATACCGACTGGACCTCATGGTCCGGCCACATGAAGGGGTCGAGGAGGTCGTGGCGGTCGAGGTCGTGGGTCGATTCATGTCTTATCGATTCCGACTTCTCGTTCACTCGATCATGAGTTACAGACAGCGTCACCTCCGCCTTCCATACCGTCCGCGTCACTTGTACCATCGACATCGTCGTCTGGAACCATACCAAATCGCCCATTGCAGTCACCATCGGCGACATCGAGACATGACACTCTGTACCGATGATGCCTGCGCCTCCAGCCACCGCATCACCAGCAGCATCCCCATCTTATGAGGGCAGAGCAGGCTTGCAGGTTACAGGCCCTCCGCGGGCACCTCAGAGGTCAGGGACCGAGCCCCCTCGCGTGCATAGGATCCCGATCACACAGATTGCGAATAATACGTAAGTTTGCATTTGATTAATTACCGTATTTCTAATTATCCATGTAAAATATTAAATAAGTTTTTAAGATGTTATGCATTTTAATGAAACCAAGGGAATTGCATCATTCTCATTCTTGTGCATGGAGGATGACAAAAGTTTTCAAGAGATGGATGATTCCATAAGGGTATTGTTGGAAGTCGGTATCAAATCATCATAAAGACCACTACTGGCGCCAATGGCAGGTACGCAGGACTAATAAATGTCTTAGGATTTATATAAGTTTTTCAATGTCTCGTAACAATTGCACTCGCCATTTTATAGGTATGTTTTAGATGGGATGACATGATTCACGAGGATCTCATCCGTGCGGCGTACGACACGCACGCAGGCACTAGGTACACCGCATTGATGCATAAGTTAAAGAAGAATCGTGTGCAGCCAAACTTTGTTACAGATGAGGCGTGGAGGAGATACTTGGAGTACTGGGAGAGCAATGACTTTCTTGCCAGGTCTAGGCAAGCGTCTATGAATAGGAACACTGAGGTCGAAGGACCTGGGACTGGACCCTCGAAGCACGGTGGTGGCTCGGTGTCTTTTGTGACTACCAATGAAAGATTGGTAAGTGTTTTTTACACTCTTGTTTATTTTTTTCATTTCTACACTTGTTCACTATGCCTGTGTTTGCTTTTAATCTTGTTTTTTTTATTTCTTACACATTGATGCTAGTTTAACTCATTTGCATTGTACATATTTTATTCATTCAGTTCATTTCACTTCTATCCAATTATTTTGTGTTTGGCGAATATAAGTGCGCCGACCTACTAGTAATTGACATAGTTAACATTTTTATAACTTTTGTATGCAGAATAATACATCTGAGACGCCACCTACCGTGAATGAATTGTATTTGCATCTCTACACCGTAAATCATGACGAGGTGACATTCATCGATACTAGATCGGAGCGGTTCTATGTAAGTATTGAAATATGAGCGAAATACTAGTAAGTTTACTTTAAAGCATATCATTTAAGTTGTTTATTGTTGATCCATGCAGGCTAAACTCCAAAGGAGACGTCAGGAGCTGACCCAGGCTACACCGGATCAGCCGGTGGATGATGAGGCGGTGTACTACAATATGGCGGGTGAGTGTCCTAGAGGACGTGTCTACGGTCTCCGGTCGTTAGGGAGAGAAGAGAAGATATCCAGATCCTGGTGCTAGCACATCCCAGAGTTTGATAGTGTTGTCGCGCAATTACGACAGGTTGTGGCGTTTATGCAGAGGCAATTCGGGATGACCATGGACGTAGCAGGCCTATCTCAGCCACAGCCACCACCACCACCACCACCACCACCACCACCTCACGAGCAGCAGCAGCCGCCGCAAACAGATCCCGCTGATCCACCACAGCAACAGACAATGTTGATCGGGAGATGCAAGATTGGCTTACGAGAGATGAGCAGCTTGGTGATACTTAGGTATTTTTCTTGTTGTTTGTGTAACTTTTGAGATGGTAATTTTGCTTTTGAGGATATCTTTTATAGTTGTTTATAGAACTTTTAGATTGATAGTTATTTTTGTGCATCTTTAGAGGATTGGAGGTTTTTTATGGTTGATGTTGAATAATAGGATTGGTGGTTTTTGTGGATACTTAACTATTTGGAACATTTATTATACTTGACAAGCTTTCGTGGATATATAAATCTTTTTTAATGTCGAATTGTACATTTTTTCCCTCATTTGAATATTTGTTGTTGATATATATTGTTGATGTATGTATGTCAAATTATGCTTTTTTGGGGGATGTTAGCACCCCCAAGGAGTTGTTGGAGGGTGCGGCGATGGAGCAGGTCTTGTGGTTGTATTTTCAGGTTTAGAGGTTTTGGAGAACCAATTGGATTCTTCTTAGTAGTGAAAAAAAAACTAAGCGTACAAACGGAATTGAGACGGATTAGCAACGGAATTCATAGATTCCTTTGCAATTCCGTCTTTAATTGCTGAGGAAATAGCCGTGACAAAACTGGGTAATACTAAATTTTGACACGGAATAGAGACGGATCAGAAACGGAATTCATGCATTTTGTTGTTGATCCGTTGCTCAGCAACGGAATGCAATTAAAACCATCCAGTTTGGGAGAAATTCCATTTCTGTTCCATCTTTGTTCCGTTTCTAAACGTGTCTCAAATCCATCTCTAATTAGCAACGGAACACATTTTCGTTGCTCACTAAATTAGCGTCGACAGTTTTAGAGACGGAATTGATTCCGTCTCTGTTCCGTTGCAGAATATAGTTAGAGACATAATTCATGCTAATCAGCAACGGAAATTCCCGTTTCTGATCAGCTGTTTTTTGTAGTGAACCGGTTCAACTCGTAGACGAACTATAGATGCAGCATGTTCTTCATGAATGGCTAAAGTAACAATAGGGACTTCCTAGGCCACGCAAACCAAAAATACTTGAGCTCGTAAGGTATTTATCGACTCTACCATCTGTCCCGCCATGTATTAAAACATATTCGAATCCACACATTGCATATACCTATTACCCTTGCGAGATCCTTAACCCAGCTCTTGTTGTCCATTTATAATTTTCGCAGTAAAAATTACAAGAAAAAGGTTAAGCAAACCCATATCCATCGATATCTCGGTAATATAAAACACAAATAACACATGTCATAAAGTTTTTTTTATCTTTTTAACCCTTTTTCATCGCGTTACTTCCCGACTAATCACTCGCTTATCCTTAATCAATAAGATTCTCTTAGAATCCTAGGCTTTGATACCAACATTGTCAGGCCCCACCAAATTAAGGCATATGACCGGCCTAGATTACCTTAAACCACTGATAATCTAGCAGCCTTAACCTTTCCATCAATAAATAATTAAGATTAAGATGTCGTAATCATCAAATATGAAACTTAATCAACCACAATGGATTCTAAAGTGAATCTTAAACCACAAAGTTCAGTTGGGTTGCTTACATTATCCTTAAAGTTTCGTAAAAATTTTCAGCAGCGTCTCCCCTATTTTTAAGCCTACATCGAAAAACTCGGCCTTCAAAAATTTTCAACAAAACCTGTTCAGCTTGGTGGAAATGTCGAAGGGCTCATAATCCACCCCATAACAATATATATTGCATTCACAAAAATTATTTATTCATTCTAACCTATCTTAGACTTTCAAAATCCTTAAACTATCATTACCTTAGCTTCACAGCATTCCAATTTGTCCTGAAACCATTATAACAATTCCAAAGGAGATCCTAATCGCATACAAACCCAAAAAATCCATTTATACAATATTTTATATTCAAAAATAATACAGACATAAAGTGAAAGAAATTAAGTAAGTCACCAATAGTCGGAAAGCTTTCCCTTTCCCTTGTCGCCGCTAGAACCTGTCATTACCTAATTATAAAAATTCGATAATGTCAGATACGTAAATCCCACACTATCCAGTACACCTGTAGTAATCAAATGCATAATAATCCAAGGAATTTAAATGAACAATATAATCCAAGGAATTTAAATACAATTGTGAATCCATCTTGTTTCTATTATCTGACCACAATCAGATGACGTCCTCCGAATGTGGTAAGTAACAGTAATAAGGACTCATGGGCGGGGTGAATAACCAAACGGGTCTCGTTCCTCTAGACTATGGGAGTATGATCTAGTTCAACGTGATCTCATGTTAACCACGTGATGCAAAGTATCAGTGACTCCAGACCCTCAAGCACATTATAGTGTTCTATAACCCCGATACAGTCTACACTTTAAGGAGGCTCGTAACGCCTTATCCTCCCAAACCGTGTATGCATGTACAACAAAAATGCAACATCAATGATCAATGCAATTTATAAGAAAATATAATTATACAATGTAAAGGCTACTATGGGAATTACTTAACCTTACAACAGCTAACTTCGAGCTTAATTTTCAAAATCTCAAAGCATCGGATCACCTTGAAAATGGTTCCAATGACTTTCCTGCATACACAATTATATTATGGGTCAAGCTTTAAGTGAAACAATATCACAAAACCCAATGAAAATCGTGATCAAAGTGCGTTTGAGAACGATTTCCAAAAATATTAATTTATATAATTGTTTCAACTAGCTTTCAACTAGCCAACTTGGGGTAACTTTTTAACCTTGAAAACCTTGATATTTGTCATTATGACCTAAAAGGAACTTGTAGTACTCATGTCCTACTTTTCATGGACTCTAAGAACACCTAAATCGGATTACCGACGAAGAAATTATGAATTTTCTCATATGGCATGTCAACTAGGCAAATTTTACTTATTTTGAACTAACAAACTTCTCCAAATCAATATTTTCGCAATTAAACCCTCAAAACTTGACAACAAGTGCCACAAAACCACTCGATACCAACATCAAAATATTTTCACAACCCGTTGAGTCAAATTATATCAAAATCAATTATCAGTTCATCTAGAAACCAAATATAAATCAATATTGACAATTAAAACATCCCTAAAATAGTTATCAACTGAATTGCATTAGTTCACCTCATCAAAACCCTAACCTACGTCGGTGGAATCTATCCTAAATTGACGCAAATCAACCCAATATACCAATTAACAACAATTCATACCAGTTTTTATCGAAACCCCGCGAAAGAAATTGAAAAATCGCGTAAGTTCAAATCGAATTAAGGAAAAATGCTCGACATTGAGAATTTATCAAATTGCGAGCTGAATACCTCATTTTCACAGTGGGAATTTAGCTCGAATAGACCGTACCGCGATGCTATACAGTGTTGCAGAAAGAAATCGAACGAAAATCGGAAGTCGGGAGCATCGCGTACGAAGAGCCGAGCTGGGGAAGTGTTAGGTTTAGAACGTTAAAAACAACTTCCAATCATGCTTCTATAGAGAGATGGATCAACAGATTTTCCATGCTTATCCTTGGTCAACTTCTCAGTTGTACCCATAGGTGTGCACATGTGTTTGGCCTGTTCTAACCCAAAACGTTTCACCAAGGAACATGAGTACTTATGCTGAGATAGGAATGTACCTTTTGCTGGTCTGATGAACTTAGAGGCCAAGAAAGTATGAGAGCTCTCCCACCATGCTCATTTCAAACTCAGTCTGCATGTTGTGTACAAATTCTTCCACCAAGTCTTTGGCAGTAACTTCAAAGACTATATCATCAACATATATTTGAGCTATGAGGATTGAGGAAGCATGTTGCTTAACAAATAATGTTATGTCCACATTTCCACGAGTGTAACTATTATCAAGTAGAAACCGTGCAAGGCAGCCGTACCAGGCCCGAGGAGCATATTTCAACCCGTAGAGAGCCTTCTTCAACCGTGCAAGGCGGTTTATCATGTAATGGGAAGGAATGATCTTCAAATCCTTGGGTTGAGCAACGTACACCTATTCATTTAGAGTTCCATTTAAAAATGCACTTTTCACATCCATATGATACAGCTGATTGTAGCCTTGTGCCACAAGGTGAGCATCGAGTTTGTTTTTAAAGATCCATTTGCTGCCAATGAAATTTGCATGCTTTGGTCGAGGCACCAGAGTCTAAACATCGAGTCTCTGGAATTGATTTAGTTCCTCCTACATAGCTAGGGTCCATTACTCATCCTGTAATGCATCAAAAACATTCTTAGGCTTAATGTTAGAGACATAACACACATACCCAGCTAGCCTCGTGTAGTCAATTCTTGTTATATCTCTGGTTACCATCCCTTCATCTTTTTCTCCAATTATGTTGTCAGGATGATGATCTTTCTAAATTCTGCTTGAAGGTTCTCTAGCACTAGTAGGCAGTTCTGACTTAATCTAGTGAGGAGTTGTAACTACGTCATGTAAAGCTTCAACACCGATGGCAACAGGCATGCTGGGAGCGGTTGTAACTGGTATGAAGGGAATGGTTGTCACTGGTAGATCATCATATTTGTTGTGAGCTTGTGTTGGTTGTTGATCTGATGGTGAATTATCAAAGACAACATTGATTGACTCCATTACTCTCTGAGAACGCTGGTTCAGAACTCTATATGTTCTACTGTCAATTGTATAGCCAAAAAAAATGGCTTCATCACTTCTTGGATCAAAATTTTTTAGGATCTCCCTGTAATTCAGAATAAAACACTTTCTGCCAAATGCACGAAAGTAAGTAACATTAGGCTTTCCACCTTTCCAAAACTCATAGGGAGTTTTATGTGTGAAAGGACGAATATATGTTCTTATCACGGCCCAAATCTCTAACCCCCGTTTTAATTCCTTAATCAGGATCACCGACTCTTGACGTGTACGTGCACCGACCGAGGCACGTAGCCGAGGTATATTGTATTTTTTTATTGATGTATGCCTAGTGTTATGTCTTGTGTAGACTTACTAAGTCGGTTTGTACAGTTGTAGGCGTCGAGACGAGAGCGGGGACACGCCTCGAGTAGCGTGCGAGTTGGGAAACCGGGTAGTTAGCATTTTGGTAAGTCTTATTTAATACTAATATGAAATAAGGAATTACTTATAAGCCTATGGTTGTGTTTGTTAATGTAAATCAAATTAAAGGCCTATAGTTGAGTAAATTAAATGGAAAGCATAAGATTGGTCTAGAGATACACATTGGCACATCTAGGAACTAGGTGAGTAATGAAATGGTGTCACTTGAGGTTGAGTTAGTGGAGTTAGTGGGATAAATGGCAAGGGGTGGACCATTAGATGTTCATCGGGATACATAAATCCATGGAGATCAAGGGCTAAGAAGAAACATCACCTTAATATATAATATTAGTGATCAAACAACATGCAAATCAAATCACTCATTTATTTTTGCTGGAGAAGAAGAAGGAATTGCTGGAGAGGAGTGAATCATCAAGGTGTTGAAGGAATCCATGGGAGTTGGTGAGAAATTCTCAAGCTAGGGTGCTACATCAACTAGGTACACATCCTTTTTAGTTGAAATTAGAACAAGTTCTGGTTTTATGCTAATTTCATATGATAGATGATTCAGTATTTACAATTGATTTATATATTTGGGTTCCTCATTTCAAGTTGATAATCCAGCTATATCGAAGTTCTTAATTTGGTTTTGAAATAATAAAGATATGAATTTTTGAAGTTGCAACACCAAAACTAGAATTATGCATGTTATATTAGGAATCAACCTGGGTAATTTGGTCATAATCTGCCCATTTTAGATCCAAATTGATCCAAACTAGTGGCATTTGAAAGTTTATTTAAAGGGGAATAACTTTACTTAACTGAAGGTATTTTGATTCAAATTTTTTATGTCCAAACATGCTCTACAAATAGGTACTGGAATTAAAAAATGAAAGTTTTGAAACTAAACCTGTTAAGGGCATAACTCCCTAACTACTTATCCAAATGAGCTGATATTTTAGTATGTTGTATTTGAGTATATTTTCTGCCTTTTGACCAAAAATCAAATTTTTAGGAATTATAGATTAGGAGAAATAGACTTTCTAAATCTGCTGGTCGGATTAAATTCCAATTAGACCTATGTTTAGTAAAATCATGACATCTCTTTCGTTTTAAATCAGAATTTTGCAAACTAAACCTTTACGAAAAGCTAAGAGAGAGACCAACAATAATTGTACTGATGGAGGATTTCGATATTTTGACCATTTCATGCCTAAAAGTGCATTAAAATGTAGGACTGAAATTGAAACTTAATTTAGTCTTTAGGGGCTGATTTAGGAAGATTGATTTAAAGTCTATTGAATTAATTTGAATACACAATAAACACCACTAAATTGAGCTTAAACCCACTATATTTGAACTAATGAGACACCAAACTCAGGAACTTAGGAAAATGGTACGGGAGAGCGAATACAAGATTTGGAGTGTCGAGAGGCCAGTAAAGCTAGGACTTTACTTTGTTGTTGTGAGTATACCCAATGACAACTTTACTTGGCATTTCATTTCTATTAATTGTTGTCCTTGCATAGTCGTTTTGACTATTTTGCCTTTGTATTCTTATATCATGTGTTCTTTGTGTCTATGCTTACTTGATGAGTCTAGTTTGCATGATATCCATTCATTTGATTTGATTCATTGATTATGTCTCATGCTATGTCTATTCTTGTTGTTTTAAATGTGAATTGAATGATAAATAACATGCTATTAGGCTAGTGAATATCTTATAAATGTTTAAGAGGACTTATATTCCTTATTTGCTTAGGTGTGAAGATGTGTCTATGCCTTGACAATCCATACTTGGTATTTCTTGAAATTTAAAAAGTATTTTTCGCATTTAGGTCCCGTACTCGATCGAGGTGTGCGCGACTCACGGGGTTAGAGTCCCTGGGGATGTCGGCACATGTTACTTGACACTGTATGACATCCGGGGTTAGAGTCCCTGAGGTGATCTACACACCGAGGTTAGAGTCCCTGGTAACACGGGTTAGAGTCCCTTGTGCTATATGATTATTGAGTCGGAGTGACATGTTTCACTGCCGACCGGACCTAAATCACCACTACTTAGCGTAGTGTCAGTATCACTTGTTTAACTCTGGTATTTACTCGCATATGGTTTATTTTCCAGTTTTCCCATTTATATGCTTTTAAATACCATTTGAATATTTGGAAATGCAAATTAAACTTGTCATCGGGGATTATCGTTTTATTCTTGTACCCACCGTCCTTTTTATGACGGTGTGTGCAGAGCCGTCTACCAGCAGACCGAGCAATGAGAAGATCGACGATTATCCTTGAGCCCGCGGCGGGTCACTGCATCGATTGTAGGTCTTCTTTTGGTATTTTGATTGTATATGTTATATGTCTTCCAGATACTATTTGTGGTTGTATATTGGGTTGAGCGTTAGTTCCCCGACTTGACTTAGACAATTTTATTGTTTCAATGCATTTTGAGGACTTTATATATGTGATGTCATTTCCTGGTTTTCCACACTTAGGAGTTTATAAATGGCTTCCGCATAAGTTACTAATTGCTTCCGCATAATCAATAAGACTTACGTTAATTAATTAATTTAATAAAAAGTTTTAATTAACTCTAAATTTTATAAACTGGTAGGACTATTGTATTACTTATCCTGAACACGAGAAAATAGGCGTCTAGGTTGTAAAGGCTGACTAATACGTAGTTAAGTCCTGCGTGGATATGATTAGGGCGTAATTACGAGATTAGGCCGGGCGATGCCCTAGATTAGGAGAGGGGCTGTCACAGTTCTATTGATAGTGTAACACGTAGTGTTGACAACTTCTGCCCATAGTTTGGTAGGAAGATTCTTTGAGGTAAGCATGCAAGAATGTGTCAATTCTTTCTTTCAACCACCCATTCTTTGAAGTGTAATTGGGGCTGAGAATTCCTGATGAATTCCTGAGATTCTGCATAAATCATGGAATTTTGAGTTTTCAAACTCTTTCCCATGATCACTTCTGATTCTGATGATATGTTCTCTAGAGGCTAACTTCTCATTCATCAACTTCAGACATAGTTCATTGAGACTTTCAAATACATCTGATTTTTCTTTCAAGAAAAGAACCCAAGTAAATCGAGAAAAATCATCAACACAAACTAGAATGTATCTCTTCCCAGAAAAGCTTGATACCTAAGTAGGTCCAACCAGATCAATGTTTTAGAGTTCAAGTACTGCAGAGGGTATTGCACGAGTCTACTGATTTATGGTTTTCTCGTTTCTGCTTCCCAAACTGACATGGTTTGTAGGTCTTGATGGGTGATAGAGTGAGCCTTGGCAGTCCTCATACTGCTTCAGAGTTTGAGAGTTTGCTCAGATGTCTGTAGTGGACATGTCCCAATTGCTGATGTCATTCTTCAGTGATGTCTGTTACAGAGTTGTAATAGGCTATGCTTAGTTGTTGCAATAGGTAGCAATTGTTAGATGGCCTTTCTCCGGTCATGATACATTTGCCATCTACATTACACACATTACATCTATTTTTTGGTGAAATTTACATAGAGAATTTGATCACACAACTGATTAATACTTAGTAAATTTCCTTTTAGATCTTCCACATGAAGAACCCCTTCCAGTGTAGGTAGACCAGGAACCTCAAGAGTTCCCTTTCCAATGACATGACTCCGTACTCCATCTCCAAAGGTAACATATCCTCCAGCTTGATATTGATAGTTGATGAGAAGACTCTTATCACCTGTCATATGCTTTGAGCAGCCAATGTCGAAATACCAATCAGAAGATGATATGGACTTCAAAGATATATGTGTTGCATGGCATACATTTCCTTTTAGAACTCATTACTTCTACTGATTGGATGGACGTGACCTTGTTTTTGAGTAGCCTTTTGAGTGGTCTCGAGCTGTCTTCGAGCTAGTTCCTTGATCATCTTGAAACATTTTGGACGAATGTGTCCCTTGATTCCGCAGTAGTAGCACGTAGGTAGAAGATCATCCAGCTTGGCCTTTCCCTTATTCGGCTTGTTGATGGTGTTCTCTGCACGCTCCAATGCATTCTTACATTTGATCAACTCTTTATTTTTTTAAGGAGATGTTCAAGTGCTTGAATGCATGAAATGGATTCTTCCTATTTTGAGATCAAGCAATAATTTCCTCTTCCTTCTGCATGAGTTAAGAGGTTAGGTAAATCATAATCAGAATCTTCTGAATCGCTTACTTCATGATTTTCTTTTTCAGAGTTGTTGTTTGTGGTTGCAACATCTGTCTTGGCTTCTATTGCAACTGCTTACACAACGATAAGTGCAATGTGCTAATTCATATGTTCTCCCTCATTGTCTGATTCTGAGTCGCTTCAGGTACTAGCCAGTGATTTCTCCTTTCTTCTAGATGGACATTCAGCTTGGAAATGTCCCAGTCCTCCACATTCTCTGCATGTGAGCTTGCTTTTGTCTAACGGCTTGACTTCAAGTTTTTTCCTTGAGGAATCTCCCTTTCCACCATTCTTCATTCCCTGAAATTCTCGAAACAGTTTGTTATACCTTTTGGTTAACAAGGCAAGATCATCCCTTTAAAGAGTTGTTTCCTTTTATGTGCTGGAGTATTATGATGCAGCTTTCAAGGCAAGCTCTTTTGATTTCTTCTGTTGATTGAGGTGCATTTCATATGTGGTTAAGGATCCCATGAGTTCTTCAAACTTAAGGTCTTTAAGATCTCGGTTCTCTTGAATAGCAACAACCTTCACATTGTATTTAACAGGAAGGCTTCGAATGGCCTTCTACACTAGCTTTTTGTTGGAGTATTTTTTCCCAAGTTGTTGTGCCTGGTTGGCTATGTCCTTGAGCTTGACAGTGTATTCATTAATCTGTTTCTTCTTCACCCATTCTCAGCATTTCAAACTGAGATGCCAGCAACACAATCTTAAATTCACGAACGACTTCATTGCCTTCAAAAAGTTCTCAAGGATCTCCCATGCCACCTTTGTTACTCTACACGAGGAGATAAGTTTAAGATGCTCCTGGTTGACAGCTCCAAAGATTCATTAAGTCCTTTAGCATTGGCTGAGAGAAGCTTTTCATCAACTTCAGGTGGCTCGTATCCTTTCTCAATTGACCTCCAAGCCTTCACATCTATGGACCAAAATGTACCCCTCCATACGAGCTTTCCAATATGTATAATTCGTATTGGTAAGCAGTGGTGGTCTCGTGTTAGAAACTCCTTCAAGCTGGTCTGACTGGTTTCCCTGAGACATTTTGGTTAGTACGGATCTCACTTCTCTCTATAAAACAAAAACTTTACAGTGCCCGCTCTGATACCAATTGAAATAACCGAATGTGGTTACAACCGTATGTAATATTTGGTTGTAACTGGGAAACAAAAAGTAACAACTTAAATGAATGAAAACAACAAAATAAAGAACAATCAAACCAGGACACCAGATGTGTTACAACAGGATTTCTGGATAATAAATGGTCATGTGGGTGTGACAATTATATTTGAAAACATTAACATCCTCAACATCTCATTCCTCAACTCTTTGGTGACAGAAAATAATAGCAAGAAGTAGTGAAAGAGTGGAAATCAAGTTAAAGATAAAGTAAAAAAAATCAAGAACATATAGGTAAAACCATTCAAATGCAATCAATTAATTAAAAACCAAAGAAGACAAAGGAAAAATAAATAAATAGCCAATCCTGAAATCATTATATTTGAAAACATAAATCCTCAAATATTCCTCAACTCTTTGCAAAAATAATAGCAAGAAGTAGTGAAAGAGTGGAAATCAAGTTAAAGATAAAGTAAAAAAAGAAGATATTGAAAAAGAAGATATAGGTAAAACCATTCAAATGCAATCAATTAATTAAAAACCAAAGAAGACAAAGGACCAAAAATCATTAGAAAAATAAATAAATAGGAAAGGGTAAAAGAAATTGAAAATTACATGACCCGTAGAAGAGAGAGTTAATTTGGGTGTGACAATTATATTTGAAAACATTAACATCCTCAACATCTCATTCCTCAACTCTTTGGTGACAGAAAATAATAGCAAGAAGTAGTGAAAGAGTGGAAATCAAGTTAAAGATAAAGTAAAAAAAATCGAGAAGATATAGGTAAAACCATTCAAATGCAATCAATTAATTAAAAACCAAAGAAGACAAAGGACCAAAAATCATTAGAAAAATAAATAAATAGCAAAGAAAGAAATTGAAAATTACATGACCCGGAGAAGAGAGAGTTAATTTGTGCCACCATTCTATAATGCATGAAGGCTGAAGAATTGTGTCCTGGATCTTCAAGACCTGTCTAGTCTTGTCGTAGATCAACCCACTGAATCACTTGACGCCTCCTTCGTGATTCAATTGAAGGCTCTATTAAACATAAGAATGGTTCAAAAAAGATTAAGATTTACAAAAATTTAAAACCATTAGAAAATAAAATGCATTGATATACACCCTAAAACATTCTAATCTCAAAAAACAAATCAAGAAAAATTTATTTCGCAGTGAGTTGTACACTTTAGTTACGCTCTTATGCCTAAAATTTGTTGTATACCAACAATTGCATTCCTTAGCTTTTCAACTTAAAGTAACTTCATCAATCCAAAGTTGCATCCGGGTTGCATCACTACAACATCTTCTTGACATTGTGGCTTCTCCTTTTGTAATATATTGAAGTCAAAAAAAAGTCTTCACAGCGCTTGATATGACCTTCACCACCGCTAATGAGTGTTGATCGATCACTGGCAACTTTATCTTTGTATCTTTTCCTAGCCTCCAAAAAAAATCAATATGGATGAAATTCTTAGAAAGAGATTAAACGTGACGAGAAGGAGAACGTGACTTTAGGATGTGGCGTGAAACGTGGCGTTGTGGGGTAGCGTTGTGGGAGGAATAGTTGCGAATAAAACTAAATATCAGGTATCCCAATCGTTTCAAATGCGTTGAACTTATTATTTTTTTTCTTATAAATTTTGATTTGAAGTTTCCAAAATTGCCCCAACAACAAATTTTAATTACACAATTACCAGTTATTTTTGCTTATTTATATTAAATTTTAAAGGTGGGCATTGTAGGCAGTTTGGTGGCCAAATTGGCTTCCCATCAACCACCAAGAATTGCTATTATAATAGTATAGATTTTCTAAAAAGTTCAAGTCCATTAAAGAAACTAACCATAAGCATGTTTATTTTTCATAAACACCCCCCTAAATTTTAAATTAATTGAATCGTAGAGGGATTGACATTATATATAGTACAGATATAGATATAGATAATTATTAATTTGAAAAAAAGAATTAGGTCAAAGTTGCCATGCCTCCAATGGTAATCATTTTGTAAATGCGAGTGAACAAGAGTCGACGAGATGCCTCCCCCAACTTGCGTCATCTTGCATCTCCTCTCCTGATCAAATAAACTCCCATACTTGAAAAAAATGAAAAAAATAAAACAAAAAACCCAAACCTCAAGCTCTCTTCTCTCCCTCCTCTCTCTCTCTCTCTCTCTCTCTCTCTCGCCCAAACTCTAATCCCTAACCCACCTCTCTCACTCTCGCTGCCCACCCTCCCCTGACCAGTGCTCTCACTGGCTGCTCCCTTCCCTCCACCAATCGCTCCCAACCACCTCTCTTTGTCTCTCTTTCTTGCCGTTGGCCTCCTCTGCCATCCACCGCCTCTACTCTCGGCCTCTCTCTCCCTGGATCTACTCACCACCCCACTACCTCACTCCGGCCATTCCAACACCCTCCCGTCCAGCAGGTTAGGTTTTTATTTTTTATTTTTCTGTTGATTTAGTTGTTGTTGTTGTTGGTGGTGGTGGTTGTTATTGTTGTTGGTTCACAAACCCTAACCCTAACTAAGAACAAACAATGGTGAGATATCCAAGACTGATAATCAGAGCTCGAATTTTCGAGAAGTTTCTCCATTAGATAAAAGAAAAACATGCCCAAAATAGATTTTCTAGTATGAAAACAACAAGCAAAGTCTACGTCTGAATAATCAATAACTTTAAAGTTATCAGACTTTTTTATAAGTGAGCATTTCATCTCTTATCCATTATAAATATTGTAATACCTTCTTTGCAGCTCACTAATGGTCCATGCAGAATTACTTTGATAAAATCCAACATGCCAACAACAAAACTGAAATTCGATTTGGTATATCATTCATTTCAAAGTTTTGAAAGAAAACTATTTGATCACATAAAGCATATTGAGATCACTGATGTTAAGCAAAACATCATCAGTGTATAAAATCAAAATACGATGAACTTACTCCCGTTGACCTTCAAATATATGCATCGATTGATGACATTTTTTTTAAGTCCGAAGGATGTTATCATATTGTAACTTAAGATACCATTGACTGGAGGTTGTTTTAATACATATATTAACTTCTTAAGTTTACAGACTAGTTGTTTATTTCCTTTTACTATGAATTCCTTTATATTGATTCATATAGACTTCTTATCTCAACTCCCACTCAAAATCAGTCTTTACATTTATTTGGTGTGCTTCTAAATCTACAAATTTAGCATTAGATCGTTTGATATTGCCTTTAGAATTATGTTTAGTCTTGAAAACTCATTTCCATTCAATCGGTTTAAAATTTTGAGGCAATTGAACGAGATTCTATAATTTATTATGAGCCTTTGATTAAGTACTCATTGTGCATGACACCAAACTGAATGACATTTTAGGAATCTCCATAATTTCACATCTCCCAAAACCTTAATCTTATTACCCAAACACAATTTGTCAAATTCGTTCCCCCCAACTAGGCAAATCGAAGTGCATTTTGGTGGATGGTCATGTATGGACATGTATTTTGTTGTTTTTTTTTTTTTTTTGGTAGATGGACATATATGGATTTTTTGTTTGGTAAGAAAATGGATAATATATAT
Source organism: Stephania cephalantha (assembly GCA_039657325.1). Taxonomy (NCBI): domain Eukaryota; kingdom Viridiplantae; phylum Streptophyta; class Magnoliopsida; order Ranunculales; family Menispermaceae; genus Stephania; species Stephania cephalantha. The sequence continues at coordinate 12,333,754 of CM077575.1, forward strand.
CAGCAAAGGATGATACAAGGATGTGTATAAGAACAATTAAGAAGGATTCACAAAAAATTGTCAAAATTAATGCCTTTTTACAAAAACAGAACCACTTGCATCTTCATTGATGAGTGAAGGGATTTCAGGCCAAAGCTGATGAATAGTCCATTCTTTCTCCCCATCCACTCTCATTTTTGAAGCCATAAAGTCTGCGACATTTTTGGTCTCTCGCCAGCAATGTTGAACAGTAAAATCATCAAAGTATTTTTTAAGAGAATTCACTTCACCAAGGAGAGGCCAAACTTGCCAAGGACAAGAACTAGAGCCCAAGAGAGCATCAACAAGCAACTTTGCATCACAATGGAGAAACACACGTCGAATCCCACTTTGAATTAGATGGTTTAGTAGTCCCATTCAGATTCCATGAAATTTTGCCTCAAGGGCAGATCATCCACTTTTCCCCCGGCAAAAACCCAAAGTGGTTGTCCTTCATGGTTTCTAGCTACTCCACCATAGTAGATTTTCCCTTGGATGAATGCACCATCAGTGTTTAACTTGATTATCCCACTTGGGGGAGGCTGCCAAAAATACAAAGTCTCCCTGATAGGTCTAGTACTAAGACTCCACTTGGAACTTAAAAATCTATTGATAATAGAGTCAAGATGAGCCAAATGCTTTCCATTGATTTTAATTTTGATGGTCTCTGAAATTTCTTTAACTATATGGTTCACCTCATTCTTTTTGTTTTGAAGACTCGCCGATTTCTTTCAATCCAAATTTGGTGAACTGTAGCCCAAAAAGTAATCTTGCCAATGTAGGAAGCCAATGAATCTCCCTTGAAGTTGCGAGAAACCCATTCAATTTCTCTACTAGCTGGGAGTATAGAACAATCATGAGGCCATATCATATGTAGGATGTTAGACCAAGTCAGGTTAGTGTAACAACAATCGAAGAAGTGATGCTCTTCAGATTCCTCTTCAATATGACAAAATATGTACTCAGCTGATTCTGTCAATCCCAAACGAAACAATTTAGATGCTACGAGTAATTTGTTGATGAGCATTCTCCAAGCAGTGAGGCTGTAATTTAGATTGTTATCCTCAAACCATAATAAATGGTGCCAAGGGACCACTGCATGATGCACACAAGCTATATTCCAAACTGACTTAAAGCTAAAAATCTCATTCTTTGCGGGCTTCCATATAACTCGATCTGGCAGGTCTTCTTGAAGTTTGGGAAGTTCAATTGAATCTCTCCATATGTGATCCAACCCCAAATCAATGCAAAGCTGCTGAGTAAGACATGTATCTCGGCAAATAAGCATGTTTAAGTCAAAGCATGAACTAACTGGCCCGGACAAGAACTTTATCAAAGGACCTCCGGGATGCCAATTATCTACCCAAAACTTTGTGTGTAGTCCTTGCTCAATTAAATGGGTAATATGCGGCTCAACACTTTCACGAACTTTGAATATTTTCTTCATCACGCGTGAACATTCATTAGGTGATTTAGGAAACCATATAGAAGATCTATGCTAGTAGAAAGTGTTCACCCATTTAACCTAAAGCGATTGCTTGTCGCTAACAAGCCACCAAATGAGTTTAAGGGCTCCTGCTGTATTAATATCTTGCACCCTTTGAATACCAAGCCCACCATCTTTCTTTGGCTTACATGCTTGCTCCCAACTAAACCAACCAATTTTTCGCCTTTTGATTACTCTAAGAAATCGACTGAAGAGACTTTCAATTGAGTGAACAACCCTTTTAGGAAGGTGGAATATGCCCGACCAATACATATGACAACTCTAAAGTACTAAATTAATGAGAATAGCTCTACCAGCATAATTCAAGAACCTTCCTTTCCAAGAGGCCAATTTACTATGAAGTGCCTTAATAATAGGGTCACAATCTCTAACGTTGAGGCGAGAAGAGATAAGTGGAAGCCCAAGATAACGTACATGTAAAGTGGCAATTGGACAGCCAAAAAGACTTGCAATATTTTCCCGGACTGAGGGGTGAGTGTTAGCGAAGAAAAGATTAGACTTGAGAGCATTCTTTGAGACCAGAGGCATCTCCAAAGGAAGAGAGTGTTTCCTTAAGAGTCACCATTGATTGAGCATTAGGCTTAGCAAAGAGCATCAAATCATCAGCGTAAAAAAGATGGGAAATGCCTAGCTTCCCACATTTCAAGGGGAGAGCAATATTTTTTCTAGAGATTTGATTGTGGAGCATGGTAGAAAGAGACTGCATAGCTAAACAAAAGATATAGGGGGAGAGAGGATCCCCTTGGCGAAGGCCTCGTCCACCTCTAAAGAAACCAGCAGGAGACCCCATTGATAAGAGCAACAGATGATGTGGTAGAAAGACATTCCATGACCAGCTGAACAAACCTAGTTGGGAAGTTAAAAGCATATAAGGAATTACGAATGAAGTCCCAACTTAATGAGTCAACACCTTCCAAATAGTGCTTCGAGAAGCTTTTTTGCGATGAAAACCTCTAGCAATTTCATGACAAAGAAGAATATTATCCATAATACTTCGACCCTGAATGAAAGCCGTCTGCTCATATGAGATAAGAGAAGAAATAATACTCTTAAGTCTGTTAGCAAGGATCTTGGAGATACATTTGTAAAAGGTGTTGCATAGAGAAATAGGATGAAATTGTTCCACTTTATTGGCACCCTTAAATTTAGTGACTAAGCAAATGAAAGCTCCATTGAGCTGCCTTAAAAGCTTACCTTTCTCAAGAAACTCCTTAACGACCTCCACAAAATCAACCTTGATAGTTTCTCATGCTTGCACAAAAAAGTAACTAGTAAACCCATCAGGCCCAGGGGCCTTGTTTGGGTTCATTTTGAAAAGAACATCTTAAATCTCCTATTCAGTTATGGGGAGCGAATGCAACTCACATTGACTAGCACCAATCTTTGGAAGATCCCAATGAATAAGGCCACTAGCATCACTAGGTGAACCCAATAAAGATTGAAAATAAAAAGTCACGTGAGATTTCAAATCAAATGGGTGAGAAATCACCTTTTCTTCATCATCCAATAGACTAAGAATTTGATTTTTGTGCGTTCGAAACTTGGCCATTTTATGAAACAAGGATGTATTACGATCGCCTTCATTAAGCCATTGAGTGCGAGATTTTTGTTTGAAAATTTTCTCTTCATCATGTAAATCTTGCTAATACTCCACGCGATATTGTTGCTCTTTATTGGCGAGAGAAGAATCATGAGGGGAAGACACTAGCCTTGACTGCAAATGATGGAGAGTGTTGAATATCTCCAAATGACTTAGAATTCCAATCCTTTAATGTTTTTTTCACATTAGCTAGCTTGTTTACTAAGACGAACATGTGTGTGCCCACTACATCTGGTCAAATTATCCTTAACAATTTGTTCAAACTCTGGTTGATCAACCCAACAGTTGAAGAATTGAAAAGGCTTAGGACCAAAATTGATAGGTTGAGCAATGCATAGGAGAAGTGGAGAATGATCAGAGATCCCTGGATGAAAAATTTGAACCTCACTAGATGTGAAAAGATCCAACCATGCTGTGCTTGTAAGAGCTCTATCAAGTTTACATAATGCAGCTCCTCCCAAATTGCATATTAGACCAAGTATATTTTGGTCCCTTCTAATTAATCTCGGCTAGCCCGACATCATCAATTCAAGAATTAAATTCAGATACAACACCTTGATCAATAGGAAGGCCTTCAAATTTTTCGGGAGCATTACGAACCACATTGAAGTCGCCAATACATGCCCACCGTTCATTAGTTCCCAAAGAGGTTCGTAGATCTTCCCAAAGTCTCCTTCTTTCTGTAGAAGAGTTGAAAGCATAGACAGCAACAAGGCACCAAGAGGAATCGTCCTGCAAATTTAGAACTTTACAAAAAATAGCTTGATCAGTAGTACTTTCCACTGTCAAACGAAAATGATTAGAATCCCATAATAACAAAATTATGGTTGTGTTATTGTTAGCTTTGGTGACATTATGAGCCCAACCAGGAGCTATTCGATGACAACATACATCAACATGAATATCCTTAACCTTTGTCTCAACTAGAGAGCAGATAGAAATATTGTTTGCACCAATCATATTTTTCACCTCTTTGATTTTTTCCAAAGAATTTAGACTTCTAGAATTCCAATGGAGGAGAGAACACATCATTCAAGATTAATGGGAAGGGGTAGCCATTCCCCCATTAGCTTCCTTATCTCTGATCGTTCTTCGAGTTAAGATATGACTTTGCTTTTTACCTTGCTTTTTGCTTTGTTTCTTGACAGTCCTTAGTGCATTTGACTCTTATTGATGTTGATCGCTAGCGCTCGAATTAGATTTAGAGTTGCTATGATGTTTGTGCAGTTGAGGGGAAACACCTATTTGTTCCTCTTGAGTTTCTATCACTATGATAATCTCAGAATGCTGAATAGACTGAGAAGAATCACAAGGAATTGAGTTACCATCGGATTGGACTTCTCGAGATGAACAATAAGTTGAAAACCCTCTTTATTTTTGGACTCCTTAGGGGGACTTTTTGAAAGATCTGACACTTCTAGTAATTCTTTTGTCTCATTAGTCTTTTCAAAAAGCTCTACATTGTTGCCCGAATCTTGTCAAGGTTTAGAAGTACCTTTTGAAGATACTAGATCTTTTTCTTTAGTTGTGAAAGAATCATTAACCACTTCCTCTATCTTGTCAGCTACGCCAGTTGGGTGCTCTCCATTTTTCAATGTACAATCAGAGTCACTTACACCCTCAACCACAAGAGCAACAAACCTATTATGGGAATTAGGTGGATCGTCGATCAGCTTCGAAGGGGTACAATGTAGAGATCGAGAGGTCCCAGTCCCTTGGATTTGCCCAATATTTTGCAAAGACAAATTCACACCATTGTTGGGCTTCTCTTCCACCCTTCTTCTGCTTGTCGACCTTTACCCATTCTTGCTTCTGGACATTCTTTTTTTTTTTTTACAACTAGTATGGCCAAAAATATTACAAAAAGAATATCTAGGGGGCTTCCAATCGTACTCCACCCTTTGATCAAATTTGAAGTCATCCTTTTCTTCTACTATGGATATTGAATCCGGAAAGGCATCAGAGGCATCAACCTCAACACATATTCTTGCATAAGCCAAGCTTGAGACCATGCCAATTTGTTTGTCGGTGAAGAGAGGTCTACCAAATGCACTCCCAATTCGACTCAGATCTTCTTTAGTCCAATATTGAAGTGGGAGATTAGGGAGACTAACCCAAATGGGTAAGGAAGTGAAGTCTAGCTTCTTAAGATCAATCCTTGTGGACCATGGTCGAAGAATGAGAGGCGATTTAGCTACATACCATGGCCCCCCTTCAAGAATAGCTTGCCTATCCTCTTCCAAATTGAATTTAAAGACAAAAAAACCATGAATCAACACATACACTTGCATATAACCCTTTAAATCCCACATTCTTTCTAGAGAGGCAACCACAGACTTGTACGACGGTCTCTTGCTAACAAAATAATGAGGCTATTCAGCCAACGTTCACCACCTTCAATCGTAGCGGTCTTCGGACAAACCATTGAGACATGGTTGTTCTCATTCACAGTAGAAGCATTGGGGAAGAACTCTAAATCCATGCCTCCCTAATCTTCTTCGCACCATATCCACCAGGAGGTCCCTCCAACTAGTGTCGTTTGACACCAAAGACATTAGGAGGTCGGGGGGTTTGGGAGGGACAAGGTCGCGAGCCGTGGAGGGAGAATCATCGTTCCCCAACTCTCTGTCTAAAGCTTTCTCTGTATACATGGAATGTATGATAAACTCTTTTTTTGTTGAAAATGTGTTGCAGGAAAACCGCAAAATCAGACCGACCAAACCGTGCAAATCGCGGTCAATGTGGTTGCGGTTTGATAGTGGTTTACAAAACTGTCAAACTGTGAACCCCTGATATGGTGACGATTTGAGGGGTTTCTCCTTTATAGCCAGCCTATAACTCTATAAGGCTATAAAGGAGCGAAGGGGACTCCATACGTCATTATTGTTCAAATTAGACCACTACTTAATGGTCATGGCCTATAGTGGAGCCACTCAGAGCACCGAGTGCACGTGCTTTGGTAACTCGACCTAATTCACCAAACTCTAAAACTTATCTTCCATTTCGATCGAGCTCCAAAACTCACCTTCACACTGCTTTTCAGGAATGCAAGTTTAGTGTTTATTTTCTGTAAGCTTTGCATTTCATCTCTACTCTTGCCCTACCTTTTCTCCTTTTCTTTGATTTCTTAACTTACCCTAATAATCTCGCCCTAGTTGTTCTTTCTCCAAATCATGGATTTACTTTAATGCTCTTCTTATGATTCATTTGTTCCTTTTTCATACCCTTCACATGTTTCAATTTGTTCTTCTAGGGTTCCGTTGATGATTTGGAGTTTCGTGCAATGGGTTTTGTTTGTTCCCCCAATTTTGGTTTCTTAAGCCCTAAATGGTGTTATTTGTTTTGAAGATGACATGTTTGACGAAATGTCCGAGAGAGAGAAGTCTAATTGTTCTTTTGCATGTTCTGATTGTGGTTATGAGCAGAAATGAAGCTTATTGGAGTTGCGTTGAGAGGTATTCGTGATGGCGGCTTATCTCGTCGATATGGGCAGTCATGTTTGGTCAGAACTCTTGGTACCAACACTAGTTCAGGTACTAGAAAATTTTATTGGTTTACGCGATTCATTTGAAAATGTGTGTTCTTTGCAGTTGGTTTGTTTGTCTACTTTGCAAATGGAATCCCAAAATTTATTTGTCTTTTGATAACATGACCCTTTTTAGCTATTGAGAAACAAGAAACTAAGCTCTTCGGCGAGTGTGATTACTTTTTGTTCCTTTTTATTCGACATTAATGGAATTTATATCATTTTCTAGATTGTAAAAAGCTCTATTTTGAACAATTAGGATTAGCAAATCATTTTTTAGGTTGTTTTCTCTCCTTGGAAGTTTTGTGTTTACTTCCCTTGTTGGAAGTTTTATATTTCATCACGATTCAAGTACTATATGTATGTACTGTCATGTTCCATGCGTTTGTCAAGATAACAATTACTGATTGCCAAATTGTGCCATTGTTACAGTTGTAGTTGTTGAAACCCAACTTTACGACAGTTGAATGTTCTTTTGAACAATTAGGATTAGCGAATCAATATGCCGAGGCGATTGATTCTATGCCTCGTCTGGTTCCATTGAATGTATTGAGAGCCATTGATGATTAATGAAATTTCTATTTCTTCAAGAAAAAAAAGCTCTATTTTGGATCGTGTGGATGCTAATCTTGTATGTCCATGGGCGTCTTATTATCATCCTTTCTATTGGACAGTGGCAGATGGTTAACTATTCTACTGAGCTAGTTCTTGATTTGGTGTAAGGAGCACAAGACCGGATTCTGTGCTAGCCATTACTTTCTTTGAGAAGATATTTTTGACATTTGCTTCCATTTTGGGGGCATGTTATATGGTTGGCAGCTTCGCTAATATTTTTATCCAAGATGACCTATTTATATATTTTTTATTTATTTTCTGTGGAGATGTACTGAAAGTATGTGAGCCACTTAATTAATGCTGAAGTCACTCTTAAATTCTTCATATTCTTTTACTTAGCTGATTATGTCTAATTGCAATAACATGTAAATTATGATCTGTAGGTTTTAGCATCTAGCATATCATTCTAATAGCTAGCCATCTTTTATCTTTGAACAGATAATGCTTCTGAGCCAGCCGATGATTTTGAAAAACGTATATTTGGTGGATTTTCACCGAATGGGCCAAATACTGATTTATTTTATCAAAAGCTTGATAGACTTGAAAAGGCTCGGGGCAGATCCGGCTTTGGTTCTAGGATGAAATCAAATGAAGCTGGACAAAACACTTTCCAATTCGCGGATGGCATGGATGAGAGTTTTAGTACGTTATCTGATGGGATGGATGGGAATTTGAAGAATGCTGCTAGATATTTTGAATTTGACCACCAGGAAGTAGAAAAAGATGACTATTCTTTCAGACCAGATGTAACCTTTACTGTTGGGATGACATACGATACTAAGGTCAGAAAACAGCCAGACAGGACTGAGCTAGCTAGCTTTATTTTTCTTTTTCTTCCTTGATTTTCGTACTGGTTCTAGCTTATTGGACGGAATATTACAATGAAGTATACTCGTGATGCTGCCTTTTCCCACCCCTAGAAATTCTTCAAATTTTTATTTTTTAACAGCCAATAATAAACTTTAACCTCTCTCAGGCGATGTCTGTGACATAATGTGTCTGGTGACTGCCACAAATAATAACTTTTACTGGCTCGAACATGTTTCCTTTTGAATAAGAAACTATAGTAGTTCCTGTTACAGCTATCTGTGCCCTATATTGTATTTTACTGTTAATTTCTTTTCAGTTTGCACTCAATGGTATTATTTTTAATCTATTCAGGATCTTGATTTGAGAAGGCCAGGAGTACGTAAAACTTTCAGAAGGCCAGAATTTGAAACAACAACAGAAGAGGTTTTGAGAAAAGCTGATTTTCGGGTGATTTTTCATTCTCATTCTTATAGTTAAGTGGGATCTATAATTCTATATAACTTTGTTTTTCTCAAAAGAGTAACACACTTAAAGTTATATTCATCTTCATTAATTGAGAGGTATGCAATGAATCAATTTTACTTTAAACAACTAACAGTTAGTTAAGTACCTCTTGGATGTGTCCTTGTGCTTTTTCATTATTTTTTCTTCACGTCTTATTTATTTTTCATTTCTTTGCTGGTTTGGGGCTCGTGTTGCTTTACATAGTTTTTTTTTTTTTTTTTTTTAATGTCTCAGACGCAATTTGCTGCATTTCAAGTTTGCTTTCTTTCAGATTATGAGATGCTTTACTCGTCATTATGCTGTTCAATTATAATTTCCCTCAGCCTTTTATCTATATATTTTTCTTGCTGCAAGTTACTTTTGTCTCTGCAGAATGTGAGATTCTTGGCCAACTTTATTACAGAAGCTGGAATTATCATCAAAAGGAATATGGTGAGCACAAATGGAAGTAGTTCTATTTGGCTAATTAACTTACTTTTGCACATCTTGTGCCCATCGAATTTTTAAGACGTTCTTCAATATATACTCAAGTTGTATTTGGTGACCTTTTGGTCGTCGGGATTTTGTTGCTAGATAATCTAGTGAAAAAGAAGTCCAAGTTTTTGTTTTCTTGGATAATTAATTTTTGACCTTTTCTTTGACAATATGCAGACAAAAATCAGTGCCAAAGCGCAGAGAAAGGTCGCGAGGGAGATAAAGACAGCCCGAGCTTTTGGTCTCATGCCTTTCACTACAATGGGGGAAGACCGATTTGTTTTTGGTAAATCAAGAGAGGATCCTTATGCTGATGAGCGCGGTGGGCCCGTCTTTACAAGGAGGCGAGACCCATATGGTTTTACTAGAACAACTGAACCTCATAATGAGGAGAATGGAGACTATGAGTCTGCAACAAGCCCGATGGAAAGTGCAGATCCCATTGGATAGAAAAAGGCGCGCCTGACTTTGTTTCACCATCCCGAGCTCTCGGTTTAAGTTCCGGTTTCAATGCTAGTTTGATGGCTAATTAAAGTTGCACTTTCTTGGTGAATGTTGAAGTTAATTTTATCATTTTCACTTTGCCCAAACTTTTGACAATTTTGGAATAAAAGGTCAATTGTTATTGTTAAGGTTACATAATGGCGAATTACTGTTTTTTTTGTTTTTTGTTTTTATTAATCTTGGGTATCTGTACTTTTATCTGACTAGTCCTATGAATTCTGAGACTATGATCAACCACACATTTTTCGAAAATATGCAATGTCATAGTACCAAGGTTCGAAATTTTGATTTCGTCTTATAATTCGCCCTCTTGATAATTGGAATTAATTCAAAGAAATTTAATTTAATGTGAAAAATTTTGGTAAAAATTCGCAAATTTAGAGAAGTTTAAGAATTTTGTTTAAATGGTTAGTAAACTAAAATTCATTTTATGTGATGTCAAAATAAACACAATTATGCATCTATACATTAAAAAATCACGATTTAATAGTTTTAAGTCAATTTTATTGACACTAGTCATGCATATTGTGTATGGTAGATCACTTTTTAAGGATAATCTAACTTAATTCTTCTCACTAATGTAAGGTAAGTACAAACCTTCACTACCCTACACATTTACTCGATTTTTTGATCGAAAAAATTGTAATTTCTTTTTGTTTTTAGCGATCCATATCAATTTGTATCAAAGTTGTCAATTTTCAACATAAACTTCGTCGAAATTTTGTAGTTTTTAAACTATCTGTGAACTTCGTTTCGATCATTTCAACCTTGATAAACTTCGCTTAAAATTAGGTTAATTTTATCGATTTTTCATTCTTCGCATATTAGTGAATACTGACCTCATTTCAAAAAAGAAAATATTGTGAATTTTCGTGAAGTTGGATGATTTTTAAGATTTTTTGTTGAAATTGCCTTTAAGTGATGTAATTAGGAAACATTGAATCTACTTGTACTCACACTGGAAATGGTAGTGTAACTTCCGGTCATTTTTGCCGAGTTAAGCGTATGGACTACCTGGCGCATCGAATGGACGGCACACGAACATGATATTCCAAACAAATTAATCCACCTTTATCTCTTCATCTTCAAAGTCTGTCACTACCCGCACCAACCCAACTGTGAACACACACAAATTTACTCACACAAAAAACCCTAAAAAATGCTTCTTCATCTCCGCCATTACCAATCCCAATTCATCCCCAAAACCCTAGACTCCCCATCCCCAAACCCTAAACCCTACAAGCTCAAAGTCCGCAATTCCTCCAAAACCACCACAACCACCACCGCCATTAATGGATCCATCAACACCAAATTGGTCGGAAGAACAGCGATTCAACGAATCGCAGAGAAGCTCCGGAGTCTAGGATTCGTCGAAGAAGAGAAGGAAGAGCAGAAGAGATCTGGCAATGGCAATGGCAATGGCTCTGCTGGGGAGATCTTTCTCCCGTCGTCGGAGGAGTTGGAGAATCGCAGGGTTGGTTACACTCTCGATTCGAGCTGGAGCACGCCGTATAATCCGGTGCCGAAGCCGGGATCAGGGGCGGCGATTGCGAGGTTGGATGAGTTGAGGAGGGGGGTCGAGGCGGAGAGGAGGGGGCGGGGGAGGGGAGCGGCGGGGGAGAAGGAGGAGAGGGTGCCGAGTTTGGCGGAGCTGACGGTTCCGAAGGCGGAGCTGAGGAGGCTGAGGAGGGTTGGGATTGGGGAGAAGAGGAGATTGATTGTCGGGAAAGCGGGGATTACGGAGGGGATTGTGAATGGGATTCATGAGCGGTGGCGGCGCTCGGAGGTTGTAAAGATTAGGTGTGAGGATCTGTGTAGGTGGAACATGAAGAGGACCCATGATTTGTTGGAGGTTAGTGATGCTTTCTCTGCTTTGATTTGGAATAATTGTTGAGAATTGGATCAAATTAGCTAAGATTTGAATTCTGCAGAACAATGTGAATAGATGAATTATTGCCATTGGATATGAGGAATGGTGGGTTCTTTTTTTTTTTTTTAGAATCCTACGTACTGAAATTTTGTATTGCTTCAGTGATGTGTTGCATATGCACTGAATTTAAGTTGCTCATTTGTTTTCGTAATTATATTGTGCATTATATCTTTCTTCCTTCAATTGCATTACTAGTAATTATTGGTGAAGTGAAAACAATTTCAAGTCTTTATGGATTACCATCAGAGGATGGATGGCAACAATATATCTTTGATTGTATGTTTCCCTTTGTACCACACTTGTGCGTGTCTATATAATCCTAAATCTTCAACATAGGCCTCTCTCAGCTACAATGCCGCATAATCATTTGGGCTTTTCAGTTACTATATAGGTTTTAACTTTGTTTAGTGTTTGTGGTGCTGACTGCTGAGCTGTCTAACAAATTATCAATCGCCCTTTACAATGAATCTGCAGAAACAAATCCTGAGGTAGATGTTTCACGTGTATAGAAGGTTGAATCTTTTATTTCGTTTTTCTTTTTTTTAGGAATTATGGTGAATTTGAGGGCCTTCTAAGTCTATCTGTCCTGAATAATGTTTATTTTACTGATGCTGCAGAAAAAAACTGGTGGTCTAGTTGTTTGGAGGTCTGGAAGCATTATTATTCTGTATAGAGGGGCCAATTATAAATATCCTTACTTCTTAGCAGATCCTAACATGACAGACAACGCATCTGGTGCTGGGTTGCCCTTAGAATCTAGAACAGATAGTGTAATTGACATTGCAAAAGACATAAGTCTGGACTGTATTGATGATGTAAATTCTTCTCCGAGTCCTATCAATGGAATGTATTCTTCTGCTCCTTCATGTCCTATAAATGGAAATGCTCATTCATCGTTAATGCGTGGTGTTGGCATGCCCAACAAAGTACGATTTCAGCTGCCTGGTGAGGCAAAGCTGGTTGAAGAAGCGGATAATTTGTTAAATGGGCTTGGTCCTCGTTTTACAGATTGGTGGGGAAATGAGCCAGCGCCTATTGATGCTGATCTCTTACCAGCTGTCATTCCTGGATACCGTAGACCTTTTCGCCTCCTTCCATATGGAATTAGGCCCAAGTTAACAAATGATGAAATGACCACTTTAAAGAGACTCAGTCGTCATTTACCATACCAATTTGCATTGGGTGAGGGACTTTTAGTTACTTTGGAAATTTTCTGAGTGTAGCTATAATTCTTGTCTAACACATTTCTTTCTTTCACAGGGCGAAATCGAAACCTTCAAGGATTGGCCGCCTCAATGGTTAAACTCTGGGAAAAATGCGAGATTGCGAAAATTGCAGTTAAGAGAGGAGTTCAAAACATGAACAGTAAGATGATGGCTGAAGATTTAAAGGTAGGTAAGAATAAAACTGCTCATTTCTTTCGTGATGATAATTGATATTCTTTGGACATATCAGTTCAAGGCTGCATTAATTTTGCATTGTTATTATTTAAATGAAAAAGAAGTTCAGTATTACTTGTGCTTTATTCCAGAGGATATAAATCTCTGAGGTAGGGATAACTAAATAAGGATTATTAATATTAGAGGTAAATTTCATGAATTATGTTACATTTTTTTTCCCTTTTGTTTCTTTCTAGCCTTGCTGGACTGTTTAAATGAAACCATTTTCTGCTGCAGAAGTGAGATGTTTTCTAGCCATCTATCAAATTTGCTTTATTTGTATTATTATGGTTTATGTGTTGGACTATATAATGAAATTAGTTTTACGAAGGGTAGCGCTATTTAGATTTCCTAATAAAAACTAATTAATTCAAATATCTTGCTGCTAAAAAAAAACCAATTGAATATTTAGATAGATGGTTAACACTGCTATGAACTAAAATTTAAATATAAATATATTGATATAATAAATTATGAATTTATCGCATGCATGATTTTACTTAGCTATATGTAGAAAATAGCGTTAGATTCATTTTATTTGAAAAATAAACATTAAAATTTTAATTGATCCCAAATCATACATAAGCACTCAAAATATATATAGGATTCAAATCAATATTTTTTTATCAATATATATAAGATTAATTAGTTAAATCAATTTAATATAAAAGAAGGTAAATTTGATCTTTAAAAATGAGTTATGCATCATTTTTCACCATGATTAGATGGTTCGAATCATCTTAATAAACTTATTTGACAAAAAAAATAGTTTTTTTTTATTTAACTATGAAATTACATAGTGAAAACCTACTAAAGAAAGAGTGCATGTGCACACTTCTTGTATAACAAACTTATTTGACAAAAAAACAGTATAATAAACTTAAATAAGCAATTAAGTATATCCGTAGTTGACAAAGCATCTTCGGTGAGATGGATGAGGCATTACTAGCTAAAAGACAAGATTAGGGGAGGTCCTTGACTCAAGTTGGAGTCACTTGTATATAAAGAAAGTATAATCTCGGTTTACAAAGCATGACCAATAACTCCATTGGTATTTGATATATCCTTTCTAGGTACTTCTTCATGGGCTCAGGTACCGCCGACCTGCCTTTGCTTAGACCGAGCTTGAGTTTGTATTTGTCAACCTAGATCCGACTCGCGTATTAATTATTCAAATACTATAATTTAGTATAAATACGTAGAAAATGTTGAATACAAAGTTTAAACATTGAGTTTCAAGATCAATTGTTAAAACTTGTACCACTAGGCTAACTCTTACTTTATATTTATTTTAAATATTTATTAAATATATTTTAAAAAAAATATAAAAAATTAGTCAAACATTTCTAATATGGGTAAGGCTTGGGCAATGGCTTAAAAGCCCAAGCTCGATTAGATCCGACTCAATCTCGCCCAGTAAATTGCTCTAATCCTCATTTTCCATGCGGTTGGGAATTCAAATATTCTCTTCACATGATTTAATTTTAATATTTTATTTTACAAAAATAATAATAAAACAGGTGCTATAAATTATTTTTTCCTTCAACAAAAAAGTGATATAAATTATTTTAATGGTTTAATCTCGTGTCTTTGTATAAAATAATTACATATTCTATATTAAAAATCTTCTCAAATATTATATTTAGTTTAAATAACAAAACAAATAAAAATGTTACTAAAACATTTTCTTGTAAGAATTTTAAGTGAAGATATAGTATCTAATTTATTTTAGATAAAGCACAATCAAATTTGGTACGACTCCTTAAATACATCTTGATTTTAATTAAGATTTTTTTTGAATTAAATATGATCATTGAGAGCGCGCTATGCATGTATTTTTTAAAAAAATTAATTTTTTACATCTATATTTTTAAAATTATTTAATCTCATAAATTAATTATGTAGTCATCGATTTTATTGAGATGGTGTTTGTTTTATTTAGAAAAAAAAAGTCAATGCGATGAAGTTTAAAAAAATGCAATGATCTATCTTCTCACCTGCTTTAATATCTTTCATTAAATGACTTGCACAATTCTTAATAATGGTGTGATCTCCAAGTACGCAATGATTGTTGTTTGAATTATAAAACTGGAACAATATATAGGTTACCACTTTTGTAATCTAAACAACTTGATTTGTTGATATTGATCTAATGGTTATAATTAAAAGACCCATCTCATCTCATGAGTATATATATATATATGAATAGTAATCTAACATTCTAGGAGACATACATTTGCTACACAATGGTGTAGATTTGATTGGGATGTGTGCCGCACAAATTCCAAGAGAATCTACACCATTGTGTAGCAAATGCATGTACCATAAGAATGTTAAAAAATCATTTCCCACTTATATATATATATTAAGGTATATACAATTTATTAATTTTGCTACTAGTCATTTGTAAAAAAAAAAGATATATGTGTAACTTTTAAATATTAATACAAGCCATACACCTTTGGCTGTTTTGTGAAAAAATGCAAGGCAATTTTTTTTTAAACAACACAAGGCTTGAAGGAAAAAAAATAACGCAAAGGCTGAAAAACGAAACGAAATATTTTCACATCTCCAGTTGAGTTAGTATTTTGTGTTTGTATGGATTTTGTTGTCAAATAACATTAATCTATTGATAGGTTCAACAAGTCAATAAACAAGTTAATAAACACTCCGTGTTAAATGGGTTAAACATGATCTAAATAAGACCCATTTATTGAACGTGTCTTGTCCGTGTTTGTCACCCCTACGCAGATGACAATCAAAAACCTTAACCTAAAGCTACCATTAATCCACCGATTATCTACCCAATCCATGGCACAATCTCATATTTATCTGTTTACCAAACCCTGAAACTTCCCAATTGCTTGTACTCGGAACTGTTCACCACTCTCTCAGCAATAGTTGTATGAATCCAAGCAAACATTGTTTCACAGCTTTCGCCAATAATAATATGTAGATGATCATTACACACTTCAATAAAATATGAAAGTTTTGTGTTTCTTTTACCAATTTTATTTATTCGATTATGTAGAGAAAAAATATAGAGACCTTTGATCTGGAACTTGAGCATAATTGCTTCGAGAAACGGGGCAAGGAAAGGTAGCAAATAGTGATGGGCAGATCCACAAAGACATCTTTGTGGACGAGTAGGATGGTGTTACAATCAATATCTTTGACATCATTGAATGTAAGGAGGTCGAGGAAGAGAGGAAGAGGGTGTTGATGCAAAAGACGGTGAGATTAATCAGTCGGTTGATCAGCATTTATTGCCGGCATCGTTGATCATGCAATCATGCTCTACCCGTGATCTTTGCTATGTCTTCATCTATTGTGTAGTTTATTTGTTTTTGTTTATTTGTTTTTTTTTTCCCAAATGGCATGGGTAAGTCACTTAGGCTGAGCTGACTAGGTGCTGCTACATAGGCTTGTGATTTTTGGGGTGTGTTAGATTTAAGCATTATCATAATGCTACCGAAATTGTAAGTGAGCTGCTACTCTTTTATCAGCGCTGTTTGATAAAGCGTAGGACAATGGAGGCTTAACAGTCTTAACTTTAGAAGAATTACAGAACACTGTGCTGATAGCTGACTGGGTCCTTATAAACCTTTCTATATTTGTTAAGATCGACTGGCCATGGGGGGCTAGTAATAGAAGGAGAAAGAATGGAACTTAGGGTTGATTGTTTGTCCTGGCATTCGATCATGGGAAAACTGCTTTTAAATGTTGTCGCAACTCATTATTATTACTATTCCTAGAGATGGGTGGGGGATCAAGGACCAATACTAAAATTTCTGTCATATTCATTTACTTACCGATGGGGGCTCATTGATGTTATAGATCTTTTTAAAGGTTTATTTTCATTTACCGTTTCTGTTAGTTTGATTCGTCTTTTTGCTTTTCTTTTCTTTTGATCATTGCTTTTTTGGGAAAATCAACCTTATAAATTATTTGGAAATTCACTTTTGCAGCTGCTGACTGGAGGAACACTTATAGCGAGAGCTGGTCAATTCATTGTGTTTTACAGGGGAAAAGATTTTCTGCCACCTTCAGTTTCTGCTACAATGGAAGAGCAGAGAAAGAGTAGGCTGCAAATTGAGAATGTGGAGACCTCTAACCAAAGTTCAAATCTTGACAGAAACCCTGAACTTGCTCCAAAGACAAAAGAACCCCCTTCTGTTGACATAGTCGTACAAACCAGTGACCAAGAAAGAAGGAAACTGGATTCAACAGAAGTAAAACTGAGATCAACGAGCAGGAATGTCAGAAACATAAACAATAAGCTAGCTGTGGTATATATTTGTAGGATACTACATTTATGCTTATTTGTTTGTTCCTTTGTCCAAAGTGCTGACCAATTCCATTTTTCTCGTCACAGGCATTAGAAAAGAAGGTCGAAGCAGAAAAGCTTCTGGCAGAACTAGAGGAAAAAGTGCAAGCCCAGAAGCCAGAAGTGGACAGGGAGGCGATAACGAAAGAAGAGAGATACATGCTCAAGAGAGTTGGGTTGAGAATGAAACCTTATTTACCTATGGGTAAGCAATATGAGTTAGCTGTAGATTTTTGAATTACATTGCCTCTTCTTCGAGTACTGTTTCTCACCCTCTATGGAAGTGCTCAAGTTTTTGAGAGATGTGACCACAAGTTGATCTGTGAAACTATCTTGGCAAATCATTGGATCCTTAATATGATGGAAATGGGCTTGCGAATTAGTTTCCGTAAAAATCATGAAGGGGAGTTAATTAGATTGATCACTTCATCCTCATCCCGCAAGACTACAACGCCTCTCTAGTTTCTCAAATTCTTAAATATGTTTTCCTAAGTTGATCATAAAATAACCATTGTTCTTTCTGAGTTAGCTTGTTTGCCCTTTTCATGTTTTATTTATCCTTGCTCATATAACTACCGTCCAGGCCTTTGAGACGATGTTTGTGGTCTTTACTTATCTTTGTCTATATTCAGGTAGACGAGGAGTTTTTGATGGAACCATTGAGAATATGCATCTCCACTGGAAGTACAGGGAACTTGTTAAGGTAATATCAAATGCCAGGTGCACTGCAGATGCATGCAAAACAGCTCGAGTATTGGAAGCTGAAAGTGGAGGAATATTGGTAGCTGTTGAAAGAGCCCGTAAGGGTTATGCAATAATCATCTACCGAGGGAAAAATTACATGCGCCCTGTTGACTTGAGACCTCGAACGCTCCTCAATAAGAAACAAGCGCTGAAGCGTTCCATAGAAGCTCAGCGTAGTGAGGTGATTTTTCCTTGATTACTTGTGGCTGAGAAATCAGGTTTTTATTTGATCTATAGCACCTCTTCGTAATAGAAGGCATGCTCATTGGAGGACCAAACTGATCAATCATAATTTTATCAAATAAACAAGGATGATCTTGATCATCTGATGGTACGTAATTGGTTTCTTATTGCCAATTAGCTGTGGCATAAATGGCCAGGGAAACGCTTTTCCTTCCAGATTCAATCATCATACTGAATCATTAGTTGTTATCTATATATATATATATATATATATATATAGAAAATTTCTTAGTTGAAACAATAGCTGATTTTGGCTTCTCTTACTTGTTAATGGGATAATCATTGCAGTCCTTGAAGCTTCATATATTAAAGCTTGCAAAAAACATAGAACGCTTGAAACTTCAGGCGGTGAGTAACTTTTATTTGTCGAACTATTTATCTAGTTTTATTTTTTATGCATCTTTATTTTATTTCTTGGTAGTTCCACTCATTTTATTATATTGACAAATCGGTCGAAAATGAAATGGAGACAGAGTCCGCTTTCATCTGATCGCGAGAGACTGGATACTGAGTCTAAAACCTCTGAACGTTCTACTTCATTGAACTATTCTCATCAACAAATTAATGAAGACTCAACAGAATCTTCTAATGGTCAAGAGGTAAGGAGCATACCAAGCATCTCTATTGCATGTATATGTTGTTATTTCTTGGTAGTTCCATTCAATTTGTTATCCTGACATAGGTCAAAGATGCCACGGAGACGAAGAGTGTGCTTTCATCGGATTGCGAGAGACTGAATACTGAGTCCGAAACCCTTGATGACTCTACTTTATTGAACTACTCTTATCAACAAACAAACGAAAATTCTACGGAATCTTCTGATGCTCAAGAGGTGAGGAGCATATCAAGGATTTGCATAGCATGCATATGCTGTTATTTGGGTTGATGTAGTTATAATATTCTATTGACTTACATTGCAGTCCCTAATACTACATTCAGCATTCATATCCTATTGTTATTTCAAATCATTCTTTCAATTTTAGAAGATTTGCGAGTATATTCAATAATGAATGCTGCTATAAGCTGTTTTTCTTGTTTGGCGTGTCAGGAGTTTACGGATAGGTATGCATCTGATTCAACCGTATTATACTCAAATCCTTTGTTGAGCAATTCAACTCGCAAACAAGGGGGCGTCCAACCTGATAGGAGAATTGGTGCGTACTCCCAATCTAATAAGCCTCCTGGGACTGAATACAATTATTCGCCTTTTACAATTCCTGAGGAAGATGCACTGGTAGCTGAATCAATTTGCAAACAAAACTTTGATCTTGATAAGACAGGTGATGATTGTTTGCAATCTGGGAAGGAGGCATCATCTGAACCGAACCCGAGAATAACACACTCACATTGCTTTCCTGATGAAGTGGAGAATGAAGCTCTCAGTGCCTCTTCAGATTTTCCGACAAATATGATGGTATTCTATCATCCTAATGCATTTCCTCAAGCTGTGTGATTTTTCTTGTAAGTTTCATCTATTATTGATCTCAGTTTCAGTGTTCTAAAATGGGTCAATATCAGGTTCAAATTGCTAGTGGCAATTCAATTGAGTCTTCAATTGAATCTGGCATAGACGAATTCAAGTCATTGGATCGGAGAGATGAAATGCAAAATCATTCTGCTGTAACGAAAAAACCGGTTGCTTTGTCCAACAGAGATAGACTTCTTTTACGTAGGCAAGCCCTCAAAATGAAAAAACGCCCTGTGCTGGCTGTCGGTATTAATCTTCCCTGATAATAGAAAATTGATTGTTATCAGCTCAGTAACTGCTTAAGTGACCTGTTGAGATTAATTGAACGATCACATTTTAGTTGGTTCTTAATTTGACATGTTCGGCGACTCAGACTTTAATTTTGTTACCAGGGAAGAGTAACTTAATCACTGGTGTTGCTAAAGTAATCATGGCTCACTTTGAGAAGCATCCTCTCGCTATCGTCAATGTAAAAGGTAGAGCAAAGGGAACATCAATTCAAGAGTTGGTCTTCAAACTGGAGGTCTGTTTCATATATAATCTTTTTTCGCTTATTGTTTTTTGACTTTACAAAGTACTTAGTTTCTTTCCATTTCTTATTTACAGAAAGAAACAGGTTCTGTGCTGGTCTCCCAGGAACCCAACAAGGTTATACTCTATAGAGGCTGGGGAGCAACAGAAGAGCCATATGCTAAAAAGAAAAGAAGAAATGCGAGGAGACCACTGAGTGGCAGAGATGACAGTACAATCGAAGTGGTTTCTCCTCAGCTCATTGAGGCCATTAGGCGTGAATGTGGATTGGATAGCGTCCATGATAAAGAGTTAGATTTGTAGAAAATGGCAATGCTTTTAATCGCTCAAGCTGCTGCGGCGCAGATTGGTTTTCTGCAGTGCAGCTCCCTAAACAAGGTTTTGGCGCAACATGACTAATCAGTCCTAATGGTCAAATGCAGGTGTTACTCTTTTGCCTCTACCTTAGATTTCATAGTGTTCATAATTATCTTTCCTCTTGGAATCATGTTAGGAAAACATGAAAACCGAATGATCTCTTTCAGGCCGCGGTTTTGAAGAACACAATGCATGCAACGACTCTAACGAATGTGCAGTACAACGCCTTAATGATCCTAGAAAATGGACATTGGAATAACAGTTGAGGATAAGGCCAGCACTGATTAGTAGAAAATAATTACTAGGCGACAAATGTGAGTTATAATCTGAATTCCTTATGGAAGTTGTGAAGGTTCTGTTAATCTTAAAATATGTTGATGTAAATAATGGCCTAATCTTTTGATCTTATTTGTAAATCTATTGTATGTGGAGATGAGATGTTTTTCAAGCGTACTAAGTCTTTTGAACTTCTACTTGTATTCGAGATTTCTTTTTCTTTAGTGACTCCTTTTTGCTCCTAATGAAAAGATGCTGCTTATGGAAGCTGCTAAAATAACCCATACGAGGCATTGACATGCATGACTCATAGATGCTGCTCTCTTATCTATCAGTTGTACAGCTATTTGATCAATCAACCAAAAAAGAAAGTGTTAGAATAACGCTCCAAATCAACATCGAGATGTGGGTTTATATATTTTATAATGCAAAATAAGGTGAGTAGGAAGCATTATGTATTTTTTTAATAAAAAAATTTAAATTTTCCTCTCAAAAAGTTTTTTTTCCTACATGGTGATTGACAGCATGCACAAGTGGCAGAAGAGCAACAACAATTATTATGGGTCCAATTTTTAGGGTGTTTTTTCAAAAGTAGGGTTGTTTTACAATTTATTTCCCAAAATAGGGAGGTTTTTTTTTTTTATCACGAAAGTAGGCAATAACGCCTTCTCAAAAGGCGTTATTGGGGTGGATGTGGGTTCGTGGTGCTGACTTGGCGGTGACGTGGCGGCGTTTTGTACGAATAGCGCCTTTTGAGAAGGCGCTATCTGTACATGTGGCCGCCACGTAACCGCCACATCAGCGCCACCTCACATAGTTCAATAACGCCTTTTGAAAAGGCGTTATTAGCCA
This sequence comes from Stephania cephalantha, assembly GCA_039657325.1. NCBI lineage: Eukaryota > Viridiplantae > Streptophyta > Magnoliopsida > Ranunculales > Menispermaceae > Stephania > Stephania cephalantha. The sequence continues at coordinate 12,355,479 of CM077575.1, forward strand.
AAGTTGCGTATGTGAGGTGGCGCTGAGGTGGCGGTTACGTGGCGGCCACATGTACAGATAGCGCCTTCTCAAAAGGCGCTATCTGTACAAAACGCCGCCACGTCACCGCCAAGTCAGCACCGACCCAATAAACAAACTCGCCCACGTCACCACCACGTCATCGCCACCTCACCGCCACATCAGCAACCGGACTCGATTTTTCCGCCGACACCGCGAGTCGCTGGACCGCGTCGTCGTAGTCGAGCGATCTCGACAATTACAACCAAAGGAGTTTAGATTTGTATAAAAAAGAAACAAATTTTGAATATATATATATATATATATATATATATATATATATATATATATATATATATATATATATATATATATATGTACATTGGTTACCTCGCCCCTCCATGCTCGCGTTGATCTGTGTGTAGATTGGAGTTGCAATAGTGATGGATCAGAAGGTCCTTGATCCATTGTAGTACAACTACAAATAATGTTAGAAAAATAAAATGAGTGTTGTACGCAACTAAACGATAAGTAATTAATAAATGTTCACACAAAAACACACGACGAAAATGCTCATAAGCAACATATGTACGAACTTTAGTTACTTCACACAATATACAAAATCGACTATATGTTGTCATTGGATGGTTGAGGTCTCATTGGACAATTTTTTTTGTTATGTCCTTCTAAACGACATATACCACAACGGTTCTTCCTAGTTGGTACTCGTTCACGATCTTTATTTGGACATGTTGTTCTTCTATGTCCTTCTTGATGACAAATCCCACATCGCAAAGGTCTTTGGACATTAGGAAGATCCATCTCGGTAGGTCTACGCGATCCCTTAGGTCTCCCTCGGCCACGTCTGCGCCTGGGGTCGGGTATGATTTTCGTCCCAAAAGTCGGCCAATACTTCTCATCTGGGATGACCTTGAATTTGTACGAGTAGCACTGTGCGTACACATCTAACCTATAGTATGGCTCGATGAACTGCGCGGAGGCCACTCGAATCAACGCACATGATGCTAACACGTGTGAGCAAGGGAAACCAAACGACTGCCATTTATTACAACTGCACACCCGGTCCTTTAAGATGACGATTTGTGTGTTGTTGCCTTTATGCATGCGATCTCCATGTCTTCCAGTCTGCACTTGGAACTCACCAATGTCTCGATTGATCAACGTGACGTGATGCCTCCTTGCGGATTTCTCATATTTCGCGAGTTTCTTCATGACATATTATGTGTACACTTGGCCTTTTGAGATTGCCGCATTGATTTCCTGGTTGCGTTGATCGTGGTACGTTACCAATCTATAGTATATCATTTGAGTCAACGCAGTAATTGGCAAGAATCGAGCACCCTTCAAGACCCCGTTAAAACACTCTGCAATTTCCGATGAAACTCTAGTAAGTAATATTGGTTCGTCGAATATTTAATGTATTATAGTGCAAAAAATAAATTGTATTTTGTACTTACCAACACCATTAGAATTCATCCATCCGTACCGCATGCATGCCTCGTCGTGCGATTGGGTCCAAAGTTCTTTAGGGATGGCATTGACATATTGCAGGCATTGTGGCGTTCGTGACGATAAGTATGTGAAACGCTCCATGCACGCAATAAATTTTCGTTCTTGATGTTGAACAGCTGCTCGACCAAGTAGTACTTTCAGGGGGACAACATTTTTGAATTGTGTGCCGAAATTACTAAGCAAGTGTCGCAAGCAATAACGGTGGTACCCTTTCGGGGGACAAAAGTCGTTGATTGGGATGTTGACCGCCTCCAAAATGCCAGGGTGACGATCAGAAATAACGCATATCCCTTCTCTATCTGTCACGTGTTTGCGCAGCATGCGCAAGAACCACCCCTATGAATCAGTTGATTCGGTTTCTGCAACGGCAAATGCAACTGGTAATATGTGACCATTTCCATCAACAGATAACGCAATCATGAGCTTCCCACTGTATCTGCCATATAGGAATGTCGCGTCAATCGAAGCGAGGGCTGCAAAACTTGAAAGCTTGTATTGAAGCTTCAAATGCGAAAAACACACGACGAAATTGTGGAGACGCGGTACTTATTTCATCATCATGCCATTGTCTGTGTGACCACTCGATTCTTGTCCCCGACTCTTACTCCTCACCGCAGCCAACCATCTTGGTAATTGAGCGTACGACTCATCCCAATCTCCAAAACCCATTCAATTGCTTTCTTCTTGGCATCCCACATTAGCTTGTAGTTGACTTCGTGTCCATATTTTTCTTTATTATTTCTATTAATGTTTTGATCGTGACACCTTGATCGGTTTTGACGACGCTTTGGATCTCTCGCGCCATCATATTGGCGTCAAGTTGGGCATGACCGCGTTCTACGTTGGGATTGATACACGTGTGTGGTACGTCTAACTCGTGTTATCTCCCATAATAGTGTTTTCTTTCGGAAACATGCGCGAAGACGCCACATACACCCGTGTTGTGGAAATCTGCACTTAATCGCCCACGAAGTTGTAGTCGATTCCATCACATGGTATTGACAATGTCTATTAACATGCCACACTTTAACGGCATGTTGTAAATCGTTTTTATTGTCAAAACACATCCCTATCTCCAAATCGAAGTTAGGGATGTCCCCCCAAGTTTGCTTACGGGAATGTTGGGTCGCAGTTGAATTAGCCACCTCCCAATCGATTTCGTTATATCCCGGTATTGGTTGGTGAACTTCATCGTCACTAGCTTCCTCCAACATAATCTTTTCATCGATAGCAAATTGCTCATCATCTTCGACATTCTCCGCACCCGGAGGATCATATCTTGAATCATCTGTGCAAATGTTAACGTCATCCCAAACCGCAACTAATGGAGCTTCTTCGTTGTGATGCGTTTCCTCATCAGTCTCGTTATTTTCGTCGTCGTTTTCGTCATCGTCGGTATATGCATTATTATCTTCATGTAATGGAGCAACGAACCCCTCTTGCGCTACCTCATCCGTTGGGATTGCATGTGCAGTCTGTCCATGTCTAGTAAGTCTGCGTCGGCGTGCGCTACGTTCGTCAAGAACTTGCGAATGAATCGTACGATTTCGATTTGAGTCGACTGACTCAAATGTTAAATATATATCAATCGTTGCGGTCTTTGGTAATTTGTCCACCGTATCCCACATCAAGTCGAAGTGTGTCGCATCATTCAACAACACAGAACGTAATAATGTGAGCCTCCGGGAGAGGCATCATGTGGCGATAAGTCATATGAACTATAGTATTCGCCGTACATTCGGGGAACGCGTTAGAAACGTCATCAATCATTTCACGGGCACTAGACCCAAACTTCACCCACAACACTACGATGGGGGTGAGCAGTCAGACGCGATGCCATTGACCCCATTAACAATGGAGCCGTACGCATAGAATAGAATAGGGATGTTTCTTTGTGACATGCCCTACATAATGTTTTGAAATTGGATGTAAAGATGTTACGACAATTGCAAAAATTTGTTCAGGGAATTAGTTGAAAATCATGTGGTGATAAAGCGCGATCGAACTTTCGATGTAGAAGATCGCAATAATAGCGCAACTACGAGAGCATACTCATTCTTTCGCACTTACATTTTCTCGTGTAATAACGTTCAATAAATAAATATATCAACCGTACTTCATAAACAAAATACCTATGTCCCTATATATCATGCAAACCATAACCTAACCTAAATAAATTATTATGAAAATACTAAATTAATGAACTTACTTTTTTCACCGCTTTTCCTCTTCAACAAAATATTCCTCGCAATAACATTGTATTTTCGTTAGTTTAGAACACAAAGAGTATAATAAATCGGCTATAACAAAACTAAACATAGCATATAAAAGTAAACCTTAACCCAAATAACGAGTCATAACCTGACCTAACCTAAGTCAACTAACAACACCTATGTCCTTATATATTAACAATGTAAACAACCTAAAATATACTAACCTAAACAAATTTGGCAAACATATCTTGCAACATTGTGATAACTAAACAAACTACATTAACTAAACAAACTTACCAAAATTAACCTAAATACCTCAACTACCTAAACTAAACTAACCAAACTAATACATAAACTTAAACTAACTTAAACAAACTAACTAATCAAACTAACTAAACTAACTAACCTTAAGACCAAAAATAACGCAACTTAATTGACTTAACAAACTAAACAAACTAACTAAACTAAATTAACCAAACTAAACTAACTAACCTTAACAAACATAAATACATATAATAAACTAAACTAAACTAAACAAACTTAACTAACTAAACAAACTTAACTAACTAAACTAACCACCAATACCTAAACTAAACTTTTAACCTAAACTAACTAAACTAACTTAAACAAACTTAATTAACTAAACATACCTCCTCCTTCGGTAAACTAACTTAAACAAACTAAATTAACTCAACTTAATTAACTAAACTTATTTAACTAAACTCACTTCAACAAACTAACTAAACTAAACTTAACTAACTAAAACAAACTAAGTAAATTACACTTAACTAACTTAAACAAAGTTAATTACCTCCTCCTTCCACTCCATCTGCCGGATTCTCTCCGCCTCCCGTCCTCCTCCTCACGTCGCCATTGAGATCCCTCCTCCGTCGCCTGTTGGGCATTGTTCTTCCTCCACGTACCACCGCCACGCAAATGCCTCCACGTACTGCGCTGCGCTGCTGCTGCTTCTTGAAAGTCGCCGCTCCTTGCTCCGGTGAGCCCGCCGCACCTCCTCTCTCTCCGTCCGTCTCCCGCGCGCGTATGCACCGCCGCCAGTCAAAAAACGAATTACAGTCACCTCCTTCTTCCTCCCTCCTCGGTGTCTCTCTCCACGGATCGCTCCCACCCCCCCTTCCTTAAATAGCCGTCCCACCCAACAGTAAACCCGTGACCTACCACCCCCTACCCCTACCCCTACCCTCACGAGAAAGCCGAAACCGACGCAGAGATTCTCTGCGTCGGTTTCGGGAAGACGACAGTGGGGTGTAGATAGCGCCTTTTGAGAAGGCGCTATCTGCGCCCCTATGTCACGGGTTTCCTCCCACGTGGATCCACGTGGACCGGGAAAACCCTTCCGTGTCCACGTGGACACTGATAGCGCCTTCGCAGAAGGCGCTATCAGTGTACATGTCCACGTCGGTCCACGTGGACATGCCGACGTGGACATGTACATTGATAGCGCCTTCTGCGAAGGCGCTATCCGATCCACGTGGACCGGGAAAACTTTCTGTTGTCCACGTGGACACTGATAGCGCCTTCGCGCTATCGGCGCTATCGCGTACATGTCCACGTCGGTCCACGTGGACATGTCGACGTGGACATGTACACTGATAGAGCCTTCTGAGAAGGCGCTATCAGTGACTCCACAAAAAAAAATTTGGCCACGTCACATGCCACGTAGATGGCGCCTTCCCACAAGGCGTTATTGCCTACCCCCGAAATAAAAAAATGTTCACCCCTATTTTCCTCATTAAAACTAAAAACATGTGTACTTTGGTGAATTTTTCCCAATTTTTAGTGCTAGGGTGGTGTGGAATCTTGCCGAGGAAGTGAGTTAGACACCATTTTTCATAACTTAAACAAATATTTTTCTATTTTCAATGGCTTTTTATTTTATTGTATTTTATTGAAATTTGCAATGACAAGACTATAGCATTTGTTTGACCAAAAAAAAATCAGCATTTATTGATCGAAAACCACCTGCTTTTTTTTTTTTGCTTACAATGACACTTTAATTTGGGTTCAAGACTTTGTTGTATTTGCAGCAAGTCACAAAATCTTTGGAATTCTAGTTAAAGGTGTGTTGTAATGTTTTAGAAATTGATTATTGAGTGTTTTTAGTTCATTAATTGTAATGTTACAAGTTTTTACTTCCCTCCAAATAATTTGGTTAATTTTGAGGTGATTTTTAAGTTAAGTCGACCGATTTCGTTATAGTACTAGTAACTATTAAGCTCGAGAGATAAATACTGTTATAAATGTTGTAAATTGAAACGAATATTAGCTATGAGTACTTTTAATTTAAGCTGTGTTGTTATCCGATTAGTTAGTATCGATATTTGAAAATAGTATTGTAAAATTTGATTCAAAATGTCTAATGGTGTAATAATAAATAAAAGTAATGTTGTGACTTTTAATTGTTGTATCAATATGTGTGCATCAATACACGCACAAAATTCAATATGCATTTAAAGGACTCTAACTACGGCGTGCCATATTGGGTGCCAAATTCGGTGAAAATAACGGGACTGAGGACTCAACAAATAAATAGTATTATTTCAACAAGCAAACGAGGTACGTGGGTCCACATGTGTGCAGTATTTGACCCCATAAAGGCTACCACCAACCCCCAAGCAATCATGTCAACATCGAAAATTCTTGAATCACCAAAGCCCACACTAGAACTCTTCCTTCTTTTTACTTTGTGGAAAAAATAGCAAAGAAAAACACACCCCACCTTATTAGTAATCGACACGCGTAGGAAATAAACGGGTTACAAGTTTTTTTTTTTTTTTTTTTTTTTTTTTTTTTTTAGTAGTCAACATCAAACAACATTAAAGTTTAGTTGGTTAAAAGAGACTAAAAGTCGGTTTTTGACAAATTTTTTTAACGAGGGTTTTTGGACAATTACTTCTTTTGCAATCGTATGTACCCTAACTAGCACTCCCAATTATCTAAGCAAGTGTTAAGATGTGTGGATCAAAATAATAGTCTCACATCGATTGAATGAAACTTCATGCTCACCTTAACTGAGATCGAAACCTTTTGATATAAAACTCATAACCTATCGAGTTGAAAGGTGTTTAAGTTGGAGACAATATCAGTACTAGAGGAGATTATAGGCTTGCAGAGAAGTGTCTACGAGGGTGGACACTTGCGGATAATGTGCCGCATGCATGAAAATTTAACATGTATCAGAGTCTATATATGATCTCCGCTAGTACTGATATTGTCCTCAACTTAATCACCTTTCAACTCATAGGTATGAGTTTTATCTCGAAAGGTCTTGGTACTATTGAAAGGGAGATAATCTGTTAAATTTTCATGCCTGCGGCACATTACTTGCAAGCACCCCACACACAACACTTCATCACGAGCCTGTGATATCTGCTAGTACCGATATTGTCCTCAACTTAACCACCTTTCAACTAATATGTATGTGGTTTTATCTCAAAAGATTTCGGTCCTAGTTAAGGGGAAATCATCACTTATATACTTCTTCGTGAAGTTTTATTTAATCGATGTGGGACTATTATTTCGGTCCACACATCTCAATACTCTACCTTGGACCGAAATTCATCCAAGGTGTTTTTTTTTCTTGATAGGTCTCAACTGCACCGTCAGCTCTGATACCATGTTAAATTTTCATGCATGTGACACGTTATCCGCAAGCAGCTCACCCACGACACTTCTCTACGAGCCTATTGTAACGGCCCAAATTAATTAAACTAGGATTAACGTTAATCTCGGAGATAATGATCGTAATTCAGGCTTTACATAGACAACTCGATCGACTCGGACATGAGAATTGAGCGTATATGTTATTGTCGAGAATATTAACGGTAATTATTAGGATTGTTATTTAGTATATTTGTTCTATTTGTAATTAATTAGAATTAGAAGTAATTAGTCAGTATAATCGCTTTTTTAATAGTCAGTAAATCTGTTTTGATAAGATAGGATCAATTAGGATCAATTAGGATCAATTAGGATCAATTAGTTGCTATTTTTATGTAAAGCATTTACTCTGTAATTTTCTATTTAAACACGCCAAAATGGTGAATAAAATTCATTCCATTCTCATTCTTTTCTCGACTTTATGGTATCGAGCCTAAATGGCTAAACCTCTCGATGATACCTCTCAGTATCGATTCTATGAGCTCTATTCGCTCACCCTCAATTCCTTCACCACCGAATCTTTCCAAAACCTTTCCATCACTTCTCACATGCTTTGAATGGAAACAATTTCCTACATGGTCCCAATCGGTGAAACTGTTCATTCGAGGCCGTGGAAAATTCGACTATCTTACAGTACCAATGCGAGACCCACTGAGAAAGATGAAGGTTCGAAAAATGGGAGGCACAGAGAATTCGATGATCATGTCTTGGCTCATAAATTCTATGGACTCGAGTGTAGGAAGAACCTATCTCTTCCTACCTACCGCTCATGACATTTGAATTTCTTGTGAACGAGACTTATTCGATCTCGGGAATGCGGGACGGTGGTTTGAGCTAAAAACTCGGCTATGGAGGCTAAAACAAGGTGAGAAAACTGTCACTCAATATTATACTTGACTTAAAAACCTTGTGGCAAGAGGTAGATATGTTCGGCGATTATGAGTGGAGTATGCGAAGGACGGGGCTTTGTTTCGAGAAAATGGTGGAAAAAGAACGTGTCTTCGAATTCCTCGTCGGCCTTAATAAGGAATTAGATGAAGTGAGAGGACGCATTCTTGGTCGTGATCCACCGCCGAGTACTAGAGAAGTCTTTGCCGAGGTCAGAAGAGAGGAGAGCCGGCGGACCGTCATGCTCGGAGGACACTCACCAGCTCCCATCGAGCCTTGTGCCCTGTTCTCTAGTCAGCCACCACGCCGCAACGACCGTCGCAGCGATAAAGACCGGCCAATCTGCGAGCATTGCAACAAGCCAGGGCATGTTAAGGCCAAATGTTGGAAGCTGGCATGGAAAGCCAGCGAGAACCCTTCATCTAACCGGAATCCTCGTGATTCAAAGGGTTTTCATGCCTCATCCGAAGACACTTCCAAAGAGCCGAAATCGCCTCGAGACGTCTCGCCTTCAAAAAGAACAATAGAGCAATTGTATCAACTAATGAGTTCTCATTCAATTGTATCCAACACTCCTAACTCATCATCTTACATTGCCTCTTCTTCTTTAGCTCAAAAAGGTACTTACCCTACAACTTTCACAAATTTCAAAATTAAACCCTTGGATCATAGATTCAGGGGCAACCGATCATATGACTAGTAGTTCCTTCATATTCTCTTCATATTATCCTTTATCTGGAAATTTGAAAGTTAAAATTGCCGATGGTTCTCTAACCTCTATTGCTGGAAAAGGCTCTATTATTATGTCTCCATCTCTTACATTACTAAATGTCCTACATGTTCCAAAGATTTCTTGCAATCTCATCTCTCGTTAGTCGTATTATTCATGATTGCAAATGTATTGCTACAATAACATTTCTTTGGATTTGAATTTCAGGACCCTTGTTCGGGGAAGATGATTGGCAATGCTAAGGAAGTTGATGGACTCTATCACTTGGTCTCGGAAAATCCTTCGAGATGAACAAGTTCGAAACCAAGATGTTTAACTACCTTGTCTTGCGAGAATGACATAATGTTGTGGCATTATAGGTTAGGCCATCCCAGTTTAATTACTTGAAATATTTGTTTCTAAATCTTTTTAAAAATAAAGACATTTCATCTTTTTGTGTGAAGTTTGTGAGTTGGCAAAACATCATAGATCTGTTTATCCTTCTTTGAAGTATATGCCATCAAAACCTTTTTCACTCGTGCATAGTGATATTTGGGGTCCTTCAAGAGTAAAAATTGCCTCGGGCTCTAGATGGTTCATCACATTCATTGATGATCACACTAGAGTCACATGGATTTATCTTCTAAAGGAAAAATCCGAGGCCGCAAATGTTTTCAAAAATTTTCACTCTTTGATTAATACTCAGTTTCATACTAATATTCAAGCTCTTAGAACCGATAATGGCCGAGAATATTTTAATGCAATCTTAGGTGATTTTTTGAAAGAAAAAGAAATTATTCATCACAGTTCTTGCGTTGATACTCCCCAACAAAATGGAGTGGCTGAGAGGAAAAATAGGCATTTATTAGAGGTGTCTAGGGCGTTATTATTTGCTATGAATGTTCCTAATCGTTTTTGGAATGAAGCGCTCTTAACTGCAGCTTATCTGATTAATCGAATGCCTACAAGAGTTCTTAATTACATCACTCCTTTGCAAGCACTAAAGAATATGTTTCCTGAAAATAGATCGTTCACTGATTTAACACCTAAAATTTTTGGTTGCATTGCTTTTGTTCATATACATGGCCATAATAGAGGAAAGCTTGATCCCCGGGCACATAAATGCATATTTCTTGGTTTTTCACCAACACAAAAAGGGTATAAATGTTTTGATCCTAAATCTGGAAAATATTACGTGAGTATGGATGTCACTTTTTTTGAAAAACAACCTTTTTTTGAAAAAAACTCAATTCGGGGAGAATGATTACGAAATGAGTTTTTGGGAACAAATATCTTTGCCAAAATCGGTTGAAAATAGTTCGGTGGAATCAATTATTTCGTAACTAATCCTAGGATTTCACAACCTATAAATTCACAACCTCGTGAGACCCGGTAGAAAACAACTTGGAACCACCTACGAACTTCGTGTTTATTCTAAAAGGAGGACTCAACCAAGTAATATTCCACCAAACTCCCGAGGTGGGCCAATCATCGGACTCGACCGAGGTCCAAGGTACGACGCTTCTTTCTCCTACTTCTCTTCCAAATTTAGAACCTTCTACGATTTCTTTGAACCCATAGCCTTACGCAAAGGTGTCGATCATGTACCACAAAACATCCAATATCCAATTTCGTATCTTATCATAAGCTCTCACCGATTTCAAAGCCTTTTCCACCAGGATTATGGATGATGAACTACCTAAGTCGATACATGAAGCTCTAGAGATTCCGAGATGGAGAGAGGCGGTCTTTGAGGAGTTGAAGGCCCCAAGAAGAATGACACGTGGGATCTTACCTCTTTACCCGAAGGAAAAAAATGTGTAGGCGGCAAGTGGGTGTTTACCATAAAATACCATGCGATGGCTCGGTTGAGAGATACAAGGCTCGACTCGTAGCACGAGGCTTCACTCGACATACGGCCTTGACTACGAGGAAACCTTCGCTCCCGTGGCCAAACTAAACACCGTACGTGTTCTTCTCTCGTTAGCCGCTAATCTGGATTGGCCTCTCAGACAGTTTGATGTGAAGAACGCGTTCTTAAACGGCGAGCTAGAGGAGGAGGTGTATATGGAAGCTCCACCAGGCTTTGATGAGCTAAAGAAGGATGGCATAGTATGTAAGCTAAAGAAATCCATATATGGATTGAAACAATCTCCGAGGGCATGGTTCGAAAGATTCACGAGAACTGTGAAACAATGTGGTTACACTCAAGCTCATTCGAGATCATACGATGTTCTACAAACACAATCATGGTAAAATTGCTATTTTAATTGTGTATGTAGATGACATTGTGATGACGGAGATGACATAGTAGAGTTGGAGTCACCGAAGAACTTCTTATCCAACCAGCTTTGAAATCAAAGATCTAGGACAACTCAAATATTTTCTTGGAATGGAGGTGGCTAGATCCTCAAAAGGAATAGTTATCTCACAAAGAAAATATGTTCTTGATCTCTTGAAAGAGACCGGATTACTCGGATGTAAACCAAAGGTGGCAACTCCCGTCGATCCGAATCGAAACTCGAAAAAGAAGATGGTGCTTGAGGTTTGTGGACAAGAACCGTATCGTGTCTGGTGGGGAAGCTAATTTATTTGGCGCATACAAGGCCGAGATATTGCGTTTGCGATGTGAGCTTGGTTAGTCGGTTTATGCATTGTCCATCGAAAAACACTCAAAGGTCGTTCATCGGATTCTTCATTACTTGAAAGGAAGCCGGGTAAAGGAATTATGTTTTCAAAGAATGGGAGCCGAAGAGTGGAGATCTTCACCGATGCCGATTGGGGCGGAAGTTCTACGACAGAGATCTACCACCGGCTATTGCTCCTTTATCTCTGGGGCAACTTAGTTACTTGGAGGAGCAAGAAACAACCGGTTGTTTCTCGAAAGCGATCTGAGTCCGAGTTCGAGCTATGGCTCAAGGAGTATGTGAGTTGTTATGGCTTCGGAAGATCTTAGAGGAGCTGAAGGTTGAAGGAGATAAACCGATGAGGTTGTATCTTTGCGACAACAAATCGACAATCAATATTGCTCGGAATCCCAAGCAAAGATGACCGGACAAAACATGTCGAAATAGATCGACATTTCATCAAGGAGAAACTGGAAAACGGCGATATCTCGCATACCCTTTGTTCCATCATCCGAGCGGCTCGATGTTCTTACTAAGGGACTTTTTTACTTGCTATGTTCGAAGGGTTTCTATCCAAGTTGGGAATGATCGATATCTATTCTCCAAACTTGAGGAGGGTGTCGAGAATATTAACAAGAATTATTAGGATTGTTATTTAGTATATTTATTCTATTTGTAATTAATTAGAATTAGAAGTAATTAGTTGTATAATCAGTTTTTAATAGTCAGTAAATCTGTTTTGATAAGATAGGATCAATTAGGATCAATTAGGATCAATTAGGATCAATTAGGATCAATTAGTTTTTTTTATGTAAAGCATTTACTCTGTAATTTTCTATTTAAACACGCCAAAATGGCTGAATAAAATTCATTCCATTCTGTCATTCTTTTCTGACTTTAGTTATTTATGAGTTATGTTTGTCTATATTGCGATGTTTAAAATTATTATTTATCATATTGCATTGCACGTGTGTTATATGTCGTCATGCAAGATGTATGACAGGTGTTTGCCTCGAAATGCACGCGTAGGCGCAGGCACAGGGTGTCAGGTAGTCGGGCGTTAGTGGGACCACTAATGTGTCAACGATGAAACTAAATACACTAACCACATGAATTGAAGTGTCTAATTTTGTAAATTTAATTTATATGGATTATTGAGACTATAGTTTGGACAAACAAATTGGAGACTATTAATTTGCATGGAGATGATGAAGATGTGAAGGAATCATAGGCTAAATAGTAACTAGTGAGTGGAGACGTGCATTCTTCATGTGAGACAAGTGGCATTGAGTGAGGACATATTTTCTAGTAATTAACTTAGTCAAATTAAGGATTTGCTTAATTAATCAAGTTGCTAATTAATCTAAGTATATAAAAGATAAACTTTGATTTTCATGCAAACAAGATAAGAAAAATTCAGAACTTTTGAGAGCAAAGAAAGATAAAATATGCTGAATTTTTTGGTCTTCAAAAGTACCTAAGCTTGGAGGATCAAATACAAAGGATTAAACAATAGGTAACAACTTCTACTCCTCATTCATTTCGATTTCGAAAAAAATGTTTCCATGCATAACCAAGAGGTGTTGAATGGTTTTGACTTTTTGATTTCTTATTTTTCTAAGGTTGAAGATGAATCATAAATATCTCATATAACTTTGGTGTCAAAAGAATTAAGCCAAACTTGCTAGTAAAACCAATTATATACATGAAAAATTAGCCAAATTTTGAAAGGGCATAACTTCCTCAATACTTATCGAATTAGGCTGATCTTTTAATGTTATTCTTGAGTATATTAGATAATTTATGACAAAGAATCACAAGTTTTAGAGCTATATATTGGGAGAAATACTTTTTACAATCTTGCTGGTCGGATTTGTTTCAAATTTGAGCTATTTTGGTAGAATTGCGATATTTTTTCGTTTTAAATTGGAATTTTGCAAACCAAACCTTTTCGAAAATTTAAGACAGAGACCAGCAACCGTTTCCTGGGAAGTTTTGAGATTCGAATGTTTTCATGCCCAAAAATACGCTGCAACATAGAACAAAAATTGAAACTTTCTTTAGTCTTTAAGGGCCGATTTGTGAAGATCAATTTAAAACCTATTCAACCAATCTGAATACATGATAAATACACTTAATTGACTTCAGGGACTAATGGGACCATAGCTTGGGTATCGGGGAGCTAGGCAGGGTCAGATTTAGGAGTCCGGGGAAGTCGAAATGCGTTTTAAGGTGCGTAAAACCCAATTGAAAATCACTTTGAGTATTTATTTGACTTCACTGCTGTTTTATTTTATCCAGTTCAATATATTCATGTTCTACTCCTTATTCACTTTAGTTATCTATGCATATATTATTGTTTTGAACAGACAGTTGAGTTTACTCCCGCCGGGTATTTCGTTGTGTGTTCATGGCATGCTAGGCCATAACATGTGTATCAGGGGTCCTCGGTGAGTGAAGACCTGAGCTACTTTGTCAGGACATGTGTTGCCGCGTCGTGGGTCTATGTTGCCTACTGATAGGACCAGGTAATGGGCCAGTCGTGTGCGCCTACTAGAGAGATCCTGGGGAGGGAATCCAAAGTATGGTCTAGTATGACCGGGAAGGGCACAAAAATTTGTGCTCTATTGTTATTTACGCATGCGATGATCCATTTACAGTTGCATGTTTACATTCCACATTTTTATTTAACAGTATTTATGGATTTCCTTTACTTTATCATATGAACGCTCAGTAAATTTTCTTGGGATTTTTCTCGTTGGACTCGTCATCTATTTTTTTGTGATGATCGAGTGTATATCCTTCTACGAGTAAAGGTAAGCGGATTCTTGACGACTATCTCTGAGCTCGTCCACTGTTCGGCACACTATAGTCGTAGGTGTTTATCTTCATATTTTGTTATATATTTTTGGTTTATGGGAGACTTGTGAGACACTCGTATTTGTATATATTTACTTTTGTCGCCATACATAAAGTGTACTCTATTCCGAGTTTTTCACAATAGGATTGATGCTTTATATGACTTGAAAGTTAATAAAAATCCATGTTTATGTTTACTTTAAGACTTCCACTGTAAATTACTGGTTATCTACTAGCAACTCTGTAAAACACAAGCCACACTTGTAAATGGTTAATTTTAACTAAAAGACTATAAATCTTAATAAATAATATAGAGAATACGACGACGAGCACGCATACATATAGCGCTGACGTGGCATTGGCGTCGACAAGGCTGCGCGACCAGTGTAGCAGCTCACCTGGAGCCCTCGGGGCGCGGGGCCGCCACACCTATGATCTTCATCAGTCCTGATATTGTCTTCAACTTAACCACATTTCAACTCATAGGTGTAGATTTTTATCTCAAAAGGTTGTGGTACTATTAGGAGGGAGATAATCACTTATGTATTTATTTAAGAACTCATATTTAATAAATGTGAGACTAAATTTTTCATTCCACACATCTTCAATACTCCACCTTAGACCGAAATTCATCCAAGATGTTTTTTCTTTTCTCGATAGGTCCCAACCGAACTATCGGCTTTGATACCATGTTAAATCTTCATGCCTGCTACACATTATCTGCAAGCGCCCACCCATGACACTTCTCTACGAGCCTATGATCTCCGCTAGTATCGATATTGTCCTCAACTTAACCACCTTTCAACTTATAGGTATGAGGTTTTATCTCGAAAGATCTTGGTACTATTAGAAGGGAGATAATCACTTGTATACTTCGTTACAAATTTCTTTTAATCGATGTGTGATTATTACTTCGGTCCACACATCTCAACTCTCCACCTTGAACCGAAACCCATCCAAGGGATTTTTTTTCTTGATAGGTCCCAACCTAACTGTCGACTCTAATACCATGTAAAATTTTTCATAGTGGGCTTGCCCGCACACGCAATTAAAAGCCCTTAGATCTCCGCCAACACTGATATTTTCCCTAACTTAACCACCTTCAACTCTTATGTGGAGTTTAAACTAGAAAAACCTCAATATTATTAGAAGGGAAATAATTTGTTAAATTCTCATGCCTACAGCACATTATCCGTATGCGCCCAACCATGACACTTCTCTGCGAGCCTATAATCTCCTGGCTGCACCGCACATGCATTCGCGAGCCTGTTGATCTCTGCCACCACTGATATTGTCCCAAATTTAACCACTTTTCAACTCATAGGTGTGGAGTTTTATCTTAAAAAGCCATAGTACTATTAAGAGAGAGACAATAATTCATGTACTTCTTTATGAAGTCATATCTAATCGATGTAAGACTAAACATTTCGGTCCACACATCTTCAACAACAAGGTACATAAACATGCGCCAAAACATCTATGGTGAGACGGATGTGGCATGAATACTTGTCAAAAGACAAAATTTGGAGGGATCGTGCGTTCATCTCTAGTTGAAGTAAAAAAAAATCTTGTACTTTATAAGTTATATCAATTATATTCTAACCTTTGAGATTTATCAACTATATCCTAACTTTTAAAATTTAGTATTAATTTTATCTTTAATTAATTTGGAGCATTTTTTCTTCAAAATCAACTTAATCTTCTAATCTTATCTTTTCATAATCACTCTCGACCCATTGATCAATTTATATTGAGATTTTTTAAGTGTCATGTTTAAATTAATTCTGTGATGGGGACTCACAAAAATAATAATTTATAATGAAAGATAACTCTAGTTAGCTAGTTCAAATTTAACTATTCATAGATCATCAATTATAAATTGAAATCATGTGTATCTACATATGAATGACTTAAACCTAATTAACTAGAAGGTTACTCATAGTTGTTTAATTTTGAAAGAAGAGTTATACGTACTTAGAAGATACATGTATGTGATTGAGTAGGCATATCATATATATATATACAAATATGTGTTTTACCTACATAAATATTGTTTAAAATAACTAGGAACTAAAGTTAGAAAAATAAACAAACATATAACTAAAAGGAGAACAAGAGAAAAGATGAAAGAAATATGAGAACTTTCATTCCATTTTGGTGTGTCTCATTACATGGATATCATTCCTTTATATAACCTATTTGGTCATAATGAGAAGAAGACCAAATTACACAAGTTACGCTTACATATAGTACAAGAATAAATTACATGAAGTACATGGGTGTTACAAGTATTAATTATATTATGGTGGAATGCAATGAGTATTTGAGACAAGAAGAGTCATCCATTTTGCTATTACATTTACAGTACTCCCTCTTGAATGACATTGGTTGAGAGAATTAATATGCCTCATTGAAAGCTCTACTAAAAAACCGTGTGAGAAAAATAAATCCAAAAAATGAAAAATAGTACATTGTTCTCATGATTCTTGATATAGAATATGTTATTGTTAGGACTACAGCGACGGCCTTGCCGCCCCGGGGTGACGTGTCTCCGTGTACGCCTTGCCTAGTGGGCCTAACTACACGTGTCCAACACCTGCCCGTCCTCCTATTAGCTCGAAGTTCGTTTCCATGTGTGTTTCATTAAATTTGTTAGTGAATTATCATTATTTTCTAAGTATTTAAATATTTGTTAAGTTCAATAATTTATGGTTTATTCAAATCCTAATCATATTAGTGAGTTGTATTTTACAAGTTAACATAAATCAGCAGAAGCGTTAATTGATACAATTAGGTAAGGTAATTTACTATGGTAAACATTATTCATAAGAGCAAATCCTACTGTGGAAAACCCGAAAAAGTACTATGTATATAAGCGATAGTACCATAAAACATGGTATATACATGTACACGTCATCTCAAATCTACCAATACCCAAAATAATACAAAAATATCAAAATAATATAAACACCAACGAGTATGTCCAAGACTGTCATCAAAAAGATATAGTCGCCTAAGATTGTCCTTTACCGCTACTCGCAGAAAGATCTGCACTCAATCACCCAACAAATACAGTGACGAGTCCAGTGAGTAAATTCCCAAGAGAAGTCCACACAATATGTAGCAAGAAAACAAATAAAACTACAAGACATGCAAGTATGCTATCTGACAACATAAATACATACTTCTATGACTGTAGGGCAATACAAAAGATTCAAGCAGCATACAATAATAGTAATACAACACAACATAAAATAATCAAACAAAGTAGCAGTTAACGAGGTAAACGAGAACGTAAACATTCAACAGCTAAGTCAATATGCACATAAATGTCTTTGATGAAAATCCAAGGATGTATCGCGTGTAGCAGACTATACCATGCTTCCGAGCTAAGGGTCTATCATGTGGGCTCCTCCGACAACCTATACAATCCCGTTTCCTTAGTCTTCGTGGCGCTGGCCAAATCCGTTGAGTCACCGACACGTGCATCTGAGTGCAACTCGGGTCGCAATTCACCGAGGGCATGATCAGACGTGCTATGGTATAGTGTACCCAAGTCCGTCCACACAACCCGATGTAAAAACCTTGATAACCAATCAATCAGTTAGACAAACCAGTAAAATAAACAGTTCGTCACCCATCACATGCACATGAAAAATGAACCGAATTCTGTGAAGCATTCTCAAGGGTTTACGCACCTCAATCCGCACTCCGACTTCTCCGGACTCCCGAATCCGACCTGACTAGCTCTCCGATACCCGAGCTACGGTCCACTAAGTCCCTGAAGTCCAATTTTACATGTTTAGTATGTTTATAAGTGTTTAGGATATGTATTAAGTCAAAAATCCCAAAACAACCCCTTTAAATTTAGTTTATGTTTGTCGTTAGCGCGCTATGGGAATGATGTAGCGCGCTATGTAATGGTAGCGCGCTATGAAAATGATGTAGCGCGCTTCTGTTCTTCATCCTGAAGAACAATTGGAAACCCAGAACGATTAGCGCGCTAACCGTTCCAGGTAGCGCGCTACGTGGTCTCAGGGATAAAATTCTCAAGTCGAGAATTCTGTATTTCCCTTCCAATTTGGCTACCTAAACCTGGTTTATACCCTCTCTATATCAATCAACTTCAAAACAGTAACCAAAACAAACAACCTCAGAACATCAATTTGCACTAAATGTCACAAAAATGGGTTTAAATGAAAGTGTAGATGATGGAGAAGATGATTACCTTGGTTTGAATCCTCAAATTGACCTCCATGGTGGTTGAATTCCAGCTCGAATTCTCCTCTAATTCTCGATTTTTCCCTGGTCTTGCATGAATTTATGTGGTTGAAGTAAAAACTCCACTAACATTGGTTTATATATGTTTGGTTGGAATCAAATGTGCATACGTATCCCGAGGATTATCTTGTGGTCTCATTTCATGCGTCCCACACCACTTGATGACTCTAATAACACACTCCCTTCCTTGTTTCTTTCATTATGATCATCTAGATGTCCATCTTATGGTCCTCCTTATTTAGTTCAAATTATAGGCTTATTATTTATTTGATTTATGTACCTCACATTTAGCCTTATTAACCTATATGGTTAGTGTTTTATTTATCAAAATTAACCAACTTATGGTCCCACTACCTTCGACTACCCGGTACCCGGTGTCTCGCGTCTTGACACGCATTTCGAGGCACATCATAGCCTATTGTTTTAATTTGAATTTACTTAGCCTATGGTTACATTACCCATTTTAGTTGATTAATTAGTCGTCTTAACGTGAATTAATCGAGTTTCCTAGTGTACCCATAATTTGCCTACTCGATACCCGCGTTGACATACCTTTCGAGGCAAACACCCGTCACACCAACTCGCCCGATAACAACGTACACACATGTAGTGCAATATAATAATAATAATTTTAAACACCACATAAACAACCATCATCCATAAATTACATATTCCATCGATTCTCGTGTCCGAGTCAACCAAGTTGTCCACGTAACACCCGAATTATGACTGTTAATCCCCGAGATTAACTCTAATATTAGTTTTAATTAATTTAGGCCATCGCAACTACCTCATTAAAAACCTTGAAAAAACATGTGGGATAAAACCATTCCGAAGGAAAAAAAAAGTACACTACACTCTTCAATTTTGATATGGAGTATTAATATTGCTAGGACTGCCTCATTATAAATCTTGCTAGGAAAACTCAATGGAATAAAACCATAGTGAATAGGGAAAAGAGGAATAAAACCATAGTGAAGGGGAAAAGAGTGCAATGCACAAATTAATAACTCCTTTTGATTCTCCCCTCATGCATGTTGACATGAATGAAACTTCTTCTATTATATTTATAGTTTTCATTAATGCATATGTATGAACAAATTCTTAAAGGGTGTGATTCATGAACTTCATCTATTATATTTATAGTTGTAATTAATGCATATATATAAATAAATTCTTAAAGGGTGTGACGATAAATTGAAGAGAATGACGTGTGGACATATATTATGAAAAAAAAGCACTCAAATTAGTTGAAGGTAGAATTGATACTAACTCAAAAAGACCATTAGGATATAATGCCTTGATAAATTCTAAAAGTTACGATATAATTAAAATACTTGTAAGAGTTATGATATTTTTTATATCATTAAGCCAAAAAATATCACCAAAAAAAAAGTATCATAGGTATGCAATATATATTAAGATGGCCGCTAAGGGCACCCCACCTTTTCATGAAGGCACCCAGTTAATGTGGGCACAAACCAATTTACCTGGGGCACCCAAAAATTAGACCCAAAATACCCAAAATACCCCTCGTGCAAACCTCTCGCACCCCACCACCCCCACCACCACCTTCACCGAACTCCTTGTGGAAGAATCCATTTGTTTTGAACCGACCAGTGAGAGGAATCCCCGAAATCGTGTTTTCCGTCCCTCGCCGTGTGTTTCTCCTTCGTTGTATGAGTTTTTTGCAGTTTGTAGGGTCGGGGTGTGAGCCGATTTCGTCTCCAAATTAGGGCTCGGTTGAAGATCGTCGAACACACAGATTTTGCGCGAAATCGATCGTTTGAAGGTACGTTTATAGTATAATTAAGTTACATTTGGTAGAGTAGTTGTAATGTGTGTGTGGCGGTTTGTAGAATGGTAAAAAAATTGGGAAATCGCGGTTCTCGGCAACACAGGCCAGAGACTGTGTTAACTGTCTCGGCCAAGCATGGCCGAGACAGAAGCTAAATTTTAGGAAACTCGCAGTCTCGGCCACGAAGGCCGGAAGAGTTCACAGTGTCTCGGTTACGCATGGCCGAGAATACTTCAGCTATCTCGGCCGAGACATGACGAGAGCTACAATTAGTGATAGGTAATGTGGCGTCGGTGGTGTACAACCGAGAATTTTCTCCTACTCTCGGTTGTACACTGGCGAGAGGGTTAGAGTAGGCTCGGTCGTGATAGGACGAGAGTAAGGCGAATTGAAATGGTCAATCCATCTCGGTGGTGTACAACCGAGAACTTTCTATTGGACTCGGTTTTACACTGCCGATATATTGGACTCCTTGTCGGTCATGGGTGACCGAAAATATGGGTTGTTTCACGAACCTGCTTGACCGAGACATCAGAAATGGATGAATTTGAACATTTTTTTTTGTAAATTTATTTTGGGTTCTGTTCCATGTGCTTATATGTTGTACTGTTTTCAGGTATGGCTCGTCCGAAGGTACCGGTGACTAGGGAGGAGGCTGGTGTTGAGGTGTCGAGGCCTAACCGGGGGCGAGGTGGCCGGAGACCCCCGACAGCATTGTACCGGAAAGAGAAAGAGAAGGAGAATGAGGATGTTAAGGGAAAGGCGAAGGTAGATGGTTCGAACATCGATGCTGGGCGACCTGAGGATCTTGTTGTTGCCCGAGGGGAAGAGGAGGGGCATGCATCGGAGTCTAGTAGCAGTGACTCATAAGCGGCGGGGAACACGATAGAAACTGATCGTAATGTGGGCGGGAGTAGTAGTGGTGGAGCTGGCCATAATGAAGGAGAGCCAGAAGTGCCTGTTGAAGTGCGTGCTCCATTCCCCGGTGGTCCTATAGACGGGGCGTTGTTGAAGAGCTTTAAGGATCATGTCGCGTTATCGATTTGGGGCAATGAGGTAATTTCAATTTCATTGAACGAAGTAACTTAATACTCATGGTTTTCACAAAATGACGAGATGTATTTATTTGTTGCAGGAGCGTCCCGTTCTCAAGTGTATCAATCACGGAGCTCAGATACAAGAATGGGATTTACAGTCGTGCCACCGGACACGCGGGACTTCAGAGGATTATTCAGCGCTCCGGGTTGAATACGCTGATAGACTGTTCATACCGCAAGGCTAACAAGGAGGTGATCTCTGCATTTGTGGAGCGGTGGCAGCCGGAGACGAACACATTTCACTTACCTTTTGGTGAAATGTCTATCTCATTATAGGATGTGAGCTTCCTCCTGAAGATTCCTGTGACGGGCAAAGTTGTGGCAGTGGAGAACTTTGCGAGGTACACGGAGGAATCTCGCTCGGACGCTATTAAGATGGTCTCGAACCTACTTGGGGTTAGCGTCGAGGAGGCTGAGGAGGAGGTGAATATCAGCAAGGGGCTCACAGTGCGCAAATGTTGGTTGAAGAGTCGATGGTGGCCCAAAGCTGGTTCGAGACCCGAACTTATCCTCCCGTGGAATGCACCGCCCGAGGTACTGTTGTACCTTTTGTCCCGCACTCTATTTGCCGATAAGAGTGGGTCTCGGTGTCGATCGCGGCTGCTGAAGCTTCTTGAAGACTTGGACGACGTGGGAAAGTACGCATGGGGTGCGGCTGCGTTGGCCTACTTGTATCGACACTTGAGGTCCGCCACGAGAGTGCAAGTGTCTCAGATTGCTGGCTACCTCACATTGCTTGAGGTTTGTTATAAAATAGACTTAATTTCTTTTTTGTATAATAATTACGCCAACTTGCATTTGTGGACTAACTAACATTGTATGTATTTGCAGGGATGGGTGTACGACCATTTCAAACTTGGTCTCGCCACACCCGATGCGAAGTACATGGACTACGTGCACCCTCGTGTCTGCAGATGGATTCAAAAGCACGAGACGATGGTGAATGTTGACAAGCTCGGGTCCATTAGGAGAACCTTGGATAGGTTGCGCCCAAGTGAGGTGAGATGGTTATCCATATCCTCTGATGATTGATGTTTTAGTAATTTTTTTTGCTAACAAAGGTTGTTGCATTTTGATTAGGTCACTTGGGACCCATATGTGAATTTCAGGGAAAATGGAGTTGTGCACGCGATGGCCTTTTATAGTGGGACGATCAAGTACATGGATGTGATGGAGCCCTACCACCCGGAGAGGATTCTGAGACAGTTTAGCCATGTGCAATCTATACCAGATCCTCCGTACCGTCCATTGGAAGCACACCGAGGGCCATCTGCGAACAAGTACTCGGTCAAGTATGGGTTCCAACAAGACAATTGGGAGCGATGGAGGAACCATTTGTTGGCTCCTGAAGTTCGTGGCGACAAGGCAGAATTTGAGTTTTTGGCTACACCAGACTACCTGCCTTGGTTCCTCAAAGTGTCTCATCCCGTGATCACCAATCCGAGCCTTCAGGACCACGACATGGTCGCGACAACCATCGCAGACAACGAGCTACTTGGGGTATTTCAATGGTTATATGTATTATGCATGTCTTATTCATCCCGATATGTTTTACATTAACACTAACCCGATTATTTCATCAGCGTAATAGGCGTGCGTTGGACGCGGCATTGCGATGGATGGACCTCCCGCCGGAGTTGTGTACAATTGAGTCTGCGAGGACAATGGCGAGTGACATCGTCAATTTTCTTTCGGGGAGGAGTATAGGTCCCACCACCACGAGTACGACTCCGGCGACCGCAACCGGCACAACCGCCACATCCGGCCCTACCGAAGCGAGGCCGCGGCGATCCCAAAGATGGTAGCACTTCCACACACTCCACCCCGCCACAGCTTTCGCCCGCCACGGCCGATGCTCGCCTCCGAAGAGAATGCTTGGGAAGGAGTATCAAAGGAAGAATCTGAAGAAACCAAAGCAATGACCAAACGGGGATGGGGAACATAGACATTCTTTTCATTGTTTGGCCGAGACTAGTTCATTAATGTTTGCTGAGACAGTTTTATGACAGTTTTATGACAGCTTCGTACGATTGTTATACATTACTTGATGTTTTATGATAGTTGGATTATGAATACTTGTTGGTTGATGATTGATTTATGATGTTTTATGATAGTTGGTTGATGATTGATTTATGATGTTTTATGATAGTTGGTTGATGAGTACTTGTTGATTGATGATTGATTTATGATGTTTTATGATAGTTGGTTGATGAGTACTTGTTGGTTGATGAGTGATTTATGATAGTTTGGCGAAGTTGATTAATTTTTGTTGTCACTGTTTGGACATTGTGCTACTTTACTTGTTGTTTTACATTGCATATAGTTGTATTTTGGTCTATTTTGTTATAGGATACTTGTTTTTTTTTTGATTATGAGGGTGTCTCGGTCAAGCAGGGCCGACACTCATGTGGAATTGTCGGTACTGAACAACCGACACATATGTTGGATTCACGGTGTTACCTGGCCGAGAATCTCGGTGGATCCTTTATTTAAATATGTGTCGGTCACTGATGGCCGAAACCTTTCGAAGACTGTCGGTGACTCGTCACCGACATCATACAGGGAGTTCGTGACCAACATCCTCTCCACGTGTCAATTCATCTCTAATTAGCCTAAGCGCCCGTTGAGAGACATAACCACGCAATCGTCAATACAACTCATCAATGTACTCATGTTGGACCACATTCAAACTTAGCTCAAACGATGCCTTGATATTGTTGTGTTGGATTCTAAGGAGGCCATCAACCACATTCCACAAAGTCTCAAAATTGGCCTGACTGTTCCCAAGGTGTAGCTTCAGAATGGAATGCGCAGACTCCACCCTCTGCGTTGTCGTTTCCCCAAAATGCATAATTCTATTTGTCCAAGCGGAGACAAATTTCTCCTTGTAGTTCTTTAACCATGTGTTGTCCAAGTACGCAGTAAGACCCTTGACATTCCCAAACTCACAACGCAGGTCATTCATCATAACTTCGAATAAGGCCTCCGAGTTGGCATACATCACGCTCGTCCACCTATCCATAAAACGCGCAAAACCATCGTTCTCCCCAAACATCTTCTTAGTCTTGGCCAATACTACTTTGTTGATGTGCCAAGAGCAAAGGAGGTGAGACGATGACGGAAAAACTTCTTCTATGGCACTAATAAGGGCTAAGTCCCTATCGGTAACAAACACGTCAGGTTTAGGCCACCCATCCAATATGGATCTCAAGTTCTCAAGTGCCCAAACATAATTCCCATGACTCTCTGATGATATGAATGCAAACCCAACGGAGAACGTCAAGTGCATAGAAGTGATGCCAACAATCTCCAACAAAGGCATTCGGTACCTATTTGTCTTGTACGTGCAATCCATCAAAATTACCGATGAGAAACACCTTAGCAACTTTATTGAGTCGGGATGTGACCAAAATAAGTCGGTGACAACATTCGTAACGGGATGCTTCCTATGCCAGGACATCCACTTATTCTTCTCCAAGATGTGCAATATTTGTTGCATTTGAGTCCTCCCACCCGCATCCTCATTTCGGACTTTTTGTCTTGCATTATATATTGTCCTCATTGTCGATACGTTTCTAACATCTCTTTGCTTCAACGTATTTAGGATGTCTCTTGGCTTCACATTCCCCTTTGTCATTTGCCCCACAACCTCTTGCTCCCCCTAATCCAATCTTTCGGCAAATAAATGGCCGTCCAAGTTTTTTGCGGGCTCGTGATTGTGCCTCCCACATATTACTGTGACATACCACAAGGAGTCAGCATTTTCCTTTACGTTGATAAGGAAAGGGCATCCACATTTCTTCGTACCAGTTTGGGTCCTCGCCTTTTCCTCTTCTTCATCATTTCTTGCTTTCAGAGAAATTTTGGCCGCTTTCCCCTTCCCTACCCTTTGAGACATTCTCTTATATGTTCCAGACCTCTCACACGCAAGTTTCACCCTCCCCCTGCGCTTAATGCCCCCGGCATCAGAGTGCTTTGTCACTAGCACAAACATGTTCTCACGGCCTATCATTTGAAGCCATGAAATAGCCGCTTCTCTAGAGGGGAATGGCCTACAAGGTGTAAACGTGTCCTTGTAGTCTGGAAATAGGGTAGAAACCGGCATTACCTGCAATACAAACAGTGTAACATTATAATCAACCAAAATGTACAGCACAATCACAAAAAAACCCCAAAAAACAGGTTCTCGGTTGTACAGGTCCGATACTTTTTTCCGCGTCTCGCTCACGTACGACCGAGAGTTACAAAGTATCTCGGTCGTACCATATCGTGACCTACGTACACCTCTCGGTCCTCTATGACCGAGACATTTCAATATATCTCGGTCCTGCGAGGCCGAAACAATCGCGCACATCGACAGAAACTTCGGATAACCTCATAAAAAACACAATAAATTCGCAAAATTACCTCAAGTTCAACCTCATCTTGCACCGTAGCAGTACAATCCTCCATTATATAGTGGAAACAAGTTCGGATTTGAGGAAATTACAAACCCTACGTTGACAAACAAATCATCATTTTCACAGTTTACCAACTAAACAGTTTTAAGAAACCATCATATGGTTGTCAAACATTGTTACCTCGTCGTTTGGATGATGTCAATCCGCAAGAATCGATAAACGCTCGCCAAACGCAATGTGGCTTTGTGGTTCAAGCTTGGTGGTGGGGTGCCATTTTTCTTTGTCAAAATGATTTGTGGGGTTTGAATCATTATATATACAGGGGCAAAATGGTCTTTTCCAGTTTTGATGGAATTTTTACAAATAATTTGGGTGCCTTCATGAAAAGGTGGGGTGCCCTTAGCGGCCCTCTATATTAAAGGCATCTCGTTATATTGTACGTAGGTTTTAACCAAGCCAACTAATGTAGCTGCTACGGTACTAGATATTAGTAGGGTATTCTTTACATAACCAACAAGTCTTTTTTTTTTTCCCAAAAAAAAAGTTAATTAGTTATTCAAAGTCCTCATTTTAGATGCGAAAGATAAGAAAATCATGAGCCAGGCTATACGCACCCCACCGCCACCGTTTACTTAACGCATTCCAGCAAAAAAAGTCAAACTTAAAAAAAAAATTCAATTCTACTGCAAAATGACCCTTATGCCCCTCACTGCGATTAGTGCACCTCGCCACCCTTTTCCTCTAATTTTATGCACTCCACCATCATCAAGTGGTTTGACCTCGCAAATTCAAATATCTAGTTAGATAGTCGGTTAGAGCCTGCCAAACCTTTAGTTAGAGAGTTGGTCAAAGCCTGTCATACCTTTAATTGGAGAGTCAGTCAGAACCTACCAAACCTTTAAGTCAGTAGTTGTCTACCAAATTCTACGAAAGAGATTCGGTTGGACAACACCGAACCTAGAATATTAGTCTCGGTTACATGTCGTCGAACCTAAAATTATCTCAATCACAATTTCGGAGTGGGGTGCTTCGATTAAAATGTCGAGGTGCCCTTATAAATTAAAATTTGAATTTGGTTTGCACTCCAAATTTGGGTGCCTTTATGAAAACGTGGGGGTGCGCTCAAAATCATTTTGGTTGCCCGATTCAACTTGTACCAGGCTTAATTAATGTACGGAATTTACTCGAACTATAATATTATACTTTATTTTTTTATTATTATATCAGTACATTTTCTCAATATAGAAATAAAATGGAAAATCGGGTATCTATTACGTGATACAATATTATCACGCGTTAATCGCGCGTGCACATGTATATATAGGAGCGTGCTATACACGCTTGAACCACTTGCTCACATAAATTTAATTAATCCAACAATATATTTTTATTTTCAAAAATATACTATTTCATTTTTATTCTGACTTTTTGACAATTAATTATAATTATTTAAATTTAATAGCCGAAAGACCCTTAATTAAGGGTAGAATAATAAATTTAAATGAAGTTTGAAAGATTGATTATTTGTGTTTATTTAGTATATATATATTTATTATAGTTAGGATTTGTTTTGATTATTTAGTTAGGATTGATTCGCGATTAGTCAAGATTGTCTTTTCTTTATTTGTAATTATCATCTTCCTATTATGTAGTTATATATATATATATATATATATATATATATATATATATATATATATATATATATATTTATATATATGCCTTGTGCACTAAATATAATTGAAGAAAATTGAAGTTTTTCTTTCGTCTATTCCGTTTTATTTTATTTTTGTAACATGGTATCAGAGCAATAAAAAAAATGGGTGCTCAAGATGTCAATCCAAGTTCTCTCTCAAGTAAGCTATTATGATCATGATCCATTTCTATCAAGTCTCAAGTTGGCCAATGCCCTGTCGGATTTGAATTGGCTAATATGCCCATCCTAGTTGTTGAATTTGAGTTGGCTTGTATGTCCGTCCCAGTTGGTCAATTGCCCGTTCGACTTGAGGATCTAATCAATTCAACCAATATTCATTTAGAATGTTTTTTCTTCAATTCAAAGATTTTTAAGATGTTGATCGATATCAACGTTTTTGCCGCAGATCTCAAGTTACTATGTTCAAGGCGGCTCTTTTATTTTGATTGAAGATGTTTTTGTTTAAGCTGGACATTCAAAGTTTGTATGTTTCAGCTTGTTGTAGGGTATTACGTGATATAATATATCACGTGTTAAATCTTGCACACATATATTTTAGTTAAGATTTGTTTTGATTATTTAAGCCTCGTTTGGTTCGTTTTTGTCAACTTACAGTGCGAGCGGAGATAACTCCTTAGAGTTAACTCACAGTGTAAGTTCACATTGTTGGAACAAATAACTTCGGACAAAGAATGCAAGATGAGAATGAAGGAACCAAACAAAGACTTGAGGCACGTAATCGCACTCTTTTAGACAAGATTTCTCCTTATTGGTCGAAACCGAGTATACACAATGAGAAAATCGAAACTTTCATTTTGGATATAATCAAGTTTCTAATAGTTGTTGGATGATGTGTATGTAACACAACTCTAACCAAGAACACTCTTTGAAGAACTTTTGAGAGAATGAAGCTATGACCAAGAGCACACTTTGATTAAAAAACTTTTGTGCTTCAATGTGTTTCTCAACACATCTCAATGTCTCAATGTGTTTTGTACATACTAGAGTCCTTTAATTTATAGAAAACTAAGGGACTTAGTGTTTATCCATCAAGGGGTGAGTTTCGGTGCGAATTGGTGCGAAGAAACGAACAAAAAACGGACAAAATGAGTCCCAAAACTTGCAACTTTTCGTTTTGGGCGTTGGGCGCTTCAGCGCCCAAATCAGTGAGTTTTATGTGGCTGGAGGCCGAGCGTCAAACACGAAACCCTCACTTTTTTTTTTAAAAAAAAGTCATACACATATTTTATGTTTGGTTGAACTTTGAACTTGCAGAGAAATTGCAAATTTTTAAAAAATTGTAAAATATGGGAATTGACATAAATACTCTTCAATCATAATTTTAAGATATAAAAGAAATTAAGCATTATTATTTTCACCACATGAACTACTATTTATTTATTCAGAAAAAACTTGAATTAAATTAAAAAACATAAAATATTATTTACAAAAATATTAACATTAAATATTTATAAGTATTTTTATATTTATTTGAAATAATTATTAATAATAAATACTATAAAATACAATTCATGATAATTCTTATAAATATTTCTCACTTGATAAATACTTTTTTAATTAATGAACAATTTATTTAATCTTTTATTATGGATTAATAACAATCATTTGAGAGGGTAGGGACATGAATAAATGTAAATTTGTGAAGAGTAATTGTGTCCAGATAACTCCCGGGAGTTATCTTCGGCTTTATGAGGGAAGGTGAGGAGATATCTCACATCATTCCTTGTAAATTATGATATAACTCACACAAAGTTGGGCAACCAAATAAGATTAGTTCTCGACTCCATGTGAGTTATCTTCTTGGAGATATCTCCACCTCATACCAAACAAAACTTTAGTTAAGATTGATTTGCGATTAGTCAAGGTTGTATTTTCTATATTTGTAGTTATCATCTACCTAGCATGCATATATATATGGAAATTTTAATGAAGTCCAAATATATACCCATATCATAAAAACTTCTCAAATATATTGTGCATTAAATGTTTTGTGCATTTGTGACTCATAGATTAATGGAGAATTTTTGTTTCCTCTTTTCCATCTATTTTATTTTTGTAATAGTATCATACCAGCTTTGATATACGTACTATATATTTATTTTATTTTTTATTTTAATAGGAATCCTACCCATCACTTCTCGAAACTATGCTTCATCCATCTCAGCACGTATAGTTTGGCTACACGATATACTTATTATTTTTTATTTTATTTTGATTTAGCGGTGAAATTAACTAATTTCGATTCTTAGTTTGTCCACGTGGGGAGGTGACAGCAACTTCTTGATGTAATGATTACAAGGAGACAAGTAGAATGTATTGTGTTGGACTTTCCGAAAAAAATATTTTTTAAGAAATAATCGTAGGGAATGTTTCAGTGGACCCATTGACTCATGCCTGGTATCTTTTTTTTTTTTTTTTTTTTTTACTTTTAATGATAAATTTTAATTATAAACCAATCTTCTTACCTGAACTTTCATTTTTTTTTATGTCTTTTATTTTTGAACTTTCAAAACTATACATTTAGTATTTCGATTTTTAAAAGAATACATATTTGATCGTTCTAGTAATGGGACTGTTAAATATACTGACGTGACTAACGAAACTAACCACATGACGATTTTTTTGTTGAATTGTTAGTTCATTCGTGAATCGAACCTTTTTTTTTTTTTTTTGTAAACCGTAAGCAAAACTTATAGAGTGAGAAAATAGAAGATTTGATAAGTTCCAAAGCTTCTTTTGTCGTTGTAATGGCGCTCATCCTCACCTTGAAGTTAGACACTCGGCATTAAGGCTCTGTTTGGTAAGCACAAACTAGCTTATCAGCTAGCTGATAAGCTAGTTTATTTGTTAAGCTTCGTTTGATTTGTAGCTTATTTTGAAAATAATCTAGATGATCAGCTCTCAATTGAAACGTTACTAGGGTTTGAACAAATAATCTGTTGTTTAGATTTTTTCTCTTAATTATACCCTATTTTTTTACGTTTGTTATACTTATATCCCGATTTAGGGCTTCCGAGCGTGTTTTTTTTTTTTTTGGGGGGGGCGGTTATCTCTCAATCTTTCAAGCTTTGTTCTCTCTTTGGTGGTCACCTATTTCTCAATCTCAAAAAACAAAGGCATTAGAGATTGCATCTTGGATTGAAGTACCATATTTGTAAGATATCAAGTGTTATTCTATAATTTTTTATTTTATAAGGTGATCTCTTCTTATTTCTTCATGTTTGGGTTAGTAGATTGTTTCTTTGATTTTCTCTACCTATTCAATAAATCTTGCAATGTGATTGTTGTTCCCAATATAAAGATTGTTGCCAACTATCAATAATTCCTTTGTGTGCTGCTTAATTGGAGACGTCATGTTAATGTTGAGGTTATGTCACTGTGGGAGACTTTCTCCATGGAAGGTTAGATTGGCTTGTATGTGGTCTCATCATGGTGTTGTTGGTCCTTAGTTTCTATCATTTTGCCCCCAGTTTTGTGTTGCCTGAGGACAAAGGTTGGATTGGTCTGTACGTGGTCTGTTTTTGTGCTTTGGAGGCGCATTGTGGTTGTAGGTTTTGTTTGATGGATGGTGGCAGGACATCATTTGGTTCCTATAATTGGTGCTCAATGGATAGTAGACAACTTCTTAGGTGTGAAATAGACATTTTACAACAGGGATTTTTGGGTCTGTTAAAGGGTTTTTTTTTGCTGTATAGTCGAATGGTTATACCTGTGTTAATTAGGACTCATAATTTTTCTGCAATCCCCTATTTTTGTACACCTACAACTCATATAATATACAATGAGTATTGCCTCCTATTCATAAAAAAAAACTATCAAAAATTACATGGTTTTATCCCAAAATAAAATGTGATCCCTTTTACCAACTATGAATATAAGAAATGGCTTCATCACCTGTGTACAGGCCATCAAGCCGGCCTACATACTGAGTGAGTAAATGTTTGATATGGCAGTGGTGGTTTAGGTGGCAAGTTTTGGTGTGGGCATTTACAGTCCTAGTATGTTGGATGGTGCGTTGGGTATGCAGCTGAGTTTCTAGTTTCTTCTTTCTATTGATGGGCGACGGGCCTGCTAGATTTATAGCATCAGTTGGGTGTTTTGTTGAGGTTGATTTTTGTATACAGCTCATCTACTTTTGTATAGTCTATCATTTTTTGTAAATTTTTTTGTGAAACCATTTTTGTACATATATACATATTATGGAGTCCTGCCTTCGTTTATATATATAAAAAAAAGACAAGTAGAATAAATGAATTTCTAGGGACTTATGTGGGTTGCTTGGCAATAAACAATAGCGAATCACCTAGACTTCCCAATTAGTTTTTTTTTTTTTTTTTGAATTTCACTGTTTTACATGAGCCTCAGAACACAAGTTCTAAAACAACACTAAAGACATAAATAAAAAATTAGAGACTTTTAGGTGGTATTGAGACAAGCTAAAGAAAAAATTTCTTTATGTGATTTTTTTTTATTCAATTGCTAAGATATTTATTTGTTTCAATCCTCAACTATTTCTTATGTTTGTCGGTGTTAAATATGATTGTAGCTAGAAATGGTTTGATTAATGATGATGTCGAAGGAGTAAAAATATTTAAATGGAAAGGTTATGAAAAGATTTTTTGTGAAGTTTGCCTCAAATACATTATGCACAATGGGCATGGAAGTAATTTTAAATGGTACAAAATTAGTGAGATGCTGGAAGATGAAATAAAGACAAAAGTGTCGATTGCCACTTGCAAGAACAAGTTTGATCATATGAAGAAGCAATGGAAACTTTGGAAAGCTTTGTTGTTTAATGAAACTGGCCTAGGTTGGGATCCTGCAACGAGACAACTGAGTTGTTCAAACGAGTGGTGGGTGAAAAAAATTGCGGTTAGTTTTTTCTTTGTTATATCAATACCATTAATATAATATTAAAAAAGTTATTTAGTATAAACTCACTAGTATAAACTCTCCTTGGTTGTAGGAAAATCCAAAGTTAAAGCGTTTCGCAACAAATCAACCGGTCAAGAACTTTCAGACTTATGGGCTCAACTATTTGATGATACTTGTGCAAACGGATGGGATAATGTTTCACCCTCTATGGACCCGCCAATAAACATGATTATGAATGTTGAGGATGGAGCCAAAGAGAATGAAGAAATTGATGCAAATAAAAACGACATGAATGAAGCTATAGGAAATATTGTTGAAGACGCGTATTCCGAATATAACCATTATGACCAATTACTCGACTCAGACAACAATTTCAATGAATTTTTGAATGAAATAAGAGCTCGTAAAGGTGCCCAGGAACCCAATCAAAGTTCTAGTAGGACTTAAGTTCCCAACCCGGTGTCTAGAGAAGGTGATAGTAAGAAGAGGCCTACAAACCGGCTTTCTAAGCTTCTGCAACCCAAATAGAAAAAGGAGACGGTCAGGAGGGGGATCTGCAATATTATCTGTTTCGTTGAACTCCTTGCTTTCTAATTCTAATTAGGCATTAGAAATTACGAAGACGGAAAATAATGCAAGATCTCAAGTTGGATCAAATAGTTCTATTGACACGTGAATGAGTATTATTGATCGTATGGTTAATGAAGGCACCTTAGAGGAGTGTAGCGATTTGTGGTGCTTTGCACATGACTTCATTTAAGATGAGACAAAGAGAAAGATATTTGTGAACATGAAAGATGATAACAATAGGAAAGTTTGGTTAGAATTTATGCGCAGGAATAAGTGAATGTCTGGACCATGCTCATATACTTTGCATATATTTTCCTTTTTCTTTGCTGCATTTATTTTTTTGGACCCCTTATTTTCTACATTTATTAGGTGTATTTGGAGTTGGATTATGTTTTAGTTTCAATTTCCAAGAGTTATGAACTTATGCAAATTACTCTCTCTCTCTCTCTCTCTCTCTCTCTCTCTCTCTCTCTTCTCTCTCTTATATATGTTTTAGTTTTATGTTATTTATGCATATTAGGTGTATCATGGACATTGAAGAGTTGCAAAGGCAGAGAATGAAAAGACTTGGTTTTATTGTCATATCCGGATACATAACATGGGCTATAGCTGGTACACATTATTACAAAAACATATATAAAGAACCATGCATGACTTCACTCCAAACAGGAGAATCTTGGATGATGGAGATTCTGAACGGACATTATATTCAAAGTAAGAACAATTTTAGGATGAGAAAAGAGCTTTTTACATTATGCAATGATTTGGAATTCAAATACGGTTTGGAAGGAAGCAGAGTAACAATTATAAAGAAAGTTGGTATATTTGTATATGCATTAGCCAAATGTGCCTCTAATAGGGACTTAGGAGAGCGTTTTCAACGTTCTGGTGAGACTATAAGTGGATCTTCATGAGGTTTTGGAAGTTATTACCAGTAGAAGCAATGGCTTTAAAGGTTTCGCACGTGATATGATAAAACCAAATGATCATACATTTCAATTCATACCATCTCACATCCTTAACGACGAACGATATATGCCTTATTTCAAGGTAGGACAATATAAAAATATTTTTTATCTACTATTTTATGATTTAGTTGTACATCATATAACCATTTATATTTAATACGACATGATTGCATATGATGTATTGATGGTACCCATATTGCTGCATGTATTCCTGAGGCAAATCAAATGCATTATAGGGGGAGGAAAACTTTCGCGTCTTTCAATGTCATGGCAGCATGTAATTTTGATATGTGTTTCACATTTATATCAGCAGGATGGGAGGGATCGACACATGATTCACGTATTTTCCTCCATGCAATTAATACGTCGTCGTTAAACTTCCCAAAGCCGCCAGAAGGTACCAACGTTTTTTTGATTTACCTTATTGCCATATGAGTTTTATAAATCACGCAGTGCTAACTTTTTTTTTCTTTTAATAGGCAAATATTATTTGGTGGACAAAGGATATCCGATAGGCGAGGGTATTTAGTGCCATATTTCAAAACAAGATACCACCAAAATCAGTTTGAAAATGTTGGTCCCAACAATGCGAAAGAAGTTTTCAATCATGCACATTCATCTCTTCGAAGTTGCATCGAAAGGTCATTTGGAGTATTGAAGAAAAGATGGAAGATACTTAATGCTATGCTGCAACTTAGTGTACAAACTCAAATTGACATCATAATAGCTTTGCATTTGCATTGCATAATTATATACGAAAGAATGCACAGGATGACGACTTGTTCAATATCCTTGAACAACATCCAGATTATATACTTCTTGACGAATTTTTAGATGTTATTGATGACGACACCAACCATGGAAGTTATATAGAGACTTCTCTTGAAATGAAGAATATCCGCAATAACATTGCTTCTCAATTGTGGATGATGCGCTAGATATATGTATAGTGATCTATCTTGTTTTATTGTATTTTTATTAAGATGTGTTTATTTTTTGCGAATTCTTATAAATTAATATAGAGTTATTTTTCACGTAAGCATTAATGGACACAAATAATTTAGTTTTCTAAATAATATAAATTATTTTATGTTATTAATTTGTGTTATGTAAATAAGATACATAGTTATTTATAACAATTAGTTATATGATTATGTAATTAATATACTTAATTGTGTCCTATGTCCTTTAATGTCATTTTGCATTTATCAGTTAATCAATCAGCTATCATTCCAAACAAGTTTTAGTTGATCAGTTAGATTATCAGCTTTCCGTTATCAGCTATTAGATTATTAGCTGTCAGCTAGATTATCAACTGATGTTGCCAAACAGAGCCTAACAATAAAAGTAAATCTCACACTCAAAAGGTGTTAAAACTTATTACAACATAGTAATTTCATCACAAAGCTGGAAAAATTGACGAATTTCAATCATGTTATATATATATATATCATAATTTCAAGAACAAAGTCAATGAAATCTCTGCATCTCAAACTACTAAACTAAAGCATACAAGCCAAATCCAATGAATTCATTAATTCTTCTCAACATCCCAATCCACTAAGCAGTACCAAATCACACACGAAAAAAGAAACAACAAAGTTAAATCTCTACTACGAAATGCAAGAAATCATCAGAAACACAAAGCACCTGCATAACTCCAAATACCTTCCAATGCCTTCTTCACCATAATCATCAACAACACCAGATCTCAGGACTCTCACCTCCCGAGCCTCAACCTCAACGGAACATATTCGAAAACCACTGTCGCGACCGACACAACAAAACCCGCGGCCATCGAAGGCGATGTTGCACTGAAAGCAGACGTCGGGGAAGGCGCCGGTGCGTCGATGGCGTAAGCCTCGGAGACGATCGTTGCCATTGAGTACTAGCGCCATTACAGTCACGGGAAGCTCTGCATCTCATCAAACCCTCCATTTTCTCTCTCTAGCGGTTCGATTCGTGAATGAACCAGCGGTTCAACAAAAAATTGCCATGTGTATGGTTTCGTTAGCTACGTCAGCATATTTAAAAGTCTCCATACCAAATGTGTAGTAATAAAAGTTCAAAAATCAAAAACATAAAAAGTTGAAATTTCAAGGACTAAAAGATGAGTTTTGACTTCTCTATTTTTATAAGAAAATTTTTATTATTGTGATCAAACTTGCACTTGCGCCCACAACCAAGTTTTGCAAATTCAAACTTAATTTATTTATAACTTGGAATAATTTCCTAAAAAAACATAGAATAATAAAAAATTATGATTTTATGTAAGACATGATGAGAATTTATACTAAAAAAAATATAAATTACTTCATTTGTACTAGAAAATGTCCAACTTTTCCAAACAAGTTATAAATTTAAAGTGTATTTTTATAATATTAATTATATACTTTCTCTATCTATACTTAATTGCTCCTAAATTTTAAAACTTTATTTAGTCGATAAAATTGATGATTTTGGATATTATTATTTTTTAAATAATTTATTAAAATTCAATTCTTATAAATGAAATTGAGTTTTAGTTAGCGTAGTATATGCTAATAATTATCATTAAAAATCTTTTATAAAAACTAATATTAATTGTATTTTACTTTTTTTTACCGTTAATATTAGAATATAGCCAATGCTTTTAGCACTGTGAAAAAAGGCATGCTCCCACTATTGTAAGGTCATATGATCGATCTAATCTTCAAAAACAAATTAATATACAAAAATTAAATGCCTTATAAGATTTTATAAAATTTTATAAAATTTTACGTTGTTACTATTTGTCTTCGATGCATATGATATGGTTCCTACATATGTTCTTTGGAAGGTTCTGTACGAAAATGACTTTATGCTAGATACATAGATACTATTAAGGATATATATGATGAAGTAGTAATGAGTATAAAAACATTTGGAGAACTGCAAAAGAATTTTTCATTACAATAGGACTACATCAAGGATTGACTTTAAACTCATATCTCTTTACTCTAGTTATGGATTAACTAAATAGGCATATTCAAGAGGATATACCATGGCGTATGTTATTTGCAAATGATATTGTCTTAGTGGACGAAACAAAAGATGAAGTGAATAGGAAACTAGAACTTTGGAGGAATACATTAGAATCTAAAGGCTTTAAGTTGACTAGAACGAAGACCGAATACATACACTATGAGTATACAAATCATAGGTATTGGGATGATAGAGTGGTAAAATTAGGGAAAGTATAAGTTCTTAAGGTGAACCACTTTAGATATCTAGGATCAATCATGCAAAATGATGGTAATATTGTGAATGATGTCACATATAAAATTCAAGTTGGATGAAAGAAATGGATCGAGGAGTGCAATTGGTATCACCTATGATCGAAACATACCTATTAAGTTAAAAACTTTTTTTATATGACCACAATTAGACCAACTATGTTCTATGGAAGTGAATGTTGGGTGGTAAGCAACAACAACTATATAAAATGAACATAACAGAAATGAGGATGCTTAGGTGGATGTGTGGTAAAACTTGTAAAGATAAAATAAGAAATATTGAAATTCAAAGACAAGTAGGAGTAGCACCAATTGACACAAAAATTAGAGAAGGGCGGTTGTGGTGGTTTGGTCACCTGCAAAGACGACCTACAAATGCTCCCACTAGAAAACTTGACTCAATCTAGAAACTTAAAAAATCAACGAGGTAGGGGCTGACCAAAGTTAACTTGGGACGTATTAATTAGGAGATATTTGAATGGTTTGGAAAGCTCACAATCAATTGCATTAAATCAATCACAATGAAAGATTTTGATCCAAGTAACCGACCCCCAAATTAATTTGGGACTGAGGCAATGTTGTCTTTGTACTATTTGTCTTCGATGGAAGTTTTATAAAATTTTATAATTACATCTAATTCTAAATTAAATTAATGCTTCAAGAAAATTAATTAATCTAGAAAGGAAACTCAATTCAACTTCTAAGAGTTTTTAAACCATGCACGCATGCACAAGTAGATCTGTTCAATGGGCGGACCTGGGCGGACCCGAGCTGGGCTTAGGCGGGCTATATTTTTTCAAGGCCTTATCCAAGCTCGTCTAGGCTCGACTTTTGATGGGGCGAGCCTAAGCCCCCCAGCCCAGATATGAGCCGGGCTTGGGGGCGCTGATTGGGCTTATTATTATTTTTAAAAAATTAAATATATTTATTAAGTTTCAAGAGTTAACAAAAAAAGTGGGTGGTGAAGTGGTTAGAATGTATTCAAATGAGCCTAAGGGTGTAGCTTCAAACCTTACAAACTCACATATAACATTACTTTTTATATAAACTTTTATATAAAGTATTAATTTTCATACAAAGTCTTTTCTTATTCAAAACCGGCAGACCTAGGCTGGGCTTGAGCTAAAAGCACAAACCCAAGTCCGCCTATTAAATAGGCGAGCTTTGGTGGGCTCAGGCCTGGGTCAGGCCAGTCTTCTATTTGTAAGACCAAGCTTGGACTATGTCAGGTGGGCTTGGGCGGGCCCAGCGAGCCCCTGTCATAATGAAGAGGTATATGCACAAGTAAAACTAACACCCCAACCTAATTCGTTTTAGGATTAATGATCAATAATATCCTAAACTTTGTAAATTGTATCAATTATATACTAACCTTTGAAATTCATCAATTATATTATAACCTTCTCAACTTAGTATCGATTCTATCCTCCATTAATCTTGGACATTTTTCTTCGAAATCATTTTATATAATCTTTTAAATTTTCTTTTTACGATCATCCAACCACATTGATCTATTTACATCAAAATCTTTTAGGCGTCGACTATATGCACCCCACAAAACTCTAATGGCAAGCCACATGATTAGTGCACCCTATCGATTGTTAAGGGCACCGGCCAAAATAACTAATTTTCGAGCAAGGGCACGAGCACGAACCCTAGGTTCTTGATTCCTGACGATTCTCAAATCCTTCATCGAACGAGAGCACGAGCACGAGCCCTGTAACTCAGATTTGTGGACGAGAAAAAGGCGACGGAGCTTGTTTATTGTGCGGTGGTGGTTCAGATTTGGGTATTCATCAAAATCGTGTTTGTAAGATGAGATTTTTTGTGTATTGTAATGTTATTCATGAAGTTTGTGTTTTATATGCATTTGTTGTTGTTTATGGTCAAAGTGGAAAGGCATTTCATTTTGATCTAGGGCTCACATCTGGTTCGGCCACACATGATCGAACAAATTTTATTTGCTCGGTTGAAGGTGATCGAACAAATAAATCTTGTTTAGGTTTAGTGTACCACTGTGTTGTACATTACTCAATAACTTTTGGTTGTTTTATATGCGTTAGTTGTTGTTTGTGGTCAAAATTGATTGGCCGTTTTGTGCCTATAATTTGGTCGCCTCTGGTTTGGTCACGTTGTACCCATCGAGATGGATTCTGTTCGATTGTAGGTGACCGAAAAAAGTTATTTGTTCGATCATATGCAACCGATCAATATAAGTTTATGTCTTATACAAGTACAATAGGAATTTCTAGGTCATGTGCTATCAAACTTAGCTATGTTGCTCGGTCAGAACCCACTGAATTGTACACTGCTGCTCGGTTATTAACAACCAAACAGTAGGTTGTTGCACAGTTAGTAACCACCGAACATACCCATTTTAAGCTTAAAATTGTTATGTGATTCTATATTGTTTAATGAATTGTTGGTTGTTGATTTAGGGTTATATTTGTGTAACTTTCTTATAAGTATGGCTCGTACTAAGATGACAAGCAGTGAAGAGGATACCCGTGGCGAGACAGGCAGACATGCTGGCTGGAGAGCTCAAATGTCTTCTTATAGAAAATCAAATGAGTTGGGACAGACATCTGATGAACTTGGCAAGGGATCCGTAACACATGTCTCGGATGTATAAGGGAGGGAAATGTCAGTTCATAAGGCCCTCGTTCCTCCGGTGAAATCTTCTTCATCAAAGTCAATCGAAGAAGATAGGGAACAAGTTGTCACAGAACAAGATTCTAGCTAAGAGAAAAATGAAGAAGAGAATCAATGTAGACCTGAAATATTTAATTAATGAATGATGATGCGTATTACCTTTTTTGACTCATATGCATAGTTAATTATTTAGTCATCGATTCTTGAGTGAGTGTTCCTCACAATGAGTTTACGCGGGTGATGGTTAGATCGGTGTAACGTTAATACTTAGGTTAACCGATAACTTAAGTTCTCATTTTTATTTAAATCTATGTGCCTAAGTTATGGAATGAGGCTTGCTTATCTAGCCTAAGTTATGGAAATAATGAAAATGCCAAAGTAGGCTATATGAGAAAATAACCAAATTTATTGAGTACATTAGTGAATTAATGAGATCAGATATTAAATGAAAACTAGCCTAATTGATTAATAAATTCATATGGCCTACCTAATTAAATGGGTATATAAGCTAGTTTGGTTTTCCTAAGTAAGCTAATCAAAGAATATACTAATTAATGTACCTAATTTAATGTGAATTTTCATTTGATCATAGATTCATCTAGTAATGATAGAAAAGTGACAATCCTAGGATAAATTTGTAGATATCTATGGGTGCATGAAGTGGTTGAAAACCAATCATAGATAGACTTAAAAATTTACACAAATAAAAATGCACTACAAGTGTCTCAAATTGATGCTAAACAACCACAAGTGTCTATATATGATATAAATAGCAAACTTATGAGTTAATTAAACATGCATCCTTATGGAGAAAATAATTTATATGCAAAGTCAAAATCATTAAATATTTACAAGAAACTCCCTCCATATAACTAGAGTACCTCTAATTCTCTAATCTCATAAGTAGTTTCTCATCTTCATCAAATAAAGAAAGAGAAGAGGAAGGGGGAAACTACCATTAATGGAGTTATATTTAAGAAAAGGTTGAGCGCATTAAGGAAAGCAATTAAAGAGGCAAGTGCTACTCCTTCTTCTCTATACTCTATTTCTCTTAATTTCTAATTCTAATTTAGGTTCTTAATCTTGATCATCTTATAATTGGGATACTACATTTCATCAAGTTGTGCAACATGATGTGAAATTAAAAGTTCATTAGCTATAGTTTAGATTTTGCTACTTCAAATTTTGTAGGTTTTTGATATTTTGTTGTATGAATTACTTTGTCTTTTATATACTTTTAGGTTGTATATATTTGGGTGAGCGATAGTTCCCCGACCACAAACATGTTTATTACACTGTCATCGCCGTACCGTTGTTTATATAAATGTGGTCATTGTTTCCTGATTTCCATAGTAGGTGTTTTATAATGTTTTTGTAGATTTTTTTAAGTCTTCCGCTGATAATATTAAAGTGATTAAAATTTCTTAATTAACTCTAAATAATAACAATAATGTGAGTTGTGTAATGCTTATTTTGAACACAGTTATCAAGGAGAATAGGAAGAAAAGGCTGACCAATACGTTGTTAAGTCCTACGTGGTTGAGGTTAGGGCTTAATGACGGGATTAGGCTTGGCGGTGCCCTAGGTTAAGGGAGGGGACGTCACAGCTATAGCACCGATACAGGGCGACCCCACACGCCTCCCACGTCAATGGGGACACTGTCGTTTACACCAACAAAGACAGCTACTAAGGCGATAGCCGAGGCTAGACAACTGCGAGAGTTTCAAAGACACCACCCTGTCGAGTTCTATGGGGATACTGATTTGGAGACGGCAGAGAGATACATGAAGAGTCACGAAGATACATAATATCCTAGCGACCGAGAAGCACATTAGAGCGTCTATTTCTTCAACATTACTGTTCGGGGAGGTAGATGACTCGTGGACCACTTCAGTAGCTATTAAAATAGTGCCCAGGGATTGGATAGAGTTCAAGAGGCGGTTTAACCTGAAGTATTTCCCACCTATGATGCAAAGAGAGAAGAGGAATGATTTCATGACATTAAGGCGGTATTCTGATGAGTCAGTTATGAAGCATATGGGATGATACCTGCAGTTACTCCAATATGCCGGAGGCGTAGCAGACACAGATGTTGATCAACCTTATTAATTCATATAGGGTTTGTAACGGAGATTAGAAACACTATTGTCACGATCGAGC
Organism: Stephania cephalantha; assembly: GCA_039657325.1. Lineage (NCBI taxonomy): Eukaryota > Viridiplantae > Streptophyta > Magnoliopsida > Ranunculales > Menispermaceae > Stephania > Stephania cephalantha. Next base: position 12,397,759 of record CM077575.1, read on the forward strand.
AAGAGACTCTACATAGGGCTTTTGAGAGGAGTCTAGCTAGGGAGACATATTTACGTGAACATCTAGATGAGGTTAGGGCTACTTAGCCAGAGACACGGTCAGAACACCAATCTGGGTCAGATAGGAAGAGGAAGAGCACAGACACCGGGGCTTTAATGACAGTAGGGCTCAAAATGTTGGTTCAGTTGCATCACTACCACAACCTACTCAGACACCTTATGTTTCACCCGCACTAGCGTCGGGTTATGCTGGTCGACCACCACAACCATAGTGGAAGCATATTAAAAGCAAAGATTGGGGTGGAGGTAGTGGATAAACACAGTTATAGAGGTCTGGGCAGGCATAAGCGCATAGATCTAGTCAGGGGCAGGTACAAAGGTTTGGATAGGGACAGAGACAGGGACACATGATTCCACCAAGACTAGGGCCGCACATGGTATGTTTTAAGTGCGGCCAGACATGCCATTTTTAGTGTTGCATCTCTAACCTGATTAAGGCAATACCCGGCCTAAAACCCTAATTAAGCCCCATTAATCTACTAGACTTAACAAGAGCCAGGAGCCTCTTCGTCTATCCCATAATAGACACTACTGTATATCAAATATCGATGTAAAACAAATATTGAACACAACTGAATTAAAAACTTTTTCGATAACTAAATATGATATATAGTACCGAATCAAACCAGAATAAACCTCAGTAGGGATTCACATAACCATCAATATTCTATATAATAATCAAGAATGATATGCAATAACAATATACATCATAGATAGCTAATGGAATTATGAAAAACATATAATCCAATAAATAATGGAAGCAGGTCAAATCGTCAATGACTATTACACTGTGATTCCCATTTTATTTATAAAACTAGGGTCAATTACCCACTGACGCCATTAATATGATCGCTAGACCAACACATTGACCGATGTGCCGTGTAGCCAATCCATTAATGTCAAATGGTTCTATCCGAAACCCTCTAGTGAATATGTAATCCACGCAACCTATCGAGTAGAGCATGAGTTATATATAAGCCGGGAGATCAACCTCGCATCCTATAAACCTATTCTAAAAATCAGGAGTTACTATCGTGGGTCACATTAATCACCGTTTTCCATTTATTGAAAACATCGCAGTGTACATAGTCCCCCCATTCACTCCATAAACTACATGAACTACATACATTAAGATAACCCAGGAACATTGATAAATAGGTGAATCCATACTTACCTCGGTTCAGGTTTTCGTTTCCAAACTTCCTAAGTGTTCGGGTCACTCACGCTTTCCCTGTGTTCCAACTCCTATAACAAACTATTTGTGATTAATATATGTATAATACCCTATATTTAGAACCCCTAGTTCAGTGCCTAAATCCTCCATAAATCTGGGTTGGGAGCGCGGTCCCTCTGTTGGTGGGGAACGCTCCATCAGCTTAGTTTATCCCAACTGATGAAGGGAGCGCTCTCATCTGCTAGGTGGAGCACGCTCCATCCTGCATTGCCTCGATAGGGAACAAGGCAGTAGCCATTGTTCCACTCACAAATCCATACGATAACAACGAACACTCCGAAAATTTATCAGGGAGGACCTCTAGTAAGATAACATACCATTTCTAGTAATCAAACAACACAATTCACTAAGATATCATCACTACCATCGAATTAAACTTCAAAAACATGAAAACTAAACTTACCAAAGTGATGATCACTGGCTTTCCAGTTGTTTAAGCTCCTCAATTTAGTGAGAAACTTCTCTTGTGATCCACTCCTCGTGATCAAACCCTTAGTATATCTCCCCCTCTCTCACCTTCTCGAATGATCAAAATGAGATAATGAAGATATACTTGATGATTTTGGATTTATATATATGGATTTTCTTCGAGATACGCATCGCACCATCTCGAGGTTGATCAAGTGATTGATATATTAAAATGACACTCCCTAAAGTGACACTATAAACACTTATGCTCATATCGAGGCTGATCAAATGATCAATATAACTCAAATCAGACTTATAATTTTAATATATATATATATATATATATATATATATCAATTATATATAAATATATATACTTTGTGTATTTTCTCACCAATAAATTCACCGGACATACCTACGAGTATTTTAAGGTGTGCACATTCATTTCACGACCCCATCATCGCACTTGGTGTACCGGCAATTTATTGTTTAATTACTTCTTTTTCGATTACAGGTTTGTATTAAATTCCTATAAATCCCATAACCTATAAAATTCATTAATATTCCAAACAAACATAAATCATCATACATACCCACGCACACACTGACCGAGGTACGCCATACTTAACCACGAGCCTAACTCGAGTTAATTAAGATTTAGATTAACACTAATCACCAGCTTAAGGTAACAGGTCGTTACAGTCTTCCCAATTTAAAGCAATCTAATCTAAAGCAATTTCGCCCTCGAAATTAATGTAAATGTAAAATTACCTGTAGTTTCGAAGATAAATGGAAACTGCTTTTTCGTATAATATTCTTACTCCCAGGTTAGTTCCTCATTTTCGTGAAATTACCATTTCACCTTAACCAAAGGAATCTCTTTGATTTTTAGCTTCTGAATCTTACGATCAAGTATCTGAATCGGCTGTTCGTTGTAAGATAAGTCTTCCCGAAGATCAAATTCATTCCAATCAATCCTTGGAGTGAACTGAGTCTCCATTTTGCGAAGCATAGACACATGGAAGACATTATGAATTATAGTTAACTAAGAAGGTAACTCTAACCTGTAAGCAATAAGACCAAGTTTTTCCTACATTTTGAATGACCTAATGTACCTTGGAACTAGCTTACCTTGCAATCCAAACCTATACAATTGACGCGTGTCGAACGTGTCAATAAAATAAAAAAACTAAACCAACTATGTTGTAGAATAATAGCAAATGGTCGATCCCACATAGATTGGTAATCTTTCTAGGGTCAAAAACAACAAAAAGGGAATTCGGGGGTTTAAGAAAGTGATTTAATTAACTAATCTAAATGCTAGGGAAAATAAATAAACAATGAAAAACACCTAGGTTAAGACATACAAGTTCGGTTCGATAAAAGATTGGATTTGGTCATCAATTTATGTGAAATATGCAAATCAAAAGTATCTTAGTGTAGCTATAGACCCGGTAACGTACGCGACTCCTCGCACTTCCTAATCTCGATAGTCAAGGTACGATAATGACTATTTTCCTAGCCAATCGTATAACCCATACTCAAGCGCATTGGATTTAACATGATGACCGCAATGGTTTTGCGAATGCACTAAACCTAGACAACATGATCACTAGTGTGTCCGATTTAGCCTAGATTCCTAAGGTACTTGATCGGCCCTAAAAGAGGTGAATCAATTGGTAAAGTCAATTGCCACTAGTGTGATCTTATTGCATAAGGACGGATGCTTACGACTCATTGGCAAAAGAGTCAGAGTTTAAATATAAAATTAACTCTAATTATTCAAGCAATACCAAAGAAAATAAAATGAGAAGCAATGAAATTTAAATAAATAAATCTTACAAATTCATATATGAACACAGTCGAACCTCCATCGCAGTCTTGCCTAGGCCTTGAGATTAGTCTATCATGATTGAACACAGAAATAAAATAAAAGTGAATATAAAAGTCGCTAGAGATCGTGGAATCGAAGATGAATAATAGTCGAGAGAGAGAGAGAGAGAGAGAGAGAGTAAATATAGAAGTCGGCCATCACATAATCAATTCGGCTCCTATTTTTTCTCATGTGCGTTCCTTTGTTTCTCTCTCTATATCCCTCCACTCTTGTTGCTATTTTATTTATGAAGATGATAATCTAATATTCTAGGAGACATACATTTGCTACACAATGGTGTATATTTGATTGAGATATGTGGACCCCATAAATTTTAAGAGAATCTACACCATTGTGTAGCAAATGTATGTAATAAAAGAATGTCAAAAAATCAATTTTCTTTTATTGCCACATCATCTTGTTCCTCACATGTGGGCCCCACCAAATTTTCCTCGGGATGAACGCTATCACGTTTTTCAGTGTAGAACGGATTCGGGCATATGAATACTCGATTTTGCATAGATTTTCACCCCGGATTCAATCGCGCACTCCATTAACCCTGCAAATAACAAATAAATATAATTAGACTAATATTTTGGAGACTCAACCATAAAAAAAACATATAAATTAACTATATATAATGACATAATTAACGACTTATCAACAATCCTTTCATAGGTGAGACTTTCAATAGGACAAAATTGTATTTTGAAAACTCCAACGACCTATGATGTTTACTGGCGCATCTCTTCTGTTTTAGCTGTGTCGTAGTCAAATGCTGGACGAATATGCTGAATTCTCTACATGTAGTTTTGAATCAACTCACAAAGGGAAATTTATTTCTTCTAGTTACCACCAAACTCCAAGACACAAGCTCAAAGTATATCCTCTAGCACCAAAATTAACTGCCCGGTTGCTCATCAGTCTACGGATAATATACCGTACTGAAGTTAAGAGCGGTTATCAGCTGTCTCTACAATTCACTCCACAGTCTGGACGTGAATCTCGAATCTCTAACCAAAGTAATCGACATTGAAACCCCATGAAATCTCAATACCTCACGTACGTACACCTCGCATAATTGGTCAAAAGGATCTCACATAGAAAATGGTAAGAAATGCATAGACTTCATCAACCTGTTAACTACAACCCATATAACACCATGCTTACGTTGACTTAGAGGTAGACTAAAAATAAAATCCATTAATATATATTCCCATTTCCACTTAGGAATAGGCAGTGAGTGTAATAACCCTTCAGGTTTTCTATGCTCAACCTTAATTTGCTGACATATCTCATATTTCTTTATAAACTCAGTAATATCAGTCTTCATCCTAAACCACCAATAAACACGCCTCATATTTTTATACATCTTAGTGTTATCTGGATGAACAAAGTAAAGAGATCTATGAGATTCCCATAGCCAGTCCTGCCTCAACTGATCCTGAGCTGGAATCCACAATCTATCCCTGAACTGTAACACACCATCATCAGAAACTAACCATTCAGGATGATCCATACTAGTTTCTAACCTCTAACGCACTATATAATCCTGATTTGTTTTCTTGACAACCAATCAATCACTAAATCATATTTGGTTCATTCTGAATTTGAGCTCTGGAACTATCTCTCTCAGAAGAACAAATTAGTAGCTCTAAAACAATCTCTCTCAGTTGATGATGTGCTAGCTAAACTCACATGAATAATCATATATATTTCCTCAAGAAGTCTAAGCTGAGAAACTCTGCATTAGCTGCATTCTCTATGCCTGTTCTTCTCCTACTTAAAGCATCCTGAACCACATTTGCTTTTTCAACACATTCTTTCTATTTATCTAAGTTATAATTGCATATTGATAGTTTGTTAATACCTTTTTATGTAGTTCTAAATTAATCGGGCTCAAATTAACTTGTATCATTACTTCTGGTCCAACACTAATTGATGACAAAGTGAAACATACAAGTTTTTTAAGGAAAACAGATCAACGTAATATATAGCCTGATAATGTCAATATCAGAGAACTCACATAGTAAATATTTCTTCCAATGTATCTAACATCTTCCAAGTCACAAGCTCGGACCTTATATTCTCTGAAACTAAGATCAGCTGTAGAGAAATTGTGTTAAGATTGAGAAAGGTTCCTTCCAGCTCTTATACATCTCTTCCCCACTAGGAAGCAAACTTTTGGTTCCTTACCAAAATAATAATCCTGGTTCTCCAAAACTCTCAACTCTTTCTACACACATATATCTCACTTAATTTTCTACAACAATTAAATCACTTAATTTAAGTTAATCCATTATGAATCTCTGAGCATGAGATTTCATTCATATATAGAAAAATAATATAACCCTCCAGGTTAATATCACTCAGCTTTCGTTTGCTATTATATCTCATATTTCTTTATATAATTGACACCGTCAATTTTCATTCTAGGTCAACAACGACTCATTTTTATCACAATGATTTTGAATTTCAACTGAATAAGTATTTTAAAGAAATCCATGAGATTCTCACAACATTTTTGACTTATTTTTATTCGAGTTCCAAGAACTTTCTTTATATGCTTTATATTCTGATATGAGATTATCCATACCAAATATCAATAACTAGTACTCAAACCTTGACTTTCGAGATAATTTCAATCAATTTCTTTACAACTCATCACTCAATTAATCATCATTAGGTCAACTCCTATCTGAGCTCCAAAGAACAAACTTGTATTTATCAATCCAGACAACTCAACTGATGATGTGCCTGCATAGGACTTCAATTATTCATAATTGCATATCTCATTCAAGAGATATTAGTGAACAACTTTTATTGTAACTATGTCCGCTGTCCCTTTCATATTCAAGGCATTGTCATCACAATCACCTCTAATGAGTAATGTTTCAAAGTGAATTCCTAACATTTTGGAAACTCAAGGTATCAATCTCACCTTCTATTTTTCTTTATCACTCTGACAATTCCACTTTTCAAACTTCTACAGTTTGGAAATTCACTACTTATACCAATCTACTGGTCTTTATACCTCAAAATTGTTTTTTAATGATTCTTCTAAGATTTTTAATAATATCTAAGAATGTTTAAAAACTCCCAGCAAACCTTTCCTCTTATTTACAAGTAATGTCTTCCATATTTGCTACAATTACCAAATAATGATATCGAGATTATCAATCTCCAATAGTTCCTCACAAGTCTTGAACTATATCTATAGATTGAAATATAAGATACAATTTTGCTTTATAGTATTAATACACATTCTTACCTGAATAAGAAGTCATAGGATGAACCTCTGACTTATTCTATAATCCGGGTACAGTCAAACAAACATTGTAGTTAAATTATACTTCAACTTTCCTCCAATTCATCCTTGTATCTAATTTTAGCTTACAACAATTCTCATACTTGAGTTAACTGAATAAATTACACAACGATTCTAGAGATCTCTAGAACAGTCGTTTGTAATTTTCAATTATTTCAAGATTACTTTTCTTTTTAACCTTTGTGTTGAATATATGGCAATGTCATATTGTCTTACTCCCAGTCAAATCCTTCGATTTGATGTTAATATTCAACACTCATACATGTAATTACCTTTAAAACTTAGTATTGGCACTTGCAAAATCTGGTATAAACCAATTTACCATAACAATTTGTAATTCTTTACGGTAATGCTCGTGCATCATCTAAGTCTTCAAAGATTTCATGTTATTATTGATAACACAATAACAACTTCATTACAATAGGGTTTCTAGACACCTTTTATTGATAAGCATAGCATAAGTTCTAGTTGTTGGACTAAGTGGTTAATCACTTTTAATCCACCCGAGATTTTGATGGAAACAAACAAAGTGAAAGTATACTAATAAGTTTATCAATTGTGTTTCAGTTAGTCAAAGTTTGTAGAATATCACATCTCAAGTGTTCAAGCCATACAAGTTCAAGATTCGGTCCACACGAGGAAATGAAGACGAAAGATCATATTACATGTTGTAACATTGATGTAAGGTACATATATTCATTTACTCAAGCCTAATGCATTAGTTCATGCATATCAGGTTTTTCAAATCGCTTTTCAAATTCCAAGTGATCATTTAGAGTTTTAAATGAAACTTACCACTTAAATCAGTCTTATAAGTTCAAACTATGTGAAACCATGTTTTTATATTCACATCGTACTTTAAAAACCATTATGGAAGTTTTCGGAAATGAAAAACTTGTTTTGAAAGGTTTTTGAAAAGAAAACTGTGTATTTGCAAAAAAACCCCTATGTAAGTCATGAAACTAGGATTTTCCATTTTCGGGATTTGTGAAAACATCCGGACCACCTAAACAGGTTCTATGACCCTTAACAAATATGTATAAAATTTTATAAGAAGTTTGGTAGGGTCCCGTATGTGATAAGGGGTCGCTAACTCTAGGGCCAAAAATATTTATTTTGAGGCCCCTGACAATTAGTGCGCTAATAATGATATTGGCATGCTAATTGTAGAGTTAGCACATTAGCACGTTAGGTCCCAATATTAGCGCGCTAATTGCCTTTTTGACAACTTTTTTTATAAAGCTGAAAATCACACTTTAATTTGAATATATGATCAAATCTGAGCCCTTGGATCTTTAGAACGGTAAAAAACTGTTAAAAAAGAATGTAGAATATTCTCAAAACACCTAGAACATTCTATTGTCTTGTCAAGCAAGAAAACCCTATTGTGATCATTGTTTTCAAAGAAGAAGCTTGGATCTTTGTGTGCTATCACTTTTAATATTTCGAGGCAACTGAATCACTCTCAAAACCAGCGTTATTGAGGCGTTCTAAAGCTTACAACATCCACTCTAGAACTGATTTTCAAATCACTCTCTCAGGGTTGTAAGAAAGTCCGATTTCCTAGCTTTTCTTATGCTTAAATTTCATATTTTTGTGTGCTTGACTTGTGGAAATCATTTGTTGTGTTCTTGGACACATTTATCTTGGGTTTTAAACTTAAACTTGATTTACTAAACCCTAGGACTGGTTTGGACAAGAGTTTGCACTTAAACTTGATTTTTATCAAACTTCTTATTTTTTGGATTTGAAACCGGATTTGTTTTAATCGATTCATTTGAAACGGTTTCATATTTGAGATTTGCACAAAATCAGTGATATACTTGCATTTCTCATTTATTCTTATACTTGCATGCATTATAGTGGTTAGGCTCTATGAGGCTTGCATTTCTCGTTTGTTCTCATACATTTACTTTGTAAAGTGAATGTTTTAACGCGCGATAATGATATTAAGGAGAGATGAAGAAGTTACTTCGATAGTTTATTTAATGATGGCAAAGTTGATACTATAATAGATGAAAACCCACACCAAGAAAGAAATGTAAACTATACACACAATATTAGAATTGTAGAAGTTAAAGAGGCATTGAAAAGAATGAAAATAGAGAAAACATGTGGCCCAGATGAAATACCCATAGAGGTTAGGAAATGGTTAGGAAAAACTGGATTGACTTGGTTAACAAAACTTTTCAATAAAATTTTAAAATCAAAACGGATGACAATGGATTGGAGAAGAAACACGCTTGTGTCAATCATCAAAAATAAAGGAGACATTCAAAGTTGCTCAAACTACCGGGGAATTAAACTTATGTGTCACACTATGGAACTTTGGGAGAGGATAATTGACAATAGGCTAAGGAGAGAAACAACAATATCAGAGAACCAATTTGGTTTCATGCCTGGGAGGTCAACTATGGAGGCGATTTTCCTTGTAAGACGATTGTTAGAAAAATATAGAGAAAAGAAAAAAGATCTTCATATGGTATTTGTAGACTTAGAAAAAACATATGATAAGGTCCCTAGAGATGTTCTTTGGTGGGTTCTAGAAAGAAAAAGAGTGCATGCTAGATACATAGACACTATTAAGGATATATATGATGGAGTAGTAACGAGTATAAATACATTTGGAGGAGCTACAAAATAATTTCCTATTACGATAGGACTACATCAAGGATCGGCTTTAAGCCCATATCTATTTACTTTAGTTATGGATGAACTAACTAGACATATTCAAGAGGATATACCATGGTGTATGCTATTTGCAAGATGATATTGTCTTAGTGGATGAAACAAAAGATGAAGTGAATAGGAAATTAGAACTCTAGAGGAATACATTAGAATCTAAAGGCTTTAAGTTGAGTAGGACGATAACCGAATACATGCACTGTGAGTTTATACACACTAGACATCGAGATAACGAAGTGGTAAAATTAGGGGAAGTAGAAGTTCCTAAGGTAAACCACTTTAGATACCTAGGATCGATCATACAAAATGATGGTAACACTGAGAATGATGTCACATATAGAATTCAAGCTGGATGGAAGAAATGGCGGAGTGCAAAAGGGGTGATTTGTGATCGAAATGTTCCTACTAATTTAAAAGGAAAACTTTATAGGACTGCAATTAGGCCAGCTATGCTCTATGGAAGTGAATGTTGGGCGGTAAAGCAACAACAATTACATAAAATGAACGTGATAGAAATGAGGATGCTTAGGTGGATATGTGGTAAAACTCGTAAAGATAGAATAAGAAATATAGAAATTCAATGACAAGTACGAGTAACACCAATTGATACAAAGATTAGGGAAGGGCGGTTGCGGTGGTTTGGTCACCTACAAAGACGGCCTACAAATGCCCCAACTAGAAAACTTGACTCAATAAGAACTGTTGAAATTCGATGAGGTAGGGGCAGACCAAAGTTAACATGGGATGCATTAATTAGGAGGGATTTGAATGGTTTGAAAAGCTCACCATCAATTGCACTTAATCGAGCATAATGGAAAATTTTGATCCATGTAGCCGACCCCAGTTAATTTGGGACTGAGGCTATGTTGTTGTTGTATACTTTGTAAATGGCTGATTGTAAGACTTAGTGGGATCTAAGTCGAAGGGAAGACCTAGTTGAGGCTAGGCATAAACCCTAGTTGCGACTAGGTAGGAAGTCCTAATTTGTGATTAGGCCTTATAGGCTTGTACGCTTAGGTTGTAACACTTATTGGCAATATAAGTGGGGGTATGAAAATCCTAACCAGGGAGGTTAGTAGTGGATGTAGATCATTGGATCGAACCACTATAAATCGTGTGTCTCTTTCCATCTCTTCTATCCCCTTCATCTTGCATTGCATTCATACTTGCGTTTGGGTGAGCATATAACATCTTTATTGTTGAATTATTTTAAAAAGGCGATAACTTCTCGATACCCCCAATTCATCCCCTCTTGGGTGTGGTTTCACTAGTAAGTTCTAATGTTTTCCGCCATCCATTTAAAATGATCAAGCAACCGTCTTAAATCATTTTTAAATATATCCTTAACTATGATCATATCACTGTAACAACCAGATCTCAACTAACCCTTGAGAACAACTGATTTCACCTCATTATCAGAATGAGTTGTCGATCTTGGGCAATGAATATTCATTCCCACTATCACATATTATTCTTTGGATTCCTCAAATCCTCAGATTCATTGACCACTCAGTCTCCCCAATTTAGACTATACCAGTCTAAAACATTAGACTAGAATCTCTTACCAACTCACTGCTATGTTCTGGATTAAGCTATCTTACAATTTTAAATTCTCGATTTCACCTTTCATTATCTGACAAATTACTCGTCATTCCAATATGGATTCACACCATAACTGGAATTACTATTTCATAACAACTTATGAAGTATAAATACATTAGTGGTTTCCAACCTCAAATAGGCTTTTATCATTAACCACTAATTTATTTACTGAATAACTTCCATTAATTCTCAACTAGTCTCAATACTAGTATTAAATCATATCTCAAAGTGGCTTACCATCTTTGAGTTCCACCCAAAGTTATTCAGTATTCCATTATTTCATAAATTCCATTCTCCTAATACACGTCTCAAGGTCTAAATCCTATAGATACTCCTTCACTGACTATTATTTGTAACGACCCAAATTAATTAAACTAGGATTAGCGTTAATCTTGGAGATTAACAGTCGTAATTCAGGCGTTACGTGGACAATTCGGTTGACTCGGACACGAGAACCGATAAAATATATTATTTATGCATTGTGGTTGTGTATATGCGGTGTTTAAAAAATTATTATTATATTGCACCGCATATGTGTATGTTGCTATCGGGCGAGTTTGTATGACGGGTGTTCATTTCGAAAGGCGTGTTAACGCGGGTGTCTGATAGGCGAACTACGGATACACTGGGAAACTAGACTAATCCATGTCGGGATGACTAGTTAATCAATTAAAATGGGTAATGTGACCATAGGCCAAGTAAAATTCCATTAAAACAATAGGTTATGGCGTACCTCGAATCGCGGGTCGAGACGCGGGGCATCGAGTGTCGAGTAGTCGAGGGTTAGTGGGATCACAAAATTTGTCAATTTGGTGAATAAAAACACTAACCGTATATATTATAATGGGTCTAAGCTAATGTAATTGAATCAAATAAATCAATGCCTATAGTTTGGTTATTTAAATTAGAAACCATGAGATTTTCCTAGAGATACGTGTTGACACATCTAGGAACCATGTGAGTAGAAAATTAGTGTCACTTTGATTGGGTTAGTGGGAGCTAGTGGGATACATGTCAAGGTGTGGATCATTAGATGAGCTTCGAGATATGTAAATACATGGAGATCAATGGCTAGGAATCATTATTACCTTAATATATAAGATCAACACATGCAAGGAAACCATTTTCATTTTCAACTTATGAATCAAGAGAACTTGCTGGAGAAGAAGGAGGTTGATGAAGAGAAGGAATCCATAGAATATTGGTGAGAATTTCTCAAGCTAGGTGGCACATCAACTACATACACATCTATTTATGACAGATTGAAATCATTTTTGATTTTTGGCTAATTCCAGAGGGTAGATGATTGAATATTTTCAATTGGTTTATATATCTGGATTCTTCAATTGAAGCTGATAATCCAGCTATATTGAAGTTCTTAATTTGGATTTGAAATCATAAAGATATGAATTTTTGAAGTTGTAAGACCAAAACTAGAATTATGCATGTTATGTTGGGAATCAACCTATATAATTTGGTCATAACGGGCTCATTTTAGATCCAAATCAACCCTAACTGGTGGAATTTGAAAGCTTACTCAAAAGGTGACAACTTTTCTTAACTGGAGATGTTGTAATTCAATTTTTCTCATGTCCAAAAGTGCTCCACAAGTAGGTGCTAGAATTCAAAAGAAACATTTTGAAACTAAATTTGTTAAAGATATATATCCCTAACTACTTATCCAAATGAGCTGATCTTTTAGTATGTTGTATTTGGGTATGTTTACTATCTTGTGACCAAAAATCACCGTTTTTGGAAATATATATTAGGAGAAATAGAATTTCTAATTCTGCTGGTTGGTTTAGGTTCCAATTAGAGCTATGTTTAGTAGAATCATTATATCTCTTTCATTTTAAATAGGAATTGTACAAACTAAACATTTTCAGAAATCTACGATAGAGATCAACGATCTTTATATTGGTGGAGGATTTCGAGATTTGGACCATTTCATGCCTAAAAATGCGTTGTAACATAAGACTGAAATAGAGACTTAATTTAGTCTTTAGGGCTGATTTGGGAAGATGAATTTGCAACATATTCAACCAATTTGAATACACAATAAATACACTTAATTGAATTCAGGGATTTAGGGGACCGTAGCTCGGGTATCTGGGAGTTTGTCGGGTGGGATTCGGGTGTCCGGGGGAGTCGGAGTGCGTGTTAAGGTGCGTAAACCCATTGGAATGCCTTATAGAATTCATGATTTGGTTTATCGATTTCGCTTTTCATATGTGACTGCTGGTGGGCACACATGGGGTTTTCATTCCTATTTCGGTGTGCGTATATATTGGTTGTGGCTAAATTGCATGCACGGGTTACTTTTGATATGCTTGTGTCGATGGTAGTAGAATATATCTATGACTGTCGGGAGGGATTACGGTCGTCCTGATATGTAAAAGCGTCGGGAAGGGACCATGCCGTTTACTGAAGTTGGGGTTTAGCCACTGTAAGCCTGTAAGTATATACATGGTTCTTATTTGATTTATCGATTACTTGATGGTGTAGGTCAGGGTTTTCTCGTGATTATATGAATGTTTACTAATTAATGCTTTATTTCTCGAGCTAATTTAATTGGTATATTTGTTTATTTATTTCACGCTACTGCTTTTACTTGTTGTGTGTTGCTTACATTCATGAGAATATGACATACTGTTGCCAGGTGTTATATTCGCATGTCTCGTAGTTTATCAGTTTTATTTCATGAATATTGTGTGGACTTCTCTTGGGATTTTACTCACTGGACTCGTCACTGTATTTGTTGGGTGACTGAGTTTAGATCCTTCGACGAGCAAGGGCAAGGGCAAGGAGGTACCGGGCGACTACTTCTGATATCGTGGAGCCAGCTCGTGTGTGATATCAATATGTATTTATTTTACTTTTGTTGGGTTTTGGGGGCCATATAACACTGATTATATGTACATGGAACATTTGTTATACTTAACTTGCCTTGATATATACATGGTATCTTTTGCCGGGTTTTCCACTACTTAGGATTGTTGAATACTGTATAAATTACTTAAATTAAGACTTCCACTGTAAAATTTCATTATAACTTGATAAATTGATTAACGGGCTAATGGAATCATTAATAATTATATGGAAATTAATTAGCTAAGTTAGGATTAAATGGAAAAGTGTAAGTAGCTAGGTAGGTCGTAGAACGTCAAGGATAAGCGGGTCATGATGTGGAAAGGCTTGATGATGTGGGATGCGACGTGGCGAGTAGCTAAGTAAGGATTAAATGTAACTAGAGCTAGCAACCCCTCCTTCTATCTCTTGATAGACACTACCGTATATCGAATATCGATGTAAAACAAATATTGAACACAATGAAAATTAAAAACTTTTTCGATAATTAAATATGATATACAATACCGAATCAAACCGCAATAAACCTCGATTATATAAAATCTCCCATCCCTTGTGATATTACAAAATTATAATTCAATACAAATATATAAGACAATGGAAGATTCAATACATCGAAGAGAAGATTAAGACTCGTAAATCTTCTCTATCCCATAGTCAAAACGCTCATCGATTTTCCTGAAATATTAATTTGAGGTGAGCGCTCCAACTTGCTCAGTAAGTAGGGATTCACGTAACCATCAACATTCCATATGATAATCAAGAATGATATGCAATAAAAATATGCATCATAGATAGCTAACGGGATTATGAACAACACATAATCCAATAAATATCATATGCAAGTCAAATAGTCTACGACTATTACAATGTGATTTCCATTTTATTTATAAAACTAGAGTCGATTACCCAATGATGCCATTAATGCGATTGCTAAACCAACACATTGGCTAATGAGTTGTCTAGCCAATCCATTAATGCTCAATAGTTCTATTCGAAACCATCTAGTGAATCCATGCAACCTATCGAATTGAGCAGAATTATATATAGGTCGGGTGATCAACCCCGCATCCTATAAACCTATTCTTAAAACCAGGAGTTGCTCTCGTGGGTCACATTAATCACCATTTTCGTTTATTGAAAACATCACCATGTACATAGTCCCCCCATTAAGTCCATAAACTACATGAACTACATATACTAAGATAACGAGGCAACATTGATAAATAAGCAAATATATACTTACCTCGATTCAGGTTTCCATTTCCAAACTTCCTAGGTTTTCGGGTCATTTACGCTTTCCCAATGTTCCAGCACCTATCACAAACCATTTGTGATCAATATAGGTCTGATACCCTATATTTAAAACCTCTAGTTCAGTCTATAAGTCCTCCTGAAATTATAATCAAAACTCAGCTTATATGTTGTTTTCCGGGTTGGGAGCGCGCTCCCTCAGTTGATGGGGCGCCCTCCATCAGCTGAGTTCATCCAAACTGATGAAGGGACTGCAGTACCTCGACAATGAATAGGACATCAACCACTGTTCTATTCACAAATCCATACAACAACAACAAACACTCCCAAAATTCATCAGAGAGGGCCTCTAGTGAGGTAACAAACCATTTCTAGTCATCAAACAACACAATTCACAAAGATATCATCACTATTATCTAACTAAACTTTAAAAACATGAAAATTAACTTACCAAATTGATGATATCTAGCATTCCAGTTGTTTAAATTCCTCAATTCAATGATAATTTCCTCTTCTGAACCACTCATCGTGATCAAACCTTCAGTATCTCTCTCCCTCTCTCTCTCTCACTTTCTCGAATGATCGAAATGAGTCAATGAGGATAGACTTGATGATTTTGAATTTATATATATGGATTTTCTTGAGATACGCATCGCGCTATCCCAAGTTTGATCAAGTGATTGATACGTTAAAATGACATTCCCTAAAATGACGCCATCAACACTTATGCTCATCTTGAGGCTGGTCAAACGATCCATATAATTCAAATTAAACTTATATATATTTATACATCAATTATATATAAATATATATACTTCATGTATTTTCTCGCCAATAAATTCACCGGATATGCTTACAAGTATTCTAGGGCGTGCGCATTTATTTCACGACCCCCTTGTCGCACTTGTTGTTCTGACAATTTATTATTTAATCACTTATTTTCTGATTATAGGTTTGTATTAAATTCCTATTAATCCCACAACTTATAAAATTTATTAACATTCCAAACAAACACAAATCATCATACAAACCCACGTACATGCTAACCGAGGTAAGCGGACTTAACCACGAGCCTAACTCGGGTTAATTAAGATTTGAATTAACACTAATCACCAACTTAAGGTAACCTGTCGTTACATTCAGGATAGGTTTTCGTAGCTTAGTAGAGCACTATCACATGCCAGAGAGAGAGCTCATGTCATTGTAGAGCCAGATATGTCATTTTAGAGCTAGATATAGATGCAACACGTGATCATATAAAAGGTATGTCATTTATTTATTTATGCATCATGTATGTAATAGTGGTTCAAAATGTTATGAGTAATCGCATGAGCCATTCAATTACAATCGTCAAAGTCCCGTGACTACATTGGGTTGTTTAAGGCAACTTGGTCAAGCTCACAATTCATGATAGAATAGTTTCGACTAGTAGATGCGGTTGCGACCTGCTACAGTTGATGGACCTGCTATCATGTTGTTTAAAAGTAATTTGGCTAAGTCAACAACTTAATAAGGAAGTTAAGCTGTGGGCCGAGACCCACAGTTTGGTGGATTTGAAAGTTGAACTCTAGCAGAGACCTGCAATTTGATGGATTAAGTAATCGAACCGGTAGAAGCGACTCTACGTGAGTTTGCGATCCATGTTAAATGACAAATCGTCTAAAGTGACTTTGTTAAGTCGTATATTTCATGGGATCAGTTAACAAACACTTTTCTCTTCTCCGTTAAATCTTTAATAAATAATTAGCCCGAGTTTAAATTAATTACGACGGCAAAATTCTTCTTAGTTGGGAAGGCTGTAATGGCCCGAAATATTTTATTAATGAATGATGATGTTTATTACCTATTTAGACTCATACAAATAGTTAATTATTTAGTTGTCGATTTTCGAGTGAGTGTTCCTCACGATGAGTGTGCCCGGGCGTTGGTTAGATCAGTGTAACCTTGAGACTTAGGTTAACTCATAACTTATGTTCTCATTTTTATTTAAATCTATGTGCCTAAGTTATGGAATCAGGCTTGCTTATCTAGCCTAAGTTAAGAAAAAAATGAAATGCCTAAGTAGACTAGATGAGAAAATATCCGACTTTATTGAGTACGTAAGTGAATTAATGAGATCAAATATTAAATGAAGACTAGCCTAATTGACTAATAAATTCATATGGCCTAACTAGTTAAATGGGTATATAAGCTAGTTTGATTTTCCTAAGTAAGCTAATCAAGGAATTTACTAAATTAATGTACCTAATTTAATGTGGGTTTTCATATGACCGTAGATTCGTCTAGTAATGATAGAAAAGTGACAATCCTAGAATAAGTTTGTAGATATCTATGGGTGCATGAAATGGATGAAAACTAATCATAAGTAGACTTAAAAATTTACACAAAAAAAGAATGCTCTACAAGTGTCTCAAATTGATGCTCATGAACCACAAGTGTCCATATATGATATAAATGGCAAACTTATGAGTTAATTAAACATGCATCTTTATGGAGGAAATGATTTATATGCAAAGTTAAAATCATTAAATATTTTTAAGAAACTCCCTCCATATAACTAGAGTACCTCTAATTCTCTAAACTCATAATTAGTTTCTCATTTTCATCAAATAAAGAAAGAGGAGGAATGAGGAAACTACCATTAATGGAGCTATATTTAGGAAAGCTTGACCACATTAAGGGAAACTATTAAAGAGGCAAATGCTACTCCTTTTTCTCTATAATCTATTTCTCTCTTAATTTCTAATTCTAATTTAGGTTTTTAATCTTGATCATCTTATAACTGGGATACTATTGCTTAAGAAATTAATCAAGTTGTGTAACTTGAAGTGAAATTAAAAGTTCATTAGCTATAGCATTTTGCATGATTACAAAAAATTCTTCTAATAAGTTTGTATCTTTGGTTAAGACCTAAGTCCAAAAAATCTTTTTAATCTTTGAATTAGGTAGGTGCTTGCTATAATCGCTTATTGAGTAAAATAGTTGTGCTTTAATGTATATTACATAAAGTTTGATAATATATGGGCAATGCAATGAAATTGAGATTACAAATTATTAGTAAGCTAATAGGAAAAAGAAGATGCCACTAAAGTATATGCATGGCTAAACTAGGAATTTAATTAGGATACCTTAAGACTAGTGTCTTGAATTAATTGTGCATATGTCTATCAAATGAAACACTTAAGCCACACAAAAAGTTAATTAAAATATACAAAGTACTTATAAGTTACTAATAGTGTAAATTATCCTAATTAGTAACTAAATTACTTCGACTTATTTAGAGAAGTTATCCTAATTAGTAACTAAATTACTTCATCTTATTTAGAGAAGTCATTGAGTACAATATAAACTCATAGTACTTGATCAATTTCTTCATGAGTTGATTTTGAGTTCCTTTAAAAAATGTTGTAACTTTAATTAGTGAGTTAAGATAAGACATTAACTTAGAGCACATTTTAATTGGACATTCCCTTGACATATCTAACAAGATATAAAAAGGTATAAAATGTGGTCCATATAAGTAATTGATACTTATGTAAGAATAATTTCTAATTAATTAGATTTAGTTTCTTAAATTGACGAAAGAACTATTTTATTGAATTTTCACAATTGGAGTGTTTTGAATTTAGGAATCTAAACCCTAACCTAAGGATAGTAACACACCAAAATCAATATATATATATATAACACCAGGGACCTAGCACACTAGCTTGGGTGTTGGGGATTGGTTGGGGGAGCGTGTTGGAGCCACAAGAGCCGATTTTTATGTTGATCTGAGGTAAGTAAAACCAGATAGGGGATGCACAATAGTTCATTATTTATTATGCTTTCTTATTGGCGACATACACTTCCTTGTGGATTCTCATTCCGTATTTTGAGTGTCTAAGGTCTGAGTGTGTCAGAAAGGTATTCTTGGCTTTGGTGCTAGATAGATAAACATGACCACACCTCGAGTATTGGATCGTAGGTAGTAGACGCGGGCGAAGTATTCAAGGCACAGTTGATGCCTCCACGCTACATCGAATTGAACTTGTAGACTTGAAGAGTAGCAGTTCTTGGAAATCGAGTAGTGGCACCTGCTCTTAGACGCCTTCTTTTGACTCTTAAGCACTCTTATTTATCGATATTACTGTTCAATCCATTTATCATGGAAATTCCATTTATTTATCTGTCATTTAAATTCTTGCATGATCTTTAGACTACTTTTAATTATTCTTGAAGTACCGTTTAGATCCCACTAGCTTTTACTTACTGGACTCATCATTCTCGTGTTGATGACTTGAGTGCAAATCCACAAGCAAGCAAGGGAAAGGCGCCAGTGATTGGTAACTTTTTTTGAGGACTTTCAGAATGGCTCATCCTCTTGTTCACTTGTAGGTTTATGGCGCTTTTAGTCTTTTGTATTATGTATATAAACTGTTTTGATAACACTTGGGGTTGAGAGATCCAGACTCATGTTTATCACACTTACTTACTACTTTGTCACCAGATATGCATGACCATCTATATATTTGCAGGTCTCCACACCTTAGGCAGTCCCGACTTTTTTTTTTTGAGTTATTATAATTGCTTTAACTTTACTTCCCCTGTAATTACTTTAAAACTTGCATAACTTAATAACTCAGCTCTAAAGCATGAAATTTATAAAAATAATGGAATTGGAGGCTTACTAGGCCTGCGTTGACTTTTTAAGGGCTGACTCGGTGGTTCATGTGGTTCTAGGCTGGGCGTGGCCAAGTTTGTGGGAATTGGGGCTGTCGCAATCAAGAAAAAGATGAAGAAGAAGGTGAAAGTGAGGGAAATGAGCAAGAAGAAGAAGAAGATGTTCTTGAATTAGTGGTTAGAGATAGGGCCAGTGGCAAGGGTCGTGGTAGTAAAGCCAAGGCTGGAACATCAGGCCAGAAAGGAGTCGAATAGCTAGCTGTTAACTCTTCAACACCTTTTCCTAGTCGGCCAACAAATCGGATGCTATTGAAGAGTCTCAACTATCACGTCGCCACAGCCATATGAAACAGTAAGGTATTTAGATTTTTCAATTATAATACAAATGAACCCCATTATGAATTGTTTCAATATTTCCATTAGTTTCTAATCATATATTTTTTGATATTTCATGAGCGACCCTTGCTTAAATGCATCAATCAAGGTGCTCAGTTGGAAAGTTGGGATTTGCGGAAATGTCACCGAGACGTAGATAGGCTTCATTGGATCATTCAGGCGTCTGAGCTGAGTGCACTCACAAAGCGCTCATACAGAAAGGCACATAAGACGCTCATATCTGCATTTATGGAGAGATGACAACCGTAGACTAACACTATTCAGCTTCCCTTTGGTGAAATGTAGATCACATTGGAGAATGTCATTAGGCTGTTGCATATTCCCATAATGGGAAATGTTGTTGATTGTGATGACATTTCCACGGACAAGGCAATCGAGTTGGTGTCTAGGACTCTTGGTGTGCGGAGGCTGAGGCAGAGAAACAGCTGAATAAGGATTTGAAAGTGAACAAATCATGGCTGAAGGTGCGATGGGGTTCGAAACCAAAGCCGTCAAAAAAAGGCAATAAGAAGATGCAATTATTTCCCCCAGTTGAGTGCATAGCCTAAGCCAACAATAGATACGTGCTACGATGCACCTTGTTTGTTGACAAGTTGGGAACGAAAGTGTGCCAGCTCACCTTCTACAGTTGCTAGAGGATTTGGATGAGATTATAACCTATGCATGAGGTGCTTCAGCTCTAGCCTACATTTACTTACAACTAAGAGTGGCTACTCGGATAGATGTTTGTCAGATTGTATGATATCTAATGTTGCTTGAGGTATATTTTGTATCTGCCAAGTTTTTAAGGTGCATAGAGTTTTGTATCTTTTAATTTTAATGAGTTTTTTTGTTATTACTTTGCGAGGATGGTTGTACAATCATTTTGAAATTTACGAAGCACTCCGAAACACAAGGTACGTTGACACTCTCCCACGTGTCAATAGGTAGGTCATAAAGAAAGAGTAGGGGCTTACTATAGACCATCTCCTAAGGCTCTGTAAAAAACTTGACAATGCCCAATTTAATAAGGTGTGTTTGATCTCTTGAATTATTAAGAATTTTAGTGACTTTGTTTACTTCTAAATGATTTCGTTTATGTCTTGTTTTGCTAGGTTATATTGAACCCTTACTTGAGTATTCGGACGGACAAGGATATTACAGAGATCGCTTTCTATACGGGAACCATCAAGTATATGGGGATTGTTGAACCATATCACCTTAATAGGTTCTTTCGACAGTTGGGTCTCCATACAATCCTTTACGCGCACAACGAGAAGAAGTGGCAACCAGTTAAGTGGTCAAGTACAATTTTCAGACAAAGATCTGGGAGAGGTGGCAAGATCATGTACTATCCGCTAGATCAAGAGGACAGTGCTCGACAATCCCATGGGTGTGGCCGAGGATTATATCGGGTGGTTCAATGACATCTTGCACCTAATCATTAAAAATCCTGCAGGATTTACTGTCGATAACGAACAAGAGGATGACATCTACGATGTGAGTTGCCTATTGGTTTTCCATGTTTTATACTTGTTTTTTTCTAATAAATTAGAACTTAACATCATAATAATAAATTTGTGTTGATTTCTATTATGTTGTTTATGTACCGAGTACGACGGGCTGTGGATGTCGTGGCTACATGGAAGGCCTTGTTGTCGAGTTCAGGAGATAGGGCATCCACAACGAAGATGGCGGGCGAGGTGCTAAAGCACCTCACGATCATTATGTTGGGTTTTGGGGTTCATATGCAGCAGAAAATTCCAAACAATTTTTAAAAAACCCCATAAAAAATAAGTCTCATTAAACTAGATCTACTAAATTAAACCATACCTTAATCTGTGATTTTCTTCTTTGATTGTTCGATTTCTAAGAAGTTCAAGTGCGCGTCCTCTATCAGAAATCCACACACGAATGTTGACCACAATTCAAAATTCTAGCCTCGAGAGAGATTGAAATTTTTTTTCTTTCTCTCCCAAAATCCAGAGAACTCAAAAATAGTAAAAACAAAAATCTTATATCATTTTAAGGTTTCAACCTCTATTTATTAATAAGTTTTCATATAAAAAATTGTAAGGGCTTTTAGGTCATGAATTTTATCATTTAAAATTTATTACTCTTGACCAATTAAAATTGCACAAATCCATTTTTTGTTGTGCGACCCAATAGGTTCATGCGACGTTGACAATGAACTAAAAGCATTTTGGTACATAAGTGATAAGCAGTCTCTAGCAAGGCATTATGACTACCCAAGTAACATGAATATCAAAATCGATAAAACCTAATGAATAACATATATCATATCTTTTTGTCGTGTGATATCCATTGATTAAATATAAGGCATGGAAAGTCACCCTTAATTTTCAATCGTACTAGTCTCGGTCTTTAGGTAGACTGAAAACATCCAAGTGACATTGATCATATCAATTCCCTTGGACTTGGCCATTTGATTGTCTAACATATCATGAGACCCACTGATATCTCTCTCTATACGAAAGGAAAAAATTCTATCTTGATTACACACCTTCACATATTATTCACATAGTAATCAATCACAATCTTTATAATCATTCGATTAAAGACAATGTTTGATTGTGTCAAATTACCATGCTCATAATATTGAAGTCTATGGTAATCTCAAGTCGAAGGACTAAATGATATTGCTATCATGAGTAAAACCTATGACTTAATCCATGTGGTGTTCTCATAGCGGGTTGATCCAGTACCTTGTTCGCTAACAAGTACTTTTCATTTCGATTCATCCATATACGCACGATCATCACACGACCATAAACCAAGTTTCACACTAGTCTTAATTCATTATAGTTCCTAGTATAATGACCAACTAGGGTCATTTAGTATATTTCAACAAATACCCATTGATCTTATTATATGGTAAATATGCAATCACTTATAATAAAACAACAAACGAAAACTTCTATTTTATTAACTAAAATTATAAGATAAACAACATTTTTGGATTGACCTAGGGCACATTCCCCAATACATTGGTGCTCATACTCCCTAGCTAACCACCTCATCTGGTGCCACCCACTCCCAACTTGCAAGCAAATCGGCAGAAGGTGGTTTGTCAAAGCGCAAGGGAAAGGCGCTGACAACTTTCGAACGCCCTAGCAAGAAGATCAAGAATTGAATTTTATTATGAATTGGGAATTGAATTTTATTTGATGAATGATTACTTTAGTTTTTTTTAATTTTGATGAAATAATTTATTGAATCTTCAACAATTGATTCAATTGTGTGTTTTTTTAATTGAATTTTATTAATGCTTTGGATTGCTTTTCTTGTATTTATGTTGTGCATTTGATCAATGTGATATGGAATAACTGGATAAATGAATTTAGTTGAATGTGGTGTGTTTGGAGTTCGGTCGTGCAGGATCGATTGAACACTAGCTGTTTGGTCCTGCATGACCGAGCAGTTTTAAAGATGATCGGTAATACACAATTAAACAAAATTGTAACTAATATAAACTGTTCGATCAGCAAACAAG
Organism: Stephania cephalantha; assembly: GCA_039657325.1. Taxonomy (NCBI): domain Eukaryota; kingdom Viridiplantae; phylum Streptophyta; class Magnoliopsida; order Ranunculales; family Menispermaceae; genus Stephania; species Stephania cephalantha. The sequence continues at coordinate 12,421,621 of CM077575.1, forward strand.
ATCCGAACAAGAAGCTACTGTGTGGTCATGCCAGACCAAACATTTGGTGTTTACTCGGTACTACACCATCGATTAAAATGTGTTCTACAATTATTTGGGTTTCAGTCGACCAAACATGACCGATTGAACATATAATGATCAGTCATTAATGGCTTAATGGTATTAACTTGTTCGTTCATGTAGGACCAATCCAAATATATTTGTTTTTATTGAGTTACTTTGTGGATACATAACCAACCAATCTTACACGGGTCGATCATGCATGCTTGAACAGCAGAGTTAGATCGATTGTTGACGACCGACCTATATGGACTCAATACACCTTTCCGACTAAATTAATGAACAATAATAGAAGACACAATAAAATTAATAGTAATCCACTTACGTATGTAATGAGATTACAAATATGTCGAGTAACGGTGTACCAAAAATCTCATCCAACTATATGTCATGTAACGGTGTACAAAAAATGACCGTTACAACAAGATTACAAATATTGTCGTGTAATTGATCTACAAAAAAGAATGTCTACTTACAAAAATGGCCTTTAGACACTTCTATTAACTATATATGTACGATCAAGGTGTGTCCAAGTTAACGGTAATAGGAGTCCCATCTTAAGAATTAACAGGTGCCAGTGGGACTTTCCATATTAGGTTCTCACCCCATGGTAATGCCTCAGGTTCTATACTTTTTTGCCACCCCAAATACAGTTGTGAAAAAGGGGCATCCGCCTTGAATAACACCTAGAAAAGATAGAAAAATTGTTGAACCAAAAGTAATGAGTAAATAAGTATAAATAGGAATACAAATAATTGATCACTTTAACCTCATAAAATGGTTGTTAGTAACGTGTGTCATCCTAATTACAACCCTGTCACCCAGCGAATCTGATGGCGTGTCCCTAAGTGGAAGGAATGTCATACTACCTAACGGTGATAGAGACACTACAATGACACTGTAACATGTAGCAATCACGAGACCCAATTCAAGCATACACATCCACTTGTCAAAATGGAGCATCCTTAGTATCGTCGTTGTGACGGTCCTAGACCCAACAAATTGGGCCCTGCCTGGCGTAAACCTACGCCTCGGTCAACTCCCGCAGAGTCAATGCAGGCTTAGTCAGCCTCTTATCTGAGTTATTCAATTATTAGTTTCCTATTTGATTTGTTATTTAATTTAACAAGTCTTAATGTTTACGCAACAAAATTCAAAATATTTAAAGCAACTTAAATAGATAAATGGTTGTCGGGACATGCTTAGGTGTGGAAATCCTACAAAAGTAGATCTCATGTATATATCTGGCGATAAACAATGTGAAGAAGTGTCATATACATGTATTAAACGTATCAAAACCCAAAATGAACCCCAAAGTAACCAACAACATAAATATATATCATATGTACGGTCCAAAATATCAAAATAAACCTACTGTAGTAATAGAGAAAGCTAACTCTAAGGGAAGCTCATAGGAAGTCACCGATCACAAGCTCCTTGCCTCTGGTACTAGAGGGATCTGTAACTATCACCAAAGGCGGAGAAAATTCCTGTGAGTAAATCCAGAAGAAGTTAAACAGTAATTTAGATTAAACAATAAACGAGTCCATAAATCATCCTGGAAAGAAATAAGGTGTTGAGAAAACATTCCAAAGGGAGCCATAGACTAAACTAGATGCTCAACCACAATGGAACTCGAATACTTGACAGGAGCCACGACACATGGCAGATGCTCACTCAAAGGATTCAGGCCGTCCGGACCCGCAAGAGCTAATCGGCTGCTCAACTCGCGAGTGGACACAACTAGACCAGACCATTTAGTCCCTAGGTCACTCGGTAGGAAAGTAATGTCCAATAATAGCAATAATTCTATCAAATGTATCAATGAAATGAAAATAATTAATATTGAATTTTTTACTGGTTTACTTATCTCAATACACAAAATACCAAGCAAAATCGCAGCTCCCACACGCCTCGAAATATGTACTCGATACCCGATACTAGTCCCTTAGGCTCTTGGTATCAATTTACAATGAATTAGGTATGTTTGAGCCTATTTGATATGATTTAGATTTTTAAATCTCAAAATAATTCAAAATATGGAAGTTACAACATTGACACACTTTTCGAAGAAAATTTCGATGTAAAAATCCTCGATAAACCTCTTCACTCACTTTTCTACAATTTTTCTCACTTTTCTTATTTTTTCTAGGTTTTTCCCTATTTTTCTTGATTTTTTATGATTTTATGTTATTTTTATAAACTAAAATGAAAAAAATACATATAAATATATATGTTTTTTATTTGGGGGCTTAGGCCCCCCAGAACCTGGTCCGGGCCGAACCGGACCCGATTCAGCCATGTTAGATTGGGCCTGGCTAGTGTCAGGCTCAATCTGAGGATCGCACCCACGTTTACGTGTGCGTGTGTGCGTCCTCCCCCAATCCCCCCAAAATCACAGTTGGGTGAAACCGAAACTCTTTTTTCTTTTCTTTTTCTTTTCTTTTCTTTTCTTTCTTCATTTATTTCATTCATTCATTCAACAAACCAACAACAATATTTTTTTTCCTTTTAAATCAATTCCACTAAGATCAAACTACCAACAATGAACTAATCTAATATACTATGTATTAAATCCATTATATCAAAATTAGATGAAATTTAATGTTAAACTTACTTGGCTTGATCAAGATCCTCCAATAGAAATAAATTCTATCCTCCACTCCAACCCACATCTACACTATCTCCATGAATAAGGAGGTTCTTTTTTTTATTTTCTCATTCTAAGGAGTGAACCACCACTTCATAATTTTCTTTAATTAGTTTTTATTAAATTTGTCATTATCTCTCCATAACCCACAAGAAGTTGACACCTCATATTTCTAATTTATTTATTTATTAAAATTTTAATATGTGAAATGACTAAAATTCTCCTTATGACTTATTTTAGGCATTTCAATTAAATTAGTTCCATTAAACTAACTTAAATCAATATCGTTGACCTACCCAAATACTCGTGTACGTGCACATGTCGAGAACTACGCTTACTCCTTAATTCGACAACGACATCAATACAGTTGCACGTGCACACATAGATAAACATAAAATGTTTAAGGCATCACATACAAATAAAATTATTGAATTATTACCTCGGTGTCGACGTCCGAGTTTTTTGACCGAGTCGCCATGTAGGGTTAGCCGCCACGTAATGGTCATATTAGGCAATCGACTAGGATTAGATTTATTAGTTATAGTCGTAGTGTTGCATAGATAGTAGAATTGTCTCATAGTGATCCATACCGAAGATTGTGCCCCAATGATTTTGGTGGCCATGAAGCTCCCAATACATATTATTGCGGATTTATTTCCATGCATCGTCTTCATTATGTACAAGACCGGCTGTAGTGACATAATATCCACAATTACCATCCCCTCTGACATCATCAACCCTCTCAATGTGATGAAGCCGGTATCAAGGGGCTACATCGTATTAACCATCCCTACACACACCATGCATCAATGTACACGTTCTATGTGACGGCCCCTCTCCTAATCTAGGGCACCGCCCGGCCTAATCCCGTAATTAAGCCCTAATCATACCCACGCAGGAATTAACTACGTATTAGTCAGCCTTTACAACCTAAACACCTCTTATCTTGTGTTCAGGATAAGTAATACACTAGTCCTACCAGTTTATAAAATTTAGAGTTAATTAAGACTTTTTATTAAATTAATTAATTAGCGGAAGTCTTATTGATTATGCATAAAGCAATTAGTAACTTATGCGGAAGCCATTTATAAAACCCTAAGTGTGGAAAACCAGGAAATGACATCACATATATAAAGTCCTCAAAATGCAATGAAACAACAAAATAGTCTAAGTCAAGTCGGGGAACTAACGCTCAACCCAATATACAATCCCAAATAGTATCTGAAAGACGTATATAACATATACAATCAAAATATCAAAAGAAGACCTACAATCGATGCGATGGCGCTATGGGCTCGGGGGATAATCGCCGATCTTCTCTTTGCCCTACTTTGGTAGACGATTTGCTGCACCCACCATCATAAAAAGGACGGTGAGTAAGAATAAAACAGTAATCCCCGATGACAAGTTTAATTTGTATTTTCAAATATTCAAATGGTATTTAAAAGCATATAAATGGGAAAAGTGGAAAATAAACCATATGCGAGTAAATACCAGAGTTAAACAAGTGATACTGACACTAGGCTAAGTAGTGGTGATTTAGGTCCGGTTGGCAATGAAACGTGTCACTCCGACTCAATAATCATATAGCACAAGGGACTCTAACTCAAGTGTTACCAGGGACTCTAACCCCGGTGTGTAGACCACCTCAGGGACTTTAACCCCGAGTGTCATACAGTGTTAAGTAACATGTGCCGACATCCCCAAGGAATCTAACCCTGTGAGTCGCGCACACCTCGATCGAGTACGGGACCTAAATGCAAAAACTACTTTTAAAATTTCAAGAAATACCAAGTATGGATTTGTCAAGGCATAGGCACATCTATACACCTAAACAAATAAGGAATACTAGTCCTCTTAAACATTTATAAGATATTCACTAGCCTAATATCATGTTATTTATCATTCAATTCACATTTAAAACAACAAGAATAGACATAGCATGGGATAGAATTAACGAATCAAATCAAATGAATGGATATCAGGCAAACTAGACTCATCAAGTGAGCATAGACACAAAGAACACATGATATAAGAATACAAAGGCAAAATAGTCAAAAGGACTATGTAAGGACAACAATTAATAGAAATGAGATGCCAAGTAAATTTGCCATTGGGTATACTCACAACAACAAAGTAAAGTCCTAGCTTTACTGGCCTCCCGATACTCCAAATCTTGTATTCGCTCTCCCGTACCATTTTCCTAGGTTCCTGAGTTTGGTGTCTCATTAGTTCAAATATAGTGGGTTTAAGCTCAATTTAGTGATGTTTATTGTGTATTCAAATTGGTTCAATAGACTTTAAATCAATCTTCCTAAATCAACCCCTAAAGACTAAATTAAGTTTCAATTTCAGTCCTGCATTTTAATGCACTTTTAGGCATGAAATGATCCAAATATTGAAATCCTCAATCAGTACAATTATTTTTGGTATCTCTCGTAGCTTTCCAGAAAGGTTTAGTTTGCAAAATTCTGATTTAAAATGAAAGAGATATCATGATTTTACTAAACATAGATTTTTAATCTCTAAACATAGGTCTATATCCAAATACAACATAATAAAAGATCAGCTCAATTCAATCAGTACAATTATTTTTGGTATCTCTCGTAGCTTTCAGTTTGCAAAATTCTCGATTTAAAATGAAAGAGATTTGATTTTACTAAACATAGAAAATTTAATCCGACCTATTTTTCTCTAATCTATAGTTCTTAAAAATGTGATTTTTGGTCACAAGACAGAAAATATATCCAAATACAACATAATAAAAGATCAGCTCATTTGAGTAAGTGGTTAGGGAGTTATTCCCTTAATAAGTTTAGTTTCAAAACTTTCCTTTTTAATTCCAGCACCTGTTTGTAGAGCATATTTGGACATAAAAACATTTGAATCAAAATACCTTCATTTGAGCAAAGTTATTCCCCTTTAAATAAGCTTTCAAATGCCGCTGGTTTGGATCAATTTGGATTTAAAATGGGTAGATTATGACCAAATCACCCAGGTTGATTCCTACTACAACATGCAGAATTCTAGTTTTGGTGTTGCAACTTCAAAAATTCATATCTTTATGATTTCAAAACCAAATTAAGAACTTAAATATATCTGGATTATCAGATTGAAATGAGGAATCCAAATATATAAATTAATTGTAAATACTCAATCACCTACTATCTGAAATTAGCCTAAAACCAGAACTTGTTCTAATTTCAACTAAAAAGATGTTTACCTAGTTGATGTAGCACCCTAGCTTGAGAATTTCTCACCAACTCTCATGGATTCCTTCAACACCTTGATGATTCACTCCTTTCCAGCAATTCCTTCTTCATCTCCAGCAAAAATGAATGAGTGATTTGGTTTGCATGTTGTTTGATCACTAATAATATATATTAAGGTGATGTTCCTTCCTAGCCTTTAATCTTCATGGATTTATGTATCCCTAGGAATATCTAATGGTCCACCTTTGTCATATATCCCACTAACTCCCACTATCTCAACCTCAAGTGACACCATCTCATTACTCACCTAGTTCCTAGATGTGCCAATGTGTATCTCTAGACCAATCATATGCTTTCCATTTAATTTACTCAACTATAGGCCTTTAATTTGATTTATATTAACAAACACAACCATAGGCTTATAAGTAATTCCTTATTTCATATTAGTATTAAATAAGACTTACCAAAATGCTAACTACCTGGTTCCCCGACTCGCACGCTACTCGAGGCGTGTCCCCCCTCTCTTCTTGACGCATACAACTGTACAAACTGACTTAGTAAGTCTACACAATACATAACACTAGGCGCACATCAATACAAAAATACGATATACCTCGGCCACGTGCCTCGGTCGGTGCACGTATCACAGTATAGGTCCCACGTCAAGGGTCGATGATCCTGATTAAGGAATTAAAACGGGGTTTAGAGATTTGGGCCGTTACATTCTATGAACCTTGTGAGGCACTTTATGAGCATCCTTATTTGGTATCATCTTTGGATGAAGGACATCCTCGAAGTGAGATGGATTTCTTTTCGTGGACGCCCATCCTTCTCGACCTTATTTTCCTTTTTTTTCACTTCCCCGCTTATGATGGATTTCCCCTTGTCTTATCTTTCTCCCTCAGGAAAACCAATGACGTATATAAGGGACAACTGATCTCTCGAATTTGTAGCATAATCCTCATACACATATCCTTAGTTTCAATACTTTGAAACCTCACAGTCACACTTTGGATATTCGCTTTAAAATTGTACTCTATCTGATTCACTACTTGATCGGGATTCATGCTCAACTTTTGTCATTGGATGTGGATTTCATCAAGTAGTATTAATGAACCTTCCAATTGATGAGTTGCAAGTTCGTGGGCAAAAGGAAGTTCAAAGGTCTGGCGCAAAACACAACGACATCTTGTTGGACCAATCCCAACATTTTCTGCGATATCCAACTCTTTTTGGATTCTATCCAAAGCCACATGTGAAACAAATTCTCGCAACATACGATACAAGGTATCACCAAATCCTTGTTGCACGACATTGAAACTCGTCTCAAAGACACCTTGATCTTTGTATTCTTGAACGTTCCTTGCAAATGTCCAAGATGTTTTTTCAGGGCACTATGTGCACCTCAAACTCTGCCAGTCGTAGTTTGTCCAAGATGTAATGATTAGTATGTCCATGCTCTAACAAAGCGTTCTTTGTAATCCCTAACTCATGTACCCATTAAATAATCAAGCAATTCATGTACACAAGCATAATTGGCAGCCAAACTCGAGATCTTTGTATTGAACACACATTCAGAAGTGTGACTTATCAAAGCATTCCACCTACTTTGGAAAAAGTTTGAAGTATTTGTTCCATGCAAAAAATTCCTTTATGTCTGCTGCTACACCTTGATTAATATGCCAAGTGCAAAGAAGGTGAGTCGATACGGGAAAGACCGACTCAATTGCCTTCATCAATCTTAACTCCCTATCACTGACAATCACATGTGGTTTAGGCCACCCATCCATTATGTTATTAAGATTCTTCAGCGCTCAAATGTAGTTGTCTTTCGTTTCTGTTGATATAAATGCAAACCCGACAACGAACGTGAGTTTGGTTAACTTCACACCAATGATCTTAAACAATGGCATGCGATACATATTGGTCTTGTAAGTACAATGCATAATTTAAACCAAAGGAAAACATCGTAGTAAATTGATGGAGTCGAGATGAGCCCAAAAGAAGTTTGTCACAATGTCGATTTCCGCGTGATTCTTATGCCACGAGAGATAACCGTGCGTGTCCAACAAATGCATGAGTTGTTGTATTTGTGATCACCCTCCAGACTTAGCCAATCTTTATTTTTGCTTTGCGTTGTATATCGTGCACAAGATTGATGAATTAACTTAATCCCTTTTCTTTAACGTGTCCAAAATCTTTTAGGGCTTGATATTTCCTTGCTCATCTGTACCACCACAACATGCTCTTCCAAAACTATCCGACCGACATATAAGTGTCCCTCTTTATAACACCTAATCTCATAGCTAAGCTGCCCACACATAACTGTCACATGCAATAAACGGTCTTCATGTTCTTTTATGTTTATTGCAAATTGACAACCACATTTTTTGAAGCAAGATTTTCTCCTTGATGTCCCTTTAAAAACCTCCTCTTTGTCATCTATCACAATTTTTCTTAACAATTATCTATTCTTTACCGGCTTTTATTTTTCCAAATCTTTGGGCGTCACCTTTATAACTGCCAAACATCTCGCATGCCACGTTGACTGTGACGGCCCCAATTTCCCATAAAATTGGGCCCCGCCCGGCCTAAACCCACGTGGACCCCCGAGCCAGTCTCGCAAGGTCAACGCAGGCCTAGTCAGCCTTCCAATCCATTATTACAAGTAATTTCAAAGTTTTAAGTTGAGTTATTAGTATTTTTGAAGATTTAAAAATTTAGCGGAAGCAACTAATACATTAAATAACTCAACAAAAAGATCAGGGAGTTAGGCAACCTAATTGTGGAACCCAGTAAATATCATCAGAGAAGAGTAAAATACAAAATATACAAAAAGTCACCTAGCTATGAAGCCTTCCCTCTGCTACTCGTCCGCGGCTCTACACTCAGTCAAACATAAGAATGACGAGCCCAGGTAAGTAAATCCAGTAGGACATATACACAACATTTCACAATATCCAAAGTAGTCAAATTCATGCAAATAGAACGAAAGGAATACAGAACGCATGCGACCTTGACTTGACACGTGGCATAAGTCAAATTTTCGGGCCGTTACATTGACCCTCCCCCGATGACGACTATAACCCTGCATCAAAATTCTTCGTGACAATATAAAATTTTTATTGAATCCTCGACTTTGAACCCATTTGACCGACTTATCCCTACTTAAAAATGGCGCCTTGGGGATGAAGTCATTAGTGTAGTTAACAAAGTAAAAAAAAAGACAACATTCCCAGCAAAATGGTAAATCACATCATCATAATCGAACTTCAATCAATAATCACAAAAAATAATTAAATGGTATGGTTTGGTCACATCCGACAGAACAATACAATTATGTTCGGTTACTTGTCACCGAATGATACCCATCTGGCCGGTCAGTCGAGGCTGAACATAATGGTTTTGATCACTCATATGTGACCGAACTAGAGGGCGGAAAACATGAAGAATATACGAAAATGTTAGGACCCGTCTCACTAGGTCCTGACTTATCCTAATTATCCTAATTAGGCACCTATACCTCACAATCAACTTTGTACCTTAGAATTACTTTTTATTTAAATCCTTATTAATGCTCCAAATCATAACTTAGATCCTCAACTAAGCATCGGTTCTCAATTTATTTTAATGGAGCGAATTGGTAAATCATTCGGATTATCTTCCATATTTTACAAAAATTTCGGTAACACCTCCCATAAAAGCGACCTACCAAAAAATTCACCTAATAGACAACATAATTAGGGAGAGACCTTGAAGGACTCACAACTCCTTGCAGTAAATAATATATATCAAGTTCAAACTTTAAATACTAACTTAGACTCTCTGATATCTCAGTAACAACTTTACAATCCCAAAATAAACAAAAAATGAATCTTAAACCTCGTAACTTACTTCAAACTAATTTGAGAGACTCTCAAAACCTATTCAAAAGTATTTCACGACATACACTCACCTCAAAGCCCAAAATAATATATATAAAATGATTACAACAAGAAAATTAGACTTTAAACTTGAAAGTAATCACCAAAGATCTTCTAGTCTTGTTTGTTCTTTCACGTCTTCACGGAGAACCTGACATCATCAAAAACAACTCGAAGATGTCAGGTAAGTTAACTCCTGCATTGTTCTGTACTCCTACAAATGTTAGTTCAAATACATAGAGACATGTTATTGCATTTCAAAAGAACAACAAACTTATACAAAAACGTGGATCTCTCATTTCCTGTTCTAAGCTCATAAAAAGTGAGCCTACTAATGATGAACCTTAAACAGTCGTATGAGTTCAATGCATGCTACCTCGGAGTTGACATTACCTACCTTAGATGACTACAATATGTCTAGTCATGAGTGGAGCACCTCACACTCTGTAACGGCCCTAAAAATCTAATTCGTGTCACGTGCCATTTCAGGGTCGTATGTGGGATCCACTCGTCATAATACGTATGTCCGGATCTCTGGTGGAGACACCGAGGTATGATATTTTTCAGTGATGTGTGTATTATTTAGTAATACCCAATTTGAGATTATAATGCTAACTGTTGAGTTGGTATACGCAAGGAATTTGGTGAGCCGAAACATGAGCGGGGACGCACCTCGAGTCGCGTGTCGACGTGGGACCGAGGTAGCGGCTTATGGGGTAATATTAATCAATTTAAATTAAATGTGATTTAATGTTGGTGTAATAAGTGGCTATAGTGGTTTTAATGTGGTCACATTAAAAGAACTATGCAATGGCCTATAGTTTGTTAAATAAAATGAGATGCATTAGATTTTTCTCACGGTGAAAGGAGAGAGGAAAGAGAGAGAAAAAAAATGAGATTTGGATAAGAGCAAGAGAGAGAGAGAGGTCGCCAAGTGAGAGAGAGAAGAAAGGAGAGGAGAGAGAGATGACCAAGAGAGAGAGAGAGAGAGAGAGAGAGAGAGAGAGATGAGGGAACTCCGGCGAGGAGCAGCGGCGAGCGAAGGCGCGAACGACCAGGCGAGCAGTCGCGCCGGCGAATCAGCAGCGCGGACGGAGGTTCCTTGTGCAGCGGCGACCAGCAGTGCATACGGTGGCTCACGGTGACGCGGAGGCCGCAGAAGGTGGCGCGACTGTGGGGGATGACGATGAGCGACAGTGTAGCAGCGAGCAACGGAGGACGCCGACGAGGAGGGCGGTGTCTCAGCGCCAGCGGCGCCGGCGAGAAGCAGTGACGCCGGCGAGAAGCTGCAGCGGCGACAACAAAGAACGGTGGCGCTGCGGCGCGGCGGCGACGACAGCAGCAATGCGCGCGTGATCGGCTTGGGGCAACGGCGCGGTGGCGCGTTGCTGGACCGATCAATCCCCGACGAGACAACAACAGTGAACAACGAGGCATGACTTCGACGAAGCTCTTCTTCGCGATGGATTGCTCGCGAAGAAGACGAGAGGCGTAGGTCATGGTGAGGTCCTAAACCATATTTTGGTGTTGGCATCGAGTGGTTTCGTGGCCTTTATTATGGAATTTTGCGATTTTAATCGCGAACATATTGATTTGAATGACTTAAGTAACTTAAATAGTATAAATGGACACCAGAGATTTAAGATGCTATAGTCGGGTGTCGGGTGCGCATATCGAGGCATGAGCGAGACGTTTTGAGGACGATCCGCAATTTCTCGAGGTAAGTAAGCCAGCTAAGAAATTGTACAGTCATTTCATTTTACTCTATTGAATATTGTTGTTCATTGCTTTGATAGCTATCTTTGAACTTGTTGTTGGTTGAGTGGTCCATTGGCAATTGAGTCATGATTATTGTTTATCTGTGATATGAGCTCTTATCTGGACTTATCCGGGTCTGTGGATATCTCATAGTCGCAAGGGTTAAGACTGATAGGCAGTGTCTCATCCTGAACCCAAGTTTGCTGGGCTTTTACCGCGACTCAACGACCTTTTGGTCGGGACTCCTTGTTGTTTGGTTTTTTGTATTCCGGACCCTCACTTATCGATTGATTTATTTACAATATTTTATATTCATGCGTTTCCTGTTCTTTTCTTTCTATTTGCATGAATTCGACTGTTCTAGTTATTTCGAAATGTTGTATATATGTCCTACTGGCGTTACTTACCTGGGCTCGTCATTCTTGTGTTTGACCGAGTGCAGATCCACGGTCCAGCAAGGGGAAGGCTCCATAGCTAGGTGATTCTTTTGTTGTTTTAAAAACACTGAGATTTTGGGCATGTATATCTTGTATTTACTCTCCTCTGACGATGATATACTTATGTAGGGTTCCACAATTAGGTTGTCCAACTTTTTACATTATTGTTGAGTTATTTAATGCAATTATTGCTTCGGCTAATTTGTAAAACTTGAAAAATATTAATAACTCAACTTAAAACTTTTGAATTTACTTATAATGATGGATTGGAAGGCTGACTAGGTCTGCGTTGACCTTGCGAGAATGGCTCGGGGGTCCACGTGGGCTTAGGCCGGGCGGGGCCCAGTTTGTGGGAAACTGGGGCCGTCACACACTCTTACGACCGAAGCAGAGGCAACTCTATCCGGATGCCATGTATGCATGACCAAGAATGATGTGAAACGCAATGCGGACTAAACACAAATGCAGGTACGAAAATAAAATTTCATCAATAGGAAATACCATTATAGGGTTTACTTACAACCACCCAACTTTCAGCTAAAATCTCGGGGTCCTCAGAATGTCGGATCACCTTAAAAATGGTTCTAATAGCTTCCCTGCATACCCAAACATATCATGGGTCAAGTTTCAAGTGAAACCAAATCACGAACCCAATGAAAACTGCGCCCAAATTATGCTTGAGAACAATTCCCAAAAATATTAATTTATATAATTGTTTCAATTGGCTTTCAACTAGCCAACTTGGGGTAACTTTTTAACCTTGAAAACCTCAATATTTGTCATGATGACCAAAAAGGAACTTGTGGTACTAATGTCCTACTTATCATAGATTCTAAGAACACTCAAATTGGATCATCAATAGAGAAGTTATGAATTTTCAATATGACTTGTCAACTAGGCAAACTTTATTTATTTTGAACTGAAAAGACTTCTCCAAATCAGTATTTTCGGAATTAAATCCTCTAAAGTCAACACCAAACACCATAAAGCTCCTCGATACCAACATCAAAATATTTCCACAGCTCGCGAAGTCAAATTGGATCAAAATCAATAATCAATTCATCTAAAATCCCAATGTAAATTAATATCAACTATAAAGAATCACTAAAATAGTTATCAAGTGAATCACATTAGGTCAATTCATCAAAAGCCTAACCACGCTAATGGAACCTATCCCAAATTGATCCAAATCAATATAATACATTAATTCTTAACAATCCCTACTAATTCCTATCAAAATCCTGCAAAGGAAATTGAAAAATCGCGAGAGTTCTAATTGAATAGAGGAAAACACCCTGAATTGAGAATTTACCGAGTTGCGAGACGAATACCTTGTTTCTACTACTCAAACTTAGCTTGAACTAACCATCTCGTGATGGTCTAGAGTTTTTGCAGAAAGAAACCGGGTAAAAATCAGACGTCGAGAGCTTGCGGAGTGAAAACCGAGTTGAGAGGGTTAGGAAACGAAACATTTCAGTCACTATTTATTTTGATGAAATAAACCCTCAACTGCTTGTCATCAGCTTAATTTTTTTCATTTATTAATTCTTAAAATCTTTATTTTGACGAGTTTTGGTTTCTAGTCCTCATTTTTTATCCGATTTTTTACCAAATTGTGTCACCCTCTCGACAAAATAGTCAAACTCCATAAAATGTTCATAACATTGATTTTGGTCACACTAAATCTTAACTTTGTCCACGACATACCAAAGTCTACCAGACCAATTCTGTTGCCATACTCAACCAAACTTACACCAATTTGGACTCAATCTCAACCTCGACCACTACCAACTGATACGAAATTTGAGGCAAGGTTTTGCACCAACTTCATTCTCATTTTACACTGCTATTGATCCCAACTAGTACGTAAACCAAGGCAAAATCCTCGTGTGATACCTAACACTTGTTTGATTAGTTTTCGAGCAACTAATAATTTATTTTCACTTGTGCCCTTCAGACATGCACTTGTAACCCTGAGTATGACAAATTGAGGATACACCTCAATATACCATGACTTCGCGACAAAATATCATATAATACACACACTAAGCACACAATACACAAAAAATACAATATACCTTATGATCTCCAGTCTATAATGCGTGGGTCCCACCTTAGATACTTAAACTGCAAATAAAATCTGAAAATACTTACTTAGTTACCTAATCAAGTTTATGAAATTCTCAGATTTCACAATAAAATGACTTAAATAAAGGAAAAATAAAGAGATACTTCTCCATCTTGCACATTCACACCCCATTGACATCCATCCTCCATTTCTTAAAGTCAAAAGACACTAAACAATAAAAATGAACAATGCGCTACAACACAAATATTTGTACAAACCACATTAAAATATACCAAAAATAGTTCAAAACCATGAACGTCTCTTAAAATGCATGAAGAAATCGATTCTTACAATTGTAGTGGCCTCTAAAACACATGTTCATCTAACGGCCTAATATTTATTGACGCCGTTATTTAGGTTATTCTCATACTCAGATGCCACATTAGGCCCGCGCGGATGCCTCGGATAGGCTAAAACACGCTTGATTGGGATTAAATCGTTATTTGTGTCTATAGGTTGCATAAGTGTGATGTTTATTATTATTTACTTCATAACTCATCGCATGTGTGTAATTATATTGGCATACCATGTGAGACTATGTGACGGGTAAACGCTTCGTAAAATGTGTTGAAGTGGGTACCGAGTAGGTATACTATGGGTACAGTGAGTCTTATAATGCTAACTTAAATAAAATGACTAGAACAAGGGTGAATATTGCATAAAATAGATAATCGAACTTTAGGCTAAGACATAATTATAAGGTACATTAAGGATTGGTGCGCCTTGATATATGTACCAAGACGCGGGGCACTGGTGCCGAGTAATTGGGTACTAGCGGAAGTGGTAGTACACCAATTTAAGACTCCAAATAGCCTACACATGTACAAAAGTGCCTTGGTTAAATTAATTGAATCAATTGATTTCAAATGCCTATAGTTGGATGGAAAAATTGATGTAATAAATTTGCCTCGAGATTCGCACTATAATGGAATCCTGAGAGATTTAAGTTAGAAATTTGTGTCAACAAGATGAAATTTAGTGGAATAAGAGCTAACAATGACCATTAGATTGACCTCGAGATACGTGAACATAATTGATTCTAACATAACCTATATATAGCTAAGTTAGTGGGAAATCTCATCATGCAATAATAACAAAATTTTGTTCTTGTGATGGACTGCTGGAAGATTCAACAAGAACAAAGAGGAAGGGAGGTTATCTTCTAGAGGAATTAAGCTAAGAAGATCAAATCCAAGAGTTCATCATCTAGGTACAAAAACCTACTCTTTATGTGCTTAAATTCATCAAAATGTGTACATGGAAACTCAAGTTTTGGAGGTTTTGTGCAAAAATGAATTTCAAAGACTAAGCCATTGTTGTTCTTATCTAAATGAGAGTTCTAAACTGATCTTGATGTTCCATAATGTTTCAAATTATTTCTTGACCCAACCTCTGTAAATTAAGCATAACTTTCTCATACAAACTCCAAATGGGGCGGATCATACGTTGTTAGAAAGCTTACCTAGAAATCTACAACTTTTGTAACTCTAGAAAATTCAAAATTCAAACTCGTTCTAGCTCAAAAATGCTCCACAAATAGGCTATTGAAGTGCTATTACATGATTTTAAAAATGAACTTTGACAATGCATAAGTCTCTTAATTCTTATCGGAGTGAGCTCATCTTTTAGTATGTTGTTGTCGGCTATATTAGCTGTCTTGTGACATAAAATCATGAATTTTGGAACTATAAATTGGGAGAAATTAGTTTGCAAGATTGTTGGTTGGATTTGATTTCAATTTGAGTTATTTTGGTAGAAGTTCAATGTCTCTTTTGTTTTAAATCGAAATTTCACAAATCAAGACTTTTCAACAAGCTAAGATCTAGAGCTAAAACTTTCTTCTTACGTGTTTTCGATGATTTTGAATATATCATGGTTTAATTTACGCTACAATACTAAGTATCAAATTGACGTTTTGCTAAAACTTAAGGGGTTATTTTAGGTTTTTTTTACTTATACTCAACTTAATACATCTATAACTAATTTAAACACTCATAATTGACCTCAAAGGACTCATGGACTATCGTATGATAGTCGGGGAGTGACGGGGTCAGATCAGAGTATTTTCAGGCTTTCGGAGCGCGTATTGAGGTTTGTAAAACTCAATGAAACGTCAGTCGAGTATTTACTTGCTTTCATTATTTTTTTACTCTATTTTGTTCAATGGTTTCCTATTCCATTCCTTATTTACTTTAGTTATATATGTCTGTGTAATTGTCTGAACGGTTGGTTGAGTTTACTCCCGTCGAGTATTCCATTGTGTCTATGGCACGCTAGACCATAGAATGTGTATCAGGAGTCCTCGGTGAATAACGACTCGAGCTACTTTTTCGGTACATGTGTTGGTGCATCGTGGGTCTATGCCAGCCACCGAGAGGACCAAGTGATGGGCCAATTGGATGCGCCCACTAGTGGGATCATGGGGAGGGTATCCGAAGTATGGTATAGTCTGACTGGGATAAGCACACACATTTGCGCTTTATTATTATTTACGCATGTGATGATCCATTTGCAGTAGTCTGTTTACATTCTGCATGTTTATTTAACAAGTATTTATTGGAATTCCTTTACTTTATCATATAAATGCTTAGTGAATTTCCTTGGGATTTTACTTACTTGGACTCATGATCTATTTTGTTGTGATAGATGAATGCAGATCCTTCTACGAGTAAGGGTAAGAAGATTCTTGGCGACTATCTCTGAGCTCGCCCACTGTTCAGCACACTACTCGTATGTGTTTATTTTGGTATTTTATTATATATATTTTAGGTTTATGGAAGACTTTTGAGACACTTGTACTTGTATATGCTTACTTTTGTCACCTTATATACAGTGTACTCTATTCCAGATTTTCCACAATAGGACTGATGCTCTATAAAACTAAAAAAAAATCCATGTTTATGTACGTTAAGACTTCCGCTATAAACTTACTAGTTACCTACTACAAACTCTAAAAAACATAAGCCATACTTGTAATTTAATGTATATCTCGAATAATTGGCACATAATTTAAAGAATACGATGAATAGCATGCACATAAAGGAATGTTGACGTGGCGATAGACATCAGCATGGCTACGAGACCCACGTAGCAGCTTGTTCAGCGACCTCGAGGTGTGGGGCCGCCTCATTCACATCGTCGGTGGTCAGAGGGGATCATCGGAAATGAAGGTTGGCTTCTTGTGGGGTGCACAAATGTAACGGCCCAATTTTAATTATGCCATTAATATGACTTATTTTCAAATGTGGCCACCGCTAAGACCAGGCACTCACTCCGAGATAGGTAAATAGTTAGTTTTGGGTGTTGTTAGCCTAATTTGCGATGTTGATGCTTAATTATGTTGAATTGGATCGCAATGTGTGTATTTATATTAATATTGTTCGTGTGAGATAATGTGATGGGTATTCGCCTCAATTAGCATGTAGACGCGGGTACTGGGTAGGTGAATGACAACACACTAGGTTGGAAAATAATGCACACATGATAAATGAATAAAATGAATTAAATAATTAATATAAAACGTCGTTTAGACCTTTAATGGCATGAGTGTACGCGAACGATAAGCGTCGCGGCGCAGAGCCGGGTACCGAACGCCCGGTGGTTTAGTATATGGGATTGAAGGAGGATAAAATCAAGTGACAAAGTCACCAATCTAAGTCACCTTAGATGGACTTCTTGACCTTATTTCAACCATCCAAGTGGTCCTTGGGATCTATACACACATTAGATGACAAAAAGACTATAAAAGTCAAAAAATATCTCATTTCACCACCTTTTCTCTCTCCTCTCTCATTTTGGACAAAAATTTGGGGGATTTTGGTGAATTTCAAGTGAATATTTAAAGGTTCATACAACGAGCAATCGACAATCCAAGGTGAGATTCACGTAATCCTCGTCATTCTTTACGTTTCGAGTATGGATTTTCGGGTTTTGACGTGGATTTTGGATATGCAAGTTAGCTCACTAGTTTTGGGGTTTTTGCTATGATTTTTGAGTTGGATGATAGCACTTATCATGGTATTAGATGTTGTGGATGGTGGTTTTGAAGTTGTGGAGTTTTTTTGAGGTTTCATTGAGTTTTATCGGGGTTTCGTCGAGTTTTGTCGGGGTTTTGGTTTGAATTTTGGACGAGTTTTAACGTGGTTTGAACGTACCCTATGGTAGTATTTGTGAACCATACGAGATTGGATCGAGTTCAGGTCGCAAAGTTGAAGCCGGGGTTCCAAAAAATCCCTGGGGAGCACCCTGTAGGAAGGGCGCTGCGAGCGCCGCTGTGACTCTCATGGCGCCACCTGCAACGCCGTTTCGCTTGGAATAAAAAAGACTTTTTCAAATTTGGGTTTTGATTCGGCCAATTGGGGGCCGATCCCGGATCGATACCGGGTATAATATGAATTAATATGATGGATTTGATACTCTAATGTGAATTTGGGAAATTCCAAAGTTTGAGAAATTGATAAATTAACGAATATTATGTACTTGAATTTGATCGACGGATGTTGGGGAACGTATTTGGAGGTGTGGAGATCGCTTTTGTATTAGTGGAGCAGGGTTTGAGGTATGTAGTAACCCAATTGAAATTCTCTCGAGTATTTATTTATTTATTTCCTTATTTTCCTTACATTCAGTTATTTCATTATTCTTTTATGGTATGGTTTATATGGACGGTTTGGTTGAGTGCGCTCCCACCGGGTCATTATGTGTATATGTCCACTAGACCATTGCACGTGTCACCCGGGGTCTCGGTGAATAGTTCGACCCGAGGATCTTTTTGGTGCACCTGTCAATGCAACATGAGACCACACTAGCAGTTGTCGCGGGAGAGTCTGGAGTATAGTGCTAGTCTGACTTAGGTTGTAGACACACATTTTAAGCTTGTTTATTATGTATTCATGCGATAAGCACAGTTGCCTGTTTTAATTTTTCGCATGTTTATTTAATAGCTTTATTCAAATTCCAATATTTTATTTATATAAATGCTTATTGAATTTCGTTGGGATTACTCACTCTAGACTCGCCATCTGTTTTGTTGTGATGGCTTAAGTGCAGACCCCTGTACGAGTCGAGTCAAGGGAAAGCTTGAGGACTACCTGTGACAGACTACAACCTCTCTCATACGTTTGTATATATTTATATATACTTTTGGGATACGGGATACATTGTGAGCTACCCCGTAACTTGTATATTGGCTTATTTTGCGGATTTTGGCCACCTTTCTGATTATGATGTTTATATTATGAATTTTCGAGATTAGGTTGATGCTCATACGACTTGAATTTATTTATTTACTGCTTGATCAAGTCTAATAAGTCTTCCGCTATAATTCGATTGTTAAAAATGATCTTAACAGGTGAATCGAGTCCAATGGTCTAACTTGTAACTTTTAATAATGTAAGTTGGTCAAGTATTGGGTATTGAATGAAGTTGAGTATGTTAATGGCACGTGGGACACAGCTAGGCCTAACATGGAATGGTTGTAGGCCCGCGTTGCCACCCGTTGCGGGCCTTGGGATTTGGGGCTGCTGCATTTTGGTATCAGAGCCTAGGTTTTTGGAACCTAGGGATTTAATAAGAGCATAAAACTTAATGAATAAAACATTAGATATGGAAACCCAAAGTAATTACCTTATAACCCTTGTTGGCAAGTGATTGTAAGGCGGGTAGTGATTAAGATTATATACGTGGTATGTTTCTGTTTGTATATATATATTACATATGAAGCACGTGTATATATGTGGAGGCTGATTAAACGCACGTTCTTCGATGCAGATTCAGATGGATGGGCAGCCTCCGGTTCCTACTCACTGGGGTCAGAGATACCATTAACTAGGCCAGGGAGACCTTGACGTTACGGTCACTAGCGCGTAATATGGACTACAGATTCGCGCAGATTTTGGAGATGATGCGAGCTCAGGAGGCAGTGATGCTAGCTCATACGACCACATTAGCGGCACCGATTTCACAGAGCGCCCTAGCCCCTGCTATACCACATACACCGGTTCAGGCGGTGATTTTTGAGACACCGACAGAGAGAGTTAGGCCAGTGGTGATACTAGCTGAGACCACAAGCTATCACATTGGCTAAGGCAGAACAGCCAGTCAGAACATCGACATTAGGCAACACGATGTCAGCTGAGGCCAAGAGGGTGAATGATTTCATTAGATTTCAGCCTGATTACTTTTATGGAGCAGGAGACCGGAAATAATCCAGAAATGGTTATTGTCACATGAGCGGCTGCATAAGCTGCTCTTGGTCGAGGAGAGGGATCGACCTCGTTTGTCGAGTTTTTGTTTGAGAGGTGACGTCGCGGTTTGGTGGACTACATATGAGGCTACACATCCGGAGCCGACTACTTGGGCAGAGTTCCGTGATCTGTTCATGGATGATTATATTCCGATGGAGGTTTGATCAGATTGAGGGAGCAATTTATGGCCATGGTTGTTCAGTGTAACATGTATGTGCTGCAATATATAGAGTGATACAAACATTTACTATAATACGCCATAGATGTGGTTGGGACAGAGCGGTTTCAGATCTACTATTTTGTTAGGGGACTGGATGAAAGGATTGTGAGCTTTATTGTATCCCGTGGAGCCCGTACACTACTGGAGATCTCTGACAAGGCTATAGCACACGAGACTTATCTGATATAGAGGAGCAGTCGACTCGCATCCACGTCTTATCGGAGTCAGTCTTCGCAGAGCTCTTGGTTAGAGTAGAGGCTAAAGAGACAACGAGATTATTAGGGCAGATAGAGACAGGGGCAAAGATCTCGTCGAGATGATTGAAGGTCAGATCAGGGTCGTCGAGTCAACATAGATCGACGAGATGATCCGATGAGGTATGATGATCGCCAGGTGGTGTATGCTACCACCTCTGCACCTACTGAGCAGCCTAGGCAACAATATAGGCAGGTTACGGATCAGAGAGGATATGGACGGAGCCAGAGTCATGGTCAGGGTCAGGGGAGTTTCGCTAGACCAGCAGGGAGACATAAGTCTCATCATTGCTATAGATGTGGTCAGGTTGGGCATCTGCAGGCTGACTATACTAGATCGACACTACCACCACCACAGTCTGACCAGGCCATATATAGGGCTTATACCGTTGCTCTTGCGGTCGCGCATCCTGACAGGGAGGAGACCATATAACTTATCGATGGTCCGTTATCCATTTATGGCACTCCCATGCATGTCATGCTTGATTTTGGTAGTACATTATTTTTCATTGTTGGACGTATGGTATGACGGTTATAGTTATAGGCAAAAACTTTAGACACACATCTGGTCCTCTATACGGCTGTTGGGGATAAGATATACCTTAACC
This sequence comes from Stephania cephalantha, assembly GCA_039657325.1. Lineage (NCBI taxonomy): Eukaryota > Viridiplantae > Streptophyta > Magnoliopsida > Ranunculales > Menispermaceae > Stephania > Stephania cephalantha. The sequence goes on from CM077575.1 coordinate 12,443,116, forward strand.
GGATATGCCGAAATTGTATTGTTGAGATATGGGACATCAATTACCGGCTAATTTACGAGTTATAGAGTATTTGGAGTTCGATATGATGTTAGGCATGGATTGATTGTCAGCATATCATGCACATTTAGATTTACATTTGACATCGAGAGGATTCCATAGTTATCATTCACAGGAGTTGCGATAGCTTTACCGATTACTGGAGGTCGTTTAGCGACAACTTAATAGATGGAGGCATTTGTTTCGACTGTTGAGCCTGAGCCGAGGCCAGTGTTCAGGGTTGAGGATGTCCCAGTAGTTTATGAGTTTTTAGATGTATTTCCATATGTTTTGCCAGGACTACCACCGCCTCGAGCAGTTGAGTTCATTTTTGAGTTGATACCGGGGTCACAGCCTATTTACAACCGACCTTACGTGATGTCTGCTTCCAAACATGAGGAGTTGAGGACCCAAGTAGAGGAGTTGCTACATAAGGGTTTCATTCACCCTAGTATGTCTCATTCGAGAGCTCCAGTCCTTTTGTGATGAAAAAGAATGGTACAATGAAGATGTATATTGATTACAAGAAGTTGAATCAGGTGACGGTCAGGAACTGTTACCCACTTCCCAGAATCGATGACTTATTTGATCAAATGGCAGGAGCCAAGTTCTTCTCGAAGATTGATTTGCGATCAGGATACCTTCAGCTGAGGATTCAAGAAGGTGATGTTGAGAAGAATGCTTTCAGCATGAGATACGGCTTGTTCGAGTTCACAATCATATCATTTGGGCTGACTAATGCGCTGGCGATCTTCATGGACTTGATGCACAGGGTTTTGAGACCATTTCGGGATCGATACTTCATTGTGTTCATCGATGACATCTTAATATACATCAAGAATCGTGAGGAGCATGTGAGGGCATCTTAGGGATGTTTTGACGACATTGAGAGAGCATAGGTTGTATGCTAAGTTTAGCAAGTATGCATTTTGGTTGAGTGAGGTAAAGTTCCTCGGACATGTCATAAGTGATCAGGGTATATCAGTAGATGGTGATAAGATTCGGGTGATTATTGACTAGAGGATGCCTGAGTCTGTTTCTGACATTTGGAGTTTCTTGGGTTTGGCAGGATATTACCGGCGATTTGTGCAGGATTTTTCATTGATTGCAGCGCCGATGACTAGATTGACCAAGAAAGATGTCAGATTTGATTGGTCCAAAGAGTGTGAGGAAACATTTTTGGAGCTGGATAGGAAGTTGACTTATGCGCCAGTGTTAGCATTATCGGTGGCAGGTAGAGTCTTTTCAGTTTATACCAATGCTTCAGGCATTGAGTTGGGTTGTGTCTTGATGCAGGATGGACACCCAGTGGCTTACTTATCTCGACGATTGAGACCCTACGAGGGTGATTATCCATTGTACGTTTTGGAGCTTGCAACAGTTGTATTTGCACCGAAGGCTTGGAGGCATAATCTATATGGAGAGAGGTTCGTGTTGTTCACTGATCACCAGAGCTTAAGATATATGTTCATTCAGAGGGAGTTGAACATGCGACATAGGAGATTGCTCGAGTTACTGAAGGATTACGACTTCACCATAGAGTACCGTCAGGGGAAAGCGAATATGGTAGCTGATGCGTCGAGCCAAAGTTGCATTGAGAGCTTGATAGTCATGCGGCCTATGACACATGAATACGGACTTCTTGAGGCAGCGACGGTGATGTGTGTAACATAGGCTATTGCTGAGCTACAGATTTGTTGTCTGATACGAGTTCTTACTGTGTCTCTAGAGCAGGTTGCTGAGTGCCAAAGAGTTGACGGACTATGTGGACGGTTCAACAAACTGACTCAGGATCCGAGTTGCACAGATTGGTTTGAGACGTCAGACGGGTGCTTGAGATAGGGGTAGATTATGGATACCTGCGATATCAGAGCTCAGGGACAGCATACTGGAAGACGCACAGTGGTTGCGATATATTGTTCATCCTGGTTGGACCAAGATGTATCATGATTTGCGACGATTTTTTTGGTGGCTAGGGATGAAGACTGACGTTGGTAACTACGACAACAGTTGTCATATTTGCCAGTAGGTAAAGGTTGAGCATAAGAGACCAGCTGGGTTGCTGCTACCACCGCCCATTCCTTAGTGGAAGTGGAAACACGTGACCATGTTCTTTGTCAGTTGCCTACCGCAGACTACGAGGCGTGATGATGCAGTTTGGGTAGTGATTGACAGGTTGACGAAGTCGGCACACTTCATTCCAATTCCCATGAGATATTCCTTCCCACAACTGAGTGTTATCTTTAAGAGAGAGATCATCAGACTTCCCGGTGTACCGATCTCCATTGTTTGTGTCAGGGATCCCAGGCTAACATCTAAGCTTTGGGAGAGTATGCAGAAGCAGTTTGGCACCAGACTACAGTTCTGTACGGTGTATTATCCTCAGACTGACGGTCAGTCAAAGCGATTGATTCAGATATTGGAGGATATGCTTAGGGCTTGTATTTTGTAGTTAGGTGGTTCGTGGGAGGATTATCTGCTTTTGTGTAAGTTTGCCTACAACAACAGCTATCAGAGGAGTATCGGGATGCTATCATTCGAGGCACTATATGGTAGGCCCTGCAGGTCACCATCGCATGTTGGGCGGCACCAGATGATATAACGGCTATAGGACCTGAGGTTGTAGTGAATCATACTGAGAATATTATACAGATTTGTCAGAGGCTTCAGGCTGCCCATGATAGACAAGAAGAAGTATGCGGACATGTATCACGAGGATCTCAACTACGAGGAGGGTGACTTGGTGTACTTGAAGGTTTTACCCTGGAAGGGTCATCAGAGGTTTGACATCAAGAGGAAGCTGACACCAAGGTTCATTGGACCGTTCAAGGTCGAGGCACGTGTTGGCAGAGCGGCGTATATGTAAGAGTTACAACCACAATTAGCTGAGGTTCATCCGGTATTTCACATATCTATATTGAGGCTAGCTAGGTTAGGACCGAGACCGATGGTGGATGTCAGACAAGTAGAGGCTCGGCCTGACGGGACCTACAAGGAGCAGCCAGTTTAGATCATAGACCATATGATATAGACTCTGCGAAACAGGGAGATCCCGAAGGTTTTAGTTCGTTGGCAGCATCACGAAACATAGGGACTCACTTAGGAGCTCAAGTCTATTATGCGGGCGCGTTACCCTCAACTATTTGACGATAAGAGTTTATTTAAATATTTTAAATTTCGAGATGAAATCTCTCCTAGTTGGAAAGAACTGTAACGGCCCATTTTTAATTACGCTGTTAATATGACGTATTTTCAAATGTGGACGCCAGCTCAACATCTCGTGGACCCCACCGCTAGGACCGGGCACGCCTGAGATAGGTAAATAGTTATTTTTGTGTGTTGTTTGGCTAATTTGCGATGTTTATGCTTAATAATGTTGAATTGCATCGCAATATGTGTATTTATATTTGTATTGTTTGTGTGAGATAATGTGATGGGTATTCACCTCGATTAACGTGTAGATGCGGGTGCCGGGTAAGCGAATGACAGTACACTAGGTTGGAAAATAATGCACACATGATAAATGAATAAAATGCATTAAATAATTAATATAAAACGTCGTTTAGACCCTTAATGGCGTGAGTGTACGCATCGCGGCACGGAGCCGGGTATCGAACGCTCGGGGGTTTAGTGTATGGGATTGAAGGAAGATAAGATCAAGTGACAAAGTCACCTATCTAAGTCACTTTAGATGGAATTTTTTACCTTATTTCAACCATCCAAGTGGTCCTTGGGATCTATACACACATTAGATGACAAAAAGACTATAAAAGTCCAAAAAATATCTCATTTCACCACCTTTTCTCTCTCATCTCTCATTTTGGACGAAAATTTTGGGGATTTTGGTGAATTTCAAGTGAAGATTTTGAGGTTCATACGACGAGCAATCGACAATCCAAGGTGAGATTCACGTACTCCTCGTCGTTCTTTACGTTTCGAGTATGGATTTTTAGGTTTTGACGTAGATTTCGGATATGCGAGTTAGCACGCTGGTTTGGGTTTTGCTATGATTTTTGAGTTGGATGATAGCAATTATCATGCTATTAGATGTTGTGGATGGTAGTGTTGAATTTTGGACGAGTTTTAACGTGGTTTGAACGTACCTTATGATAGTTTTAGTGAACCATAAGGGATTGGATCTAGTTCGGGTCACGAAGTTAGATGCGAAAAAACCCTGGGGAGCACCCTGTAGGAAAGGCACCGCGAGCGGCACTATGACTCTCACGGCGCCACTTGCGACGCCGTTTCTCTGGGAATAAAAAACTTTTTCAAATTTGGGTTTCGATTCGGCCAATTGGGGGCCAATCCCGGGGATCGATATCGGGTATAATATGAATTAATATGATGGATTTGATACTCTAATGTGAATTTGGGAAATCCCAAAGTTTGGTAAATTGATAAATTAACGAATATTAGGTACTTGGATTTGATCGACGGGTGTTGGGGCACGCATTTGGAGGCGTGGAGATCGCTTTTGTATTAGTGGAGCAGGGTTTGAGGTATGTAGTAACCCAATTGAAATTCTCTCGAGTATTTATTTATTTATTTCCTTATTTTCCTTACATTCAGTTATTTCATTATTCTTCTCTGGTATGGTTTATATAGACGGTTTGGTTGAGTGCGCTCCCACCGGGCCATTATGTGTGTATGTCCACTAGACCATTGCACGTGTCACTCGGGGTCTCGGTGAATAGTTCGACCCGAGGATTTTTTCGGTGCGCGTGTCGGTGCGCCGTGGGACCACGCCGACCATTGAGAGGACCCTAAAGCTGGCCATGCTGGAGTGGACTCGCTGGCAGTGCTCGCGGGGAGAGTCCGGAGTATAGTGCTAGTCTGACTTAGGTTGTAGACACACATTTTGAACTTGTATATTATGTATTCATGCGATGAGCACAGTTGCGTGTTTTAGTTTTCCGCATGTTTATTTAATAGCTTTATTCAAATTCCTGTATTTTATTTATATAAATGCTTATTGAATCTCCTTGGGATTACTCTTTCTGGACTCGCCATCTGTTTTGTTGTGATGGCTTGAGTGCATACCCCAGTACGAGTTGAGGCAAGGGAAAGCTTGAGGACTACCTGTGATAGACTACATCGTCTCTCGTACGTTTGCCTATATTTATATTTACTTTTGGGATACGGGATACATTGTGAGCTACCCATGACTTGTATATTGGCTTATTTTGTGGATTTCGGCCACCTTTCTGATTATGATATTCATATTATGAGTTTTCCAGATTAGGTTGATGCTGCTAAGACTTGAATTTATTTGTTTACTGCTTGATCAAGTCTAATAAGTCTTCCGCTATAATTTGATTGTTAAAAATGATCTTAACACGTGAATTGAGTCCAATGAGCTAACTTGTAACTTTTAATAATGTAAGTTGGTCAAGTATTGGGTGTTAAATGAAGTTGTGTAGGTTAATGACACGAGGGACACAGTAGGCTAGACATGGCAGGGTTGTGGGCCCGCGTTGGAACCCGTGGCGGGCCTCTGGATTTGGGCCCGCTACAACAAACGTGAGAGAGATGGAGGAACATGTGAGTCATTTTAGGAGTTGAGAGGGGTAAATATGTCATTTCATTTTGGGGAAAATATGTAAAGGGGTACAAAAATTTTAGTGGCTTGCCCATAGCGTTTTGTGGGGTGCACATAACCGACCCTAATCTTTGAAGCCTCGTGTTTAAATTAAGTTTATGAAGACTCACAAAAATAATGATTTATAAATCAATGATACATTAATACCATAATTCAAATTTAGTTATTCATATATAAGTCACCAATAGTAATTTGAACATTATGTGTATATACACATGAAAATGTCATATATTGGAAGGTTTCCCATAATTGTTTAATTTGACAAAAAAGGTATGTATGTACCTAGATTATATATGTGATTGAGTAGGCATATGTATACACACAACTATGTCTATTATTATATAATACATATTTATTATTAATTTATTATATTGAACTCTAATACGTAAGTATGAATAAATTTTTAAAGGGTGTTACAAGAAAGTTGTAATGATGGGTGAGCCCATATTATAAAAGAAAAATAAGGCCAAATTAGTTGAGGATATAATCGAAATGGTTATGATATATATAATCGATAAATTCCAAAGGTTATGATATAATTGATACAACTTGTAAATGTTATGATATATTTTTCATCATTATGCCTTTATTTTGTACATGACTACTAGGGGTGTCAGTTTTTCGAGTTTGAGTTCGGGCCGCCCCTTGATATAAACGAGCATTTGCGTTGTCCAGACCCGCATCGATTTTAAATTTAGACAAGTGTGCCTTGCTCAGACCCAGATTACTTTAAATCCGGGTTGTCCAAATGTCCGAATTTATCGAGTTTTTTTTTTAAATTGTTTTATATTTAAAAGCTTTTTTATATAATTATTATAAATTCCTCGTAATATAATCTTCTATGACATAATTTTTAAAAAATAATTTCTAAGTTGTATTTATTATTTTAAATTATAAGACCTAATAATGTTTTTTTAAAGACAAAACACATAATGTTTGTTTCAAGCAATTTAGCTAAGTCTCAAAACTAAAATAGTGCATTTATATATAAGCTATATAGTTTCCTTATTTCTATTGTTGTTTTTGTTAATTATATAATGTATGAAAGTATATTTTCAAAATAAAATAGGTATCTTTTGAAATTCATGTTGGGTCCAAATTTAGAGGGTTTTGCTTGGACCTGACTCGAATTTTGATTTGGACATCAAAGTCATGCTCAGACTTGGCCCGGATTTAAAAAATTTAGTAATCAAATCCTTTTTTTTTTGCCGGTCAAAATCGAACTCCATGGCCTCGACAAAAACTTGACACCTCTGATTGCTACATTTCAAATCCTTGGAGCTATGTACCCCTTGGTGTCATTGATCTAACTTTCTGGTCTTGATGCATTTGCTAATTGACAAGTAATTAACAAAGTCGAATGAGGTTTTTTTTTTTTTTTTTAAAGTCAAATGAGCTAGTTACGTAGCTTATGCTAGCCAATTGTACATATAGGCCTCCAAATACGGTAGCATTAGTTTTACGCATTAGACTGTATACTAGGAAGTCAAATATCTATAGTATAAAGTGAATAATGTCTACAACGAACTAATTAGCACAATAAAAACTCTTAATTTCTTTTTTCCTTTTTTGCCTTTTTCTTATAGGAAATAATGAAGAAGAGAATCTTGAGACATAAATTTTAGATGAAACACTAATAAATCGTTAGCCTAGATAAAATTTGTATTCCAGATATGGAGCATATAAATATACATGCATAGGGTATGGACAAAACAGAAGGCTCCAATGGCAATGGGGCCTGGTGGATAGTCTCCCAATATTGTCTCTTTCTTCATGTGGGGACGTAGATGCATTAGTGCAACATTCTTGAAGGTAGCTTTCACTTCAATACTTTAATATACATGTCAAAAGAATATTAATTTAAGCGGATAATAATCAACTTGTAGTCTTTTAATACATGATAAAAATTATAAATAAATGCTTAATGCCTCAATCGAATATTTAAGCTGATAATAATGAAATAATAACCTTTCCATGATAAGAATTATAAATAAAAGCTTAATATTTTTTGTTTAATTAATATTGTAGATATTCAGGTAAATCCGACTATTCTCACAAGCTCTTAATATATATATATATATAATCGGCCTGAGCGTGCTTCGATAATTAGAATAGTTTTGACGCAGTGAGGAATCGAACCAGTATGAGACAGATGAAAGATTAATATCTCAATTTAATTTGATGCAATTACAAAAAGATGAGTACCACAATTCTACTAAGGCAACTGTAGTAGTTTACCTACATTATGTTTCTTAATTTTTTTTAAATTACGAGGTTATGGAGTGCTGGCCCAGCTAATTTCGCGGCCGGAATTAGTCAGATTAAAATAAGAGAAGGCTGAAAACCAAAACCATTCATGTTATGAAAAAAGAAAAGAAAATACTATACATATAATTGATTTCTATCGATCTAAGGTCTTATCAGCACTTTTGCTATCACAACTACTTTACTTTGGAGCAGACAAAAAAAGCTAGCTAGCTACCACATAACACGATTTCAACCAAATGTGGAGGCAAAAAAGATGGTGATCACTTGGGGTGGGTAACTTTCTCAGAGTCAAATATAAAGGTTCTCCTTGGGCAGGGTGGGTTTAATGACATGATTATCAAAATATCATAAAAAGCAAAGGCGACCTACAACAAGCATTTTGTCTTGCTTTCTCTTAGCTAAGCACGGTACCCTATATATTTACTCGTCCCTCGTCCCCTCGTCCACCAGTCCGGCCTCAAAAACATGCTTAAGATGGTTAGCGCCATAATTACCACGTGGGTAGCTCAATAATTAGAATTGGAGTGTGTAAGAGATGGGAGTTCGATTTTTACTGAAGAATAAATTTCTTTTTTATATAAAATAATTGTTAAAATTTTAGTTATACTACATCGATTAATCCACATTCAACATTACCGGCCTTATTTAGGCGGTGCCCTCCAATAAGTTTTGTTCTATCCATACAATTAGGAATTAATTTAGGCCTGTCTTAAAAAAAATCGAGTCTCTAACCACTTAATCAATAATCCATATATATAACAAACATTATAATAATTTTGCTAGGTTACTTATTAATTAATATAATGATACTAATTATAGCCCCGAATTAATGATAGGGTGGAGTGACAAAGAATAAAGTACTAACGAAGTTATGTGTTCTATTCCTATATATAGTAGCTACATTATATATATTGATTTGGTTTATCTGAATTATGAAGCTGGGCGCTCAATTAATTTTTATAAAATTAATGGAACTAAAAATAAGAGGGGCCAGAAAAGATTTAGACACACGCTATACATGGTCATCAAAATAAAATAAAACAAAACAACAACAACAACAACAACATAGCCTCAGTCCCAAATTAAATGGGGTCGGCTACATGGATCAAACTTTTCCTTTGTGCTCGATTAAGTGCAATTGATGGTGAGCTTTTTAAATCATTCAAATCACTCTTAATTAATGCATCCCATGTTAACTTTGGTCTGCCCCTACCTCGTCGAATTTCTACAGTTTCTATTAAGTCAAGTTTTCTAGTTGGGGCATTTGTAGGCCGTCTTTGCAGGTAACCAAACCACCGCAACCGCTCTTCCCTAATCTTTGTATCAATTGGTGCTACTCCTACTTGTCTTTGAATTTCTATATTTCATATTCTATCTGTACAAGTTTTACCACACATCCACTTAAGCATCCTCATTTCTACTACGTTCGTTTTATGTAATTGTTGTTGCTTTACCGCCCAACATTCAATTCCATGGAGCATAGCTGGCCTAATTGCGGTCCTATAAAATTTTCCTTTTAACTTAGTAGGAACATTTCGATCACAAATCACCCCCTGTTGCACTCCGTCATTTCTTCAATCAAGCTTGAATTCTATGCGTGACATCATTCTCAATGTTACCATCATTTTGGATGATTGATCATAGGTATCTAAAGTGGTTTACCTTATAAACTTCTACTTCCCCTAATTTTACCACTCCGTCATCTTGATGTCTAGTGTTTCTAAAATCACAGTGCATGTATTCGGTTTTCGTCCTACTCAACTTAAAGCCTTTAGATTCTAATGTATTCCTCCAGAGTTCTAATTTCCTATTCACTTCATCTTTAGTTTCATCCACTAAGATAATATCATCTGCAAATAGCATACACCATGGCATATCCTCTTGAATATGTCTAGTTAGTTCATATATAACTAAAGTAAATAGATATGAGCTTAAAGCCGATCCTTGATGTAGTTCTATCGTAATTAGAAATTCTTTTGTAGCCCCTCCAAATGTCTTTATACTCGTTACTACTCCATCATACATATCCTTAATAGTGTCTATGTATCTAGCATGCACTCTTTTTCTTTCTAGAACCCACCAAAGAACATTTTTAGGGACCTTATCATATGCTTTTTCTAAATCTACGAATATCATATGAAGATTTTTTTTTCTTTTCTCTATATTTTTCTAACAATTGTCTTACAAGGAAAATCACCTCCATAGTTGACCTCCCAGGCATGAAACCAAATTGGTTCTATGATATTGTTGTTTCTCTCCTTAGCTTATTGTCAATTATCCTCTCTCTCAAAATTTCATAGTGATCAAAATAAAATAAAATAAAAATAAAAATATGAGTTATGATACTTATTGAAGTTGATGCACTCGCCAAGACCAATATGCCCATAAAGCTAGCTCTTCCCAAACCCAAATTGTCGTTAACAAAAAAAAAAAAAGGAAAAAAAGAAAAAAAAACCCTAATTGTCGCCAAGTACATTCCAGCAGTAGTGTGATGACTTTAACACCCCCCAAGAAAAGAAAAGCGATCTCTCTCTCTCTCTCATCTCAATTCTATGATACATTCATCAGACTTTCAGAATAAAATAAAAGGAAATCCGTTTTCTTCGGGCAGGAGCACTAAAAAGATAGTGAGCGTGTCATGGGTTTCATCATAATTCTCTCTGCACCATGATTCCATGTGGGATCATCAGTACTGTCTCTAATTATAGAGCTAGCAGTAGTGAATACACACATCTCTCTCTCTAACACACAAAGAATAGTATTAGAGCTAGAGAGACAGAGAGAAATGGTGGTGGTGATGATGATGGCACGACATGATGATCAGTGTCCTCCCTTATTTTCTCCTTGGCCATCATCATTGCTTCCTCACCTTCACCTGCCAACCTCATCAATATCATCATCACTCCTACCCATCATCATCATCACTTCGAGGAAAAAGAAGAGGAAAAAGAGGAGGATCAGAATATTATTGTTGAGAGATTTAGTACTACTACTTATCATCATCAGAGGCACAGAAGAAAGAGAGAGGATAAAGAATATGATGTTATTGTTGTTGGGTTTGGTTGATGAAGCTCATGCTTGTCAAGGCTCTATCTATGCAAGATCTTGATGATATATTGAAGCTAGGGTTGGATCTAATATTAATTAATATTGGTCGTCATAGATACTCAACAGCAGTACTTCGATCTCTCTTTCCCTCTCGATCTCTCTCTTGGGGAATCAAGCGTCTCGGTCCGATTGTTTGCTACACCAAGCAACTTATTAAGTAATTTTATGCTACACTAGCTAGTTAATATATTATATCACATAGTTTATCGATCTTTTGCTTCGTCTTTTTTTTTTTTTTTTTTTTTTTTTTTTATTGGTCTATGTATGTGGTTGGGTCTCATTTTGTGCACTAGAAGGATACAATCTATGTTTTGTGGTAGATTAATAAGTGTGCTTTAATTTTTTTTTTTTGGTGCATCTGTTTTAAGCTTGGATTTAGATTATTCATGAAGAGGCCATGGATAATAGGTTAACGTAGTTATTTATGTGTTTTATTACTTTTGGGTGTGCTTGAACTGCTGGATTAATTGACATATTAGGCATGACGATGATGCATGCAATTATGTACTTTATATTGTGTATTGTGTACTTGACTGTAATTCGATCTTGTGGCTTGGGTTATTATTCCCTTCGATCTTGATCTTTGGTTTGGATTATTGGATTATTGATGGATCATCTGATAATTTATGTCGTTGTATCCACCATTTAATTTTTGTGCCCTTAATTAATCAAATTTATTGGGAAATATGAGTATTATGTACATGATGATAGTATATATATGGTTTTTTCCTATATATGTTTGGCTTTTTTTTTGGTTACAATATATGTTTGGTTTAATTATGATAATTAACAATTTATGATCATTAATTTAAATCTAGCTAGCTAGCTAGCTAGCCATATTACTTAGTTATTAATTATAATCTCCTTATTTTTTGATGGTTAATTTAAATTTACTAAAATTAATGATCATATATAAATTGTTAATTAATTTAAATATATAGTATATATAGGTTCGTAGAGTTATATATATTGTACAGCATTGTAGTGTATTGTATCATATAGACTGTTGTATATTGTATCATAGGCTTATGTTAGTTTACTTCAGTTAGTTACAGCAAGGGTGTGTAATGTGCACTTTCTTTATGTATATATAAACATTGTACACTGTATTTTGGTTTTTATGACGAATAAAAGAATGTTTGTTGATCAGTTTGATCAATATATTTCTTGATCTTTCTGTTTTTGTTCATGTTGATTGTTGTTCATGGTATCAGAGCAGGTCTTCATTGTTGTTTGATCTGTTTTTGAGTTTACTCTTTTGAATGTGCGATCATGGCTACCATTCATGGTTCCTCAAGTTCCTCAATCCGAAATGGAGCAGGAAGAGTTGTTGATTCAGGAGAGCATGGTGCAGAGAGTCCATACTTTCTTCAGAGTTCTGATCATCCTGGTATGGTACTGGTTTCTAATTCTCTTACTGGTTCGAATTATCTTTCTTGGAGTAGAGCAATGTTGATTGCTTTGGGAGCAAAAACAAAGCTAGGTTTCATTGATGGCAGATGCTTGAAACCAGATCCAACTAATTCCAATGTGGATCGATGGATCAAAGTGGATTATATGGCGACTTCTTGGATTTTGAATTACATTTCAAAAGAAATTGTTGAAGCTTTTCTTTATACTAGTTCATCTTTTGATCTATGGAATGAATTGAAAGAAAGATGTAGAGAGTGCAATGGACCTCTCTTTTATCAACTCAAAAGAGATATTTCTTCTATTAGTCAAGGAGATTTCTCTGTTTCTCAATATTATACAAAGCTTAATAAATTATGGGATGAATTGAGTTGTTTGGTTCATTTACCTTCTTGTGAATGTGGAGCTGCAGCAAAGATAGCTGCTCTTGAATCTAATGACAGACTGATGTAGTTTCTGATAGGTTTAGGTGTTATGTATGTTCACATTCGTAATCAAATCTTAGTGATGGATCCCTTACCAAATATAAATAAGGCATACTCTATGATTCTTAGAGTTGAGAAACAGAAGGAAGTCCATGTTAGTTATTCTCCTGTAATGGATACAACTATGATGTTGAAAACTAACAAAGTTTTTTCTGGTCCATCTGTGGGAAATAAATTTGCTGGTAAAGGGAATCACAAGAAATTTGTCAATAAAGATGAATTGTTATGTGATCATTGTAAGGCAAAAAGGCATACCAAAGATACTTGTTTCAAGTTACATGGAGTTCCAGATTGGTACAAGAAAGAGATTGAAAAGAAACAGATGAATAATGGTTCTAAGTCATTTGTAAACATGATGAAATCACCTCTGGATATACCAGATGCAGGAGCATTTCAGTTTGAAGATTTTCAGACTAATATTGCAGCTATGATACAACAAGGCATTGAGAGTTTCATGAAAGGAAAATGTATTTCAGCTGAAGGTGTCCCTGCTCATGTGAACTCTGCTGTCTCTGAATTTACAGGTAGTTCACAAAAGAGGCCTTCTAGTTTCAATACATCATTTAGTTCAGATGCTTGGATTGTGGATATTGCAGCAACAAATCATATGTGCATTAATTATGTTTGCTTGTTAATATTACTGCCTTGGCTAAACCTGTCTCGGTTTGTTTGCCTAATGGTCATACTAAAGAAGTTACATGTATAAGAGATGTGCATCTCAGTTCAGACATAATTCTTTCTTCTTGTTTACACATAAACTCATTCAAATACAATATTTTATCAGTCAGTAAGCTCATTTCTTCTACTAAACTGACAGTTGAGTTTTATCCATCCTTTTGTGCTATACAGAACATTGAGCATTCTCAAGTTCTAGATGTGGGAAGGATGATTGGAGGTCTCTACATATTAGATTCCAACTCTTTCAATAAATATGTCATTGCTTCATTTGTGTCTCCTACATAATTATCATTAGCTTCTTGTAATAATGCTAATGCTAATTTTTCATGGCATCATCGTTTGGGCCACCCTTCTGTTACTGTAACAAAACACCTTGATTTGTTACTCAAATTCTTCAACTGGAAGAAATAATGTACCTTGTGATGTTTGTCACATGTCTAAACAATGCAGACTTGTTTTTCCATTGAGTTCTATTCAATCCACTTTTCCTTTTCAATTGTTGCATATGGATGTTTGGGGACCATATAAGCAACCTTCTCTTCAAGGAGCTCATTTTTTCTTGACAATTGTGGATGATTATAGTCGGTTTACATGGACTTTTTTGATGAAATATAAGTCATTGACAAGAAATCTCATCAAGCGGTTTCTAGCTTTTGTTCACAATCAGTTCAAAGCATCTGTCAAAACCATTAGGACTGATAATGGTACTGAATTCTGCAATCAAGATTGTCAAGCCTTGTTTTCTGGTTTGGGAATTACACATCAAAGATCTACACCTTATACTCCTCAGCAAAATGGTGTAGTTGAACGAAAACATCGTCATTTGTTACAAGTCACAAGAGCTCCCATTTTTCAATCTGGTTTATCCATTAAATTTTGGGGTGATGCTGTTCTTACTGCTACCTATCTTATCAATCGATTACCTTCTCAGTTGTTGAAATGGAAGTCTCCTTATCACCTATTATTTGGAAGGATCCTAGACCATCTCTCATTGAAGACTTTTGGCTGTCTATGTTTTGCTACTAATGTTTCTCCAAGTAAAGCAAAGTTAGACACGAGCAATCAAATGCATTTTTCTTGGCTATTCCCCTGGACAAAAGGCTTACAGGATGTATAATTTGGCAACTCATGCTGTTTTGTTTTGAGGGATGTGATTTTTTTTGAAAACCAGCTTCCATTTCAAACTATTTCTTCAGGTTCATATTGTCCATTGCCTATACCTTATAATGACACATCTGATTCCTTAAGAAATGTCCCTGATTCTGCTGCTGTGCCAAATTCTATAGAGTCCCCTGTTGAGGCTATTCATCATGATGCAGTACCTACTGATGTTGTAATGACTTATTCATCTATGCCTACTACTGATTCATTCAAGCCGACTATTGATGTTGTTGAGCTTCCTAATGGTGATCCTGTAGTGACTCGTGATGAAGTTGTTGCTCCTTCTTTGCCTCTTGTTCCTCGTAAAAGTCTTCGTGCTATTCACAAGCCTCTTTGGATGAATGATTTTGTTTTGAATAATGTTCAAACAAATGTCTCCACTATTGCAGAACCTATTCTTTCTGCTGGTGTACCTCCAACATTTCCTTTCATTCATTCTTCTCACATTACTGATGATTACAAGTACTTTCTAGCTGCTGTTTCAACCATAAGAGAGCCTACTTGTTATGATCAAGCTAAACATGACCCTGTTTGGGTAGCAACAATGAATAAGGAATTACAAGCATTGGAGGATGATGGTACTTGGAGTCTCACAGACCTTCCCCTAACAAAAAGGCCATAGGTTCCAAATGGATTTACAAGGTAAAACTTAATCCTGATGGCTCATTGGATAGATGTAAAACACGTTTGGTTACAAAGGGATTCAATCAAATTGAAAGAGTTGATTATACAGATTCCTTCTCTCCTGTAGCCAACAAT
The DNA here is from genome assembly GCA_039657325.1 of Stephania cephalantha. Lineage (NCBI taxonomy): Eukaryota > Viridiplantae > Streptophyta > Magnoliopsida > Ranunculales > Menispermaceae > Stephania > Stephania cephalantha. Next base: position 12,458,620 of record CM077575.1, read on the forward strand.
GTAACAGTCAGGATTGTCTTATCATTGGTTGCTGCTCACAATTGGCCTTTACATCAATTGGATGTTAATAATGCATTTTTACATGGTTATCTTGATGAAGATGTCTACATGAAACCTCCTGATGGTTACACTTTGGCTTCTCCTAATCAAGTATGCAAACTACAAAGATCATTATATGGTCTTAAACAAGCTTCTAGACAATGGAATCATGAGTTCACTTCTCAACTTCAGTCCTTTGGTTTCATCCAATCTGCTCATGATCCTTGTTTGTTTACATACAACATTGATGGTCATTTTTTGGTGTTACTAGTGTATGTTGATGATGTTCTTCTCACTGGTACTTCTCTTGAGATGATTACCAAGGTCAAGGCATTTCTTCACAAGTTGTTTACCATTAAAGATCTAGGCCAAGCTCGTTATTTTTTGGGATTAGAGTTGGTTCGATCTTCTTCAGGACTTTATGTTCATCAATGTAAATATGTCCTTGATTTACTTAATGATGATGGACTTACATTTGCCAAACCAGCATCAACTCCTCTTCCTCGTGACAGTAAATTTGACGATGCTGATTCTCCTTTGTTACTTAAAGCTGATCGATATAGAAGACTAATTGGACGTCTTCTTTATTTGGGTTTCACTCGTCCCGACATTACATATGCCACACAGCAATTAAGTCAGTTTATTCAAGCTCCCACGGAACAACATTGGTCTGGTGCTATACATATTCTAAGGTATCTTAAGGGTACTCCTTCTCAGGGATTGTTCTTCCTTGTTCAGTTGGATTTAAATCTCATTGCCTATTGTGATTCTGACTGGGCTGCATGTCCTATTTCCCGAAAATCTCTCGATGGTTATTGTGTCTTCATGGGTTCATCCTTGATCTCATGGAAAACAAAGAAACAAGCTACGCTTTCAAAATCATCTCATTTGAAGTTCTGAATATAGTGTATGTCTTCTACAATATGCGAGTTGTTATGGATTTCTTACATCCTTAAAGACTTATGTGTTCCGATCTCCCTTCTTATACCTCTTTGGTGTGATAATAAAGCTGCAATTCATCTATCTGCCAACCCTGTTTTCCATGAACGAACAAAACATTTGGAGATTGATTGTCATTTGGTTCGTCATCAATTCAAGCTTGGTTTTGTTCTTCCACAATATATTCCTACTCGATTACAACTAGCTGATTTGTTCACCAAATCTTTGCCGGCTCCTTTGTTTTCTGCATTATTGTCCAAGATGGGTCTATGTGACTGACATAGACTTCCATCTTGAGGGGGGATGTAGAGTTATATATATTGTACACTATTGTAGAGTATTGTATCATATAGACTGTTGTATATTGTATCATAGGCTTATGTTAGTTTACTTCAGTTAGTTACAGCAAGGGTGTGTAATGTGCACATTCTCTATGTATATATAAACATTGTACACTGTATTTTGGTTTTTATGATGAATAAAAGAATGTTTGTTGATCAGTTTGATCAATATATTTCTTGATCTTTCTGTTTTTGTTCATGTTGATTGTTGTTCAAGGTTAATATACGGATGATACACGTGATGTTAGGTTAAACCCTAGCAAGCTTAATTATTATATATTTATCAATTTAAGTTACATGACACAGTTACTTGGAACTATCATGAAATTGTAATTAACCTTTAAAAAAAAAGTTTACAATTTCATATATCAGAATTTGCTACATCGATCATTGTTGTAAATAAACTGGCCGGATATACAACTTATTATATTCTAGCTCTTGATATATGTCTCAAGGTTATTATATAGCTATTATTATAAAGGAGCGACGAAAAGGAAAACATTTTTTGCCAAATGAAGTCTATTACTCAAGTGTACCCTTAATTTGAATTTTTATTGCTAAACATACCCCTCCTACAAAAAAGGTAATAATTAGCGACAGACTAATCTGTCACTAATTCCTTACTTTATCGTCGCCAAACAAGATTGCAACAAATTTGAGATAGATATGTTTGCTGAACTCTTTGTCGCAATCATGAAAAGTGATGCAGAGCAATGATATTAGAATTATATTAATATTTAATTAGGAAGTTGAGTTTAATTAGAATTATATTAGTATTTAATTAGGAAGTTGGTTTTAATTAGAATATGTTTTATTTAGTAGTTAAATAGAAAGTCTAGGAAGGATCGACTAGAGAATTTTGAGGTTTCAAGGACATGGATTTATTGGAAACGACGTAATGATCAATACTCACATCTTTTCTTTGAAAACGGTGTTTTTTTGGCCAAATTCCTTAGTTTAAGCCTTTCGAAATTGTGGATTTACTATTTTTGAAACTTTTTAGTTTGGTTATAATGTTTAGAAGGAGTTTCCAATTTTGACACCGTTTGTAGTGTTGGGTTTCTTATTTTGTCTAGTTTATGTTTTAGAGCGTTTTAGACTTTTACTATTTTTGGCAAAAACTAGGGTTTTGCTATATAAAACACTATTTTAGCTATAATTTGGGGATTTTTAATTTTTAATGAAAAACTTAGTTTTTTCTTTTGAGAATTTAGTTGTTAATTCTTTGGCCCTAAGTTGTTTGTTTGTGGTTTTTTAAGCAATTCAATTTGAAAGATCTTTGCTATGTTAATTGGTATCAGAGCCTTCATCAACCGTGATTTGGAGATAATCATGGCCCTGAAGAAGAATCGAACCAACAAGTTAATAATGTTTATCAACGAGATGACCAAGTTCGAACCAAGCAGTATTTTCACTCAATTTTTTGCATCGCAGGGAAAAACGTGTGTGCAACTCAAGGAGTTAACTATAGAGATGACATAGTTGTTAAAGATTCAAGGGATCATTATCCCAAACTGTTGAAGAGACCTTATTGTTTTTGATGAAACCGAAAGAAATTTCTCTCTTGATGGGGAAGGTGAATTTGAAGACAAGGAAAATTATGTCAACTTTGACGAGCCGCCAAAGTTTGACTACGACGACCACCAAGCTTCATGGAAACACGGTGGTGGTATTTGGAGATGAAGGCTGTGTTGTCTCGGTTATTCCAATGTCTTTAAATTCTCAAGTGCAAGCGGTGGTTGATGATGCGACCATCAACCAATGTTATGTTGAATTTGTTGCAAAAAAAAAGAATTCAAATTCATAAAACATTTTTGTTCATTAACTGAGATCATGGACAATGTCAACTTCAATGAATTTTCTCAAGACTCTCGGTCACATTAATTTGGTGGATCTTAAAAGTGAGGCTGAAAACTGTCTTATTTCCTATTATCTTGTCACTCAAACTTAGTTTTAAGGAATGGTTTATTCCAGATCGAAGGTCAAAGAAGGTATAGAAGTTGGAGGGTGAATTTTTGTCAACGAGCGGTGTATGATGCAGAGCAATGAAGATCAATTTCGTATGGGTCGGCAAAATGAGTTGGCATGCACACCAAACTCAACAAATGTGGATTTAGAAAGTTAAGTCTAATTAGAACTATATTAGTATTTAATTCATAAGTTGATTTTAATTAGAATATGTTTTATTTAGATTTACAGTTAAATAGAAAGTCTTGGATTGATCGACTAGGAAATTTTATGGTTTCAAAGACATGGGTTTATTGGAAGTGACGTGATGATCAATACTTACCGCTTTGCTATGAAAATGAGTGTTTTTTGGCCAAATTGGTATCAGAGCCGAGGTTCTATCAATTTCCGCCTTGCGATGCAGACACCATATATCCACTGTAAGTAATGTTTCTCTTTGTTTCTACTTCTATATATTCGATATCAGAAAATGATTTAGACGCAAGTTTTACAGTTTTAAGTTTTTATTGAAAGCATATCTTTTCTATTTTCTTTTATATTCTCTCTTGTTAAAACTTCACTGGGTTTTCAAAAGTAAACTTTCCTAGTCATGTTGTAAGTCTAGCAGGGAAATAAGTCTAGCTGTAAGTCATTGACCAAGTTCTTTTAGAAAACCACTGAAATTAAACATGGGTGAATTAATAAAGAAAATGAAACGAGTTCTTTCATCAGAAAACCCTCCTATAAAATTTGAGTCTTCATCTTCTTCTCGTCCTAAGCCAAATCTTAAATCCTTAGCACAAACTACATCAAAACTAGATTTAAGAAATATAAGTGAAGTTTCTTATACTAATATAGAACAATCTCTTCAAAATTGGGATATGCCTACCATAGATCCAAAACACATTTATACTCAAGGTTCTTTTTCAAAAAATCAAGATTTTATTATTAAACTTGAAGAAGATACTAAATCAATCGATGATGATGGGCACGGAATTCTGCTTAGACCACCTGAAAAAATTAGTCGATATAAGGAAGCCTATAAATATTTGCATATTGGCCTTATTCAAGTTGCAATTAAACCCTTGACTACATTAGGACTTAATACATCTGTTTTAGCTTCTGTACGTGATAAACGTCATTTAGAATTCAATGACTCTTTATTAGGAATAATTGAAGGAAGTTTGGCCGAAGGACCAATTTTCTTCAATTGTTTTCCTAATTTCACGATAAGTTTACACGATCAATTTGCTCATGAAGCCGCCACATTAAGTATATACATTCAAGGTTTCAAATTAAAAGGAATCTGTTCCAATGTTGCAGTAGTCTATAGGATTTATTATAAATTTATGCATACAATAATTCCCGCTGTTGCTTATACTAATCTTCAAAAGGGCACTTCTACCCTATTCCTTACAAATATACAACATAAGGTAATAACTAGAAAACAATTAAATTGGAAAGATATAGATGTTCCTAAAAAATGGATCATAAATGATAAAAATAACGAAAAACGTCGCAAAAATACTACATCCGATCAAGTTCACAATATTATCACTCATGACGATGGTCTAGTTGAAATAAATTTTGTCTCTCGCAAATCTTGTTCTTCTATCCCTTCGTCTAGTTCATCTTAAGAAGAACCTCTAATGAATCCTCATCGAAACTCAGAGCTCAAGCAACTCACCTACCAACTCGTGTTGCCTATCCTGTTGAAACTTCTGATGATACAGTTAGTATCAATGATTTTGCCGACTATCAAATTCATATGATAACTATTCTAGAGGACGAAGATAATTTTACAGTTGATTATTTAACTTTAAAATACCAATTCCTTAAACATCCCTTAACTCCAATATTTTGCAAAATATGTCCTAAAAACCAACAAGCTCTTTTAAGAGAGCACTATTTTACATATATAATACAACATAAAAACAATATTCCGTTTTTTGACTTTTTAGCTCATACATGTCCCAAAATAATCTACAAAATTAATACTATTTGGGAAGGCTCTAATGGCGAAAAATACATACAATCTCATCCTCTATTAGCTCCTCTTAAGATCAAAGAGCATATTAAAGCAACTCCTCTTAAAACTAATTTTGAGGATGAGCTACCTCTTACGAAAAAATTTAAACCATATAATTGAACAAAATAATTTTACGAATATTTATTTGTCTACCTTAAGTTCTTCTTCAAAACAAATGCGTTCATCTAGTGCTCCGTCCTATATTATCCAATCTTCAAGTTCTATTTTACCGACTAAAAGCCCAGAACCAGTATTACCAAAATCTTTTCTCCAACTCTCTGTAACTACTCCTCCTCCATTTCGACCAAAATTCAAATACTCTATTGAATTATTGGAACGCGTTGCTACACAATTACAAGCCATTGATTTATCATCTGTTAAGAAAAAGGATAAAGCTCCGGTAATTGCAACACTAGACAATGAAACCAATTCAAATATAGATCAAACGTTTGTGACATCTTAAAGCATTCTGGAATCCTCGACAGATTGTGAATTGCCTGATAGTCCTAATTATGATACAGATACCGAAACCACTTTAGGCATTCAACGAATTAATAACTCTTATCCTTCAAAGAAACATCCATATATACGAAAAATGAAACAATTTTACTCACGACCCTTTCCTGCTGATCTAATTCTTGAGGAAAACAACAATACACGCATAAAGTTTGATGGCAATTCTATATATGAATGGAATATTGATGGATTGTCCGAATATAAAGTAACATAAGTCTTACAACATATGTAAATTTATGCTAAAGCATGTGCATTAGCAGATCATGCTGAAGGTCACATAGCAAATGCAATTGCCCGTGGATTTACATGACAAATTCATGGTTGGTGGCATTATGCCCTAACTCGTCAACAACAATTTGATATTACAAATTCTATCATAAAAGATGATAATGGTAATCCCATCTTAGATGCACAAGGGCGTCAACAACATAATGGCGTTACTCGTTTACTTACCAATCTTATTTGGCATTTCCTTGGTACTTTAGCTACCATGGATGAAAAGACTAGAGATCAATTACAAAGTCTACGCTGTATGACACTAAATGATTTTCATTGGCATAAAGATCCTTTTTAACAAAGGTGTATACACTCTCTACAACTGATTCTCAATTCTGAAAAGAACTTTTTATAGCAAGGTTACCTCCTTATTTCGCAGAAAAAGTAAAAGTATTTCTTCGTGAAAAGAACAATGAAACATTCAATTATCATAGTCATACCTTTGGAGATTTAATTCAAGCTATACAACAAATTGGGTTAGCATTATGTAATGATTTGCGATTAAAACGGCAACTAGCTAAAGAAAATAAATCCAAGGATAAAGCATTCGGAACTTTTTGTTATGACTTTGGGCACGATTTAGATTTACACAAACCCTATCCTTATTCTTCTCGAGACGAAAGATCAATAAATTTTCTCGCAAATAGATGATGTCATATTATTAACCATTCAAACAAAGGAAGCGAAAAGCAATAACTTTTCAACCATTTAAACGTAAGCCAAATACTTGTTATAATTGTGGTAAACTTGGTCATTATGCTAATAAATGCCATTTCAAATCCCGCAATAAGAAAATCCATAATCTTCAAAATGATTCTTCAGACCTTGATTGTCATTGTGCTGAAAATCTTCAAAATACTACAACAACTTCATCTGAAACAGAAGTCAATGTGTTAACTGCACATGAAGAACTTATCCTCGAAATCGGTGAGCAAATAGCTGATCCGACTCTAAAATACAAATATTTTACAGAAATATTACACCACTCCGATTCAGAAATAGAAATCGATCCAATCAAGGCAAAACAACGATCTAAATTTAAGAAACTCTTAGAAATAGATACCACTAAATATTTCATGTTAGCCTTACTTAATGAAGTTAATAAACGAAGACCTAATCCTACCATGAGTATGATTCAAACTCTTCAACAAGAAATAAATCAACTCAAACAAGAAATACATTCGTTAAAAGAGCGCCTCATACGATTAGAAAATGAAAATTCTGAAACTTTTTATGTTTATGGTAACAATGTGTTCATTGAAACTCTTACTCATTATGTACATCAACGATGGTTTACACTCATTACACTTATTATAAAAGATTTCAAATATAAATGCCTAGCTCTAATCGATTCAGGTGTCGATTTAAACTGTATTCGCAAAGGATTAATTCCTCTTCACTATTGTGAACATACCAATAGTCGCATCTCTGCTATTGAAGGAAATAAGTCCTATATCAAATATAAAATTCCACTTGCTCATATTTGTCATCAATCAATTTGTATACCTACGTCATTCATAATTGTAAAAGATCTTCAACATGATATTTTATTAGGTACCCCATTTCTTCAACACATACAGCCTTTCACTGTTTCTACACAGGGTATATCAATAACTATAAAAGAAAAACATATTTTGTTTCCTTTTACTCAACTACCTAAATCAAAATATTTAAATCAAATATTTAATCAAATTGAACACGAACAAACACATATTGAATTCTTACGATTTGAAATAATTTTTTTAAAAACTGATCAGATTCTTAACACTCCATCCTTTCAGAATAAACTATTTATTTTCCAAGAGAAATTACAGAAACAATGTTGTTCAAAAATTCCATCTGCCTTTTGGGATAGGAAAAAACATCAAGTTACGTTACCATATATTGATGATTTCAATGAAAGTCAAATCCCGACAAAAGCAAATCATTCTCAAATGAATACCCGACTATTAAATTTGTGTGATCAAGAAATCAAATATCTTCTCTCCAAAAAATTAATCTCCCCTTCCAAATCTCCTTAGAGTTGTACTGCTTTTTATGTCGAGAATGCGCCCGAATTAGAACGTGGATCACCAAGGTTAGTCATAAACTATAAACCACTAAATAAAGTCTTAAAAACAATTCGTTATCCTTTACCAAATAAACATGATTTTATTAAATGCATAACTACTTCCTTAATTTTTTCTAAATTTGACCTTAAGTCAGGCTTTTGGCAGATACAAATTGCGCCTGCAGATCGTTATAAAACACTTTTAATACACCTTTTGGTCAATATCAATGGTATGTAATGCCTTTTGGTTTGAGAAATGCTCCCTTTGAATTTCAAAAAATAATGAATGATATTTTCAATCCTTATCGTGACTACATTCTTGTTTGCATTGATGATATTTTTACTTTCCCTAAATCTATTGATCAGCATTGAAAACATTTATCTACTTTTCAACATATTATAATCTCCAATGGTTTAGTATTATCACAAAAGAAAATCAAACTTTTTCAAACATCAATAACATTCTTAGGTTTTAAAATATCAAATCAAATGATTACTCCAATCAATCGTGTTATTGATTTTGCAGATAAATTTCCTGACCAACTTACAGATAAAAATCAATTGCAACGATTTCTTGGATGTTTAAATTATCTTACTGATTTTTATATGCAAGCAGCATTTGATCATAAACCTCTATAGGAACTTCTCAAAAGGGTGTTAAATTTCAATTGACCTCTGATCATACAAAAGCAGTTCAGACAATAAAAGACAAAGTTCAATCACTTTCTTGTTTACATTTAGCTAATACAGAATATCCAAAAATTATTCAAATAGATGCCTCTGACTTAGGATATGGTGGAATCTTATTACAACAGCATCCATCTGGGAAAGAACAATTAGTCTGTTATACTTCAAAATTATGGAAAAAAACTCAGCAAAATTATGCTACAATCAAAAATGAAGTTTTGGCACTTGTTTTATGTGTTCATAAATTTCAATCCGATGTTTTAAATCAAAAGTTTTTTATTCGTGTTGATTGAAAAGCTGCCAAAGAAATACTTTTAAAAGATGTCAAAAATCTTGTTTCAAAACAAATATTTGCTCGTTGGCAAGCCATTTTTAGTATTTTTATTTTGATATCGAATATATAAAAGGAGAACATAATTCTCTTCCTGATTTCTTATCCAGAGAATTCCTTGTAACCCCTCAAATTCATTTGCTACAGATCATGAGAGATAAAGGTAAATCATTATTGCCTCAATCTTTTTATACCAATAAATTTTCTCATCTTTTCAATTCCTACAATCGAGTTTCAGATGACAATAAATTTGTGTATAAGTTTAACAATAGACATTTAGTTACCCTCCTTGAACATGATTTATTAGATCATTCATTTGATACCCAGGTCAAAATTCTAATGCCACCCTCATATCATTTTATACCTTCCCGTCCTCATGTTTCTCTAAAGTTTTATGAAACTTTATTAACTCAAACTCAGTCTGTTATTATTGAACACTTCAAAAAACCAAATTCAGATGAAGTCGCTTACTTTAAATTCAAGATTCAAAAGGTGCTTACTATCACTGAATGGACTCAACAAAATGTCATTCAACAATGCCCTTATACATATCAGTCAATGACATTACTTCCAACACATTAACTAATGTTTTTCAGCTATAAAGATTACATTGAAGCATGGCGAGTCATCCTCTTTTACAAAGATCCAGCCTCAGACATTCCTAGTATATAACTTTCAAAAAATCACTACGCATTAACCTACCACTCTGGTTTATGTCGGACTGGTGGATAAAATTCGGCCCTATCGACAGCATCTTCCCGCCTACAGTTCAAATCAAATATGAAAAAGAAAAATTATCCCTTTTCCAATTCATTCATAAACATTCTATTCCATGGATTCTTAAATGGGATTATGGAACCCGTAAAATCACTCAAGCCAATAACTGCTCTCTTACCTATCTCTCTCAAGAAATTCATGTCAAATGGTGGGACAAATTTGATATTGAGGCAATTCAAGAAACTTCCGTAACTCCCTTGGTTACACCTCTCAAGCCTAAACCAATAACACCATCCGAATTACTTTCTTCTTTTCCTTCATTACCCAAAACATATAAAGATGCAAGTCCATACACCTGCAACATCGCCAGTAAAACCGGCTTACCCCTGATCTTGCAACCACTATTCTTCAACATCTTCAACATATGGAAGAAAAAATGGAAGTAAGCTTTAAGCAAATTGAAGATATGTATTCTGCGACATCCATAACTAATTACGAAGGTGACGCTACCTCCGCAGCACCTGACTTCATTGATCTCTAAAGACGAAGTCTTTCTATGAAGCTCTTATGCATCCAGCCATCCAACATCCAGTGCTTGACAGAATAATCTATGAACTATATACATTCGGACTTGCGCCCGATACTATATGGTTCCAACATCAAATTGTCATATTTGCATCCCAGGCTCTTCATTGGACCACTGATGAAGGCAATTTGCTTCTTCTTTTACGGTACGTACTTGGTTATCCCCGAATTCAAGTTTATATTGAATATCTGATCTACAAAGATTTCCCGCTTATGTTCATTTTGGCCTATGGATATCTCTCCTCACACTACCACTGAAATCTTTATGTGATTCCATTTGGTATCAATAAAAAAAACCTTCAGGCCCATGCCACTTTTTATTTCAAGCCTTTGCTTCCAGGTTTTGCCTGCCTTCAGGCCCATGCCGCTTATCATTTCAAGCTCATGCTTCCAGGCTTTGCCTGCCTTCAGGCCCATGCCGCTCATCCTTCAGGCTCCTGCCTCTAGGCCCACTTTGCCTGCCTTAATTACTACACTCAATTATACAACCTCCTCCAGCTATCCTCCATCAAGCATATTCTCCCGATAAGCATCATATAAAGTACTACAGTTTCACGATAAGCATCCTATAAAGTGCTACAGTTTCAAATAAAGTTGAAAGCTATAGTATAAAGTAACGGCTACAGTAACAAACCCCATCACTTTTATCTACTTTTATTTTGTCGGTTCTCGTTATTGTCAAGTCATGTCACGTTATCTTTAAAGCATCTCTTAAAGATAATGAGGACAGACGTGTCACTTATTTTGTAGGGCTATCTTTCCACGATAGCGCGTCTTTAATTTTCAACCGTTCCTTTTGCTTTGAGAAACCTTTTCTTGTTCTATAAATACCTTGGTTACTCAAAGAGAAGACATTCGGAGTCTGGAGTAAGCAGTTTAAGTTTGAGTTTGAAGTAAGTTTGAGCTTGGAGTTTGTCTTTGTTTAAGTTAGTTTGTCTAACATTGAGTCACCTCTTTCATTTGTGTTTGTCTTTTTGTCTGTATTGTCTGTAACACCTCTGTAAAAACGTGTCTCTAAATACTAATAAGCTATGTGTGTTTCTCTTGTTCAGTATTGATCTTTTTAGTTTTCACTTCTCTCATTCCTCTTTCATCCAACTATATATTTTCAATTTGACGCGACTCAATATATGAGAATATATAGTTGGATGAAAGAGGAATGGGAGAAGTGAAAACTATAAAGATTAATATTGAATAAGAGAAACACACATAGCTTAGTAGTATTTAAAGACACGTTTTTACAGAGGTGTTACAGACAATACAAACAGAAAGACAAACACAAATGAAAGAGGTGACTCAACGTTAGACAAACTGACTTAAAAAAAGACAAACTCCAAGCTCAAACTTACTTCAAACTCAAACTTAAACTGCTTACTCTAGACTCCGAATGTCTTCTCTTTGAGTAACCAAGGTATTTATAGAACAAGAAAAGGTTTCTCAAAGCAAAAGGAACGGTTGAAAATTAAAGACGTGCTATCGTGGAAAAATAGCCCTACAAAATAAGTGACACGTATGTCCTCATTATCTTTAAGAGATGCTTTAAAGATAACGTGACATGACTTGACAATAACGAGAACCGACAAAATAAAAGTAGAAAAAGTGATGGGATTTGTTACTGTAGCCGTTACTTTATACTGTAGCTTTCAACTTTATTTGAAACTGTAGCACTTTATAGGATGCTTATCGTGAAACTATAGTACTTTATATGATGCTTATCGGGAGAAGATGCTTGATGGAGGATAGCTGAAGGAGGTTGTATAATTGAGTGTAGTAATTAAGGCAGGCAAAGTGGGCCTAGAGGCAGGAGCCTGAAGGATGAGCGGCATGGGCCTGAAGGCAGGCAAAGCTGAAAGCATGAGCTTGAAATGATAAGCGGCATGGGCCCGAAGGCAGGGAAAACCTGGAAGCATGGGCTTGAAATAAAAAGTGGCATGGGCCTGAAGGTTTTTTTTATTGATACCAAATGAAATCACAGAAAGATTTCAGTGGTAGTGTGAGGAGAGATGTCAATAGGCCAAAATGAACATAAGCGGGAAATCTTTGTAGATCAGCATGATCAATATAAACTTGGATTACTGGGAGAACCAAGTACGTGCCATAAGAGAAGAAGCAAATTGCCTTCATCAATGGTCCAATGAATAGCCTGGGATGCAAATATGACAATTTGATGTTGGAACCATATAGTATCGGGCACGCAAGTCCGAATGGATATAGTTCATAGATTATTCTGTCAAGCACTGGATGTTGGATAGCTGGATGCATAAGAGCTTCATAGAAAGACTTCGTCTTTAGAGATCAATGAATTCAGGTGCTGCAGAGGTAGCGTCACCTTCGGAATTAGTTTTGGATGTCGCAGAATACATATCATCAATTTGCTTAAATCTTACTTCCATTTTTTGCTCCATATGTTGAAGAATAGTGGTAGCAAGATCAGAGGTAAGTGAGGTAGAAGAAGTGGCCGGTTTTACTGGCGATGTTGCAGGTGTATGAAGACTTGCATCTTTATATGTTTTGGGTAATGAAGGAAAAGAAGAAAGTAATTCGGTTGGTGTTATTGGTTTGGGTTTGAGAGGTGTAACCAAGGGAGTTACGAAAGTTTCTTGAATTCACTCAATATCAAATTTGTCCCACCATTTGACATGAATTTCTTGAGAGAGATAGGTAAGAGAGCAGTTATTGGCTTGAGTGTTTTTATGGGTTCCATAAATCCATTTAAGAATCCATGGAATAGAATGTTTATGAATGAATTGGAAAAAGGGATAATTTTTCTTTTTCATATTTGATTTGAACTATAGGCGAGAAGATGCTGTCGATTGGGCCGAATTTTATCCACCAGTCCGACATAAACCAGAGTGGTAGGTTAATGCGTAGTGATTTTTTGAAAATTATATACCAGGAATGTCCTGAGGCTGGATCTTTCTAAAGGAGGACGACTCGCCATGCTTCAATGTAATCTTTACAGTTGAAAAACATTGGTTGATGTGCTGGAAGTAATGTCATTGACTGATATGTATAAGGGCATTGTTGAATGACATTTTGCTGAGTCCATTCAGTGATAGTAAGCACCTTTTGAATCTTGAATTTAAAGTAAGCGACTTCATCTGAATTCGGTTTTTTGAAGTGTTCAATAATAATAGACTGAGTTTGAGTTAATAAAGCTTCATAAAACTTTAGAGAAACATGAGGACGGGAAAGTATAAAATGATATGAGGGTGGCATTAGAATTTTGACCTGGGTATCAAATGAATGATCTAATAAATCATGTTCAAGGAGGGTAACTAAATGGCTATTGCTAAACTTATACACATATTTATTGTCATCTGAAACTCGATTGTAGGAATTGAAAAGAGGAGAAAATTTATTGGTATAAGAAGATTGAGGCAATAATGATTTACCTTTATCTGCCATGACCTGTAGCAAATGAATTTGAGGGGTTACAAGAATTCTCTGGATAAGAAATCAGGAAGAGAATTATATTCTCCTTTTATATATTCGATATCAAAATCAAAAATACTTAAAATGGCTTGTCAACGAGCAAATATTTGTTTTGAAACAAGATTTTTGACATCTTTTAAAAGTATTTCTTTGGCAGCTTTACAATCAACACGAATAAAAAAACTTTTGATTTAAAACATCAGATTGAAATTTCTGAACACATAAAACAAGTGCCAAAACTTCCTTTTTGACTGTAGCATAATTTTGCTTTGAGTTTTATTTCATAATTTTGAAGTATAACAGACTAATTGTTCTTTCCCGATGGATGTTGTTGTAATAAGATTCCACCATATCTTAAGTCAGAGGCATCTGTTTGAATAATTTATGGATATTCTGTATTAGCTAAATGTAAACAAGGAAGTGATTTAACTTTGTCTTTTATTGTCTGAACTGCTTTTGTATGATCTGAAGTCCATTGAAATTTAACATCCTTTTTTAGAAGTTCCTGTAGAGGTTTACGATCAAGTGCTGCTTGCTTATAAAAATCAGTAAGATAATTTAAACATCCAAGTAATCATTGCAATTGATTTTTATTTGTAAGTTGGTCAGGATATTTATCTAGCAAAATCAATAACACGATTGACTGGAGTAATCGTTTGATTCGATATTTTAAAACCTAAGAATGTTATTGATGTTTGAAAAAGTTTGATTTTCTTTTGTGATAATACTAAACCATTAGAGATTATAATATGTTGAAAAATAGATAAATGTTTCTAATATTGATCAATGGATTTAGAGAAAATAAGAATATAATCAATGTAAACAAGAATATAGTCACGATAAGGATTAAAAATATCATTCATTATTTTTTGAAATTCAGAGGGAGCATTTTTCAAACCAAAAGGCATTACATTCCATTGATATTGACCAAAATGTGTATTAAAAGCTATTTTATAACGATCTGCAGGCGCAATTTGTATCTGCCAAAAGCCTGACTTAAGGTCAAATTTAGAAAAAATTAAGGAAGTAGTTATGCGTTTAATTAAATCATATTTATTTGGTAAAGGATAACGAATTGTTTTTAAGACTTTATTTAGTGGTTTATAGTTTATGACTAACCTTGGTGATCCACGTTCTAATTCGGGAGCATTCTCGACATAAAAAACAGTACAACTCCAAGGAGATTTGGAAGGGGAGATTAATTTTTTGGAGAGAAGAACTTTGATTTCTTGATCACACAAATTTAATAGTTGAGTATTCATTTGAGAAGGATTTGCTTTTGTCGGGATTTGACTTTCATTGAAATCATCAATATATGGTAGCGTAACTTAATGTTTTTTCCTATCCCTAAAGGCAGATGGAATTTCTGAACAACATTGTTTCTATAATTTCTCTTGGAAAATAACTAGTTTATTCTGAAAGGATGGAGTGTTAAGAATCTGATGAGTTTTTTAAAAAATTATTTGAAATCGTAAGAAATCAATGTGTTTGTTTATGTTCAATTTGATTAATTATTTGATTTAAATATTTTGATTTAGGTAGTTGAGTAAAAGGAAATAAAATTTGTTTTTCTTTTATAGTTGTTGATATACCCTGTGTAGAAACAGTGAAAGGTTGTATGTGTTGAAGAAATGAGGTACCTAATAAAATATCATGTTGAAGATCTTTTACAATTATGAATGACGTAGGTATACAAATTGATTGATGACAAATATGAGCAAGTGGAATTTTATATTTGATAGAGCACTTATTTCCTTCAGTAGTAGAGATGCGACTATTGGTATGTTCACAATAGCGAAGAGGAATTAATCATTCGCGAATACAGTTTAAATCGGCACCTGAATCAATTAGAGCTAGACATTTATATTTGAAATCTTTTATAATAAGTGTAATGGGTGTAAACCATCGTTGATGTACATAATGAGTAAGAGTTTCAATGAACACATTGTTATCATAAACAGAAAAAGTTTCGAATTTTCATTTTCTAGTCGTATGAGGCGCTCTTTTAACGAATGTATTTCTTGTTTGAGTTGATTTATTTCTTGTTGAAGAGTTTGAATCGTACTCATGGTAAGATTAGGTCTTCCTTTATTAACTTCATTAAGTAAGGCTGGCGTGGAATATTTAGTGGTATCTATTTCTAACTGTTTCTTAAATTTAGATCGTTGTTTTGCCTTGATTGGATCGATTTCTATTTCTGAATCGGAGTGGTGTAATATTTCTGTAAAATATTTGTATTTTAGAGTGGGATCTGCTATTTGCTCACCAATTTCGAGGATAAGTTCTTCCTGTGCAGTTAACACATTAACTTCTGTTTCAGATGAAGTTGTTGTAGTATTTTGAAGATTTTCAGCACAATGACAATCAGAGTCTAAAGAATCATTTTGAAGATTATGGATTTTCTTATTGCGAGATTTAAAATGGCATTTATTAGCATAATGACCAGGTTTACCACAATTATAACAAGTATTTGGCTTACGCTTAAATGGTTGAAAAGTTTTTTGCTTTTCGCTTCCTTTGTTTGAATGGTTTATAATATGACGTCATCTATTTGCGAGAAAATTATTGATCTTTCGTCTCCAAGAAGAAGAAGGATAGGGTTTGTGTAAATCTAAATCGTGCCCAAAGTCATAACAAAAAGTTCTTAATGCTTTATCCTTGGATTTATTTTCTTTAGCTAGTTGTCGTTTTAATCGCAAATCATTACATAATGCTAACCCAATTTGTTGTATAGCTTGAATTAAATCTCCAAAGGTATGACTATGATAATTGAGTGTTCCCTTGTTCTTTTCATGAAGAAGTACTTTTACCTTTTCTGCGAAATAAGGAGGTAACCCTGCTATAAAAAGTTATTTCCAAAATTGAGAATCAGTTGTAGAGAGTGTATACACCTTTGTTAAAAAAGTATCTTTATACCAACGAAAATCATTAAGTGTTCTACAGAGTAGACTTTGTAATTGATCTCTAGTCTTTTCATTCATGGTAGCTAAAGTACCAAGGAAATGCCAAATAAGATTGGTAAGTAAACAAGTAACACCCTTATGTTGTTGACGCCCTTGTGCATCTAAGATGGGATTACCATTATCATATTTTATGATAAAATTTGTAATATCTAATTGTTGTTGACGAGTTAGGGCATAATGCCACCAACCATAAAGTTGTCATGTAAATCCACAGACAATTGCATTTGCTATGTGACCTTCAGCATGATTCGCTAATGCACATGCTTTAGCATAAATTTGCATATGTTGTAAGACTTATGTTACTTTATATTCGGGCAATCCATCAATGTTTCATTCATATATAGAATTGCCATCAAACTTTATACGTTTATTATTGTTTTCCTCAAGAATTAGATCAGCAGGAAAGGGTCGTGAGTAAAATTGTTTCATTTTTCGTATATATGGATGTTTCTTTGAAGGATAAGAGTTCTTAATTCGTTGAATGCCTAAAGTGGTTTCGGTATCTGTATCATAATTATGACTATCAGGCAATTCACAATCTGTCAAGGATTCCGGAATGCTTTCAGACGTCGCAGACGTTTGATCTATATTTGAATTGGTTTCATTGTCTAATGTTGCAATTACTGGAGCTTTATCCTTTTTCTTAACAGATGATAAATCAATGGCTTCTAATTGTGTAGCAATGCATTCCAATAATTCAGGAGAGTATTTGGGTTTTGGTCGAAATGGAGAAGGAGTAGTTACAGAGAGTGGAAGAAAAGATTTTGTTAATACTGGTTCTTGGGTCTTAGTAGGTAAAATAGAACTTGAAGATTGGATAATATGGGACGGAGCACTGGATGAACCCGTATGTTTTGAAGAAGAACTTAAGGTAGACAAATAAATATTCGTAAAATTATTTTGTTCAATTAAATGGTTTAAATCTTTTTTCGTAAGAGGTAGCTCATCCTCAAAATTAGTTTTAAGAGGAGTTGCTTTAATATGCACTTTAATCTTAAGAGGAGCTAATGGAGGATGAGATTGTACGTATTTTTCGCCATTAGAGCTTTCCTAATAGTATAAATTTTGTTGATTATTTTAGGACATGTATGAGCTAAAAAGTCAAAAAACGGAATATTGTTTTTATGTTGTTTTATACATGTAAAATAGCGCTCTCTTAAAAGAGCTTGTTGGTTCTTAGGACATATTTTGCAAAATATTGGAGTTAAGGGATGTTTAAGGAATTGGTTTTTTAAAGTTAAATAATCAACTGTAAAATTATCTTCGTCCTCTAGAATAATTATCATATGAATTTGATAGTCGGCAAAATCATTGATACTAACTGTATCATCAGAAGTTTCAACATGATAGGCAACACAAGTTGGTAGGTGAGCTGCTTGAGCTACAGAGTTTCCATGAGGATTCATTAGAGGTTCTTCTTGAGATGAACTAGACGAAGGGATAGAAGAACAAGATTTGCGAGAGACAAAATTTAATCCAACTAGACCATCGTCATGAGTGATAATATTGTGAACTTGATCGGATGTAGTATATTGTGAACTTGATCGGATGTAGCTGAAAACTGTCTTATTTCCTATTATCTTGCCAGTCAAACTTAGTTTTAAGGATAAGTTTATTCCGGATTGAAGGTCACAAGAAGGTATAAATGTTGGAGGGTGAATTTTTGTCAACGAACGGTGTATGATGCAGAGCAATGAAGATCAATTTCGTATGGGTCGGCAAAATGAGTTGGCATGCACACCAAACTCAACAAATGTGGATTTAGAAAGTTGAGTTTAATTAGAACTATATTAGTATTTAATTCAGAAGTTGATTTTAATTAGAATATGTTTTATTTAGAAGTACAGTTAAATAGAAAGTCTTGGATGGACCGACTAGGAAATTTTGGGGTTTCAAAGACATGTGTTTATTGGAAGTGACATGATGATCAATACTTGCCGCTTTGCTATGAAAATGGTGTTTTTTGGCCAAATTTTTAGTTTAAGCCTTTGAAATTGCGGATTTACTATTTTTGAAAAATTTTAGTTCGGTTATAATTTTTAGTAGGAGTTTCCGTTTTTGAGGCCGTTTATGGCGTTGAGTTTCTTATTTCGTCTAGTTTATGTTTTAGGGCGTTTTAGACCTTTACTATTTTTGACAAAAATTAGGGTCTTGCTATATGAAGCACCCTTTTGGCTGTAATTCGGTGATTTTTGATGTTTAATGAAAAGTTTGAGTTTTTTTTCTTTTGAGAATTAAGTTAATTCGTTGGCCCTAGGTTGCTTGTTCTTGGTTTTTCGAGCCATTCAATTTGGAAGATCTTCGCTACGTTAATTCCTTACATTATTGTCGCGAAACAAGATTGCAACAGATTTGGGACAGATATGTCTGCCGCTGAACTCTTTGTTGCAATCATGAAAAGAGACAGACAGCTGATTTGTCACAAATCTGTAACAAATTATCTGTCACAATTTTGTAGCAAAACACCTTGAAAAGATTCTAACAGGTCATTATTCTGCAACAATTAGCGATGGCATGAAGCTGTGGCTAAAATTTTAATAATTTTATTTTTTAAAGTAAAAACGATAAAAAAGAAAAAACAATAAAAAATAAATAAAGAAAATCTAAAATACAATTAACAGCAAACAGTAAGAAAACTGTAAAAAATCTACAATTTGATTAAGACGTATTGATCATAATCCATAAAAGAATTAGAGTGCGGCTATGTGCACCTTGACTGTTTCTTAGGGCACCCCGATGATCAGGGCACCGAATCAATTTCTTAGGGCACCCTCTCAAGTTTCTCAAATTGCCCCTTTATTTAAAAATGAGCACCCTGCCTGATCAGGGCACCCCATTTGTTTCTCTGATTGTCTCGGTCTCATAAGTTCGAGAAACAACATGCAGTCTCGGTTGCATATGTCCGAGACTATTCCTCAAGTTTCAGTACCCAATGATCGTTACTAGTACCACAGAGTACATACATATGGTTTTTGTTGCTTTAGTCTGAGACTCATGCAAGAGTGTCGGCAAGATACAACCGAGACCTTATGTAGTGTCTTGGTCATGTGTGGTCGATTACTTCGCGTCCCCTGTACAGTTTGAAAAATGAAAAAATACAAAAAAATCAAGAAAAAAAACTTTATCTTGTTCTACGTTCGTCTCTCACTCCTTTTCTTCACCCATTATACATTAAAAGTGATGCAAACATACCGAATCTAACAAACCCTACGATACAAACCGACATTATTTTCTCCTCTGAAATCGGTCAACTGACTTCATTCAATTTCGAGTATGTGCACGGCTAGGGATTGATCGCACTTGTGAAAAAATTGGAGGATTGAAGGTGGGGTGCGCGGGAAGGAGAAGTTTTCGATCGTGAGTGAATTGTCGGGTTTGAGAGGACATTTTTGACATTTCCTTCCAAAACCAATTTTAACAAAATTTTTGTTGGGTGCCCTAATCATTATGTGGGGTGCACATAGCCTGACTCGAGAATTAATGAAACAATATTTGATATATCATACATGTTTATGTGTAATCGAACTAATATAGAAAAAAAAATTCCATAGTTTGAATAACTTTGACACCATAACTTTTAAAAGATTAAAAAAAAACTCCAATATAACAACACAAGGGATGATGAACAAAAATTGAGCTAGCTTTCAAAATTTTCATCTTTATCAAACAATGAATCGCAACTTCAACAATTAATTTAGGAGCTTCTGGAAAAGTTAAAAGATTTGCTGAAGCAATCTTTCATTCAATCTTAAGCTACCCAAAATTCACCCGAAGGGAAAGCCATATGTAGAGAGATGTGCAACGAGTCAGTAGTTTGCATTGTCAATTTTACTAGTTCTCAAATGGTTCATAACTACGAAAATAAATAACTATTTCTAGGCTTCACCAATACATAGCTCAAATGTCTTGACAAGAAAGAAAAATCTGAAATTGATTGAACGTCTATAAGGGCTCGGTTGTAAGGAGATAATACATATGACAAATGAAGCCTTTTTTGGTTTATAGTTTTTTGAAGCAATGAGTAAGACTCTCATGCATGTTTAGTCAAAAGGCTAATTAAATTCTAGTCACTTGTACTAGTAATGGAATAAATAGTTAAGAGATACTAATACAACATATAGGAAAAAAAAATATAGAACAAACCAAGTCCTAGCAATATAAATGACAACTGAATGCAATAAAAAGTAAGAAAGCACTACAAAAGACCCAACTCGATTATAATAACAGATAAGAAAATAAACATTCCATCTTCAAAGACTAATCATAAGGAAAAGCATAAAACTACACAGCTCAACAACTTATACCTATCGAACAAAGTATTGCAGAGATGTTGCATGAAACATTAGTCTTTTAAAGGTCTTAGAAATAAGGCATATGCCGTAGTAACTTCCATAGTTCCTTAAAAGATCACTTGCATTTCAAAATAATGAAAGATTTGTTAGCACATACACAACAACATGCATATTACTGAACTATAATATATATCATGCTTGAATTCAATTACAAAGAACTAGATAAAATAATACCAGAGGCTTGCACTTAATGGCAATGTAATAGACGAAATTTCCTCCAATTAGGTGTATGAACGCTGCAAGAGGTTCGTCTCCAGGATACAACTGGATCGATCTTTGATTACACACTAACAAAAAATCCTTTCTTCTGCAACAACAAGAATCTCTCTCTAAAACCAAAGAAAACAATCTCAATTTCAAAATGTTTCTTAGTACCCTAATGAAGTTAAAACCATTTTGGTTTATAAACCAAAAACTGCCTCTCTTGAACAATTACAACTGTTCAAAACGAGGTTATTAGTGGTGTGGTTCATTAACCACCAATTATCCCACTAATTAAATACCTTTTAAAAAGCTAAAGGTTGTAACTGTTCACCACTAATTACAACTACGAAATTAACTAAATTTAATGTAAAAAGTAAAAAATTTGTGTTGTGAATTGGCTAAGTTATTTAATCATTAGCCCCAAAGGCCCCAAGGCCTAAGGCCCTATCAAAGACATAGTAAATATCAAGTATTTGATGTGTATTAATCAATGGAGAATACCCATGGTCTTTTACTCCAACCCCACATTCACTTAACCACTTACTTCAAGTGGAAGATCTCTTATAAGGAAAGAAACAAAAAGTTTCTTTCCCATGTGGGACTAAAATTGGATACAATACAAACTCAAATAACCTTTAAAGTTCAACACCTTTAAAGTTCAACTATACCTCACATTTGTATTGTAACCATCGGCAACCCTGACTGAGTTTACTTTGCCAAATCACAAACACAAAATTTAAAGAACAAACATTATTTTAAAAACGATTGAGAGAGATTATCATGTCATGTTAATCAGGAAAGTGTCGTATAGACTTGAACTTACCCTAGTAAGATCACATCGAGTTCACTTCGTGACGCAGTGATGCATGTATCTTGAACTTTTCACTTTTTATAGTAAACTAAGACAATATGTCTCACTTATGACATGATTCCTGATGCACTTTATTCTATGTTGTTCATTTTGGTCCTGAACATATCCTGGGTTCATGATAGCTTTAGAGAATTTAGCCTATTCATTTTCATAAATGCGACCCCACATTTACTATCATATAGGTGACTTATATTTAGTCATTAAATGCAATATTGCATACCTTAAGCATCTTATCAACACACTTACTTCATCATAGGAACAAGTAATTGTGTGTCCTTTTTGTTAAGTCAAGTCTAATCAGTTTGCCTATTGAACCTAGACCATGGGATCTCCAATCAGCTATGTTAGGTTTCCGCTAGACTTGACTTACTCTATAGGCTTTAAGCCCATTCCCCTCGATAATATCTTCACTTGATCTATTGGTAAGCCTTTAGTCAAAGGATCTGCAATGTTATGTTTTCGTTAGACTTAACATAATCAAAACTAATTACTCCACTTTTGAGTAATTGTCTTATAGTATTATGTCGGTGCCTTATATGTCTTGACTTACCATTATATATGTTGTTCTTAGCTCTTGCTTGTGCTGCCATACTATCATAATGTATGCATATTGCTGTGACTGGTTTTGGCCAACAAGGAATATCTTCTAAGAAATTTCTTAGCCATTCAGCTTCTTCAGCTGCCTTATCAAGAGCAATGAATTCGGATTCAATGGTGGAACGTGCTATACACGTTTGTTTTGTTGATTTCCAAGAAATTGCTGCCCCACCTAATGTGAATATAATCCACTTGTTGATTTGGTTTTTGTATTATCAGAAATCCAATTTGCATCACTATACCCTTCAAGTACAGATGGATATTTTGTATAAAACAATCCATAATTTAAGGTATATTTAAGATACCTTAGGACTCTTATTAATGCTGTCCAATGAGCATCATTATGATTACTTGTGTATCTACTCAGCCTGCTAACTGCATAAGCTATGTCAGGTCTAGTAGAGTTCATTAAGTACATCAAGCTTCCAATTATTTGAGAATATTCCAATTAAGAAATTGCTTCTCCATTATTTTTCTTAAGATGACAATTTTCATCAAAATGAGTTATTGCAGGCTTGCAGTCAAATTGAATAAATATTTTCAAGATTTTCACAACATAATGAGATTTTGTAAGAACATAACCGTCTTTATTTCTTTTAATTTGAATTCCCAGTATAACATCTGCTTCACCTAAGTTTTTCATGTCAAAACTGGAATTCAACATTTTTTGGTTGACCTTATGGCATCCTTACTTGTGCTCATAATCAACATGTCATCAACATATAGGCATACTATGACACAAAAGTTTTTCATTTCTTTAATGTAAACACATTTGTCACATTCATTTATTTTGAAACTATTTGCTTGCATAGTATGATCAGATTTTTCATGCCATTGTTTTGGAGCTTGTTTAAGTCCATATAACGACTTAACAAGTCTACAAACTTTATTCTCTTGGCCTTTGACTATGAACCCTTCAGGTTGGTCCATATAGATTTCTTCTTCTAACTTTCCATTTAGAAACGCTGTTTTAACATCCATTTGGTGTATTTCCATATTGTATAAAGCAGCTATGGAAATCAACATTCTAATGGAAGTTATTCTCGAAACTAAAGAATAGGTGTCGAAGTAATCTACACCTTCCTTTTATCTATAAACTTTTGCAACCAATCGTGCCTTATATTTATCAATAGTACCGTCAGCTTTGAGCTTTCTTTTGAATATCCATTTATATCCAATTGGTTTGATTCCGGATGGTAGATCAACCAATTCCCATGTATTATTTTGTAAAATGGATTCAACTTCACTATTGATTGCTTCCATCCATAAAGGCGCTTCCGGTGAAGACATAGCCTCCTTATAAGTCTCATGTTCATTTTCGCTTAACGAGACTTATAAAATCAGGTCCAAAATTCTTTAGAACCTTAATTCTTTTTCCCCTTCTAGGTTCCAATTCTTGTTCTTGAACCCTTGAAGTGGTTGGTTCTTCTAGACTCTCTTCAGCCATCCTTTTTCGTGAAGAACCATTTTATTTTTACTTGAAAGGAAAAATATGCTTAAAATATTTAGCATCAACAGATTCTATAATAGTATTTTCACTGATATCAGAAATATGTGATTAACTACTAAAAATCTATATGCTGCACTATTCTTAGCAAAACCGATGAACACACAATCTTCAGTTTTTGGCCCTAATTTAGTCCTTTTTGGTAAAGGAATTTGAACCTTTGCTAAGCAACCCCACACTTTTAAAGTTTTGTAAGTGGGCTTTCTTTTTCTCTAAATCTCATATGGAGAATTATCAGATTTCTTAGAAGGAGCTCTATTCAAGATATGATTTGCGGTCAGTAGTGTTTCACCCCAAAAGTTTTGGGGAAGTCCAGAATCATTCAACATAGAATTAATCATATTCTTGAGAGTTCTATTTTTCCTCTATGCCACACCATTTTGTTGAGGTGTATATGGCGCGGTGGTCTGATGAATAATTCCATTTATATTACAAAATTTTGCAAATTCAATGGAATCATATTCTCCACCTCGATCAGTTCTTAACACTTTTATCTTTTTGTCAAGTTGATTTTCAACCTCTGCCTTATATATTTTAAATGCATCAAAAGCCTCGCTTTTATTTTTTATCAAAAAAGACGTGACAATACTTACTACAATCATCAATAAAGGTGATGTAGTAGTTTTTTCCTCCTCTCGTAGGATTTGATTTGAAGTCACAAAGATCACTATGAATTAAATCTAATAATTCACTTGATCTTTCTTCTACAGACTTAAATGTTTGCCTAGCAAACTTTGATTCAGCGCAAACTTCACATTTATGTTTTAAATCAATTTTAAACTTTGGTAACATATTCAAATGTACCATTTTATGAATTAATTTGTTATTTACATGCCCTAGTATAGCATGCCAAATATCATATGATTCAATCATATAGGCCGAGACAGTCATATACGCAGAAACAATCATTCTATTGCCATTGCCATTAACGATTACAATGCTTAACTTGAAGAGACCTTCAGTAAGGTACCCCTTCCCTATGAACAGGTCACCTTTGGTCAATACAAATTTGTCAGACTCGAAAACAAGTTTGAACCCTTTCTTATTCAGTAAAGGGCCAGATACAAGATTTTTCCTAATATCAGGAACATACAGAACATCAAGTAAAGTAACTACTTTTCCAGACGTGAACTTCATCTTCACTGTTCCTTTGCCTTCAACCATGGAGGAGGACGAGTTTCCCATGTAAAGTTTCTCTTCACTATCAGCCGGATGAAACTCAGAAAACAAGTTTTTGTCACTGCAGATGTGCCTTGTCGCACAAGTATCGATCCACCATCCTTTGGCATCTGAAAGCATATTGGTTTCAGAAACAACTGCAGTGAGATCAATGTCAATATCATCAATTTCCATGTCAGTAACATTTGCTTGGTTGGTCAAACCAGAATTATCAGAATTTTGGTCTTTCTTATGGTGACAATCTTGAGCCCTATGGCCATGCTTTCCACAAACCCAGCAACTTCCCTTAATTTTCTTATAATCCTTCCCCTTTGGTGCTAACGACTTGGTGGTTCTCTTGAAATCTTTCTTGAAATTCTTTTTCCAGAATTTCTGAAATTTGGACTTGCTTGATTGTCCTACCACCATGTTAGCATTAGCATCAATCATTTCTTTTTTGTTTCCCTTCCTGTGGTCTTCCTCAACACGAAGTCGCAGAATGAGGTCCTCAATGGACATGTCCCTTCACTTGTGCTTTAGGTAGACCTTGAAGTCATTCCACGACGGTGGAAGTTTTTCAATAATGGCTTCAGTCTGGAAATCTTCATTTACAATGCACCCTTCAACAGTGCAATTCATGTATCGAACTCAGCTTCTTCCACTTGCTTTACCACGGACTTCGGATCCACCATATTGTATTTCAGAAACTTGCCTACCATGAACTTTTTAGGCCCTGCATCTTCAGTTCGATATTTCTTTTCGAGAATATCCGAAACATCCTTTGCAGTTTTACATTCTGAATAGGCATCATATAGTGTATCGTCAAGTCTATTCAAAATATAATTCCTGTAGAGAAAGTCAGAATTCCTCCATGCTTCAATAGTAAGGAGAGTTTCCTTGGACAGAGGATCCTCATAATATTTCAGAACTTCTTCCTTCACTATGTTGGCAAGATTTATAGTGGTCAGCCATAAGAGCATTTTCTGCTGCCACCTTTTAAAATCTAGACCTTTAAACTTCTCTGGTCTTTCATCTTTGGGATTGGCAAAGGTAGTAGAAGTGGTTCTCTCAGTTACAAGAGATACCATTTCAAACTATTATGCAAACAACAATTTCATATAAATCAGTGACTAGTTTTTTCAAAATCAATGACAAATTATATGCAATCAACTATAGTACGTAAATCAGTTATAACAAAAAGTTTTCGTCTTAGATTGTTAGCACATACACAACAACATGCATATTACAGAAGTATAATATATATCATGCTTGAATTCAATTACAAAGAATTAGATAAAATAATACCAGAGGCTTGCACTTAATGGCAATGTCCTAAGACGAAATTTCCTCCAATTCGATTTATAAACGCTGCAAGGTTCGTCTCCAAGATACAACTGGATTGATATTTGATTACACACAAACCAAGAATCTTTTCTTCTGCAACAGATAAAATCTTTCTCTAAAACCAGAGAAAACAATCTCAATTTCGAAATTTTTCTTAGTACCCTAATGAAGTTAAAACCATTTTCTTTTATAAACCAAAAATTGCCTCTCTTAAACTGTTACAATTGTTCAAAACGAGGTTATTAGTGGTGTGGTTCATTAACCACCAATTATCCCACTAATTAAATGCCTTTTAAAAAGCTAAAGGTTGTAACTGTTCACCATTAATTACAACTACGAAATTAAATAAATTTAATGTAAAAATTAAAAAATTTGTGTTGTGAATTGGCAAAGTTATTTAATCATTAGCCACAAACGCCCCAAGGCCCAAGGCCTTATATAAGGCATATTAAATATCAAGTATTTAATGTGTATTAATCAATGGACAATACCCATGGTCTTTTCCTCCAACCCCACATTCACTTAACCACTTACTTCAAGTGGAAGATCTCTTATAAGGAAAGAAACAAAAAGTTTATTTCCCATGTGGGACTAAAATTAGATACAATACAAACTTAAAGAACCTTTAAAGTTCAACACCTTTAAAGTTCAACAATACCCCACATTTGTATTGTAACCATCGGCAATCTTGACTGAGTTTACTTTGCCAAATCACAAACACAAAATTCAAAGAACAAACATTATTTTAAAAACAATTGAGAGAGATTATCATGTCATGTTAATCAGGAAAATGTCGTATAGACTTGAACTTACCCTAGTAAGATCATATCGAGTTCACTTCGTGACGCAGTGATGCATGTATCTTGTACTGTTCACTTTTTATAGTAAACTAAGACAATACGTCTCACTGATGACATGATTCCTGATGCACTTTATTCTATGTTGTTCATTTTGGTACTGAACATATCCTGAGTTCATGATAGCTTTAGAGAATTTAGCTTATTCATTCTCATAAATGCGACCCCACATTTACTATCATATAGGCGACTTATATTTAGTCATTAAATGCAATACTGCATACCCTAAGCATCTTATCAACACACTTACTTCATAATAGGAACAAGTAATTATGTGTAATGTTTGTTAAGTTAAGTTTAACCAGTTTGCTTATTGAACCTAGACCATGGGTTCTCCAATCAACTAGGTTAGGTTTCTGCTAGACTTGACTTACTCTATAGGCTTTAAGCCCATTCCCCTCGATAATATCTTCACTTGATCTCTTGGTAAGCCTTTAGTCAAAGGATCTGCTATGTTTTCCTTAGACTTAACATAATCAATACAAATTACTCCATTTGTGAGTTATTGTCTTATAGTATTATGTCGGCGCCTTATATGTCTTGACTTACCATTATATATGTTGTTCTTAGCTCTTGCTTGTGCTGCCATACTATCACAATGTATGCATATTGCTGTGACTGGTTTTGGCCAGCAAGGAATATAGTGTAAGAAATTTCTTAGCCATTCAGCTTCTTCAGCTGCCTTGTCAAGAACAATGAATTCAGATTCCATGGTGGAACGTGCTATACAAGTTTGTTTTGTTGATCTCCATGAAATCGCTGCTCCACCTTATGTGAATATATATCCACTTGTTGATTTGGTTTCTGTATTATCAGAAATCCAATTTGCATCACTATACCCTTCAAGTACAAGTGGATATTTTGTATAAAATAGTCCATAATTTAAGGTATATTTAAGATACCTTAGGACTCTTATTAATGTTGTCCAATGAGCATCATTATGATTACTTGTGTATCTACTCAACCTGCTAAATGCATAAGCTATGTCTGGTCTAGTAGAGTTCATCAAGTACATCAAGCTTCCAATTATTTGAGAATATTCCAATTGAAAAATTGCTTCTCCATTATTTTTCTTAAGATGACAATTTGCATCAAAAGGAGTTATTGCAGGCTTGCAGTGAAATTGAATAAATCTTTTCAAGATTTTCTCAACATAATTAGATTGTGTAAGAACATAACCATCTTTATTTCTTTTAATTTGAATTCCCAGTATAACATCTGCTTCACCTAAGTCTTTCATGTCAAAACTGAAATTCAACATCTTTTTGGTTGACCTTATGGCATCCTTACTTGTGCTCATAATCAAAATGTCATCAACATATATGCATACTATGACACAAAAGTTTTTCATTTCTTTAATGTTAACACATTTGTCACATTCATTTATTTTGAAACTATTTGCTTGCATAGTATGATCAGATTTTTCATGCCATTCTTTTGGAGTTTGTTTAAGTCCATATAACGACTTAACAAGTCTACAAACTTTATTCTCTTGGCCTTTGACTATGAACCCTTCAGGTTGGTCCATATAGATTTCTTCTTCTAACTTTCCATTTAGAAATGCTGTTTTAATATCCATTTGGTGTATTTTCCATATTGTATAAAGCAGCTATGGAAATCAACATTCTAATGGAAGTTATTATCGAAACAGGAGAATAGGTGTCGAAGTAATCTACACCTTCCTTTTGTCTATAAACTTTTGCAACCAATCGTGCCTTGTATTTACCAATAGTACCGTCAGCTTTGAGCTTTCTTTTGAATATCCATTTATATCCAATTGGTTTGATTCCGGATAGTAGATCAACCAATTCCTATGTATTATTTGTAAAATGGATTCAACTTCACTATTGATTGCTTCCATCCATAAAGGCGCTTACGGTGAAGACATAGCCTCCTTATAAGTCTGTGGTTCATTTTCAGTTAACAAACTTATAAAATCAGGTCCAAAATTCTTTGGAACCTTAATTCTTTTTCCCATTCTAGGTTCCAATTCTTGTTCTTGAGCCCTTGAAGTGGTTGGTTCTTTTAGACTCTCTTCAGCCGTCCTTTTTCGTGACGAACCATTTTATTTTTCCTTGAAAGGAAAAATATGCTCAAAATATTTAGCATCAACATATTCTATAATAATATTTTCACTGATATCAGAAATATGTGATTAACTACTAAAAATCTATATGCTGCACTATTCTTAGCAAAACCGATGAGCACACAATCTTCAGTTTTTTGTCCTAATTTAGTCCTTTTTGGTAAAGGAATTTGAACATTTGCTAAGCAACCCCACACTTTTAAAGTTTTGTAAGTGGGCTTTCTTTTTCTCCAAATCTCATTTGGAGAATTATCAGATTTCTTAGAAGGAACTTTATTCAAGATATGATTTGCGGTCAGTAGTGCTTCACCCCACAAGTTTTGGGGAAGTCCAAAATCATTCAACATAGAATTAATCATATTCTTGAGAGTTCTATTTTTCATCTCTGCCACACCATTTTGTTGATGTGTATATGGCGCGGTGGTCTAATGAATAATTCCATTTATATTACAAAATTCTGCAAATTCAATGGAATCATATTCTCCTCCACGATCAGTTCTTAACACTTTTATCTTTTTTTGAAGTTGATTTTCAACCTTTGCCTTATATATTTTAAATACATCAAAAGCCTCACTTTTATTTTTAATCAAAAAGACGTGACAATACTTACTACAATCATCAATAAAGGTGATGTAGTAGTTCTTTCCTCCTCTCGTAGGATTTGATTTGAAGTCACAAAGATCGCTATGAATTAAATTTAATAATTCACTTGATCTTTCTTGAACAGACTTAAATGTTTGCCTAGCAAACTTTGAGTGAGCGAAAACTTCACATTTATGTTTAAATCAATTTTAAACTTTGGTAACATATTCAAATGTATCCTTTTATGAATTAATCTGTTATTTACATGCCCTAGTCTAGCATGCCAAATATCATATGATTCAATCATATAGGTCGAGATAGTCATATACGCAGAAACAATCATTATATTGCCAGTGCCATTAACGATTACAATGTTTAACTTTAAGAGACCTTCAGTAAGGTACCCCTTCCCTATGAACATGCCACCCTTGGTCAATACAAATTTGTCGGACTCGAAAACAAGTTTGAACCCTTTCTTATTCAGTAAAGGGCCAAATACAAGATTTTTCCTAATATCAGGAACATACAGAACATCATGTAAAGTGACTACTTTTCCAGACGTGAACTTCATCTTCACTGTTCATTTGCCTTCAACCATGGAGGAGGACGAGTTTCCCATGTAAAGTTTCTCTTAACTATTAGCCGGGTGAAACTCAGAAAATAAGTTTTTGTCACTGCTGATGTGCCTTGTCGCACAAGTATCGATTCACCATCCTTTGGCATCTGAAACCATATTGGTTTCAGAAACAACTGCAGTGAGATCAATGTCAATATCATCAATTTCCATGTCAGTAACATTTGCTTGGTTGGTCAAACCAGAATTATCAGAATTTTGGTCTTTCTTGTGGTGAAAATTTTGAGCCCTATGGCCCTGCCTTCCACAAACCCAACAACTTCCCTTAATTTTCTTATAATCCTTCCCCTTTGGTGCTAACGACTTGGTGGTTCTCTTGAAATCTTTCTTGAAATTTTTTTTTTGGAATTTCTGAAATTTGGTCTTGCTTGATTGTCCTACCACCAAGTTAGCATTAGCATCAATCATTTCCTTTTTGTCTCCCTTCCTGTGGTCTTCCTCAACACGAAGTCGCAGAATGAGGTCCTCAATGGACATGTCCCTTCGCTTGTGCTTTAGGTAGACCTTGAAGTCATTCCACGACGGTGGAAGTTTTTCAATATTGGCTTCAGTCTGGAAATCTTCATTTACAATGCACCCTTCAGCGTGCAATTCATGTATCAGAACTTGCAGTTCTTCCACTTGCTTTACTACGGACTTTGAATCCACCATATTGTATTTTAGAAACTTGCCTACCACGAACTTTTTAGGCCCTGCATCTTCAGTTCGATATTTCTTTTCGAGAATATCCGAAACATCCTTTGCAGTTTTACATTCTGAATAGGCATCATACAGTGTATCATCAAGTCTATTCAAAATATAATTCCTGTAGAGAAATTTAGAATTCCTCTATGCTTCAATAGTAAGGAGAGTTTCATTGGACAAAGGATCCTCATCAGATCTCGTAACTTCTTCCTTCACTATGTTGGCAAGATTCATAGTGGTCAGCCAGAAGAGCATTTTCTCCTGCCACCTTTTAAAATCAAGATCTTTAAACTTCCCTGGTCTTTCATCTTTGGGATTGGCAGAGGTAACAGAAGTGGTTTTCTCAATTACAAGAGATACCATTTCAAACTATTATGCAAACAACAATTTCGTATAAATCCGTGACTAATTTTTTCAAAATCAGTGACAAATTATATGCAATCAACTATTGTACGTAAATTAGTTATAACAAAATAGTTTTCGTCTTAGATTGTTAGCACATACACAACAACATGCATATTACTGAACTATAATATATATCATGCTTGAATTCAATTACAAAGAACTAGATAAAATAATACCAGAGGCTTGCACTAAATGGCAATGTCCTAAGACGAAATTTCCTCCAATTCGGTGTATGAACGCTGCAAGAGGTTCGTCTCCAGGATACAATTGGATTGATCTTTGATTACGCACTAACCAAAAATCTTTTCTTCTGCAATAGCAAAAATCTCTCTCTAAAACCAGAGAAAACAATCTCAATTTCGAAATTCTTTTTAGTACCCTAATGAAGTTAAAACCATTTTGTTTTATAAACCGAAAATTGCCTCTCTGAAACAGTTACAATTGTTCAAAACGAGGTTATTAGTGGTGTGGTTTATTAACCACCAATTATCCCACTAATTAAATACCTTTTAAAAAGCTAAAGGTTGTAACTGTTCACCACTAATTACAACTACGAAATTAACTAAATTTAATGTAAAAAGTAAAAAATTTGTGTTGTGAATTGGCTAAGTTATTTAATCATTAGCCCCCAAAGGCCCCAAGGCCCAAGGCCCTATATAAGACATATTAAATATCAAGTATTTAATGTGTATTAATCAATGGAGAATACCCATGGTCTTTTCCTCCAACCCCACATTCACTTAACCACTTACTTCAAGTGGAAGATCTCTTATGAGGAAAGAAACAAAAAGTTTCTTTCCCATTTGGGACTAAAATTGGATACAATACAAACTCAAAGAACCTTTAAAGTTCAACACCTTTACAGTTCGACAATACCTCATATTTGTATTTTAACCATCAGCAACCCTGATTGAGTTTACTTTGCCAAATCACAAACACAAAATTTAAAGAACAAACCTTATTTTAAAAATAATTGAGAGAGATTATCATGTCATGTTAATCAGGAAAGTGTCGTATAGACTAGTAAGATCATATCGAGTTCACTTCGTGACGCAGTGATGCATGTATCTTGAACTGTTCACTTTTTATAGTAAACTAAGACAATATGTCTCACTTATGACATGATTCCTGATGCACTTTATTCTATGTTGTTCATTTTGGTCTTGAACATATCCTGGGTTCATGATAGCTTTAGAGAATTTAGCCTATTCATTCTCATAAATGCGACCCCACATTTACTATCATATAGGTGACTTATATTTAGTTATTAAATGCAATATTGCATACCCTAAGCATCTTATCAACTCACTTACTTCATCATAGGAACAAGTAATTGTGTGTCCTTTTTGTTAAGTCAAGTCTAACCAGTTTGCCTATTGAACCTAGACCATGGGATCTCCAATCAGCTAGGTTAGGTTTATGCTAGACTTGACTTACTCTATATGGTTTAAGCCCATTCCCCTCGATAATATCTTCACTTGATCTCTTGGTAAGCCTTTAGTCAAAGGATCTGCAATGTTTTCCTTAGACTTAACATAATCAATACTAATTACTCCACTTGTGAGTAATTGTCTTATAGTATTATGTCGGCGCCTTATATGTCTTGACTTACCATTATATATGTTGTTCTTATCTCTTGCTCGTGCTGCCATACTATCACAATGTATGCATATTGTTGTGACTGGTTTTGGCCAGCAAGGAATATCTTCTAAGAAATTTCTTAGCCATTCAGCTTCTTCAGCTGCCTTATCAAGAGAAATGAATTCAGATTCCATGGTGGAACGTGCTATACACGTTTGTTTTGTTGATTTCCAAGGAATCGCTACTCCACCTAATGTGAATATATATCCACTTGTTGATTTGGTTTCTGTATTATCAGAAATCCAATTTGCATCACTATACCTTTCAAGTACCGGTGGATATTATGTATAAAACAGTTCATAATTTAAGGTATATTTAAGATACCTTAGGACTCTTATTAATGTTGTCCAATGAGCATCATTATGATTACTTGTGTATCTACTCAGCCTGCTAACTGCATAAGCTATGTCAGGTCTAGTAGAGTTCATCAAGTACATCAAGCTTCAAATTATTTGAGAATATTCCAATTGAGAAATTGTTTCTCCATTATTTTTCTTAAGATGACGATTTGCATCAAAAGGAGTTACTGCAGGCTTGCAGTCAAATTGAATAAATATTTTCAAGATTGTTGGTCAAAAATTAACAACATATGCATTCTCGTAAATATGAATTAGAATGAAGGAGAGTCTCATGCTTCCAATAGCCAAGAAAATGCAAATGAGAAATAGTTTGGCGACTTCATCATGTCAAACAACTTGACATACTCGATAGAAAAACTTAACAAAATTGGATACCACCAAGTACCAATTAAATGTAACACCATAAAAATTATCGAAGCAATAAACTCGACATCGTGTAGAGAATAAAAAATAATCTCATTATGGGCAGTAATGTCAACCGTTACGGCAGAGCGTTCATGCTTCATCCATTCATGTGAAATGGAGTACTTAGTCCATCCAGAACTGCGCAAAGAACAAGTCCAATAACCCCTAAGTATTAGCTACACAATGCCAATGACCCAATTTCCAGTCCTTGTACTTCAAAACACCAAAAACTTTTAAAAACATTAAAAATCAGCAAGACCCATTTGCCTATTCAAAGATTATTATAGAAACAATCACGAGATTACCCGTTTGACCTATTGAAACGCCTAAACCATCAGCACTTTTAAAACTTAAAAAGCAAAACTTCGCAAATCAAGCAGACTCATTTGCCCATTCAGTGATCAGAACCACACCTAAACAAGAAATTTCTTCAAAATAACAAGAATATGAGACTACCTATTTGAACACTAGAACATAAAAGACCTTTCATAACGGTTTTAAACCGTTACGAGATCCGTCATGTTATGAGACGTTACGAAAGCTCAAGCCTTTTCGTGACAATTTTTCACCGTCATCTTATCTAAAATTTTGTATTGAATTTTAAGCTTTTGTGACCGTTAAAAAATGAAAGTTGTTTTTTTGGTTGCCTGCAACATATAGCTTTTTTTTTACAAAATAAAAATAAAATAAATAGTAATTATTAAAAAATAAAATTATATCTTCTTAAAATCAAGTCTTAACAAACAAATCGTTTCAATATGTTCTATTACAAGTAAACTAAATAGATGAAAAAGAAAATCTCTCAACAACTAATAAATCTATGTTACAGAGTACATAGGCTCTCCCGGGTACTAAAAAGCACAACCAAGAGACAATGGAGACATTACTTCTTTGCAGGGCAGCTGTAAAAGCTTCTTTAGTACTTGTGTTATGATATTAATCTAGAAAGCTCTTTGGTAGGATCCAAAGGCACTTCGACCTGTTGCACATAGAACTGATTCAAAATAGGGAAATAAAGAGGAAATTAACAAAACAAAAGTATCTAAGACAACATACCATCTCATGGAGACCACCCAAAGGTCCGTTGCTCAATTGTGTAACCAAAGGATTCCCCAACTAAGCACAATTGTAAATATTCCTCTGGCACTGTACTGTAAATATTCAAAAAAGTTAAATACGAACCCCACAAAAAGGTCCATTGCCATCTCTTACAGTACTATATACAAATGCTCAAAAATCAATGGGCTTATCTGATTTTATAGGACCTGCCCAGTTCAACAACTTTTAGAACAAAAAGATTTCTCATGGAACCACTCCAGAATGTGTCTCAGACAAAAGTTAATCCACCTAACTTCATAAACTAAGTACCTATATATTCTATACATATGATATGTCTTCATGATTTGGTTAAGTTTCACATTTCATATTCAGGTATTTTGAAGTGCAGTAGTTCCCAATAAACAACCAGGCAATGTACTTGCCCAGGCCAACTGCCGCAACTTCAAATATGGCTTAAACCCCTTAAAAAATTGCTATACATAGACATGTCATCTCCAACGCATAGGATACTCTTATACATGTGTTTATAATAAGTTAAGATCTGTTGTATAATCCTTGTCACACTATACAGACTTTCTCTATTGGTGCCAAGTATAAAGATTTTGTTTGGTGTGATGTTATTGCTATGGATGCATGTCACTTTTTGTTGGGGGGCGTCCGTGGCAATTTGATAGAGGAGTTATGCATATTGGGAATACCAATAAGTACGCTCTAATGTTTAAAGGGATGCGGATTGTTCTTGTGCCTACGAAGTGTTTTGATGACGATAAGTTGGCAAAAGAAAGTAGCATCTTCTTAACACTGACCGGATTTTAAGCAGAGTTGTGTGATTCAGAGGTGGTTTATATGCTAGTTGGAAAGGAAGTGGGTAATGATGTCAGGATCCCAAAGGCAGTGACGGTTGTAGTGGCTGAGTTTTCTGACGTCTTTCCCAATGACTTGCCCGATGGATTGCCTCCATTACGAGACATCCAACATCAGATTTACCTTGAGCCTGGTGCGACTACTTCTAACAGGCCACATTACCGAATGAATTATGGTGAACATGAAGAATTGCAACGACAAGTTGAGGAATTGTTGTTAAAAGGCTTTATTCGTAAAAGCCTACACTCTTGTGTAGTTCAAGTCCTCATGACTCCTTAGAAGGATGACTCATGGCGAATGTTTGTTGATAGCGGAATAGTCAACAATATTACAATCATATATCATTTTCCTATTCCCCGATTAGATGAATTGCTTGATCAGTTGAGTGGAGCAAAAGTGTTCATAAACTGAACTTAAAGAGTGGATACCACCATATTCGTGTTAGGATTAGGGATGAGCAGAAAACATCTTTTAAAACTCTAGAGGAGTTATATAAGTGGCTAGTGATGTCATTCGGGTTGTCCAATGCGCATAGCATTTTCATGAGAGTCATGAATTAAAGTTTGATGCCTTTGATAGGCAAATATGTCGTGTATTTCGATGACATTTTGATTTACTATGCTAACCGGGATGAACACCTCGAGCATTTGAGAGAAGTTCTCACTATTATGTGCAGGGAGAAGTTTTATGCTGCTACGAAGAAATGCTCGTTTGTGACGCCCAAAGTTCTATTTTTTGGGTTACGTAATCTTTGGGAATGGTCTGCAAATGGATGAGTTAAAAGTGGAAGCTGTGCGAAATTGGCATTGACTTAATACTGTCACAGAGATCCGTAGCTTTCATGGATTGGCTTCTTTCTATAGGCAATTTGTAATGAACTTTATCCTCGTTAAGGTATTGTTAGGCTTGAAACCCTGATTAATCCCCAGTACACAAGCCAAACTTAACTTGAGCCAGCAACTTCACCTTCAACACCTGATAAATACAGTTGTATATCAAATATCGACATTAAAACAAATTATAAACGTAGCGAAAATTAAAAACTTTTCGCGATATTAAATGCGATATATAAAACCAATTCAAACAAGAATAAATCTCGATTATACAAAACCTCCCAACCCTTGTGATATACAAAATTGTAATTCAACACACATATATAAGACAAGGAAAGAATCATTACATCGAAGACAAGATCAAGATATCTACAACTTCTTTTTCTAATTGTCGTAGCACTCATCAATATTCCTGAAATATTAATTAGGGTGAGCCCTCCAACTTGTTCAGTAAGTACAGATTCACATAACTATCAAGAATCTATATAATAATCAAAGAGATGCAATAGCAATATGAACCTATAACATATTTAAACAGGGTATTGAAATTCATATTAACATTACATAAGAAGCATGCAAATCCAATAGTTTCTATGACATGTGATACTGTGCCGTTTTCATTTTCGTTTATCAAAATGAGGGTCGAATCAACTATTCCCTAAGTATACTAACTGACTAAATCAATACTCTCGCAGAGTATTGTTCATTCAGTTGTATTGTCACGGCCCAAATCTCTAACCCTCGTTTTAATTCCTTAATCAGGATCACCGACCCTTGACGTGGGACCTACACTGTGATACGTGCACCGACTAAGGCACGTGGCCGAGGTATATTGTATTTTTGTATTGATGTATGCCTAGTGTTATGTATTGTGTAGACTTACTAAGTCGGTTTGTACAGTTGTAGGCGTCGAGACAATAGCGGGTACACGCCTCGAGTAGCATGCGAGCCGGGGAACCAGGTAGTTAGTATTTTGGTAAGTCTTATTTAATACTAATATGAAATAAGGAATTACTTATAAGCCTATGGTTGTGTTTGTTAATGTAAATCAAATTAAAGGCCTATAGTTAAGTAAATTAAATGGAAAGCATAAGATTGGTCTAGAGATACACATTGGCACATCTAGGAACTAGGTGAGTAATGAAATGGTATCACTTGAGGTTGAGATAGTGGGAGTTAGTGGGATATATGGCAAGAGGTGGACCATTAGATGTTCCTCAGGATACATAAATCCGTGGAGATCAAGGGCTAAGAAGGAACATCACCTTAATATATAATATTAGTGATCAAACAACATGCAAACCAAATCACTCATTCATTTTTACTGGAGAAGAAGAAGGAATTGCTGGAGAGGAGTGAATCATCGAGGTGTTGAAGGAATCCATGGGAGTTGGTGAGAAATTCTCAAGTTA
This sequence comes from Stephania cephalantha, assembly GCA_039657325.1. Classification (NCBI taxonomy): domain Eukaryota; kingdom Viridiplantae; phylum Streptophyta; class Magnoliopsida; order Ranunculales; family Menispermaceae; genus Stephania; species Stephania cephalantha. The sequence continues at coordinate 12,497,329 of CM077575.1, forward strand.
GGGTGCTACATCAACTAGGTACACATCATTTTAGTTGAAATTAGAACAAGTTCTGGTTTTAGGCTAATTTCAGATGGTAGATGATTGAGTGTTTGCAATTGATTTATATATTTAGATTCCTCGTTTCAAGCCGATAATCCAGCTATGTTGAAGTTCTTAATTTGATTTTGAAATCATAAAGATATGAATTTTTGAAGTTGCAACACCAAAACTAGAATTCTGCATGTTGTATTAGGAATCAACCTGGGTAATTTGGTCATAATCTGCCCATTTTAGATCCAAATTGATCCAAACTAGTGGGATTTGAAAGCTTATTTAAAGTGGAATAACTTTTCTTAACTGAAGGTATTCTGATTCAAATGTTTTTATATCCAAACATGCTCTACAAATAGGTACTGGAATTAAAAAGGAAAGTTTTGAAACTAAAATTGTTAAGGGCATAACTCCCTAACTACTTATCCAAATAAGCTGATCTTTTAGTATGTTTTATTTGGGTATATTTTATGCCTTGTGACCAAAAATTACATCTTTAGGAACTATAGATTAGGAGAAATATATTTTCTAAATCCGCTGGTCGGATTAAATTCCAATTAGACCTATGTTTAGTAAAATCATGACATCTCTTTCATTTTAAATCAAAATTTTGAAAACTAAACCTTTACGGAAAGCTAAGAGAGAGAAAAACAACAATTGTACTGATGGAAGATTTCAATATTTGGACCATTTCATGCCTAAAAGTGCATTACAATGTAGGACTGAAATTGAAACTTAATTTAGTCTTTAGGGGCTGATTTAGGAAGATTGATTTAAAGTCTATTGAACCAATTTGAGTACACAATAAACACCACTAACTTGAGCTTAAACCCACTATATTTGAACTAATGAGACACCAAACTCAGGAACTTAGGAAAAGGGTACAGAGAGCGAATACAAGATTTGGAGTATCGGGAGGCCACTAAAGCTAGGACTTTACTTTGTTGTGGTGAGTATACCCAATGGCAACTTTACTTGGCATTTCATTTCTATTAATTGTTGTCCTTGCATAGTCCTTTTGACTATTTTGCCTTTGTATTTTTATATCATGTGTTCTTTGTGTCTATGCTCACTTGATGAGTCTAGTTTGCATGATATCCATTCATTTGATTTCATTCATTAATTTTATCCCATGCTATGTCTATTCTTGTTGTTTTAAATGTGAATTGAATGATAAATAGAATGCTATTAGGCTAGTGAATATCTTATAAATGTTTAAGAGGACTTGTATTCCTTATTTGTTTAGGTGTGTAGATGTGCCTATGCCTTGACAATCCATACTTGGTATTTCTTGAAATTTTAAAAGTAGTTTTTTGCATTTAGGTCCCGTACTCGATCGAGGTGTGCGCGACTCACGGGGTTAGAGTCCCTGGGGGATGTCGGCACATGTTACTTGACACTGTATGACACTCGGGGTTAGAGTCCATGAGGTGGTCTACACACCGGGGTTAGAGTTCCTGGTAACACTTGGGTTAGAGTCCCTTATGTTATATGATTATTGAGTCGGAGTGACATGTTTCACTGTCGACCGGACCTAAATCACTACTACTTAGCCTAGTGTCAGTATCACTTGTTTAACTCTGGTATTTACTCGCATATGGTTTATTTTCTAGTTTTCCCATTTATATGCTTTTAAATACCATTTGAATATTCGGAAATGCAAATTAAACTTGTCATTGGGGATTACTGTTTTATTCTTGTACACACCGTCCTTTTTATGACGGTGGGTGCAGAGCCGTCTACCAAAGAGTCGGGTAAGGAAAAGATCGACGATTATCCCCGAGCCGCGCGCGTCATCGCATCGATTGTAGGTCTTCTTTTGGTATTTTGATTGTATATGTTATATATGTCTTTCAGATACTATTTGGGGTTGTATATTGGGTTGAGCGTTAGTTCCCTAACTTGACTTAGACTATTTTACTGTTTCACTGCATTTTGAGGACTTTATATATGTGATGTCATTTCCTGGTTTTCCACACTTAGGATTTTATAAATGGCTTCCGCATAAGTTACTAATTGCTTCCGCATAATCAATAAGACTTACGTTAAATAATTAATTTAATAAAAGTTTTAATTAACTCTAAATTTCATAAACTGGTAGGACTAGTGTATTACTTATCCTGAATACGAGAAAAGAGGCGTTTACTTTGTAAAGGCTGACTAATACGTAGTTGAGTCCTTCGTGGAAAGGATTAACGGGATTAGGCCCGGTGGTGCCCTAGATTAGGAAAGGGGTCGTCACATGTATACTCGTTCTAATAGCTCTGTCCAAAATCACTGAATTAAGATATAACTGTGTCATCAATCTATCGAGTTCAAATTTATAAATAGTCTAGAGTGTCGCCCCTAACCCTATTCCGCCAATATTTTTGATCTCGTGTTTACACATACGATATATCGCCATTAGTATTGCCTCGAATATCACCAAAAACTACATATCCATTTAACAAGATTTTAAATCAAATACTTTTCGTCGCAATATACAGCTCTTCATTCCTGGTCCATAAACTATATGAACTAAAATATACTTTATAGCCAGTCAAAATTGATAATCAAACAAATCCATAGTTACCTTAATTAGGTTACGTTTCCAATTCCCTTACTTTTCGGGTCACTCGACATTTTTCGATATTCGAGAACCTATCAGAAATCATTTGAGGTCATTATATGTCTAATACCTCACATTTAAAACCCTAAACTGGTCCCAATTGAATCCGAATCCATTTTACTTAAACATTTTTTAAGGTAAAAATTTCGATATAAAATCTTGAAGGAATCCCAAATTCTCCACTTCTTATATAAATCCACGATTTCTATCAATTTAGTCAGCAAATATAGTTTTTCTTATTTTGTCCTATTTTTCTAGAATTTTGTTTTTGAAATTCTAGCATTTTCCATTTTTTTATTTGAGAATAGAGGTTTGACCCTAGAACTGGACCCGGTTCAGGCAGGTTCAGGGGATCAGACTATTGGGGGCATGTGTACTAGGTCAATTTACAAACATTGTTATCATATAATTTTAGTTAATAAAATAGAAGTTTTCATTTGCTGTTTTATTATAAGTGATTACACGTTTACCTTATAGTAAGATCCATGTGTATTTGTTGAGATATTATAAATGTCCCTAGTCGGTCATTATATTGGAAACTATAATAAATTAAGACTAATATGAATCTTGATTGATGTTCATGTGATGATCATGCATATATGGATACGAATCGAGATCATGAGTACTTGTCAGGGAACAATGTACTAGACCAACCCATTATGAGAACACCATATGTATTAAGTCGTAGGTGTTACTAATGATAGGTATATCATCTAGTCATTCGACTTAAAATTACCATAGACTTCAATATTAGGAGCATGATAATTTGACACAATCAAACGTTGTCTTTAATCGGACGACTATAAAGATTGTGATTGGTTATTATGTGAAAAATATGTGAAGTTGTGTAATCAAGATAGATTTTGCCACTTTCGTATAGAGAGAGATATCAGTGGATCCCTCGATATGATAGACTGATAATGGCCAAGTCCATATGAATTGATATGATCAATGTCACATTGGATGTTTTCAGTTTACCTAAAGATCAAGAGTAGTACGATTGAAAATTAAGGATGACTTTCCATGCCTTATGTTTAATCGAAGGATATCGCACAACAAAAGGATTTGATATATGTTATTCATTAGGTTGTACCGATTTTGATATTTATGCTACTTGGGTAGTCATAATGCATTGCTAGAGGCCACTTATGAATTGTGTACCAAAATAGTTTTGTTTCACTACCAACGTCGCTTGAACCTATTGGGTCACACACAAAGAATAGCTTTGTGCAATTTCAATTGGTCCAAAGTAATGAATCTCTTACAATTTATCATATGATAACTTATTAATAGAGGCGTATGTGTAATTTTATAAACGTCATAAATACAATAGTTGTATTACGAATATGATTTTAGTGAGGGCTTATCTACACATATAAATAGAGGTTGAAACCCAAAAATGAAATAAAATTTTCGTTTTTGCTATTTTGAGTTCTCTGAGTTTTGGGAGAGAAAAACATTTTCTATCTCTCTTAGGGCTAGCACTCCAAGTTGTGGTCACCATTCGTATATGGATTTCTAATAGAGGATGGACACTTGAACATCTTGGAGATTGAACAATCAGAGAAGGAATTTACGGATTAAGGTATGGTTTTATTTTTGTATATCTAGTTTAATGGAACTTATTTTCGATCCTGTTGGGGTTATTAAAAATTGTTTTAAATTCTCTGCTGTGTATGAACCTCAAAACTCAACAGTGGTATCAGAGCCTTAGGCTCGGTTCTATTAAATGTTTGCATGTTTTCTCTGATGTATACATATGACATATGTGGTAAAGCATGATCTTGATTAATGTATATATATATGATGTGCATATATGTTTTGTGATAATTGTTATCAAGAATTGATTTTAAAACAAGTTGTTAACTCATGTATTTTATACATACACATGATTTGATTCAATGATAAAATTCATGTTTAGATTGTTTTGATTAACATATTTTTTAATATTGAACGATGTTAATTTTTTATGTTCACATTGTAGAAGTCATGTTTAGGTTGTGATTTTTGTGTTAAATTCATATTTAGTTTTTGTTCATTAATTATGTATGTCTCCATGATAGAAATCATGATTAAATTAATATGATTATGGTGTTAAATGCATGATTAATATTTCATTTCTTGATTGAATTGCTTGTTTCATATGAATAAGAATCGAAATTGAGTTTGATCTGATAAGTCGGTATTTATAGGGTTTTATGTTAGGGCATGTGCCCTATGCCAATCTGCAAACATTGTTTATCTTATAATTTTAGTTAATAAAATAGAAGTTTTATTTGCTGTTTTATTATAAGTGATTGCATGTTTACCTTATAGTAAGATCTATGGGTATTTGTTGAAATATCTTAAATGTCCATAGTTGGTCATTATACTGGGAACTATAATGAATTAAGACTAGTGTGAATCTTGATTGATGGTCATGTGATGATCATGTATATAGGGATATGAATCAAGATCATGAGTACTTGTCAGGGAATTAGGTACTAGACCGACCCGCTATGAGAACACCACATGGATTAAGTCATAGGTGTTACTTATGATAGGTATATCATTTAGTCCTTTGACTTGAGATTAACATAGACTTCAATATTATGAGCATGATAATTTGACACAATTAAATGTTGTCTTTAACCGGACAATTATAAAGATTGTGATTGGTTACCATGTGAATAATATGTAAATGTGTGTAATCAAGATATAATTTGTCACTCTCGTATAGAGAGATATATAAGTGGATCCCTCGTTAAGATAGACTGATAATGACCAAATCCATGTGAATCGATATGATCAATGTCACTTAGATGTTTTTCAGTTTACCTAAAGATCGAGACTAGTACGATTGAACATTAATTGTGCTTTCCATGCCTTAAGTTTAATCAAAGGATATCGCACGACAAAATGATATGATATATGTTATTAATTAGGTTGTATCGATGTTGATATTCATGCTACTTGGGTAGTCATAATGCCTTGCTAGAGACCGCGTATGACTTGTGTACCAAAATGGTTTTTGGTTCACTGCCAACGTTGCATGAACCTATTGGGTCGCACACAAAGTATGGCTTTGCACAATCTTAATTGGTCCAGACTAATGAATTATATATTATAAAATTCATGACATAAAAGTCTTTACAACTTGTTATATGATAACTTATTAATAGGGGCCTATGTGTAATTTGCTTAAACTGCCTAAATATAATAGTTGTATTACGAATAAGATTTTAAGTGAGGGTTTATCTACACATATAAATATAGGGTAGAACCCTAAAAACAAGATATGATTTTCGTTTTACAAATTTCGAGTTCTCTAGATTTAGGGAGAGAAAGAAAAATCGTTTTCAATCTCTCTTGGTGCTAGCACTCCAAATTATGGTCACCGTTCATGTGTGGATTTTTGATAGAGGACACGCACTTGAATGTCATGAAAATCGAACAATTAAAAAGGAAATCACATAATAAGGTATGATTTACTTTCGTAGATTTAGTTTAATGGAACTTATTTTTGATCCTTTTGAGGTTTTTCAAAATTTGTTTTGAATTTTCCGCTGCGCATGAACTCCAAAAATACAGCATTTTATTAGTCTATTTTAATGTATTTAATATAAAAAGTCTCTAAAATATATATTTAATTATATTTATTGGTCATTTTCAGGAAAAACGGAGTACGCAGTTGATTCCAGGGTGGAAAAATTTTAAAAATGGAGTATTTATATGCAGTGAACAGTTTACTGAGGATATGCCTCGAGACACGCATTGCATAGCTGCCACGGTGTAAAGGACGACCAGGTGACGCAGTTGAGACACACATTCATGTACACACTGTACCTGAGCTCTTTGATGTTCTCGAAATGCATGTTGCCACTTTTTCTTACAATCTCGATCACAAAGTCGAATTTCTCCTCATCAAACCAAAAAGCATGCCACGTGTCAGCGTCTCGTTGGTCCACAATGTCAATAGCCTCCACGTGGCAGATCTTCACTTATCCAGCTACACGTCCAGCAGCTCCTTACTCATTCTAGTAGCCATCGTTCTTCATCGGGATGCATGCAGCACCATCTCCCAGTTCTTCGCCGTTTCCTTGAGCGAGCTTTATCTCCCGTTCCAAGCACTCCACGTGTCGCATCCTCCATGCACCAGCGCGTCATTGCAATAGATTTCCGCCAATGAGAGCACGCCACGTCAGCGGTCTTCAGTTTCTTGACCAACCAGCGAGCGACACGTCTACAGTACTCCAAATTGAACGCCCAAGCAGCCCTCGGATCCTCCTCGGCACCCGAGTCACTCTACCGACCACCAAAATTGATTTCTCTCACCTCTCAAGACCAATTTTTAATAGTTTATTATATTAGGAACTTAGGGTATTATTGAAGAATCGACTTTTATATTTTTTAGATGCCATCGTCGATCGAACTAGACGATCATGTCCGGCTAAACCAAATCATTGCTTAGGTCGGAGGGAAACAAGTTAGGATTATTAATTCATGGCATAAATTGTGAGATCTATTATTTTATTATTTAATTTGATTTAATTTCTCCTATTTCATTGTTGTTGATTTTAATGAATATGGTTTAAATCTAGGGTATGTATATGGCCAGTGCATGCTTTTAGGTGGACAATCTATAGTTAATTGGACCAATTGTATCCGTAATTGTGCTTTTGGACCGATAAAAATACAAACACTCACCCGTTTTCCATAAAAACCTTTCGGTTCTTGAGTGTGCAACAATTGAATCTAGGTTAAAACAGAAGCGGACACGATTTGGTTATCTAGGATTAATATTCTCACGGATCCTTATTATTGCGGTTAGTGTGTTAAACCCGATTGACGGATGTCTAGGGTTATGCATTAATTAGTGAAGTAGTTAGTGGCGGACGTCCTGGCTATCGAGATTAGGAGAATTATGAATTTCTAGCAGAGGTCGATTTTCTATAGCTAATCTAGGAGAATTTAAATTAATAATTTTAGGGAAAGATTGAGGACCATAATATGCCATTGAATCTTGATTCTGATTTGTGGAACCGTATACTTAAGTGTTTTCTTGAGACCATTGAAAGTTGTTTTCATTATTTTATTTATTTAGTTTATTTAGATTAATTAGTTAAATAATCTTAATTCCCCGATTTCCCTTTTTATTGTTTTTAACTTTAGAAAGACTACCAATCTCTGTGGGATTGACCATTTGCCATTATTCTACAAAATAGTTGGTTTAGGTAAATTACTTTATTGACGCGTTCAGCGCGCGTCAATTTTTGGCGCCGTTGTCGGGGATTGGTTTTCTTTCTTTGGTACGTTCATTTATTTTTTTATTTTTTTATTATTATTTTTTATTATTTTATTATTGTTTTAATAAATTGGAGCACCCCTTAGTTTTGCTAGGTTTGACTTTGGATTATATTTTTTAGCATAATTTGAGCATTTTTTTTGGAATTAACATGTTTATAGGATTTTAGGTGTTTTGAGACTTGGTTGGGTCATACCCAACTTAAGTCGTTGCATCAGTGGCGGGTATATGAGTAGACCCAAAACCTTAGACTTCATTCCATCATCTTGTTGATTTCACCCTTTGTTGAAAGACTTCGGGCTCGCAAGACTTGATATGAATCTTTTTAGTTAACTCCTATGTTTACTGGTTCTTGCTCTTGTTAGGATTGTTCTCTCATAGTTTCCTTAGTCACCTAGACATCAGAGATTTTGTGCATTCACTAGTTTTTAGAGACTTTTGTTATGCATGCATTTGTATCTTCTTATTTATTTATCCATGTTCTTTTTCACCACTTTCTTTTCTTGTTGCATGGATTCCTTGACTTGTTTTGAACCACGAGGACAAGGTTTGAAATAAGTTTGAGGGTACTTTAGGATTTATGGATTGAGTTGGATGGATTCTTTTGCGAAAGACCGCAAGTGAGATTGTTTAATTTTTTTATGCGGTTATATGCGGTTGTCGGATAGTAACGGTGGTGTTTTATATCATTTCTTCCATTTCTTTCATTTCTTGTCCCTTCATATTTTTTTCTCATTTCATCAGTAGTTGATACACTTTCATGCATGTATTTAGTATATCTTTTTTATTTTTTTATTGTTTAGAGTCACTCAAACATTGTTTCATGCCTTTGGTTGTGGACGAGTACATTACGGTTGCCTTTTTGACTTTAAACTTAGGGAAAAGTAGGAGAAACACTCAATCAAGTTGTAACTCAGCATTTTATGATTTCATGAATAGGGACTTAGTTGATGGTTAAGCTTTATGCTAGATAACAATAGGGAGCAGATGGTCAAGATTGTGCAAGTGATAATATCTTAACCCATGTTTGGGGAATTTGTTTGATCATAGTGAAAGTGAGAAAGGCTAACATGAGTTTTCTTAGTATAGAGAGTCCCATAGGTTTCCATAGGAAAATGAGCAGGGAAACTTGTGGTGGGAAAAAGTGAGAAAAGCGGTTCACAAGAAATGGAACAGGGACCGTATTACTTGAAAAAAAATTGTGAAGAAGAAAATAGAGAATAAAATAATAATAAAGGCGGAAGTTGTGAAAACTCCTCAAATAAAAGATTTAGTTCGAGTGCTTTAACTAGATTAAGTGAGATTTTAAACTTGCGTGCTTGAATGTATAGACCAAGAAAACTCGTAAGTAGTTGATGGCCTTTGTCTCGACCGAGTCTATGTCTTTAAAGTGTGATCTTAATTGTGTTTGAATTGCAAGTCTTGACATATCATAACTCCAAAATTTCTTAAGTGGCTTGTTAATTTGGCGACTATATAAATCAAATGAACTCCATGAATTTTGAGTCGGGTATAGGATTAGTTAGGTCAGTGCATTACTATATTAGGAGTTTCGTTTAATTTGTGTTGTCATCTACACCTTTGCTCGGGACGTGCAAAGTCTTAAGTTTGGGGGTATTTATGGGTTTTTATTAGTATATTTTAATGTATTTAATATAGAAAGTGTCTAAAATATATATATTTAATTATATTTATTGGTCATTTTCAGGTGAAACAGAGTGCACGGTTGAATCCAGGGCGAAAAAATACTGAAAATGAAGTATTTATATGCAGTGAACACCTAAGAGACTCTCATTGCACAGTTGACTGGGTGTAAAGGAACGACCAAGTGATACATTTGAGACACACATTCATGTACACACTGTACCAGAGCTCTTTGATGTCCTCGAAATACGTTCTGCCACTCCCATAATTTTGGTCACAAAGTCGAATTTCTCCTCATCACACCGGACAGATTGCCACGTGTCAGCTTCTCGTTGGACCACAACGTCACCAGCCTCCACGTGGTGCATCTTCACTTGTCCAGCTACATGTCCTATAGCTCCTTGCTCGTTCCAGCAGCCATCAGTTCTTTTTCGAGATGCGTGACTCAACATATCCCAATTATTCGCCGTTTCCTCGAGCGAGCTTTATCTCCCGTTCCAAGCGCTCCACGTGTCGCATCCTCCATGCACCAGCACGTCATTGCAACAGATTTTTGCCAATGAGAGCACGCCACGTCAACGGTCTTCTGCTTCTTGACCAATTGACGAGCGACACGTGTACAAGACTCCAAATTAAACGCCCAAGCAGCTCTCGAATCCTCCTTGGCCACGAGTCACTCTACCAACCACCAAAATTGATTTCTCTCCCTTCTCGGGACCAATTTTTAGTAGTTTATTATATTAGGAACTTAGGGTATTATTGAAGAATCGACTTTTATATTTTTTAGACGCCGTAGCCACTCGAACTCGACGATCATGTCCGGCTAAACCAAATTTTTGCCTAGGTCAGAGGGGAAACAAGTCGAGATTATTTATTCATGGCATAAATTGTGAGATCTATTATTTTATTATTTAATTTGATTTAATTTCTCCTATTTTATTGTTGTCGATTTTAATGAATATAGTTTATATCTAGAGTATGTATATGACCAATGCATACTTTTAGGTGGACAATCTATAGTTAATTGGACCAATTTTATTTGTAATTGTACTTTTGGACCGATATAGTGACGAACACTCACCTGTTTGCCCTAAAAACCTTTCGGTTCTTGATTGTGCAACAATTGAATCTACGTTAAATCGGAAGCGGATGCGATTCGGTTATCTAGGATTAGTATCCTTACGGATCCTTATTATTGCGGTTAGTGTGTTAAACCCGATTTGCGGATGTCTAGAGTTATGCATTAATTAGGGAAGTTGTTAGTGGCGGACATTGTGACTATTGAGATTAAAGGAATTAGGAATTTCTGGCGGATAACGATTTTCTATAGCTAATTTTGGAGAATTTAAATTAATAATTTTAGGGAAAGACTGAGGACCATAATATGCCATCGAATCTTGATTCTGATTTGTGGAACCGTAGACTTATGTGATTTCTTGAGACCATTGAAAGTTATTTTCATTATTTTATTTATTTAGTTTATTTAAATTAGTTAGTTAAATAATTTTAATTAAAACTCCGATTTCCCTTTTTATTGTTTTTAACCTTAGAAAGACTACCAATCTCTGTGGGATCGACCCTCTGCCACTATTCTACGAAATAGCTGGTTTAGGTAAATTACTTTATTGATGCGTTCGGGGCGTGTCATGATCATATGTCTCATTGTGGTTTTCTTTTAGTATATTCCTATTAGATAGGAGATAAACTTGTAATCGGATAAGAATTACAAATCCTATAAGATATTTGAGATATATAACAAATTCTAATTAGATTGAGATTCAAAGTATCTTAAATTCTAATTGGATTAGGATAAGATATTAAGTTAGCGATGGACCTGAGTTAATTAAAATCATTTTAATTAATTTTCTCGAAATTAAAATAAGGGGCAATTTCGGTCAATTGGATTGACTAAGAGAAAGTAAATATGGGTCCGAATCCGCGGAGCGTATTATGTTATCTTGGCGAGGCAAGTTAAGTAACGGTTACTCAACTGTTTGAAATGGTTAGACTTGATAAAGCTATCAAAATGGTTTTGGGCTTTAGGCAGTAAATAATATATAAAAGATGTTAAGACATAAGATGTCATAATCTCATAAAAACAACTAAAATTTACATATGATGTAATTAGTAATTGGTAACCCAAATAACCTAATTCAAAGTGTCATGCCTTAACTGTCTTGGAATTAGATGTAATATGGATTTTAGTCCCTTAAATTAATATAGTGTTTTAAGGAGGGTTGTTAATTTAGTGGGAGTCTATTCCACTATACTAAAATGAACTTTTGCACAATCTTTGTTGTAGATCTATGGTATCTTCAAATCACATCGATCCCTTGTTACTACGATCTATCCTTGAGAATGATAAGTTATCCTGAACATACCTTCTTGATTAGTTCAAAAACTTAAGAATTGTTCTTAAGCATGAACGTAAGTTGTATGTCCTAGATAACCTATTTCTAACGAACTACCAACCAATGCTTTTAGAGCCGTGAAGGATGCACATACTAAGCATATCAACAACTCAATTAATTTTGCATGCATTATATTGGCAACCATAGTTCCTGAACTCCAGAAGGACATTGAACACATGGAAGCTTACAACATGGCTACGATGCTAAAGAAAATGTTCCAACAACAGGTTAGGCAAGAAAGGTTCGAGACAGTCAAGAACCTTCATTATTGCAAAACGGCTGAATGTGCGTTAGTTAGTCCTCATGTTCTGAAAATGAAGGGCTATATCGACCATTTTGACAGACTTGTATTTCCCATGAGCCAAGAGTTGACTACGTATTTGATCATGAATTCATTACCTGATAGTTATTCATAATTTGTGATGAACCATAACATGAATAACAAGAAGAAGTCTATCTCAGAGTTTCATTTGATGCTTAAATCTGTTGAGAAAAATGTCAAGAAATACATTACTAATGTGTTGATGGTTCAGACAGGAAAGATTATGAAGAAGAAAGCCAAAGGCAAGGCTAAAGTTGTTGAAGCTATTGTGACTATCACAAAGCCTGTGGAACAAGTCAAGCCTAAGGCTGCTTATACTTCACAGTCCTATAAAGAAAAGGAAAAAGAAGGAAATTGTCATTTCTGTCATGCACCTAGGCATTGGTTCAGAAATTACAAGCTCTATCTTGAAGATCTAAAGAAAAAGAAGAGTAGTGCGACTAGTTCTTCAGGTATTTATGTTATTGAAGTTAAATTATCTACAAGTGATTCCTGGGTATTGGATATCGGATGCGTTTCTCACATTTGTATTAATGTGCAGGGTCCCACTAAAAGTAGAAAGCTAAAGAAAGAAGAAGTCATCTTACGAATAGAGCAAAGGTTGCTTCGTTGGTTGTAGCATGCTATGAGTTAATTTTATCTAGTAGACTTGTTTTAGATTTAAATAATTGTTATTACGTCCTTGCCTTGAGCAGAAACATCATTTTAGTTTCTTGTTTGGATTCGGATGATTTTAATTTCATTATTGTGAATAATAAATGCTCCATTTCTTGTAAAGATGTTTCTATTCGAATGTTGATTTGTGTGATGGTCTTTATATTCTAAACATGAAAAGGTCCACATATACTCTTATTCTTAACGTAAATATAAAGTGACTTAAGTCAAATGACTTGAGTTAAACCTACTTTTGGCATTTTCGTCTTGGTCGCATAAATGAGAAACACATTTCAAACTCCATAAAGATCGACTTTTAAATTAATTTGATTTTGAATCATATGAAACATGTGTATCTTGTTTACTAGGAAATATGACAAAGAGGCCCTTTACTGGACACAGTGAAAGGGCAATTGATTTATTGGGTCTAATACATATTGATGTACACAATGGCTAGAGCTAGTTTTCAGTACTTCATTACTTTCACCAATGATTTCAGCAGATATGGCTACGTGTATCTCATGAAACATAAAGGTGAACCTTTTGAGATGTTTCGAACATTTCAGAATGAAGTGCAAAATCAACTTGGTAAAACTATTAAAGCACTTCGATCAGATCGAGGTGGTGAATATTTAAGCCAAGAGTTTGATGATCATCTTAAAAACTGTTGGATTGTTTCACAGTTAACTCCTCCAGCAACTCCACAATGGAATGATATTTCTGAGAGGAGAAATCGAGCTTTATTGGATATGGTTCGATCTATGATGAGTCATGCAAATCTTCTTATTTCCTTTTGGGGTTATGCCTTAGAAACTACTGCATTTACACTGAATCATGTTCCTTCTAAAGCAGTTGATAAGACATCATATGAGATGTGGTTTAGGAAAAGACCAAGTTCGTCTTTCCTTAAGATTTGGGGCTGTGAGGTTTTTGTACGACGACAAATCTGAGAAAAAATCAGTCAAATCTACCAAGTGTGTATTTGTTGGTTATCCTAAAGAAACTAGAGGATACTACTTTTATAATCCCACTGAGAACAAAGTGTTTGTTGCTCGGAATGATGTCTTTATGGAAAACGAGTTTATTTCAAAAGAAAACAATGGGAATAAATTAAGTCTTGAAGAAGTTCAAGATCCACAAATAAACACTCAACCGCTAGTGGGAGATCAACAAAGTCTTGAACTAGTTGAACCTCCACAGGTATCATAAGGCCCACGTAGGTCTGATAGAGTAAAATATCAGCCTGAGTTATTTGAATTTCTTATTACTAATAGTAGTGAGATGTTGCTTATGGATCGAAATGAGCCTACTACTTATCAGGATGCTGTGTCTAGCCCTGATGTAGATAAATGGCTTAGTTCCATGAATTCTGATATGTAGACCATATATGATAACCAAGTTTAGAACTTGGTTGATTTACCTAAAGATGGTAAGACCATTAGATGGAAATGAGTTTTCAAGAAGAAAACTGATATGGATGGCAATGTGCATACTTATAAAGCACAACTAGTTGCAAAAGGTTTAGACAAACTCAAGGGGCTGATTATGATGATATTTTTTTTCCTGTAGCCATGCTTAAATCCATTATAATTCTAATTTCCATAACCACATATTATAACTATGAGAGATGACAAATGGATGTCAAAACGACTTTCCTAAATGGAAAGTTACCTGAGGACGTGTATATGATATAGCCTAAAGAGTTTGTTCATCCTAAGAATTCTAGGAAGGTGTGCAAGCTTCAAAGATCCATTTATTGATTAAAGCATGCTTCTCGGAGTTGGAATCTTTGTTTTGATGAAGCAATTAAAGAATTTGGTTTCATTAAAAATGAAGATGAGCCTTGTGTATACAAGAAGGTCAGTGGAAGTGTGGTTGTTTTCTTGGTACTGTGTGTTGATGATATATTACTCATTGAAAATGACATCCCAACCTCGTAGAGCGTCAAGTCTTGGTTAGGGAAGTGTTTCTTAATGAAGGACTTGGGAGATGCAACCTACATCCTTCGGATAAAGATTTATAGGGATAGATCTAAAAGGCTGATCGATCTAAATCAAAGTACTTATATTGACAAGGTACTGAATAGGTTTAGTATGCAAGATTCTAAAAGAGGGTTGTCACCAATGTCTCATGGTATAATTCTCAGCAATACTCTATGTCCTAAGACTAATGTTGAACGAGAACGCATGAATACAATTCCATATGCATCAACTATTGGATCTATTGTGTTTGCCATGTTATGTAATCGACCTGATGTATCATATGCTTTGAGCGCAACAAGTAGATATCAGTATGATCCCGGTGAGAGTCACTGGATAGCAATAAAGAACATTTTTAAGTACCCGAGAAGGACTAGAGAAGTGTTATTAGTCTATGGAAGTTTGGAAGACGAGCTTGTTGTAAATGGTTATGCAGATGGAAGTTTTCAAATTGATATAGATGATTTCATATTGCAGTCTAGATATGTGTTTACTTTGAATGGAGGCGCAGTGAGTTGAAAAAGTTCGAAGCAATACATTGGTAGATTCTATAATAGAAGTTGAGTATATTGTAGCGTCCGATGCAGCTAAGTAGGCAGTTTGGATCGAAAAGTTGATCTCTGAACTTGGTGTGGTTCCGAGTATAGCTAACCCCATTTGCTTGTATTGTGAAAACAACGGGTCGATAGCACAGGTCAAGGAACCAAGATTACACCATCGATCAAAATATATACTTAGACGTTTTCATCTCATTCGATAAATCATTGAGAAGGGAGACGTGAAGATTTGCAAAGTTCCTACAGAAGAAACTGTTGCAGATCCTTAGACGAAAGCTCTTCCATAAGCAAAACATGATGGTCATGTTAGGTCATTAGGTATTAGATACATGAATGATTGACCCTAGGTCAATTTACAAACATTGTTTATCTTATAATTTTAGTTAATAAAATTTAAGTCTTCATTTGTTGTTTTATAAGAAGTGATTGCATGTTTACCTTATAGTAAGATCTATGGATATTTGTTGAAATATCTTAAATGTCCTTAGTCGGTCATTATACTGGGAACTATAATGAATTAAGACTACTGTGAATCTTGATTGATGGTCATGTGATGATTATGCGTATAGGGATACAAATTGAGATCATAAGTACTTGTTAAGGAACAAGGTACTTGACTGACCCGTTATGAGAACACCACATGGATTAAGTCATAGGTGTTACTCATGATAAATATATTATTTAGTCATTCGACTTGAGATTACCATAAACTTCAATATTAAGAGAATGGTAGTTTGACATAATCAAACGTTGTCTTGGAAGATTATAAAGATTATGATTGGCTACAATGTGAATAATATGTGAAGGTGTGTAATCAAAATACAATTTGTCTCTATCATATAGAGAGATATCAGTGGATCCATCGATATGATAAACTGATAATGACCAAGCCCATGTGAATTGATATGATTAATGTCACTTAGATGTTTTTCAGTTTACCTAAAAAACGAAACTAGTATGATTGAACATTAAGGGTGACTTTTCATGCCTTATGTTTAATTAAATGATATCACATGACAAAAGGATATGATATATGTTATTCATTAGGTTGTATCGATTTTGATATTCATGCTACTTGGGTAGTCTTAATGCTTAGCTAGAGATTGCTTATGACTTGTGTACCAAAATGATTTTTGTTCACTGCCAACGTCGCATGAACATATTGGGTCACACACAAAGAATGGCTTACGCAATTTCAATTGGTCCAGAGTAATGAATCTTACATGGTAAAATTCATGACATAAAAAACCTTACAATTTGTTATATGATAACTTATCAATAAGGGCGTAGGTGTAATTTACTTAAATTGCCTAAATATTATAGTTGTATTACGAATTGCATTTTAAGTGAGTTTATTTACAAATATAAATAGAGGTTGAAACCCTAAAACGAAATAAGATTTTTGTTTTTGCCATTTTCGAATTCTCTAGATTTTGGGAGAAAAAGAAAAACAATTTCTATCTCTTTTAGAGCATTCCAGATTGTGGTCACCATTTGTGTGTGAATTTCTGATAGAGGACGGGCGCTTGAACGTCTTGGAAATAGAACAATTAGAAAAGGAAATCACGGATTAAGGTATGATTTTACTTTTGAAGATATAGTTTAATGTAACTTATTTTCGATCAGGTTGGGGTTATTCAAAAATTATTTTGAATTTTCTGCTGCGTATGAACCCCCAAACCCAACATAAACCCCTTTCTTCCTCCTCTCTAGACTGTTCATCGAAACGACTTCTCTATTTTTTTGTTGGCTAGTTTTCCATTGCCCAGGTGTGTTTGGGTAGGGAAACTCCTGCCGTCTCCTTCCTCGGACCGAGCCTCCCACCTTACCCTCCACCATTGATAGCCAACACAACCAACAATAACAATAGTTACACAAACCTACCATCTCATCGATCTCTCCATCGTCTCGAGATCTCCTTGCCTCCTATTTCTTTCTCCTTCTATCTCTCTCTGTTCGATCTCTCCTTCTCTCACTATTTCAATTCCTCTATAAATCGAAATAAGTTTGGGATAAATATCAAGATTTTCTCGAGATTCGCAACATACGAATCTCGATGTAAATTTGATAGTTCTTTCCTTTCAATTTTATATTTTGATCTCTCGAATACGTGTTGCATATCTTGAGGTCGATCATGATGGCTATTGACGAATCCATCCCTCATGACCGACTTACGTTTGATTAAAATACAAACATTTCTCGAGATTCGTAAGCACAAATCTCGAGGCCGATAAAAGGATACATGAACTTAAGTGACACTTTCATACCCCACGCCTATTGATTACTTTTGATATGGGGCTGCACGTATATGGAGGCATGGACAAACTGTCCAACATTCAACGATCAACACCATTCTTTTCCTCGATGATCATGCTACGCGTATCTCGAGGCAATCTAATGGTTTAAACAATTTAAACCAAACTATATGTTATATATTTATATATCAATTATATCTAAATATATATACCTATGTATTTTCTCACCTATAAATTTACCATGCACACCAAGGGCCATCTTCGGGCGTGCACACTATTGTATACCACTCGTGTGTCACTCTCGGATTTAACTTGTTTTAATTCAATTATTTCAATTAAACAAGAAAATAAACACTAAACAATATAAAAATCAAACTAAACAACAACAACAACAACAACAACAACAATAGCCTCAGTCCCAATAAAAATCAAACTAAACACTTAATTAAAATAACTAAACCTTAAACGACTTAAATCAAATAAAATAACTTAATATACTCAAACTAATGAATAAATAACTGATAAATCAACTTAAATGAAATATCTAACAATCATCTTAACAAACCCCTACTAAACATGATACTATACTAGGATTGTTTTCAAACTTCAAAACATAACATCACTTCATAATATAGTTATAATTATTTTATATGGAATCTTAGAATCATTAAATCCTAATTCACAATAGGTTGATAGTCTTGAGCCAGCCACCGATTTTCCTAAATTCAATGGAAATGCAACATTTTTATCATTGTAAATCTACCCATTGGATAAAATGCAACAACGTAGAAATACGATAGCATTACACTCAATGAAAATCATGCCTAATCTAAGCCAATATTCATCGAAGCTGTGTACTAAACAACTTAGAACACAATCACTTCGGACATTCACTCGGGAAATGCCCTATATGTTAATCTTAGTTACTACTTCTATAATTATTTTCAATAACTATAGACATAGAATTGAATCCTCTATATTAAGGAACATATTGGTCACTATGCACTCAACATAAATAATTACTAGCTGTAATATGCAAGAAAAAATTTGTTTTATCCGTGATTGACGTGTATGAATCGATCTAAAGCATGTACATGATTCTATAATTATAACTACATAACAATCCAAAGTACATTACATGCTTAGGGTTTGTTTAGATTAATGGACTACTTACACATTTTGGAATTAAACAATACTTATATGTAATTAACCAACATAATTAAATAAATAAATATTTTAAATCAATGCTCCAATGTTTTTTCACATAAATAATTTAATAATAGAGTAAAGAATAATTAAAGAGTAATTGGAGAAAGTTATTTCGAAGCTCTCTGGTCCTATATATAGTTCCCCTAATAATACATCACCTAGATTAATACAAATTCCTCATATTAATATAAAAATACCGTCAACGACCTCAGCGATTCTTTAGTGATTCCTAATTTATACACGAATCGCTGAGTAAATCATTGAGTTTAGCTGCCAGTGCTTCACCAATCCTGCTGGCAATTTATAGTACATTCTCCAATTCGTTGTGGATTCGCCGGCCTTCTTCTGCTACTGATTTATATAGCAATTCCTAGTGTTTTTTTAAATTGATGGTTAATCATTGGTGTAGTTTTCCAGTTGATTGTTTTGATCTTCTTTCTCTTTTCTTCCATTTCTTCATTTTCCTATTTAAAACTTCAAATCACAAAAACAAGAGAATATCTAGTGTAATATCATCATTTATACCATAAATCAACCTAAATTACACTAAAAAATGTGTCTAATTATTGACTTGTCAATTATTTTGAATATATATACAATATGTATAAATATATATAAGTGCATATATTTATACGTTTACCATTTCTTCGTGAGCACCAAAGAGTAAACTCGGGCATGCACACTACCCCATAGCCCATGTGTGTCACTCATGACCCAAACATGGTATTAGGTGTCGCGTAATTTTCCAATTATCTTCTTTCCAATTATAGATTTTATTTATATTTATATTTATACATCAATAGATATTTAATTATATATATTCACACACACCCCTATATATTTTACAACTTATTCATTTGCCACGAACGCTAATGAATACAACCAAACGTATTCATTAGTTCCAAGTCTCTCCGTGTGATCCCCCACGATTCATAGGTGTCTCATTAGGCGTACAATCAATTTATTTATCATTTATTTTCCAACTATAGGTTTTATATTAATTCACATTATTCACCTATAGTCACATTAATTATTTCTCATACCAATCAAACACAATACATTACCACAATCACACTCACACGCTAATCGAGATAAGTCGGGCTTAACCATGAGTCTAACTCGAGTTAATTAACTTTTGGATTAACTTTGATCACTAGGTTAAGGACACAAGTTGTTAAGCAATTCATTCCACCATTAAGCAGTATTATGGCACCAGTGATAGATTGTAAAAAGGGTGCAAAGTTTGTGTGGAGTGATGAGGCAGAAAAGGCATTTCATCTGATTAAAGTGCGGCTCACTACTACACCTATATTAGTGTTGCCAGACTTTCATCTCCTTTTTGAGTTGCATTGTGGCGCATCTAAGGTGGGCATCGGGGTTGTTCTAAGTTGGAATAGTAGGCCACTGTCATATTTCAACGAAACGTTGTCTAGGGCTAAGTCACGCTATAATACATATGATGTGGAGCTTTATGTTGTAGTCCAAGTAGTCACACATTGGCACCACTACCTATTCCATCGAGAGTTCTTGTTGTTTATTGATCACGATGACTTGAGACATTAACACGAGCAAGATAAGTTGTCGGCTAGGCATGCTTCGTGGGTGGCGTACTTGGAGTGTTTTATTTTTGTAGTAAAACACAAATTTGGTGTGACAAATAGGGTGGCCGATGTTTTAAGTAGAAGAAAGATTTTATTGAGTTCAATGACTATGGAGGTACTTGGCTTTTCATATTTCTCTAACTTAATTGATACAGATCCTTTCTTTGTTGGTATTTTGGCAAAAGTGTGTAACAGTGAATGTACAGATTATGCACGTATGATGGGTTTCTATTCAGAGGCAACCAACTTTTTGTTCCTGAATGTAGTTTGAGATTGCAAATCGTTAAGGAGCTACATAGTGACGGTCATGTGGGTCGTGACAAAACTTTGAAATTGGTTAGGTCTTCCTATTATTGGCCTACCATTTAAAAGAGGTGGAGAAATATGTGCAGCATTACTAGACATGTCAAGCTTTGAAAGATACCCGATCTTTATATGCCATTGCTAGATCTAAAGCAGCTATGGGTTAATCTTAGCATGAATTTTGTGTTGGGATTGCCTAGAATACAATGGGGTACCATTTTTCTAAGATGGTTCATTCAATTCCTTGCAAGAGACTATATATGTTGTGAAGGTGGCTCAATTGTTCTTTCAAGAAGTTTCTATACTGCATGGATTACCTACTTCGAATGCCTCATATTTAGATACTTCATTCCTTAGTCATTTTTGGCAAAGTTTGTGGAAAATGGTGAACACATAGTTGAAATTTTAGTAGTGCTTATCATCTCTGACACGTGTCGAGCATGCACAATAGTTTTTTCGTATTTTCCTATTATTTGTAGTAGTGGTACGTGGGATATCGTCTCCATAAGAATTTTGCAAATCTTTAAGGAAAGTATTTTTTGTTTTGTTTTTCTTAATTTATTTAACCTAATTAAACGTGAATTGAAATACTAAATAACTAAAAACTATGACTACTAACTTAATTAGCCAAACTAACTAAACTAATTCAAACAATTCGATGCAAACTTAATTAAACAAAATTCGAATTCAAAATCATATAAATATATAAACAAACATCTAAACGAACCCCCACTAAACAATGTAATATACTTGGATTGCATTCAAACACTAAAACATAACATTACCTCATAACCTAGTTATAATTATATCACATGGAAATTTGAAATCATTAAATCCTAACTCATTATAGGTTGATAGCCTTTAACAAACCATTGATTTTCTTATATTCAATGGAAAATAGTCATATCCTTCTTATTGTAAATTAATGATTGCATTAACACTCAATGAAAATCACGCCTAATCCAAACCAAATATTAATCAGAATATGCCAATTAAAATTAACTTAGAATACAATCACCTAGAACATCCACTCGGGTAATTTGGCCCTATAGATTAGTCCTAGTTACTACTTCTATAATTGTTGTCAATAATCATAGACATAGATTCAAAAAATCGAATATCATAATGCATATTTGAAACTATACATACAAAATCAATCCTCATTAGTCGTAATACCCAAAAACAACTTATTAAAATCGTGATTATTATGTATAAATAAATTTAAAGCATTAATTACAAGATTCCTCAATTATAACTATATAAGAAGCCAAAGTATATACATGTCTAAGGTTTATTTAGATTAATAAACTATTCAATCTTGCTGGAAATAAATAACACAATAATGTAAATGAAAGACATAATTAAATAAATACCTCTTAATGAAATAAACAAAGCTCCAATGTTGCTTCAAACATAAACTCAAAAGCTATACAAATCATAGATAAACTCAAATTTTTCATAATAATCTAAAAACACTCGTCACATACGTCATCGATTTGTCAGCCATTCCTATATTGTTCACAAATCCTTGTGTTTATCACTAGAAATATCTCTTTGTGCTCCACCAATTCATCTAATGATTCCTTTGTAAATCTCAATTCACTGATAAATTGCTGCTCTTCTCTGCTATCGATTTAGGTAGCGATTCCTATGCATTTTCTTATCGATGGACCTTTTCTCTAGTTGAATGTTTCGCTCTAATTCCTCTTTTTCTTTCATTTCTTTATTTTTTCTAATTAAATCCTAAAATCATATTAATAAGAGAATACCCAGTATAATATCATCATTTATCTTTAAAATCAACCTAAATTTTAGTATAAAATATGTCTAATTATTAACTTGTCAAATACCCTCAAACTCAGCACTTTGCTATCATGAGAAAATAAATACTCTTAATTATATTCTCTTTTCATTATTTATATCATGATTTCAATCTAATTCATCTTAACTTCAAATAATAGAATTTTTTAATAGAAGTGATCTTCAAATAAAAGCATATTACCCACAAGTAAATGGAAGTTATGACAGAATAGAATGTGTTGGATTTTGGGGTTCATACGTTGCGAAAATTCCCAACAGGATAAAAAAAAAGTTTGATTAAACTAGATCTACAAAAGTAAGCCATACCTTAATCCATGATTTCCTTATCTGATTGTTTGATTTTCAAGACGTTCAAGTGCGCATCCTCTATCAGAAATCCACACATGAATGGTGACCACAATTTGAAGTGCTCGCCCCAAGAGAGATAGAAGATTTTTTTCTTTCTCTCCCAAAATCTAGAGACTCGAAAATAGTAAAAATAAAAATACAAATCTTATTTCATTTTTTTGGGTTTCAACCTCTATTTATATGTCTAGATATGCTTTCTTAAAAAACCTATTCATAATACAACTATTGTATTCAGGCAATTCAAACAAATTACACATAAGCCCATATTAATAAGTTTTCATATGACAAATCTTAAGGCTTTTAGGTCATGAATTTTATCATATAAAATTCATTATTCTGAACCAATTGAAATTACACAAATCCATTCTTTGTGTGCAACCCAATAGGTTCATGCGACGTTGGCAATGAACCAAAACCATTTTGGAACACAAGTCATAAGCGGTCTTTAGCAAGACATTATGACTATCCAAGTAGCATGAATATAAAATTGATACAACCTAATGAATAACATATATCATATCCTTTTGTCGTGGGATATCCTTTGATTAAACATAAGGCATGAAAAGTCACCCTTAATGTTCAATCGTACTAGTCTTGATCTTTAAGTACACTAAAAACATCCAAGTGACATTGATCATATCAATTTACTTGGACTTGACCATTTAACAGTCTAACATATCGAGGGATCCACTGATATCATTCTCTATACGAAAGGGACAAATTCAACCTGGATTACACACCTTCACATATTATTCATATGGTAACCATTCAAACTCTTTATAATTGTTCGGTTAAACACAATGTTTGATTGTGTCAAATTACCATGCTCCTAATATTGAAGTCTATGATAATATCAAGTCAAATGACTTAATGATATACTTATCATGAGTAACACAAATGACTTAATCCATGTGGTGTTCTCATAGCGGGTCGGTCCAGTACTTTATTCCCTAATAAGTACTCATGATCTCGATTCATATCCCTATGCGCATGATTATCCCATAAACATCAAACTAGATTCACACTAGTCTTTATTCATTATAGTTCTAGTGCAATGATCGACTATAGATATTTAGGATATTTCAACAAATACTCATGGATCTTACTATAAGGTAAATGTGAAATCACTTATAATAACACAACAAATGAAAACCTCAATTTTATTAACTAAAATTATAAGATAAACAATGTTTGTAGATTGACCTAGGACACATGCCCCAACAGAATGATTTAGAAAAATGAACCATTATTCAATGATAACTCAACCACTCAATGCATTACCCCTTAGAACTTAAAGTTCAATCAATACCAAGGCTAGCACATAACAAATGTTTTCTCAATCTTCATTGACAAGCATCAAGCTTACGATGACTAGTGTAGAATCTTAAAACACAAATTCACTATATTAATCTTAGCTTTAGAAAATATTTTATAATATCACCACAATAGAAATCAATATGGATTTTGCCAAGATATCAATGAATATATCGTTTAAAATGTGTTAGATTAAAAAATAGTTCACTCGACTCTAGTTTCAAGCACTCGAGCTAATTCTTTTCTTTGAAGAGTTTAAGAACATCCACTTTTTTCATCTCTCATTTTTTTCTAGTTCGTCCTAATTATTTTTTTATTTTCCTATATATATATTTTCTTCATTTGACTTTTGAGTTCCTGCTCCATTTCCCTTGGACATTCTCACATCTTTCCCACTATAGATTCCACACTCCATTTCCTATGGAATTTATAGGAGTCTCTATATATTTGTAACTCTTGTTAGCACTTCTCACTTTCCACTAAAGTTAAAATAAGTTTTTTTTCAAATTTATAAAATTCAGCGGTTTCTAACCCATTTCTTCTTTCAATTGTGATGTAATAATTTTCTATATATATATACTATAAAAATACTTAATCAATAGCCTTTGTATCACAAGATTCTTCGTAATCTATTTTGTTCATCTTGCACTATTGTTTTGATCTTCTACCTATTCTCATGAATATCACTAGGTAATTAAGTGCATACATCAACTAGTTAAGTTAACTAAAAAGAGTATAAAAATTGATTCCTTTTAATATGAAATTCACTAGGGTAATAAAAATATCACTTCCATTCAAAATCTATTATATATTCATTATATTATATTCCCAACTAAAAATAAATAAAAATGAAATTCATACTTACTTGAATTCGGAAGAAATTTGAAAAATCTCATCAACTCACTTGAAAATCGAAACGAAAGTTTGAACTTTGCATTAATTCTGAACTTATCTTCTATCTTTCTTTTCTTTCCTTGCTATCTTTGCTATCATTATCATACTTCACCTAAAATATCCCCAAACTCATTTTAAACCTTGTCCTCAGGGTTTAAAAATTAAGTCGAGTTTTCAACAAATCACATATACCTCGTGAAGTACAAATGAATTGATATAATCATAACTTGGATTACCAATATATAAAGTAAGTATATAAAATTTTCATCAAACAAAGTGCATTAAAAATATGAATAATCATCACCAATGTATATCAGATGTAGCATCACCATCAAATGTATCGCATAATATCACTTCACCAAACACAGTATATCATAAGCATATATCACATATTATCATTACCAGAGTTACATGTAAGACCTTACACATCATCACTCAGAGACAAAGGAGATAAAGTAGAGTAAAGAAATCAATATCGTCGTCCTGACGCATCATCATTATATTCCTCTGGATCAATCAAATTGAACTGGTAACTCGCAACGGGATCATAAAGGTTGTAGTCCTTACCTTGCTGTAGTTGATCATCAAAAATACCATTATTCGGTAACCTCATTTGTGTAGATGGTACATGAACCACTGTGCCTCCTCGTCGTCAATGATTTTTGACATTGACTTCTCCATCCTGTGAATGCTCCTTGCTAAGGACCTTTGTGCCTCCTCGTCGTCAATGTCTTTTTGACATTGTCCTCTCCATCCTGTGAATGCTCCTTGCTAAGACCATCTGGTTCTTGAACACCAATTCTTGATTCCTCAGAGTTATCTCTTGATTGCGCAGAATTGAACCCAAAAAGGTCAACTCTGACTCCTCTATGTAAAGTCCATCAAAGTCAGTATCAGGTTGCTCCACATCAGATCGTTTATTGCTCTCGACATTTCTCTTAAAACTCTTATCGTGTCATCTCTAATCTTTCTTCTTTGTTCCGTCTCTCTACTGGCTATCTCAACCTTCTCCCTCTCGTTTTCGGAGTTTTCATATCCATCAATTTTTCCATAACTTTATATTATTGTTTCCATGATAGTCTTCTTCGGTAAAACATCAATATCATGTCTTGCCATATTTACTCGATCTTCTCTGCAAAGCCATGATCATCAAAGGAAATAGTAACCCATCATTCTCCTTCATTCTAATGGCACTCCTTATCGATTCATAGATAATCTTTCCAACATCAAAATATCCCAATCCTTTTACAATGTGGTAAAGCAAAATTGCTCTATAGTTCACGATCTCATAATATTGCAGACTTGGCTGTAAGCTGACGTTGATGGAATAACACCACGCTTTTGTGATCTTCCTAAAAATTTGGTAGTGATGTGCTTCTGGCACCCTTCTGATTCTAAAATGAATCCATCACCATGGATTGCTTCTAATCCTCCCATAATTTCCTCAGCAGGGTAATGATACTTGATTGAATCTTCAGGCTTTGGGTATTCATAGTTTTCTTTTTGGTAAACTTTCAATAAACCGAAATACTGATTTATTCTCTCAGCAGAATAGTCCACTGTTATTCCTTTAACTCATGAATCTGTCTTGCTATCACTTCCACATGCATTCACATTAAACTTTTACTAAAATGTTGCATCCCTTCTTACTAGGAACATTCTCAAGGTCTAAATGGTGATAGTCTCTAGTCAATAATCCCCAGTTTCGCACATCAATGATATCTAAAATTCTAAGCCTATATCTTAACTCATTTTTCACATTGTATCCCTCTCTGGGATCAACTTCCTTCTTTTCTCTCTATATCATTCTCAATCTTGGAGTAGGCTCTCTTTGTGGTCTAATCCTAGGTGTATTGAAAGAAATTCTCGTGGGGCTAATTTGGGGAAACTTGGATTTACCCTTGTGTTTCTCTCATAACTTCCCTTTTCCTTTCTCCTCCCTCGAACTTCTACCCCTTCCACTTCCGACCATTTCAATAGATACAAGTAAAAGAATAAGCCTATAAAACCATTTAAAACCAAATTATCGAAAAAATGTTTGGTAAAATTCAACTTATCTATCTAATAAGGAGTAATTCATCAGAAAAGTTGTTAATAAATCAAGAGTTTGAAATTCATATGAAACTCATTGATAAAGCATCATTGATAAAAATAGTTGTTCGTAAGTAATTCAAGTCATCGATAGATAAACACTAAAACCCCCTAAATCATTTGAAACTTAGTCTTAAATCAGTTTGCGTATAAAACTCAATCCATTTGCCGTATACTAAAAATAATTCAAAAATTTGATATCAACAAACAAATTATCAAACCATTCTCAAACTAGTATTATAATTGAAAACATTCGACCTTAAAATCAATTTTGAGCAAAAATTTCAAGATTTAGGCTCTAACCTAAATAAAAATCCAAAAATCTATGAAAAACTGAAAATTTAATTAATAAAAGGCTATGGTTCTCATTGAGTACCATCTTGAAAGTGAATCTTTCAAGATTGGAACTCTAGAACTCTTCTAAAAAAACTTTTCCAAGCTCCAAATTTGAATTTCCCTTACTCAATCCTTAGTTGGCTCAACACTATCAAAACTCACTAAATTTTAGGTTAAATGTGTGAAGATTGAGGTGGGAATCACTTAAATACACCAAAATCTAGCTTTGAAAGGTTGAATCTAGTCGAGAATTTTGTCTTTGGGTCAAAAAGTTGCGATGGTTTGTGAGTGTGAAGTGAGTAAATGTGGCAATTTTGGTTTTATTTTGAAAAACGCGTGGTTTGTAAATGGGAATTAGGGTTTAAATGGATTTGCTAGGAAATCACTGCATAAATCACTAAAAATGAGCCTCAATGGCTTACCGATTAGTTCAGTGAATCCTAGTTATAAGTACAAATCGCTGAAAAATTGCAGACCTGAAATTACACTAAAAATTCTGCAAACTGCTAAAGATTTTCTCAGCGAATTCCAGTGCAAACTGGAATCGTTAGGAAATCGATTGCCTATTTTAACTATTTTTGCAATTTAATTGATTTTCACATATCTTTATTACATATATGTCCAATAAAAAGGTACAGTTATTCAAAATCATCAAAGATTGACTATGATTTGTACTAAACAATAATTTCATTATTATAAATAACCGACTAACATAAAAATTAATGCATAAAGACAATATAATATGAAAAATAGTGGAATGACTAAAACGTCTGTGGGAATAATGTATTTGTCAATTTGAACTAGAACCACACCTATTGATTTTACTGAATAACTGTTTGGTAGAGTAGTTTTTTCAGAAGCAAGTATATCCAACTCCAGTTGAGTATGAAGAAAGAAGTGAATTGACATGTAGTTTGCTCTAGAACATGTATAAAAAATAGCTTTAAAATACCAAGCTCATTTTACTTTTATGTTTATGTATATATCTCTTGGATCATTGAGCTTAACAAAAGCTAAATTCTTCATTTTCTTCTTCTTATTCTTCGTAACTTTAAAATCCTCCATTTTAAGATCATTCTCTATATTTTCGGTTGCTTAACCCTCCATTCTTAAGTTATTATATTTTCATTTGAAGTATCTCCAACTTACTCATTTTTTGTCATAATGTTTTCATCTTCCATTGTTACTGCATTAATAACATGTACTTCAGTTTTTAAATTATGATGATTTAGTTCTAAAGATTAATTATCATTAGTTTATTCATCATTAAAATGAAAAGTGACAATTTTGTTTTCAAATTCAATAGACATTGTTCCTTTAAAGATATATAACTTTGTTTTAGCTATTTTAAGAAATGATTTTCCTAAAAGTATAGGCAGAGATTTAGATGATATTGAGTCTCCCATTTCCATGACATAAAATTCAGCTGAGAATACTAAGTCATTTACTTTTACTAAGACATCTTAATGTGTTTTCAGTTACGGTAAGATTGATAGATGTATTAATCAATGAACCTATTTTCGATGAATCATATAATTTAAGTGACAAAACATTAATTGATGCTCCAAGATCACACAAA
Source organism: Stephania cephalantha (assembly GCA_039657325.1). Lineage (NCBI taxonomy): Eukaryota > Viridiplantae > Streptophyta > Magnoliopsida > Ranunculales > Menispermaceae > Stephania > Stephania cephalantha. Next base: position 12,526,572 of record CM077575.1, read on the forward strand.
GCAAAATCTATAAAAGAAGTTTCTAATGCAATAGGAATTTCTAACATTCCTGGACCGAAACATTTCTCAAGAATTTTCTTCTTAATTAAATTAGATACTTTTTGTCCTAAGTTTTCTTTAGATTCTTCTAAGAATTCATCCTTAGATTCAGAGAATTCTTTCAAAAGTTCATCATAATTAGAAAATGACATAATTGATTTCATCAATGGTTTATTGATTTTTATTTTCCTAAATGCTTCAAGAATGTCTTCATTATTTTCTTCCTCTTTATCATCAGCTAATCATTGTGGAACGGTAGAATATGAATACATATCTTCATTCAGATTATCAATAATCTTATCATTTTCATCCTTATCAATTATTTCAGACTTTTGTAAAAGTTTTCATATGCTTCAACTGTGGCTAAATACCATGGGTATAGCCTTTCATGAAAAGGTGTATATTTCAATTGTTCAACCATCCATTCTTTAATAGAAATGACATTAACTATCATTTCTTTTTTCTTCTTCTTCTTCTTCTTCTTCTTCTTCTTCTTTAATAGTTTTATGTGTTTTCTTTTTATTACCTTATTTAAGTATTTTTCCACTTATAGGCATCACTGAATAAAACATTGACATGTGTTTCATTAGTAGGAGCAGTAGCAGCTTGAGTATATGCTTTAGCTTGATTACTCTGTCGAGTACTTAACCTATTTATTTGTAAATTTATTTGACTTAACTAATTTTTTAGTTCATTAATAATTGTATCAATTTTAATCTGATTTTGAGAAACCTATGTAAAGTTTTAATGACTTTTGATTCATAAAATTATGCAAGATTTGCTCTAAATTTGGATTTGTAGATTGAACATTTTGTTAAGGTTGTTGATTAGATGCAGATTGCATCTGAGCTCTTGGTCTATAAGTATTATAATTTTGATTTTGAGAACCATAACTGAGGTTTGAGTGTTGTCTTTCAGGATAATAATTATTGTTATTATATTGATTTCTTGGAGGACAAGAAAAAATGTTTGCATTAACATCTTCAATATTATCTTCATGCAGAGTATAACACGCATCCGTAGGATGTGTAACCTTATTATAGATTCCACAAGTTTTAACTTGATTAGATCTATATTTAATTAATAGCAATAAAGCTCTTTGAGTATATCTAAATTGTGGACAAGAAGAAATTATTCTTTGGAATCTATCATAGAATTCATTAAAATTTTCATCATCTTTCATCTTTGCAACTTTGATTTGCTTTCTATAGGAACTAGTTTTTCTAGCAGATATATATTCATCTAGGAAAGCTTCTAACATTTGATTCCATGTAGTTATTGAATCTTGGGGGAGATAGAACAACTAATCTTGTGCTTGATCTTTCAATACAAAAAGATAAACTTTAAGTTTGACTTGTTCTAGGGTACATTCTTTCGATTTCATCCCGTTAACCTTATGTTTATACTCCCTTATGAATTTATGTGGGTCTTTATTGTCTTTACCATATAAGTTAGGTAAGACACTGATAAATCCAAATTTTAGTTCAAATTCAGGAAATCCATCAGGGTCTGCTATGCACATTGCCTCATATGATGTAATATATTTATTTGCTTGTCTATAATTATATTCTCTATTATTGTTGTTATTATTAATGATAATTCTATTAATATTATTATTACTAGTCGATGGGCACGTGCTCTGCACGTGAGGCAAAGATATTATTTTTCTCGTACTATATATATATATTGATATGAAATGAAACATTTTTCCCTCCTCCTTTTCCGGGTCCGGGACCGGCAATAAATTTTGATTTCTATTGCCGGAGTTAAAAAAAGGGTTGGTATGCAAAATATGGATAACTTGTACATGTGGCACAATAAAATTTTGAATAAGTCAAAGTAGAAGCAACTATTTTTGTTGCTTTCCTGTTAACAGTGAATATCGATCTCAATTATTTCTCTTGAAATTAAACCACTGTAAGACAATAAGAACAATTGATCTAAAAGTTTGTATAGTAAATAGCAATTGATGTAAAAGTTTATCTAGTTAGCAAAAAATAAAAATTACAAAATTTATACAAAAAATAAAAATAGAGAAAAAAATCCCCCTGTATAATCGTGAGAACTTTTAACTCCTTCACAATCATAATCTATCTTTTCTTAAAAGAACTGCAAAGCATTGGCTTCGATAAATGAAGTTACGTTTTGGAAGCAAATCCTCCGTAATTGAATTTCAAAGGTTAATAGCATCCTAAACATCTACTATTTCGAATTATTGACATATTGAGCGGCGGGACTTTTAGCACCAAATAATTCCTCGCCGAAGCCTCACCGACTTCCCCCACCGAAATCCAAGTCCAACGTCGCACGCTCACGTTCTCCCGCCGACTCGGATCGTAACGCGTGTGGAACAGCGCCACCCCTCCCGCCTCCGGCAACCCCTCGCACCCCCGAAACTCTGTCCTCACCGCCGTCTCCACTGGTCACCGCCCCCCAAATCCACAATCACTCCTCCTCCACCGCCGCCCACCGCCGCCTCCGCTACCGGAATCACCTCTCCCCGACCCCGACCCCCAACTCCATATAATAAAACGTGCGTGTTCTTGTGAAGATTTGAGACTACAACTCTCGCCGCCAACTACAACACCAAAAAACCAAAACCCCAATTAAAATTCCCTAACCCCATCTACCCAAAACCCAAACCAACACCAAAACATTAACCGAAGCGTAATCCGGGTGGTCAAGCGGTCATCGCGGCGGCGGTCTCGGCGACGAGTTCATCAAGCCGGCTGGTTGTGACCCCTTGTAAACCCGGCGGCGCGCGACGAAAATGCCTTCGATGTTGTGGCCGCGCACCGTGGGCGATGTTATCGATCGAAGCGGCGTCGTTGAAAGTTAGGGTTTCGAGATGCGATCGCCACGGTGTAGGAGCTGTCGCCGACGGTGTGGAGCCGTCGCCGTAGGAGACCCGGTAGAGCGGGGAGTTGTTGCGCGAGACAAAGATCTCGAGGAGCAAAGACAGGGGGTGTCGCAGAGATGGAGGAGAAGGAAGAGGAGAGGGAAACGTGGAGGGAAAGAGAGAGAGAAAGAAAAAACAATCGTGGAGGAGATATAACACAATTTGAGGGAACGGTTAAACAACTTCCTAAATCCCTATAATCGTGCTCTATTTTACAAAAAAACAATTCAAAACAAACCAAATTTTAGTTGACTCCAAAAGATTGTAAACCGCCTATTAAAGTGGATTTATTGATTAAATAACCAAATTGTCCTCATCTTGTAGTGTTTTGATTTTAAGTAGGTAGGGGCATACTTGGGAGATTTTGGCAAAAAGGCTTCACGGTTAACCGCTTTGGGTTTGCTATTATAATAGTATAGATTATTATTAATGACATTGTCATTAGTATTATTGTTGTTATCCTCCATCTTATTAGCAAAATTTTCCTTTAGTTGTTGTTTTCTTAAATTTTGACTAAAAGTTCTATCTATTTTAGGATCTAACGGATGTAAAGATCTTGTAGAAATAGAACGACGAAGTGTGTATACCATACAAAATCTAAAATCTTTAGAAATTATTTAAAAATCCTCGGCAACGACGCAAAAAATTGACACGTGTCGAGCGTGCACAATAGTTTCTCATATTTTCTTATTGTTTGTAGTAGTGGTAAGTGAAATATCATCTCTACAGGTATTTTGCAAACTTCTAAAGAAAATATTTTTTTTGTTTTTCTTAATTTAGTTAACCTAATTAAACGAGAATTAAAATACGAAATAACTAAAAATTATGACTACTAACTCAATCAACCAAGCTAACTAAACTAATTCAAACAATTCAATGCAAACTTAATTAAACGAAATTCAAATTCAATATAATATAAATATATAAACAAACCCCCACTAAATAATGTAATATACTTGGATTGCATTCAAATACTAGAACATAACATGACTTCATAACCTCATTATAATTATATCACATGAGGTCTTGGAACATTAAATCCTAATTCATAATAAGTTGATTAAATTTAGCAAATCTTCGATTTTTCTATATTCAATGGTAAATATTCATATCCTTATCATTGTAAATCTACCTATTAGATAAAACGCAATAAAATAGAAATACGATAGCATTAACATTCAATGAAATCATGCATAATCTAAATCAAATATTAATTAGAATATGCCAATAAATTATGAACTTAGAACACAATTACCTAGAACATCCACTCGGGTAATTTTGCCCTATATATTAATCCTAGTTATTACTTCTTTAATTCTTGACAATAATCATAAAGATAAATTCAAAAAATCGAATATCACAATGCATATTTACAACTATGCTGACAATAGCAATCCTCATTAGTTTTAATACACAAAAATAACTTATTAAAAGCGTGATTGTTATATATGAATAAACTTAAGTATTAAATACAGGATTCCTCAATTATAACTATATAACAATCTAAAGTATATACATGTCTAGGATTTGTTTAGATTAATAAAGTACTCACTCATGCTGGAAATAAATAACATAATAATATAATTGAAAGATATAATTAAATAAATATCTCTTATTGAAATAAACAAAGCTCTAATGCTGCTTCAAACACAAACTTAATAAAAACTAACTTACGGTTCTTACAAACTTGTTAAGAAAATGAGAGAGTTAATTTCGAAGCCATAAGGTCCTTTTATAGTTTCCTAAGCTATACAAATCATAGATAAACTCAAATTCTTCGTAATAATCTAAAAAACTCATCAACGACCTCAACGATTTGTTAGTGATTCCTATATTGTTCACAAATCGCTAAGCTAATAACTAGAAATATCTCTCTGTGTTCCATCGATTCATCAAGCGATTCCTTTGTAAATCCCAATTCGCAAATAAATCATTGACTCTTCTCTGCTGTCGATTTAGGTAGCAATTCTTGTGTATTTTTATATCGCTGGAAAACCGCTAGACCTTTTCTCCAGTTGACAGTTTTGCTCTTCTTCCTCTTTTTCTTACCATTTCTTCATTTTTCCTAATTAAATTCTGAAATCACAAAAACAAGAGAATATCAAGTGTAATATCATCATTTATGTCTAAAAATAACCTAAATTACATTATAAAACATGTCTAATTATTGACTTGTCAAACCACAGACATAAGGGCAAACTAAGGTGGTCAACCATTCTTTAGGCAACATTTTGAGAAGTTTGGTGGGTGATAATCTCCAAAGTTAGGATATGAAGTTGAGTCATGCAGAATTTACATACTACCATGTTGTTAACTGGAGTATAGGATTTAGTCTTTTTCATATTGTTTATTCCTTAATTCCTTGGGGTCCCCTTGATTTGATGCCATTGCCAAGTAAGACGAGGTTCCATGGAAAAGCAGAGGACTTTGTGAGTGGTTTGCATAAGGTTTATTGAACTGTTAGAAATAGTTTGCATGAGGCTAATGAGAAATACAAGAAATTTGCAGATCATAGGAGACATTATGTGGAGTTTGATGTTGGTGACTTTGTTTGGGCAGTCCTTACAAAGGATCGTTTCTCTGTTAGTGATTACAATAAGATTTGACAAGAAAATTTGGTCCAGTAGAAAATATTGAGCATATTAGTCCTAATGCGTACCGGTTGAAGTTATCAAGTCATATTCGTACGGCCGGTGTGTTTAATGTCAAACATTTAGTTCCTTTTTATGGAGATACATCAAAGGATGAATATTCGAGGATGAATTTGGTCCACGCTCGATAGAATGATGTTGTAGCGACCCCAATCCACACAAATTGAGCCCCGCTCAGCCTAGACCTACATAGACCCCTGAGTCAACCCTCACAAGGTCAATGCAAGCCTAGTCAGCCACCATTTCCATTATTATTATTATTATTATAAGTTGAGTTATTATGTTTTGTAAGTTCTAAATTATAAAGGAGCAGAAGTAAACTAACAATTTAAGTAACTCACAAGATATCAAGTCGGGACAATTTATGATGTGAAAACTCAGTAAATGCGATCTCATGTATATATAATGACAAAAACTAGAAATATAAATGTACCAAAGTGCACTCAGCCCATTTAACCAATTTTACAAAATATATATAACATAAATACACCAAAGGACTTACGCGTAACAAACGTGGAAGCCGACTCTAAGGAAAGCTTATAAGAAGTTACCAAGTACTGACTATTTTCCCTTGCTAGAAAACATACCTATAAATGTCACCACACATGAGACAATTTTAGTGAGTAAAGCTAGAGGAGTTTCAACATTAATTCTAGGATTCAATAAAAGGTTAGCCGATAGATTATGCATGTGATCACAAAAAATTAAATAGAAAGCGCATGATAAATAAGCTAATAAGGAATTTAAAGAAAATTGAGCGGCAATATGACACAAATATGGGTATCCAAAGTGGTCCAAGTCCATCTGATTGCAACACACAGTACACAACCTAACTTCCAAGGCAGACTGTAGACTTAACTAAGTCGCCAACAGTTCAAATTGGTTCCATCAACTGTAATAGATACACAATCACCTTTACCAGCTTGACTTTCCAATTCTAAATTGCGGACTTAGCACAATTTACAACTCGTGTAGTCGGGGTGGTACATATGATCACACAGCACGTGTACCACATACGTAACTATCATTCGACCAATTAGGCCTTAATCCGCTTGATGCAAAAGTACATCACGAAGATAATAAATATGAACCACACATGTTATAATAGAAAATAAATTGAATTTAAATTTTCAAATAATGAATGCATTTCAAAATGCAAGTCACGAAGATTAACAATGAATCACACAGATAAGTCATAGATAATGAATCGCAAGGAAAACATATCTCCTAGATATGGAATGAGAATCACAAAGAGAGTATTAACATCAACGATAAGATGACAATAAAGTTCACATTGAATGAATTACCAAGTATGATAACCAAACAATTGATAAGAATTAGTATTGAGGCCCCTGCCGATTTACTTACTTAATTAACAAGTAAATCCACGCGCCCGTGACTCCCTCACACCTCAAATCACATATGCGACAACCGACACAAGTCCCCTACATTTATGGTGTCAATTTAAGTTGTTTTAGGTGTGTTTTTATTTGTAATTAAGGGTTAAGACCGATCGAAATCAACATAACCCAAAATAGTTACATAAAAAAATCATTTTACGAACAAGCCCATTCTTTCAGGCCATTTTTGAAAACTGAGATTGGTTAGTCTTTTTTAAAAAAATTGAAATGGTTCTAGGTTGTTCCTCTTTCTCTCTAAGCTTTCTGGTGACATGCGGAAAGTCAAAAATGGAGTTAAAACAAAGGAGATACGACTATTTTACTAAAACTAGTCAAACTGTCCCGTCTGCAGCAGCATTAGCGAGCTAATCTGCCTTATTAGCGAGCTAATGCAACTGACAACTACATTTCTGCAGCTTCGGATTTGAGATTTTTTATCCCAAATCTCACCAAGGTTGTCTCCATCGCCTAAATCACCCTTAATTAGGTCTAACCACCTCCAAAACAGTAAGGACATCAAGATTTATCAACTTCATCAATCATTTTATTAAATTGAACCACATTAACATCACAATTACGAACACATAAAACCCTCAAGCCCAATTTTCTGAAGTTCATAACTTGAAAACCATTTTAGAACTCATTTTGATTGAAAGACCAGAATTGAAAGCCCGATTTGAGTTTATGAACAATCTACTACCACGCATTGAGCCTAAACCCATTTGAAGCAAAAAGATTGACATAAATCATACCTAGGGCCTAATCTCCCAATTGCTTGAAGCTCTTTGTTGGGAATGCTCTCAAAGCCTATCTTGATTCTTAATCTCCAAAATCTAGCAAGTTTGTTGAAGGTCCTTCATTTTACCCTCTTTTCTTTATAATTCTAACATTCTAGGGAGCTTTTGGAAAGAAACCACTAAGATTCATTTATATAGTCATTTTCCAAGTGATCTAAGCCCTTAATCTCTTTAAAACAATCATCTTTATACTTATCCTACTCAATACAAAGACACTTGATATGTAATGAGACTTTATAATGTTGGGCCAAATTAGCTATTTATTGTCTATCAAACTAGCTTAGGTTTATGAAATAGATCTAATTCTCATTTAATTATCTAAAGTCATTTTTAATTAAAATATCATACTTAGGCTTCTTATTTAAATTAGAAAGTCTCATTAACTTAGCTTTTAAATTTCAACTAGTTCACAAATGCTACGTTAGAAATTAGCCCAAGTTTCATCAAGCTACAGACCTATCCATACCCGTAGTGTGCACGCATCTCGAGAACACATCTCACTCGCCCAATCGACAATAAAAATTAATAAAATTTTATACACAAGTATAAATAAGTTGTACACGTCATCATCCACAAAATAAGATATTTTCAAGTTGTTACAGATGTAGTCATAGAAGTACAAACATTTTTATAAAAAAAAGTTTGACCAGAACTGAATTTTGTTGACTTAATTTTGTTGACTTTTTAAATGTTCAAACAAGGAATTTCGAAGTAGTGAGGATATGGATTTATTAAAAACTACATGGTGATCAATACTCAACTTTGATGTGAGAACGACTTATTTTGCCAAATTCCTTCCTTTAGGCCTCCGAAATCACAAATTTACTATTTTTGAAAAGTCTTAGTTCGGTTATAACTTTTAGTATGAGTTTTTGTTTTTGACACCTTTGTGATGTTGAGTTTCTTATTTCATTTAGTTTATGGTTTGGAACATTTTAGAATTTTAATATTTTTGGCAAAAAATATGGTTTGCTATAGAAAGCACTCTTTTGGCTGTAATTCGTTGCTTTTAAAAATTAAAGAAATTTTGAACTTTTATTTAAGTTCTTGCCCTAGATTACTTATTCATGGATATCGAATATTAAATTTGAAATATACTTGTTGCGATATTGATGCATGAATATACTATATAATGTTGAAGAAGACGACATAGTCCACATTTTCTGCATTCCCCTAACAAGTAGCCTTAACACACCACTTAAAGGAAATCAAAATTAATCTTCTGCAAGGTTGCATTATTACAAATGTTATAATTGACAAAACTTTGCGCTTAACTTATACACCTATTTTCTTCATTAAAACACACACATCTAGACCTATTTTCTTCTCTAACAGGTTTCTTGGACAAGTCATAAATAAGATGCATCTGAATATCAGATCATTATTTGCACTCCAAGGAAAAGTGGGAAGGTGCATAACATCTTTTAGGTTCAAAATCTTAATGAAAACTAAACCCGATGACACCAAATGATTAATTAAATGATCACAAAGGGCGACATAAAACAAATTTTACCATCATTAGAGGTTAAGTATACTAGCTAGCTAATTAGCGGTCAAGACTAACTCTGCTTTATATAAGGTAAGACAAGGGACAATAGCTATACATGATTAGTTAGCCAATTCTATTGATAATTTATGCATTAATGTTAATGGGATTGATACACATAATATCTCGCTCTTGAATTAGAGAATAGAAGTAAACAGAGATACATAATGAAGTGAAGATTTCATCAAAAAAAAGGTAATGGAGTGAAGATGAAGAATAATGAATGACATGAAGAGGCAATGGGACAAATAAGGAGAGATCACAAGATTCATATAAAAAGGAAATGGGAAATTAATTATTTCCATAATGGAATAAGTCATGTTGTTAATCACCAACATAGAAGAAGAGGGATAAAGGTATAATATATCAACGAAGATCATGAATCCACTAAAAAATTGTCTCCAAATAGTCATAATTTAAAATCAAACTTCCTTATCATCACCAGGAGCAATAAAATCCCAAACTGATAGTTTTTTATTACTATTAATGAATGGGGTAAATATAAGGCTAAGCCTTTGCAAGTTCAAATGAAAACATTGTCTATTTCAAGAAACACTATTCAAAGATTACCCTTCCATATGAACGTAGACTAAGTAGTGATGATGACCATGCTAATCTTCAACACCCACCCTCTGCAAAACTCACTACAACCCAAGGAAAAAAGAATTGAAAAGAATTTCTTCAACAAATTGAGACAACATAAGAATTGAAGACGGAATGTGTAAACCCACAAATGAATCCACCAAAATCCTCAGAGCCTACCACATAATCAGCCATGACCCACGAAACCTACCTACATCTACTCACAATGAGGTAAAAAACTCAACAAACAAATTATTAACAAATTCAACAAAAGAACTTATAGAGCGAATCCCCGAGATAAAAGTGTAGGCCTTGACCCACTCCTTGTAATTTGAATTGGTGGTCCATCCGTTATGGTCCCGAATATGAATCGAGTAGCAGAGATTCTGCTTGGCATGGCGAGCAATGGCGCTTCGATAAATGTGAGCAGTAGAAAAAAGGGTCTTTTGAGGATTGATATAGACTATAAGGTGAAATGAGGTATGTTCATGAAGACTATCAACAAAGAGAGAGCAAGAGACATGTGACCCTTCATCTTCATCTCTAATGGCAACTATACTTGAAGAGCTCTTTAGTGTCATCCTTCATCTTCTCAATTACATCCTAACAGACCCCATGATTGATCAACTAAAAAAAAATTAAAAACTGAATTGAAGAAGCATTTCACAATACAATGAAACAGTTAATACTAAACTCGGTATACAACAACGATAATTGATTCATCAATCAATTAATCAACAAAAACAAAACATACTTGGTTTATATGACCATCAGTTCTATTAATTAACTTAGTTTAAATTTTCAATTTTTGTATATGTTTTATACTTTTTTGTTTGTTAGGGAGATTGATTAATTCTGGTTTGCAAGAGAAATTCTTAAACCCACAACGTTTAACATCCTTAACAGCTCCACAGAATTAAAACACCTAGCTTTCACAAGCTTCAGACATGCCGGGCACGACCCCGGACCCCGGACCCCGGACGACATAAAAGAAGCACTCATGAACATAATTGTACTTCAAATCGCGACCACAAACCTCCCTGCATGAATGCATAAGTACCCACGGATCACTGATCGGATCCTCAACTTTCCCACAAAAGCACCACAAAAGCAAAAGCAAATTTTGGGAATTAAGGTTTTAGAGTAGTCAACTCGACATTTGAGGCAATCCCAGCTCGCATTATCCAGGGCTTTGGTGGCAGGGAAGAGCTCGCGAGACAGGCGGGTGGCGGCGCGGTCTGTGGCGAGGACGGAGGCTTGTTTAGCCGAGGTCTGGATGCAAAGGAGGTGGAAGCCGGCGTGGCAGCTGTTGTGGCAAGACCATATTGCCCTTCATCGAATCGTATATGGTAAGGGGTCTTCAACGTTACCTTAACAGAGACGAGGGGCGGCGGACGAAGGACTTAGACTTGGCTCTGACGGTGGTGGAAGACGATGTAGCAGAGGGTATGGCGATAGAGGAAAACGGTGGTGGCGAGGGTGTGGCGATGGAGGAGATGGATTTTGGTGGCGAAGGTTTGATGGTTTATGGAATTAGGGTTTGATTTGGGGTCGGTTAAGGTTCCCTTGTTTCTTTTTACGACCGAAGAGCATGATAATAAGGGTAGTGGCTATTCCGACCCCACCTTTTGCTTCCTTTACTCCTTTACTTCATTTTATCCCAATTTTGAATTTTCCTTACTGCCTTTACCCCGTTATTTTGTAAATTATTCCAAAACTACCTCGAGCCTTAAACAACTCTAACTCCCTCTCTCATCCACATACCCCACACGTTCGAATCCACGTACCCCATAACTAAATTCGTCACAACCATCATCTCTTTGATTTTTTGGCCTTACCGAACCTTCAATTGAACTGTCCAGTGCACTTTGAGTCTTTTTCTTGGTAGAATCTCGCCAGATCTGTAGGTGGCAATGGTAAGCAAAGTCAAGGAGCACGACCTATTTTTTAACGTCTGCTACCGGTGCATTAGGTAAGCTTTTTGCCTAATTTTTATGGATTTCATTCCCCATGAGTTCGCGATAATTTTCTTTGTGTTTTTGTGTCCTTTTCTCATTAGGTATACAATTTAGGGTTTGTTTCATGTCACTGTCTCGATGATGACGGACACACATAACCTATACCAATAAATAGTGTCGGTCACATATGTCCGTGAGGTTTAATTGTCGGCAGCACTACTTAATTGACATGGTTTCAAAAGGAGCGGTAAAAAAAATCGAAACCAAGTGAGTCATATCGATCATTTTTTACCAATACCCTAGATATTGGTGTTGGCTCTATCCAACCGATGAATAAGGAAAATGAATTATTTGATATAATTATTGAAACCGTTTACCTAATTTTGTTCTTGTGGACTAATTTTACCATTTCTTTTGTGTTTAGCTATGGTGAAACATAAGATGGCCGCGCGAAACCATCCTTCGAGACTGTGAAGAGATGCGGGTGCCGCTGTAAGTACCACGGAAGGGTCCCACCCAAAGGCTCCAACAAAGCTCGAAAGGAAACACATGATTGCCTTGCACCGAAAGAAGCTGAATGAAAATAACCCTCACCCTAAAAGGCGACAAGTCAAGCATTTAGATGATAGTGAAGAGGCTGAGGTACAGACTGAAGGGAGCCGTACCCTATCATGTGATTTTGAACACAACTTAAACAGTCTAAAAGACTCAGTTGCTGGTACATTTACAAATTGTAGATTAGCTGGCGATGCACCCAAAATGCCCACTTTATTTCTTGGTAGGCCATCAGATTCATCGTTGTCGTTGTTGTTCCGAAACCACGTCTTGGTGGATATTTGGGATAATCAGGTACACATGGAGATCTACATTCATTCCTTAATGTTAATTGTATGCAAATGTCAATGTGTTTAAATCCATTCTTTTATCTTTGTAGCCAGTCATATATTTGAAATGCATCAACCATGGTATTTTGATCACTCGTAGGGAGAGTATTACGCGACATCCTAAGAACGAAAGCAACAAGGTCATTGAGGACTCTAGTTTACACCCATTGGGGTAAATCTCATACGATATATGTAATAGGGTGTATGTGTCTGACATTGCAGAGAGGTGGCAGCTGGAGACGAACACATTCCACTTACCCTTTGGCAATACGACTATCAATCTGGATGACGTGCAGGAACTACTCGGGATCACAGTTACTAGAAAAACTTTGGTTATGGAAACCAAGGATTGCACTTAGGTGATAGCGATGATTTGTCGGCTGTTAGGGGTGACAATACAGTCTGTAGAGGATGAGATGAAGAGAAATCATGGCTAAAAATTGAGTTTGGTGTGGTTAAAGAATTAGTTCTCTACCCCGTTTAGAGGGAAGAGATAGCCAGACAGGAAGTGGGCCTATTAGGGTTCTTCCCCTCCCCCTCGATCCATTCCAATTTTGCTATCGCATTGTAAATAGCCTTCATTATAGTGGGCTTGTTAAAGTTGTTCAAACGGATGGCTGAAAGAATGTCCTTAGGGGAGTAGTGGTCTTGCTCATGTTTTCCACAATTAATTTCTCGGCTACATTGAGCCTCCGAGCATATGAAAGGCCCACCAAATTGTTTGTGAGTCTATGGTTATGGACCTCGCACAAAACTCTAACATGCCAGCAATTGTCTACCTCGTACTTAATAAATATCTTAAACTTACAACCGCACTTCTTGGTGCCGTGCAGCTTTTTTTTCTCTTCATCTTCCCCATTTTCCTTACTCTCATTTTTTCCCATGTGCCTATTTATGACTATAGTTCCTAGACCGGTCACAACCAATCGTCACTCTAGCTCGCCAACTGATACATGCCACAAGTATAATGGCTAGCTTGAAGTAATAGTGCAATCAACTTACATGGATCACGGATATCGTCCCTAGGGAAAGTTTTGCGCATTAGTGGTTTACCTATTTAACTTTGAACTATTGCTAAGGAAATCACTTTTTTTAAATGCTTTTATACTAACTAAACTAATCTAACAAATCAATTTAAATTTTACTTGACCTCTTATATTAAGGATATATTAGTTCACAACTTCACCTAGGTAATTTAATACTATACTTTTCAACCACTTTTACGTCTTAATATGTTGTGTGCAATATCAAATTAGAATAGACATATTTCCTTCAAATACACTTTAAACCACTGTCGTGACGGAAAAGATTTTAATTTGCAAACTACAACTCCGCCTATCAGTGTGAATAATGTAAGCTCCACTCTGTTTTAAGTCACAAATCATTGGATTCATAACCAATTAAGTTTACTATCCATGCCTCCCTAATCAACAAATATCACTCGATGTTGTATATTTTACGATTGTACCATTCTTGTTCAAATTAAAAGCTTCGATGGCCATGATAACTCATAAAGCCTAAGTTCATTAAATAAGTGTCAAGATGCTTAAAGCATTACGCTCATAATCAATACAAATTCTAACCATTGCACTTTTTATATTTACTTGTTACTCATATTCAAAACATAGCATTCACACCAAAGGATCCATTGATCCCTAAGATAAATAAACTACTCACACTTCATTGAAACACACGTATCACAATTCATAACAGAAATCATTGCAAATCAAAGATGAATATAAATATTACCTTCAATTAATCTAATGAAACCATACTTGAATTGCAAAAGTGAAGTCTTCTATGTTTTATTTACACAATATTCATTAATACTCAAACTCAAAGTAAACATATGCTAAATTATTCTAATGGTGGCTAATAACTAGTATGTGGTGAGTTTACCACGTCCTAATACATATTTATACTTTTTAATAACAATTAGAAACCCTATTTTACAATTTAACTTGAATTAAAACTCCAACTTTCTATTTTCTTTGTGTCTGGCGCTGTCACTAATGCCCCGACGCCATGCCATACATGCCACTGTGCCGCCACTGCATGCATATATTTTGACCCCCTGGTGCCTCGTCGCTGTCGCTAACTTGCCCGGTGCCATCCCTTTTGCACCATAGCGCCGCTATTGCGCAGAACCTCCGGACTTAGTTTTCTTCACTTTCTCATCTCTCCCACGTCGTGCCTTTTCTTCCCACACTGTGCTTTATGTTCCCACAGTGCCAACATGTGTAGCCACAGTGCCAACCATGTTTTCATGGGCGTTTGCTCAGTTTCTTCTCGTTTTTTATCAATTCCTTCCTTTACATCTTAATTCCTTAAAAATACAATAATGCCATGAATTAGAGCTCATTTAAGGATATTAATACTAAAATACGACTAAAATAACCCTATGTATACTTATAATTAATCACTTATCAAATACCCCAAAACTTGGGATTTTGCGCGTCTTAAGCAAATGTGTATTCTACTAAGTCTTCTAATAACTAGTTCTCATTCAATTTACATTGTTTATGGAGTATCCTTTAATTCACTAAGTTTCAACTTAATAATTCACTCAAGAGTTTTTCTTTGCAAAAACTTATAATTTTAAGATGTGTAGCTTTAACAACATATATAACTTCACTTTCGAAACACTAAAGTAGATCACAACAAAAAACTATCACTACTCACAAGTTTGTTTCATCTCAATACTTAAGTAGCAAGCATGAAATCTCATGATTTCTCGTTAAGTTCTCGAATTCACAAATAAGCATAATCACATTCATCTTTGATAGGCTTTAGCACTTCAAGAATATATAGGACTCAACATAGTTGGAATGAAACTTAACTCAATTAGCTACTCGTACTCGAGCTAAATCTTTTATTTGAAGAGTCTTAGTTTACTTCCACCTATTTTTCTCTATAGTTCTTCCCTCTTTTCTTTTCTTATTCTTTTCATTTTTTATTTTTACAGACCCTGCTGCTTTTCATATGGACTCATTCTTCTCACTTTTTCCAACCATCAAGTTCTCTGCTCCATTTCCTGTAGAACTTGTTGGATTCTCTCTTTTTTTTTTCTTTCTTTCTAAAACTCTTGTTAGTATTTCTCACTTTCACTAAATCAAGTAAGTTAACCCTAACTTTTAATATGCAATGCCTATTTCTTCCCTTCTTTGCATTAAGTCTTTATTTGCTTTGTATTTGCAAGCAAGATTCACACTTATTATAGAACACTTACAGATCTAACTTTTTCAACAAGAAGTGTTTTAATTTCTTACTTTGTTTCAAGTTCAAGGTCTTCCTTAACTTTAGGTTTCTAATCATGAAATCACATTGTTGTTTGCTACATTTCATTTTTTCTTCTTCAAAATTTAAAACGCTCCCTTGAGTTTCATATCAATAAGATACTTGTAATCTACTCATCCACAATTAAAGGAATGAACATGTAAATGAACTACTTATTCATTACACATTACTAAATATAACCTAATCTATACTACTTAAACATTCATATAGTAAATAAAATTATAAATTTATACACTACCATGGTTTCCTCCTTAACTGCTTCAAATTAAAATTTACAAGATCATACATGATGTGTTTATCCTTATATCATCATATCTTACCATTTCCCATAATGTGGTGTGGTTATTATATATAACCAAATCTATACTAATTAAACTAAACCTTGCCCTCAAGGTTTAAAAGCAAGCCCGAAACATGAAAACACTAAAATACATAAACATATATAATAACACAAGTTATAATAAACTAAAATAAACTAAACATAGAATTGAAATAACTAAATAGTTAACAAAATATCACAAAGTTAAAAATAAATGGTATCAAGATCACTCTCAACTCCCCAAGTCTAAAGCAACCCAATTACACTGACTTTAGGAGTGTGAGTTATCATCATCATCATTTGCATCATCCGTTCCAGCGTAGGATGGTGACAAAGGACGCTCCACCCTACTGCTCTGCACCAAATCTGGATCGAATACGTATGTTGGTGCTTCTGAAAAGCCTAATGACCTATCGGTAGGTCTCAACTGTCTATTCCTCTCATACCTTGCCATGTCTCTATGATGATCAACTAACAACATGAAATTTTTCTGCCCATTCCGTCTATGTTGCTCTCTCATCTCCATATCTTGCTTATATCTCAACATGGCTGCGTGGTAATGTGCCCTGTCTTCTTTGTACTTTCTCCTCATATCTGCTATCAACAACCTTTTTGCCGTAGAGTCAAGTCCTCCAGTGGTGGTACTAGTGCCTGTAGTGGACGAGGTTGTGGAAAGACCTCAGGACCATCCAAGTCCTGCTCTTCAAACTTCGGGTCTACGAACTCGTAGCCATCAGCAAATCCCTGATTTTGTTGCTCCTTTTTTCTCCATATACTTCCTCTTCTAGCTCTTAGGCTAATTCCGCTGATGCTATTGCTGCTGCTTGATCCTCTTGCCTTTTGGCTAACAACTCAATCTCAAGTTTAGCTCCATTGGCTCTCTTTCTCTCTTTCTTTCTTCTCCTCGCAGTCTTGGTAACCAAGTGGTGATTTCAATGTGAGCATGAAAGCTTCATGTAACGACCCGAAAATTTGACTTGTGCCACGTGTCAGGTCAGGGTTTGTGGGATCCACTTGTCGAAATACGTATGTCTGAATCCAATTTGAGATGATAATGCTAACTATGCGAGGAATTCGGTGAGCCGAAACACGAATGAGGACGCGCCTCGAGTCGCGTGCCGATGTGGGACTGAAATAGTGATTTTATGTGGGTTTAAAATGTACATTGGATATGCCTCGTGATGCGTGTAGCACGAGTATTGAGATATTGAAAAGGAGGCGGGTTGGTGTCTCGAGATGCGCGCCGCTTGATTTCGATGACACTTTTGATTTGAAATAAAAAGAAAATAAAAAAAAATGTATATATATATATATATATATATAAAAAAGAGAGGATAAGATCAAAAGAGAGAGAGAAAGACACGGCGAGAGAGGAGAGAAACAGAGGAGATGAGAGAGACGATCGGGAGAGAGAGTGGCGCGGCGATCGGATCGCGGCTCGCGCGGACGGGCTGGAGCTCCAGCGGGCTAGGATGACGGGCGGCCGACAATGGCGGGGCGTGAGGCGGACGGCACGACGCGGAGGCGCGGCGGCTCCAGATTTGGCGCGGGCTAGCGCGGCTGCGCATGGGGGGATCAAGCGACAATGAAAGAAGACTAACACGGCGACGCTCGCAGCAGCGGCGCGCCGCAGCATGCAGCAGGCAGCCGCAGAGAGACTCCGGTTCGGCGGCGGTCGGATCGGCAGACGACAAACAAGCGGCGACGCGACGCGACGCGGAGAAACTCACTAGCGGCGCGCGGGCGGCGGCGAGCGAGCGCGCGGTGGCGCGTTGTCGACCGAGATCGCGACGACGACGCGATGAATTCGCAATTGATTTTAAAGGCCATGGTGAGTTTTATGTTGAGGAATTTGGCTGTGATTCGTATGATTTTTAGTAAATTAGCCCTAAAATGTTTAAATGGACACCAGGGACTTATGAGTCGGGTGTCGGGTGCGCAAATCGAGACGCGAGCGAGACATTTTGAGGTTCGCGATTTCTCGAGGTAAGTAAACCAGCTAGGGACTTATACAATATTTCATTTCTCTCCATTAGTTGTTGTTGTTTACTGTTTTGTGATAGCTTTATTGTTGTTCACTGCTTTGTGATGATAGCTATCGTTGAAATTGTTATCGATTGAGTGAGTCCATTGGCAAGTGAGTCATGGTTACTGTTTATCTGCGATATGAGAGGGTTGGGGTGGAAGGCGGGGCCTCGTCCTAAATCCGATGTCTTTCATGGTCGTCCGTCGATATTATCCGGTCCATGGATGGTTCATAGTCGTCCCGGCTGGGGGGGAGGCGGGGTCTCGTCCTAGATCCGGTCTATGGATGGCTCATAGTCGCAAGGGTTAGGGTTGGGAGGCATGAGGCTCGTCCTAACCCGAGTCTCGGGATTTTTGCCGCGACTCAACGACTTTTTGGTCGGGACTCCTTGTTATTTGGCCTTACTCATTGATGGATTGTTTACGCCTTTTATATTCATGCGTTCTTTATTCCTTTCGTTCTATTTGCATGAATTCGATCGCTTTGGATATCGTGAACTCGTTGTTTTGGATATCGTGAAATGTTGTGTATATGTCCTACTTTGGATTTACTTACTTGGGCTCGTCATTCTTATGTTTGATCGAGTGCAGAGCATGCGACGAGTAGCGAGATGGAAGGCTTCATAGCTAGGTGACTTTTTGTATAGTTTGTATTTACTCTCCTCTCGATGATATTTACTTGGGTTCCACAATTAGGTTGCCTAACTCCTTGATCTTTTTGTTGAGTTATTTAATGTATTAGTTGTTTCCGCTAAATTTTTAAATCTTGAAAAATACTAATAACTCAATTTTATGGGAAATTACTTGTAATAATGGATTGGAAGGTCGATTAGGCTGCGTTGACCTTGCGAGACTGGCTCGGGGGTCCACGTGGGCTTAGACGGCACGGCGGGGCCTAATTTTATGGGAAATTGGGGCCGTCACGGTTGGTATCAGAGCCGAAGTTGTAAATACTCGACTCTTGAAATTAAGACGCAAACCAAATGGAAGTTAGGAATGGTTGAACTTAGAGTGGAACCCTATGATCCTGACTTAAGTCTTCGTTGGGAAGTGAGGAGAGTATTTGATGTGTTGTCTTATACTACTATCGATAGAGGTACGATAGAACTACTTTGGTAGCCGTAGTTACTCTTGTGTATCACGTGAGACATGATGAGTAAATTGAAAAGGACCGACGATAAATTTATCGGATCCGTAAAAATTGATTACTTTGCCTATGCATACGTCTCTAGAAGAAAATCTGAATAGGAGTTCATAGGAAAGTAAAGTTTGAAAAAGAAGGAAAAATGACGAATTGCGACTCTAAGGGAACATAGTGTTGAGATGACTTGAGAGCTAACGATTACATCATGTACGGACTCTTTAGCTTTGACGAAAGCTTTGGAGTAGTAGTGTTGGATTAGAAGCCCAAGTAACTCCACTTTAGTGACACTACGCATTTATCGTCTCAGGGTTGGTGAAGTCGACCACCACCTTTAGGTACTTGTAAATGAATTAAGTGTTACAAGTTGACGTAGAGTCTGCAAATTCGTTCTAAAAGTTAGGGGCTACCTAAGTATAAATCATTTGGGATCGTATATCTCAAGAATTCTCAAATGCTAAAATTTGTTTAGATGCGTTAGTAAACGTACTAGAAGGGAATTTACGTGCAAGTAGTGCATGTTGTAAAAATGTATCCGATATGGTATATTTGTTGTGTTATAATATATATACGATATCGAGGATTTGTGGCTATGGAAAATGCGACGATGTTTCGGACCGGGTTTAGGAATGATCGTGAGGCTGTAGGTTCGCGGTTTGCGAGTACTGATGAGCTGCATACATCGCACTACCAACAACTGCAGGAGATTTTTCATTTTTAAGGGCACATGTTACACCGTCGTCGTCTACGTCACCAACGCTAGTTATTCAGGCTGTGCGTATTTTTACAGTTCACAACCCACCTGAAAAACTTTCAGTTCAAGTAGGACCTGAAGTGACCGAGGTGACACATGTTCGAGCCGAGATGGTATCTCCTATACCTGAGACACCGGCTGAGGATTTGCCGAGCACGCCGATTGATACGGGTGTTAGGGCTACAGCTGAGGCGAGGCATGCTCGTGAGAGGCATCACTCGAAAAAGTTTCACGGTGGTACGAATCTCGGAGCAAAGAAAGGTTCATGACGTTTTGGCCACACCCGGATCATATGAGGTCGAGCATCTTTTCAGCTTCGTGGTTCGTCGAGGCCGATGTCTGGTTGCACACTACGGTGGCGTCGATTGGGACGCTCGAGGATTGGGTTGAGTTCAAGAATGGTTATGCATTATATGGATCGGTATCTACGCTTGATGGAGTAGGCTGGTGTGCAGTCGATACTGATGTCGATCAGGCTTACTACTTTGTACACGGTCTACTGAACTCAAGTAGTGACGACGGCTCTAACACATTATAGGAGGCCTATGAGAAGGCCATGGCTGTGGAGTGGAGAGTTTGGTTTTGGTCATTTGATCATATTGATCATATTGTCACAATGAGGTCGATCACAATCATAATGTAATTATGCATTGGAAACTAGTGCCTTGTCGGATAAACCTTTAACCCTAAATACTTGATTATTCTTGTCTGAAAAATGAACAAGATGGGTTTGAACAAGATCATGTTTCGACAATTATTAATTAATTAAGGCTGCTGAAAGTCAACCTTCATGCACTGATATGGTTGAGCATGAGTCTATTCAGCTTAGTAGCTCGACGATTGAAACTTTCATTGCCACGTGGAAGGAAACATGTAATCTGTGGTTTTCGAGATGATGCTCAGTTTTTAGAATGCAGTTCTGAGTTTACGAATAAACTCAAAGGCGGTAGCACTTCAGCCTGTATTTTGTTTTCTGCAGCCTTGGGAATGTACTCTACGCGGAACACAATGTTGTCAGATCTTTAGTCATGTTACATACTTGCGACAAAATTAATAAACGTCGATGCTTCACGGTATTGGATTTTCTCTTGATATACCGAATGGGTTGCCAATGACTTTTTCATGTCCACTGACGCGTCAATGGCTAGTGAGAGTGTGGGAGCACACGCACTGGAGTACCAGTCGCATTATCGGCATCGTTATAGTCAGTGCGAGGGTCTGGAGATGATCAGAGGAAAGCGAGGGTTAGACGGTCGTGGAAAAGAGAGCAACCTCATAGCGTATTGCGCTTCCACCGTATGCGGTGTATATGGCGCCAATGTTAGATGGTCCAACGCAGAGTTACGCTAGTGCATTACGCCAGCGGCAAAGACTTTGTCGGATCCTTAACATAAGTACCATCAGAGGGTTGATGGCAGAGGCAGTGGCCAGAGACAGGGTCAGAGATCCAGTCGAGTGCACAGACAGGGGACAAATGGTCTAGTCATGCACAGGGACAAGGACATTGACATGTTCCATTTGGATTGGGATTTCAACGTACCTATATGGGCGTATGGACAGCCAGGTACAGCAGAGCCAGAAACATATTCATGTTATTGCCACGTCAGGTCCGACTACTATCCACCGTAACCTAATAAAGGGTACGACGAGTTGGGTTGAGACTCACTCGATCAGAGAGACTAGCGGACAGTCAAAGAGACTGATTTACATTCTCGCGGACTTACAGCAGATATACGTATGTTAGTGACGGTGGATCATGAAATTAAAAATGTTCATTTGTATTCATTTGTATTCGAATATATGTTGCGAGGATGTTGCCCTGGCATATATTGATGGGAGGAGACAGATGGTGTGTTCTTTGCTTGGAGGTCTCGGAGGAGCCTAGCTCGTCGCGGAGGAGCCCAGCTTGTCGCGGAGGAGACCAGCCTACAGAGTAAGATGGGGGTATGGCCTCGGGGCGAGTATGGCCTTGGGCGGGTATGGCCTTGGGTCTTCGTTCATAAAACACCATTGTCCTTTGAGACTTGCTTCAATTTCGAGGAGGAAATTCTAATTCGTTGGGAAGACTGTAACGACCCGAAAATTTGACTTGTGCCACGTGTCAGGTCAGGGTCGTTTGTGGGATCCACTTGTCGAAATACGTATGTCTGAATCCAATTTGAGATGATAATGCTAACTATGCGAGGAATTCGGTGAGCGAAACACGAACGAGGACGCGCCTCGAGTGGCGTGCCGACATGGGACCGAAATAGTGATTTTATGTGGGTTTAAAATGCACATTGGATATTCCTCGTGATGCGTGTAGCGCGAGTATTGAGATTTTGAAAATGAGGCGGGTTGGTGCCTCGAGATGCGCACCGCTGATTTCGAGGACACTTTTGATTTGAAATCAAAAAGAAAATAAAAAGAAAATGTATATAATATATATATATATATATATATATATATATATAAAAAGAGAGGATAAGATCAAAAGAGAGAGAGAAAGACACGGCAGAGATGAGAGAAACAGAGGAGATGAGAGAGACGACCGGGAGAGAGAGTGGCGCGGCGATCGGACCGCGGCTCGGCGGCGGATTTACGGCTGGAGCTCCGGCGGCGAGGACGACGGGCGGCCGGCAATGGAGTGGGGCGACGTCACGACGCGGAGGCACCGGCGGCTCCAGATCGCGCGGCTAGCGCGCAGCTGCGCGGTGGGGATGGCGACCAGCGGCAAGAACAGATCGACGGCGCTCGGCAGCCGGTGTGCATATGTGCGTTAAAAGCGAGGCAGCACGCCGACGACGACTCAGCTGCGCAGCGGCGGGTCGGATCGACAGCGACGAACAAGCGACGACGCGACGCGACGCGAGAAACTCACTAGCGGCGCGCGGCATGGGCGAGCGACGGCGCGGTGACACGTTGTCGACCGGTATCGCGATGACGCGATGAATTCGCAATTGATTTTAAAGGCCATGGTGAGTTTTATGTTGAGGAATTTGGCTGTGATTCGTATGATTTTTAGTAAATTAGCCCTAAAATGTTTAAATGGACACCAGGGACTTATGATTCGGGTGTCGGGTGCGCAAATCGAGACGCGAGCGAGACATTTTGAGGTTCGCTATTTCTCGAGGTAAGTAAACCAGCTAGGGACTTATACAGTATTTCATTTCTCTCCATTAGTTGTTGTTGTTTATTGTTTTGTGATAGCTTTATTTTTGTTCACTGCTTTGTGATGATAGCTATCGTTGAAATTGTTATCGATTGAGTGAGTCCATTGGCAAGTGAGTCATGGTTATTGTTTATCTAGCGATATGAGAGGGTTAGGGCTGGAAGGCGGGGGCCTCGTCCTAAATCCGATGTCTTTCATGGTCGTCCGTCGATATTATCCGGTCCATGGATGGTTCATAGTCGTCCCGGGCTAGGGCTGGGAGGGCGGGGTCTCGTCCTAGATCCGGGTCTATGGATGGCTCATAGTCGCAAGGGTTAGGGTTGGGAGGCATGAGGCTCGTCCTAACCCGAGTCTGCTGGGATTTTTGCCGCGACTCAACGACTTTTTGGTCGGGACTCCTTGTTATTTGGCCTTACTCATTGATGGATTGTTTACAGTCTTTTATATTCATGCGTTCTTTATTCCTTTCGTTCTATTTGCATGAATTCGACTGCTTTGGATATCGTGAACTGTTGTTTTGGATATCGTGAAATGTTGTGTATATGTCCTACTGGATTTACTTACCTGGGCTCGTCATTCTTATGTTTGACTGAGTGCGAGCCGACGAGCAGTAGCGAGGGAAGGCTTCATAGCTAGGTGACTTTTTGTATAGTTTGTATTTACTCTCCTCTCGATGATATTTACTTGGATTCCACAATTAGGTTGCCTAACTCCCTGATCTTTTTGTTGAGTTATTTAATGTATTAGTTGCTTCCGCTAAATTTTTAAATCTTGAAAAATACTAATAACTCAATTTTATGGGAAATTACTTGTAATAATGGATCGGAAGGTGATTAGGCTCGCGTTGACCTTGCGAGACCGGCTCGGTGGTCCACGTGGGCTTAGGCGGGCGGGGCCCAATTTTATGGGAAATTGGGGCCGTCACACTTCATCCATGTTGTTTGGGTCTCTGTATCGAATTCTTTATCGTCTCTCAACCTCACTCAACTTTTAAGCACATTTGAGTAACCACAATAGGAAACAACAATTTGTTGTCTCTTTCAGACATTTTTAACTCCCTCACACTGTTATAAATGATCTATCCAATGTTAATTTCCCCTCTCTTTGTAACCTCATAAAGAAAAGCCGCTTTCGGCTTATGTGACGGCTCACCCAATTTAAAGATTATTTAATTATTTAATTTTAGATTAGGACCCATCTCAGACCCACGTAGATGTCGCAGATTAGTCTAGGGCATGCCTATCGGGGTACAATTTATAATGTTATATTTGCGTGATGCTTGTTTATTATGGCTGTTTTACTATGAATTATAGCATTACACCAAGTGTATCGTTGATTATCGTGTTTTGCATGAGTTATGAGTGCAGCGAATATCGTCTCGAGATGCATGCGATGCTGGTATGAGGGCAAAATAGCTTAGGCAAACTTATTAATGGTAAAATAATAATAATATAAGCTATGTGATCTTAACAAGCCTGAGAAAAATGGGTTAAAATGTTAATAGGCCAAAAATAGACATGACACGCCTCATGATGCGCAACAGCTGTCGAGTAAGTGAGTAGGCAAGACTTAGTTTAAGCATGATATGTAAATAGACCAATAAAGCATAGACTAAGCCAATTAAATCATCTAATGTGCCTATGGTATGAATTTTGGATTGATTCATATAAAAGAGGACTAAAATAGTATAAAAAGAATTTATTATTTAGGCCCTAGATTAATCTTGAGATGAATCATCTAGAGGCATAAACTAACACACTTAGTGGGCATCCATGGTTGGATGAATCAAGTTCAAGCCCTTGATGGACCTAGAGATGAGAGCTTTATGCAAGTTAAGGGGCTATGAATATGAGGTGGGTTAGTTTAAATAAATAACTTAGCCTCTCACTTTTATCTCATTCATGCTCATTCATGCAACCAACAAAAAAAAGAATTTAGGATTTCTAGTTCATAAAAGCAAGAAGGGCTGGATATCATTTGATCTAGAAGAGTTTGTGTCAAATTGGTGGTGTTCTAGCAACAAGGGTAGAGAGTTTCCATTAAGACTCAAGCTAGGTATGAAATCCCTCATTTTTCACGCATTTCTACTTCAAGATTTGTTTGAAGGAGTGTTAAAACTTGGGGTTCTTGACCCAAAATGAAATTTTGATGGTTAATCTATATTTCCCCCATGTTTTTGAGGTATAAGATGTGATTATTTCATCTTTAAACTTTTAGAAATTAAGCCATTAAACCATTGTTCTTATTCTTGAACCTTTTCAACTAATGCATGTTAACTTACCCAAATTGATGATTTAAAACATGGGTTATTATTGCCATGGGTTAATTAGGAGTAATTAGGGACAAATCATCCCATAATGAGCAAGAATTTCTTAGTTTCGGTAAATATTTAATGTTGAAGTTTAAGTCATTCTCGTGCATGTTGGGCTATTAAAGAAGATGATGAATAATGTCTATGGCCATAGAGAATGCCTGTGCCTATAAGAGACGTTTGTGCCAATAGGGGATGTCTGTGAACGTTTGTGCCCACAACTAATGTTTGTGGCTACAGGGGGAGCCTCTGTCCACAGAGAACGTTTGTAACCACGGGAATCTATACCCACAAGGGATGTCCGTGGTTCTTAGGGTCTGTAAATCACAAGCCCTGTGGCCACAAGTGTGTTACAAAAACGTTATGTCAACAATCTAATAGAACGGGCATCTAATGCACCAAAAATTTATGTAATTGGCACCAGGGACTTAAAGATACATACTCTGATGTGGGGAACGTATTGGAATCGAAGCGTGTAAGGAATGAGTTTTCATCCCATCTTAGTAAGTAAACCCCACTAGAAAAACATGTAGCATTTATTTATTGTTTTATTCCATTATACCGTTAAATTACGTCAGTTTGGTTGTTTGACTACTTCACTCCCTTGTATGTTTGTATATGATCGACGGGACGGTATGACTCCTAACCAGCTCCCTCGTGATTAGCGATCCGATTGTTGCTATGGTTCCAATCATGCCTTAGGCCACACGTGAGAGTTACTCCGTGAGTCAATGATTTGAGAGATGGTGTCGTGAGGAGTTAACTCCGACATAAGTTCCTCTCCTTTGAGGCAGTTGGCTGAGAGTTTTAAATTCCTGACCAACAGAGTTCCTCATTAACCTTGGAGCGGTGGCGGGGAGTTACTTCGTCACCAGAGTCTCCTTGAACCAGTGTTATTAGTCCTAGAGTTTGGCAGATATATACCACACTCGCATCCGATATTTATTGTCTTCTTAGCAACTTATCTTCATGTTATTATCATTTTCATTGTATTTCTTATTGACTAGCATGATTTGTAGCTGCTTTTATTTATTCTTATTAAATGCAACTTGTGTTTCTTTTGGGGACTTACTCACTAGACTCGTCATCAACTTTTTACATGGATGACTAAGTGGATATCCTACGACGAGCCGGGGGAAAGCGTACCTGGTGATTTCATCTGATTATTGAGAGCCCCCACCAGTCCATCTCGTAGGTGTTTGTATACATTATATTACTGCTTTTGGGTATATTTGGGAGACTTGATATACAGATACATGTATATTGATCATATTTTACATTTTGTCGCCTTATATATACATAGTATCCTTTTGATGGGGTTTCCACTACCTAAAATTTGTTAATGAAGTAAATTTATGATGTTTATCAATTGCTTTATCTAAAATGAAAGACTTACGCTCTTATTGATAACTCACGTATTTAGTTGAAAAGACCAAGGAACAACTAAATAACTTATCAAATAAGTTAAATGAATAGACTAACTAAACTAAATTAAGAATATATTTTCATAAAAAGCATGATAATTGTCATAGTTAAGCTAGTTAAAAAGGTTGAGTACTTTTCGCGGGCTATCATGGACAGGCAGGCATATGACGTGGCATAACCTGGTGACGTGTTCAGCGGCATGGCTGGGCCCAGATTGACTTAGGATTTGGGGTTTCCACAGTTGGTATTAAAGCAAGGTCGATGGAACTTAAGGGTTGAAGCATAATTTGTTCTTTGACTTGATACCGACACCATAGTTGGTATCAAGGCCTAGGTTCAGGCAAGCCTAGGGGAAAAGTTTAACAAAATCAAATAAAACTTAACAAATGAACTTAGAATGTGGAAAACCTGATAACCTAACTTAGAACCTTAGTTGGGAGGTATAGCGAGAGTCGACTCAAATCAGAGTCTACGCGACAAAGTCGCACTTCATGGCGCGTAGCTCAAGGAGATTTTGAGCCTGTTTCGATCACAGGCAGCGGTCACACATGCGATTGGCACAATCACCACCACCACTACTACTGTTGAGTATGTCGTTGCCCTGGCTAGTTAGGATACGCTGCTCGCAGCAACCAGATTTTGAGATTCCCATGGAGTTGGTTACGCCCACAGCTACACTCGTGATCACCCCAATGGACACTCATGCACTTACAGTCGAGCATCAAATAACGTTTCAGACAGCCTTGACAGCTGAGGCTAAGCTAGTCAAAGAGTTTTCTAGATTCCAGACATGACATTTTTACGAAGGCGGAGACGCAGAGGTAGCTAGGAAATTGGTTCACGCTCTTGAGAGGATTCATGCATTACTGAGGATTCACGATAGTATATGAGCCAGAGTCTTCAGTTACATGTTGAAGGGAGACATCGCGGTATAGTGGACCACGCACACAACCGCTCATGGAGAGCTGACCATTTGAGCCGAGTTCAGCCGAGTCTTCTACAATCAATACATTCTAATTGAGGTCTACCTACGACTGAGAGATGAGTTCTTGACCTCGAAGCAGGTCTCTCACACCGTGATTCAGTACATGGAGAGGTTTAAGTACCTGTTGTTGTTCGCTACCGATGTAGCTAGGACCGAATGACTTCAGGTCCACTACTTTTATTCAGGGGCTTCGGCTAAAAATCGGGAGTGCCATCGTGTCAATAGGGGTCAGGACGCTACATGAGGTTTATGAGTGGGCATTGGCTTATGTGACATACGCTATGAGGAGTGACACTACCCCTGCTCTCGTATATCAGTAGGGTTAGAGCAGCGAGGTTAGATCAGATAAAAAAGGCAAGAAGAACCGCCTGCCAAGAGATCAGCGGGGACAAAGGCGCATACATGATGATAAGCAAGTGATTGGTGCTTATGGAGTAGTACCTGCTCAGTATCATCAGGTCATGGCAGTCGAGCCGCCATGGGGACAGGTTCAGGGTTAAGGCCAGAAGGGTGGAGATAGAATGCCTCAATTAAAGACATGGGAGGGCAAATGTTAGAGGCAGGGTAGACAGGGTTAAGGTTAGAGGGCTAGAGGTCAGCAGTCAGGGATTTGGAAGTAAGGAACACATCATTTGTTTATGATGTAGACAGAGGGGGCATTACCAAAATTAGTGCACCAGTGAGTTCCTGCCACTAGTTGCAGCTCCACCATTACAGGCTAGAGAGCAGGTTCATGTAGTGGTAGAGCCCGATTGTGACGCTTCACGACATCTAGTCGAGGGTATGTTGATTGTTTACGGTTGTAGCATGCATTCGTTGATTGATTTTGGTTCTACATTATTGTTTATTTAGGGACGGATAGTAGGAGAGTTGGGGTTGACACAAGAGATTTTAGGCACACACCTTGTCCTTAGCAAGACTATTGGGGATAAGATTTACCTTAATCGGATTAGTAGAGACTATCTAGTTGAGGTTAACGGTCATCAGTTACCCATAGATCTCCGAGTACTTGAGTACCTAGAGTTTGATGTGCTCTTAGGTATGGATTGGTTGGCGGCTTTCCATTCTCAGTTAGATTATTTTAGTAAGACTGTCAACTTCCAGATATTAGGGATTCCCGAGTTTACATTCACTGGAGTCGCGACCGCACTATCGATCACCAGGGTAGATTAGCAACCACCCAAGAAATGGACATTCTTATAGGGACTATAGAGCCAATTGAGAGGCTAGTAATCAAACTTAAGGACGTCCCAATCGTGTGCGAGTTTTCAGATGTTTTTCTTGAGGATTTACCTGGATTACCTCCACATAGACAGATAGAGTTTATGATAGAGCAAATGCCAGACACCCAGCTTATAGCGAGTCGACCGTATCGTATGTCGCGAGTAGAGTAGAACGAGTTGAGGGCTCAATTGGAGGACTTGTCAGAGAAAGGTCTCATACATTCGAGTATGTCTCAATGGGGGGCACCGGTCCTTTTGTGAAGAAAAAAGACGGTAGCATAAGGATGTCCATCGATTACAAGAGAGTTAATCAGGTAACAATCAGAAATCGATACCCATTACCTAAAATCGACGATTTGCTCGACCAGCCGGTCAGAGCGCAGTTCTTCTCCAAGATTGATTTTAGGTCAGGTTATCACCATTTGAGGATTAAGGAGGAGGATATACCTAAAACGACATTTAACACACGTTACGGGTTGTTTGAGTTTACCATTATGCCGTTCGGACTGACGAACGCGCCGATAGTGTTCATAGATTTGATACATCGAGTCTTGAGGTCATTTTTGGATCGATTCGTGATAGTCTTCATTGACGATATCTTGATCTATTCCAGGACTCATGAGGATCATGAGAGGCATCTTAAAGAGACACTGAGACTCTGAGAGAGCACCGATTATATGTGAAATTCATTAAGTGTGAGTTTTGGCTTTTTGAAGTAAAGTTCTTAGGGCATGTGATCAGTGATAGGGGCATGCTGGTGGACTAGAGTAAGGTTCATGCTATCATCGATTGGCGTACATCGAAGTGTGTGATTGATGTCAGGAGCTTCTTCGGACTAGCAGGCTATTACCGACGCTTTGTACCGAACTTTTTTAGGATTTCGGCGCTTATGACCAGATTGACCAAAAAGGACGTTGAGTTTATGTGGTCCGATGCATGCGAGGCAGCCTTTGTAGAGCTGAAGAAAAGATTGACCTCCGCACCACTGTTAGTATTACCAAAGCAAGGCAAGGAGTTGACAGTTCGCACAGATGAGTGTGGCACCGGTCTAGGATTTGTACTGATGCAAGATGCAAAGTAATTGCTTACTTATCACGTCAGCTGAGGAACCATGAGAGAAACTATCCAGTGCACGATTTGGAGCTTGCAGCGATCGTGTTTGCACCGTAGACATGGAGACATTACCTTTTTGGTAAGAGGTTCACCCTATAAACAGATCATCAGAGTTTGAAGCATCTCTTCACTCATAAAAATCTAAATATGAGACAACGACGGTGGTTAGAAGGACTGCGACTTTTCTATTGAGTACCAACCCGGGAAGGGGAATGTCGTAGTAAATGCCCTTAGTAGGAGAGGACCGGACAGAGAGGTGATGACTCGCCAGTACAGTAAACTTGAGGCAGCAGTTACCATGAGTTTATCAGTGGTCCCAGAGATAGTAGGGGTGCACATTTGTAGATTGATGCGGGTTGCGACAGTTTCCATTCCACGATTCTTAGAGAGTCGGTGTGCCGATACGATGTATCAGAGGTTCAGAGACATGGCATAGAGTTCTGACTTCATAAATTGGAGAAAGTCATTAGATAGGTGTTTATGACACAGAGGTAGATTATGGATTCCGGCTATAGCAGAGTTGCAAGATGACATTTTCCAAGAGGCTCATAGATCCAGATACACAGTTCACCCCGGCCGGAACAAGACGTAACAAGACATGAAGCGCTTGTTCTGGTGGTCCGGGATGAAAGCAAATGTTGACCAGTATGTGAGGGGATGTGAGGTGTGCTAGCAGGTGAAGGCTGAGCACCAAGGGGCTTAAGGACTTCTACAGCCGCTACTGATCCCACAGTGGAAGTGGGAACACATTACTATGGACTTTGTCAATGAGTTACTACGGACTCATATAAAAGAGGCCTAAAATAGTATAAAAAGCATTTATTATTTAAGCCTTAGATCAATCTTGAGATGAATGCAACCATGATGTAAGAGGCTATAAATATGAGTTGGGTTAATTTAAATAGATAACTTAGCTTTTCACTTTGATCTCATTCATGCAACCAACAAAAAAAGAAATTCAGTATTCTTTTGGTATTGTCATCTTCACTACATAAATAAAAATCTTCCGTATTGGTATTGTCATTTAAATAAAAATGCAAAACTCCATAGAGATGGAATTTTAGATTCATTTGATTTTGAGTCATATGAAACATGTGTATCTTGTTTACTAGGCAAGATGACAAAAAATCATTTTACTTGACATAGTGAAAAAACAAATGATTTATTGGGAATAATACATACTGATGTATGCATTCCTTTAAACACAATGACTAGAGTTAGTTATCAGTATTTCATTACTTTCGCTGATGATTTTAACAGACATGGTTACATGTGCCTTATGAAACATAAAGGTGAGTCTTTTGAGATGTTTCAAAAATTTCAGAATAAATTACAAAATCGACTAGGTAAAACTATTAAAGCACTTTGATGATATCGAGGTGGTGAATATTTGAGCTAAGAGTTCGATGCTATCTTAGAAACTATGGAATTGTCTCACAGTTAACTCCCCCAACAACTGCAAAATGGAATGGTGTTTTTGGGAGGAGAAATCGAACTTTATTGGATATGGATCAATCTATGATGAGTCATGCAAATCTTCCCATTTCCTTTTGGGGTTATGCCTTAGGAACTTTTGTGTTTATACTAAATCGTGTTCCTTCTAAAGTAGTTGATAAAACGCCATATGAGATGTGGTTTGAGAAAAGACCAAGTTTGTCTTTCCTTAAGATTTGGGGCTATGAGGTTTTTGTACGATGACAAATCTTAGAAAAATTATCACCCAAATCTATCAAATGTGTATTTGTTGGTTCTCCTCAAGAAAGTAGATGATACTACTTTTATAATCCCACTGAGAACAAAGTATTTGTTGCTCGAAATGGTGTCTTTATGGAAAAATAGTTTATTTCAAAAGACAATAATAAGAATAAATTAAATCTTGAAGAAGTTCAAGAACCATAAATAAACACTCAACCACTAATGAGAGATCAACAAAGTCTTGAACTAGTTGAAGCTCAACAGGTATCACAAGGCCCGCGTAGGTTTGATAGGGTAAGACATCGGCCTGAAAGATTTGGATTTCTTATTACTGATAGTAGTGAGGTGTTGCTTATGGATCAAGATGAGCCTACTACTATCGAGATGTTGTGTCTAGCCTGATATAGATAAATGGCTTAGTGCCATGAATTCTTAGATGCAATCTTAGTATGATAACCAAGTTTGCAACCTGGATGATTTACCTGAAAGTGGTAAGACCATTGGGTGTAAATAGTTTTCAAGAAGAAAACTGACATGGATGGCAATGTGCATACTTATAAAGAATGGCTAGTAGCAAAAGATCTTAGACATACTTAAGGTGTTGATTATGATGAGACTTTTCTCATGTAGCCATGCTTAAATCCATTATAATTCTAATTGCCATAGTCGCATGTTATGACTACGAGATATGGAAAATAGATGTCAAAATGGCTTTTCTAAATGGAAAGCTACTTAAGGACGTGTATATGATACAGCCTGAAGGGTTTGCTCATCTTGAGAATTCTAGGATGGCGTGTAAGCTTCAAAGATCTATTTATGGATTAAGGCAAGCTTCTCGAAGTTGGAATCTTCGTTTTGATGAAAAATTAAGGAATTTGGTTTCATTAAAAATGAAGATGAGCCTTATGTATACATGAAGGTCAGTGGGAGCGTGGTTGTTTTCTGGTAATGTATGTTGATGATATATTACTCATTGGAAATGACATCCCAACCTTGCAGAGTGTCAAGTCTTGGTTAGGGAAGTGTTTCTTAACGAATGACTTACGAGACGCAACCTACATCCTTGGGATTAAGATCTATTGGGACATATCTAAAAGGCTAATCGATCTAAGTCATAATGCTTATATTAACAAGGTACTGAATAAGTTCGGTATGCAAGACTCTAAAAGGGAGTCGCTGCTAATGTCTCATGGTATAATTCTATGCAAGACTCAATATCCAAAGACTAATGATGAGCGAGAGCGCATGAATACGATTCCATATGCATCAGCTATTGGATCTATCATGTATGCCATGTTAGGCATTCGACCTGATGTATCATATACTTTAAGTGCAATAAGCAGATATCAGTATGATCCCAGTGAGAGTCACTAAATAGCAGTAAATAACATTCTTAAGTACTTGAGAAGGACTAAAGAATTATCTTGATCTATGGAAGTTTGGAAGACGAACTCGTTGTAAATGGTTACGCAGATTCAAGTTTTCAAACTGATATAGAAGACTTCATATCGTAGTCTATATATATGTTTACATTGAATAGAGGCGTAGTAAGTAGGAAAAGTTTGAAGCAAGAAACTATGGCAGATTCTACAATAGAAGCTGAGTATATTGCAACGTCCGATGTAGCTAAGGAGGCAGTTTGGATCAAAAAGTCCATCTCTAAACTTGGTGTGGTTCCTAGTATAGCTAACCCCTTTTGTTTATATTGTGAAAATAACTGAGCAATTCACAATAGCACAGGCCAATGAACCAAGATCACACTACCGATCTAAACATATATTTAGACGTTTTCATCTCATTCGAGAAATCATTGAGATGGAAGATGTGAAGATTTGCAAAGTTCCTATAGAAGATAATGTTGCATATCCTTTGACAAAGACACTTCCACAAGCAAAACATGATGGTTATGTTAGGTCATTAGGTATTAGATATATGAATGATTAGCCCTAGTGCTAATGGGAGATGTTAGGGCATGTGCCCCAAGTTAATCTACAAACATTGTTTATCTTATAATTTTAGTTAAGAAAATAGAGGTTTTCATTTGATGTTTTATTATACGTGATTGCTTGTTTACTTTATAATAGGATTTATGGGTATTTGTTAAAATATCATAAATGTCTCTAGTCGGTCATTATAATGGGAACTATAATGAATTAAGATTAGTGTGAATCTGTATTGATGGCCTTATGATGATCATGCATATAGGGATACGAATTAAGATCATGAGTACTTGTTAGGGAACAAGGTGCTGGACCGACTCTTTGTGAGAACACCATATGAATTAAGTTATAGGTGTTACTCATGATAGGTGTATCATTTAGTCCTTGACTTGAGATTACCATAAAATTTAATATTAAGAGCATGATAATTTGACACAATTAAATGTTGTCTTTAATCAGATGATTATAAAGATCGTGATTGGTTACTATGTGAATAATATGTGAAGGTGTGTCATCAAGATATAATTTGTCCCTCTCGTATAGAGAGATATCAGTGGATCCTTCGATATGATAGACTAATAATGGCCAAGAATACATCCCTCTAGAACCCAAGATTGATCATTTCTAAGTGAGGAAAGAGAGTTCTTAGTGAGTTAGAGTGAAAGGAAAGAGTATATTGTGGATTTGCAAAATGTGGAGAGCTAGGGCATTGATTCGGAGATTTGATTCAAATGAGCAATAGGGTTTTAGCTTGTTAGCAAAGTGAAAGGGCTTGGAGAAGTATTCTATATCGAAAAATAGTCCAGCATTGAGGTAAATTTACAATCTCATTAATTATGCTTTGAAATTTTTGAGAAACTCTTATGAAATTGCATGAATTGTGGATATGAGTTTGTTGGATAGAAATTTCAATTCATGTGAATGTTGGGCATCAATATGACTTATAGAAACCTAGTATAATTTGGTATGAGAATTATCCTAGTGATATAAAATTTTGATTTTAGGTGACTTGAAGACCCATGTTGTTAATTGTGTTGTTGTGTGAATTTGGAGAAAAATGCCGAGAACAATGAGGCAAGCAAGTCAAGTGAGAGAAGTGAAGGCAAATGATTTTGAGGCATCATCCTCAAGAGATCCCAATAAGGAAGAACCTAGGCCATTCAAGTCTAAGTATTCCGTTAGCATAGAGGCCAAGGATTAATACGAGGTTATTGAGCATAGGGAGTTCATTTGCGAAAGATGAATTAGTTTGTCACTCAAATATGATAAAAGAGTAAACAACTTCATTAGGCAACAAGGTTAGGAGTAATTTACTCAAGACTATAGAGAGAACAAAATTAAAGGAGATAGTGAAATTGTGTACGAATTTTACACCAATGCAAACTTTATTTGAAAAGGAGACCAAATGAAGGTGAAAGGGGTGTTTGTTCCATTTAATATGCATTAAATTAATAGCATCTATGGATTAAAGCACTTGAGTATGGTTGGAGCCGACCAAGGTTTTTTGGATAATTTATATGAGAAACCTTATAACATATACTCTTTTAAAGCCATATAACGAGCATTGGTTGTCCGAAGACATTAAGGATGGGTAATGGGGGTTGAGAATGTGTTGAAGCACATTATAAGAGGAGAGTGATGAAAGTCTATAGAATGAGTAACACTTTCTTATTGTTTCATTATACTCGACCTCTCAGTATAGCAAGATTAACAAGTCAAATGCGACTTATTTGTTCGAGATTACAAAGAATGGGGAGATCAACGTCAGCGAGATCATCTACAAGAACCTAAGGGAATCTATTATGACGGAAAGAGACAAAAAACTGTTGTTTCCAATTTTGATTACTTATATGTGCTTAAAGGCCGGAGTGCGACTGTTTCAGGATGAAAAATTTAACATTCAGGCCCAATCAACCATGGATGAGGAGTTTATGCTCACACTGAAATCACCAACTGCTAACCAATAATCTGAGGATGAAAGGGAGAGAGCCGAGGGCAACAAACTTGAGATCGAGTTATTGGCCAAGCAGCAAGAAGATCACGCAGCAACAACAACAAAGTTAGCCTAGGAGTTGCAAGACGAAGGATATGGAGAGGAAGAGGATCACCAGCAGGGATTCGTTGAGGGCTACGAGTTTGTAGACCCACTTATAAGAGATCAAGATTTGGATGGTCTTGAGGTTTTTCCACCACCTCCTCCACTACAGGCACCAGTACCACCACCAGAGGACTTGACTTCACGGTACCAGAGGTTATGGATTGATGAGATGAGGAGACAATATAGAGAGGACAAGGCTCAGGATCAGGAAGCCCTGTTAAGATATGAACATGATGGTATAGGAGAATGCAAGACCGACTAAACGGACAGCGGAACTACATGTTATTTACAGATCATCAGAGGGACGTAGCTAGATATGAAAGGTGCAAACTGATAAGACCTATTGATAGGTCTTTTGGTTTTCTAGTAGCACCAAATTATGTGTTTGATTCAGATGTGGTGCAAAGCAGATGGGTGGAGCGTCCTTTGACACCATCCTATGTCGGAGCTGATGATGCAACGTCTAAAATCTTAAGAAGTTATTTAAAAATCTTAAGAAGTAAAGATCTTATTGAATTAATAGGACGAAGTTTGTAGACCATACAACATCTAAAATCTTAAAAAGTTATTTAAAAATCCCCAGTAACGGTACCAAAAAATGACACATGTCGAGCGTGCACAATAGTTTCTAGTATTTCCCTATTATTTGTAGTAGCGGTAAATGAGATATCGTCTCCACTTGAATTTTGCAAATTTTGAAGGAAAGTGTTTTTCTTGTTTTTCTTAATTTACTTAATCTAATTAGATGAGAATTAAAATAGTAAATAAATAAAAATTATAATTGCTAACTTAATTAATCAAACTAACTAAACTAATTCAAACAATTCAATGCAAACTTTGATAAATGAAATTCAAATTCAATATAATATAAATAACTAAAAAAATATCTAAACAAACCCATACTAATAAATGTAATATAGTTAGATTGCATTTAAATACTAGAACATAACATCACTTCATAACCTAGTTATAATCATATCATATGGAATCTTGGAATCATTAAATCCTAATTCATAATAAGTTGAAAGTCTTTAGCAACCCATCGATTTTCCTATATTCAATAGAAAATAAGCCATATCCTTATCATTGTAAATCTACATATTAGATAAAATGCAATAAAATAGAAATTACGATAGCATTAACACTCAATGATAATCATGTCTAATCTAACCAAATATTAATCAGAATATGCTAATCAATAAATAACTTAGAACACGATCACTTAGAACATCCACTCGAGTAATATAGCCCTATAGATTAATCCTAGTTACAACTTCTATAATTTTTGTCAATAATCATAGAATTAGAATCGCAATATCATAATACATATTTGCAACTGTGCATGCAATATCAATCCTCATTAGTTGTAATACGCAAAGACAACTTATTAAAACTGTGATTGTTGTGTATGAATAGATTTAAAGCATTAAGTTCATGATTCCTTAATTATAACTATATAGCAATCCAAAGTATATAATGTCTAGGGTTTGTTTAGATTAATAAACTACTTACTCATGCTGGAAATAAGTAACACAATAATATAATTGAAAAACATAATTAAATAAATATCTCTTAATGAAATAAACAAAGCTCCAATCTAGCTTCAAACATAAACTAACTTACTAATAATAAAATACTAAAAGAATATGTGTGGGAGAGGTAGGTGTCCTTGATCTCGAAGCCCTCAGGTCTTTTTTATAGTCTCCTAAGTCATACATATCATAGATAAACTCAAATCCTTCAAAGTAATTTAAAATACTTGTAACTGACCTCAGAAATTTGTCAGAGATTCCATTTTGTTCATAATCTATGCTCTACCTATTTAGCTGGCGATTTTCTAGTACATTTTCCAATTCGCTGTTGAATCGCTAACTCTTCTCTACTGTCAATTTAGCTTGCGATTTCTAGTATATTTCCATATCGATGGCACTCTTCTATAGTTTACTATTTTTCTCTTCTTCCTTTTTTCTTCTATTTCTTAATTTTCCTAATTAAGTCCTGAAATCACAAAAACAAGAGAATACCTAGTGTAATATCATCATTTATATCTAAAATTGATCTAAATTACACTATAAAGATGTATAATTATTGACTTGTCAAATACCTCAAATTCAGCACTTTGATGTCCTGAGCAAATGAATACTCTTAATCATATTCTTTTCACATTCTTCATATATTGATTTCAATCTAATTCATCTTAACTTTAAATAATAGAAATTTTAAAATAGAAGTGATTTTCAAATGGAAACATATTACCCACAAGTAAATAGAAGTTATGATAGAATAAAATGATTTACACAAAACAAAACATTCCTTAATGATAACTCAACTACCCAATGCAACATTCTTTAGAACTTAAATGTTCATTACCAAGGTCAGTACACAATATAGGTTTTCTCAATCTCCACTGACAAGCATCAAGCGTACAATAACTAGTATAAAATCTCAAAACACAAAAACTACTAGATTAATCTTAATTTTAGAAAATAGTTTATAATAGTACCACAATCAAAATTAATAGAAATCTTACCAAGATACTAATGAATATATCGTTTAAAACGTGTTAAATTGAGAAATACTTCACTCAACCCTACATTCAAGTACTCGAGTTGAATCTTTTCTTCGAAGATTTTAAGAACATCTACCTTTTCATCTTCTCATTTTTTCTACTTCATCCTAATTATTAATTTCCGTTGTTACATATTTTTTGCTTTTGAGTCCCTACTCCATTTCCTATGGACATTCTCTTATTTTTTCTACTATAAATTCCCTGCTCCATTTCCTATGGAATCTATAGGACTCTCTATATATTTGTAAACTCTTGTTAATATTTCTCATTATCCACTAAAGTTGAAGAAATCATTATTCCTAACTTATAGAAACTCATCGGTTTCTAACCTATTTGTTCTTTCAATTGTGGCATAATAACTTACTATATATACATACTATTAAAATATTTAATCAATAACTTTTGTATCACAAGATTCTTAGAAACATGACTTTTTCATCTTGTACTATTATTTTGATCTTCTACCTATTCTCATGACTAACACAAGGCAATCAATCTGGTGAATGCATCAACTAGTAAAGTTAATAAAAAGGGTATAATAATTGATTCATTCTATCATAGAATTCACTTGGGTAATAAAAATATCACTTCCAGTCAAAATATATTGTATATTCATATTCATTATCATTCTTTTCCTAACTAAAATAAAGCAAAATGAAATTTATACTTACTTGAATTCGGAAGAAATTTTGAAAAATTTCATCAACTCACTTGAATATCGGATCAAAAGTTGTTTGAATGTTTTGGATCAATTCTTTAACTTATATTCTTCCTTTCTTTTATTTCCTTGTTTTCTTTGCTATCTTTTTCATACTTCACCTAAAATATCCCCAAACTCATTCCAAACATTGTCATCAAGGTTTAAAAATTAAGTCGAGTTTCCAACAAAACAAATATATCTTGTGAAGTATAAAGGAATTGATATAATCATAAATTGGATAATCAATATATAAATGAACTCAATATATAAGTCTCATCAAACAGAGTACATAAAAAATATGATATATGACTAAACCATCACCAATGTAACAAATGTAGCATCAAATGTATTACCAAAGCACTTTATCAAATGCATCACATCACCAAGCACATATCACATATCATATATCACTAAAGATCACAAAGTATATCACCAGTGATACAAGTAAGACCTTACACATCATCACTCTGAGACAAAGAAGAGAAATGGAGTAAAGAAATCAATGTATTCCCTTAGAATTCGCATCATCATCACCCATTGGATCAACCCTTTTGGACTAGTAAATCGCAGCGGGGTCATAAAGTTGGTAGTCTTGACCTGGCAGTATTGGAACATTAAGAAAACTATTAATCGGTAGCCTCATCTTTGTAGAGTGTACATGAATCTTTGTGCCTTCTTTTCGTCTATATCTTTTAAACATTATTCTATCCATCCTGTGAATGTTTCTTACTAAGACCTCTGGTTCTTGAACACCGGTTCTTGATTCCTCAAAGTTTTCATTTGATTGCGCAGAATAGTACCCATAAAGGCCAACTCTAACTACTCCATTTATTGTTCATCATAGTCCCTAGCAAGTTGCTCCACATTCGAATCGTTTCTAGCTCTCGACATTTCTTCTAAAACTCTCCTCATGTCATCTCTAATTTTTCTTCTTTGCTCCGCTTCTCTTCTCAACCTTTTTCTCTCATCTTCGTAGTCTTCATAACCATCAATTTTTCCATGTCTTTCTATAACTTCATCTGTAATGGTCTTTTCTGATAAAACATCCATATCAAGTTATGTCATGTTTACTTGATCTGCTCTACAAAAAGCCGTGATCATCAAACGAAAAGGTAAACCATCATTCTTTTTTTCATGATGGCACTCCTTATCAACTCATAAATAATCATTCCAACATAGAAATATCTCAATCCCATGACAATCTACTAAAGTAAGACGGCTTTATAGTTTACGATCTCATAATACTGCAGACTTGGTTGTAAGCTGGCGTTGATGAAATTACACCATGCTTTAGGGATCTTCCTAAAAAAATTAAATAGTTATGTGTTTTGGGTACCCCTCCATATCGGTAATGAATCCATCACCATGGATTGCCTCTAAACCTCCCCTAATTGTCTCAGTGGGGTAGTGGTACTTAATCACGTATTCGAGCTTTGGATACTCTATTCCTTCTTTGGTGAAATTTTGGTAAACCAAAATACTGATTAATTCTTGCAGCTGAATAATCTAATGTTCTTCCTAGAACTTATGGCTCTGTTTTACTGTCATTTTTATATGCATTCACGTAAAACTCTCACACCAAAATATCATACCCTTTCTCACTAGGAATATCATCTAAGTATAAATGGTTATAGTCCCTAGTCAATAATCCCTAGTTTCTTGCCTCAATGATATCTATAATCATAGGCCTATATTTAAAATCATTTTTCACATTAAATCCCCTCTCCGTGATCAATTTCCTTTCTTTCACTAAATCATTCTTAAATTTGGTAAAGGCCTTCACATTGATAAAGTTCTCATTTCTAAGAACATAATTTCTCACCCCCATATGTATTTCCTATTCTACTTCCTCCTCATTCTTATACTCTTCCTCAGAATGATAGCTAAACGATTGAGTAGGCTCTCTTTGTGGTCTATTCTAGGTGTGTTAAAAGAAATTAATGTGGGTCTAATTGGGGTAGCTTTGGATTTATCCTTGGGTTTCTCTACTATCTTCCCCTTTCCTTTCTCCTCCCTCGAATTTCTACCCTTTCTACTTCCTGCCATTTGAATAAGTACAAACACAAAAAACCACCAAACTCATTTGAAACTTAGTCTCCAATTAGTTTGCATATAAAATTCAGCCATATACTAAAAAATAGTCAAAATTCGATATCAATAAATAAATTATCACACCACTTCTATACTAGTATTATAATTGAAAACATTTGATATCAAAACCATCTTAGATTAAGAACTTTGAAATTTAGCTTCTAACCTAAGTAAAAATGCAAAAATCGATGAAAAACTAAAAATAAACTGAATAAAGGGTTGGGTTTTCATTAATTACCTTCTTGAAAGTGAATCTTTCAAGATTGGAATTCTAAGCTCCATCTTCGAACTCCCCTTGCTCAAGCCTAGTTCATTCTACACACTCAAAACTCAAAGAAATTTTAGGTTGAATGTGTGAAAATTGGGGTGGAAATCACTTAAATACATTAAGATCTAACTTTGGAAGGTTGAATCTAGTCAAAAATTGGTCTTTTGATCAAAAGTTGCAATGGTTTGTGAGTGTGAAATGGAAAAATTTGGAGATTTTGGGTTTCTATTTTTCAAAACACTTATTTGTTCTCAGTGATTCAAGGTTTAAGTGGATTCGTTAGGAAATCGCTGCCTAAATTGCTAAAAATGGGCCTCGGTGGCTCAATAACTAGTTTAGCAAATCATAGTTATAAGTTCAAATCACTGATATAAAATTACACTGAAATTTCTGCATATCGCTACCAATTTTCTCAGTGAATTCTAGTACAAATTGGAATCACTAGTAAATCGCCAACCTATTTTATATGTTTTTCAATTTAATTGATTTTCCCATTTATTTATCATATATATCCAATAAAAAGGTAGAATTATTCAAAATTATCAGAATTTGACTATGATTTGTACTAAACAATAATTTTATTACTATAAATAACCGACTAACATAAAAATTAATGCATAAATTTAATATAATACGAAAAGAAATTGGCTCGATCAACCCCCTTACATGAAATTATTCTGGAATTGAGAGAATATAAAATTAACTAACTAATCCTAATACTAAAACTAAAAGAAAAGATAGAGTATGGGATGCTTCTCATAAAGCGCTTTCGTTTACCATCATTGGCTCGATTGAACCACACAGTTCTAAACTGGTTCTATAAACTTAAATGTAGGATTGTCCACTCTAGTGCCATTCCAAAAAGTGATTGCTCGACCATGCACCCTAAAAGTGATTGTCTTGTTCAAAGCATCTATGACAACTTGCAAAGTAGCTAATAAAGGTCGTCCTTAGATTAATGGAGGTTATTCATTGATGAAGTATAGCATAACCAAAAATTCTATAGGAATAATGTACCTGTCAATTTGAACTGGTACATTAGTAACCATTCCTATTGGTTTCACAGAATAACCATTTGGTAAAATGACTTTTTCAGAAGTAAGTACATCCAACTCCAGTTGAGTATGAAGAAAGAAGTGAATTGGTATGTAGTTTGCTCTAGAACTCTGTATCACAAATAGCTTTAAAATACAAAGCTTATTTGACTTTTATGTTTATTTATATATCTCCTGGATCAACGAGCTTTACAATTGCTAGATTCTTCTTTTTCTTCTACTTATTCTTCGTAGCTTTAATCTCCTCTATTTTAAGATCATTCTCAACATTGTTCAGTTACTTAATTCTCCATTCTTTAGTTATTGTCTTTTCATTTGAAATATCTTCAACTCACTTATTCTTTGTCATAACATTTTTGTCTTCCATTGTTACTACCTTAATAACATATACTTCAATTTTAAAATTATGATGATTTAGTTCTAAATATTAATTACATTTGTTTTTTTATCATTAGATTCATCAGAATTATCATGGGCATCTTCATCATTAAAATGAAAAGTACAATTTTGTTTTCAAATTCATAGACATTGTTCCTTTAAAGATACCTAACTTTGTTTTCGCTATTTTAAGAAATGGTCTTCCTAAGAGTATAGACGGAGATTTAGATAGTACTGAGTCTCCCATTTTCATGACATAGAATTCAGCTGGGAATACTAAGTCATTTACTTTTACTAAATCATCTTCTAGTAAACCATAAGGTTTGATAACTGTATTGTTAGCTAAGGTAAGATTAATATGTGTATTGGTCAATGAACCTATTTTCAATTGACTTATATAGTTGAAGTGACAAAACGTTAATTGATGCTCCAAGATCACACATAGCGAAATCTATGAAATAACTTCCTAATGTAATAGGTATTTCAAACATTCTTGGATCTAAACATTTCTCAGGTATTTTCTTTTTAATTAAAGCAGACACATTTTACCCTAAATTTTCTTTAGATTCTTCTAAAACTTTATCCTTTGATTCAGAGAATTCTTTCAAAGCTTCAGCATAATTAGAAAATTGCATAATTGATTCCATCAATGATTTATTGATTATTATTTTCCTAAATGCTTCAAGAATGTCTTCATTGTTTTCTTTCTTCCTAGCATCAGCTAATCATTGTAGAACGGTAGAATATAAATATATATCTTCATTCAAATTATTAGGAATCTTATCATCTTCATCCTTAACAATTATTTCAGAATTTTGTAAAGATTTTTCATATGCTTCAACTCTGGCTAAATACCATGGGTATAGCCTTCCAGAAAAATGTGTATATTTCAATTGCTCAGCCATCCATTTTTTAATAGGAATTATGTTAGCCATCATTTCTTCTTCTTCATCAATTGTCTTAT
Organism: Stephania cephalantha; assembly: GCA_039657325.1. NCBI lineage: Eukaryota > Viridiplantae > Streptophyta > Magnoliopsida > Ranunculales > Menispermaceae > Stephania > Stephania cephalantha. Next base: position 12,570,830 of record CM077575.1, read on the forward strand.
GTGTTTTATTTTTAATACCTTGTTTAAGGATCTTTCCAGTTATAGATGTGCCTTTTTCATCACTGAATAAAGCATTAATTTGTGCTTGATTAGTAGGAGTATTAGCAGCTTGAGTAAGTGCTTTAGCTTGATTACTCTGTTGAGTACCTAATCTATTTATTTGTAAATTCATTTAACTTAACTGATTTTTTAGTTCATTAATAGTAGTATCAGTCTTAATCTGATTTTGAAAAATTGGTGTAAAGTTTTGATGACTCTAGTTCATAAAATTTTACAAGATCTGCTTTAAATTTGGGTTCGTAGATTAAGCATTTTGTTGATGTTGTTGGTTAGGTGCAGATTGCATTTGAGCTCTTGGTCTATAAGTATTATAGTTTTGATTTTGAGGACTATAACTAAGATTTTAGTGTTGTCTTCTAGGATAATAAGTATTATTATATTAATTTCATGGGGCACCATTGCAATAACCTCTTCAGTATTCTCTTCATGTAGAGAAGGATACGCATCCGTAGGATGTATAACCTCATTATAGAATCCACAAGCTTTAGCTTGATCTATCATTAATTAATAGCTTAACCATTTTAGATAATTCATTAATTTTATCATCAGACGTATTATTTCTTCTATTATGAACTTCATAAAGTTTCTTTCTTGAAGATTCAATCTTTTCACCATATTGCTTAGATTGTTTTGTCATTTTATGAATTGCTTATTTTGTTAAAGTAAATGTTGTTTCAAATAAAGACCCACCACATATTGTGTCTCATAACCTTTGTTCAAAATGATTGAGTTTTTCATAAAAATATTCTAATAAAGCTCTTTTAAGTATATCCATGTTGTGGACAAGAAGAAATTAATTTTTGGAATCTATTCCTGAATTCACTAAAATTTTAATCATCTTTCATCTTTAAAACTGTGATTTGCTTTTTATAGGAACTAATTTTTTTTAGCAGGCATATATTCATCTAAGAAAGCTTATAATATTTGAGTCAATGTAGATATTGAATCTTGGGGGATATAGAACAACCAATCTTGTGTTTGATCTTTCAATGCAAAAGGAAAAGCTTTAAGTTTGACTTTTTTTAGAGTATCTTCTTTTGATTTCATCCCGTTAACTTTATGTTGATACTACCGTATGAATTTCTGTGGGTCTTCAATGTCTTTCCCATAGAAGTTATGTAAGGCACTAATAAATCCAGGTCTAAGTTCAAATTCAGGAAATCCATCAAGATATGTTATGCACATAGGCTCATATGCTGTAACATTTTAATTTGCGTCTAAAAGTAAGTTCTCTATTATTGTTGTTATTATTATTATTATTAATGACATTTTCATTATTATTGTTGTTATTTTCCATCCTATTAGCTAAATTCTCCCCAAGTTATTGTTGTCTTAAACTCCGATTAAAAGTTTAATCTATTTCAGGATCAAATGAAAGTAAAGATCCTGTAGAATTAATACGATGAAGTGTGTAGACCGTACAACATCTAAAACTAAGAAATTATTCAAAAATCCCCAGCAACGACGCCAAAAACTGACATATGACGAGCGCACACAATAGCTTCCAGTATTTTCCTATTATTTGTAGTAGTGGTAAATAGGATATCGTCTCCACATGGATTTTGCAAACTTTTATGGAAAGAATTTTTTTCTTAATTTAGTTAATCTAATTAAACGAGAATTGAAATATTAAGTAACTATAAAAACTATAACTGCTAACTTAATCGATCAAATTAACTAAACTAATTCAAACAATTCAATGCAAACTTAACTTAACGAAATTCAAATTCAATATAATATAAATATCTAAACAAAACCCCACTAAAACAATGTAATATACTTGGATTGCATTCAAACACTAGAACATAACATTACTTCATAACCTAGTTATAATCATATCACATGAAATTTTGGAATTATTAAATCCTAATTCATAATAGGTTGATAGCCTTTAGTAAACCATCAATTTTCATATATTCAATGGAAAATAAGCCATATCCTTATAATTGTAATTCTACCTATTGTATAAAACAAAATAATCAAACGTGTTAGTTATTTATAAATGCTTGATACCACCAAAGAAGGAAACATGGTGGTAGAACGAGGATGTCCAACAAGCAATTAAGAGTAAAAGAGAGACGTATAGAAAAATACTTAAGTATCAAGATGAAGATGCGTACAATCAATATAGAGAAGCTAGAAAATAAGCTAAAAAAGTAGTTAGTCATGCTAAAATAAATTTCATGGAAGATCTATATACAAGGTTAAGTAATAGAGATGGTGAAATATATATATATATATATATATATATATATATATATATATATATATTAGTCAAATTAAGAGATAAAAAGAAATAAGACCTTAAGTCATGCAAAATGTATTAAGGACGAGAATCAAAATGTTTTAACGCACGAGGATGATATTAAGGAGAGATAGAGAAGTTACTTCGATAGTTTATTTAATGATGGCCAAGTCGATATTATAGTAGATAAAAACCTACACCAAGGAACATGCAATATTAGAATTCTAGAAGTTAAATATGCATTGAAAAAATGAAAATAGTGAAAGCATGTGGCCCAGATGAAATACCTATAGAGGTTTGGAAATGCTTAAGAGAAATTGGATTGACTTAGTTAAAAAAAAACTTTTTTACCAAAATTTTAAAATCAAACGGATGCCAATGGATTGGAGAAGAAGCAAGCTTATGTCAATCTTCAAAAGCAAAGGAGACATTCAAAGTTGCTCAAACTATAGGGGAATTAGACTTATAAGTCACACTATAAAACTTTGGGAGATGATAATTGACAATAGGCTAATGAGAGAAACAACAATATCAGATAACCAATTTGGCTTCATGCCTGGGAGGTCAACTACAGAGGCGATTTTCCTTGTAAGAAGATTGTTAAAAAATATAGAGAAAAGAAAAAAGATCTTCATATAGTATTTGTAGATTTTAAAAAAGTATATGATAGGATCCCTAGATATGTTCTTTGGTAGGTTCTAAAAAGAAAATAAGTGCATGCTACATATATAAACACTATTAAGGATATGTATAATGGAGTAGTAACAAGTATAAAAACATTTGGAGGAGCTAGAAAAGAATTTCTCATTATGATAGGACTACATCAAGGATCGGCTTTAAACTCGTATCTATCTACTTTAGTTATGGATGAACTAATTAGGCATATTCAAGATGATATATCATAGTGTATGTTATTTGTATATGATATTGTCTTAGTGGATGAAACAAAAGATGGAGTGAATAGGAAATTAGAACTCTAGATGAATACATTAGAATCTAATGGCTTTAAGTTGAGTAGGATGATGAAGTGGTATAATTATGGGAAGTAAAAGTTCATAAGGTGAACCACTTTAGATAACTATGATCAATCATACAAAATAATGGTAATATTGAGAATGATATCACACATAGAATTCAAGCTGGATGGAAGAAATGGCGGAGTGCAATAGGGGTGATTTGTGATCAAAATGTTCCAATTAAGTTAAGAAGAAAATTTTATAGGACCGCAATTGGGCAAGCTATGCTTTGTGGAAGTGAATGTTCGACAGTAAAGCAATAGCAATTACATAAAATGAACGTAGCAGAAATGAGGATGCTTAGGCGGATGTGTGGTAAAACCCATAAAGATATAATAAGAAATGTAGAAATTCAAAGACAAGTAGGAGTAGCACCAATCGATACAAAGATTAGGGAATGGCGGTTGCGGTGGTTTGGTCACCTGCAAAGACGACCTACAAATGCCCCCACTAGAAAACTTGACTTAATAGAAACTGTAGAAATTCGACGAAGTATGGATATACCAAAGTTAACATGGGATGCATCAATTAGGAGGGATTGAAATGGTCTGGAAAGCTCAGAATCAATTGCACTTAATCGAAAACAATGAAAAAGTTTGATCCATGTACCCGACCCCAATTAATTAGGGAATAGAGGCTATGTTTGTTGTTGTTGTCGTCGTCGTCATCGTTGTTGTTGTTGTTGTTGTTGTTGTTGTTGTTGATAAAACGCAATAAACTAGAAATTACAATATCATTAGCACTCAATGAAAATCATGCCTAATCTAAACCAAATATTAATCAGAATATGTTAATCAATAAACAACTTAGAACATAATCACCTAGAACTTCCAATAGGTAAGAGAGCCCTATAAATTAATCCTAGTGATAAGTTGGTATTTATAAGTTTTTAGTAGTTTATTTTAATGTATTTACTATAGAAAGTCTCTAAAATATATATTTAATTCTATTTATTGGTCGTTTTCAGGTGAAACGGAGTACACGGTTGAATCCGGGTCGGAAAAATACTCAAAATGGAGTATTTACATGCAGTGATCATATGCCAAATGATTTACCTCGAGTTACGGGCCGCGTAGTAGGTAGAATAGGCGACAGCAGACCAAATAACGCAAGGAGTGACACAGTTAAGTCACTTGAAACCAGATGTTGTTGGATTGCCTCTAGATTCGCGCTATGGAGGGTCCCACATATTCACAACAAAGTTGTGCGATTTTCTTTCTCTCATCTAGCCAACCACGTGTCACTCTGCTATTCGTCGGTAAGCCAAGCAACTGCCATGCGTCATCACCTCCATACGCCACCACATCATTCCAGCGTTCTTTCCTCCTATTAGAACGTGCCACATCACCCCATCACAGCGTCCCAACCATTTCTTTCTCCTTGCCTCAGCTACTTTGGATGCTCATTGGGATTCGTGCTCGTTCACTCTCCCAAATTTTTGCACAAATCATACGAGTTTTCTCACCGTCTCCAGCGCGACACGAGGCGACCCTCCAGCATTCATGCACGTCACACGTAGCTGTTCCACCAATCCGGTTTGGCCACGTCAGCAGGTGCAGCAAAAATAGCCAATCAACACACGACATGTGGCAGAACTCCAGTTTTCAAGCAAAAATAGCCCCTGGATCTTCCTCGGTGCACGTGTCACTCTACTCCAAAATTAGTTTCTCTCACCTCCCGGACCAATTTTTAGTAGCTTTATATATTAGGAACTTATATGTTATTAGGAGATCGACTTTTATTATTTTTGGATGTCAATGGCTCGACTCTCATGTTCGGCTAAACCAATCTTCGCCTAGGCCGGAGGTGAAACAAGTGGATTCTTGATTAATGGCATAACTTGTTAGATCTATAATTTTAATTTAATTTAATTTAATTTCTCCTATTTCATTGTTGATGATTTTAAGGAATATGGTTTAGATCTAGGGTATGTATATGGCTATTGCATGCTTTTAGGTAGACAATCTATTGTTATTTGGACCGATTGTATCTGTAATTGTACTTTTAGTCCGATAAAATGACGAACACTCACCCGTTTGCCGTAAAAACCTTTCGGTTCTTAACTGTGCAACAATTGAATTTAGGTTAAACCTGAAGCGGACGCAATTCGGTTATCTAGGATTAGTATTCCCACGGATCCTTATTATAGTGGTTAGTGTGTTAAACTCGATTAGCATATGTCAAGGATTATGCATTAATCAGGGAAATGTTAGTGGCGGACGTCGAGATTAGGGGAATTAGGAATTTCTGGCGGATGTCGATTTTCTATAGCTAATCTATGAGAATTTAAATTAATAGTTTTTGGGAAAGATTGAAGACCATGATATGCCATTGAATCTTCATTCTAGCTTGTGGAAACGTAGATCTAGGTGTTACCTAAGTGTCCATTAATTTTTTTCAAAATTAGTTTTATTACTTTATTCATTTATTTTATTTAGTTTAGTTAACTAATTTATTTATTTAAAACCCCCAATTTCCTTTTTGTTGTTTTTGACCTTAGAAATACTATCAATCTCTATGGGATGGACCATTTGCCACTATTCTACAAAATAGTTGGTTTAGTACTTTACTTTATTGGCGCGTTCGGTGGGCGTCACCTTGTTACTACTTCTATAATTGTTATCAATAATCATAGACATAGAATTAGAATCACAATATCACAATACATATTTGCAACTATACATGCAATATCAATCATCATTAGTTGTAATACGCAAAAACAACTTATTAAAACCGTGATTGTTATGTATGAATAGATTTAAAGCATTAAGCTCATAATTCTTTAATTATAACTATATAGCAATCTAAAGTATATACATATCTACAATACAAAAATGTACCAGATTAGCGACGGGATTAGCGATGGGGACACCCGTCGCTAATTTTTTTGGCAACGAGTGTCAAAAATAACGACGAGTACCCGTCACTAATCCCGTCGCCAAGACCCGTCCTTGTGTTTTAATAAGTCTAAGTTGTCAACCATGTTCGAATGTCACCACAATTAGCGATGGGCCCCGTTGCTAAGGTTGTCGCTAATGTCTGACACGTAGCTGGTCTAACAACCACATAAGACCAGCGAATTAGCGACAGGAGCCCGTCGCCTTTCCAGTTGCTAATCTAATAAAAAAATTAAAAAAAAACTTTTTTATTTTGTCTTTTTCAAAATAGATTTAATATTTGTTTTTATTAAAACTAGTATTATAAAAACATTATAAAACATTTTAATTATAAAAATAATAGTTTTTATTAATTTAATATTTATTTTAAGACATTTTAATTTAAAAAAATAATTATTTATTTTCATTAAAATTAATATTAAAATGAAACTTTTTATTTTAGTGCATTATAAAACATTTTAATTATAAAATAATTTTTGTTTTACAAATAATAGTTTTTATTTTTATTAAAATGAATTTGTTATTTTAAAACATTATGAAACATTTTAATTATAAAAATAATAGATTCTATTTGTATTAAAAATAATATTAAATGATTTTTTATTTTAAAACATTATAAAACGTTTTAATTATAAAACAATTTTTGTTTTACAAATAACAGTTTTTTGTTTTTTATTTGGTGAAAAAAACAATTTTTTGAAAAAATAAATTTTTAAGAATAAATAAATATAAACATGTTAAATTAAATAATTGAAATAAATAAAGAACTAAATGAAATAACTATAATAAAAGAAAGTTTACAAGTATAAAAATGTATAGTAAGATAAAAGCTACTTGTGACTACAAAATATGAAAAAAAAGTCTAAAGTCTAAAGTCTAAATTAGTGCATACATTAGATGATTCAATCCTTCATATCGTGGTCGGTCTCTGATTCATCATGAACATCTCCTTAATGTCCCTCCTCAACAATTTAATGGGCTCATCATTAGCAGAAATCGGTCGAGAAGATCCTGCTCCGGTATGTCGGTGTCCACCCTAATCCATATGTCTGTCCTTTCTCATTACACTCCATGACAGACAAATACAGCTCAATCTCATTAATTGACGTGTCATGTTGTGACTGTGTGAGCTCGATGCGTTTGTTGCGTATCGTCGTCTGTATTAAGAACTTAAACATTCACAAATGATATATATAAGACATTGATATGTAATCCTGATCTAGGAAAGTAAAATCGTCATGATCTTTGGTGTGGAAGTATAAACATAACTCCAAAGCAGTCGGGGGTCGGCCTAATTTCTCCTCCTACAATACATATATTTAACTAGGATTAAATTTGAGACTTAATTATATAATATAATATTTATATATATGAACTTATTATACCATGACTTATCAACCTCTTTGTGTGCTGATAGATGGATATGAAACCACCTGTATGCACGGCTACACCTATATCGGGTCCCCTTGTCTCCGTTCTCCGATTCTTGCTTGCTTGCTCTGATTTCTTTTTGATTTCAGGGGTGGACCGCATGTTCTTATAGTGCTCGAAGATCTCAGTAGATACATGGCCCAGCTTTTTATCTTTGGAACACATCTTGTTGATGAAGTTGGCATATCAAGTGGTGATCTGCATATTGTACACCTCTTTAATAACACCATCATCCGATGGATCCCAATTGAAAGAAAGCTATCTATAAAAATATTAAAATTTAAATATTTCTAAAATAATAGAAAGTTTTTTCTATATATCGTAAGTAAAAGAAACAAATTTAACTTAAAGATTTTTTACCTTCCGTTGATTTCGGTAATCTCGCATGTGGTTAGGAACAAACTCCCAAAAATAGTCATCCTTATGCAAGGAGTACTTATATGCCCTAGTCATTTCTCATACGACTCTGTACGACGAGTGCAACTTCTGTCCACTAAATCAAAATTTTAAATTAGATTAAAATTATGGTAAATTAATGAAACGTAGGTATGCGTAATTAAATTACGTATACTTACTATCTTTCATCCTTCACAACCAAAAATATTCGCCCCATCTTGGTTAGCATTGTTGCATCGTCGTCGCGCACGTGGGGCAATACCGATGGACATGTCTCTCGAACAGTGTCTTCTGAAGAACTTGGCAAGTGTGATGCATGCTCTACCAGATGACTCGTAGAGAGCGATGCATGCAAATCAGAATGGCCTTATGGTGGGGCCCTACGGTGGTCGTGCTTTCGATCCTGCAAATGTGAGGGAGATGTTGGTCACCCTGATGAAAAAGTAGGCCCAATGTCTGGCCTAAACTTGACTCGACCATCAACTGGTGGAGTGGATAGTGATGAAAGGAGCGTAGAGTACATCTACGGCGAGGCCAGATCATCACCAAATACAGATGGCAAAGACATAAAAGCGAAGGGGGTGTGCTGGATGTATATAAGATGGGGGAGGTTTCTGATGGAAAAAAAGGGCCTGCTAGGAGGGCTGATATGGGTACGGATGAAAGAAAAGGGCCTGCTAGGGGTGGTGATGATGAGAATGTTGATGTTAAGTCTGTTGCCCCTGACTATACTATGGAGGGGCATCATTATGAGATCATGGGTGTGAACGATCCAAATGACAAGATTGGCTATCTCAGCTGGCACCAGATCGTCCACCGGATCCCTTACCGAAAGATGGACTGTATCCTCTGCCTGACGACATGACTTTTTAAAAAAATTAAGACTAAGTTAGAAACAACTACATATAAATGTCCTACATTTTAAATATTATGTAACAATTCAACAAATATAAGACTAAGTTTAGTATTCCTTTACCTACTCAAATGGTTATATCATGGTTCATTATCACCATTCCCATCATTCGATGGAAACACTAAATTATCGTTTTCATCTTCTTCTTCGTCGACGTCTGGCATGTATGCGCTAATAGGGTCAGCTAGAGAAATTGCAACATTATTGCTAATACCAACCTCAATATCATGCTCAGGTAGCTACTTTTGAAAAGCATCTTCTTGGGTAGGCGCACTGTCAAGGTTCTCGATTAAGTTATATTCATCGATGAACTTCGGCTGAAGTCTGCACGTGGCTTGCCAATTGTTTTACGTACTTATTTCATCGCAGATTTCCATGTACATCGATGAGTTTTAAGCAGCGGTGAACTCTTGTCCCGAAGTTGGGCGTGGGATCGAACCATTCACATTTGAAGAACATGGTACGTAAGAAGCCATCATATTCAATTTGTATCACTTCTTGCAATTGCAAGTAGAAGTCATTATCACATTCTGTGTAATTTGTGCCTTTGACGCATACCCCACTACTACGCGTATCATTGTTCGCGCTATGTGACATTGTTTGAAACCTATAGCCATTAACAAGATACGAGTGATAAACGGTACAAAATCAACTTGAGCCGTACAAAAGCATTAGAAGTGTTGTATCTTGAATATATAATGGCGCCTACAGTCGAAATGATTTTTTATGATAAACTTCATTTTCAATTAAATAACTGAACATGAAAAATTGTGTTGATATGCATTTATTAATAACGTACAATTTTTTGGAAAACTCCACCTATGATGTACAATATGTGCGCTACATAGCAGGTCCCAAGTCCGGATAAAGGAGGAGGACTCTGACGCCCATTTTTTCATACCGAAAAATGGGTAAGGGAGGTCTCAAACTCACTTTTCATACCCGAAAAGTGGGGGAGGGAGGCCCCAAGCTCATTTTCCATTCTTGGAAAATGGAGGAGGGTTGCGATAGGTTGACAGCCATCGTAAAACTTTTGTCACTTTTCATGAAATGGATCAAACATATATAAACGTTGGGGCGTTCCCACCTAGCGACGCGCTGCCGGAGCCCGAGTGTAGTGAGAAATGAGCAAGGGTGTGTTTCACATCGCCGCCTGGGTGTGAAGAAAAATGAGCAAGGGTTCCCACACATAGGACGTGTGCGGGTAAAGAAGCTAGTCCCTTCACATCATCGCCCGGATGTGAAGAAAAATGAGCAAGGGTTCCCACACAAAGGACGGGTGTGGGTAAAGAAGATAGCTCAAAACAAACACGAAAACAAAAACAAAAGCATAGATACGGACCCTAGATCTTTTAGACAAAATAGAAAGAGAAAAGGAAAACAAATACAAAGGGGAGAAAAAGTTCGTTTAGGAACATGGAACATAGGAACACTTACGGGGAAGTCAATAGAACTAGTAGATACCATGATTAGAAGGAGAGTCAATATTGCTTGCCTCCAAGAGACAAAATGGGTAGGAGAAAAGAGTAGAGAAATAGGAAGCACAGGGTTTAAATTATGGTACACTGGAATAGATAGAAAATGCAATGGAATAGGAATTGTGGTGGATAATGATTATAAGGATAAGGTCGTAGAGGTTAAAAGAATGGGGGATAGATTGATTCTAGTTAAATTAATTATTGGAGACGAAAAATTAACATACTTAGCGCCTATGCACCACAAGTAGGATTAAGCGAGAGCATCAAACGCAAGTTTTGGGACGATATGGATAGATTTATGCAAAGTATATCATTAGATGAAAAGGTTTTTATTGGAGGAGATTTAAATGGGCATGTCGAGGCAAGTCACGATGGGTTTGAGAGAGTTCATGGAGGTTTTGGTTACGGTTATAAAAATGAAGAAGGATAATCAATCTTAGAATTTGCTTCAACATACGATATTGTCTTAGCAAATACTAGTTTTAGGAAGAGGGGTCGCATATAATTACTTTTAGTAGTGGTCATAACAAGAGTCAAATAGATTTTCTTTTAACAATAAAAATAGATAAAAAAATATGTAGAGACTGCAAAGTAATACCTGGTGAATCACTTACTACCCAACATAAGTTAGTAGTACTTGATATTAAGCTAACACGACGACATAATATGAATAAAAGAGGTAGCGACCCTAGAATTAAGTGGTGGAACCTAAAACATGGTAAACAAGTAGAGTTTAGAGAAAAACTACTAAAGGAAAATGTTTGGAATCTTAACTTAAATGTTAATACAATGTGGCTAGAAATGAGTAGTTGCATAAGGAGAGTGGGATCAAACGTATTAGGTATATCTAAGGGCATGGGACCTCCAAAGAAGGAAACATGGTGGTGGAACGAGGATGTCCAACGAGCAATTAAGACTAAAAGAGAGATGTATAGGAAAATACCTAAGTGTCAAGATGAAGATGTGTACAATCAATATAGAGAAGCTAGAAAACAAGCTAAAAAAGTAGTTAGTCAAGCTAAAACAAATTTCATGGAAGATCTATATACAAGGTTAGGTAATAGAGATGGCGAAAAATATATATATAGGCTAGCCAAATTAAGAGATAAAAAGAAATAAGATGTATTAAGGACGAAAATCAAAATGTTTTAACACGCGATGAAGATATTAAGGAGAGATTGAGAAGTTACTTCGATAGTTTATTTAATGATGGCCAAGTTGATACTATAATAGATGAAAACCCACACCAAGAAAGAAATGTAAACTATACACGCAATATTAGAATTGTAGAAGTTAAAGAGGCATAGAAAAGAATGAAAATAGGGAAAGCATGTGGCCCAGATGAAATACCCATAGAGGTTTGGAAATGCTTAGGAGAAATTGGATTGACTTGGTTAACAAAACTTTTCAATAAAATTTTAAAATCAAAACGGATGCCAATGGATTGGAAAAGAAGCACGTTTGTGCCAATCTTCAAAAACAAAGAAGACATTCAAAGTTGCTCAAACTACCGGGGAATTAAACTTATGAGTCACACTATGAAACTTTGAGAGAGGATAATTGACAATAGGCTAAGGAGAGAAACAACAATATCAGAGAACCAATTTGGTTTCATGCCTGGAGGTCAACTATGGAGGCGATTTTCCTTGTAAGACGATTGTTAGAAAAATATAGAGAAAAGAAAAAAGATCTCCATATGGTATTCGTAGATCTAGAAAAAACATATGATAGGGTCCCTAAAGATGTTCTTTGGTGGGTTCTAGAAAGAAAAAGAGTGCATGCTAGATACATAGACATTGTTAAGGATATGTATGGTGAAGTAGTAACGAGTATAAAGACATTTGGAGGAGCTACAAAAGAATTTCCCATTACGATATGACTACATCAAGGATCGGCTTTAAGCCCATATCTATTTACTTTAGTTATAGATGAACTAACTAGACATATTCAAGAGGATATACCATGGTGTATGTTATTTGCGAGATGATATTGTCTTAGTGGATGAAACTAAAGATGGAATGAATAGGAAATTATAACTCTTGAGGAATACATTAGAATCTAAAGGCTTTAAGTTGAGTAGGACGAAAAATCGAATACATGCACTGTGAGTTTAGAAACACTAGACATCGAGATGACGGAGTGGTAAAATTAGGGGAAGTAGAAGTTTCTAAGGTAAACCACTTTAGATACATAGGATCAATCATACAAAATGATGGTAACATTGAGAATGATGTCACACATAAAATTCAAGTTTGGATGGAAGAAATGGTGGAGTGCAACATGGGTGATTTGTCATCGAAATGTTCCTACTCGCTTAAAAGGAAAATTTTATAGGACCGCAATTAGGCCACTATGCTATATGGAAGTGAATGTTGGGCGGTAAAGCAACAACAATTACATAAAATGAACGTAGCGAGAAATGAGGATGCTTAGGTGGATGTGTGGTAAAAATCATAAAGATAGAATAAGAAATATAGAAATTCAAAGACAAGTAGGAGTAGCACCAATTGATACAAAGATTAGGGAAGGGCGATTGCGATGGTTTGGTCACCTAGCAAAGACGGCCTACAAATGCCCCAACTAGAAAACTTGACTCAATAGAAACTGTAGAAATTCGACGAGGTAGGGGCAGACCAAAGTTAACATGGGATGCATTAATTAGGAGGGATTTGAATAGTTTGCAAAGCTCACCATCAATTGCACTTAATCGAGCACAATGGAAAAGTTTGATCCATGTAGCTGACCCCAGTTAATTTGGGACTAAGGCTATGTTGTTGTTTGTTGTTGTTGTACAGTTTTTTGGAACCAAGTTGAGAATTGTTTCTTAAGATGTTCATCGATTGCATTTTGTGTGATATTCGGCAGTTTGGAACGCAACTCTGATATGTACATCCTAACATGAGATGAAAGAAATCAAGGATTATGATTGAATAGAATAAGGCTATTAAACAATTGACATGCAAATTGTATATTGTAACGTATTTATCTATACCTTATGAAAGAAGCGACTCCGGTACAATTTAATAACACATATGCGTGTGCGGTGTTACACTCATCATCCATGAGATAACGCTTCTTTGATCTCCCAAAGGCTCAACCTGAGTGGGTGAAAATTGAGAAGTTACCATTAAGATTTTGAGTTGACTCGACTCCACCATCATAATTACCAGGCAGATGGTTGTGCTAAGTAGAGGCACGTTCCTCAAAATAATAGGAACAAAACGTAGCCGCCTCCTCCACTAAATAAGCATTGCATATTGAGCCCTCAACCCTTGCCTTATTCCTAACATTATTTTTCAAATGTTTCAAATACATGCATTCATAGAGGTAAGTTAGTTAGATGTATATTTTAATTGATCTGATCTTGTGTAGGAGAAAAGTACATTCGTAAAGAGTATAATTGATTATCTCTCGAAAGAATACATATACTAAAATTGTATTAGGCTAGCAAGGATAGCCTCGTATGCCAAATGGATAGGGAAATGCTCCATTAAGTCGAAAAAACTTGGCGAAAAGATTTTTCCTAGCTTATCCAATATCTTTGGAATGTTTTTATACAAAAGCTGAAGATTCTCTACATATAAGTTTCTAGCAGTAAATCTCTAAAGAAAATGCTATACTCGTTGATTGCAATCCATATATCCTCCTCTAAGAGATCCTGAAAAGCAATTGATAGCAGTCGTTGCATGAATACATAACAATCGTGGCTTTTCATTCTAAACATCTTCAACTAATTAGGATCTAAGCAGCAGCTAATGTTAGACGTGTAACCATCGGGGAAGTGCAAGTCCTTAATCCACTTACACAACACTTGTTTTCTCCACTTTTTAAACGCGTATCATGCCTTTGGATATTTTTTTAGAAACTAGATTTTAATGAAGCTTTGGACGATTACAAATCTCTTTTAAGTCCTTCTTAGACTTTACGTTATCTTTCGTCATCCCTGACACACTTATGATTGTGTTGAAAATGTTGTCAAAAGCATTTTTCTCGATGTGCATTATGTCTAGGTTATGTCTTACAAGGTTCGTTTTCTAATACGGCAAGTCCCACAGTATGCTTCTTTTTCTCCACCCGCTAGTCCTCGAGACTTCATGTTTATAGCATCTGATCCGTATTCAGTGACCTTTATCAGACCTAAAGCTTCAATTTCATGCAAGATATCTTCACATGGTTTATTGGCTGGTGGCTTATCTGATACGATTCTATCTCTACGAGAACTAGACTTGTATTTTCTCTCCTACGAATATTGCGACAAGAAACTTCAGTGACAATCGAACTAAGTCGTTTTCCCACTGAACCTCAACTGGAAAGTGTCGGTATCATCCGTATAATAAGGACAAGTTGTCCTCCCATGTGTGCTCCATCTCGACAACATACTGTAGGCTGAAAAGTCGCTGACTGTCCAAATAAGTGCAACATGCATTTGAAAGTTCAACTTAGTCGATACATCGTAGGTAGGCACTCTGTCATAGCACAAATCCTACAATTCTTTCACCAATGATTAGATAAACACATCAATTTTTATGACAGATTGGTCATTCCAGGTACGATCACTATTAAGAACATCACTTCTTTCTTCATACACATCGACGGAGGTAAGTTGTACGGTGTTAAAATCATTGGCCACGAGGAGTACGATTTGTCGGTCATTCCGAAAAGTTAGAACCCATCAGTGCATGAGCTAAGTCGAACGTTACGAACCTCAGAGCTGAAAGTAGGCACTTGATTGAAGTGGTTCCATGCCATAGAACCGGAGCAATGCTTGTAACCACCCGTTACCTTAAGCTGGTAATTAGTGCTAATTCAAATCCTAATTAACCCGGGTTAGGCTTGTGGTTAAGCTCTGCGTACCTTGATTAGCGTGTGTGTGCGTTTGGATGATGTATGGTGTTTGTTTGAATTATTAAATCAATTTATATATAGGTTGTCATATAATATAAAAATTATATACAAGCCTATAAAACGGAAAATACCCAATAAACTATGGTTTACTGGGACACCAAGTGTGACGAGGGAGTCATGGCAAGAGTATGCATGCTCAAGGACACTTGTAGGCACGTCCGGTGAGTTTATTGGTGAATAATACGCGATATATATATATATTTATATGTTTTTGAATATATAAATATATATATTGGAAAATAAAAGAATATTAGAAATATATAAATTATTGGATCGTCTCGAACGAAGCGTAAGTGCTTGATGTGTCAAATTTTGTGTCACTTTAAGTTGTGTCACTTTAACGCATCAACCATGCGGTCGGTCTCGAAATAGAAAGACGTGTATCTCGAGAAAATCAAATATGTTAAAACAAAAATTCATTCCTATCCAATTCATTTCAATCAATCGAGGGTTCGAGAGGTTCGGTTTTGATTTGGATCGAAAGGAGATCATTCCGGGAGCCGAATTCAATCAAGTCGATGAGCTTAAACGGATTAAAAGCTAGTGATCATCATTTTGGTAAGTTTGGTTTTCAAGTTTGTTGAAGTTTAATTCTTTAGTAATGATCAAAACTTGTTGAATTGTGGTTTTTGTTGATTTGAATTGGTTTATAACCTCATTAAAGGTCCTCCCGGGTTGATTGGGAGTGTAATTGTTGAATTTGGAGGAGTTTTGGATCGATTTGGATCACCAGAGGTATGTTGTTGTTGCAGGTCTGGTGCGCATAGCGCGCTAGGCACTGTCCATAGCTCACTATGCGTACTGGGGAAGATGATTGGCTTATGGATAGTGCACTATCCATGTCATGTAACGCGCTATCAGACCCCTGAAAAGCAATTGTGCTGTGTTTTATGAATAATTTTTGGGGGACTTAGGGACTGGTCTAGGGGATCTAAACATAGTGTATTGAACCTTTATTGATCTAAAATAATTGTTGATAGGTTGAGAAACACCGAAGAAGAGTGAGATGACTGGAAAATTAGGAAATTTAGAGGGAGACTTAAACCCAAGGTAAGTACGGATTCGTTTTTTTATCAGTATTGTCTGGCTATTTATTATATATAGCTCATGTAGTTGGATTGAAATGGAGGATTATGTACACTGTGATGGTTTTCTAATGAACAAAAAATGGTGTCTAATGTGATCCATGAGAGTAACTTCTCAGGGCCGAGACCAGGTTGTATAGTACTTGGGGTTAATCTCTCGGTCTATATGTAACTCCTACTCAGTTTATAGGTTACGTGGGTTACATATTCACTAAAAGGTTTATGATAGAACCATTGGGCATTAAGTGATTGGATAAACATCACATATGTGCGGTGTGTTGGTTTAGCACTCGTATTAATGGCGTCGGTGGGTAATCGACCCTAATTTTATAAATAAAATGGGGATCACAGTGTAATAGTCCAAAAACATTTGCTTTGCATTCATTTATGTATTGAATCTATATGCTTTCCATATTCTTGTTAGATATCATTGATGAATGTTGTTATTGCATGGTATCCTTGAATATTATATGGAATGTTGATGATTAGTGTGAATCCCTACTTACTGAGCAAGTTGGAGCGCTCACCTCAATTAACATTACATGTAGATTCGACAAGCGCTACAATTACGGGATGGAAAAGTTATAGGAGTCTTGAACTTCTCTTCGATGTATTGACTTTCCCTGGTTTTATATATTTCTATTGAATTACGGTTTCGTAATATCACATGGGATGGGTAATTATATAACCGAGGTTTATTCTGGTTTGTTTTTAATATTGCATATCTTATTTTGGTTATCGAAAAAAGGCTTTAAATTCCCGCTGCGTATATGATTTGTTTTATGTCGATAATCGATACATAGTAGTGTTTATCAGGTGTAGGTGGTAAGGTGTTGGCTCTGGTTAAGTCTGGTAAGGGTAATCTTGGCTTAATTAGGGTTTCAGGCCGAGTATTGTCCTAGTCAGGTTAGGGGATGCTACAATGCTTCATATAGTCCTCATCTTTAACGTGTTATGCATGCCATCGCATGTGTTTCGCTGTAGCATTCGATGTGAACAAACGTTGTAAAAAAGTCGTTAAGGGAAAGTAAAGCATTATCTTGTGCGGGTGTTTATTGGAGTTAAACCTAAGTTCTTCGTAAAACTTGAAGACGTAAGCACGGAGTCAGGCCCCCAATAAAGCATGCATAATTGGGGACAACAATTGATTCACTCATACGGCAGACCCAACTAGTGCATTAAACTTTTGCATTTGTAAAAGCTATCTACCAAACAATTGTCTTTAGGCAACATGCCTTTATGGACCTTTAAGATTTTTTCGAATGCTTGCTCTGAAATATGGTGATTCGACTTTATCGTCAACAAACGCACCATTGCTGATAGTTTTGTCATCTTCTCACAACCAGGCCAAAGTAGTTGATTCGTTGCGTTAATCATTTCGAATAAATGCTTGGATTCAGGGTTTGGCTCCTCCTTATGGTTCCAATCAAAATTTGGCCCTACGTGGTCGTGTATCATATGATGATATGACATCGGATATTCGTCAATTGGATCATCATCTTCATCGTTCGCATCGTTTGACTGTTATTCCTCCCCTTGCTCGATCTAACAATAATATTTGGGAACGAATCCTCGACTCACTAGATGAAGCTTTACTGTATTTACATCGTAGTACTTCTCGTTGCGACATTTTAGGCAAGGACATCAAATTCTCAATTCGTTGAGGAAAGAGGTGAAGTGTTGCATGGCAACTCCTTCACGCTAGCTACAAACTCCAATCGAATGTAACCGCCTTCAAGACGGTTGTACATCTAATATCTAGATACAGACATCTCGAAAAACCTAAGGAACCCTAAACAAATGTACACACCAATCACTATATATATTTTGATCGAATGTTAACCTTAATTAGTCAAATTGGTCGCATTAGCCCATACATTACAAAATATATATTTTGTTTCAAACGTTATTATAAATTATTAGAATTTTATTTAAATAAATAACTAGCTAGCATAATTTTTATTTTTTAAGTCATCTATTTTGTTTCAATATATATATATATAGACATATATATCTATCTATGTAGTATGAGTTTTTAATTGCGTAGTTTATATTGTTTAAGACTTAATCCGTTTAATTATGATTTTTTTAGTATATACACTATATATAAGTATTACTTTTTCATTAATGAAAGTTTTTAAGTACATTAATATAATTGTACATATACAACAACAACAACAACATAGTTTCAGTCCCAAATTAATTGGTGTCGGCTACATGGATCAAACTTTCTCATTGTGCTCAATTAAGTGCAATTGATGGTGAGCTTTCTAGGCCATTCAATTAAGACATCCCATGTTAATTTTGTTGTACCCCTACCTTGTCGGATTTCTTTGCTTTCTATTAAGTCAAGTTTTCTAGTGGGGGCATTTGTAGGCCGTCTTTGCAGGTGACCAAACCACCGCAACCGCCCTTCCCTAATCTTTGTATCAATTGGTGCTACTCTTACTTGTCTTTGAATTTCTACATTTCTTATTCTATCTTTACGAGTTTTACCACATAACCACCTAAGCATCCTCATTTCTATTACGTTCATTTTATGTAATTGTTGTTGTTAGCGCCTAACATTCACTTCCATAGAGCATAGCTGTCATAATTGCGGTCCTATGAAATTTTCCTTTTAAGTTAGTAGTAACATTTTGATCACAAATCACCCCTGTTGTACTCTACCATTTCTTCCATCCAGCTTGAATTATATGTGTGACATTCTTAATATTGCCATCATTTTGTATGATTGATCCTAAGTATCTAAAGTGGTTCACCTTAAGAACTTCTACTTCCCTTAATTTTACTACTCAATCATCTTGATGTCGAGTATTTATAAATTCACAGTGCATGTATTCAGTCTTTGTCCTACTCAACTTAAAGTCTTTAGATTCTAATGTATTCCTCCAGAGTTCTGATTTCCTATTCACTCCATCTTTTGTTTCATCCACTAAGACACCATCATCTGCACATAACATACACCATTTTATATCATCTTGAATATGTCTAGTTAGTTCATTCATAACTAAAGTAAATAGATATGGGCTTAATGTTGATCGTTGATGTAGTCCTATCGTAATGGGAGATTCTTTTCTAGCTTCTCCAAATGTCTTTATACTCATTACTACTTCATCAAACATATTCTTAATAGTGTCTATGTATCTAGAATGCACTCATTTTCTTTCTAGAACCCACCAAAGAACATCTCTATGAACCCTATCATATGCTTTTTCTAAATCTACAAATATTGTATGAAGATTTTTTTTTCTTTTCACTATTTTTCCAACAATCTTCTTACAAGAAAAATTGCATCCATAGTTGACATCTCAAGCATGAAGCCAAATTGGTTCTCTGATATTATTGTTTCTCTTTATAGCTTATTTTCAATTATCATTTCCCAAAGTGTCATAGTGTGACTCATAAGTTTAATTTCGCGGTAGTTTGAGCAACTTTGAATGTCTCCTTTGTTTTTGAAGATTGGCACAAGCGCGCTTCTTCTCGAATCCATTGGCATCCGTTTTGATTTTTAAATTTTGTTGAAAAGTTTTGTTAACCAAGTTAATCCAATTTCTCATAAGCATTTCCAAGCCTCTATGGGTATTTCATTTAGGCCACATGTTTTCCCTATTTTCATCATTTTCAATGCCTCTTTAACTTCTAGAATTCTAATATTGCATGTATAATTTACATTTCTTTCTTGGTGTGGGTTTTCATCTACTATAATATCAACTTGGCCATCATTAAATAAACTATCGAAGTAACTTCTCCATCTCTCCTTAATATCATACTCGCGCGTTAAAACATTTTGATTTTTGTCCTTAATACATCTTACATGACTTAGGTCTTATTTCTCTATATATATATATATATTTCGCCATCTCTATTACCTAACCTTGTATATAGATGTTCCATGAAAGTTGTTTTAGCTTGACTAACTACTTTTTTAGCTTATTTTCTAGCTTCTCTATATTGATTTTACGCATCTTCATCTTGACACTTAGGTATTTTCCTATACATCTCTCTTTTAGTCTTAATTGCTCGTTGGACATCCTCGTTCCACCACCATGTTTCCTTTTTTGGTGGTCCCAAGCCTTTAGATATACCTAATACGTTTGATCATACTCTCCTTATGCAACTACACATTTCTAGTCACATTGTATTAGTATCTAAATCAAGATTCCAAACATTATCCTTTAGTAGTTTTTCTCTAAACTCTACTTGTTTACTATTTTTTAGGTTCCACCACTTTATTCTAGATTGTTGTCTCTTTTATTTCTATTAAGTCATTGTTTAGCTTAATATCAAGTATTATTAACTTATGTTAGGTAGTAAGCATTTCACCAGATATTACTTTGCAGTTTCTACATATTTTTCTATCTATTTTTCTTGTTAAAAGAAAATCTATTTGACTCTTATTATGACTACTACTAAAATTAATTATGTGTTACTCATTTTTCCTAAAACTTATATTTGCTAAGACAAGATCGTATGCTTAAGTAAATTATAAGATTGATTCTCCTTCTTCATTTTTATTACCGTAGCCAAAACCTTCATGAATTCTCTCAAACCCAACTTTACTTGCCCCGACATGCCCATGTAAATCTCCTTTAATAAAAACATTTTCATCTAATGGTATAATTTGCATAAATCCATCCATATCATCCCAGGATTTGCGTTTGATGCTCTAGTTCAATCCTACTTGTGGTGCATAGGCGCTAAGTATGTTAATTTTTATGTTTCCAATAATTAATTTAACTAGAATCAATCTATCTCTCATTCTCTTAACCTCTACGACCTCTATCTACCAAAATTCCTACTCCATTGTATTTTCCATCTATACCAGTGTACCACAATTTAAACCCTGTATTTTATTTCTCTACTTTTTTCTCATACCCATTTTGTCTCTTGGAAGCAAGCAATATTGACTCGCATTCTAATTATAGTATCTACTAGTTCTATTAGTTCCATGTAAGTGTTCATATGTTCCATGTTCCTAAATGAGTTTTTTCTCCCTTTTGTGTTTGTATTCATTTTCTATTTCTATTTTATCTAAAAGATCTAGTATATGTATCTATGATTTTGTTTTTGTTTTTGTATTTTTTTTACTAGCTTCTTTACCCACACTCGTCCTCTATAACTCTTTTTCAAAATATATATATATATATATACTATATATAAGTACTTGCGACTTTTTTTCAAAAATTGAAGTCCTCTATTTTATTCAATATAAAAGCATTGTTATATATTTGTATATATATAGTGTAATTATTAATTTTTAAGTGCTTTTTTATATAAATATATAGTATAATTTGCACATCCATATTGTATATATTTATATATATAATTAAGTTTAATTGCTTTATTTTGGTTTTAAGTTTTTTTGTTTAACGAAGTTTTTCTTTCATTACATTCTTTCATTACATGTAAGTTCTATATATAGTATAAAAGCATTGTTATATATATATATATATATCAATTAGATATTTTATTTTTTAATATATATTTTTTATTTAATTTTAAGTGCTTTATGTTTGTGTATATATATATAATAATATTGATCCTCAATTTTTGTCCTAATTGAAATTTAATTCGTCTAATTATTATTTTTTTGCATTTATATGAGATTTTATTACTGAAGTGTACAGCATTAATGTTTTATTTTACTTTTTTAACAATAGTTTTAATTCAATTCAACACACCATATACTTTTTTTCACCAAAATTATAACACATTCCAAAAAAAATACATATCAATATAAACAATATCATCTTAAATATTACAAATATACACAAGAAATAAATTACAATTACCCATTATATTTTTCACAAATATAAAAAAAGCATACAAACATCACAAATATACAATTAATTTTATTTTTCACTAAGAAAAATTATAATAACACATTTTATTTTTCACTAATATTAAAAATCATACAAACATCACAAACATAAAAATAATTTTATTTTTCACTAAAAAGAATTACAATAACTTATTTTATTTTTCACAACATAAAAAATTCATAAAAACATCACAAATATACAAATAATTTTATTTTGCACCAACAAAAATTACAATTACACATTTTATTTTTCACAAATATAAAAATCATATAAATTTCACAAATACACAAATTACTTTATTTTTCACCTACAAAAATTACTGATACACATTTTTAATTAAAATAAATATACTAAAATAAATAATCTTACCTAGGACACCGGCGGCTTGCGGCACCAAAATTGGCAGAGGGTCGGGGACCAAGGGCGCGACGAGCGGGGGCATGACGAGCAAGAGCAGACGGAGATGAGGAGAGGGAGGCGGCGGATGGAGATGGGGAGATAAAGATAGAGATGTGAGAGATCTATGAGAGGGTCAAGTCAGGGAGATAGGGGTTGTTGATCGAGATAGGGATGGGAAGAGGAGAGGGAAGCGGCGTTAGGGTTCAAATGAGGGGTGCAGTTGAGAGAGGAAAGGAAAGAGAGGGAGGAAATAGGAAAAAGGGTTTAGTCAAGAGTGGGTCCACGTCAATAGTGACGGGATTAACGACGGGCTAATCTGGATGCTAATGTTACACGCAGCCTAGTCCCCCCCCTTTTTGCCACGTGGCGACTCCACGGCTATGTGGCCAACGAAATGGTACTTTGGGTGGAAAATTCCAGCTCAAAAAATAGTGATGGGTGTCTTCGCTAACCCCGTCGCTACTCTGGTCAATAAGGGTCAGACTACCCCCGTCGCAGCCCTGTCTCTATTTAGTGATGGGGAATAACCCGTTGTTATTCCTCGTCACTGATACGTGCACTTTTTATAGTGCTAGGGTTTGTTTAGATTAGTAAACTACTCACTCATGCTGGAAATAAATAACACAATAATATAATTGAAAACCATAATTAAATAAATACCTTTTAGTAAAATAAACAAAGTTCCAATGTAGCTTCAAACATAAACTAACTTACTACTAATAAAAGACTAAAAGAATATGTGTAGGAGAGGTACGTGTCCATGATTTTGAAGCCTAAGGTCCTATTTATAATCGTCGTTTCTAAAAGGGATTACTAATCCTTTACTTTTCGAGGAATCCTTCATCAGCGGTTGTGAAGTTATACATATCATAGATAAACTTAAATCCTTCATAGTAATCTACAAAACTCGTAACCGACTTAAGCGATTTGTTAGCGATTCCATTTTGTTCACAAATCACTGAGTTAATCATTGGAATTTGGTTTATGTGCTTTACCGATTCAGCTAGCGATTTCTAGTACATTTTCTAATTCACTACTGACTCGCTAGATCTTCTCTGTTGTCGATTAGATGGTGATTTCTATTATATTTCCATATCGTTGGCTAATCGCTCGCACTATTCTTCAATTGATTGTTTTAGTCTTCTTCCTCTTTTTCTTCCATTTATTCATTTTCCTAATTAAGTCTTGAAATCACAAAAACAAGAAAATACCTAGTGTAATATCATTATTTATATTTAAAATCAATCTAAAGTACACTATAAAATATGTCTAATTATTGACTTGTCAAACACTTAGTAAAATATATTTTTGCTCGAGACGTGCAAAATCCTAAGTTTATGGGTATTTGATAAGTGGTTATTTAAACTTATATATAGGTTTAATTTAGTAGTATAATTAGTATAAATATCCCAAAATGAGATCAAATTTATGGTATTTATGTATTTTCAGGTATACAAGGCATAAATGAGACAAAAGAGTGAATTCGTGAAGAAATTGAGCTAAAATACACTAACATGGGTTTGACGTCGTGGCACATGGGTTTGATATTGTTGGAATATGAATGCATAATTTGGGAGATGAAGGCACAACGCCAAGTCACAAGGAGAGAAGAAAAAAAGGTCAAGGCAGTTGAAGTTGTCGCGGCGTTGTGGAGTATAAGGGACGGCGCCGAGGGAAGACGCGCAGGGCGACGAGTCTACTAAACAAGAAAGTTATACACACAGTGCTGGATCATTAAGTGACAGCTCTGAGACTAAAGAAAATAAAAAGTTAGAGTTCTATTTCATGTGAAATTGTCTATTAGGGTTTCTAATTGTTTTCAAACATATTTAAGAAGTATAAATAGGTATTAGAACGTGGTAAACATATACATTACCACCTATTAGCAACTACTATCATAGATTAGCATAGATTTACTTTATTCTTGAGTATTAAGAAGATTTATGGAAGAGAAGACATTGAAGACTCGCGTGTGGTGATTCGGATATTTTTTATTGACTTAATTGAAGTTATTCGTTCAATCTTTGATTGCAATGAATACCACTATGTGCATGTTTGTTTCAATGAAGTGTGAGTAGTTCATTAATATTAGGGATTTATGGATCCTATGGTATGAATGTTTTGCTATAAACATGAATAGATTATAAAGATAAAAAGTGCAATGGTTAGAATTTGTATTGATTCGGAGTGCAATGCAATGAATATCTTGATCACGTGTTTGTTGATATTAGGTTTTAGAATATTATCATGGCCATCGAAGATTTTAAGCTGGATATGGATGGTATAACCATAAAATACACAGCATCGATAGATAGTTGTTGATTAGGGAGGCACAAATAGTAAACTTATTTGGTTACGAATCTAAATATTTGGAAAATAAAGTAATGTGGAGCTTACGTTATTTACACTGATAGGTGGAGTTCTAGTTTGCA
The DNA here is from genome assembly GCA_039657325.1 of Stephania cephalantha. NCBI lineage: Eukaryota > Viridiplantae > Streptophyta > Magnoliopsida > Ranunculales > Menispermaceae > Stephania > Stephania cephalantha. The sequence goes on from CM077575.1 coordinate 12,595,912, forward strand.
CATTAGAATATTTTCCGTCACGACAGTGGGTTGAAATGGATTTGAAGGAAATCTGTCTATTCTAATTAAGAATTGCATACAATAAATATGATAAAGTGAGTTGAAAAGCATTGTATTTCATTACTTATGTGAAATTGTGAATTAAGATATTCTTAATATAAGATTTTTAAATTAATTTACATTGTTTTGTTAGATTATAGTAGTTTAGTTATAAAAAACCAAATTAAAAAGGATTTCCTTAGCAATAGAGTAATTTTGACTAGGTTTTACTAAATGCATACACCTTTCCCTGAGGACGATTTTTGTGATCAACGTAAGTTGGTCAAACTATTACTATAATCGAGTTGTTATACTTGCAACCACGATCATTGATCATCAATCGTCTTCATGGAATCATTTTTTGGTAAGGCATTTCTTTAAACTTGACCATGCCAAATTAATCACATCAATCCCCCTTAGGAATGCTAGCAGAGAAGATAAATTGGTAAGGCACTATACAACCTCAGGGATATACACAGTTAAGTCCGGTATAAGGTAGCTAGTGAATCAGTAGCGAGAAGTCAACCCAACAGCGCAACGCCGAAGGACCCTAGAGTACAAGGATGGATAAAGATCAGTAGACGAATGTATGGAAGATCAATTGTCCCCCCTAAATTAAGTTCTTCCTATGGAAGAGCTTTCATGATCTAGTAGCCACCAACAAGTTCAGGGCAAGACCAAAAATGACAGATTGCCCCTCATGTCAACTATTATGTGAGAAAAATAATCACTCGCCCATCTATTATTCACTTGCCTCCATGCCCATAGATTTTGGTTGGGCAGTCCTCTCGGCCTAGATACCTCTAACATCCCAACGCATGACATCCAAGCACCTAAGCTTTTTTTATTGACCATCTGAGAGAGAGGGAAGGGGCATCGGAAGTATGGTTATAGATGGCACAAGGAATGTGGCTACTGTAGAAAAGACGTAATAAATGGGTCTTTCAAGGACTGCTAAAATCTATCTTGGATACCATTAAACTCGCGCAAGAAAGGATTAATGAATGGTGCAACGAACAGGATTATCCCCTCATGGGAACGCCCATCTCTAGCTTTGAAACATCCAAAATATTCATCACCAAGAACACCCTATGTGTTGATGAGGCACGCGACCCTGATTCGGGAAGGACTGGTTTGGGATAGATTTTACGTAACATGGAGGGGACTCATTCAAATGGTAGGTCAATTTTTCATAGAGTTCACCATAGACGTGGATGAGGTAGAACTCCTATCTGTCAAAACAACCCTGACTAGGCATCTGACCGGCCTAGATTACCTTAATTCGTTGATAATCTAGCAGCCTTAACCTTTCCATCAATAAACAATTAAGAATAAAATCTTGTAATCTTCAGTTATAAAACTTTATTAACCACAAAGGATTCTAAAGTGAATCTTAAACCTTAAAGTTTCTTAAAAATTAATTATATAATCCTCAAAGTTCATTTAGATTGATTGCATTATCCTCAAAATTTCGTAAAAGTTTTTCGACAGCATCTATTCTATTTCTAAGCCTACACTGAAAATCTCGGCTTTCAAAAGTTTTCAACAAAACCTGCTCAGCTTTGATGGAAATGTCGAAGGACTCACAATCTACCCCTAAACAATATATATTGCATCAACTAAATTATATATTCATTCTAACATGATTTAAAGTATCAAAATTCTTAAACTTGCATTACCTTAATTCCAAAATTATTTCAATTCATCCTAAAACCATTCCAGCCATTCCAAAGGAGATCCTAATCACACTCAAAACCATAAACCCATTTATACAATATAATATATTCAAAAACTAATACATGCATAGAGAAAGGAACTAAGCAAGTCACATACAGTCCAAAAGCTTTCCTTTTCCCTTGTTGCTACTAGACCTGTCATTATCCAATTATAAAAATTCGATAATGTCTGATAAGTAAATCTCACACTATCCAGTACACCTATAATAATCAAATGCATAAAAATCTAAGAGATTAAACAAAGAATATAATCCAAGGAATATAAATACAACCATGAATCCATCTCATTTTTGTTATCCGACCATAACCTAATAACGTTCTCTGAAAGTGGTAAGTAAACAATAATAATGACTCATGCTCAGGGAGACTAACCAAATAAGTCTCATTCCTCGAGTCTATCAAAGTATGATTTGGTTCAACGTGATCTCATGATAATCACGTGATGCAAAGTATCAGTGACTCTAGCCCTTCAAGCATAATATAGTTCTACCATGTACACAGTCAGGTAGACACTATAAGTTCTACCATGTATACACAATCAAGAAGCTTAATATACCATGTGCACACAGTCAGGTAGACACAAAATAGTTCTACCCTGTAAATACAGTCAGGCAGACACTATAAGGAAACTCGACTTGCCTTATCCTCCCAACCCGTGTATGCATGTATAACAAAAATGCAATATCAATGATCAATGCAAGTTATACGAAATTACAATCATACAATGTAAAGATTATTACGAGATTTACTTAACATTAAAAATGCGATATCGCAACTCCCTTGCACTCCAAGTCGGTAAACTAGTCCACGCGGGCTCCAATTTTGGTCCTACAATTCATTAATATGTCATGTAAGCCTCCACAAAAACTTCACCACTTTTCTAATTATTTGTAATTTGATTGACCTAATCGCATCCCAAAACCCCTAAATTACTTCCAAAATAAATTATCTGATGCCTGAATTTCATTTTTGACTCAAAATTATTGTTCGGCATCGAAAATTACGTTGTCTAGGCTTAAATATAATTTTTTCAATTTTTTATATATTTATCGGTCCTACTCGACCCGAAAACCCTGGAATCCCTCCAAGTTAACTCCTTGGATGTTCGAATCCCAATTTAACTCCAAATTGTGATTCAAAATCGAAAACTATCCTTGACTAGATTTTAAATTTTTTTCCAAATTTGAATATTTTCGAGTATCATAGTACACTTTATGAGACAAACCCCGGTATAAAGTCTCGCCCAAAATCCCGAATACTTTATTTTTATAGAAATTCCTCAATTTCAATTTATTTAATCAAAATATTATTTTTGGAATTTTTCCTTATTTTTTGGAATCTTTTTTCCTATTTTCCAGTAATTTTTCTCTTTTTCTTTTGTTTTTTGTTTTTTTAATGGATAAAAGGTTTGGGCCACCCTTCTTCTCCCTTGAAACTAAACAGAGCTATGCTCTGTTTCATTTCAAATATTTTTTTCTTTTTTTATTTCATTGGGTTGGGCTTCCAACCCCAACCCCGGGTTGGTTATGGGCAGGGAGACCCTATGGCAGTTCGTCCGAGACTCCATCAACCAACAACAACAACCAACATCAACACAACCATCAACGACATCAATAACCGCAACAACGCACTCACTTTCAATTCGTTTCCATCGCCTTGTGATCTCTCTTCTCTCTCTCTCTCTCGCTCCTCCATCTCTCTCTCTCCCCTCACTATCGATCTCTTTTTATTGAAAAATTGAAATAGGGTGAGAAAATTATGTTTTCTTTACAAATTTTATATTAGATTTCCCCGAGATTCGCTCGAATCTAATGATTTCCATTCCATAATATAAATTTGTTCTTCCTCGAGATATGTACTACATATCTCGAGATCAATCTTTAGCTTAAAGCAAATTGAATGAGGCAGTGTTGATATTAAAGGTATATATATTAGGATTTCCTCGAGATTTGCTTTGCATGAATCTCGAGGCAAATCTTATGATTCATTTATATATTTCTTTTGATCTTCCTCGAGATACATATTATGTATGTTGAGGTAAATCTTATGGCTATCAACAAGATAATCACCACCTCTAGACTGGCTCACTGTGAAATCAATTATCTTGATCACTTTGAGATACATAAAACGTATCTCATGGTAGATCTTATGGTTTAATATCCATACACCCCTTGATTCTCCTCGAGATTGGATAGCACACATCTCTAGGCGTGAACAAATTATCTCACCAATAGTATGTTCCACCATTCTCTTTCTTGACACTTACACTACGCGTATCTCAAGACGAATCCTATGCTTACTTTTATTTAATTCAAACTATAGGATTGATTTATATATATTTATATATAAACTATATTATATATATAAATACATATACACATATATATTCAGGGCTATTAATTTGCCATGCGTGCCAACAACCAACCTTGGACGTGTACACTATTATACATCCCACACATTCACCCTTGACCCCGCATGACACTAGGTGCCCACCCATTTATCAATTATTTTATTTAATTTTGTGATTATCTGTCTGTTTATATCCAAATTAAATTTCGAAATATACTCAAGAATTGGAGAAAATTTCCCAACGCGTTTCGGAACTCACGGACACCGTGTATACACTTCAACTTGAACCTATTTCGCGTCAAAATAGTGTATAATACATCAAATAGGCACACAACACATAAAAATAATATTAAATTTATGATCTCTGGTCCATAACACGTGGGTCCTACCTCGGATACCTAAATCCCAAATTAAATTCGAAAATATTTAATTAGCCGCCTAATCAAGTTTATAAAATTCTCGGATGTCACAGGTGCCTCTGTACAACATTTATTTGGTTAATATGTGTACTTAGACAAAAAAAAGTGACGTATGTAGTACGACTTGACCAGGGAGTAATGGTGATTTGATAGTTTGAGCTACTCTCTTTGCAAACCCAAACTTCAAATGTTTTTACTAACTCAACCCTACGAAAGATGATGTGGCATCCTCCATATTAGCAGTGTCATGGGAAGTGTCATAAGTAGTGTTATCATAGCACTATTAGACCTCATCTAGTTGGGGAAGTGCACCTCTAAAGAAGTTTCCACTTCTCGAGAAGTTGGTTGGTGATTTTGAGCCAACTTATCTCTAAAGAAATATAGAAAACTCAATCATGCACATCTACAAAGAATTATCATTTTAGAAAAGTTGAAGAAAACTAAGGTTTATTTTTAAGTTTTCTCCACTTTCATAGTCTTGTCGGAATACTTGTGATGCAGCGAGGAATTGACAAATTGCTTGCTACAAAAAATAAATAGATTTTTCTACCAATTCATCAATTCTACAAATAACGAATTGAATAAACACGTTTCAAACTTGTGATCGAACACACAAAGTTCAAGAACCCAAAACAAACAAAGAGATACTCTCTCTTTCTCTCTCTCTCTCTCTCTCTCTCTCTCTCTCTCTCTCTCTCTCTCTCTCTCAAAACCCAATTTTATTCATCAAATAATCAACTACTAACTGAATTAACTTTATGCCTTTCTATAGATAGGCATGTGAGACACCAAAATAACAACTCCTACTACGACACAAAAACCAACTCTAATTGAGACTCCACATGTTACTTAAATAAAATCAAATGCTTATACTAACTAATTAATTAAAGTAAAAGACAAACTCTTATCTATGACTATTAATCTAACACTAATTCTAACAACTTAGATTATAAACTAAATTAGACTATCTAAGTAGGTCTCGGGTATGCATGTCATGACTAGATTTTGAAGTGGATCAAAATTGTGATTTGCATGTGTAGCACCCTATACATAATCAATCTTCGTCAACATGTCGTACAAGAAGAAAAAATCCTCTTCTCAAATACCACCTCTTGTGTGTTGTGTCAATAAACTCCACCTATGTTGGACACTGTGTGCACTACATAGTCGGTCCCCAAGTCTAGATAAAGGAAGAGGACTCTGACGCTCATTTTTCATACCAAAAAATAGGTAAGGAAGATCCCAAACCCATTTTCATACTCAAAAAGTGGGGGAGGAAGGCCCCAAGCTCATTTTTCAGTCTTGAAAATGGAGGAAGGTTGAGATAGGTTGACGGCCAATGTAAAACTTTGTCACTTTTCATGAAATGGATCAAGCGCATATAAATGTTGGGGCATTCCCACCTAGTGACACGCTGCATTCGAGCCCGGGTGTATTGAGAAATTAGCAAGAGTGTGTTTCACATCGCCACATGGGTGTGAAGAAAGATGAACAAGGTTTCCCACATATAGGACGTGTGTGGGTAAAGAAGTTAGTCCATTTACATCGTCGCTCATATGTGAAGAAAAATGAGCAAGGGTCCCCACACCAAGGACAGGTGTGGGTAAAGAAGCTAGTTCAAAACAAACACGAAAACAAAAACAAAATCATAGATACGGATACTAGATCTTTTAGACAAAATAGAAATAGAAAAGGAAAACAAACATAAAAGGAAGAAAAAATTCGTTTAGGAAGATGAAACATAGGAACACATACATGGAAGTCAATAGAACTAATAGATAATATGATTAGAATGAGAGTCAATATTGCTTGCCTCCAAGAGACAAAATAGGTAGGAGAAAAGAGTAGAGAAATAGGAAACACAGGTTTTAAATTGTGGTACACTAGTATAGATAGAAAATGCAACGGAGTAGGAATTCTGGTAGATGATGCTATAAGGATAAGTTCGTATAGATTAATAGAATGAGGGATATATTGATTCTAGTTAAATCAATTATTGAAGAGGAAAAGATTAACATACTTAGCGCCTATGCACCACAAGTAGGATTAAAAGAGAGCATCAAACGTAAACTTTGGAATGATACAGATGGATTTATGCAAAGTATACTATTAGATGAAAAGGTTTTTATTGGAAGAGATTTAAATGGGCATGTTAGGGCAAGTAATGATGGGTTTGAAAGAGTTCATGTAGGTTTTGGTTATGGTAATAGAAATGAAGGAGAATCAATCTTAGAATTTGCTTAAGCATACGATCTTATCTTAGCAAATACTAGTTTTAAAAAAGGGAATCGCACATAATTACTTTTAGTAGTGTTCATAACAAGAGTCAAATAGATTTTCTTTTAACAAGAAAAATAGAGAGAAAAATATGAAGAGACTGCAAAGTAATAGTTGGTGAAGTGCTTACTACCCAACATAAGTTAGTAGTACTTGATATTAAGCTAAAACAACGACTTAATAGGAATAAAAGAGACAACGACCCTAGAATAAAGTGGTGAAACCTAAAAAATAGTAAACAAGTAGAGTTTAGACAAAAATTACTAAAGAAAAATGTTTGGAATCTTGATTTAGATGTTAATACAATATGGCTAGAAATGAGTAGTTGCTTAATGAGAGTAGGATTAAACGTCTTAGAAATAACATGGTGGTAGAATGAGGATGTCCAAATAGCAATTAAGACTAGAAGACAGATGTAAAGAAAAATACATAAGTGTTAAGATGAAGATGCGTACGATCAATATAGAGGAGCTAGAAAACAAGCTAAAAATAGTTAGTCAAGCTAAAAAAATTTCATGGAAGATCTATATACAAGGTTAGGTAATAGAGATGGCGAAATATATATATAGGCTAGCCAAATTGAGAAATAAAAATAAACAATACCTAAGTCATGTAAGATGTATTAAGGACGAAAATCAAAATGTTTTAACGCGGGAGGATGATATTAAGGAGAGATAGAGAAGTTACTTCAATAGTTTATATAATGATGGCCAAGTTGATATTATTGCAGATGAAAACCTAGACCAAGAAAGAAATATAACTTATAAACGCAATATTAGAATTTTAGAAGTTAAAGAGGTATTGAAAATGATGAAAATAAGGAAAGCATGTGGCCCAAATGAAATACCCTTAGAAGTTTGGAAATGCTCAGGACAAATTGGATTGACTTGGTTAACAAAACTTTTCAACAAAATTTTAAAATCAAAACAGATGCCAATGGATTGGAGAAGCATGCTTGTGCCAATCTTCAAAAACAAATGAGACATTCAAAGTTGCTAAAACTACCGGAGAATTAAATTTATGAGTCACACTATGAAACTTTGGGAGATGATAATTGACAATAAGCTAAGGAGAGAAACAACAATATCAGATAGCTAATTTGGTTTCATGCCTGGGAGAACAATTATGGAGACAATTTTTCTTGTAAGAAGATTGTTGAAAAAATATAGAGAAAAGAAAAAGATCTTCATAAGATATTTGTAGATTTACAAAAAGCATATGATAGGGTCCCTAGAGATGTTCTTTGGTGGGTTCTAGAAAGAAAGGAGTGCATTCTAGATACATAGACACTATTAAGGATATGTATGATGGAGTAGTAACAAGTATAAAGACATTTGGAAGAGCTAGAAAAAATTTTCTATTACGAGAGGACTACATCAAGGATCGGTTTTAATCTCATATATATTTACTTTAGTTATAGATGAACTAACTAGGCATATTGAAGAGGATATACCATGGTGTATGTTATTTGCAGATGATATTGTCTTAGTGGATGAAACAAAAGATGGATTGAATAGGAAATTAAAACTCTGAATGAATACATTAAAATCTAAAGGCTTTAAGTTGAGTAGGACGAAGACTGAATACATACACGAGATAATGGAGTGGTAAAATTAGGGGAAGCAGAAGTTCCTAAGGTGAACCACTTTAGAAACCTAGGATTAATCATACAAAATGATGGTAATATTGAGAATGATGTCACACATAGAATTCAAGCTGGATGGAAGAAATAGCGGAGTGCAACAGGGGTGATTTGTGATCAAAATGTTCCTACTAAGTTAAAAGGAAAATTTATAGGACCGCAATTAGGCCGACTATGCTATATGGAAGTGAATGTTGGGCTGTAAAGCAACAACAATTACATAAAATGAACGTAGCAGAAATGAGGATGCTTAGGTGGATGTGTGGTAAAACTCGTAAAGATAGAATAATAAATGTAGAAATTCAAAGACAAGTAGGAGTAGCACCAATTGATACAAAGATTAGGGAAGGGCAATAGCGGTGGTTTGGTCACCTATAAGAATAGCCAACATATGCCCCCACTAAAAAACTTGACTCAATAGAAACCATAAAAATTTGATGAGGTAGGGATAGACCAAAGTTAACATGGGATGCATTAATTAGGAAGGATTTGAATGGTCTGGAAAGTTCACCATCAATTGCACTTAATCGAGTACAATGGAAAAGTGTGATCCAAGTAGCTTTGTACTTAATCGAGCACAATGGAAAAATGCGATCCATGTAGCTGACCCCAATTAATTTGGGACTGATACTATGTTGTTGTTGTTGTTGTTGTTGTTGTTGTTGTTGTGTATTTTGTCAATTATTTCTCGAAATGGAAAATGCTTTGGTAACCCACTTTGGACACCCACTTTGGGCACTTAGTGGGCCCAAGTGAGTATCCCTCTATGTGATACACCTCGAGGAGTGTGAGCACATAGCTCGAGGTGTTACGTGCACACCTCAAGGCATATCATATGGCTGGACACCTACTTGAGCCCGCTAAATGCCCAAACTGGATGTCCAAAGTGGGTTACTCTAGCATCTCCCCTTCTTTCTCTTGATATCTAACCGTAAGGAGTGGTAGGCAGCTCATGGCCATTTCAATTTGGAAAATAGTGGGAGACTTTCTAGCCTGAACTGAAATTTAGGGTTTCGTTACCCTAATTTATTTTGTATTCAAGCTCAATTAGATTTCGACTTGAATTGCATCTCTATTAATATTTGATTTGTCTTGATATCGTTGATTCCACTTGTTCAATTTAGAGTTTGGAATGAAGGACACTTGTTTGGAGTTCGATATTCGTGATGCAATTCAGTTTCCTCCTCAATCGAATAATCTTTTTATCTCTTTTTGGGATTATGTAAGTTCTTGACAAATTAATTCTTTTTTGGATATTTCGTCTTCCTAATTTGCTTTATGAGCATTGATTGTTTCATTTACAGACTTTACGATTGTATGATGTGGAAAACGGGCTATTGAGGTTAGATGCTTCCATGGAAGTTGCACTTTAGGGTTATTGTTTCGAAGATGAAACAATTATTGTCAGCATTGGTTCAAATTGCTGCATTAGAAGGTTTGTTAGTTTTTAGGGCAAAACCTCAATTACTTTAAGTAATCATTTTCTTGAAACATAGAATGAAATTACTTGATTTATGAAATTTACTATGATGGAGATGTTGAAATTAATCCCACATCGACTGGTTGAAAGAATAAATATGGCTTATAAGTTTGGAGTAGGAACTCCAACTTTCCATGGCATTTTGGAATACTCTTCCACTTCTAAACTGAAGTTCATGTATTAACTAGTCACCACACTTTCTCACTTCGAACCGGGCCTAAGACTTCAAAAAAATGTACATTTTGTAGACATCCAATATAAATGGAGGTATATAAAGGTTAACTACGGTCAAGTCACAACCGGTAGACCAGTTGGACATGAGGGTGTAGTGTTAGAGATGTTGAGATTAATCCCATATTGACTAGTTGAAAGAATAAAAATGGCTTATAATTTTAGAGTAGGAACTCCAACTTACCTTGGCATTTTGGAGTACTTATCCACTTCCAGGCTAAAGCCCATACATTAATTAACTAGTCACCATGCTCCCCCACCTTGGATCGGGCCTAATATTATGAAAAATTGTAGAAGATTTGGGAATTTTTTATTCTTTAATCTCTTATCATATACGTGCATAAGTATCTTTTTCTAATGAGTGAATCTGTTGTGGCTTAGTCGTTAGACTCTTTTTTTCTCGCTTTAATATGGCTTCATATGGTCTTAGAACTTCCATAAACTAAGGTTAAAAAATAATGAATTTTTCCAAAAGGATGAAGAACATCAGAGGTTATGGCTTAAAAGATTTCCGAGAACTAGTACATTTTCAAGCAGCAGTCCCCTTGTGCTGCAAAATAGAAGGTGAGTCCCAAGCTGCTCAACTTAATCCTAATTGTGTAACACTCTGATCATATGGTGCCATTTATAAAACATTGGAACTTGATAATCCTTGTCTCTAATCTAATCAAACCTGGCAATCATAGGCTCTGGATCTAGTATGGATGTTTGAATTTTAGGCATTCTTTGGTCTAGAATCTAATGTAAATGTTTGAGACCGAATTGCTCCCAACTGTTTCTTCCACCAAGATGCTAGTTTCACATTGCAAGAAACTCGAGTGTGCCTTTAATAAAATCGAGGGCCAGATCAAGCTGCTAACAACATTTGGAAAGAAAATTAAGATCTCATCTTTTCCCAATGAGACCATCAATGTGTCATTTACTCTTTCATTTTTTTAAAAAAAATTAACCTGAGACTAAAAAAATTGATGCATGATTACATTTCCAAATTTAGTGCATTGAGTCCTTGACCTTTCAAATGTGCAACTCATGACATCTTATAAGTGAAGGTGTTTATATCTTATGCTATATGAAGGATCTCTAAACATAAGAAAAAGTACTAAAAACCGAAGGAACATCAACATCTTTTTTGAATAAATAGGATATTTTGCATTCGATAATGCAACAGAAACAAAGTGGGCCCAAAGAGTCACGGATAATAAAATAAAGGGAAGAAAGGGCTCGATTGTCAAATAGAAACATAATAACCGCAACTCTTGATGGGTAATCTTCAGATTCCTAATAATATCTGAAGCTAGAAATCCTTGAAAATTTTTATGAGTGCCTATCGCTTAGCCTAAGATCTTTATACACTTTCCTTACTGCAATATGGATTTTGGCCCACTTAGCCTCAACTAGGAGTTTGACTTTCCTAGATGCAACAAGGAGTTGACCTTGCATATTCAACAATAAGACTTTACAACAAATTTACAATATAGCTTATATACCATTTACAACAAGTAGCTGGCATATAGATTTATAAGTCATGAACCAAAAATGATGCTAAGTTAAATCAATTGTGATGAAGTCCAAGAATTAGCTTGCAAAATCTTGACAGATAATGATGAAGTCCAAGAATTAGTTTGCAAATTCTTGGAAAAATATGATGGAAATATATGACAGATTAATTTTAGGGTTTTTATTTCGTCTAGTTTTCGCTTTATGGCTTTTAGGGCTTTTTGGACTTTTTACTATTTTTGACAAATTTTAGGGTTTCGCTATTTAAGCGACCTATTGATGTAATTCGCAGCTTTTTGCTTGAATAAAAGAATTTTCGAACTTTGGCTTAAATTCGACCTAGATCGAGTTGTTCGTGGATTCGTTCAACTGGTTTAGAAGATCTTCGCCGCATCGTTGGTATCAAAGCTCGCTCGGCGTGATTGGAGAAATCATGCCGCCGAAGAGGAACTAGCAACAGATCGAGGAGGTGTATGACCGTGACAATCGAATCGACAAATTGGCCAAATAATTGACCAACGCATGGGCGCGGTGGTAGAACAATTAACTCGCCGAAATCGATCGCTTATTGGGTCGAATATGGATCGTATTCGTAACCATCGAAGGGAATCTGTTGGTGATGAACCAAGAAGAGATTCTTCTACCGAAGGGGAGGATGAGTATGTTGAGGCACCGAGGAGGCGCTACAGGCCGCGTGCGATTGAGGATGATCGCAGCGGTGGGAGTCCTGGATGAAGACGGAGGTCCCAGAATTCCATGGCACCCTTCAATCGGAAGAATTCTTAGACTGGCTGGCGTCAGTTGAAGAAGTCCTAGAATTCAAAGGTGTGCCCGAAGACAAGCGTGTGCAATCGGTTGCGACTCGATTCCGCAACAGGGCCATGGCTTGGTGGCAACAACAGAAGTTGATGCGGAATAGGAATGGACAGCGAAGATGACCTCGTGGGAGAAGATGAAAAAGCACTTACGGCCGAGTTCTTGCCTTACAATTTCCAACGCCTTATGTATCGAGGTTGCGTAATCTGCGAGACAGGGGCAAAGTCGCAGATGATTACACCACCGAGTTTTATCGCTTAGTCGCTAGAAACGAATCGCAGGAGACTAGCGACCAATTAGTGGCGCGGTATATTGGTGGACCGATGGTGCGAGATCTAAGATGTCGTCAACATGTTTGATCCGGCTTCCTTATCTGCAGTGCACCAAATGAGCATTGTTGGTGGAGAAACAACGGCGTCGAGGTGTGAGTAATGATTCCAAGAATGTTAGTGTTGGGACACCAATACGGAGGTAATACCGCCGCAATTAACTATGTTAGTCGCACGAACAGACCTAGCACTAGTGGGATTAAATGCTTCTGTGGCGAAGTTGGTCACAGAAGTCGAATGTAAAGGGAAGAAAACTCTCTTTATTGAGAACGAAGAGGAAGACGAAGGGGAAGAGGCCAACATCACTGCAGAACCGCCTTTGATATTTCGACAACACGAAGGGAGATCGTGATCAGATGTGGGATGCTGGTACCGCCTTGGTTGTGAGGCGTTCTTGTATGACTCCTAGAGTCGTCGCCGATGATGAGTGGTCGCGGAATAACATCTTTCACCCAAGCACCATCTTAGGCAAGGTGTGCGTGTTCATGATTGATGCAGCAGCGATTGCGAGAATATCGTCTCAGTTGAAGCGGTTCAAAAGTTGGGCCTTGCAACTGAACAACACCCCAGGCCCTACAAGCTAGCTTGGTCGAAGAAGGGTGGTGAGGTGAAGGTGTCGAAGCGCGCCTTGGTGACTTTTTCTATTGGTGCTAACTACAAGGATTCGGCCTGGTGTGATGTTATGGCTATGGATGCTTGCCACTTGTTATTGGGACGTCCTCGGCGCTTGATAGGGGAGTTATGCATGATGGCGTAACCAATAAATACACCCTTATGTTCAAGGGAGTGAAGATTGTGCTAGTACCCGCCAAGGATCCGGAGGAAGTTAAGCCTACTAAAGAATCTAGCAGCTTGCTGTCTTTGGCAAGATTTGAAGATGCATTACAGGATTCTGAGGTAGTTTACATCTTGATGGGAAAGGAGGTAGATAGAGATGTTGATGTTCCTGAAGCTGCAATTCCTATTGTGGAGAAGAGAGAAAGAACCAGAAAGAGAGAAAAGAAAAAGGAAAGAGAGAGAGAGAGGGACGCCGGCGAGAAGCTCGCGGAGGGACGACCGGCGGCGACGACGGCTCCCTGCAAGCAGCAATGACGAGCAGGCCGCAGCAGCGACGACGCAGCCATGAGCGTGGTGGGCGGTGGCGAGATCGGACTGCAGCAGGCGGGCGGACCAGCAGGTGCGGGCGCGGCGGCGACGACGCGCTTCCCACGTCGGAGTCGGCAGGCGCGGACGCGGAATGGCGGCAAGCGTGGCGAGCGTGGGCGAGCGCCAGCTGGCCAGCGGCAGGCGACGGCCAAGGCGCAAGCGGATTTGGCATGCAGCGGTGGCGGTGGCGCGATGAAGCGAGTCGACACGGCATTGGCAACGACGCGGTGAATGGCGCGAGCAACGCGATAGAGGGATACGTCGATGATGACAATTCGAGGGCGAATTCGTCCACCCTGGGGGAGAATGATGAAGTCCAAGAATTAGCTTGCAAAATCTTGACAGACAATGATGAAGTCCAAGAATTAGTTTGCAAATTCTTGGAAAAATATGATGGAAATATATGACAGATTAATTTTAGGGTTTTTATTTCGTCTAGTTTTCGCTTTATGGCTTTTAGGGCTTTTTGGACTTTTTACTATTTTTGACAAATTTTAGGGTTTCGCTATTTAAGCGACCTATTGGATGTAATTCGCAGCTTTTTTGCTTGAATAAAAGAATTTTCGAACTTTGGCTTAAGTTCGACCTAGATCGAGTTGTTCGTGGATTCGTTCAACCGGTTTAGAAGATCTCCATTGCGTCAAATTGTAAGTGAGAAAATATGCCTAATGAGATGCCTTGTTAAATCAGTTTATATAGGCTCAAATCTCAATATTGAAACCGCTAAAAGAAATATAGATTAAGCTTAAATGGTTTCAATCAATGGCTTGTGATGCACTATGAAATATGAAAGTTAAAACTCAACTGGTGCAATCAATATGTAGGGTTATAAAAATTGAATTCTTGGCACAAAACTCTCTCAATTGTTGTCAAAATAAAAGGAAAATGAAACCGCTAAATTAAATATAGATTAGAAGTCAAAAAAGTATATATTAAGCTCAAGTTAGTTTCCATTAATGGCATTGCACTATGTGAAACTTAAGTTTAGGCTCAACTTGTGCAATTCAGTTATATAGCCTTCTAGGCTTTAATGACTAACCCTAATATAATGTGTTGAACTCAACACAAATCAATCCATAGAAAATTGAAAGTAGAAGATATAGATTAAGCACTAGATATGTGTGAAAAGGAAAGATTTTACAATTCAGAATCTGTGTAGATTAGGATCGATTCTGTAGAACTTTGTTGCATGCTTTGTAAGATATAAACTAGGTTCCTTTGAATGTCCCACATGATGCAAATTTCGTTCGTAAGTGTAGAAATTCAATTTTTGACTTAAAACATTGAAAGAGTTAGGAACTACCACCTAACTACAGATTACTTGTTTAAAGCATGGTCTCTTTTTTTCAGAAAAGCGTGTTCTCTTTTGTTCTAATGGATCTAGAGGTGCCTATATATTTGATCATTACTAACCGTTACATAGGATAAATAGTCGAAATTCAAAGTAAATCCCAAATGGTCTAATGAGATTTTGAAACCTTACAAAAGGCGACTAAAAGGAGAAA
The DNA here is from genome assembly GCA_039657325.1 of Stephania cephalantha. NCBI lineage: Eukaryota > Viridiplantae > Streptophyta > Magnoliopsida > Ranunculales > Menispermaceae > Stephania > Stephania cephalantha. The sequence goes on from CM077575.1 coordinate 12,611,378, forward strand.
GTGTGATGCCTCTTTTAGGAGGCATGCTGCATCCCATAGGAGGCATGCTGCATAAGTCAAAAAATGTCGAAAATTGTTGTTTGCAATTGTTCGAAAACACCTTAGACATAGAAAAAAAAATTTTGAATACGCCTATAATGATCCATCCATAACACTGTTAAGTACTAACATGCTTAAACACACTCAAAAACAAAATTTTATAATTCATTTGATTTTAGATATCATTTTCTTGCACATTGGAAGCTTATGAGATAAAATAATAAAGTCCTGATTTTCATCAAAGCTATGAATCTAAGTTTATTACAACACTTTCATGAATCAAATCATAAATGTCTCTCATGAAAAATATAACCAATGGCTTATGATTAGTCTTCTATGCACCTTACAAAACTGACACAGTACTTGACACATCTATCTATATGGTATTCAAGGATCAAAAGAAGTAGGAGGATTTCTTAGGACAACTACAACAACAGAGGAAATTTCAGATTGCTTCTAGTGTCCCATGGCAACATGATAAGTGGCAAAAAAACTTAAGCTTTTCTATAAATGAGTGAGGACTGGAACTGGCAAACTGTTGTAAGATGTAGAACGCCTATGCAATCGTAAGATATGGGTTGTGTTATGTTGTGATTGTTATCATAGTTTTGATCTTTATTTGCTTTTGTAAATGTAAAATCTCACTATTAATTCAAAAGCCATTTATGATAAAGAAAAGGGCCCTACTATTTCTTTTTATAATGGAACAACCAATCTTCTTCACCATTTGAAAAGATATTTGTAGATGAAAATAAGAAAGATTTTTGAAGATCAAAAAGATCGGCGTGATGTCTTTCTTTAATTTTTAGATATTATGTTACCTGGACTCAAGTCCGGGCGTCGGGTGCGGGTATGAGTCTAAAGATTGGATCCACCTATTCTCTAATTTAAGGATACGGGGATTCCGCAAAAAGTGTCTAAGACTTGAGCTCATATGCTTATATATGTATTAACATGTGAATAATAGTATATACCTACATTTTTTTCTCATTTTTCATTTCTTTTTCTCTAATTTTTCATTTCTTATTCTTCACTTGAAAGTTCTTGTTAATTTTGTTTTTCTTTATTCTCTTTCATTTTGGATCTTTTTATATAAATAGCTCTATAAATAGAATATCCATATATTTTCGGACTCGTTTCAAGTGTTCAACACAGGTATTTTGGGTTAGAGTGAAATGTCTTGAGTAACATAGGTTAGCACTGCAACACCATCGTCTCTAAGTGGTCCTTAAACCTTCGCAAGAATAGTGCCTTAGTTCATCATCCCAAACCAAAACACAAGATCTGTTGGAGATGTGTGGACCAAAATATAGTCCCATGTCGATTAAAACCTCATAACGACATATATATCATGTAAGTGTGGATCTCTCCCAAATAGTACTAAAGTCTTTTGGAGTTAAACCCTACAAATGTGAGTTGAAAGTGGTTAAGTTGGGGACAATATTAGTATTAGCAGAGATACATAAGCCTGCAGATGTAGCCACGGGAGAGCCCAACAAATGGTATCATAGTTAATGGCTCAACTGGGATAAGATATGTCTATCGGTGGTCGCAATTATTCCTCGAGTCGCTCCCCTTTGAGATGATGGAATGACATATCATGTGATGTAGTACCTTGGATAGATTTAGGTCTAAGGTGGAGAATGTTGGAGATGTGTGAACCGTAATATGGTCCCACATCGATTAACTGAAACTTTGTGGCAAAAGATGTGATTGTGGATTTGTTCCCAAATAGTATAACAACCATTTAGACATCTTTGAGTATAAGGTGGTTAAGTCGAGGATAATAACAACACTAGCAGAGACCCGGGCCAACAAGATGCAATGATCAACCCAAATCATTCATTTTTCTAATTTAGGATTTATCCAAAAAATTGATTTTCTTTTTTCCTAAATTTACCGATATGATCGAAATGGTAGGGATATCACAATGTGTATATTCCAAAAAATACTTGAGTTTCTATGTACTTTTAATGTTCCAATCACACTACACTAATCATCTGCCTAACTCTGTTGATGAATAATAAGGTAAACTAAAAAAAAAAAGCATGAACTTTATGGTTATTTGAAGAATAGCACAAACTCTTCATTTTTTTTTCAATTATAGAACAAAAATTTAATTTTATCAATTATAGAACTTCATTTTTTTCAATTATAGCACAAACTTTTAATTTTGTCAATTATAGCACAAACTTTTAATTTTGTCAATTATAGCACAAACTTCTAACATTCTTTCAATTTTAGCACAAAAGGGGAATTTGGTAGGAGCATTTCTCTTACTACTAGTAATGTTTTTGACAATGGAATAGTGATAATGGAAGATGGTGGTGGCCATCTTGCTTGAATGGTTATAGAGAGATGTTTGTCAATCATGGTTATGGCAATAGAATGCTTTAAACTTTTATGCAGTCTTTTTAGGCTTAAATGCCTTATTGGTTTTTTTCCTTAAAGGCATGCTTCATGTGTTCTTATCTCCTTATAGCACAACATTTTGATTGCACAAGCTTAAGGCTTGTCAAAGTTTGCATTCAACAGTATGCAAGCAATAGAAACCAATCACAAGGTTCGAGACTTCGATTTCGCCTACGCTTCGCTCACTTAAAATTCGGAAGTAATTCAAGGAAGTTAACTTCGACGAGGGAGGGAAGTTTTACAAAAATTCGCTGGTGTATGGAAGTTCAGAGTTTCTCTTTAAATGCTAGAAAACTCGAATCTCTCCTTAGCAATGTTAGAAATATACTTAATCATGGGGTATTCGAAGTCACCTCTAGTAATGGGACAGGCGGAAAGGATTGGTGGCCCATAAATGTTGTCCAAACAGTGAAGCAGAGATATGGCAAAGAGCTTATAGAGGCCAAGGCCTGGACGACAGGACCTAGTTCGAGGCATGCATTTAATATAGAGAAGATGAGTGGGGTCTCGAGACAAGCGATGGGGAGAGATGTTCGTTATGCGAGGAAGGATCTAAACGGCAAGGGGAAGGCCAGGGTATGCGCGCTACACCACAAGTTAGTAAGGAGGTACATCAAGAAGTCCTTCGTGTGGAGAAGTCGAATCAAAATCGCGGGTTACACGGTGACCAATCAAATGGGTGCCCACTTTGTATAAAGCAAACTCGGCCTCAGAAATCATATCAGAGGGAGTCGAGCCCGATCCACGAACGTATTGAGACATTTATATCATGCCTGGCCTAGGAAAGTATGTAAATGGGCAGCGAGGCATCGGGCTTGGCCTTTGGAAGAGTCCAAATGGTGGAGAGCAAAGAAAACCAAAAGGAGGGGCCATAGTATGCATTGAAGGATTCGGTTCACTCTAGGATGGAGAGTAATGTACGTGCTGAACTGATGCGAGCAACTCCAGCAAAACCGAGACGTGAAACCCCAACTGATTGGGTGGTCGCATGCCTTATTAATCGTACTGAAGAACAGATGGCTAGCAATGCAAAATTATCCTGTGGTTTCATTCCTAGCTCCCCGGGGTTCAGGTCAGGTGCAATTCGGTTGGTGCATCTAGAGCCGAATCCTACACAATAGCGTGTTTCACTAGGTAGGGATAATAGCTATGATGATGATGAGGGTTGTATGAATGGGTGGGGTGCAGACAACAAAAGGGAAGGCCAACAGGAAGATGGAGAAAACGCCCAAGGAACTCTAGTTGGAATCGAGCCTCAGGATGACTTTAGGATGGATGATAGTAGCGAGGCAGACTCGGATGAGGGTACCCCTATCGACGACATGGATAATGCGGATGAAGATGACTAGATTGACGAACAGGTGAGCGAGCCACAAGTGGGAGCTCGACTAGAGGCCGCGAAAAGACCACTCGACCTACATCTAGCTCCATATTAGAAATTGCCCATATCCGTGACGAGCCTCCAACTCCATTGATCCCGACGGCATATAGAACAAGCTATAGTGAGGATAAACCTCTAAGTGCCTTCCTTTCTCAAAACGGTTTGCCAAAAGGGAGAAAACGCAAAATTTACATCATGTGGGAGAAAAAGTGAGGCAGGCGGTTCAAAGGTACTCTAAAAGGAATTGCAAAAATTGAACTTTACAGTGGATTGTAGTACTCAAGATAAGAAGGCTTTTGGAGGTGCAAAATGAAGATACAAAGTTCAAAAGTAAGAAGAATTGGAAACTCTAATAAGAGGATGCTAATTAAAGAAGTGGTGCGTGAGGTGAATCCAGATGTCTTGGTCCTGCAAAAGACAAAGAGAGTTGAGTTTGGTAGGGCTGAGGTGGGAGGAATTTGAGGTGGGATATTCAAAGAATGGGTATTTTTAGAGGCTGAAGGTACTCGAGACGGGGTGACCATTGTCTGGGATAAAGAAGGGTGAAGCTGATAAGCAGCTTTGTCAGGACATTCTCTGTATTTATCCAAATTGAGGAAACAGGCAGATCCAAATGGCGGATGTCAGTGGTGTATAGGTCGGCTTCTCTAGCAAGAAGATGAGAGTTCTGGTAGGAGTTGGGGGCTTTGTACATTTGTATGGGCCTTAATGGTGTATTAAGGGAGACTTTAACGTGGCAAAGTTCCCTTTGAAGAGGAGTGAAAATGTAAGAGCCACAACAAGCATGAGGAACTTTGACAGGCTTATTAAAGAGATGGAGCTTATTTATTTGCCACGGCGTAACAGGAGGTACACTTGGTCAAACTTTAGGTAATCACCAATATACGTAAGACTTCATCGATTTTTGTTCACTTGTGAATGGGAGCGTTAGGAATGGCTGACAAGGTCTTGGCAAGCGCCTGACATTAGACAGTTTCTCGGTGATATTGGAAACTGGAGGCAACAAATGGGGTCACCCACCATTTAGATTTGGGAATGTTTGGCTTTCGCACCCTCAATTTAATGATAGATGCAAGGTCTGGTAGAGGCGAGCGATGGACAGAGAAGGGTTGGGTATAGGTTAATGGGAAAGCTAGGTAGTACGTTGGGGAAAATGAAAGTGTGGAATAAGGAGATATTTGGTCAGACGGCTAAGAAAATTGAGGATATTAAGGGCGTTATTAGGGGGACTGGGGACACTAGATTGGGACGAGCATATGACGGGCCAAAGGAAAGTGGCACAAAATGAGCTTGAGAGAGTCCTCCTCATTGAGAATCGTGTGGCTAGCCAAACTTCGTGTTAAATGGCAAAAGTTGGATACCATAATACCAAGTTTTTTCATCGAATTTTGAGTGCGAGGAAAAGCAAAAACATGAACAAAAGACTCTAATCGCCTAATGGAGATTTTATAGAAGAGGCGTCTATAATTGAGGATGCCCTTGTTAGATTTTTTAAAATTTGTATTCATCTGATAGGGACAGCACTTGGGAGATTGATGGAATAAGGCAGGACTCGATTCATGCAAACATGGCCATAAATATAGAAAATGAGTTCTCGAAAGAGGAGATTTGGAGGGCAGTGTGTGGTTGTACGAAAGATAAGGCTCCTGGCCCGGATGGTTCACATTTGTATTTATCCAGAGTTGTTGGGGGATCGTTAAGCAAGAAACCCTAGCTTTTTTCGCAGAGTTCCATCAAAACGGGATTGTCAACACTAAGATGAATGAGACCTTCATTTGTTTGATAACGAAAGGTTCCACGATTTGGAAAATCGAGGATTTTAAACCCATAAGCCATGTCATGTCCATGTATAAATTGTTGGCCAAAGTGTTGGTGGCATGGTTAAGAGACGTTTTACTGACAACCACATCGAAGGAGAAAAATGCATTTGTGTCAGGGCGACAAATGTTAGACTCAGTTCTCATTGCGAGCGTGGTGATTGAGTATTATAAGAAGGAGGATTTGCGCGGCATGAAACTTGACTTATCTAAGGCATATAATCGAGTTGATTGGGAGTTTTTGGACCACGTTTAGAGTATGAAAGGATTTAGGATTAGATGGAGGAAGTAGATTAAAGGATGTTTGAGCACAATCAACTACTCGATCATGGTTAATGGTACACCACGTGGCAATTTCAGAGGTCAACAAGGATTACGCCAGAAAGACCCACTATCCCCCTTTTTTTTTATTTTGGTGGTGGACGTCATAGGCCGAATGATCGATGTGGCAAAAGGCACTGGTGTCATAGTGGGTCTCAAGGTAGGAAGGGCAAACACCCATATTACCCATCTATAGTTCGCTTATGATTCCATATTGTTCATGGATGGATCCCTGGGTAGTGAGGAATATGATGTGGTTGGTGCACACTTTTTGTAAAATCTCTAGGTTGAAATTGAATTTGGAGAAGTGTTATTTGTAAGGTATAAATGCACTGGAGCATGAAGTCACTAGTATCGCGGCTAACACATAATGTCAGGTGGAATCCTTGCACCTAAAATACCTGGGTATGTCTCTTGGGGGTTGTCCACTACGTACTACCTTTTGGGAGCCCGTCATAAAGAAGATAGCAAGAAGGTTAGATAGGTGAAAACAAGGATTCTTATCGAAGGGTGGGAGAGTTACTTTGATTAGATCAGTTTAGGACGCTTTTCTAACGTACTTCATGTCATTATATCAGATACCGGAGACACGACGAAAGTGGAGAAGATACGTGAGCTCTTGTGGAAAATGATGAATTTAGATAAGTCTTGGGCTCTTGTCGCTTGGAAGCAGGTCAAGCTCCCGAAAGCTCATGAAGGGTTAGGTCCTAGAAATTTGGAAAAAGAGGAATCGGGCTTTAGCAAGCAAATGGATGTGGCGATTTTAGACAGAACTAGAGGCTAGATGGGTGGAGGTCATCAAAAGCATTCATGGGTTATATATGAATGGTAGGGATCTGAAGTCCGATCCCTAACGGCATACAAGGCCCCGTGGAAATTCATTTTTGATTGTAGGGAAGACTTCCAAAAAGGTTTAGTGCTTATAGTCGGGCGCGGAGATAGAATCAAGTTTTGGAAGGATAATTGGTGTGGTGTTGGGAGTTTGGAGCAGAGTTTCCCTGATCTATGATCTGACTCAGAAGCCTAACATGAGAGTGGCAAAGGCAGCTACAATAGGGGGAGGAGCTAATGGACCATCATGGCAGTTGGGATTTTGCAGAAAGTGTAGAGGCGCTGAGATTTCGTCCTACGCAGCTTTATTACAAAGATTGGATAGGCGGTGGCCTAACGAATAAGAGGATTATAGGTGTTGGAAGTGGGAAAGTCATGACGAATTTATGGTATAGTCAATGTTCTTTAACATGTGCATAGATGACGGCCCTTAGATGGGACAATCGCACAAGACGATATGGAAGAGTCCGGCGACAATGAAAGCAAAGGTATTCACTTGGTAGCTTAGTTGGGGAGGGTAAGTACGATTGATATGCTACAGAGAAAGTGCCCGTCCCACACACTCATGCCTTCACAATGTGTTCTATGCAAAGGCGTGAGCGAGATCATTAATCATATTCTTACTACGTGCACTTTCTCTTCCTGGGTTTGGCAAACCTTAAATCTTGAGTTAGGTATGATTTGGAATTTCCCGAGTACTTTCAAGGAGTGTGTTGAGAGCTTGCTACCCCAAATTAGAAGAGCAAAGCAACAGACATTGTGGCAAGCGGGGGCTCTCCATATTGCATGGGCCTTATGGGTGGAAAGAGACAATCGTATGTTTCATGGGCGGGAAAGTACTTGGATGGAACTTTGGGAAAGCGCTAGATGACTTCGTTGCATCACCCTACTAGGATTCATGGCCATCTTTTGTATTCTTTGTGCTTTGTTTTACTGGCCATACTCGGCTTATTGTATTGGGAGGTTGACAAAGTTCTTGTTTCACCACACTACTAGGATTCTCTGGCGTTCTTTCTTATGATTTTGTGTTTGCTTTGCTGGCCATACTTGAGGGATGTTGCACTAACTGGGAACCCCAATGGGCCCTTGTTTTTTGTGTTTTATCTTGTTTTTAATGGTGCAGGGTGGAGATTGTCTTGGTGGGGTGCTCTGTAGTCAGCGAACGGTATTATGTCCAACTTGGAGTAATTTTGGGTTCCTCTATGATATGGTGCTTTTCCATGTTGAGGAAAAGGAGAGGCGTGAGGTTGAAGGAGGGGATAATTTGGTTTGGGGGCACCTATTAGTTTGGGGACTCAAGCGTTATCAGCGCAAAGGTTTGATGTTCGGGTTTTACTTTTTTTTTTTTTTGCATGTCATGCAACTTCATCTGGTGTGCATTGGATATTGCACTAACATGTTTTTTAGAGAAATATCCCCTTTGTTTATTTTCTCTCTATTGTCCTCTTAGTTTAGGTGACAGTTTGGTGGTGGGTGTTGTTTCAATGCAAGTTTCGGCTCGGGAACTCCTCAAGCTTTCGTTTCTTGCCATGGAACTTGGGTCGGCATTGTTGGGTTCACTTACCTTGTGGTTTTTAACCTTTCCTGGCTTCTCCTAGTTGAGTTTTGATCACCAAACATTTATGCTTGTGAGGAAAGCTAGATGGCGGGACTTATGACTCCAATTTTTTGCTAAGGCCTATCATTCGATTCCAAGTGATTTCCCCTTGGGGAGGGGGACGACTATGCTTTTGTGTACACTCCATTATATATAATCAATTCTTTTGTACATGGTCCAATTAATATGGAACACGGCTTATAGGGTACATAGCCCCTTAAATGTAAATAATCCACGATTTATACAACTTTCTGGAGCTAAGCCTCTAATTTTCTCAAAAAATAAATAAATATACTTAATCATACAACAATATTGTATAATAATCATAATACAATTGTTTGAAATAGTTATTTTGCAATAAACACGCAATTCACAACACACGTGACATTAATATTTATTTTTATATTGCTTTATATGATAAATTTTGATCTTATTTGCTATTTGATGTTAAAAGAAGTTAATTTTCAAGTTTTATTTTATTCAGGGGTAACTTTGGTAACTTCCCAAAAAATCGTTGATTTCTTCGTATTCTTACATTTTTTGTCTATTTTTTAATGGTTTTGATGGAAACCATCGAAGTCGATTGAATTTTGGCGAAACTTGAAACCTGAAACTTTGCAAGTTCGCCGAAGTTTGTCGATTTTTCAAATTTTGATCACAAGCAATGGTGAAGGTTATTTTATAGAGGGCACTCCAATTTCTAACCTAATCTACAAGAAAGTTCCTTAACTGAAATCTTATTTATTTACAACCACCCATCTAGGTCCATTTATTTATTTTTTGAACAAGCCCATATATTATTTATTTTGAAAATCCACAATCGCCAACCTTTAACAGTCTTTGTATGTACTTTTGTTTAGGAATTATACTCCTAAAGGGAAAAAGAAAGGTCGAGACAATCGTTCTTTCAAATGTTTCATTTTTTTTGGATCTTCTAGATCTTGTAGAGTAATCCCATCACATTTTTTGAAAGTTATTTATGATGACATATGCTAGTTTAGATCTTGTATTTATGCACCTTACTTTGTTATAATTGTAGAGTAATCCCATCAGATTTTTTGACCAATACATTGATTGAAGATGTAATATTATTTTGAGTAAACTATAAAAAACGCTCAAATTTATGATTTTTAGCAGAAATAGCAAAACATTTACTTTGTCAATTAAAGCACCAACTCTTAACATTCTTCAAGTGTAGCATGCAATGAAACGTGACGAGAAAGAGCATTTTCTTATTGAAACTCAAGCTAAAATTAAACCCCATCTGATTCAAAATATGAAAATGAAGAAGACTAAATTGAGGATCCTTAAGGAGCATTATGAGACTTTATGGGTTGGCTTCGATGAAGACATAGCCACCGCCATCACTCGGTTCACAAAGCTTTTGAATGAGATTAAAAATCTTGGAAAGAATTATGATTAAGAGACTTCGGTGTACAAATTCTTTAGAGGCTTGTCTAAGGAATGGGATGCAAAGAAATATGTCATCCAATCGTGCAAAACCTTGGATACTACACCTTTGACGCCTTATGTGGAGAGCTAATGGTCCATGAATTTGAATTAAAGGACCAACCTAGATTATAAGCACTTGATGAGGGTACAAATGGTCCAAAAATGAGATAGCTTTGAATGCTAATAGCCCACCGGCTCCATCGAAATCATTGAAGATGAGAAATCTAGTGATAACAATGATTTTGAGGAAGAAGTAATGCTCTCAAGGAAGCTCAACAAGGCAATGTACAAGCGCGACAAATACAAGAAGTTTAATAGTGGAAATAGAGGAGGAAAGTCAAATGAGACCATTTGCATAAGGTGTGGCAAACCAGGCCACATCAAGGCCGATTGTAAGTCCAAGAAGGTCTTGGACAAGAGGAAAAGCAAGAATAGCTTCAAGGCAACATGGGATGACTCATCTTCATCAAGCTCCGACTCCGAGTCAAAAAACGAGAAGGCTATACTTTGTTTCATGACACAGAGTGAGGTAAATTCTAATGTTTTGAATTTTGATGATGTTGATGATTTAGATGATGTGCCTAGTATTGATAAGCTTAGGAAAGAGTTTGAAAAATAGGTCAAGAAGACCAAACAACTCAAAAAGAGCTTGACCATAGCAATTTGTGAAATTGAGTCACAAAATGACTTGAATGAAGTCCTAAAGGAGAGAGATGCATTAGTCAAGGAAGTAGTGGATTTGACTAATGCGGTGACCAAGTTCACCAATGTGAGAGATATGTTTGACAATGATGTTTGGAGAACAATGATGTGCACTCAACAAAAGAGGCATAGGATATGGAGCAAACCTATTGAGCTATAAGAAATTGTTAGAAGATGCTCATAGATGCTCAAAATGCAATAGGTTTCATATGGTTAGGAAACGTGTCTTGCAAAAGACTAACATAGGTAGACTAGCATGGGTAGCTAAGGACACTTATGGTACTAACTTTGTCGGACCCAAAAGTTTTTGGGTACCAAAATCTAATGTTTTTCACACTGTGTAGGATGCGAGGAAGAGCACCCCATGGTACTTGGATGGTGGGTGCTCAAGACACATGACCGGAGATGCAAGTCAATTCATTGAACTAAAGTGGCATGATGGTGGAAATGTCACGTTTAGATATGACAACAAAGGAAAGGTCATAGGCCTTGGAACCATAGGTAACGACTCTCTTTCCATCTCAAATATTTATCTTGTTGATGGTTTGAAACATAACTTGCTTAGCATTAGTCAATTGTGTGACAAAGGTTTCCATGTCATGTTTGAATTATCAAAATGCATTGTTAGAAATGAGAAACATGAAATCCTATTCATTGCATATAGAGATAAAAATATTTATGTCATTAACTTTGATGAGATGCATATGCAAAATGTTTCATGTTTGAGTGCTCAAAATGAATGTGATGCATGGTTGTGGCACTCTAGACTATGACATTCTAGTATGGAAAATTAGTCAAAATTGACCAAGCATGATTTAGTTAAGGGTCTCCCCAATGCATATACAAGAAGATAAGGAAAATGAACCTTGTATTCTTGGCAAACAAATAAAATCGTCATTCAAGACAAAAGTAACTAGTGATGTGGCTAGAGCCTTAGAACTCATCCACATGGATTTGTTCGGACCTACCCAAACACAAAGTCTATGGAAAAAATTATATTGCTTTTTGTTATTGTTGATGATTCCACTAGATATACATTGGTGCATTTTCTAACACATAAGCATGAGGTCTTTGAGGTGTTTGCGAAATTTTGTGCATTAGTTGAGAATGTGAAGGGGTACAAAATTACAATAATTAGGAGTGATATGGGTGATGAGTTTGTCAATTAAAACTTAGAAGATTTTTATGGTAGGTAACACACCAATTATCCTCTCCTATGACACTACAACGAAATGGAGTAGTTGAAAGGAAAAATAAGACTCTCCAGGGATGATGTGTAGGACCATGCTAAATGAGTATAACATAGCTAAGTGTTTTTAGGCCGAAGCCATTAACACGGCATGTTATGTTTTAAATAGAGTGAATGTCCGAAAGCAAGTGAAAAAGATTTTTATGAACTATGGAAAGGCTGAAAGCCTAACATTAGTTACTTTAAGGTTTTTGGTTGCACTAGTTACGTTCTAAATGATAAGGATCATTTGGACAAATTCGACCCAAAGTCAAATGTATATACTTTCTAGGCTATTCCTTGCATAGTAAGACATATAGGGTGTTCAATAGATCAACCAAAACCATAGAGCAGTCAATCCATGTTAAGTTTGATGAGATAGATCCTAAAGTGCAAATGATGCACACCTTAGAGAAAATGAGACTTGATGATGATGATGATGATATCACCCAAGGACAAACATCCAATAGTAAAGAAGTTGAAATGATACCAAAATCGAACCCAGTGCACCCAAGAATTCAAGACTTCTTCTAGGACATCCCTCTCAACAAATCATAAGTGATCCAAACAAAGGTATAACCGCTAGATCATCACTACACCAAAATGAGGGCATATAGCATTTACATCACAAACTAAGCCCACTAAGATAGATAATGATTTAGGTAATGAGTTTTATATCATGGCCATGCAAGAGGAACTAGGAAACATTGTTAGAAACAAGGCATGGACACTAGTACCTAGACCTAAAGACCATACTATCATAGGCAGCAAATGAGTTTTAGGAATAAAAGAATGAAAAAGGTGAGATAGTGAGAAACAAGGCTAGGTTGGTTGCACAAAGTTATAATCAAGAGGAAGACATTGATTAAGAAAAAACATTTGCACCGGTAGTAAGACTAGAAGCAATTCAAATGTTGCTTGCTTATACTTGTTATAATGGGTTCCTACTATACCAAATGAACGTTAAAAATGTATTCTTGAATGGCTTCATCAATGAAGAGGTATATGTAGAACAACTACCGGGTTTTGAAGACCATGCTTATCCAAGTCATGTCTATCATCTTCAAAAGGCCTTGTACAGATTGAGATAAGCTCCTAGAGTTTGGTATGATAGGCTAAGTGCATTCCTGCATGACAAAGGGCTCAAGAAAAGAACACTAGATCCCACTTTGTTCATTTTAATCAAAAACTGTGACATGCTTATTGTTCAAATTTATGTTGATGATATCATCTTTGGTTTATCTAATACACGTCTATGTGATGATTTCCAATCTTTGATGACCAATGAATTTGAAATGAGCATGATGGGTGAACTAATATACTTCTTAGGTTTACAAATTAAGCAATCCAAGCACGGGATTTTCATAAATCAAGTGAAGTATGTGAGGGACATGTTAAAGAAATTCAAACTCGATAATTTGAAGGCATGTGACACTCCTAGTAGTTCCACTGTCAAAATGGACAAATACCAATTAGGAAATCCAATAGATCTTAAGCTTTATCGTGGCATGATAAGTAGCCTCCTTTACTTGACTGCTAGTAGAACCAATATTATGTTTAGTGTGTGTCTATGTTCTAGGTTTCAATCTGAGCCTAAGGAATCACATTCGAAATGTGTCAAGCGTATATTTTGTTGCATAAGTGGGATACATGACTTTATATTGTGGTTCAACAAAGCCAAAAGTTTTGAACTTCGAAGTTTTGTTGATTCCGACTATGCATGGAGTCTAGTTGATAGGAAGAGTTTTTGGATTTTGCCATTTGCTAGAAAATTCACTAATATTATGGTTTAGCAAAAAGCAAAACTCCGTTGCTTTGTCCACCGCGAAGGTGAATATGTGGCTGTCAAAAGTTGTTGTGCTCAAGTCTTGTACATGAAGCAACAACTTGAGGATTACCAAATCCAAGTTGGTTGTGCTGAAATCTATAGTGATAACACTAGTGCAATCAACATATCCAAAAATCTAGTGTTACACTCATGTACCAAACACATTGAGATTAGACACCACTTCCTTTGAGATCATTTCCAAAAGGGCGATGTTAAATTGATTCATGAGTCCACTGAGGACCAACTAAATGATATTTTCACCAAGCCATTACCTAGAGACCAATTTTCTAAGATTGACGAGAATTAAACATGATTCGTGAATCTAACCTTCTAAGCATGATCTAGCTTATCCAAACTTTTATAAGTTGTTAGTGAAGTGCCCATGAAGTGTGAGATGAATTGGAGATGTCCCTCGAGAATCAAAAATTTTTGAATCCAAATTCTAGAGAGCAATTAGCGCGGTAGGTGTGACCAGGTAGCGCGCTAGGTCCTATGGCTAGCGCGCTAACCAGTGCACCTAGCGCGCTAGCAAATCCGTGCCCAGAACCAACTTTTTGCATCATTAGTGCGCTAATAATGCTCCGTCCAACCTTCTATAAGTTATTTTTCTAGGTCGAAAACATCACTTTTTCAAGTTTTTCTCCTCCAACCGAGTCCTCTCATTCCCTACTGGTCTTTTTGGGTTCTTTAAGTATTCTAGGTAACTTTTCTTCCCCTCTTCATCATTTTCCTTGCATTTCCTTTCTAATTGTAGGTCTTTTCATTATTTTCAAACCCTAGTTCTTGTATTCATTATTTTTGTCAAAATGTCTTCACGTCGAACCCTACGTTTCGCTGCCTGTCCCACTTCCGCATCATCCTCTCGTTGTCATCCCACTCGTAGAGTCGTTGAATCATTATCTAATAGTGACTCGAATCCGTGGCCCCATCCCAAATCGTTTCCCAATCCACTTCCCGTCGCGAGACTAGGTCTACTAGTCATCTTAAGGACACCTCGGCCACCGTCTTGGCCAACCCTCCTAAAAAAGAGGTCATGCCAAATCTAAGCGCGATGGTGCTTTCGGGTCCAAATTTGTCCTTCAGTCGGTAAGCTCGAGGCTCACGGACGCAAAAGTACTCAAACGCACCTTTGTTGATTTTGAATTCTTCGATAAAGCACACCTCCCATGCATGTAAGGTGTTTGCCAAATCAGGGTGGGTATCCTTTTGCCAATATAAGCATACATATAATGTTCCATTGGTTTGAGTTTTCTACTCCAACCTTGCCACTACAAGTGACTATATCATTCAATTGGTGCTAGGTGGTCGATTCATCTTGAGCTCGTCGGAGAGTCTTGCTCAGTCTTTTGACCTTCCTCTGCACCATCCTACTAGTACTCTTAAAGGTAAGATCCGCGAGTGGTCGTTTAATCGCCTTGAGGTCCTTAACTTTTTCACACGGTCTGATCGGGAGATCATCATATATCCTTCTGGAGTCACCGATACCGACTTCAAACTAGTGCCTCATTTGTTGCACAAAATCATTCATAAGGTGATATTTCTTTCTGCGATAGTAAGAACTACGCCACTCTACTAGACATGTATCCTCGATGTGTTGATGCGCGAGATTTCCATCAGCCTACCCCATTTCATCATCGAATACATGACGTTGACATCTGGCTCAGGTCGTCATCTCCCTTATGGCCACATCATTACCTCCTATTTGGATTCGACGCAGGTAGATCTCAGTTTAGGGGACGCCAACTCTTAGCATATAACACCATCGACATGGCCACTCTAAAGGGCATGTAGTATCGCTACATTCACAGAGAGCGACGATGGGTATGCGAGAGAGGACATCCCTGAATGGTGAGCAATAAGGGATACGACTCTCCAGCTTCATGTGGACTTCGATGAGCGCGATTATATGGACTACATCTTCATATATCCTAATAGCGATAATGGTGATGATGAGGTACAACAGGACCACGAGGCTCCGCCGCCACCACCTCCGCAGCAGCAGCAACCACATCAGCAGCCTCCACCCTATCTCGTCATACTTCGGCGTTGCTCCTCCTCCATACATGTCTCCTTCGACGGCCTACATATCTGCCTAGTTGGGCCACATTCACGACTAATTGACAAGAACTTTCACAACCATCGACACTCGTCTTGATCATTAGGGTGATCGTCTTCGTCGTATTGAGGGCCACCTCCTGCCAGCCCACCAACGAGAGACAGTCGTGCATCCAGTTAAGCCCGTCGGACGTCGTCTCATTAGGGGGAGAGGTTATGAGTAGCTTAGATAGGGGCATTAGGCTCATTTATGTTAGTTCTCTTTTGATGTACATCTATATTTTATTAGTCGCATACATTTTGAGTATCCCTATTCATGTTCCACAACTTTGTTGATCTTTCTTTTAAGTAATTTATATCATAGATGTTTATTTCGCGTATCTCTGAGTTATTATATACCTCTTTCTTTCATATACTTGTGGATTGCTCACTTTAGTTCTCCTTGTTTGCACTATTATATATGCATGTTGTAAGGGGGAGCATTATGCCCACTTTTTGATGTTATCAAAAGGGGGAGGAATTCATGGTTTGAACTTGAGATTATGGACTTGATATGATGAGATTATGGACTTGATATGATTTGATGTATTTGATGAGTACATAAATTACATTTTTTGTTTGTCAAGTTCACATTGTTTGGTATCATAAAAAATGGGAAGATTGTTGAACTAAGTGGTTAGTCACTTATACTCCACTTGGGATTTTGATGGCAACATATAAAGTGAAAAGATTCTAATAAGTTTGTTAAGTGTGTTTCAGAATGTTAAACTTGGTTATGAATCACATCTCACATGCTCAAGTCAAATATAGCCGATAAAGCTCAAGACTCAGCTCACACAAGGAAACAAGGACGAAAAAGCCTACACTACATGTTGTACAAACTATGTAAAGTATATAAGTATAATTACACAAGTCAAATGCATTAGTTTCATGCATGCCATGTTTTTCAATGTTTTCCAAAGTTTTAAGTATTCATTTTAGTATCAACTAAAGTTTATAACTTGAAATGCACTTATAGTGCTTTGTATTATGAAAACTCGTTTTTACACGTGCATCGAATTTGGAAAACTATTGTTATTATTTTTGAAAGCACCAAACTCAATATGAATTATTTTTGAAATGAAAATAAAATATTTGCAGAAAAACCCTACATGCTTCATGAAATCGAGATTTCTAATTTTCGGGATTTGTGAAATCATCTATATGGCAGCCCCAAACTCCGAGGCGCCGTGGGACCCGTCATGTCGCATCACACGTCACCAAGTCTTGCCACGTCATAGCATGCTTACCTATGACGCCTCGCGACCTAACTAGTTGCTTACACTTTTCCAACTAACACTAGTTTAGCTAATTAATCTCCATATAAGTATTAATGATTTAATTTGCCATTTAATCAATTTATCAAGTTATAGTACAATTTTACAGCTGAAGTCTTTAAGTAAATAAATTACGCAACATTTAACAATCCTAAGTAGTGGAAAACCCGGCAAAAATATATTATGTATATATCAAAGGCGAAATAAGTATAGCAAAAGATCCATATACATGTATTCAGTGTTTTACAGTCCCCAAAACCCAACAAAAAGTAAATACATACATATTGTAATCAAATACGAACTGGCATCACTATCTCAAATGTAGTCGTTTACCTCCTTGCCCTTGCTCGTCGAAGGATCTGCACTCAGTCACCCAACAAATATAGTGACGAGTCCAGTGAGTAAAATCCCAAGAGAATTCCACACAATATTTATGAATGAAATAAACCTGATAAACTATAAAACATGCGAATATGACCTCTAGCAAGAGTAATTCATACTCCCATGAATGTAGGTAGCATACGACAAATAAAAATAGTAGCATTTAATAAACAACACATATTAAATAAACAAGCTCGGAAATAAAAGCATTAATAAATAAACAATCGTATAATCACAAGAAAACTCGACCTAAACCAGCTAAGTAATCTATAAAAACATGACAAAACCACGTATATAGTTACAGGCTTACAGTGACTAAACCCCAACTACGGTTAACGGATGAACCCCTCTAGATGCTATTTCAAGTCAAGGGAACACCTTACATCCCTCCCGATGATCGTAGATATGTTCTACTGTCGTCGACACGAGCACTAAACACAAGTAACTTGTGCAAGTGATTTAGCCACAACCAATATATACGCAAATCGAGATAAGAGTAAAAAATCTATGTGCGTCCACCCGTAGTCACACATGTAACCCGAGTATCGATAAAACAAAATCACGAATTATGTGAGGCATTCCAATGGGTTTACGCACCTCAATACTCGTTTCGACTTCTCCAGACTCCCGAATTCGACCCAGCTATGCTCCCAACTACCGTACCATAGCTCCGAGTCCCCTGAGATCCATTTCTTATGTTTTAGAGTGACTTAAGGTATTTAAATTAATTTTAGAGTTATATTTCCCAAAACCGCCCAAATTGGAATCAAATCCGACCAATAATATTGTAAAAGTTATTTCTCCAAATTTATGGCTCTAAAACTCATGATTTTCGGTCACAAGGCAAGTAACATACCCAAAAACAATATACTAAAAGATCAGCTCATTGCGATAAGAATTGAGAGAGCTATGCCTTGTCAAAATTCATTTTAAAATCTCGTATTAGCACATCAACAACCTATTTGTGGAGCATTTTTGAGCTAGAATGAGTTTGAATTTCGAATTTTCTCCAGTAACGAAAGTTATAGATCTCTGGGTAAGCTTTCCAACAGTGTATGATCTGCCCCATTTGGAGTTCGTATGAGAAAGTTATGCTCAATTTATAGAGGTTGGGTCAAACAATTTGCTAAGAACTAATCATGTATGCATCGAGAATTTACGAAACTCCAATTTCTTGCCAAAACTAGATTGAGACATTATTTTTAGAACTCTCATTTAGACAAGAAAAATAGTGGCTTAATCTTTGAAATTCATTTTTGCACAAAACCTTTAAAACTTGAGTTTTCATGTACACATTTTAATGAATTTAAGCAAATAAAGAGTGAGTTTTTTTTACCTAAATGATAAACTCTTGGATTTGATCTTCCTAGCTTGATTCCTCTAGGAAATAACCTCTCTTCCTCCTTGTTCTTGCTAAATTTTCTAACACTCCATCACAAGAACAAAATTTGTTATTGTTGCATGAAGAGATTTCCTACTAACTTACATATATATATGTTATGTTAGAATCAATTGTGTTCACATATCTCGAGGTCAATCTAATGGTCTTTGTTAGCTCATAATCCACTAACTTCCATCTTGTTGACACAAATTTCCAACTTAAATCTCCTAGGATTCCATTCTAATATGAATCTTGAGGCAAATCTATGGCTTCAATTTTTTTCATCGAACTATAGGCATTTGTAATCAATTGATTCAATTAATTTAACTTAGGCACTTTTATACATATGTAGGCTATTTAAGGTCTTAAATTGGTGTACTACCTCATCCCCTAGTACCCAATTACTCAGTATCTAGTGCACCACCTCTCGGCATGCATCCCGAGGCGCACCAATCCTTGATGTACCCGATTATTATGACTTAGCCTAAAGTTTGATTATCTATTTTATACAATATTTACCCTTGTTCTCGTCATTTTATTTAAGTTAGCATTATAACTAAGTGTACATGTACTACACCTACCCGGTACCCACATCGACACGCTTTACAAGGCATTTACCCCTCACACGATAGCAACGTACATACATGCGATGTTACAATAATATAATGTTTTAAACTTCACATATAAGACCAGAAATTAATTAATTTAAGGTCCCTGCTGGTTAGTGCGCTAATGAGACTCATTAGCGCTCTACCTGCAGATTAGCGCGCTAATTGTTGAACATTGAAGTTCAAGTTTTGTATTGGAAAATAACAAAACCTTTAGTCCCACATAGGAGAAAAAAGGTTTGGTTTCTCACTTAATATATGTTCCAACACACTTCACTATTGTTTAAGTGAGAAGTGGGTTAGAGTGAGTGGACCATGGGGTTTCACTAGGTAATCACCCTATTTAAATAATCTTTGACAATGGCCTTGGGCCTTGGGGCTTTGGTTTGTTCAAGACTTAGCCATTCATATACATAGTTATTATTTTTCATTTTTTTTTTTCGTTTTTGAAATAAAACAAAAGAGCACCAACAGTTGCTAAGTTCGAATTATGAGTTAAATAACTATTAATTAGTGGCACACTAATTAAGACCACTAATTAGATAGTTATGGAAAAACTGTCCACTAATTGGACAGTTACATGTTTATCTATAATAGAATAGTCTTTTGACAGAGTAAATATGGTTTTTTCCGAAATCAAATTTTATGTGATTTTTGTTTACTGAGAGAGAGACGATTTGCAGTTTGAAGGTTCTTTGATTGGTGCTTTGATCAAAGAGCAAACCAGTTGTATCCTGGAGACAGAACTCCTAGTTGAATTCAGCACCGAGTTGGAGGAAATTTTCTGTCTTAGGTCATTGCACCGCAAGCCTCTGTACACTTTGTTTATTAATCTTCTTAATTGTTAAATCAGCATGTTTAGTTGCTAGTGATAACAGTGCCATGTTCAGATTTATGTTTAATATAGATTGTATGTTCTAACAATCTAAGACAGAAAAACCTTCAGTTATTATCTTAATTTCGATTTAATTCTACTTGCTTGTTTATTATTATTGTTTTCTGATTCGAATATACTTGCTGCTTTGTATATTTTAGAATCTGAATCTGAATCTGAATCTGAAATGGCATCATCTCATATTGTTAATGATAAGACAATCTCTACTACTGCATCCAATTCTAAGGATGAGAGGCCTGAAAAGTTTAAGGGACTTGATTTCAAGAGATGGCAACAGAAAAACAATTTTCTCGCTTGACCACTATGAATTTAGCCAATGTCATCAGAGAGGAGGTTCCTAAGACGGATGAGAATCCGATCACCAAGGAAACCATGATGACAATTGAGGCATGGAAAAATTCGACTTCCTTTGCAGGAACTATATTCGAATGATTGATGACACTCTATATGATGTTTATTCGAGTATGAGACTTTGGTTGTTTGGGACTCAAAGAAATATCGAATCGAAGATGCAGGAGCAAAAAGTTCGTGGTTGGCAAATTCTTGAAATATAACATGGTTGACTCAAAGTCAGTGAAGCAAGTTGAATAACTCGCAAGTGTTGATTCATGAGTTACATGCCGAGGTATCGTGAATGAGCATTTTCAAACGGGTTCTATCATTGAGAAGTTACCTCCATCTTGGAATGACTTCAAGGTGTATCTCGAAACATAAGCGCGAGAGATATGTCGATTGAAGATCTGATCTTGAGGCTGCGTGTTGAAGAAGATCACGGGAAAGGAGACAAGATGGAAGGAAGTGACATTGATGCAAAAGCAAACATGGTGGAAGGAAGCAAGTCCAAATTTCAGAAATTCCAGAAGAAGAATTTCAAAAGAGAGGCACCCACCAAACAGTTTGCACCGAAGGGGAAAAATTTTAAGAAAATCCAAGGAAGGCTGGATATGTGGAATGTGGATATAGGGCCCAAGATTGTCGTCACAAGAAAGAACAGAATCATGGCAATTTTGGTTTGAACAACCAAGCAAATGTTGCTGATGTCCAAATTGATGAAATGGACATTGATCTCACTGCTGTTGTGTCTGAAACTAACATGGTCTCGACACTCTGGCTGGTGGATTGACACCTAGGTAACTCGGCATTTGCATTTGCGACGACAAAAGCTTGTTTTCAGAGTTTCTTCCTGCTGATAGTGAAGAAAAGCTTTATATGGGAAATTCATCCTCTTCAATGGTTGAAGGCAAGGGTACCGTTAAGATGAAATTCACTAGCGGGAAAATAGTCACTTTACTCAATGTGTTGTATGTTCCTGAGATCAGGAAGAACCTTGTATCTGGCCCTTTACTTAACAAGAAAGGGTTCAAATTGGTGTTTGAGTCAGACAAGTTTGTTCTCACCAAGGGTGGAATGTATGTAGGTAAGGGATACCTCACAGAGGGTCTCTTTAAGCTCAATATTGTAATTGTTAACTCTACTGGTAATAGAATGATCGTTTCTGCGTATATGGTTGATTCATTTAATTTATGGCATGCTAGATTAGGACATGTGAATAAAAGATCTATTTACAGAATGGTTAAATTAAATTTATTGCCTAAGTTCAACATTGATTTAAATAAAAAATGTGAAATATGCACTGAATCAAAATTTGCTAGGCAAACTTTTAAATCATTCAAGAGAGATCAAATGAATTATTAGGATTGATTTATAGTGATCTTTGTGATTTTAAATCCATTCCTACTAGAGGGGGAAAAAATTATTACATCACCTTTATTGATGATTGTAGTAAATATTGTCAAGTCTATTTGATTAAAAATAAAAATGAGGCCTTAGATATGTTTAAAATATATAAGGCAGAGGTAGAAAATCAATTAGATAAGAAAATTAAGGCATTAAGAACAGATAGAGGCGGAGAATATGAATCCGCTGAATTTGCAGAATTATGTAGCAAATATGGAATTATACATCAAACGACTGCACCCTATACACCTCAACAGAATGGTGTAGCAGAGAGGAAAAATAGAACTCTAAAAAATATGATTAATTCCATGTTAAATGATTCTGGACTTTCTCAGAATTTGTGGGGTGAAGCGCTACTCACTGCAAATCACATTTTGAATAGAGTGTCTTTCAAGAAATTAGATAAATCTCCTTTTGAGATATGGAGAGGCAGAAAACCCACTTACAAAACCTTGAAAGTGTGGGGTTGCTTGCAAAGGTCCAAATTCTCTTACCAAAGAGAACTAAGTTAGGACCTAAAACTGTTGATTGTGTGTTCATTGGTTTTGCTAAGAATAGTGCAGCATATAGATTCTTAGTAGTTAAATCACATATTTCATATATTAGTGAAAATTCTATTATAGAATCTGTTGATGCTGAATTTTTTGAACACATTTTTCCTTTTAAGGAAAACCAAAGTGGTTCGTCGCTTAAAAGAAAAGCTGAAGAGAGCTTAGATGAACCAACTACTTCTAAGGTTCAAGAACAAGAGTTAGAACCTAGAAGAGGAAAAAGAGTTAAGGTCACAAAAAACTTTGGACCTGACTTTGTTAACATGTTAACTGAAAATGACCCACAAACCTATAAAGAAGCTATGTCTTCACCAGACGCTCCATTGTGGATGGAAGCTATCAATAGTGAGATTGAATCCATTTTACAAAATAATATGTGGGAATTGGTTGATCTACCATCAGGTATCAAACCAATTGGATATAAATGGATCTTCAAAAAGAAGCTAAAGGCTGATGGCACTATTGAGAAATACAAGGCACGTTTGGTTGCTAAAGGATATAGACAAAAAGAAGGTTTGGATTACTTCGACACTTATTCTCCTGTTTCAAGAATAACTTCCATTAGGATGTTAATTTCCATAGCGGCTTTATACGACATGGAAATACATCAAATGGATGTTAAAACAAAGATTTTTAAATGGAGAATTAGAAGAAGAAATTTATATGGATCAACTTTGAAGGGTTTGTAGTAAAAGGCCAAGAAAATAAAGTTTGTAGACTTGTTAAGTCTTTGTATGGACTTAAACAAGCTCCAAAACAATGGCATGAGAAATTTGATCATACTATGATGGCAAATGGTTTTAAAATAAATGAATGTGACAAATGTGTGTACATTAAAGAAATGAAGAACTCATTTGTCATAGTATGTCTCTATGTTATGACATGTTAATTATGAGCTCAAGCAAGGATGCCATAATGTCAACAAAGAAGATGTTGAATTCTAGTTTTGACATGAAAGACTTAGGTCTAGCTGATGTAATACTAGGAATTCAAATCAAAAGGAATAACGAAGGTTATATCCTTACACAATCTCATTATGTTGAGAAAATCTTAAAAAGATTCAATCAATTCGATTGCAAACCTGCTCCAACTCCTTTTGATGCTAATTGTCATCTAAAGAAGAACTCTAAAGAGTCGGTTTGTCAATTAGAATATTCTCAAGTTATTGGGAGTTTAATGTACCTGATGAACTCTACTAGACCTGACATTGCTTATGCAGTAAGCAGGTTAAGCAGATACACAAGTAGTCCAAATGATGATCATTGGACGACATTGATAAGAGTTCTAAGGTATCTCAAGTATACCTTGAATTATGGATTGGTTTATACAAAGTATCCACCAGTACTTGAAGGCTATAGTGATGCAAATTGGATTTCTGATAATACAGAAACCAAATCAACTAGTGGATATGTATTTACATTGGGTGGAGCAACAATTTCTTGGAAATCAACAAAACAAACGTGTATAGCACGATCCACCATGGAATCCGAATTCATTGCTCTTGACAAGGCAGCTGAAGAAGATGAATGGCTAAGAAATTTCTTAGAAGATATTCCTTCCTGGCCAAAACCAGTCACAGCAATATGCATACATTGTGATAGTATGGCAGCACAAGCAAGAGCTAAGAACAACATATATAATGGTAAGTCGAGACATATAAGGCGCCGACATAATACTATAAGACAATTACTCACAAGTGGAGTAATTAGTATTGATTATGTTAAGTCTAAGGAAAACATTGCGGATCCTTTGACTAAAGGCTTACCAAGAGATCAAGTGAAGATATTATCGAGGGGAATGGGCTTAAAGCCTATAGAGTAATTCAAGTCTGACGGAAACCTAACCTAGCTGATTGGAGATCTCATGGTCTAGGTTCAATAGGCAAACTGGTTAGACTTGAATTAACAAACAGGACACACAATTACCTGTTCCTATGATGAAGTAAGTGTGTTGATAAGATGTTTAGGGTATGCAATATGCATTTAATGACATAGTAATGTCACCTATATGGTAGTAAATGTGGGGTCGCATTTATGAGAATGAAATTAGGCTAAGTTCTCTAAAGCTATCATGAAACCAGGATCTGTCAGGACCAAAATGAACAAAAACGTATGAACGCATTTGGATTCAAGTCATGAGTAAGACATATTGTCTTGGTTTACTATAAAAGTGAACAGGTTCAAGATAAATAAATACATCAAGCTGTCACAAAGTAAACCCGATATGCTTTACTAAGGTTAGTTCAAGTCTTTACGACACTCTTCCTTATAAGCATGACTTGATCATCTCTCTCTCGTGTATAATTATTATTTTTTGTTTATGATTTGGCAAAGTTAAGACATATGGGGTGTTACAATTTCCAATACAAATGTGGGGTATTGTTGAACATTGAAGTTCAAGTTTTGTATTGGAAAATAACAAAACCTTTAGTCCCACATAGGAGAAAAAAGTTTGGTTTCTCACTTAATATATGTTCCAACACACTTCACTATTGTTTAAGTGAGAAGTGGGTTAGAGTGAGTGGACCATGGGGTTTCACTAGGTAATCACCCTATTTAAATAATCTTTGACAATGGCCTTGGGCCTTGGGGCTTTGGTTTGTTCAAGACTTAGCCATTCATAAACATAGTTATTATTTTTCGTTTTTTTTTTTTATTTTCGTTTTTGAAATAAAACAAAAGAGCACCAACAGTTGTTAAGTTCGAATTAGGAGTTAAATAACTATTAATTAGTGGCACACTAATTAAGACCACTAATTAGATAGTTATGGAAAAACTGTCCACTAATTGGACAGTTACATGTTTATCTATAATAGAAGAGTCTTTTGACAGAGTAAATATGGTTTTTCCGAAATCAAATTTTATGTGATTTTTGTTTACTGAGAGAGAGACGATTTGCAGTTTGAAGGTTCTTTGATTGGTGCTTTGATCAAAGAGCAAACCAGTTGTATCCTGGAGACAGAACTCCTAGTTGAATTCAGCACCGAGTTGGAGGAAATTTTCTGTCTTAGGTCATTGCACTGCAAGCCTCTGGTACACTTTGTTTATTAATCTTCTTAATTGTTAAATCAGCATGTTTAGTTGCTAGTGATAACAGTGCCATGTTCAGATTTATGTTTAATATAGATTGTATGTTCTAACACTAATGATGTCACCTAGCGCGCTAATCAGATTCCTGACAGCTTTTTTTAAAAAATTTACAAAAAAATTCTGAAAAAAAATAAGTATGCTTTCTGCATTTGGTACGCATGCATGAGTATTAAGACCCACTGGTCAATGAATCCCACCAAAGAAATTTACTTGA
This sequence comes from Stephania cephalantha, assembly GCA_039657325.1. Classification (NCBI taxonomy): domain Eukaryota; kingdom Viridiplantae; phylum Streptophyta; class Magnoliopsida; order Ranunculales; family Menispermaceae; genus Stephania; species Stephania cephalantha. The sequence continues at coordinate 12,637,213 of CM077575.1, forward strand.
GCGAGACAAAACAAATTGGAGGGCATTAAGATTGCTATTTTTGATGGTTTATATTTGTACGGAACAATGATCCTAGAAAGAAATATTTGAAGATATTATGTTGTTGAATGTGATCAATCAAAACATCATACAAACACAATTGTCTAATGGTCTCATGTAAGTGATTAGTATTCACATATTTCTGGTGCCAAGTGCACCACAAAATAGACACTAAGACCATCTACCGGATCAGCTAGGTTTTCTCACGATACAACTGAAAGCATTCAATCATAAGACGCATTGAAGAAAAAATTTTGTGCTGAAAACAAATTAAAAGGAAATAACAATATTTCCTCAAACAAAAAAGGAAATAACAATTAGAATCTGCTTTGAAGCCAATTTGGAGTAAGAAAGAATAGCCCTTCATATACGATTCCAAAAAGAAGATAAAATTGTCTAGTAATAGTCTTTACAAGAACTAACAAGTCAAATTGCAAAGTTTAGGGAGTTAGAAAAATAGATGGAACCAAAATTATAATCTTTCTCATGTAGAGACTAAAGAGTAGCGTTAGCTCATCCTTAATGCGTAAGGCAAACATAAGTATTGATACCATGTTAAAGGGCTACATTAAAAACACGTGTTTCTACTTTCGAATAGGTTACATTTGTCATTGTCCATTAGAACTCCTAAGTGAAATCACAGTACCTAAGAGGGAGTTATCTCGCCTTTTAATAACTTTCAATGAACAACAATATATGCTCTATGCAAGCACACTCAACAACTATAAATACAATGCAATGGTGAAGGAGGTAGAAAAGATGGAAAAGAGATACACGATTTATAATGGTTCGATCCAACCGGTCTATATCCACTACATAACCTCACCAGTTAGGATTTTCAAACCCCCACTTATATTAACAATAAGTATTACAACCTAAGCATACAAGCCTAGAACGTCTAATCACAAACTAGGGTTTTGCCTAGCCTCAACTAGGTCTTCCATTGACTTAGATCCCACTAAGTCTTACAACAACCACTTACAACAAATAGATGAATATAATGAAGTTCACTTTACAAAGTAAAGCGGTAATAAGTTCAATTACGACCAAGCCACCTAAAGCCTAACCACTCTAACGCATGCAAGTATGAATATGAATGAGGTATGTAAATAGGTCACTGATTTTACATAAATCTCAAATAAGAAACTGATTAAACCAAATCGATGAGAATAAATCCGATTTCAAATCCGATGAACAAGTAGTTTGATAAAAATCAAGTTTAAGCCCTAACTCTTGTTCAAATCTGTCTTAGGGTTTATAAAATCAATTTTAAGTGCAAAACCCAAGACAAATGTATACAAGAACACAACAAGTGATTTTCACACACCAAGCACAATAAAAGATGTAGTTTAAGCACAAACAAGTTATGAAATCAAACTTTCTTACAACCCCAAATGAGTGTGAGTAAAATTAGTTCTGGAGTAGTTGTTGGAAGCCTTAAAACACCTCAGTTACACCAGTTCGAGGATGATTCGGTTGCCTCAAAAAATTCAAGTGGTTGAGCACAAAAATCAAAGCCTTTTGATGTGAAAACAATGAACACTTGTGAGTTTTCGAGCTTGAGAGGATAAAAGAATGTTCTAAGTGGTTCGTGTTTGGTTTCCTACCCTATTTGATTGTTCGTGACTTTTATTTTGATCTAAGGGCCCAAACTCAATCATTTGATTCAAAATAAAAGCAAAAGTTGTATAACTAGCCTGATCATTAATTGTAGCTCCCTAAAAACCAAAGTAGCGTGGCATCCTTAAGTTGTAACCATGGAGAACAACTTTTGGCCGTTGCATCAAGTCAAACGTTGCATGAAGCAAATGAAATGTTGGTATTTATGTTTTTAAATTATATTTTTTTAGGGAAGTTTTTAAATTATATTTCATTTCTCACCACTTACAAGAATAGTCACCTCTAAAATTGTTTCTATTTAGTTCAAATATTTTTTTCTATTTAGTTCAAATGTACCATTGAGATCGTATATACAAAGTTTTTTATTTGCTAAAGTTATGTTTTTATTATATTAAGGTGTTTCGCTTTTGTTTTTCGTTTTTTTTTTTTTTTTCCTTTTCTTTTGGTCACAGTGAAGCCCCTCAAATATTTATTTACAATGAGTGAGACAAATTTGGAGAGTGGTCTCGAAATGAAGTACTTGTTGTAAAGGGAGAAGATAACAATGTTCAGAATCAGTTAAAATGCACCTATGTTGAAGTATGAACAACCTGTCATCTATGCTTGCCCATTGGTCCTAGGTCAGGTTGCTGGTAATTGCGTCAAACTATCTCGACCGCTTCTATGTCCTTTGATCCCTCATTGTTGCTTATGCCAATGTATTACAAGAATAAGTATCTCACTAGAATGTAAAATTTGTAAAGAGAACACATGTTATTTCTGCTATATTTTGAGTAGAGGAGCTTTAGAGGGGCAACCAAGAGCCTACTTGTAATCTAGTGGCGTTTATTAGAGTTTTGTAAGTGTTTGGTCAGTATTACAGTTTTAAATCTATTTTATTCATGCCAACGGAGGACTCTCCGGCTCCACCGTCCCCGCGCGCCGTCCCTCCCTCCACCGTCCATAGACCATCCTGCGCCGCCACCGTCGCCGCTTCCACCGTCCCTCGACCGTCCCCGCTCCACCAACGCCGCCTTTCACCGTCCCCTCGCCGCCACCAACGCCGCTTTCACCGTCCCCTCGCCGCCATCCCCGCCACCACGTATTTTGTCTCGTCTCTCGCTGTCGTATCTGCCTCCACCGTCGCTGCCTCCACTGTCCCTCGAAGAGCCCTCAAAGGTCACACGCCGAGCCCTCTTGTCTCTGCTCGCCGGTCCCTCGCCGGTCCTTGACTGCCTTCCCGCCGGTATATTATTTTGTTAATTTCATGTTCATATTTGGGATTAATTACAAATTATATTCATTAAATGTGAAGAAGCTATTTACCAAATCCAAAGATGCTTTTGACAAATACTAAACCAAATCCCCTTGAACATCTTCAATTGAATCATTAGAGATGCATTGTCGTGTCTTGAATCATTTGCAATGCATTGTCGTGATAAGGCCATTTGCCTATTTAGCTCATCTAGAAATGAACCCCTTGAACATCTTCAATTGACTTTGAAATCTCTATAAGACATTTATAGCGCTTACATAGCTTTGTTTCCAAACAAAGCTAGTCTAGTGACTTTTTGTTTTTTATTTTTGGAAAAAAACAACAACAACTAGTCTAGTGATCAAACCGTGCCTGCTTCGTAATTGTTCCATTATGGTAATATGTTCGAATTGTTCCATCTAGGTTTTAGAATTGTACTTTTGATATGGTATTGATTGATATGGTATTGATTGATATTGTTGCATTCACTTCATTTGATCATGTTTTATATTCTACATATATAGATTCAATAATGACTGATCGAAGAGTAAGTTTGTTGTGCTATATGAATGGGGACATGGTCGATGGACCATCGTGAATTTCATACACTAAACCGCCCGTTCGACATCTTAGAGCGAACATGGGTTTAGTGGTACGAGGAATTTATGAGTTTTGTCTATAATTCTTTGGAGATAGACAATGAAAAGATGATATCGACCATCACATATCGATATCCAGCGTACATCGGTAGTGGGTACCGCCAACTACGTCCCTCGTGCGAATATATGATGAGGCGAGTCTCAAAGATGTTTGGGAGATTGTGGCGAATTACCACCACCAAAATGCATGGAGTTTTATATCGATTTGAGAACGAGAGATTCGTATAATAGTACAAACCGTAATATGGCGTTAGATTCTCGTGGCCGGACCTAGCACTCAACCAAATATGGAGCAGAGTCATTGTGCATCGCCCTTCATGACCGGAAATCCCGAGATAAACGAGGATCCTTGTTCTGTGATGAGTTGAACACTAGTGAAGACGGAGACTATTGCGGTAGTGACGAAGGTACTAGTGAAGAGAGAGTAGCGATGATGATACAGATGATGAAGGGGTTGATGCACATCATGTTGATGATGCCATGATTCGCTACACATTAAATCGAGTCATTGCCGATGATGGCTCATTATCTTGTCCTCCAATTCCGAAGCGAGCTTGGGAACGATGATTTTTTCGACGAAGAGGTCTGCTGGAATTGATGGTGCGCCGTTGGTGTACGTGAATTTGTCGTACCTTCTCCCCGCATTTATGGAATTGAGTAGTGAGGCATTGCAACCCCTCAATGAGAATGCTATGATCCCTTTAAGGTCTATATGGAATGAGGGAGCAGAATTTCAAAAGGGCATGCGGTTCATGTATAAAGTAGATATCCAAGATGCCGTGAAGTTGTATAGCATAAAAGAACACAAAGCGATTTGTGGTGACTCATTCTACACGTAATGTATGGATTGTTCGATGTAAGAAATATGTAGATGGATGCATTTGGAGGTTGCGTTGTTCGAGAAGAAAATCGCATGGAATGTTTGAGATTAGTAAATATGCAGGGACCACATACATGCATCTACGCCAATTTGTCCAAAGATCATGCGCATTTGGACTCCACCGTTATATGTCGTGAAGTTGAAAATGTGGTGAGAAGAGATCCGTCCATTTCGGTTCAGTCTTTGATCGATGATCAAGGACAAATACGCTTATGACGTTCGTTACAAGAAAGTGTGGTTGGGGAAGAAGAAGGCAATTGCTAAAGTCTATGGAGACTGGGAAGAATCGTATAAAATGTTACCGCGGTGGATGGCTGCTCTTCAAGAAACCAATCCAGGGACACGTGTGGAATGGCGGCATGGGGAGCCTAACGCGAACAATGAGGTTATATTCAAATGGGTTTTTTGGGCATTTGAACCTTCTATTGCAGGCTTCAGACATTGCAGACCAATGATACAGATTGATGGCACATTCTTGTATGGAAAATACAAACACAAACTCCTAATAGCCACTGTTGTTGATAGTAAAAGTCATGTATTTCCTTTAGCATTTGCCATCGTTGATGAGGAAAGTCAACACAACTGGGATGGTTTATGGCTTGCTTGCGACATCACGTGATCGATAGGAATGGTATATGTGTCATTTCTGATCGACACCCCGGATATTGTTGGCTATGAACAATCCGCAAAATGGATGGACTCCTCGAAAGTGGCTCACCACAGATTTTGTCTCCGTCACATTTGCGAAATTTTAACATGAGGTTCGGGAGCAAAGAATTAAAAGATATGGTGTACTTAGTCAAAGGTGCACAACATCAACCCCGAAAATTCAAGGCAATCATGATGACGTAACTTCAAGAAATTAATGCGAATGTATTGCGTGGTTTAATGACCTTGATCGAGCACAAGGACTAACGCATACGACAAAGGATATCGATACGATGGATGACTACCAATCTAGCTTGGTATGGTTTATCGTGTCCATAATTTGGTACCATTGTTTATTTACTACATTTGATTTGTTACGTTCGATGCTTATACACATATGCGTATTTTGTTCCTACCGTAGAATGCTTTAACGGGGTCCTTAAAGGCGCGCGATTCTATCCCATCACCGCATTAGTGCAAGTGACATTTTATCGTGTCTTGAGTTCTTCAACAAAAGGCGAGACGAAATAGGTGCAAATTTTTAGGGGGCTAAGTGTACACAAGTTACGCGTTGAAGAAGTTGTCGATTGGGCAAAGTCTTCAAGGCGGGCACAATGTGACATTAGTGAATCGCGATAATGGTACATTTGAAGTCGCCATCGCGCCACGTGGCCATCATTTGCGAAAGGGTCTAACAAGCAAATAGTTAAATTGCAGGATCGTAGATGCACTTGTATGAAATGGCAAGTGTTATGGAATTCCTTGTTCTCATGTTCAAGCCATCTGCGCCAAGGTGTTGCCATGGATGCTCATCAATACATCGAGGATTACTACAGATTGGTCGTGTACAAATAATGTTATGTCGCGAATTTCCATCCCATTCCGCACGAAGATTATTGGCCAAACGCCAGACTTCCATACTCGTTCCTGGCTGATCCATCTCGAAAGCGAGTTAAAAAAGGTCGCCCTCAACAACGACGTCTCCGCACAGAGATGGATTGGAGAAGCAACCGAAACAAACCACGTCATATGCAAATATGAAACCGAATGGAGAGAGACCCCAACCACGCTGCGATGTAGTTTGTGTAAGCAGGACGGACACAATAGACGCACTTGCTCTCGTCGTCGGCAACAACAACCACCGAGTGCTTCATAGTGTCTCATTCAAGCAATGAACATTTACTTAAGCTATCTATGCCTCTTGTCTGTTGAGGGTCATGATTGTAACTTAAATCTTATATATTTTCATGAGTTCCATTTACTTTATTCATGTTGAACTATCTCCATAGTTTTGTTAACCCTTTCCTACTTATTCATTTTGAGTGTGTTTGATCTTCTTGTGTAAAACCAAGTTTGTGGTGGTTTTATAGTGGTAGGAATTCCAATATAGCCGTTTATGACCGTTCTAGGAATCCAGGAAATAAAAAATTCAAATTTCAAGCTTGATTTCCAAAAGTCAGAAATTGCAGGCAGAGAGCAATTAGCGCGCTAATACTGTGGATTAGCGCGCTAACACTACTCTTAGCGCGCTAATGACAGTATTAGCGCGCTAACTGCAGGGACCTCAGAATTTTTTTTTGTCCCTTTCTGTTAGCGACTTAAAATTGTCCGGGACCTAACCAACCCTTATATAACATGTTATACATGTTTATTATGAGTCATTAACCTTATTTGGGTGGCCCGGATAATTTTATAAACCCCGAAAACGGAAATTCAAAGTTTAACAACTTATTAGGGGCTTTCCCGCAAATTTTCGCTTTTCTTTTTAAATACATTTCAAAAACGAGTTTTCCTTTTTCAAAAACATTTATAATGATCTTCTAATATGTAAATGACCATTCACACATAATTGATGTATGCACGAACTAATGCATTTGGCTTGCGTGAAAGAATTTGTTTACCTTACATTGATTTTACAAATTGCGGTTTGACTTTTCATGTTCCTTAATTTGTAATGATGTCCCCTTGAAGCGCGATATGGAGCCCGGGCCTATAGATGATTCGCTTTTGAGTTCGCAAGCTCTCCATAGATCTACCCGAGTATGGCACGGACCGGTATGACTTCTTGCCGATTTGCACTACACCGCTATATCAACGTCTATATATTCTAAACAATGTACCTTATAACTCGTATTTTCATAGGAGCCTGGTATATTGACTATCGACGAATTCTACCGCACTACATCGGTTGGTCCAACTGATGAACGAATCGTCGAGCATCTCCACGCATCCGCTTTACGGACTCGCGCGAGTAGGTTTCATATCAATTGATTGGCATCTAATCACCGCTCTTGTAGAGAGTGGAGACCGAAACTCACACGTTCCATTTTCCCGTTGGCGAGATGACTATTACCCTTCAAGATGTACAAATTATCTTAGTAGGTTGCCCGTGGATGGATTCCCTATCACCGGTCGTGTTGAGCAAGATTACAATGCCTTATGCTTGACACAACTAGGATTTCCATTCCCGAAAATAACAGACCTGGTGGTCGATTCAAATTCGCCAACCGTCACGATGGTTTCCAAACCTTCCACAGATGCCGATGATGAGGACGTGCAACGCTACGCAAGAGCGTACATCCTACAACTTCTTGGCGGAACTTTATTTGCCGACAAGTCTAACAACCTCGTGCACATCACGTATTTGCAATTTTTGGAAGACTTTCAAAGCAAGGACAAGATAAGCTTGGGGTAGTGCAACTCTTGCTCACCTATATAGACAGCTTATGTCTTGCAAATGACATTGATGGAGCAGAGATAGCAGACCTGGCCATTTTATTGCAATTGTGGGCATGGGATAGGTTGCCTTTTCTCGCACCAATTATGGGAAACCACATTAGAGATGACATGATAGACAATGAAGAATTATTTCCACCTCCTCCATTTGGTCATAGGTAATGATTATTTTTAAACATTACAATTTCAATTTGAGTATATGTACAACCTATTTTTCATGTATGCTCTGCTTTGTTTGTTTCATTTGGAAAGGTGGAGGCATGCGTTGGAGACCACAGAACATCGATGCACGTGCCGACGAAATACGAGAAATGATTGACATGCAAGGACCTAGATGAAGTAATAAATATACTTAATCATTCTCTCCAACAAGCACTTATGTCGACATCTTGTTGATGACACCGTTTTATTCAATTAATGTTATTTTCCATGCTACAGGTTGTTTGGGAACCGTATCCGAAACATTGATAAGTGACCTCGCCAAAGATATTGTAGCAAAGGTGGTCGAGCAATTTGGCGAACGAGGGCACCTTTGCTTTTCTTCTCGCGTTGTCGAACCGTACAATCCGGATAGAGTAATGCGACAATTCGGTATGAAACAAAGGATACCTAATTTACATAGCACAAGTATGGAACTACATAAGATTGACTTGAGAGGAAAACAGAAAGGATTGGAGTGCGTAACATAGTGCTTATGTTTGCTTATGGAACGAACGTGCTTCCAACTTAGCAATCGATGAAATATTAGACGAGCCTTTGACTTTTACGACCCGTATATGCAATGGTATCGTCGCATTACACGTCGATTCATGTCTCGTCGTGGAGCTATTGCGAGGCATTGGTAAGTGCAATTTCATTTTTTCCTCCATGAAGTTTCATATTGTTGTTTTCATTTTACTTTCACATACAAGTTCTTACATAGTTTATATGTAGGCACATGGAATGACATCGATCCATCGCTGACATTGGGTGATGACGTGTCGATTGCACGCATTAGAGATGTAGCCGCATCGACTTTGATCATAAAGATTTGAGCAGCATTATCGCATGCATAATGTGCCCACATCATTTGAAGCCTCTCATCATACATCTCACGATGATACGCGTTCGAGGCATGGCACTCCAAAGTATACGTCTTCGCACCTCTCAATGAGCGTGACACTCCACATACTCCATCCGTTCCTCCCTACATGGCATTCGAGCCGCGAAGTCGTTCCATCTTCGCGCCATTTCAATACAACTCCAATAATGATGAATTTCTCCGAGAGTACAAGTACACATGAAGGTGGAATACGTGATATCGATGATATTCGGAGAGAGAAGATGCTCAAAATCCTAGTGATATGGGCCGCCGAATGTCCCATTAGCGTTGAATCGTAATGTTCGAGTTGTAAAGAGAACACGTTGTGGACCGGAAGTCATTATTTGGGGTCTGAGTAGGACTCAGTGTAACAATAACAAGACTTCTTTTATTATTGCTTTGTACTCAATCATTTTGCAATTTTATGTATGTATGTCATGTTTGGATGTATGTATGTACTCATGCTTGTTTTAGTACTTCTATTTTGATGAATTGTTTTTTTTTCCTTTGTTGCATTCTTTGAAATAACTTTTTTTTTCCTTCGGTTTAAACACTCCAAACTTATTTTTCCAATTAACATTTCATTAATTGTTTAGTTATTAACTTGGCCTTTGATTTTTATGATGTTAAGTCATTTTAAATAGCCATTATCATTCTTTGAATGGATTATGTCCAACTCTTTCTAGTTTTCTCGGTGTATAGAGAGAGGCCTATTTCGTGCTCTTTTTTACCCTCGTAGTACAAGTCGTGACTTGCGCTCACGACTTCCATTAGATGGAAGTCGTGACTGGAAGTCACGACTTCCACTGGGGAAAACGTGAGTGGAAATCACGACTTCCTTTAAAACGTGATTTCCACTCACGTTTTCCCCACACCCAAATACTCGCTCAAGTCCCATGTGGCATCCTACGTGGCACTAAGTGTGTTATATTGGGAATTATTTAAGCGGATGTGTTTTTTTGGGAATTTTTTCTCTAAATTCTATTAATCGTGCAAAAACTCCTAATTTTTTCACAATTTTTAGGATTTGTGGAAAAAAAAAAAAAAAATTGTTTTCTTGTGGGTTCTCTTTTTTTTTTTTTGTTAGGCAATATCAGTGGCGGAACAAGAAAATCTTGTTAGGGGGGCGAACTTTAACCTTAGATAAGGAGCGTGTGTTGACCATAGGGGCCAGAAATGACGAATACGTAGGGATACTATAGGGGGTCCCGAGGGTTATGGGCCGCCTTTGGGCAGTACATTTGGCAGTAGTATGTATTAAAACTATTCCCTTTGATAATCAAGGGTGTCTGAATTTTTAGTTTGTTTTTTCTTGTCTAGCCTTCTCCCTGCTTGACTTTGATTTGATCCATTCCATGAGAATTGGTTGGCATTCAATCAACTTATTTTGAAGGCCGCTAAGGGCACCCCACCTTTTCATGAAGGCACCCAACTTATTTGTAAAAATTCCAGCAAAAATGGAAAAGACCATTTTGCCCCTGTATATATAATGATTCAAACCCCGCAAACCATTTTGACAAAGAAAAAGGGCACCCCACCACCAAGCTTGAACCACAAAGCCACATTGCGTTTGGCGAGCGTTGATCGATTCTTGCGGATTGACATCATCCGACAGCGAGGTAACAATGTTTGACAACCATATGATGGTTTTTTAGAACTGTTTAGTTGTGTAAAAACTGTGAAAATGATGATTTGTTTGTCAACGTAGGGTTTGGTAATTTCTTCAAATCCGAACTTGTTTCCACTATATAATGGAGGATTGTACTGCTTCGGTGCAAGAGGAGGTCGTACTTGAGGTAATTTTGCAAATTTATTGTGTTTTTTTTGCGGTTATCCGAAGTTTCGTCAATGCAGGTGCGCGATTGTTTCGGCCTCGCAGACCGAGATGTATAGTAATGTCTCGGTCATAGAGGACCGAGATGTTTCACGCAGTCACGGTATGGTACGACCGAGAGAGTCTTGAGTAACTCTCGGTCGTACGTGAGCGAGACTCGAATAAAGTATCGGACTGTACAACCGAGAACTTGTTTTTTGGGGTGTTATGGTGATTGTGCTTTGTACATTTTGGTTGATTATAATGTTACACTTGTTTGTATTGCAGGGTAATGCCGTATCTAGTAATTTTCCAGACTACAAGGACACTTTTACACCTTGTAAGTCATTCCCCTCTCGAGAAGCGACTATTTCATGGCTTCAAATGATTAGTGGTGAGAACAAGTTTGTGTTAGTAACGAAGCGCTCGGATGCCGGGGCATTAAGCGCAGGGGAAGGGTGAAACTTGCATGTGAGAGGTCTTGGACATATAGGGGACTGGCTCAGAGAGTAGGGAAGGGGAAAGCGGCCAAAATTTTAAAGAAATCAAGAAATGATGAAAAGGCGAGGACTCCAACTGGTACGAAGAAATGTGGATGCCCTTTCCTTATTAACGTAAAGGAAAATGCTGACTCCTTATGGTATGGTCACTGTTATATGTGGGAGGCACAATCACGACACCGCAGGAAGATTGGATAAGGGGAGCGGGGAAGTTGAGGATGCGGGTGGGAGGACCGAAATTCAGCGGCTCGGGAGATTAGTCCAATTTCGTCTTTTGTGGAGTGCGAGCGGGAAGTTGAGGATGCGGGTGGGAGGACACCGGGTCTCCAATCGGAGGCAAGGCGATGTCGAAGAGAAAACAAGTTGAGTCCTCCCACTCCACAAAAGAGGCCTCCACTTCTAGGCGAGAAGAAATGCAAGGTTGTTCCACAAATGCGTCGTGCCGGTCCGACGCACGCAAAGTGGATCTAACATGGCTTATGGTCATTGCTTAGAACCGGATTGGTTGCCACATGTTGAGGGCATTATCGATGTGGTTTCCGATGGAAATTGTGGATATCGGTGTATAGCCTCGGGCTTCGACTTGCCGATGTAGACGGGTGGAGGATTGTGCGTAGAAGGATGTACGATGAGATTATCGGGTATGAAGACCTTTGGCGGGAAGTGCTTGGCTCGAGTTTCGAGACCGTCAAGAATGCGGTGCATTGCCCGAGAGAAGCAAGTGGGGGCATCTTTCAAAGAATGGTTGACACTTCCAGGACATGGGATTGTTAGTATCCACCGCATTCAATGTCATTCTCGTCAACCTCTCGCATGGGAGTGCCTCCACATTCTTACATCTACGTAGTGCTCCACCGTCGTCGTTGCACAACAGACTTATCATTGCAATGACAAATGAAAGAATATCCATTGGGTTAGGGTAAGTTCTATGATTTTTTGTGAATTGTTTTGTTTCCCCTTAATCGGGTTTGTGACAATATCTTCTATGTTCTACTGTTCACTTTGACAGTGAAGTTGCGTGTGAATGCACCGTTGCCATCCTTATATCCATCGTGGGATCGGTACGTTGAGGACTGCGCCAAAGGTTGGCGAGATGGATTCGTATTTCGAGACATCGCGCCCATTGCAACTGCTGATGAAGCCACCATACCTGTTGTAGATTTAGATACACCGTAGTGTAAAGCTTGTACCTAGAAACCTTGATGGCTAAACATTTAGAAATTTTGCCAGCTACTTCGAATGGAAATTGTGGATATACAAATGTTGTGATGTATTTTGATTGTTGTTTACTTATGGATGGACACTTGTAGAGTCAGTTTGAATGTTATGGAGATTTATAATTAATTAAGTTTCGGTGCAAATTGTCGTGCTGGATTTTCAATATTGTATAGTTAGTTTGACATACCACAAAAGAAATTTACAAAAAGTAATGTTCAAATTCATCCATTTTTGATGTCTCGGTCAAGCAGGTTCGTGAAACAACCCATATTTTCGGTCACCCATGACCGACAAGGAGTCCAATATATCGGCAGTGTACAACCGAGTCCAATAGCAAGTTCTCGGTTGTACACCACCGAGATGGATTGATCATTTCAATTCGCCTTACTCTCGTCCTATGACGACCGATCCTACTGAGACCCTCTCGGAAGTGTATAACCGAGAGTAGGAGGAAATTCTCAGTTGTACACCACCGACGCCACATTACCTATCGCTAATCGTAGCTCTCGTCATGTCGCGGCCGAGATAACTGAAGTATTCTCGGCCACGCGTAACCGAGACGCTGTTAACTCTTCCGGTCTTCGTGGCCGAGACAAAGAGTTCCCAAACATATTAGCTTATGTCTCGGCCAAGCATGGCCGGACAGTTGACACAGTCTCTGGCCTGTGTGGCGAGAACCACGTTTTCCCAATTTTTTACAATTGAACAAACCGCCACACACACATTACTACTACTCTACCAAATGTAACTTAATTCGACGATCTTCAACCGAGCCCTAATTTGAAGACGAAATCGGCTCACACCACCGACCCTACAAACTGCAGAAAACTCGTACAACAAAGGAGAAACACACGGCGAGGGACGGAGAACACGATTTCGGGGATTCCTCTCACGTGGTCGGTTCAAAAAAATGGATTCTTCCACAAGATTTCGGTGAAGGTGGTGGTGGGGGTGGTGGGGTGCGAGAGTTTTTGCACGAGGGTATTTTGGGTATTTCGGATCTAATTTTTGGGTGCCCCGGTAAATTGGTTTGTGCCCACATTAACTGGGTGCCTTCATGAAAAGGTGGGGTGCCCTTAGCGGCCCTCCTTATTTTTAGTTGGATAGCAAGATGTTATTATGAAGCAGTTGCATCCGTCATCTGTTTTACTTTTTATTTAAATTATCATAGCATGATCAGACTATTTATATTTCTAACTTTTGTTTATAAAAGACAGAATTACATTTTCATTTTTTTTAGTTGTTAAAGTTCAATCATGTATTTGGCCAAGTTGGTGGAACGGCCTCATAAAAGAAAGTTGGTGGAAATTTAGGTAACACATTCATGAAATTAGAGTGTAGCAATGCCTTAAAACCCTTTCATCAGTGAATAATGTAATTCTGAGTTTCTTCTGTTCAATTTTTTGATGATATCTTTATCATAGACATCGAGAATCTTTTTTTTTTTTTTGTATATCCTTGGGTGTGCAAACCTTTTTTAACCTATCTTTAGTTTGGTTCAACTATTCATACCGGAGTTAGTCAGGGCCTCAGGCCCAGTATGTTAACTTTGGAAAAAAAACTAAAGAAGAAATTAAGAGTATATACTGTAGCTGATTGTAGTTTGTCAATAACTTAATATGTTCTATTTTATAATTTTTCTATTGATCATTGTGACAATTACTACTTTAGACCGAACTAAGTGGAATGGTCTGGCCAAAACATCTCTGGTGAGATGGATGAGACATCACTTGCCAAAAGATAAAGTTTGGAGAGGTTGTGATTTCGACTCATGCTTTGAAGTTAAAAAAAAAAGTGGAAAGGTATGATTTGTATATCGGACCCCAACTAATTTGCGCTTCTGCTTGTTGTTTGGCATTGTGGCTACTAGCCCTTCTACAACTCATGGATTTTGAGAGAACATTTTTAGAGATGGAATATGCTTCCATCACTTCTGGGATGATGCATGTTCCTGGTGAATAATTTGCTTTGTATTAACCCAAATTCGTACTACAATCTTTGTTTGTTTGTACACACATCTCAATTCTCAATGCAAGATTTAAGGCCTCAGCAACAAATATTGTATTTCGTTCCATATTATCTGTTACATTTTGACTTTTGCACAAGAATTAAGGTGATGATTAATTACATTAAAATTTTATAACAAGACTAAATTACCCTTTCATAAGTGACTTTATTTATTATATGTACTGTCTTAAAAAAAGTGATTGATGATGTTATTAACTAAATAGAATAGGATTAGAATTGAAAATGAAACATTTAATGATTTCTTAATTTCATAATGTGACACGTTGTGGAAAAAAAGTGCAAAATGTGACAGCATGCATGCATGTATCAAGTAAAAGAATGTCTCTTGAAAAAATAAAATAAAATGTCACCAAACATAAATATTCCTGCTAGTTCCAAAAAAAAAAAAAAAAAAAAAAAAAAAAAAAAAAAAAAAAAAAAAAAAAACATTGTCTTTGTTGTGGAATATGGATGACCATGCATGTACACCAACATATTGTGTAGTCATATAACTTGTATTTCTCACTTAATAGTACCTCCACTTGTCTATGTATTGTAATGTAACTTGTAATCCTCTCCAATGTACACCAACTATTTCATGTATTGTCTATGTTGTTTGTGATGTGTTGTATGACTTGTGGTGTATGTATAACTTGTACACATTGTATAAGTACAATTATCATCATCACCAAATGACCTATATAAAGGGTGTCAACCCCATTGTAATTCACACACCAAGTTGAATGAAAACATCTCATTCCAACTATCTCATTTCTTCTCTTCTCCTTTGTAGTAGTAGTTTATAGTAGTGAAAGTTCTTAGTCTTCTATTTTCCTTCTCTAGTTCTTAGCAAGTTCCAACTCAATTCACAACACGTTATCAGCACGAAGTTGCTCTACAAGAGGAGGTCTTGAAGATCAAGAAGCTTTTCAAAGATATAAAGCTAAGAAGGTATAATTTTTATTAATTTAAATAAGTTCAATTTATTTCCATGTTGTCATGATTAATTTCTTTTTTGTTACATGCATATTTAATTATGTAAATGTACTTTATTCATACATTATACATTGTAACGTCACCGACTACGAAAGTATGCGCTGTAGCTGCGTCTTGTACGATCTTCTACATCAGAAATCAAAAGTCAATGTGTGACATATAGTTTTGCTCTTAAAACTACAAACGATTAGTTATTGTTCTATTCTTGATTTCGTAATACAAATAATGCTATAAGTTTGAGTTGATAGTGGGTAAGCCTTGTCCCCGGTAAAGCTAAACATTGAAAGGGAGACGGGTTATCCCGTTCGAGGAAGCATGGTATTAAGTACCCAACCTGGAGGTTGTCCCACCAACTCATACGAATAGTACATTTTGTTTATTAATGAATCAAGTTATGAATATATATTTAATCATATGTTATGTTTTTACATAAAAAGAGAAAAACTATTATATATTAAATTTATTTTCAAAATATTATTCAACCATAGTTGAACTTGTTGCCTTATTATATTACCGACAAGAATTACTTGTCATGACAATTAGATACTACAATTTGTAAATGAAGCATATATGCAAAACTTTGTGTTATACACAATCATTCGCCAATTTCTCTTTAGATATCTAAAAATCGAATATTTCACTTTATATATATTTTCACCTTATGGAGTTATATATATACATACCAAAAGGGTAATGCTCCAAAAGCTCAAAATGAGCGTCTGAGTCTTATGCTACAAAATTTAATCAGTCAAATATTAATTATAATTCCACAATTTTAATTACCTCTATGTTGAAGCTATGTGGAAATATGACTAATGAGACAATAAAAATAAGGTCACGTGGCCCGCCTCGACTTATTGCTGCAACAAATATCGAGTGCGCATGTCAATCCAATAAATATTAAGGATTGATTTCTTGTCTCATGGTAGTTTGAGTAAAATAATGAGATATTATAAATATAATATCGATCCCGTCCAATTAGTTCAGCTTCAAATTAATAAGCATATGTTGCATATAATGATCATTATCGCAATAATAAATTTATGGACGCGGAAAAGGTGAAAATATCAGGTAAAGGTCGTATTGGCAATTCTACCAAAAATTGGAATAAAAGTGGTGCAGCACTACAAAGGGCAAATAATTATTGACAATAAGCGCCCATAATTGTGACATTTTTTTGGTCATATATGAAAGGCTATTTTGCCTAAATATTGTCATATATATACCCGAGTATTTTTGTGACCTTTACCATGCCTTCAAAATCAAAGGCAAAATATTATGAATTTTATCATTGAAAATGGCTCGATAAAACAGGCACATCGAGATGTGTTTAAATCGTGACCTAAATATGGGCGATGAGTTTATGTCTTGTGTATCATGCTACATGCATGTACATGATAATATAAAAGTGAATATTTCTCGAATTCGAACTTAGCGGAACGTTCAGGCAATATCTGAGACAACAATTTTATTGTTAATGTCTTGTTCAGAAGAAGTCTACTCAGAATAATAGAAAATTTATCTATATGAATATGATTTAATCTGAGTATAATATTCCCGGCTTTAACTTCTGTAATATATAAGACACATTAAAACGAATGCCGTCATAAATCAAATGACATTCATAATATGGAAAGATCTATTTGATTATCCATAATCATCGATAATGCGAAAAATATCGTAAATTCGCATGGACATCCTTTATCGAACTGATTTTTTTATCAGCTGGAGATTATCTCAAGGCAAATCAATAGGAGACGTATATTGATTTAACTCTCCATTAATTATATTATAAGATGCCTTGGATCCCTAATAGGGAAATTATTTATAGCAAGTTTTGCTAATTGTCACTTTGATGAAGTAATTTTCCCACCATTAAGGGTATATATAAGCCAATTCAAAAGGAATAGCGTGAAATTGCTTGAAACACATCAAATTGCATTAAATTTGTTGTATTATGATCCATGTATAAATTAATATGAACTCAAAGTTCAAAGGATCATTCAGTAGCAACAAGTTATAAATCAATTACTTGATTCAAGTACTATACATAAAAGAGTGACAATCATATGCTTCAGCATTAAATGGTTCATATAGAAAACGATGTCCATGTGCAACAAAATGCACAAGATGTCTCACCCATGTGAATATGAGGGGGAGAATCAAAATGAGTTATTGGTTAATGTATTGCACTATTTTTCCCTTTGCTATGGTTTTATCCCACTGAGTTTTCTTTGCAAAGGTTTTTAATGAGGCAATTCTAACAATATTAAAACTCTTTATCTAGATTGATTAGTGTATTACACTCTTTTCCTTTCGCTATGGTTTTATCCCACTGGGTTTTCCTAGCAAAGTTTTTAATGAGACAATCATAACATTATTATGCTCCGTATAAAAAATTTATGAGAGCAATGTACTTTTTTCATATACTAGATTTTTTCCCTACAGGGTTTTTCTAGTAAAGGTTTTAATGAGGCATATATATTCTCTCGAAGTGTATCAATGTGTTGCACTCTTTTCCTTAGCTATGGTTTTATCCCAATGAGTTTTCCTAGCAAGGTTTTTAATGAGGCAATCAATAATATTATACTACAAATCAAGATTGACGAGAACATTGTATTCTTTTTCCTATACTAGATTTTTTTCTCACAGGGTTTTTCTAGTACATGTTTTAACGAGGCACAATCTCTAAGCAAGTGTCATCCAAGGGGGAGTGTTATGGAATATGGATGACCATGCATGTACACCAACATATTGTGTAGTCATATAACTTGTATTTCTCACTTAATAGTACCTCCACTTGTCTATGTATTGTCATGTAACTTGTAATCCTCTCCAATGTACACCAACTATTCCATGTATTGTCTATGTTGCTTGTGATGTGTTGTATGACTTGTGGTGTATATATAACTTGTACACATTGTATAAGTACAATTATTATCATCACCAAATGGCCTATATAAAGGGCGCCAACCCCATTGTAATTCACACACCAAGTTGAATGAAAACATCTCATTCCAAATATCTCATTTCTTCTCTTCTCCTTTGTAGTAGTAGTTTATAGTAGTGGAAGTTCTTAGTCTTCTATTTTCCTTCTCTAGTTCTTAGCAAGTTTTAACTCAATTTACAACAGTCTTATTATTTTGCGCTTCTCCCAGTTGGGTGCCCAAAAACTCGTTTACTTTCCTCAATCACTCACTGAAATGACGAAACCACCCTTCTCACGAAACCACCCTTCTCTCATTACCACAAAAAAGACCAGCAAAATATAAGTGGGCATTATGGTAATTCTAACCACAAGAAGGAACGAACCAAAGAGGAGAGGTTTGTTTGGATTGGCTATAAACGAGTGAGAATTGGTGTTGGAGCAGAGGCGATAAAAAGTGGTTCTCGTTTTGAATTGCTCGCGCGACGCCACTCGGTTCGAGCTAAAGGTCAGTATAGTTGCCTTGATTCATCAACAAATTGGCGAGGGTTTCGATTCATCTTCATTTACTGTGATACGTAGAAGTTCGATTTCAATTTTTGGGGGTGTTCAGATTCCCTTATTGTGCGCCTTGGATGGATCTCAGTCCAAGGTTGAGTGTTTGAGATGTGTGGATCGAAATAATAGTTTCACATCGGTTAAGTAAAACTTCATAATGAAATATATATAAATGAGGATCGCCCCTCAATTAGTACCGACGCCTTTTGAGTTAAAACCCCATACCTGAAGGTGGTTAAGTTGGGGATAGTATCGGTACTGGCAGAGGTCCATGTGTGCAAGCAGGCCCAACATAAAAAAAATGACATTGAATTCTAACAACATAGATTGTAATAAAGAATTTACTTTTTGTTCAAAATAAAAAATCATACGAAACCAAAACCATTGGAGCTACCAAATGGTTGGTGAATACATAAATTACTTTAGTTAGTTTGTTTATTAAAAAAAAAAAAATGGAGATTTTGTTTCAAGGTTTGTAAAAGAGCTTATATGATTCACATATAAATTGACAATTTACAAAGATCATTGTAATTCGGATATAAATTGACTGTAGTTGTAGAATAACAAACTTATATATTTGAACAAGCTCCTCGAACTGTTAGAACTTGTAAATTAATCTTGTTTCTTGTCTTATGTACTTCCAAGGCTATTTAGATTGGTGGGTTAGTCATTGCTTAGGTGATGCGTCGACCACAGTTAAATTATATATGTTAGTTATCTTATGCTGAGTTTTCTTATTTCACAGAATATTCTTGTTTCTATTCATTGTTCATATATGGTTCGAATGCTTTCTTGATGGGTTATTATCTTGACCATAAAACATTTTAGGCTACTGTATTTTTACTCTGATTATCTCTCTTTTATAAGAACTTTTATCCTCTGTAACAATATAAAATTAGTTGGAGTCGGCTACATGGATCAAACTCTTTTACTCCTATCAATTTAATGCGCTTGATGCCAGAGTGCTTTCAAATCCTTTGAATCCTTCCTAGTCAATCCTTCCTAGCCGTACTTTGGCTGTTTCCGAACCACCGCAACCGCCTTATTCCTCTGTAAATAAAACGAACATACAATTCGACCTTTTCACGGTCAGCTTGTCGTTTTGATTCTTTGGGCACTATTTGGTGATGAGAGATGTGTGTGATTATGAAATAAGGAGATGACAATGATTGAGGAAATTTTTTTTACTATGAAAGTTGAGTTCTCGATTTTAAATATTGGGAGAGACTTGGCTTTTATTAGAAAGTGGAGTCTATGTCTAGTTGTATTTTGCGGGTTTCTGTGTTTGGCTTTCCGTTTTGTGGATTTATAGTTGTGGCTATATTGTAAAGGCTTAGTTTATATGCAAGATTGCCAGAACGGGGAGTTCTTTTCATTAATTTTTAGAGTAATAAAAATTTAAAAGACATTATTGAAGTACGTTCTTTTATCATATTTCTTTTTGTACGCTATCCAAAGCTTGTTGCTGTTGAAAATTTCATAGTTTTTTTTTTTATTTGGAGGTAGGAGTCTAATGGAGTTTGCTATGGCGTGCCGACAATACTTGCCGATATCAAGATCCACATTGCTTGAATTTGCATCTTTCTTCTTAGTTATTGTCAAAATAATTAGCTAGTATTTATCTCAAGTACTATGATACTATCTTTGGTTAACCACTTTCATCTTTAGGTTCCAAACAAATGGGATGATTTACCAATCAAGTAGGTAGCTAACTAGCTTGGTATGTGCCACTTGTGTAAGAGGTTGGGGATTCGAGTCTCAGTGGGAAAAGGTTGTGATGTCTTTCTTATCAAAAAGAAAAAAATGGGATGAGTTTGGAGAATTTTAATTTTGTAGATATTGAATTTCTTGTACTTCCTTTCAAACTTTCAAGCAAAGAATATATGAATTGAGGAAGCCTGAGAAATCAAAGGTCTAGGTTGCTTTTCTCCGATTGATTTCTTTACAAAGTATTTTTAAATTCTTGTTTTTGGTGAACTTCTTGGTCTTCGTGGATTGACCCCGTGCTTGCCACTACTGCAGTCCTTGTGGTAATTGGTAATCTACTAGGGATTATATTTTGACGCATTCGACACGCGTCAATCCCGCTTTTTGTTGTCCACCCAAAGGAAAACTATGCAACTTGTAGACATTCAGCGGTGGAATAATGAATGTTTTCAAGGCGGCTAGGCCGTCTTAAGCGTTAAGGGGCACCCACTGCCTGGTCCTTAATTATCTAGGCGATGGACTTGAAAATATTTTTTAAAACTTTTCTTAGAGGTCTGCAATTTTCAAAACTTTTTATTATTTTATTGTTTTATTTGTTTGAAATTGTTGGTTTTTTTATTTCAATATGTGTGGAAAAGTGTGGAGGTGATAATATTTTGATGAGAAATTGTAGGTGAAAAAGTATGCCCCTTACTGTTGAGGAGTCTCTAAATTAGGGAGGTCTAAGTAGATATTTTCTTGTCCGCCTAGGTGGGGTTAAACCGCCTAACACCCCCTCGCCACCTTGAAAACATTGGAACAATCCAAAAAGAATCTTTGCATACACGTTTTAGCACCAGCTCTTCGTTGCACTTGAAGCATGGTTTTTTTTTTTTTTGGGTACAATCTACCCCGTTGTGCGTTCGTTCCCTACAAAAACAACATTCCTTGGTCGTCATCTCTCTATCGCACTACATATAAAGTAAACAACATTAGGAGCTTCGACTAACAAATCGAAGAATAAATGAAACACAATAACAAGGATTCTTACCTTTTGCTTCTTATTTTTCTTCACATTCCCTCCCTCCCGATTCTTCCTCTCTTCTTCTTCTTCACTTTGTTAAAACAACAAAATAGAGATAGCTTGTGGGGGTGAAGAAAACATGTAATGATGCTTTTTGTACTTTGAAGTGATGTTTGTAGTACGACATGGCCAGGGAGTAATGATGATTTGATGGTTAATGATGATTTGATGGTTTGAGCCCATCTTTTTACAAACCTAAACTCCCAACGTTTTTACTAACTCAACCCCACAAAAGATGATGTGGCATCCTCCACATTAGCAGTGTCATGTGAAGTGTCATAAGTAGTGTTATCATAGCTCTATTAGGCCTCTTCTAGTTGGGGAAGTGCACCTCTAAAGAAGTTGCCGCTTCTCGAGAAGTTGGTTGGCAATGTTGAGCCAACTTATCTCTAAATAAATATAGAAAACTCAAACATGCACATTTACATCTACGAAGAAGTATCATTTTTCGAAAAGTTGAAGCAAACTAAGGTTTATTTTTAAGTTTTCTCCACTTTCATAGTCTTGTCGGAGTACTTGTGATGCTTCGCAAAGGAATTGACAAATTGCTCGCTACAAAAAATAGATAGATTTTTCTACCAATTCATCGATTCCACGAATTCCGAATTCAAGAAATACATTTCTAACTTGTGATCAAACACACAAAGTTCAAGAAACCAAAACAAACAAATAGATACTCTCTCACTCAAAACCAAATTTTATTCATCAAATAATTAACCACCAACTGAATTAACATTATGCCTTTCTATTTATAGGCATGTGAGACAACAAAATAACAACTCTTACTATGACACAAAAACCAACTCTAATTGGGACTCCACATGTTACTTAAATAAATCAAATGCTTACACTAACTAATTAATTAAAGTAAAAGACAAACTCTTATCTATGACTTTTAATCTAACACTAATTCTAACAACTTAGACTATAAAGAAAATTAAACTATCTAAGTAGGTCTCGGACTTGCATGCCGTGACAAAAATTTGTATTGGATCTAAATTGTGATTTGCATGCGTGGCATTCCATACATCATCGATCTTCATCAACTTAGGGGTGGAACTAGAAGGGGGCAGGGTGGGCAGTTGGCCTCGGCTCCGGGACCCTCTTGTAATACCCCTGCCCTCGAACACTTCTCTTGCCCCTCGACTCCTCTCCCTCCCCCTTACGCTCGATACACTTCCTATAGACTATAACAACAACAACAACAACAACAACATAGCCTCAGTCCCAAATTAACTGTGGTCGGCTACATGGATCAAACTTTTCCATTGTGCTCGATTAAGTGCAATTGATGGTGAGCTTTTCAAACCATTCAAATCCCTCCTAATTAATGCATCCCATGTTAACTTTGGTCTGCCCTACCTCGTCGAATTTCTACAGTTTCTATTGAGTCAAGTTTTCTAGTTGGGGCATTTGTAGGCCGTCTTTGCGGTGACCAAACCACCGCAACCGCCCTTCCCTAATCTTTGTATCAATTGGTGCTACTCCTACTTATCTTTGAATTTCTATATTTCTTATTCTATCTTTACGAGTTTTACCACACATCCACCTAAGCATCCTCATTTCTGCTACGTTCATTTTATGTAATTGTTGTTGCTTTACCGCCCAACATTCACTTCCATAAAGCATAGCTGGCCTAATTGCGGTCCTATAAAATTTTCCTTTTAACTTAGTAGGAACATTTCGATAACAAATCACCCCTGTTGCACTCCGCCATTTCTTCCATCCAGCTTGAATTCTATGTATGACATCATTCTCAATGTTACCATCATTTTGTATGATTGATCATAGGTATCTAAAGTGGTTTACCTTAGGAACTTCTACTTCCCCTAATTTTACCACTCCGTCATCTCGATGTCTGTGTTTCTAAACTCACAGGTGCATGTATTCGGTTTTCGTCCTACTCAACTTAAAGCCTTTAGATTCTAATGTATTCCTCCGAGTTCTAATTTCCTATTCACTCCATCTTTAGTTTCATCCACTAAGACAATATCATCTGCAAATAACATACACCATGGTATATCCTCTTGAATATGTCTAGTTAGTTCATCTATAACTAAAGTAAATAGATATGGGCTTAAAGCCGATCCTTGATGTAGTCCTATCGTAATAGAAAATTCTTTTGTAGCTCCTCCAAATGTCTTTATACTTGTTACTACTCCATCATACATATCCTTAATAGTGTCTATGTATCTAGAATGCACTTTTTTTTCTTTCTAGAACCCACCAAAGAACATCTCTAGGGACCCTATCATATGCTTTTTCTAAATCTACGAATACCATATGAAGATCTTTTTTCTTTTCTCTATATTTTTCTAACAATCGTCTTACAAGGAAAATTGCCTCCATCGTTGACCTCCCAGGCATGAAACCAAATTGGTTCTCTGATATTGTTATTTCTCTCCTTAGCCTATTGTCAATTATCCTCTCCCAAAGTTTCATAGTGTGACTCATAAGTTTAATTCCCCGATAGTTTGAGCAACTTTGAATGTCTCCTTTGTTTTTGAAGATTGACACAAGCGTGCTTCTTCTCCAATCCATTGGCATCCGTTTTGATTTTAAAATTTTATTGAAAAGTTTTGTTAACCAAGTCAATCCAATTTCGCCTAAGCATTTCCAAACCTCTGGGTATTTCATCTGGGCCACATGCTTTCCCTATTTTTATTCTTTTCAATGCCTCTTTAACTTCTACAATTCTAATATTGCGTGTATAGTTTACATTTCTTTCTTGGTGTGGGTTTTCATCTATTATAGTATCAACTTGACCATCATTAAATAAACTATCGAAGTAACTTCTCCATCTCTCCTAAATATCCTCCTCGCGCGTTAAAACATTTTGATTTTCGTCCTTAATACATCTTACATGACTTAGGTCTTGTTTCTTTTTATCTCTTAATTTGGCTAGCCTATATATATATTTTTTTCGTCATCTCTATTACCTAACCTTGTATATAGATCTTCCATGAAATTTGTTTTAGCTTGACTAACTACTTTTTTAGCTTGTTTTCTAGCTTCTCTATATTGATTGTACACATCTTCATCTTGACACTTAGGTATTTTCCTATACATCTCTCTTTTAGTCTTAATTGCTCGTTGGACATCCTCGTTCCACCACCATGTTTCCTTCTTTGGTGGTCCCAAGCCTTTAGATATACCTAATACGTTTGATCTCACTCTCCTTATGCAACTACTCATTTCTAGCCACATTGTATTAACATCTAAGTCAAGATTCCAAATATTTTCCTTTAGTAGTTTTTCTCTAAACTCTACTTGTTTACTATGTTTTAGGTTCCACCACTTTATTCTAGGGTCGCTAACTCTTTTATTTATATTATGTCGTCGTGTTAGCTTAATATCAAGTACTACTAACTTATGTTGGGTAGTAAGTGCTTCACCAGGTATTACTTTGCGCCTCTAAAATATTTTTCTATCTATTTTTCTTGTTAAAAGAAAATCTATTTGACTCTTGTTATGACCACTACTAAAAGTAATTATATGCGACTCCTCTTCCTAAAACTAGTATTTGCTAAGACAAGATCGTATCTTTGAAGCAAATTCTAAGATTGATTCTCCTTCTTCATTTCTATTACCGTAACCAAAACCTCCATGAACTCTCTCAAACCCATCGTTACTTGCCTCGACATGCCCATTTAAATCTCCTCCAATAAAAACCTTTTCATCTAATGGTATACTTTGCATAAATCCATCCATATCGTCCCAAAACTTGCGTTTGATGCTCTCGCTTAATCCTACTTGTGGTGCATAGGCGCTAAGTATGTTAATTTTTTCGTCTCCAATAATTAATTTAACTAGAATCAATCTATCCCCCATTCTTTTAACCTCTACGACCTTATCCTTATAATCATTATCCACCACAATTCCTACTCCATTGCATTTTCTATCTATACTGGTGTACCACAATTTAAACCTTGTGCTTCCTATTTCTCTACTCTTTTCTCCTACCCATTTTGTCTCTTGGAGGCAAGCAATATTGACTTTCCTTCTAATCATGGTATCTACTAGTTCTATTGACTTCCCCGTAAGTGTTCCTATGTTCCATGTTCCTAAACGAATTTTTTCTCCCCTTTGTATTTGTTTTCCTTTTCTATTTCTATTTTATCTAAAAGATCTAGTGTCCGTATCTATGATTTTGTTTTTGTTTATATTGATTTTGTTTTTGTTCCTATAGACTATAAATGTAATCTAAATAATATATGTGCTTATACAAATGAGTTGCAGTGCATTCGGTGGATAAATTGTCATTTAAAATAATGCAAAAATTATTCAAACAAAAAAAGTAAGTTAATTTCTTTATTATTGAGAAATATTGATTATGAAGTCAATTTTGAGTTGTGGTTATAATGTTATGAAAAAAGACTCAATTATTTAAGGACAAAAATTATATGTAAGTACGAAACACCCTGTGAAAATAAAATTCTTAAAGCTCTTTGCCTCATTTTTATTGTTTAAAGCCTTAAATAATTAAGAAAAAACTTGGGAGGATGAGAAATCATTAAAAAGTCACTTTAATATATATTTTGTTCTTGTTTTACAGAAAACGTATAATTCAACTCTATTTTCATAAAACTTTGCAGTATCTTATTAATTTAGGGCACCTTAATTTATATTGCAAATCTTATAATTATTAGTTTATAATCATATTTAAATTTTTTTAATATAATTTGTTTTTATTTGATGCAATTCTTATTTTATGTGGTCCACCTAAGCCCGATACAAGTCGAGCTTAGCTGGTGAGGAGGCTTAATTCAAACCTTGCTTTCAATAATTCATTTTTTAAGTCAACAACTCCTTTTTAAGTAAAAATACCAAAATATTTTGTGAATTTCATGAGCGCGGCCCGAGCTAGTAAATGCAAATTAACTTAGGCGACCTATGCATTAAATTATCGCATTAAGTGTTCTTGGGTAGGATCGGGTCTATATTGTCTATTTTAGTAAAACTTTGCAGTATCTTATTAATTTAGGGCCCCTTAATTTATATTGCAAATCTTATAATTATTAGTTTATAATCATATTTAAATTTTTTAATATAATTTGTTTTTATTTGATGCAATTCTTATTTTATGTGGTCCACCTAAGCCCGATACAAGTCGAGCTTAGCTGGGGCTATGGAGGCTTAATTCAAACCTTGCTTTCAATAATTCATTTTTTAAGTCAACAACTCCTTTTTAAGTAAAAATACCAAAATATTTTGTGAATTTCATGAGCGCGGCCCGAGCTAGTAGATGCAAATTAACTTAGGCGACCTATGTATTAAATTATCGCATTAAGTGTTCTTGGGTAGGATCGGGTCTATATTGTCTATTTTCGTAAAACTTTGCAGTATCTTATTAATTTAGGGCCCCTTAATTTATATTGCAAATCTTATAATTATTAGTTTATTATCATATTTAAATTTTTTAAAATAATTTGTTTTTATTTGATGCAATTCTTATTTTATGTGGTCCATCTAAGCCCGATACAAGTCGAGCTTAGTTGGGTCTAAGGAGGCTTAATTCAAACCTTGCTTTCAATAATTCATTTTTTAAGTCAACAACTCCTTTTTAAGTAAAAATACCGAAATATTTTGTAAATTTCATGAAGGCGTGTGAGCACACATCTTGAGGTGTATTACATGGCTGGACAACCATTTGGGCCCACTAGGTACCCAAAGTGGGTTACTCTAGCATCTCCCCTTATTTCTCTTGATATCTAACCGTGAGGAATGGTAGGCAGCTTTTGGCCATTTCAATTTGGAAAACAATGGGAAATTTCTAGCCTAAATTGAAATTTAGGGTTTTGTAACCCTAACTCATTCCTTGCTCGAGCTCGATTGGATCTCGACTTAAATTGCATCTCTACTAATACTCGATTCGTCTTGATATCGTTGATTCCACTTGTTCAATTTAGGGTTTGGAATGAAGGGCACTTGTTTGGAAATCGATATTCGTGACGCGATTTCAAGAGTTCAGTTTGCTCCTCAATCCAATAATCTCTTAATCTCTTCTTGGGATTCCGTAAGTTGACAAATTTATTCTTTTTTTGGATATTTTGTCTTCCTAATTTGCTTTATGACCATTGATTGTTTCATTTGCAGACTTTACGATTGTATGATGTGGAAAATGGGCTACTGAGGTTAGATGCTTCCATGGAAGTTGCACTTTTGGGTTGTTGTTTCCAAGATGAAACCACTGCTGTTAGCATTGGTTCCGATTGTTGCGTTAGAAGGTTTGTTGATTTTTAGGACAAAATCCCAATTACTTTTAGTAATCGTTTTCATGAAACATAGATTGCACTTAATCGAGCACAATGGAAAAGTTTGATCCATGTAGCCGACCCCAGTTAATTTGGGACTGAGGCTATGTTGTTGTTGTTGTTGTTGTTTTCATGAAACATAGAATGAAATTACTTGATTTTTTAAATTTAATATGTTGGAGATGTTGAAATTAATCCCACATCGACTAGTTGAAAGAATAAATATGGCTTATAAGTTCGGAGTAGTAACTCCAACTTGCCTTGGCATTTGGGAATACTCTTCCACTTCTAAACTGAAGTCCATACATTAACTAGTCACCACACTCTCGCACTTTGGACCGGGCTGGATATTTAAAAAAAATGTACATGGTACCAAAGCCCATGGTGGTTTAATAGCCTACAAGTTCCAAGACCCTTGTAGAGATCTAACGTAAATGAAGGTATATAAAGCTATACCCATCCTCCAAGTTGATGATGACTACGGTCAAGTCACAACTGGTAGACCAGTTGGACTTGAGGGTGCAATGTTGGAGACGTTGAGATTAATTCCACATTGACTAGTTGAAAGAATAAAAATGGCTTATAATTTTGGAGTAGGAACTCCAACTTTCCTTCATTTTGGAGTACTCGTTCACTTCCAGACTAAAGCCTATACACTAATTAACTAGTCACCGCACTCTCTCACCTTGGATTGAACCTAATATTACAAAAAATTGTACAAGAATTGGGAATTTTTTCTTCTTTAATCTCTTATCATAATTACGTGTATAAGTATCTTTTTGTAATGTGCGAATTTGTTGTGGCTTAGCCTTTAGACTCTTTTCTTTTTCTTGCTTTAATATGGCTTCATTTGGTCTTAGGACATCCATAAAGTAAAGTTAAAAAATAATGAATTTTTCTTGCTTTAATATGGCTTCATTTGGCTTAAAAGATTTCTAAGGACTAGTACATGTTCAGGTAGCAGTTCCCTTGTGCTGCAAAATAGAAGGTGAGCCCCAAGTTGCTCAACCTAATCCCTATTGTGTAAAACTTTGATCACGTGGTGCCCTTTATGTTACATTTTGGAACTTGACAATCCTTGTCTCTAATCTACTGAAACCTGGCAATCCTTGGCTCCGGATCTAGTATGGATGTTTGAATTTTAGGCATTACTTGGCCTTGAATCTAATGTAAATGTTTGGGACCGAATTGCTCCCAACTGTTTCTTCCACCAAGATACTAGTTTCACATTGCAAGAAACTCGAGTGTGCCTTTAATAAACTCGGAGGCCAGATCATGCTACTAGCAACATTTGGAAAAAAAAATAGATCTCATCTTTTCCCATTGAGACCATCAATAGTGTAAAAAGGGTCATTTACTCTTTCAATCTTTTTTTTTTTTTTTTTTTTTTTTTTTTAAATCTAACCCGAGACTAAAAACTAATGCATGATTACATTTCCAAATTTAGTGCCTTAGTCCTTGAGCCTTCAAATGATCCCTGAACATAGGAAAGACTACTAAGAATTGATGGAACATCAACATCTTTTTTTGGATAAATAAGATATTTTGCATTCAATAAAGTAGCTGAAACTAAATGGGCCCAAAGAGTCACAGACAATAAAATAAAGGGAAGAAAGGGCTAGATAGTCAAACAGAAACATAATAACCACAACTCTTGAGGGGTAATCTCTAGATTCCTAATAATATCTTAAGCTGGAAAACATTGGAAAATTCTGTGAGTGCCTAGCCGCTTAGCCTAAGTTAGGTCTTTATACACTTTCCTTACTGCAACACGGACTTCGACCCACTTAGCCTCAACTAGGAGTTTGACTTTCCTAGATGCAAAGGAGTTGATCTTGCATATTCAACAATAGGACTTTACAACAAATTTACAATATAGCTCAAATACCACTTACAACAAGTAACTGGCATATATATTTATATGTCGTGAGCCAAGAATGATGCTAAGTAAAATCAATTGTAAGTGAGAAAATGTGCCTAATGAGATGCCTTGTAAAACCAGTTTATATGGACTCAAATCTCAATATTGAAACCGCTAAAAGAAATATAGATTAAGCTTAAAACGGTTTCAATCAATGGCTATGTGATGCACTATGAAATATTCAAGTTAAAACTCAACTGGTGCAATCAATATGTAGGGTTATAAAAATTGAATTTTAGGCACAAAACTCTCTTAATTATGTTGTCAAAATAACAGAAAAATGAAACCACTAAATTAAATATAGATTAGAAGTAAAAAATAAAAAAAAACAATCAAGTATAGATTAGGCTCAAGTTAGTTTCCATCAATGGCATTGCACTATGTGAAACCCAAGTTTAGGCTCAACTTGTGCAATTCAGTTATAGCCTTCTAGGCTTTAATGGCTAACCCTAATTTAATGTGTTGAACTCAACACAAATCAGTCCCTAGAAAATCGAAAGTAGAAGGTATAGATTAAGCACTAGATATGTGTGAAAAGGAAAGATTTTACAATTCAAAATCTGTGTAGATTAGGATCGATTCTGTAGAACTTTGTTGCATGCTTTGTAAGATAAAAACCAGGCTCCTTTGAATGTCCCGCAACTTGCAAACTTCATTCACAAGTGTAGAAATTCAATTTTTGACTTAAAACATTGAAATAGTTAGGACCTAGCACCTAACTATAGTTTACTTGTTTAAAGCATGGCCTCTTTTGTTCTAATGGATCTAGAGGTGCCTATATATTTGATCATTTCTGACCGTTGCGGAGGATCAATGGTCAAAATTCAAAGTAAATCTCAGATGGTCTAATGAGATTTTGAAACTTTACAAAAGTTAACCAAAAGGAGGAAGCATGCTGCCTCTTTTAGGAAGTATGCTGCCTCCCATAGTAGACATGCTGCCCAAGTCAAAAAATGCCAAAAACTGTTGTTTGGAATTGTTCGAAAACACCTTAGACACGCAAAAAAAATTTGTTTGAAAACACCTTGAAACCAATACTGATCCATTTATAACTCTGTTAAGTACTTGGAACATGCTTAAACACACTCAAAAACAAGTTTTCATAATTCATTAGATTTTAGAAATCATTTTCTTGCAATTGGAAGCTCATTAAAATAATGAAATCCTGATTTTCATCAAAGCTATGAATCTAAGTTTATGGCAACACTTTCATGAATCCAATCATAAATGTCTCTCATGAAAAATATAACCTATGGCTTGTGATTAGTTTTTTGTGTACCTTACAAGACCGACCCAGGACTTTACCCAAGGCTTTTTTTTTTTGCTCTTCCATTCAGTCTTGATCTTGATCTTGTTCTCCTCTTGATGAGTAATCTTTTGAATCATGAAGCTTTACATACTCCCAACAGTCCATCGGTAAATATAATTAACTAGATGAGTTGCTTGCCACTATAGCACTTGAACAAACTCATCAATCCATAGACACATTGTTTGTTTGCATCAGAACCCAAAGATGACTCTAAATGTCAAGCCATTTAGTTTGGGGAAGATGAGATTTAATAGGCCATTCACCATTGGCACAGCTTATAGGTTCTGAAAATTTTCCAATTCCTTAGCTTTGTGTAATTCGTTAAAGTTGGATATGCGGAACAAATATATTTCTGTGGACTTTGGTGTGTTCCCTTCCTTGGTATCCCTGCTATTGCTAGAAAGCCTACCTCTGCTCTTTATCTCCTTTGCAAATTTTAACAATCACTTGACCCTTATTTGTGAACAATAATCCCACTTATTAATAAAGTAAGAAAGTATAGAATAGGTTATAAGTTTGGATTGGAATCACCAACTTGCCTAGACATTTTTGGTCAAGCCTCCTCTCTCAAACCTTAGGCCCGCAACTCACAACTTTCTAAAAGTCGGATTGCACATACTACCATTCAAAATTTAAGATGGTACCATCTCTAAAGTGGCTTCACAACCTAAGGGCTCAAAAGTGGCTTAATATAGCCTAACGATGACCCCAAGATCAAAGGCTTAACAACCCATGAAGATATGATGAAAAGTCCAAAACTCACTCCTACATTGATTAAGTGAGAAGTAACAGAACGATTTATTCATTTGGATTGGGAAAACCAACTTGCCTTGGTACTTCGGTGAGGCCTTCTCTCTCAAACCTTTAGCCCATATCTCACTCTCTTCTAAAACTTGTATTGGGCCTACTACCATACAAATTTAAGATTATCTTTGCAGTAGTAAGTTGTTGATAAATCCCTTTTGCTTTCCATGTTTTGCATGTTTTGGTCTATGTAAGGAACCGGGTAATCATTTTTCTACATGTCTGGAATTGGAACAGTTGGATTCTAAAGTTGAAC
Source organism: Stephania cephalantha (assembly GCA_039657325.1). Lineage (NCBI taxonomy): Eukaryota > Viridiplantae > Streptophyta > Magnoliopsida > Ranunculales > Menispermaceae > Stephania > Stephania cephalantha. The sequence goes on from CM077575.1 coordinate 12,669,442, forward strand.
TCATTTCATGATAGCTACACAACACGCGTAACTCTATGTTAATGTCTCCAGGCACGATCTTTGTTCAAACATCCATACTTTGCTTGGAAATCATGATGATTTGGTTACTAGCGTTGAATATTCAGAAGAAAGTTGTAAGTCCTTCTACCTTGTATGTATATTAACTATTATCTCGATCCCTTCATGCTCATCCATAGGTTTAAATCCTAGCCAAGGATTGAAATTCAACTTCGCTTAAGACTTCAATCATATAAAGTTTGTAATGACTTCAAGGAAAACTAATTTGATGTGAGTTCTTGTCAGACTTCAGAGAAGTATGAATAACTTCACGTAACTACTAGTAAGATCCATGTTTTGTCAAGTTACAGTGAAGAAGGTTGTTCTTCTATGACTATTTCATGTCTTTTTTTATTGAGTTTCTTTAACTTCATTTTTATGGTTTCGATTCTTTTGAATATTATTTTTCTTTATGTATCAATGGGTTAGAATTCATTCATTGTATTTGACATTGATCTTTAGTTTTGTATTGTCTAATCTGTTTCTATTGTTTACAAGTATCTTTTAACAAAAGTTGATACTGTATCTAATCTTCTTATTCACGAGTTAGCATTGAAATATCAAAATCATATCATTTTCTGTAAATTAGATTGAATTATCTAAAGTTTCTTTTGGATATCATTTCCAATTCAATGTTTAGAAAAACCTAATTAATTTGTAGAAGTTTGGAGAATTTTCGCACAATGATCCTGGAGCTGTCCAAGTAGTTTCATGATGAAGCAGAAGAGAGTTTATTCAATTTCCTTTTAAGGAAAATTGGATACTAACTTATAGTTTTGCTTTCCAGATGTGAAGGAAGCATGATTTTCATTACATGATTGTGCGGATGTTTTTGAATGGAAAAAGGATCAGTTTCGTTGATGATCAATCTAATCATTCTTTTTGTTCATCTTTTTATGTATTTTGCTGTTTTATTTTCTTGATTTATCACAATTAGGAAATGGTGAGGGTGGTTAGAAGGTTGTTACTTGTTCCTATGTATTGTGGCAAGAGGTCCCTTTACCCATAGTTGTCAGAATCGTGAATTGGAAGCAAATCTTGAGGGCTCTACCGAATGGAATCGGGATTGAATTGTATGATTCAGGATACTACAGTGAATCATATAGAAATTTATTTTCTCATCATATTATTGTCATATTAAACTCCACCTATGTTGTACACTATGTGCGCTACATAGCCGGTCCCAAGTCCGGATAAAGGAGGAGGGTTGCGATAGGTTGACAACCAGCGTAAAACTTTTGTCACTTTTCATGAAATGGATCAAACATATATAAACGTTGGGGCGTTCCCACCTAGCGACGCGCACGCATCGGGAGCCGGTGTAGTGAGAAATGAGCAAGGGTGTGTTTCACATCGCCGCACGGGTGAAGAAAAATGAGCAAAGGTTCCCACACATAGGACGTGTGTGGGTAAAGAAGCTAGTCCCTTCACATCGTCGCCTGGATGTGAAGAAAAATGAGCAAGGGTTCCCACACAAAGGACGGGTGTGGGTAAAGAAGCTAGTTCAAAACAAACACGAAAACAAAAACAAAATCATAGATACGGACACTAGATCTTTTAGACAAAATAGAAGTAGAAAAGGAAAACAAATACAAATGGGAGAAAAAATTCGCTTAGGAACATGGAACATAGGAACACTTACGGGAAGTCAATAGAACTAGTAGATACCATGATTAGAAGGAGAGTCAATATTGTTTGCCTCCAAGAGACAAAATGGGTAGGAGAAAAAAGTAGAGAAATAGGAAGCACAGGGTTTAAACTGTGGTACACCGGTATAGATAGAAAATGCAATGGAGTAGGAATTGTGGTGGATAATGATTATAAGGATAAGGTCGTAGAGGTTAAAAGAATGGGGGATAGATTGATTCTAGTTAAATTAATTATTGGAGACGAAAAAATTAACATACTTAGCGCCTATGCACCACAAGTAGGGTTAAGCGAGAGCATCAAACGCAAGTTTTGGGACGATATGGATGGATTTATGCAAAGTATACCATTAGATGAAAAGGTTTTTATTGGAGGAGATTTAAATGGGCATGTCGGGGCAAGTAACGATAGGTTTGAGAGAGTTCATGGAGGTTTTGGTTACGGTAATAGAAATGAAGAAGGAGAATCAATCTTAGAATTTGCTTCAAAGATACGATCTTCTCTTAGCAAATACTAGTTTTAGGAAGAGGGAGTCGCATATAATTACTTTTAGTAGTGGTCATAACAAGAGTCAAATAGATTTTCTTTTAACAAGAAAAATAGATAGAAAAATATGTAGAGACTGCGCAAAGTAATACACTGCGAAGCACTTACTACCCAACATAAGTTAGTAGTACTTGATATTAAGCTAACACGACGACATAATATAAATAAAAGAGTTAGCGACCCTAGAATAAAGTGGTGGAACCTAAAACATAGTAAACAAGTAGAGTTTAGAGAAAAACTACTAAAGGAAAATATTTGGAATCTTGACTTAGATGCTAATACAATGTGGCTAGAAGTGAGTAGTTGCATAAGGAGAGTGGGAGCAAACATATTAGGTATATCTAAAGGCTTGGGACCACCAAAGAAGGAAACATGGTGGTGGAATGAGGATGTCCAACGAGCAATTAAGACTAAAAGAGAGATGTATAGGAAAATACCTAAGTGTCAAGATGAAGATGTGTACAATCAATATAGAGAAGCTAGAAAACAAGCTAAAAAAGTAGTTAGTCAAGCTAAAACAAATTTCATGGAAGATCTATATACAAGGTTAGGTAATAGAGATGGCGAAAAATATATATATAGGCTAGCCAAACTAAGAGATAAACGAAACAAGACCTAAGTCATGTAAGATGTATTAAGGACGAAAATCAAAATGTTTTAACGCGCGAGGAGGATATTAAGGAGAGATGGAGAAGTTACTTCGATAGTTTATTTAATGATGGTCAAGTTGATACCATAATAGATGAAAACCCACACCAAGAAAGAAATGTCAACTATACACGCAATATTAGAATTGTAGAAGTTAAAGAGGCATTGAAAAGAATGAAAATAGGGAAAGCATGTGGCCCGATGAAATACCCATAGAGGTTTGGAAATGCTTAGGAGAAATTGGATTGACTTGGTTAACAAAACTTTTCAATAAAATTTTAAAATCAAAACGGATGCCAATGGATTGGAGAAGAAGCACGCTTGTGCCAATCTTCAAAAACAAAGGAGACATTCAAAGTTGCTCAAACTATCGGGAATTAAACTTATGAGTCACACTATGAAACTTTGGGAGAGGATAATTGACAATAGGCTAAGGAGAGAAACAACAATATCGAGAACCAATTTGGTTTCATGCCCGGGAGGTCAACTATGGAGGCGATTTTCCTTGTAAGACGATTGTTAGAAAAATATAGAGAAAAGAAAAAAGATCTTCATATGGTATTCGTAGATTTAGAAAAAGCATATGATAGGGTCCCTAGAGATGTTCTTTGGTGGGTTCTAGAAAGAAAAAGAGTGCATGCTAGATACATAGACACTATTAAGGATATGTATGATGGAGTAGTAACGAGTATAAAGACATTTGGAGGAGCTACAAAAGAATTTCCCATTACGATAGGACTACATCGAGGATCGGCTCTAAGCCCATATCTATTTACTTTAGTTATAGATGAACTAACTAGACATATTCAAGAAGATATACCGTGGTGTATGCTATTTGCAGATGATATTGTCTTAGTGGATGAAACTAAAGATGGAGTGAATAGGAAATTAGAACTCTGGAGGAATACATTAGAATCTAAAGGCTTTAAGTTGAGTAGGACGAAAACCGAATACATGCACTGTGAGTTTAGAAACACTAGACATCGAGATGACGGAGTGGTAAAATTAGGGGAAATAGAAGTTCCTAAGGTAAACCACTTTAGGTATCTAGGATCAATCATACAAAATGATGGTAACATTGAGAATGATGTCACACATAGAATTCAAGCTGGATGGAAGAAATGGCGGAGTGCAACATGGGTGATTTGTGATCGAAATGTTCCTACTAAGTTAAAAGGAAAATTTTATAGGACCGCAATTAGGCCAGCTATGCTCTATGGAAGTGAATGTTGGGCGGTAAAGCAACAACAATTACATAAAATGAACGTAGCGAAATGAGGATGCTTAGGTGGATGTGTGGTAAAACTCGTAAAGATAGAATAAGAAATATAGAAATTCAAAAACAAGTAGGAGTAGCACCAATTGATACAAAGATTAGGGAAGGGCGGTTGCGGTGGTTTGGTCACTTGCAAAGACGACCTACAAATGCCCCAACTAGAAAACTTGACTCAATAGAAACTGTAGAAATTCGACGAGGTAGGGGCAGACCAAAGTTAACATGGGATGCATTAATTAGGAGGGATTTGAATGGTTTGGAAAGCTCACCATCAGTTGCACTTAATCGAGCACAATGGAAAAGTTTGATCCATGTAGCCGACCCCAGTTAATTTGGGACTGAGGCTATGTTGTTGTTGTTGTATTATTGTCATATTAATAAACGGAAAGTTGAGTGATGTCACAAATTCAAAAATTGAACTCGAAATATGTGGTTTTTATTAGTAGTCTAGCAATGCTAAAAATCTATGAGAAACTTGAGAGAAATGTCACAAATGCAAAAGCTGAAATCGAACTATGTGATTATTATAGCAGTCCAACAATGATAAGATTATCTATAAATATTAGAAGAATATCTATGAAGAAAGTAGAGCATATGTAGGCCTGGAAAGTGACATACGTAGGTCAAACTCAATTTCTTTCCAAGACTTTTATTGATATAGGACAATGAGATACAAAACGTCTCTCTCTCGAATTATATTAAGAATTAAACTCTAGAAAGAATCCTAACTCCCTCGTTTAACTCTTTTATTCATCTTGCTCTCACCAATCTCTAACTTGCAGAATGTTCGAGAATTTTCTCTTTCTTGAATTACATTAAAAGAACTCAACTCCAGAATGTATCCCATCTCACTTATTTAACTTTTTTATTCATCTTACTCCTGCCAATCACGCACTTTTGCTCCACACTTTCTGTGCTTGTTTTATTGCTTGATAGAAAGCTGCCACTTCATCTTTCAAAAACACTCTTTTGAGCTGCCAATCATGCTGGTCCACCTTCTTATTGTGTTGCATAGAGATATTTGATTAAATGCTTCATAAGAAGATTTAGAACCCTGTGCAGCTGGTAAGACCTCTAAAACTGTTTAGGTTCTACACACCATTCCATATCTGAAGAAAGGTGAGGAGGCAATAGCTAGGTAAACTTTGTAACCTAAAGCTCTTTGTAATGCCAAATATTTAAGACAATATGGCTGAAGCTGAAAGCATAGCATTAACTTGTGGCCATTTATTGATTAATTATCAGGTATTGGAATTATCAACTACAGCGGCCAAATTCTCATCACTGCAAAGTTCAAGCATCCAAGCTAATCCTGCCGTCTGGACAGTTCTTATCCTTGTTTGTAACGTAGCCTTAGACCAGCTGAAACTAGTGTCTCCCTGAAAACAACTGAATATCCTACTTCATGGTTAATTTCGATCAAATGATTTGCTTAATTCCCTAACTCCCTAATCATTGCATTCTTAAACTAAAATCTAAATTCCCCAGATCAATAGAGAGGAATTTTACTTTAACTCATTGAAGACCGCATCCCTTTCCTCTATTTTTGTGCTCTATGTAATTTATATAAGTGGCGAGTTGACTGTATTGAATAAAGGATTTGTTGCTGTAGCTGTGCAAAGTCCTAATACTGCAGACGCTGATACTGCAGGACAGTTTCCTAAGACTGAATCCAGTGCGAGCGTGCACTCTGATACTGAACTGAGATAGATTGAAGTGTCTATGTTGGTTATGTTGCAATTCAAAAGATATTGGTTATGTTGCAATTCAAAAGACACTGCTGCATGTGGAGGCCACTGAAATTTATTTTCTTTGGCTGCTCAGAGGTGGTGCAATTTTTCCATATTCCATAATAAGATCCAAAAATTCTCTCAACTCTTTTAGTGAATTTGGAACTTAAAACTACAAAATGAGTTCCAAGTTTCCAACCAGCCGCCAAAGAATTATAACCGTATTGGTAAATGAGAACGACAATTACATACCTCAAAAAAACCAAGAACAACATTTTTGTCCTCAACTTGTTCAACCAAAATTTGTTCATAAAATAATCCATATTTCAATGTTCTGAATTAATCAAGAAGATTAAGTTTAGGTTCTTCCCCAGTATTGATCTTTTTCTTCCTTCTATTGGAACAGAGCAAGGGTGTCTCCTCGAGTTCAACTGTCTCCGCCTCTAGTTTCCTAGCATTTACCATTTTATAGAGATTGAAATAGCATTCTACAAATAGATCCTTCCATCAAGGTTCTCTCCATCAAACAATGCATCTCTAATTGAAACCCTCCATTTTCCCGTCACTGATATCCATTGGATGCATTATCTGGTTTTATCCTCTTATCACATTAACTGAGTGGACACAAGGTTCAGAACATGTACCTATCTTCCGGTCTCTTAGAAAGAGCCGCTAAACGATTGGACTAGACAGGTGCAGGTAACTCAACCGCATTACCCGTTATTGAAACACAAGTCGGAGACGAATCGGCCTACTTCCCCACCAATTTGATCATGACTAATTTGTCGATTCAATGAATTGATTGGCTAGTGTCACATAAGTCGATCAATATATAATTGGATTATCACGTAATTTGGATAAAATCTCCGTTGTAATTGCCATGTTTTTTTCAACCTTGGAAATTACTTTAGATTCTTCTTAATCTTCTCAATTTCCTGCAATAAATCCTCCTAACTGCACTAACATGATCTTTATCATTTTTGAATAACCCTTCTCACATACCATTTCCTTGGATCACGTGCGTGGATAGTACCGATTTGATAGGACTCAATCTTTTGTTAAAAAAAAATATTTCATGATCAAACTGCAATGAGATTTGGAACTTCTATTTAGTTGAAGATAGAGCTCAGATTCGCTGAACTAATCCACTGTTGTATTCTTGAGAGAAAGAAATACATAGTAGAACTAGAATTCTAGCATTAATTCGAGAGAATCATTGCTCTCCCAAAACACTTCCAACTTTCTAGATGATCCTCTTTCCTAACCTCTTTTTGTATACTTGCAGCTTTCGTTCAACCCATATTCTTGGAACCTAAGATACTCGGACTCAGATATGGTCCTATGGGTGTTGGATAGGGGTACATATCTAAGGATCGGGCTTTGCTATTTTGTAATTTGAGGACACGAAGACTCGGCCAGGCCGAGTGAATTGTTGAGTCATAAGGTGCCTTATGGGGTGTTGATAAGACTTGGCAGCTGTTATTATTATTATTATTATTATTATTTATTTGTTTTTTAGAACAACTGTTACAAAGGACAGGTGAACAACTTTACTCATTTGATATATATATCTCTATCTCGATCTCGACCGTAGCATCTCTCGCTGCACGCATTAGGAGCCCCTTTTCTCTCTCACTGTCACAATGGAAACCATTGCCTCTCGTCGTTGTAAAACAAAGCATGCTCCTCTCTCTCGATTGTGTCAAAGACTCAATGAAGACAAATGTCAATAGGAGTGTGTTCGACTTTACTCACACGGAGTCGACTCATTATTTATGTCCACTCGTGTCGACACGGTTACTTCGACCTTAATTGCTGAGTCCAGATAAGAGACCTTGGAACTGATTGGTCCTTACCCACATGGCCACTTGTAACTAATTAATATAACGCTTATTTGACCTTTTTACCCTTGAACTCTTGTACCATCTCAATTAAGAAATGGAGGAGGCTTATCAAGTTCCCAACTAATATGGTCATATGCATTAGAAATGTTGAATATAAATAGGAGTTCTTGGTTGTGATTATTATAGAAATGTTGAATATAAGTAGGAATCCTTGGTCGTGATTATTTTTGTAATCTTCCACACCCTCCGAGAGCAACAAATATTCGTCAACAATGGATTGCTTCATCGAAAAATTTATGATATCAACAGTAGTAGCATTTTTAGCCTTCCTATACCTCTTATACAACATTGCGGTGGAGATCTTTTTATGTTTGTAAACAATTTCATTGGACTAAAATATTTAGTATGAAGATGTTTCTTATTATTTTATTTTAGGGATGGGGCATATGCAGGTTTCAGATGATGATATCACCATCATTTCATTGGTTCTTTCCAAGAACCCTAATGATGTATGCTTTGAGGGTCACTCACTTTTTGGGGCAATAATATTGCTTTGATGTAAAACTGTGGGGCCTTCTATGTACTCATTATTATATAGAATTCTTTTTCTTGTTTCTGCTAATTTTACTTCTATCAAGAAGTTCTTTTCACTTAACATTTTCATACTAATGCTTACCATTTGGTGTTCCTGCCAAATTTATACCAATTAATTCTACGATTTTGTTAAAAAAAATGTAATTTCTGCAAATCTTTTTGGTCTCTTTTGTAAAAAAAGTGATGCTTGTACTTTTAGTTATCAATTATAGACAACATCCTATTATATATTTTGTATGTAATTTTACAAATGTTGTTTTCATATTTTTTCATAGGCCAAACTATTACTGGTGGTCTTGACAGAAGAATAATATCGTGGGACATGCGCATGGAAAATTCTATTGGATTCTCAAAAGTCATAGATGGAGAAGTGGAGTATATGTCATTGCGTGGCTTTTACTTGATATTGGCCTGTGGAACATCAATAAATATGTATGACCTACGATACCTAAAAGAACCTGTGCATACAAAAGAATCTTGTTTGGACTACCGGATAAGGTGCATTCGATTATTTCCTAATTGCCAAGGTATCTAAATGAGTCAATTTTTTGGCAAGTTCTTATCTTTCTTATACACATAATTCTAGCTTACTTTTACTAAAAAAAACTTATTGGCTTGTGTCTTACTTTATCTCCATGAATGAAATTGTTGTGGACTTCCCTTATGACATTACCTCTATGTCATGAGGCTGTGCGTGACAATTTAATTGGAGGAAGCACATTAATGTCGTTGCAATTTAATTTGAGTGGCTATTTGAGTAGAAAGAGGTGAAGCAAGTGTTTTTGAAGACGAAAAAGTTTTGCAATTTGAAAAATTTACTATTTATCGAAGCCTGAAAATCTTACTATTTAATTAAGTAACTGTAAAAGAAGTATGCATATGGTATGGAAGGATCTCAAGGGATCTCGTCACTCATCAGTATTTTGATATTTCCATGGGAGACATTAACTCCATTATGATTGAGACCTTCATATGCTTAATTTCAATAGGAACAACATTATGTCAAATAATCTTAAAATTCTTTAAGCTAGATTGATTTGTGCACCAAAGTTGTAGGAGTCATGAAATGGAAGTGAATCCTTAAGGGTTCTACCCGAATTGAATTGAGATTGGAATCACTTAATCGTAGGATGTGGACTACCAAGTGAATCATGAAGAAATTTATATTAAAATTTGTGATTTTTTCTGAAAATGGAAGGAAGATTGAGAAAGTTGTAACAAATGCAGGAATCAAAAGTGAAATTTGTGGTTTATTTTATTTTATTTTCTGATGATGCTGAAAAAAACAATCAATCAATCTTTTTGAAAACTGAAATTAGAGAGCAAAACAAAAGATTGGAGATAGGGTCCATAATGATCTTCATGGAAGGGAATTCCCTTTGGGAATACTAGTGAGGATTTGATCGTTTGATCGTTTGATCCTTAGGCCTTTCGAGTGATCGTACCTTGCACTAGGTGTTAAACAAGTACAACAAATTTAAAAGCCCCTAGATTGTTGTCAATCATTGAATCATGTAGAGGTTCGATATCAAATCTCTAGTCGTGGGATTCACTGGTACTTGGATTTGGTATAAGTATCCTGGATCACTGAGCCGGGATTTAAATTCCGAATCGTAAGATTAAATGATTTGGACAAATATGATCGGTACTAGTTGCTTCTTTCTCAAAATCAAGGTGCATTGATCCCAGGAATAAGAATCACTCATTTTGTCGGGACAACAAAGCAAGTTGTGGGGTGTAGGAGGGTGTAAATTAAAACAACAACAACACACATAGCCTCAGTCCCAAATTAATTGGGGTCGGCTACATGGATCAAACTCTTCTATTGTGCTCGATTAAGTACAATTGATGGTGAGCATTCCAAACCATTCAAATCCCTCCTAATTAATGCGTCCCTTGTTAACTTTGGTCTACCCCTATCTCGTCGAATTTCTACAGTTTCTATTGAGTCAAGTTTCCTAGTGAGGGCATTTTTAGGGCGTCTTTGAAGGTAACCAAACCACTACAACCCTCCTTCCCTAATCTGTGTCAATTGGTGCTACTTCTACTTGTCTTTGAATTTCTATATTTCTTATTCTATCTTTACGAGTTTTACCACACATCCACCCAAGCATCCTCATTTCTGCTACGTTCATTTTATGTAATTGTTGTTGCTTTACTGCCCAACATTCACTTCCATAGAGCATGGCTGGTTTAATTGCGGTCCTATAAAATTTTCCTTTTAATTTAGTGGAACATTTCACAAATCACCCCTGTTGCACTCCGCCATTTCTTCCATCCAGCTTGAATTTTATGTGTGACATCATTCTCAATATTGCCATCATTTTGTATGATTGATCCTAGTTATCTAAAGTAGTTCACTTTAGGAACTTATACTTCCCCAAATTTTACAACTCCATCATCTCGATGTCTAGTATTTCTAAACTCACAGTGCATGTATTCGGTCTTCGTCCTACTCAACTTAAAGCCTTTAGATTTTAATGTATTCCTCCAAAGTTCTAATTTCCTATTTACTCCATCTTTTGTTTCATCTATTAAGATAATATCATCTGCAAATAGCATACACCATGGTATATCCTCTTGAATATGCCTAGTTAGTTCATCCATAACTAAAGTAAAGAGATATGGGCTTAACACCGATCCTTGATGTAGTCCTATAGTAATGAGAAATTTTTTGTAGCTCCTATGAATGTATTTATACTCGTTACTATTCCATTATACATATCCTTAATAGTGTCTATGTATCTAGCATACACTACTTTTCTTTCTAGAACCCACCAAAAAACATCTCTAGGAACCCTATCTTATGCTTTTTCTAGATCTACAAATATTATTTGAAGATCTTTTTTCTTTTCTCTATATTTTTCCAACAATCTTCTTACAAGGAAATTCGCCTCTATAGTTGACCTCCCAGGCATGAAGCCAAATTGGTTCTGATATTGTTGTTTCCCTCCTTAGCCTAATGTCAATTATCCTCTCCCAAAGTTTAGTAGTGTGACTCATAAGTTTAATTTCCCGGTAGTTTGAACAACTTTGAATGTCTCCTTTGTTTTTGAAGATTGGCACAAGCGTGCTTCTTCTCCAATCCATTGGCATCCGTTTTTATTTTAAAATTTTGTTGAAAAGTTTTGTTAACCAAGTCAATCTAATTTGTTCTAAGCATTTCCAAACCTCTATGGGTATTTCATCTGGGCCATAGTTGATTAGGGAAGGCTTGAAATATCTTGATTAGGCTTCTCTAGGTTTTCTAAATGCCAAAAAGGGGATTGGAAATAAACATAAGTGTAGATGGAAGTCTCATTTGTGGAGAAGATAAAACTTCATGGATGAGTTGAGCTCGTTTCTTTGTTGACCTTGTTTGTCTCCTCATTATTGTTACTGGTTGACTTTTTGAGTTGGATTGCATATAGTACTGCCTACTTCTAAAGTCGAGGTCGCAACATGTTCTTTATTGGATCTTAAAATGTCATAACTTTTATTAGTTAGTTTGCAGCCGGTATCCCATTTTGTTTGATGAAGTGAGGAGATTGCATTAGTGGCATTGGAATCTTAGAGTGCTTGCAATTTGTGCGAGCTTAAGCTTCAACATCAATATTTTTCTTGTTTGTAATCAATTTTAATGTTACTTGGTCTTTCTTCAACTACTATGATTATCATGCCTTCAGTTGATAAATGGGATGCTGAGATGATCCTCAAGATAGTTTCTTGGATCAGTTTTTAGGAAGATAACTAGAAGATTTGATGGATAGAAATGGGTGAAGAACCAAAGGGAGGGTAAATGACTTCATCTATTCTTTTAGTGGCCATCCTACTGTTGACTCCTCATTCCTAAAGAGGTGTGAATAGGGTGATTCCTCCAAGCAGGGTTGGAGTAGAGTGTAAAGTTTTGAATGAGTAGGCCCTGTCCAAGTCTGGGCAGCGTGGAGAGACTAGTCGTAATGGTATGCTTTAGTTCGATTGTGGGTGTGTGCTCCAATATGCCAAGGCTAGTTGGAGTCCCACTCCAAACTTATAAGCCAATGCCTTTCTACTCAACTAGTCTACGCGAGACTATTCTTACATCTCCAACACTCCCCTTTAAGTCCAACTGGTCTAGCCAGTTGTGACTTGCTTTCAATTTGGTAAGTCTGGGCTCGTGTTCTTTTCGAATTTAAGAGGCTACTTTTCTTCTTGGGCATGTTATCTACAAAGGCAACATGGTCTTTCAACATGGGTCTAGCTTTTTTTTTTTTTTGTTAGCGTTGATACCATGTTAGATTTTGTAAATGGAATGCCCAAAGTCCAAGTGTAGGAGGGGTGAGTGTTAGAGTATACACCAAAATACTATGGCAAGACGGTGTCTCCAATCCAAACTTATAACCTATTCTTTATTAACATGAATACTCCATGTGGGACTATTCTTAACATTCCTCCTCAAGTCCAACAGGCAGTGGCCATGTTGAGACTTGAATTAATTGGATCCTCAAGTCGAATTGGTAACCAACCTACTGGGATGAGCCTAAAGGCAATGGGGGCATTGACCAACTTGAGACTTGATATCAATGGATCTTGAAGACCAAGAGGATAACCTACTTGGTAGATAACTTGGATTTAAATCTTGAGCATCCATTCATATATTGCTCAGAATATGCCAAGTGTAGTTGGAGTTCCCACTCCAAACTTATAAGCCAATGTCTTTCTGCTCAACTAGTCGATGTGGGATTATTCTCACGTCTCCAACATAGAGTCGTCACCATTTAATGGCTTGGAGAGTAGCTGAAAACTTTGGTAGAAGGAAGGTCTTGAACTGGGCTACTCACTGATAAGGAACTCACCAATTGTGCACTCTATGTATCAACTCTCAAACTTCTCCTTGGTTTGGGAATGCTCCCGATTATCTAAGGTTTTGTTGGTCATGACTCATCATTACTTGTGGAGGAAGCTCCAATTTCTGAAACATCATTTATGGGCATATAAAGATGGTGATGGAAGCCCATGGAAAGCGATATACTCTAATGCTGAAGTATAGATGTGATTTCAGGGTTATTTCTGGAATTACAGTATCATTTGGTTTTAATTGCTAAGTAACAGCTTCACTCAAGTTTTTGAATTTTAATAGTTTTTGTTGAACGTTTGGGTGTTTTTTTTTTTGCTTGCACATTCGTTTCACTTTGTTTTATGAGTGATCGAAAAAATTTAGTCAAAGTTTAGTGAATTTGAATATTTCTGAAAGCTTGAACTTCTTTTTCTAACAACTTGAACAAAGTACTGCCACCACCATAAGATTCTTTTGAAAAATAATTTCTCAAATTGCCTTTGCAAACTTCCATTATACACCTTTACTTGACTATACCTATTTTTCTCTTGATGCATGGAGTTTTGCTTATAGTTCTAAACTTCTAGTCAATCTTTGAAGTTCCTGTTCAGTAGTAGGTTTTTAGGGGCATAGGGACATCCTTGACAAAGCCCGTGGATTCATGATGAGCTGATGAATTCTAACCTACCTAATTCTTTCTATTGTCCATCTCTCAATAATTTGTGCAATCCTTTAAACCAACATTAAACAGATTGCAACACTGATTATTGATTGATAAGCTGAATGCCTAATAGATTTTGTACAAGGATAGTGAGTTTAGCATTTCCAATAAAAAAGTCTCTTTCTGTTTTATGAAGTTAAAGGTGCATAAACTGTTATGTTTGCCCTGGGTTCTGCTGTTTTCTATATCAATTGATGGAACAGCAGTGTGGCAAAAACATATTGCTGGTTGATGAATAGCATGCACGAAAATAAGAGAGAAAAGTAAGGAGGAAGAAGAAAGCAGTCCTTTTTTTTTCCCTGTGAAATAATTGTTGTAAATGTGTTTGACTTTTCTGAACTTTATGCAGGGTATGCTGTTGGATCAATTGATGGGCGTGTTGCAGTGGAGTTTCTCAGTCAATATGATACTAATGAACTGAGGTTTGTTTCTTTGGAATGTAAATTGAATTCTTTGTAGTTTGTATGATGACATTTGGTCTAAGTTTTAGCCTTCTATTTATGCAAGCTATTGGAAATTTGGATCTAGATTGTTATAAGTTCTTACTAGATATCCGTTTTTTGATAGGAACAACATATCCTTTTTTCGATAGGAACAAGATATACTTCTTTTAAGCATACCGTATTATGATGAGTGCCAGGCTGCCAGCAAAGGTATAGATGAGCCTGAATAGATATTGGTGGGAGCCAATCAAAGCCTCCCTATGCTACACTTAGACCAACTAGATGACCCTGAACAATCAATCTCCTGCATTCTGTTGGATGATGAATTAGACTCAGCATGATTAGTACACGAACTGATCAAAAAGAAAAACAGAAAGCATGAGTAATACACGAGATTCTTTGTAGTTATGCGTCGTGTACAACAACCATGATATATTAATATTTCTTAAGTATCCACCTCATGGACAGTTGGATAATTTCTGTTTGTTTTGATAGATTACTTAATCTAAATTGTTAATTCAGTTATAAATAAAATTTCGCAGCTATACTTTTCGATGTCACCCAAAATTTAAAGATGGGATGTATTATCTTGCTTCAGTGAATGACATTGTATTTCATCCAAGGTAATGCCATACACATTTATCAAATTCAAGTTTAGATTATTGTGGCTTGATATATTGCGTAACATCATTTTTTTCTTGGGTGACTTTCTTTCACGTAGCCGCCATAGTGCTTTTGTGACTGCTGATAATGAAGGCTATGTCATCAAGTGGGATTCTCATAGTAGAAAGAGATTATTTGAGGTATAACATTCGCTTTATCTTCTTGTTCGGTTGGATATTATTCCTTATCTTGACAAATAGGACAGGCTTTAAGGTTGTGGCATCATAATCCTATGTACTTGAAATATTTTATGCATACAGAAAATGCTAATTTGCACGATGTTGCATTTTGCTTATTATTACTGTGATATATGAAATTCATGTTCATCCCCATTTTCATTATCTAGCAACTTACTGGCTGTTTGCGCTGTCAAATAAATTGTAGTTATTCATTTGACTCTTGAAACAAAGGCCTTTGGTGTATGTATTCCCTGAAGATAAATGTTTGTAAATTATTTATTTTTTTTCTAACCTTGATTTGAGTAGTTGTTATAGAATTTATTAAAAAACGTGAATATTTGACATTGATGAAGGCATGTGGATCATGGTTTGAAAATTCTCTGAAGTTCTCCGAATTCTCTGAATTAATTAGATTTTTTGAAGCACCAAATTAAGATTAGTTGTAAACGAAGTTTTACAAAACTTCTATCGAAGTTAGTGAAAAATGATAACATTTCAAGTTTTAATGCTCAATTGTAAAAAAAGGGAAATGCAATTAGGGTAAGCTTTTGTTAGAATATAATCTAAAAAATGACAATATGTTATGAGATAACAAAACCACAATTTTACTTCACTTAGTAGAATTGGATTCTAATATATTGTCTAGTGAAGAAAAAAATGATGTAAAAAATTGATCAATCCCGTCAAAATTGAAGTTTCAAAAACTTAGGATGAAGTATGGATTGAGAAAAATTATGAAATATTATAGAAAACATACTTTTTAATATCTTTTGATGAAACTTGGATGTTTTCTAGCACTTTAATGAAATTTTTTATACTTCTCTATAATGTCGAAGTTTTACCAAAATTCCCCACATCGAATTACACTTCCCTAATTAATTCCGAATTTTAATCGAGCGAAGTCATAGGCGAAATGGAAGTTTCGAACCTTGATGTGGATGCCTATTAATGATTGGGATGCAATGTTCGCACATAGAGGACTTTGTGGGTTGACCATAGTCTTTAAAATAGCATGGAACACATCTATCTATATGGTATGCAAGGATCAAAAGAAGTAGGAGGATTTCTTAAGACAACTACAACAACGAAAGAAATGTCAGATTGCTTCAAGTGTCCCGTGGCAACATGACAAGTGGCTAAAAAAACTTAAGCTTTTCTGTAAATGAGTGAGGACCGGAATTGGCAAACTATTGTAAGATGTAAAACGCCTATACAATCTTAAGATATGGGTTATGTTATGTTATGATTGTTATCATAGTTTTGATCTTTATTTGCTTTTGTAAATGTAAAATCTCACTACCAATTCCAAAGTCGTTTATGATAAAGAAAGGGCCCTAATATTTCTTTTTATGATGGAACCGCCAATCTTCTTCACCATTTGAAGAGATATTTGTAGATGAAAATCAGAAAGAATTATGAAGATCCAAAAGATCGGCGTGATGTCTTTCTTTAATTGTTAGCATTGCAACACCATCGTCTCTAGGTGGTCCTTGAACCTTCGCAAGATTAGTGCCTTGGTTTATCATCCCAAACCAAAACACAAGATATGTTGGAGATGTGTGGACCAAAATATAGTCCCACGTTGATTAAGACTTCATAACGACATATATATCATGTAAGTGTGGATCTCTCTCAAATAGTACCAAGGCCTTTTGGAGTTAAACTCCACACATGTGAGTTGAAGATAGTTTAGTTGGGGACAATATTGGTACTAGCAGAGATCCATAAGCTTGCAGATGCAACCACGGGAGGGCCCAACAAATGGTATCAGAGTCGATGGTTTGACTTGGACAAAATATGTCTATTCGGTGGTCGCATGTATTCCTTGAGTCGCTCCCCTTTGAGATGATGGAACTACATATCATGTGATGTGGTACCTTGGATGGATTTAGGTCTAAGGTGGAGAATGTTGGAGATGTGCGACGACAGATCATGAGATGTGGCACCTTAATTGGATTTCGGTCCAAGGTGGAGAATGTTGGAGATGTGTGGACTGTAATATGGTCCCCACATCGATTAACTAAGACTTTGTAGCAAAGGATATGAGTGTGGATCTGTCCCCAAATAGTATCACAACCTTTTGGAGTAAACCCACACCTTTAAGTTGAAGGTGGCTAAGTCTAGGACAATATTGGCACTAGCAGAGACCCACAGGCTCGCAAATACAGTTGCGGAAGGGGCCAACAACATGCAATGATCAACCCAAATCATTAATTTTTCTAATTTAGGATTTATCCAAAAAATTGATTCTCTTTTTTTCCTAAATTTACCGATATGATCAAAATGGTAGGGATATCACAATGTGTATATTCCAAAAAATATTTGAATTTCTATGTACTTTCAATGTTCCAAACACAACACTAATAATGTATCTAATACTACTATTAACAATGAACAATAGTTGATGAATAATAAGGTAAACTAGAAAAAAAAAAAGCATGAACTTTATGGTTATTTGAAGAATAGCACAAACTCTTCATCTTTTCAATTATACCACAAACTTCTAACGTTCTTTCAATTTTAGCACAAAAAGGGAATTTGGTAGGAGCGTTTATCTTGCTACTAGTAATGTTGTTGACGATGGAATAGTAATAATGGAAGGTAGTGGTGGACATCTTGCTTGAATGGTTATAGAGAGATGCTTGTCAATCATGGTTATGGCAATAGCAATACTTTAAACTTTTATGTAGTCTTTTGAGGTTTAAATGCCTTATAGTTTTTTTTTTTTTTTTTTTTTTCCTTAAAGTCATGCTTCACGGGTTCTTGTCTCCTTATAGCACAACATTTTGATTGCACAAGCATAAGGCTTGTCGATGTTTGCATTCAACGGTATGCAAGCAATAGAAACCAATCACAAGTAAGGTTCGAAACTTCGACTTCCGCTAACGCTTCGCTTACTTAAAATTCGGAAGTAATTCGAGGAAGTTAACTTCACCGTTATGCGGAAGTTTATGGAATTTCTCTTTAAATGCTTGAAAACCCAAAGTTCTCCTTAACAATGTTAGAAATATACTTAATCATACAACAATAATGCATAACAATCACAATACAGTTGTTTAAAATAGTTATTTTGCAATAAACACGCAATTCGCAAGACACATGACATTAATATTTGTTTTTATATTGCTTTACATGATAAATTTTGATCTTATTTGTTATTTGATGTGAAAAGAAGTTAATTTTCAAGTTTTTTTTTATTCAGGGGTAACTTCGGTAACTTCTCCAAAAAATTCGTTGATTTCTTCGAATTCTTGCATTTTTTGTCTCTTTTTTAATGGTTTCGATCAAGGATTGCAAGGCGTTAAGGCAATCCCGAGGCGATTTCCCTGACCTAGGCGAGGCGATGCCTAGACGGCAACAAAATAGTATTTATTTAAAGGTCCTCGGATAAATATTTATTATTTATAGATACTTAAATAATACTAGTTATCTATTAGCCCGTGTGATTATTATTTAATATATACTTCAAAAATACCAATAAGTCTTTAGGTCCTTATGTAACATTAATCGTGTTAAGATTTTGTTATAGGTATGTATTTTATTATCAAACTTAATTGTAAAAAGCCCCTTCAAATTTTTAAAAATTACTTAGATGGACACCGTTTGCCTAAGGCACCGCTTAGGCGATTTTGTCCCAAAATACCTAGGCGACGCCTTGCAATCACTGGTTTCGATGGAAACCATTGAAGTCGATTGAAGTTTGGCGAAACCTGAAACTTTGCAAGTTTTACATTGCCACGTAATTTTGATTTTCCATTTTCATTATCGACAAACTTCTATCGAAGTGCGTCGAAGTTTGTCGATTTTTCAAACCTTGATCACAAGCAATGGTGAAGGTTACTTTCTAGAAGGCACTCCAGTTTCTAACCTAATCTACAAGAAAGTTCCTTAACTGAAATCTTATTTATTTACAACCACCCATCTAGGTCCATTTATTTATTTTTTGAACAACAACACAACAACATAGCCTCAGTCCCAAATTAACTGGGGTCAGCTACATGGATCAAACTTTTCCATTGTGCTCGATTAAGTGCAATTGATGGTGAGCTTTTCAAACCATTCAAATCCCTCCTAATTAATGCATCCCATGTTAACTTTGGTCCGGCCCTACCTCGTCGAATTTCTACAGCTTTCTATTGAGTCAAGTTTTCTAGTTGGGGCATTTGTAGGCCGTCTTTGCAAGTGACCAAACCACCGCAACCGCCCTTCCCTAATCTTTGTATCAATTGGTGCTACTCCTACTTGTCTTTGAATTTCTATATTTCTTATTCTATCTTTACGAGTTTTACCACACATCCACCTAAGCATCCTCATTTCTGCTACGTTCATTTTATGTAATTGTTGTTGCTTTACCGCCCAACATTCACTTCCATAGAGCATAGCTGGCATAATTGCGGTCCTATAAAATTTTCCTTTTAACTTAGTAGGAACATTTCGATCACAAATCAACCCTGTTGCACTCCGCCATTTCTTCCATCCAGCTTGAATTCTATGTGTGACATCATTCTCAATGTTACCATCATTTTGTATGATTGATCGTAGGTATCTAAAGTGGTTTACCTTAGGAACTTCTACTTCCCCTAATTTTACCACTCCATCATCTCGATGTCTAGTGTTTCTAAACTCACAGTGCATGTATTCGGTTTTCGTCCTACTCAACTTAAAGCTTTTAGATTCTAATGTATTCCTCCAGAGTTCTAATTTCCTATTCACTCCGTCTTTAGTTTTATCCACTAAGACAATATCATCTGCAAATAGCATACACCATTTATTTTTTGAACACGCCCATGAATTATTTATTTTGAAAATCCACAATCGCCAACCTTTTGCAGTCTTTGTAGGTACTTTTGTTTAGGAATTGTACTCCTAAAGGGAAAAAGAAAGGTTGAGACAGTTGTTCTTTCAAATTTTTCATTTTTTTTTTTTTTGGGATCTTCTAGAAAAATGAATATTCATTTTCATATTTTGAATCAAATGGAAGTTTAGCTTGTGTTTGGATAAGAAAACGCGCTTTCTTATCAAGTTTCATCGCATGCTACACTTAAAGTATGTTGAGAGTTGGTGCTATAATTGACAAAGTAAAGGTTTTGATATTTCTGCTAAAAACCATAAATTTGTGCTTTTTTGATAGTTTACCCAAAATAATATTACATCTCCAATCAATGTATTGGTCAGAAAATCTGATGGGATTACTCTACAAATCTAACAAAGTAAGGGGTATTTATACAAGATCTAAAACTAACATATGTCATCGTAAATAACTTAAAAAAATAATTATCTTCTATAAAAAAAGGAAAAAAAAAGTTTCGAAATAATTGCAACGACTTAAAGAATTCTCAAAAAAAAAAAAAAAAAAAATCTGCCTTAAACCAAATTAGGCCACTCCTTTAGGAAACAAATACTGTGAATGCATCAAAAGTATGGGTTGATAGTAGGTAAACTTTTGCGCGGACTTTTGACCAACACAAAAAAAATAAGATAAATGCGAGATATAATAGAATCGGAAAGCTACTTGGTTAGGCTCTTATGCACTCATGATAGAAGTCACTTATGTTTGACCATTAGATCACAAACTCAATCCTTTCCCCATAGGAAAGCCCTAGTAAGAGAGAGAATTGGAGTGAAGAAGGGAGACGTTCTCAAATTTTAGTCCTTTCTTGACTTTCTTTCACTCTCTCTCTTTTAGGTCAAATTGGGCAGAGAAGAGAAGGGTTTTAAGTTTGTAATGCCATCATTAAATATTGTGGATGTAGACATGTTTGCTGAAGCAGATAAGCTTCCATGTCTCCATTATTTTGCATTCATCTCATATTTGGTTTTGGTCAAAAGGAAACATCGACTAATGCCCTTAGGAGTTCCAATTGACAACAACAAATGTAACCTATTCGAAAGTAGAAACACATGTTTTTAATATAGCCTCTTAACATGGCATCAATACTTATGTTTGCCTTTTACGCATTAAGGATGGGCTAATGCTACTCTATGGTCTCTACGTGAGGAAGGTTATAATTTTGGTTCCATCTGTTTTTCTAACTCCCTGAACTTTGCAATTTGACTTGCTAGTCCTTGTAAAAACTATTACTAAGACAGTATTATCTTCTTTTTGGAATCGTATATGAAGGCTATTCTTTCTTATTCCAAATTGGCTTCAAAGCAGATTCTGATTGTTATTTCCTTTTTTAGTTTGATGAATATTGTTATTCCCTTTTAATTTGTTTTCAGCACAAAATTTTTTCTTCAGTGTGTCTTATGATTGAACGCTTTCAGTTGCATTGTGAGAAAGCCTAGCTGATCCAGTAGATGGTCTTAGTGTCTATTTTGTGGTGCACCTGGCACCAGAAACATGTGAATACTAATCGCTTACATGAGATTATTAGACAATTGTGTTTGTGATGTTTTGATTGATCACATTCAACAACATAGTATCTTCAAATATTTCTTTCCAGGATCATTGTTCTTTACAAATATAAACCATAAAAAATAGCAATCTTAATGCCCTCCAATTTGTTTTGTCTCACTCAAGTAAATTTATTTGGTGAGATTCATTGACCAGTGGGTCTTAATACTCGTGCATGCGTACCAAATTCAGAAAGTATACTTATTTCTTCAAAATTATTTTGTAACTTTCTTATAACTAGCCTGATCATTGATTGTAGCTCCCTAAATACCAAAGCAGCGTGGCATCCTTAAGTTATAACCACGGAGAACAACTTTTGGCCGTTGCATCAAGTCAAACGTTGCAGGAAGCAAATGAAATGTTAGTATTTATGTTTTTAACTATATTTCATTTCTCACCACTTACAAGAATAGTCACCTCTAAAATTGCTTCTACTTGGTTATATTTTTTCTATTTGGGTCAAATGTACCATTGAGATCGTATATAGAAAGTGTTTTATTTGCTAACCTTATGTTTTTATTATATTAAGGTGTTTTGCTATTTTTTCTTCTTTTTTTTTTGGTCACAGTGGAGCCCTCAAATATTTATTTACAATGAGTGAGACAAATTTGGAGAGTGGTCTCGAAATGAACTTGTTGCAAAGGGAGAAGATATCAATGTTCAGAATCAGTTGAAATGCACCTATGTTGAAGTATGAACAACCTTTCGTCTATGCTTGCCCATTGGTCCCAGGTCAGGTTGCTGGTAATTGCGTAAAACTATCTCGAACGCTTCTATGTCCTTGGTCCCTCATTGTTGCTTATGCCAATGTATTACAAGAATAACTAATTAACTCACTAGAATGTAAAATTTGTAAAGAGTAAAACATGCTATTCCTGCTATATTTTGAGTAGAGGGGCTTTTGAGGAGGGCAAACAAGAGCCTACTTGTGGCAAATCTACTTTATTCATGCTAACAGCGGATATTTCTTCACAATTTTCAGGATTTGTGGCAAAAAACTGTATTGTTTTCTTGGGGTTCTCTTTTTTTTTTTTTTTTTTTTTTTTTTTTTTTTTTTTCCTGTGAGGCAGTACATTTGGTAGTTGTATGTATCAAAACTTTTCCCTGTGATAATCAAGGGCGTCTGAATTTTCAATTTGCTTTTTATGTTGTCTAGCCTTCTCCCTGCTTAACTTTGATTTGATCCATTCCATGAGAATTGGTTGGCATCCAAACGCTATTAGTTGGGATTAATCTACTTATTTTTAGTTGGATAGCAAGATGTTAATATGAAGCAGTTCCATCCGTCATCTGTTTTACTGTTTATTTAAATTATCATAGCATGATCAGATTATTTATATTTCTTTGTTTTTTTTTTTTTTTATAAAAGACAGAATTACATTTTCGTAGATTTTTTTTGGTTGTTAAAGAGAATCATGTATATTGCCAAATAAAGAAGTTGGTGGAAGGGCTGGTGAAAGTTTAAGTAACACATTCATGAAATTGGAGTGTAGCAATGCCTTTTTTTAGATAAGGAAATGATTTCTCTAAATCTTGCCTTATTATTATGATAAACATGAAAATAAATCAAACAAAAATAGAAATAACTCATTATTGATTCATTCAATCAATCACGAATATTTCTTAATTAAAGGAATATTCAATTCTCCCCTTTAATTGGGCGCATAGAGATTTTATCGTAATGTCCAACTTGACGAGTAACCCACTTTTAATTAAGATCCAAGGCGCTCTCGATCTGGGCTTGCTTGCATTCGATGGTTCTTCTTTTGAATCCTTCAAATCGGCTTGCAGACAAATCAAGCCGCTAATAATCGTTTTTTATGTATGAAGTATTGGGAAATCACATCCATACTTTGATCACATAAGACATGAATGTAGTATGGGGAAAACATCCATACTAAAATATGAATATAGTATGGGAAAACATCCATACTAAAAATATGAGTATAGTAAAAAACAATCTCTACGATGATATAAAAAGGGATTGCTTTGCGTCTCCTTAGTTGGGAGGGATATTGCGGAGCTAGGTATAAGCCTGCTCTGATACCAAAATGAATTTTAAATATTGCACAAAGCATCGGTTTTTCTATTCATTCGGATGTGTTTATATACATATCATGGTACACATAAATATATAAATAAACTTACAATGAGAGACTCTAAACCATTGTCAGTACGTATTCGTTTAATAGAAACTTTAAATTGATTTTTAATCAAAATAAAAAAAAAGTTTTGAAGATAATAAAATGCTTGTGATTTTTGTTACATTAAATATACCTATGTAGTGTGGGAATAATAATCTACGATAGTTAAAAAATATTGTGCATCAGTAATAGAACAATTACTATATGGTCCTTAAACATCAACATGAATTAAGTCAAAACAAGCAATAGATTTAGTAGTACTATGACTAAATGGTAAACGAGATTGCTTGGCCAAATGACATATTTGAAAATGAAATATTAGAGTCTAAATTAGAAAACTTTGGTAAAATATTAGAACTTGGATGTCCAAGACGTCAATGCCATAAATCTATATTATGAGAATCTTAAAAGAAGTAAAAGGAACGACATTTCTAGATAATAAAGACCATGACGTTCTTTACACACTCCAATTACTTTCTTGAGAGTAGATCTTGAAATATGAAATAGTTAGAAAAGAATTGAACAGAACAATTCAGATCTTTTGTAATCTTACTAATAGAAAACAAATTAAATTTAAATGAACATATAAAACATTTTTAAGTGTTATGTTATGTGTGATCTTACATGCACCAATATGTAATATAGAAACGAGATTGCTATTTGGTAATTTAATTGGTGAACCTTGATAAGGTTTTATATCATGTAAAGAATTAAAATCATGTGTCATATGATCTATGCAACTTGAGTCAATAATCCAATTAGTAATAAGATGTGAAGAAATGTTAAAAGTCGTTCTTGCAAAATGAACTAGAGGGTTATAAGTGAAAGAAATGTTAGAAGTCATTCATGCAAAATGAATTAGAGGGTTAGAAATGAATGAAATGTTAAAAGTCATGAAAGCGTTAACCGCCGCATGCCTACAGTAGCGACAATAAGCTTCTTTTGAACTTGTTCAGAATTGTAGATCTTTATTGATGAATAGAATGATCACTTCTCTGATACCATAATAATCTTAAGAAAGCAATGGGGGAATTCGAAATTGTATTAAAAGTTGTGTTCATTCCATTGCAATACATGAGTATAAATATACAAATTTACAATGGCTAGTTAACGGCTAAGAGGATTCAGCCTTTAATTGATTAATACAAAAGGGAAGGTGATAATATAAAAAGGAAAGTAAAATATGCCCAAATATATCTAATAGCCTTAAAACGTTTTCTTTAATGAGTAATGTAATTCTGACTTTTCTTCTGTTCAATCTCCAGATGATATCTTTATCATAGAGATCGACGATTTTTATTTTTTCCTTCTTTATTTTTTTGTGTATCCTTGGGTGTGCAGTCCTTTTTTACCTCTATTTTAGTTTATTTTATTTCAACTATTCATGTGGGAGTTAGTCGAGTGCCCCAATACAATAACTCTGGAAGAAACTAAGGAGATATAATGTAGCTAATTGTAGCTCGTTAATAACTTAATATGTTCTATTTTATGATTTTTCTATTGATCATTGCGACAATCACTACTATAGAGTGAACTAAGTGGAAGTGTTTAGCCAAAACATCTATGGTGAGATGGACGATGCATCACTTGCCAAAATGCAAGGTTTGGGAGGTTGTGAGTTTGACTCATACTAAAAAAAATGGAAGGGTATGATCTGTATATCGAACCCCTACTAATTTGCGCTTGAGGCTGCTGCTTGTTGTTTGGCATTGTGGCTACTAGCCCTTCTATAACTCATGGATTATGAGAGAACATTTTCAGAGATCGAATATGCTTCCATCACTTCAGGGATGATGCATGTTATTGGTGAAGAATTTACTTCTTTGTTTGTACACACACATCTCAATGCAAGATTCGAGGCCTCAACAACTAATATTGTACTCCATCTGTTCCATATTATTTGTCACATTTTGACTTACGATGTGGCTATATGCACCCCACAATTTACTATGAGCAAGCCACTAGATGAGGACACCCCAAGTATGGATGAGGGCACCTCAAAAAATAATCAGTTCCTAAAATGCTCATTATACACCCCAACAGTAAATTTCGAAAAGACAGTCAACGCGATGAGGAGAAGAAGAGCAAACCACTGACCAATCTTCGCGCAACGTGCAGTGGCTGTTGTTCATCTTCGCATTAACTCGAGCCCTAGGCCTTCCTTCGAAGCGATGGTTAAATGTGCAGTGGGTGTTGCTTCCAACTCGAGCTCAAGCTTTAAGTTTTCACATCAACTTGAATTTCTAAGGTGAGATTTTGTGTATTTGTTCAAATTCGTGTTGTTATTGAATGATTTTGGTTATTTTGTGTAACGGCCCGCTCTAATTAATCCAGAATAACTGGCAAATTACAGATTAAGATCCTAAGCTCAGACCCACGTGGACGTCGCAGAAAAGTCCAGGGCACGCCTAACGAGGTAAAATTTGTTATTTTGTGTGTGAGTGTTTATTTATTTTACTATCATTAAATAATTCGCGTCGCATTATTCGATATTTTATTGGTCGCGTTGTGCGCGTGTAGTGACGAGAGTGTACGACGTCGCGGTGAGTGCGAAACGCCGGTGTATGTGATAGCCTTAGATTTAGTTGTCACATCACACATCCCATCACATCACACATTACATCACCATACCTAAACCCAGAAAAAATTACAAAAGTACATAGCTTTTTACTTTAAAAGAGGAAAATGAGGTTCAAATGTTTTTATTTCCCGGAATAGGCAATCTCGCCTATGCAAAAGGCGTTATCACAGTGGCAACAAACTTTTGCTGACGTGAACACATGGATATCGCCTTTTCAAAAAGCGCTATCCATGTGTTCGGGCCACATGGATATCGCATTTTCAAAAGGCGCTATCCATGTGTTCGGGCCACATGGGATGGCATACACTGATAGCGCCTTTTGAAAAGGCGCTATCAGTGTATGGCCGTCCTACGTGGACAGTGAGGTGGACAGTGAGGTGGAAGACAATTATATAGATAGCTCTTTTTGAAAATGAGTTATCTATACAAATTATACACTCTATGAATGACTCCTTTTGAAAAGGAGCTATCAATACAAATTTTTCTCCCCATGAACGACACGTGCATATGGAGATGGACGACCCGCGCCACTCGCGTATCTCGAGGTAGACAACCAATGTAAACAACACGCACGCATATCAACGCGGACAACCCATGCAAATGTCACCCATGTATGCCGAGGTGGAGATTTCATGCAAATGTCAGGCACGTCTGTCGAGGTGGGTGACCGATGCAACCTCGTGCAACTCATGCAAATGTCACGCACGTGTCTCGAGGTGGTAAAACCAATGCCAACGTCACACACGTATCTCCTGGTTGACAACACATGGAAACGCCACGCACGTATGTCGAGGTGGGCGAGCCATGCATATCCACTACAGACCATGGACCCCATGCAAACGTCACGCACGTATCGCGAGGCGGACAACCCGGGTGAGTTGCATGCTTACTATGGATATGCATGGCTGGCCCACCTCGACATACGTGCGTGGCGTTTCCATGTGTTGTCAACCAGGAGATACGTGTGTGACGTTGGCATTGGTTTTACCACCTCGAGACACGTGCGTGACATTTGCATGAGTTGCACGAGGTTGCATGGGTCGCCCACCTCGACAGACGTGCCTGACATTTGCATGAAATCTCCACCTCGGCATACATGAGTGACGTTTGCATGGGTTGTCCATATCGATATGCGTGCGCGTTGTTTAAATTAGTTGTCTACCTCGAGATACGCGAGTGGCGCGGGTCGTCCATCTCCATATGCACGTGGCGGTCATGGGGAAAATAATTTGTATTGATAGCTCCTTTTCAAAAAGAGTCATTCATAGAGTGTATAGTTTTTTATAGATAGCTCATTTTCAAAAGAAGCTATCTATACACATTGCCTTCCACCTCACCGCCACCTCACCACCATAGATGCCAACTCATAACCAATAACTCATTTTCAAAAGACGTTATCACCTATTTTTGTAAATTAAAAGTAAGCTTCCCTATTTTGGGAAATAAAATGTAAATCTACCACACTTTTAGAAAAACCCCATAAACATCATTTCTCTCTTTTTCTCAAAAAAAAAAAAAAAAAAACTCACCTCATTTAAACACAGATAGAGAGAGAAAGAGGGAGAAAATCGCCAAGAGAGAGAGGGAAGGGAGGAGAGGAAAGAGAGAGAGAGAGTCACGGCCAGGAGAGAGAGGGAGAGAGAGAGAAGCGGCCAAATGAGAGAGAGAGGGAGGTGAAGGAAGCTCCGGCGAGGAGCGAGACGGGAGGCCGCAGACGGCGGCTCACGGCAGCAGCGAGGCGGCGGGAGATCGGGAACGAGCAGCGGCGGCGGCTGTGAGGCGGCTTGAGCCCCGGCGCGGACCCAGCAGCGGCGACGCGGCTCCAGAAGCGGCGCCGGTGAGTCGACCCCAGCAGCGGCGCCGGCGAAGCAGCTCCAGCAGCAGAGACGGCGCATGGCAGCGGCACCGGCAGCGACGCCGGCGAGGCGGCAGCGGCAGCGGCGCGGTGAATGACGTGGAACGACGGTGCGGTGGCGGGTTGCCGGAACGATCGATTTTCGACGAAACGTAACGACAGTGGACTAGGATACCATAGTCGGGTGTCGGGTACGCATCTCGAGGCGTGTGCGGGACGTGAGGGCGATTTCCAATTTGTTTGAGGTAAGTAAACCCACGAGAAAATTAGTTAAAATTCATTTATGATACTTACTTTATTGCACATTTCAATTACTCCATTGTGCTATTTATTGTTATGCATTTACTGTTCATCAACTCCCACGTGTGTATGTGTGTTTGTCGACGGGGTCGGGCGTGGCACGGACTCACACCCCGAGGCTAGCTACCCCGCGCTGTTCGAGTAATTGGCCATGTTAGGGCTATGCGATGATTATTTTCCACAAGACCCGTAGGTTGAAAGATGTTTGATGAAGACCTAAGTCTTCGTCATGGGTTCCTCTCGAAAGATGTTTGGATGAGATTCTCTCGTTCATGGGTTCCTCTCATTCGATCGTGAGATGTTTGGCGAGGTGGTCGTCATGAGTTCCTCTCGGTTTAGCTAAGACGATTCCCGGATGTCGACCAGGTTTCTCTGTCACGCTACACTCGTGTCCAAATTCGACTTCTCAACGTCTTATTTTAATGCGATAACTTTATTCTTGTTCCTTATTTAAATTGCATGAATTGTAGCCGTTTTATTGGATTTCGTGAATATTAGCTAACGTTCTCTGGGATTTACTCACTTGGGATTTGTCATTGTTTTTTGTGACAAATCGCAAATCCTACGACGAGCCGGGCCAAGGGGGTCTTAGGCGACTACCTCTGAGTTAGGAGAGCCCCATCAGCTTTTTGCGTAGGTGTATGTATGCATTTATTTACTGCTTTTATGAAATTTTTGGGAGGACTTGTATACCTGATTCATGTATATGCTCATCTTTTGTACTTTTGTCGTTCTTTGATATACATGGTATCTCATGCCGGATTTCCACACTATAGAGTTATTTATAAAATGCAAACTTTTCATTTCTACGATATTTGCATGCTTCAAAGACTTTCGCTTGATATTTAACTTATATTAATTTAATAAATCGCGAATAACTTAACCTAGTCAATTTAATGTAAATATTCATAAAAACATTCATAAAGACTAAGTTAAGGTGAATAAGATACATACAAAGGTTTAGGTCGTGGGCAGTTAAAAATAAGTGTGCGGTGACGTGGCATGCTTGGTGACGTGTCTGGCGACGTGGCGGTACCCGGTTTGCCTCGGTGTTTGGGGCCGTCACATTTTGTACGTGTTCTTTGTTGTATATGGTTGAATTTGATGGCCAATTTGTGTGTAAATTAGTGTTTCAAAACTTGGTCGATTTATGTTTGTTTAAATATGGATATTTCTTGTAATATTTTCGTTTTTTAGCAATTTTGGTTGTTATGTATGTGTTTCTTGTTGTGTATGATCGCATTAGGTGGTCGTTTTGTGTTTGTTGTTGGTCAAGGCTCGATCGGTCACACAGTACCAAATGACATTGTTATGTTTGGATCAAGGTAACTGAGTAACTGAAATTCAATCGTTGATGAAGACCGATCAATCCATGTTGGTGCAAATTTAATTTTATTTATGAATGTTAATGCAATTTGAAAAGGAAGGATTAAATTCTGATTTAGTGGTTTCCATGAATCTAGATGTTTATTAAGTTTTTTTATTGCTTTTAAGTTATTTTGGTTGTTGTATGTGTTTGTTATTGTTTATGATCGTATTTCATGCTCGTTATGTATTTAGTGGCTGTCGAGGCTCGGTCGGTCACACAAGACCGATTAAAATTGGGTTGTTCGGTTATAGGTGACTGAGCAAAAGTAATTTACTCGGGTGCCTACAACTAAATAGGGCAAGTTCATTCGGTCCGTTCGCACCGAACATACCATTAATATGAGAATAATGTTATTGGTTTCTATATTTGAAGTAATTAGTGAATATTGATGTTGGCCTTATATTTGTATCATTCTCATAGGTATGATGTGACATCCAGTCAACGACCAGAACGAACTCAACCCGATCTGACCTGATCGGAGGCCCGAACTCGGTTAGACCGAGTGACGCGGTCGTGCTTGACGGTAGTGTACCATTAGAAATAAAATAATATTTTTGGTGTGCATGTAATATTTAATAAATAATTAAATAGTTATAAATACACACGTGACAAAAAGCAAAACAAGGCGTGGGTTTCGCCTCAGGATACGTGTTGAGTGAAACATATAAATTATGCTAGTATCATGATCTACTATTAACTTGATTTAATTTGGCCTAAGTGGTGTATTAAATTTGATTAACGTACATATGGTTTGATTGTACATAAAATGAAATTCATGGGCAACTTTTAAATTTTGTGAAATTAGATTTACATGTAATTAATTTAAAAGGTTATGAACAAAATGGGAAATGTCTTATGACATGTGTAGGTGGACTAATAAAAAATAAGTTGCATGTTATGTGTCATGCAAAAAGAGACAAGTGGTAGTTTAATTTTGACTAGTGAAATCTGATGGCTTAAATGTGAGATTTTGATTCACCTAAAAATTTGTGAGTGGGGTGAGATCTAAAGTCAAATGACCATATAAGTTTCATGATTTCTTGTTCTACATGCAAAATAAACTTCAACACTATTAGAGAGCTCGTGAGAAAAATTTGGAGATCAAAGAAGATGTAGAAAAATCTTGCATTCATTATTGGAATTTTTGAAGATCCAAGAAGGTTGATGCTAGAAAGTGTGAATCTAATTTAGTGGAGCTTATAGAACGAAAGGAGACAACTCCATTAAAGCTCTTGGTATGTTTCTTCATCAAATCTCTACAAAAAATTATGTTCTAAGTTATTTTTATTGATGCGTTTTGGTACATGTGAGTTCATAAGAGTAGATTAACCTTTAATTAGTGAAAATCCCTTGATAGGATTGTCGTGGAGATTTTTATGATTGATAAGTTGTGTTATGTGAAGAAGATGATGAATAGTAACTTTACTTAATAGTAATTAGATATTTATTGCATGAAAATTGAGTATAAATGATTGCATGATGATGTTGGAACCCAATGAAGTTGTTATTAAGCCAATGGACTGAGTTTGAGGTAATTTGAATATTTTTAAAACTCAAGAATCAGAAGCTTTAGAGATGTATAAAATTCATTATGTGCAGTTTTGAGCAGACTCAAAAGAGGATAAATTTCTAATGTGCTCAATGATATTAAGACTGTTATATGTTTTGAGCTTACTCAATAAAAATAAAAGTGTTATGAATTTTCGAGCTTGCTTATTTGGATTAAGATTATTTGACTTAGTTTGAGTTTGCTCAAAGTTCAAATGTTAGTATTTTAAAGCATGTTGAATATTATTATTTAAAGCATACTAAATGTTAGAATTGAGCAGCCTCAAAGATAGCTTGAAGCAACCTCAATAAAAACAGTTAGCTAAACTATAATTACTCACAAGTATTCAAATAAGATCATAACACACCTAAACTAATACAAAACGATACCAAGAACAGAGAGAACTAGTGTCGGGTATCGGACGTGCAGTTTAAGGCGAGTTGTGCCCTAAAGGCACTGTGCCGTGACAGAAAAACTTAAAAATCAATAAGACTTTGGAGGTTTTCTCTAGACACTTGCACGGGGTTTCGGGGTTTTGGGTCCTCGATTATGCACTAACGCCGACATATGTGGCTAGGGCTCAACGAAGACTTAGTGAGGACATCGGCACGCACCACGAGGTACGAGACGCGCGGTCAGGCTTCGGCAATGCCACACGCAAGGTTTGTGAACACTGGGAATTTATAAACTTTATTGTGCATCATATTAGTATCGCATAAGTTAGGCATGCATCGTATCATGATTATCTGTGGTCATGCATATAGACATAAAGACCTATAGGAGGCGTCTCTGAGAATTAGATGGGGCAGCTTCGACGGCAAAGAGTCTCCCCTTCAGCCAGTCAGGCGGCTTCGAGGGACAACTATACGACGATCTTGTACCATCCAGCCAGTGCGGCAGTTGGAGGAAGTTTTCGCCTTACGACTTTTCCTACGACACAGTTAGAGTACCTCGGTGCCGCTCGGGTTCACGAATTCGCGTGACAGGACCTCCCCCGATCGTCGATAATGAATGCCACTAGGCCGACGGAGTCAGGCTAGGTCCTTGCATATGAAGTTCATGGGAATCGCCTGTTCATACTAAAAAATGATTGAATCATGTTTAATTTCTGCAATTTACATATATTATTCCTTGTTGAATTACATTATGTTGTAACTTTTGTAAAACCCTGTTGTTCACTGACTTGTGTCACGACCCAAATAATTAATACACGTTTACTTCGTTAATCATGAAAAAATGACTCGTGACGTGGGATCCGCATCGAGATACGTGTCACTACCGAGGCACGGTGGCCGAGGTAAATATTATATTTGTTGTATTATATGCCTAGTGTACTGTATATGTGTAGACTACTAAGTCATTTATGGGTATGCAGATACCGAGACGAGCGGGGACTCGCCTCGTGTTGCGTGCTGATGTGGGCCCGAGAGAGCAGCTCGTAGGGTAAGTGTAATTAGTTAAATCAAATTTTAAAATGAGAAAAATGAGTAAGTAGAATTAATCTTAGATATATAGAGATAAATATATATATATCTAAGGATAATGTTGGGTTTTATCCACACTTCAAAACAAACAAAAAACAGAGAAGAGAAAAAAAAAAGATACGCGGTAAGGAAAGGAAGAAGAAAGAGAGAGCGGGAAGAAGAAGAGACCGAGAGAGAGAAAGACCGACAACTCGACGACGAGAATGCAAGGTGAGTTGAGTTGCTTTGGCGTTGTTGCTTGTTGATTGTCGTTGTTGTTGTTGCAATTGGTGGCGGTGTGGTGGCCATGGAGGTTCGGCCTCCATGGTCGCGAGAGGTGTGAAGAGGAAGATGGCAGGGGTGTCTCCCCTGCCATCACCTCCAGTTGGGTTGAGGTTGGGAGTCAACCCCAACGCCTCGAATGGAAAAAAAAAATCCAAACCAGAGCACGAAGTGCTCTAGTGAGGAAGAAGATGGGTAGCCCGGGTCGGACTACCCCATATGCGTCGGGTCGGGCCGACCCGAGCCCGGGTGAGCCGGGTCGTGCCGACCCTGACCCGACGGGAACGGGTCATACCGACCCGAATCCGACTGCACCTGGTCGGGTTAACCCAGACCCACCCCAATAAAAAATAATATATATATATATATATTATTGAATTAAATTAAATTGATTTTTAATAAAATAAATTCCAGATTATAGCTAAAAATATGAAAAAATTCAGGAAAATTCCAGAAAAATATATTTGTGATCCAAATCAATAGAAAATCGATATTGCCATAAAAGTGAAGAATTCAGAAGTCGGTTGAGACGTTATACGAGGGTTTTACATCGAAAAACGCGAAATGGGCCGATTGGCCGAAAATAAAACAAAATGGTCTAAAATTTTATATTATCCCATGGTAGGAAATTAAAGGGAGACCTCCGGCGTTTGGGCACGCACTTCGACTTATCGAGAGACCGAATAGACTAGGACAAGTGTGTGACTTGTAAGTACAACTGTGAGAGTTTTATATTTCATTTCATTCTTTTATTGCTTTCTTGATCTATTGGTAGACATTGCTACTTGAACTCGCACATCATGTTGTTCTTGTATCTATTCATTAGTGAATATTGTGACACGATGCCTTGTGACTTGTTTCATTGACTCTAATTCCTACATTTGATGTCATTCTTGAACAAAATTGATAAAAAACATGCTAATTGAATAACGTGGATTTAAGTAGACTTGTATTCAATTTCCTTTGGGCTTTGTAGCCGAATTTATCTTGGTATCCAAGATTTTGGAAATTATTTATCTTTGAAAATAAAGTAGGGATTATCTAGTGTCTATTGCACGAGAGATGCGCGGTTCACGGGGACATGAGTCTACCGGGGTTCCGGCACTCACCACTACACTTGCGCGACACACGAGGTATGCGACTCGGGGTGGTCGGGAAGCATGAGATTGATGTTGGAAAGCGTAGAGCATAGCTCCGCTATTTGAGTGAAATATGTTTAGCGCAGCTCCATATAGTAGTGGGAAATGTTAGGTGATAGTTCTCACCGCCGACCTGACGTAGATCATCTCGACTTAGCCTGTGTCTGTCTCTACATCTTTAACTCTGGTATTTACTTGCATTTCTTGTTTCAGCAATTTATTTCGTTACTTTATGCTTTTAAATACCATTCGTTTATTTTGGAAATGTGACATATAATTCTCCAGTTAGTACTTAAATATCACTATACTCACCGTCTAATTTACGACGGTGGGTGTAGGTCCGTCGAGCAGCAGCAAATCGAGGAAAGAGAAGATCGGCGACTTCCTCTGAGCAGTTCGGCGACTCTCCTCACTTATTTTGTATGTCTCGACTTTTGTTGTATTATTATTGTTTATGTTATTTTGGGTTGTACATTGGGTTGAGTAAATAGGTTCATATATATACATGTCTGTGCTATTGTTTTTTCTTGGTTTTCCACACTTAGGAACTTTGAATTATCATGGCTGCCGCAAAATCTTTAAACTATATTAAAATGATAATATAGAGCAAGACATGAATTAGAGGAATATAGGAACGAAAGGCTGACTAATACATAATTAAGTCTTAAGCGAGTTGGATTAAGGCTTGATTATGGGATTAGGACGGGCGATGCCCTGTTTAGTAGTTGGGGCCGTCACAGTTGGTATCAGAGCCAGCTTTAGAGAACTATATGGCTTAAGGCTATATGATATCAACACAATTGGTATCAGAACAATAGGTTTAGCGACCAAAATGCATAAAATACACAACTTAGTTGTGGAAACCAGATACTCAATGCCTAGACACCATTAGTTGGGAAGTGAGTGACAGTGAGATGGGGGATTTCGTCTATGTACTTGTTAATTGCTATATGTATCTATCTACTTATGCGCTATGTCACGTAGAAGCTGATTAGCGTTCACTATCCATTGCAGACCCCGATGGCTGATACACGCGGAGGAGGAGATGCAGAGCCTAGTGGCAGTTCGCCTCCTACTATCGCGGATGATTTACATCGACTGTTTGATCGAGTGACAGCTCAGGGCCAACAATTGACTGATCTCATCGCGATGATGACCGCACGTTTTGCTGCACCGGCATCGACATCAACTCCTACGACTGCTACATCGACTGTCTAAGCGCCAGTACTTCCTACTGCTCCTTTAGCAGCGCCGATAGCCGTGACCTCACCAGTGGTGGAGACAGTGGACGCCGTACCGTCTCCCACGCTCGCATCTTCTAGCACTTCAGTGGAAGTTCAATTAGTGAAAGACTTCATCAGACTCAAACCAGCTTATTTCGATGGAGTCTAGGATTTTCAGAAGATTGAGAAATGGATCATGTCTCAAGAGAAGCTTCATCGGGTACTGAGGATTGAGGATAGACTTCGGGCAGAGATCTCATCATATACACTCGAGCGAGACGCTGACGTGTGGTGGCGTATGACAGTCGCCACTCACGGAGATTTCGAGACATGGGTTGCTTTCAAGCAAAAGTTCTATTAGTAGTATTTTCCGCCTTCCGTCATGAAGCGATTGAGACGAGAGTTTATGGATTTGAGACAGGGGCCAGAGGAGCCTGTGATGCATTACATGGACCGATACGATTATCTGCGCCAGTTTGCTGGGGACTTGGTGAGAGATGAGTCCGAGGATGTATACCACTTCGGTGATGGACTCAGACCTGATATTAGGTATTACGTCGTCAGTTCAGGTGCGAGGACACTCACCGAGATCTATGAGCGAGCCATAGCGCATGAGACATACTATCTGGGCAGAGTTGCTGATGGTAGAGCACCGGGTCCTGTGCTATCTGCAGAGCAGGCCATGAAGTATGAGAGGAGGAGACAGAGGGGTAAGAGAGCAAGATGATGGAACCAAGGATCTCAAGGTTCGAGGACAGCTACACCACCACTGGCTGTGCCTCCTGTATCATCCATTGTTTCAGCACAGAGCACCGTGAATAGACTTCCCTTGCCACCTCCCATCAGACCAGCCTTACCAGCTCCTAGAGTTCCTGCACTTTTCGCCCCACGGGCTTTACGACAGTAGCCGCAGGGTAGCAGAGGTCGAGGCAGAGGCAGAGGCCGAGATACGAGACAGAGACCGTAACAGGTGCAGAGACAGGGTCAGTATCAGGCACATGGCCAGTCTCAGACTCAGGGTCAGCGCAGACAGTTGACAAGCTACATATTTTGACAGGTCGGACATATCGTGAGAGAATGCCCACATCCTGCAGCAGTGTACGCACAACATGCCCGAGAGGAGGTTCACATGGTGGCCCAGTCAGACGCCGACGCTACACGAGGTCTTATTGAGGGTACAATTTCTATTTGCGATCACGATTTATACGTTTTATTTGATTCTGGATCTACCGTATCGTTTATTGTTGGTCGCATGATAGACGTCCTAGGGTTGAAACCTATTAGGCTTAGCGTACATTTGATCTTGAGTACTACAACCGGGGATAGAGTTGACCCTCATAGTATTGTTGAGAAATATCTCGTCGCGATAGATGGCGTACAGCTACCTGTTGACTTTAGAATCCTCGAATGTTTGGAGTTCGACGCGATTTTAGGGATGGACTGGTTAGCTGCATACCACGCTTATATCAACTGTTTCAGTAAGACAGTGATATCTGAGATCCCAGGGCATCCGCCATTCATTTATAAAGGTAGTACAACGAGGACTGTAGGAACGAGAGGTCGGCCTGCGACTAGTGAGGAGATGGAAGTGTTGATTGCACTGTACACTGTACCAGAGAGTCAGGGACTTAGAGTGGAAGATATATCGGTTGTTAGAAAGTTTCCTGATGTTTTTCCCGAGGATTTACCTGGTTTACCGCCGCAGCAAGAGATCGATTTCATTATTGAGTTGGTACCATGTACGAAATCGATTTCTATACCACCATACCGGATGGCACCACGAGAGCTAGAAGAGTTGAAGGCTCAGTTCCAGGATCTGGTACAGAAGGGATTCATCACACCTTCTATGTCGCCATGGGGAGCACCCGTCCTTTTTGTGAAGAAAAATGATGGTACGTTGCGACTTTGTATCGACTATCGACAGTTGAACAAAGTCACAATGAGGAACAAACATCCACTCCCGAGGATATATGATTTATTTGATCAGCTGAGAGGAGCACAATTTTTCTCCAAGATAGTCTTGCGCTCAGGGTATCATCAGCTTAGGATCAGGGACGATGATAGGTCCATTACAGCTTTCAGCACCAGATATGGACATTTTCAGTTCACAGTCATGCCGTTTGGGCTGACCAATGCTCCAGCAGTGTTTATGGATCTGATGCATCGTGTGTTCAAACCGTTTCTTGACCGTTTCGTGATAGTCTTCATCGATGATATCCTAGTATACTCGAAGACGAGGGAGGATCACGAGCAACACCTCAGAGAGACGTTGCAGACTTTGAGGGAGCATAGACTGTACGCCATATTCTGTAAATGTGAATTCTGGCTGTCAGAGGTCAAGTTTTAGGGGCATGTTGTCGGAGCGGCAGAGATATCAGTAGATCCAGCCAAGATTCAGGCAATTATCGATTGGCCAGCACCGACTTCAGTGACTTAGATCAAAAGTTTTCTAGGTTTGGCAGGGTATTATCGCCGCTTCGTGAAGAATTTTTCGAAAATCGCTTCACCGATTACTAAATTGACTCAGAAAGACGTGAAATTTCATTGGTCTAAGGAATGTGAGGAGGCATTCGCTAAGCTGAAGAGGTTATTAACTACTGCACCAGTATTAGTGTTACCAG
The DNA here is from genome assembly GCA_039657325.1 of Stephania cephalantha. Lineage (NCBI taxonomy): Eukaryota > Viridiplantae > Streptophyta > Magnoliopsida > Ranunculales > Menispermaceae > Stephania > Stephania cephalantha. The sequence goes on from CM077575.1 coordinate 12,707,508, forward strand.
AGGTTGGACGGGGATTCTCCGTCTATACTTATGCTTCTCATAGAGGTCTGGGATGTGTGTTGATGCAGGGTACCGGTACAGTAGCATATACATCCAAAAAATTGAAGATACATGAGAAAAATTATCCGACGCATGACTTAGAGCTGGCAGCAGTAGTGTTTGTGTTGAAGATATGGAGACACTATCTGTATGGAGAGACGTTTACACTCTTTACTGATAATAAGAGTTTGAAATATCTTTTCACACAAAAGGATCTGAATATGCGGCAACGCAGATGGTTAGAATTTCTGAAAATTACGACTTTTCCTTGGAATATCATTCGGAAAAAGCGAATGTAGTCGCTGATGCACTGAGTAGGATACCTGTTGGAGATGCGGAGGTTCCTACTGATACTCGAGTTGAGATTTGCGCACAGATGAGAGTACATACCGTATCTACACAAAGAGTGTCAGAGGGTCAGAGGACCGACAGGTTGTACTCCAGGTTTAATGAGTTAGCGCAGAGTGCAGAGTGTGTTGATTGGACGGAGATGTCTGACCAGTGTTTGCGCTTCAGGGGCAGACTGTGGATCCCGTCAATACCAGAGCTGCGAGATGAGATTATTCAGGATTCACATCGTTCTCGATCCACTGTTCATCCAGGAATGACCAAAATGTACCATGATATGAAGAGACATTTTTGGTGGCATGGGATGAAAGCGGACATATCAGAGTTTATCCGGAACTGTGGGATCTGTCAGCAAGTGAAGGCTGAACATCGCAACCTGGAGGGTTGCTACAACCTCTTCCCATTCCACGGTGGAAGTGGGAAGACATTGCAATGGATTTTGTGAGAGGATTGTCGAGAATCGCCCGGAGACATGATTCCATCTGGGTTATTGTTGATCGACTGACAAAGTCTGCTCATTTTCTACCAGTGGCCGCACATTATACGTTTGGTCAGTTGAGTATACTGTTCGAGCGGGAGATTATTAGATTGCATGACCAGTGACTATTACGTCAGACATAGATGCTATGTATACCTCCAGGATGTGGCAGAGTATGCAGGAGTAGTATGCTACGCGCCTACAGTTTAATACGGCTTTTTATCCTCAGACTCACGGGCAGACTGAGAGATTGATACAGGTTCTCGAGGATATGTTAAGGGCGTACGTCTTGGAGTTTGGCGGATCATGGGAGGAGTACCTACCGTTATGTGAGTTATGTGAGTTTGCATATAACAACGGTTATCGGGCCCAACCTAACAAATTGAACAAATTGAGATGGCGCTTTTTGTTCGGCGCCTGTAGTCCACGCACATCCGAGAAGAGAACCATCGTGTTCAAGCGTTGGAACAGGACTGGTGCGTGCACGATGCCTTGGATGGTGTGAATGAATCCAAACCTCCAACAGCCTTCTCTGCTGCTTCCTTAGCTCCTCCACTCCTTCGGAGCCATTACTGTAGGGGCTGTGCAGGGGGTGCTTGAGCACAGGATTAGCTTCAATCTCATGATCAATTACTTTTTAGGGGGTAACTCCTTTGGTAACTCGGCAGGCATCACGTCGTTAAAGTCCTCCAAAGACTTCAACAACCACATCAGTGGGGACCTTCTTTGTCGTTCCTACCTTGGTCTCTACCAAGGCGCGAGAATGTGGGCTCTCCCTTCTGGGTCCATCTTTCACTGAATGGTGAAAGATGTGATAGTTTTGTGCTCTCCTTCTGCATGCTAGTGTTGTAGGAGACAAAACAAGGATGGGACTTGTTCATCACGAACAGTCCCACTCGAAGAATCGGTAGACATCATGAATACTCCCAATGTGCAAGAAGTCATTCCCTACAGATGACATCGAAATCATCGAGGGAACGACCATCGGGTTGATCTTCCCCTCCCAGATCCAACCTTTAAATTAACATCGGTGGCATACCTTGAATTCGTTTCACCTCGAATTCTTTGCCTTCATTCGGCCGGAATTCTCCACGAGATCCGGTCCCCAACTTTCCCACCATGTGATCCGCCACAACGAGTGAGTAGCCCACGAATCTACCATTGCAGACTGGCTTCTTGTTCACCTCGATCGTCCACGTACATTAGCCCCTCCGAAGGGCTTGTCTTGGCTGCTTGAATGGCATTCAACAAGTCGCAATGGGTTCATTCGGGTTGGCCTTCATCTCCGCGATCAAGTAGAAAGTTTCTCCTCTTCGGGCAATCTCGAGGCTTTGTATGGTAGGCGTGTGTCGCTCGCCATCGTGTCGGCCGAGCTGGGGAGGCCGAGAGACGACGACGGGAGACCGTGGGGCCTGAGATTGTTGTCGACCACACGGAGAAGGTACAACTGATTCGTCATAGACTCAAGGGAGCCTATGATGGACAGAAGAAGTATGCAGACATGTATCGCAGCGATCTCACGTACAATGATGAAACTTTAGTGTATCTAAAGGTTTCTCCTCGTAAGAGTCATTATCGATTTGGTTTGAAAGGCAAATTAGCACCAAGATTCATCGGGCCTTTCAAGATCAAGAAACGGGTTGGAAAGGTTGCATATGAGCTAGAATTACCTCCACAGATGTCGGTAATTCATCCGGTGTTTCATATTTCGATGCTTCGACTAGCCAAGTCAAAGGCAGGCGAGAGACCGACAGTTGATTTGAGTCAGATTGACTTGAGTGAAGATATCTCATATGAAAAGCAACCAGTTCAGATTCTTGACCGAAGGGTACAACATTTAAGAAGCAAGTCTATCTCGAAGGTGTTAGTCAACTGGTAATTTCCTGGAGATTCAAAACTCAGTTGGGAACGGGAAGACTATATGTGAGACAAATTTTCATACCTCTTCGAGTTAGATATATTTTAAAATTCGTTTAATTTAAGTTCGATGACGAACTTCCAATTAGTTGGGAAATATTGTCACAGCCCAAATAATTAATACACGTTTACTTCGTTAATCAGGACAAAATGACCTGTGACGTGGGACCCGCAGCGAGATACGTGTCACTACCGAGGCACGGCGGCCGAGGTAAATATTATATTTGTTGTGTTGTTTGACTAATGTACTGTACTTGTGTAGACTATTAAGTCATTTACGGGTATGCATATACCGAGATGAGCAGGGGATGCGCCTCAAGTCGCGTGTCGACGTGGTACCGAGATAGCGGCATATGGGGTACGCTTAATGTATTTGAGTTAAAAAAATGAAAAATGTATAAGTTAGTTGTCCATAAGCGGCCACATCACTTAAGATATACATAATATATATATATATATATAAGTTGGTCAATTGAAACAACAAGTCAACCTTATCTCCTTATCTCTCCAAACCAAAATCAAAATAGAGAGAAGGAAAAAAAAAACGCAACGAGAGAAGAAGAGAAGAGAAAGGCCGAGAGGAAGAAGAATGAGAGAGACCGGGAGAGAGAGAGAGACCGAGCTCCAAGGTGAGTTGTTGATTTTGGTTGTTGTTGTTGTGTTGTCGTTGTTTTTGTGTTCGGTGTTGTTGGTCCTAGGTCAGATTCTTGACCGAAGGGTACAACAATTAAGAAGCAAGTCTATCCCGAAGGTGTTAGTCAAGTGGCAATTTCATGGAGATTCAGAACTCACTTGGGAACTGGAAGACTATATGCGAGACGGATTTTCGTACCTCTTCGAGTCAGGTATATTTTAAAATTCGTTTAATTTAAGTTCGAGGACGAACTTCCAATTAGCTGGGAAGTATTATCACGACCCAAATAATTAATACACGTTTATTTCGTTAATCGAGATAAAATGACTCGTGACGTGGGACCTCCAGCGAGATACGTGTCACTGCCGAGGCACGGTGGCCGAAGTAAATATTATATTTGTTGTGTTGCATGCCTAGTGTACTGTATATGTGTAGACTACTAAGTCATTTACGGGTATGCAGATACAGAGACAAGCCGAGATTCGCCTCGTGTTGCGTGTCGACGTGGGCCCGAGCCAGCAGCTCGTGGTGTAAATGTAATTAGTTAAATCAAATTTTAAAATGAAAAAAATGAGTGGCTAGAATTAATCTTAGATATATAGAGATAAATATATATATATATATATCTAAGGATAATGTGGGGTTTTACCCACACTTCAAAACAAACAAAAAACAAAGAAGAGAAAAAAAAAGACGCAGTGAGGAGAGGAAGAAGAAAGAGAGAGTGGGAAGAAGAAGAGACCGGGAGAGAGACCGAAAAATCGGCGACGAGAACGCAAGGTGAGTTGAGTTGATTTGGCGTTGTTGCTTGTTGATTGTCGTTGTTGTTGTTGCAGTTGGTGGCGGTGTGGTGGCCATGGAGGTTCGACCTCCATGGCCGCGAGAGGTGTGAGGAGAAGATGGCGGGGTGTGTCTCCCCTGCCATCACCTCCAGTTGGGTTGAGGTTGGGAGTCAACCCCAACGCCTCAAATGGAAAAAAAAAATCCAAACGAGAGCACGAAGTGCTTTGGTGAGGAAGAAGATGGGTAGCCCGGGTCGGGCTACCCCATATGCGTCGGGTCGGGCCGACCCTGACCCGACGGGAACGGGTCATACCGACCCGGATCCGACTGGACCGGGTCGGGTTAACCCAGACCCACCCCAATAAAAAAATAATATATATATTATTGAATTAAATTAAATTGATTTTTAATAAAATAAATTCCAGAAAATAGCTAAAAATATGGAAAAATTTAAGAAAATTCTAGAAAAATAGGGAAAAATGTATTTGTGATCCAAATCAATAGTAAATCGATATTGCCATAAAAGTGAAGAATTCGAAAGTCGGTTGAGACGTTATACGGGGGTTTTACCTCGAAAAACGCGAAATGGGCCAATTGACCGAAAATAAAACAAAATGGTCTAAAATGTTATATTATCCCATGGTAGGAAACTAAAGGGAGACCTCCGGCGTTTGGGCACGCACTTCAACTTATCGAGGGATCGGATAGACTAGGACAAGCGTGTGACTTGTAAGTACAACTGTGAGAGTTTTATATTTCATTTCATTCTTTTATTGCTTTCTTGGTCTATTGGTAGACATTGCTACTTGAACTCGCACATCATGTTGTTATTGTATCTATTCATGAGTGAATATTGTGACATGATGCCTTGTGACTTGTTTCATTGACTCTGATTCCTACACTTGATGTCATTCTTGAACAAAATTGATAAAAAACATGCTAATGGAATAATGTGGATTTAAGTAGACTTGTATTCAATTTCCTTAGGGCTTTGTAGTCGAATTTATCTTGGTATCCTAGATTTTGGAAATTATTTATCTTTGAAAATAAAGTAGGGATTATCTAGTGTCTATTGCACTAGAGATGCGCGGTTCACGGGGACATGAGTCTACCGGGGTTCCAGCACTCACCACTACACTTGCGCGACACACGAGGTATGAGACTCAGGGTGGTCGGCAAGCATGAGATTGATGTTGGAAAGCGTAGAGCGTAGCTCCGCTATTTGAGTGAAATATGTTGAGCGCAGCTCCATATAGTAGTGGGAAAGGTTAGGTAATAGTTCTCACCGCCGACCGGACGTAGTTCATCTCGACTTAGCCTGTGTCTGTCTCTACATCTTTAACTCCGGTATTCACTTGCATTTCTTGTTTCAACAATATATTTCGCTACTTTATGCTTTTAAATACCATTCGTTTATTTTGGAAATGTGACATATAATTCTCCAGTTAGTACTTAAATATCACTATACTCACCGTCTAGTTTGTGACGGTGGGTGTAGGTCTGTCGAGCAGCAGCAGATCGGAGAAAGAGAAGATCGACGACTTCCTCTGAGTAGTTCAGCGACTCTCCTCACTCATTTTGTATGTCTCGATTTTTGTTGTATTATTATTGTTTATGTCATTTTGGTTGTACATTGGGTTGAGTGAATAAGTTCATATATATATATACATGCTTGTGCTACAGTCTTTTCTTGGTTTTCAACACTTATGAATTTTGAATTATCATGGCTTCCGCATAATCTTTAAACTATATTAAAATGATAATATAGAGCAAGACATGAATTAGAGGAATATAGGAACGAAAGACTGACTAATACGTAATTAAGTCTTAGGCGAGTTGGATTAAGACTTGATTACGGGATTAGGCCGGGCAGTGCCCTGTTTAGTAGTTGAGGCCGTCACAGGGGTCCTTTTTGGAACTTAAATCCATCCTCCAGTGATCGAGGGAAGGGCAAGGCGTACCAGTGAATTGATTTCATACAACCCTGATCTTCATTGTAGGAGTGATATCTTTTGTGTATCTATTTTGTTTTATATACCGAACTTACATTTTATTTATGTATGGATTATGAGATACTTTTGGACATGTTTCTCAACTTGGATTTACAGTACTGATGATATGACATGTGTTTTTCTCACTTAGGTTCCCGTTTACTTTCCAGTATTTTATTATATGTTCACCGGATTCTGCACACTTTCAAATTTAACTTAATTGTAAAACGAATGGACGAGCGAGTCTGGAAAGTCTTTTGGGGTCGATGGTGTCACTAGACGCCTTAGGAAACGGTTCAGGCTAGTTAGACCACCGATTAACAGTACGGGTGCTGACAATGGTGTGGCAGCCCTAAATCTCAAAGCAAATTGGGCACCGCCACGTCGCCAAACACGTCACCAAGCCATGCCATGTCACATGCACGCATGTCCATGACGGCCTACAACATCTACTTAACTTTTTGTTTTATTCTAATTATTTTCAATTATTCGGGTGTGCTATGAGAAATTTTGCACTTAAGCAGTTTAGTTAGACTATACTTAGCTTACTTAGTCAATTAACAAAGTGCTTAACTAATTTTTGTGTATTACAGACTAAGTGTTTATGTTTTAAAGATTATAAATGACAATAATAACGGAAGTCTTAGATTTCATCAAACAATAAGTCAATAACAATAATTTGCATTAATTTAACAAACCCTAGTAGTGGAAAACCTATCAAAATGATACCATGTATATAATAGGCGACAAAAGCACAATCATAGTCAATATACATGTATCAGTATGTAAAAGTCTCCCAATATCCCTAAATGAAACTGTAATATAATATATACAAAACACCTACAAGTCTGCTGGAGGGGGCTCTCTGGAATCAGAGGTAGTCGTCAAGCTTAGCCTTCCGTCAGTTCGTCATAAGATCTGCACTCGGTCATCCATGCAAAATAGTTGATGACAACGAGTCCAGTAAGTAAAGCCTCAGAAAAATGCAATTCGCATTCAATAATAAGAGGTAAATAAAGCGGCTATAATTCATGCTTGGCAAGAGCGATACAATAAAAAAGGCTGAATAACATAAGGAGAAGTCGTTGTGATACAAGTATGTCGGATGCGAGTGTGGTGTATATCTGCCGAATACTGGGACAAACAGGATATGACCGAGGATAATCTAGCGACGAGGTGACCCCCACCACCGCACTAAGGCCGATGAGGACTCTGTTGGTTAGGAATTTTAGAACTCTCGGCCAATCGCCTCTATGAAAAAGAATTTGTGTCGGAGGCAAGCAATCACGATCATGCACTCTCAAATCATCGATTCGTGGATGTGAAACACGCGTGTAGTCTAAGGTATGACCAAAACCGTCGCTAAACTCAGAATATCGTTTACGAGAGTACCGCAAATGATTATATTATCCCGTCGACTATAAATATACGTACGCGGGAATGCAGTAGTCAAACAAATACCAACTGGCATTCAAACAACATTATAATTGAATTTAAAGCAATAAGAATACCAAGTGTTTTTCTGGTGGGTTTACTTACCAAAATGAGATAAAACCAAGTCTTAGCCGCTCGCTCGTACCCCAGAATACCCGTCTGTCAGTCCCTTAAGCTTCCCTAGGCCCTGAGTATCCTACATACCAGTTTTAAATAATTTATGGTCACATTAATTGATTTTATATTGTGAGAACAAAAATTAGAATTTTGTTCTAATTTTTTAGTTGTGACTCCTTTTTCGGTTACGTCGAGGTGCCAACCGCCCAAAAAAGTCTTGAAACCTGATTTTATACCTTTTTCCTAATTTCTCCTATTTTCTATGATTTTCTTGAATTTTTTTGTGATTTATATTTATTTTTCTATAATTTAATTTATTTAATTTGTATTTAATCTTAAATTTAATTAATTTTGGCCCACCTGAACCGAGCCCTAGTCAGCTGGGCTCGGTTTGGCCTAAATGGGTCTAGCTTGGGTCGGCCCAACTCAGGGCTCCCACGCACGCACGCGTCCCCTGGGTCATCTCCTAGGCAGATATGAATTGCGAGAATTGCTATTTGTCTCCGCCCTCCTCCCTGATTTCTTTTATTATTATTATTATTATTATTTTATTTTCTTTCTCTCTTCTAATTCTTCAACAATTGCAAAAACAACATCAACAACACCAATTTCTACAACAAATCAACAATTCCATCACCATCATCAACGTGCATTCATCATATTCATCAAGAACATCAAGAACTTCAACCTGCATACAACTTCGTTTTGAAATTCTAATTAAATGTAAAATCAGAACTTGTTTGAGTTTAAAAACAGTAGCCAACCTCAATTAATCCATTTGAAAATTCGTTTGATATAAAAACCCTAAATTTCATACATTTCAAAACACCATTAAAGCAAAAATGGAGAAGATGAGATGGACTCTTGGTTTACCTATCTAATAGCTTGATTCTTGGCTGAATTTTCCTCCTATGCTCCCTTGAATCCTCAAGTTCCCAGCCCTCCTTGTCTCTTGAGCACGAATGCTCTAGTTTGCATGTCCAGGAGCAATAAAATGGGCTAAGTCCCTTTTTATACTAATTCACATAATCAAGTTCCAACACGCGTATCTCGAGGTTCATCAAGGGCTCCTATTAACTCCAATCATGTTGTCGTGTCACATATATGTCAATTTAATAAGTCAATATATGGTTTTCTAATAATTTTCTTACTTAGACAAAAATTCCTTTATTTGGCCTAATTACACATCTTAGGCACATTAATGACTCGAATACCTTAGTCTATGCTTTATTGGTCAATTTACATATCATGCTTAGACTAAGTCTTTCCTTCTCACGTACCCAACACCATCACGCATCACGAGGCGTGTCAGGTCCATTATTGACCTATTAACATTTTAATAAATTATTCGGGCTTGTTAAGAATACTTAGCTTAGATTATTATTGTTTACAATTAATAAGTTCGTCTAACCCATTTCGTTCCCATACCCGCATCCCACGCATCTCGAGGCATTATTCATCGCTCTTGTAACTCACGTAAAACGCAATAATCAACTATACATATGGCCTAATGTTATAATTCATAGTAAGAAAACCATAATAAACAAGCATCACGCAAATATAACATTATAAATTGTACCTCGGTAGGCGTGCCCTAGACTAATCCGCGACATCCACTTGGGTCTGAGTTGGGTCATAGTTTGAAATTAGATAATCAATTAATCATTACATTAGGCGAGTTGTCACAATCTTCCCAACTAAAAGGGTTTTGTCCCGAAACCCAAAGTTAAACTAAAATATTAGCCATGGAAAAGCTAGGGGTATCTCTCGCGCATAGTAGACTCTCTTTCCTAGGTAAGTCCTTCGTCTCTATGATATTACCAGATGATAAGGACCTTGGGAATTTGCTTAGTCTTGAGAACCTGAACTCCGCGGTCTACTATTTCGATAGGGTGATCCTTGTACGTCAAGTCTGGCCTAACCTCAACATGGCCCACATCCACTATAAGTCTCGACCATAATCTCGCTAAAATGTAGAAGATGTCTTGAACCCCTGCCAACTGTCTCAATAACCTCAACTGATAAGAAACCTCCCCAACTCGACTGACAATCTGATATGGCCCAATATTACCGCGGTGCAAGTTTCCCTTTGATCTCAAATCTCTCGTGACCATTCAAAGGAGAAACATTCAAGTACACCCAGTCATCTACCTCATAGCTTAGTCCGTCGTGATTTTTATTCGCGTATTTCATCTGTCTATCATGAGTAGCCTATAATCTATGATGAATTAGCCTAACTTTCTATGTGTGGTCTACAACAACCTCAAACCCATTAGTAACTGCATCCTTTGGCTCTGTTCAGCAAGCTGCTGATCTGCAAGGTCTCCCGTATAGTGCCTCAAATGGTGGCATCCTAATATTACCTCGAAAGCTGTTGTTGTAGGCAAACTCATAAAGTGGCAAGTACTCCTCCTATGACCCTCCAAACCGTAACACACAAGCTCTGAGCATGTCCTTTAGTATCTATATAGTCCACTCTGACTGCCCATTAGTCTGTGGGTGGTAAGTCGTGTTGTAGTTAAATATAATACCAAACTGCTCCTACATAGCTTGCCATAACTATGACATCAGCCAATTGTCTTTGTCTGACACTATTGATATCGGTACATTGTGTAATCTGATGATCTATCACTCAAAGAGCATGCACAGCTGTAAAAATGTGTATCTCATGGAAACTAGAATAAAATGTGTTGATTCCATCAATCTATCCACAAAAACACATACGGCATCATGGTTGCATGGAGTCCGTAGTAATGCACTGACGAAGTCCACAGTAATGTGTTCCCACTTCCACCGAGGGATCATTAGTGGATGTATAAGTCCTCTTGGTTTCCGGTGCTCGACCTTAACTTGCTGGCATACCTCACATGCCCTTACATACTGGCAAACATCTGCCTCATCCCGGAGCACTAGACAAACATTTCATGTCTTGGTATATCTAGTTCCGGCTGAGGTGAACTGTGCATTTAAATCTGTGAGTCTCCTAAAGAATGCCATCTCGCAACTCTGCCACTGCCGAAATTCTCAATCTACATATGTGTCGTAATGTAACGCCTCGAGATATTTTATTTGTGATTGGTGACGTGTATTATTTATTTATACTCGTTTGCACAATTTTATTTGACTTTGTTGTCGACATCTCGGGGGACTGTTTTCTCGAGATGTACGTGCGCGGGTATTGGATGGGATCGAGACGTTGATGGAGATTTGGGTTCTAATTTAAGTTATTAGAATGTAAAAGTTATGAATAAGATTTTAATTATTGAAGGTGGTCAATCCAATTATAGTTATAAAACTATAATAAATTAACTTTAATTGAATTAAATCAAAGTGAGTAATGTTTATTTCGAAATAAGGTGATTGTGAAGGCTATTTCGGCCATTTGGTAATTCAAATTTAGAAAATTAAAGAATAATTTATGTGGTGTGTTGGTTGAATGTGGACCATAAAAGCTTAAGTATTTTTAACCACACAATGGTTAGGCTTACTTGTAGAGCAAGAAAAAAAAGAGAGTTTGGGTTCTCTAAACAATTAAAGCTTTTTTTCTTAGGCCATTGTTGTTGTAGCCATTGTTGTGGAGACTCTTATTTCTCATTGGTGATGGATCAGAGCCTCACTTAGAAAAGGTTTGTGCTTTAAGATCCATTTTGATTTGCCTTTTAGGTCTTTGCATGTCATCAACTACATGTTGTCATGTTATAATGTAGCTCATATATATAGCTTGAAAAGAAGAAAGAATGAATGCATGATAGATCAAAAATGTGTGGGTAGCTGGAGCATGTGACGAGCAATGTTTGGAGATCATTTCCTTAAAAAAAAAGGGTTCCAACAATTGGTGTAGGAAATGTATGTATGCATCAGAATCATGTTACTCTAGCATTTTGAGTTCAAATTGTTGAAATCCTACCCCACTAGTATTTGCCAAAAATATATGCATAATATATACATATCATGTAATATACCTTATATATAATGTATAATATATATGTATAGTATATTATATATATGTATATATAAAATGAAAATTTATTAATTGGTTTGAAAAAAAAAAATAAAGATTCAAGTTTGAGAAAATTGGTTGAGCCGAGACTTGACCAATACGGCCCAACCTGAAACGTGGCTAATATGTTCGCAACTTGAAAAAAAGTCTATCATAATTTTATAAATTGAGAATTAAATTTTAGACGTATTCTAACACAAATAAAATATGGAATAATGTACCATGAACCTAAGGACCATAGCAATTAAGAGTTGAGTGCGTGTTACCAGGAGTATGGGAATAACTTTTGGTAGGATTTTTGGTACGTTTGAGGTAAGTAAACCAGCATGATGCTCAACATGACTTCTTTTCTTTTCTTTATTGAATATCTCATAATTTATTTATCGTTCTTGTAATCTATTCTCATTATCAAGTGATCTAGAGTCTACATAGTCGGATTATGTTATGGACTATTGAGGCGGATTGAAGTCCACTAATGCAAGTTGAGTTATTTTTGGAAGTGCTATTTTTGGAAGTGGTCAAGTACTCAAGAGTTCAACACTCAAGCTATTCTTAGAAGTGGCTTCAAGCCCACAGTTTGAGAGGTAATATCAAGTCGTTCTTAGAAGTGGCCTTGGGCCCATGGTTTGAGACTAATTAGAATTTATTTCAAGCTAATTTTGGAAGAGGTCGTGGGCCCACAGTTGGAAGATGTAGAGACCACTTAGATGTCTATCCTTTGCATCCCGTCACTCGCTCTCGTCGTTTATTTATCTAGTTTGTCTATCATGCACTTATTGCTTTCTTGTTTATTTCATTATCCGCGTGATTTGTAAATTATTCTTAATTGATATCTGAAGTACTGTTGAGACTTCTTTGGCTTTACTTACTGGAATTGTTGCTTTCTTGGCAACAATTGCAGGTCCCTCTAGTAGCAAAGGCAAGAAGCTAGTGATTGGTGACTTCCTCTGAGCTTTTTTCAGAGCCTGCTATCCTCTTGTTACTGCGTTTATTGCTTTTTGATATTTTGATGTACGTATTTGATATCCTTTTTTTTTTTTTGTAAAATTGGTTAATAGACTGAGTGAAATTTGTGATACATGTATATAATTTCCTCGCACTCTTTGGTCACCTTATATATAAATACATATACATGAGATCACGTTTACCACACCATACATTGTTCGGATTTTATTTATTTATTTTGAGTTATTTAAATGTGAAATTTAGTTCCGTTGTAAAATTTAAAACTTGCAAAACTAATAATTCAATTTAAAATCACTAAATAACTAATAATAATGGGAAAGAAGGCTGACTAGACTTGCGTTGACCTTGCGAGGGCTAACTTAGGGGGTCCACGTAGGTCTAATGCCAGGCGGGGCCTAGTTTGTGGGGACTGGAGCCGTCACAATTGGTATCAGAGCCCAAGGTTTTTACTTTAACTCTTGATAAGCTTACAACTCGATTAAGATTAATGTAATGTTAGAGTTCAAACAAAAATGAACTTAGTATGGAAACCCTATAATCTAGACTTAGAGTCCTTGTTGGGAAGTGAGGTGAGTTGGTGAATAACCAAAACTTAAATTGTATGTATTCAATGTTGATTGTACTATATAATAAACTGATAGTTATTGTAGCTGATAAGAAAAAATTGTAATGTATGATTGCAGACCGTGATGGCCGATCAGCCAGACACTAGTGATCAAGGTGGAGCTGTAGGTCCCAACCCTATCGACGTAGGAGAGTTTCAGGCCTTATCGTATAGAGGTGAGTCACATGATTGACGACTAGATGAGATATTGACCATACTCAGAGGACAGTTACTGTCTCCGTCTACAACTACAGCGGCTCCTATACAGGATGCGAGCAGGCCTACGCCTCAAACCACTCCCACAACTTCCATTTTCCCTGTAGCACCAGTTCTCGCGATTGTACCCATGCCCACAGTTGCAGTGGCGCCACCTCTGATAGACGCATACTTTCATATGACCGCAGAGTCTAAATTGATTAGGGAGTACGATAGGTACATACCCAAAAGATTCAGTGGAGACTTATATGTGGAATAGGTAGATAAGTTTATCAAGAGCCATGAAAAAATTCAGAGGTTCTTGAGGATTTAGGATAGCAAAAAGCATGGGTTGACAACTTTTTCATTTTCTAGAGACGTAGATACATGGTGGACCAATGTGATAGCGACACAAGGAGAGCCTCAGGCTTGGATGGATTTTACGAAGCTATTCAATCAGAAATATTAACCTCCCTTAGTGATGATTACTAAAAGGCCAGAGTTCATGCATATCTGATAGAGACTATGAGAGTCTGTCATGCGGTATTTGGTGAAGTACATACACTTACTACAGTTTGGTGGTGGAGTGGCCGATACAGATGGCAATCAAATTTATTTCTTCTACGATGGGTTATTTCCTGCTATCGGGGTTGCAGTAGTCACGACTGAGCCTGGGACATTAGATAGAGCTTATGAGCGCAGTTTGACGAGAGAGTCTTCTCTCCATACGCACCCCGAGGATGATGCCTTACAACTGATTGAGACACAGACCGAGCAGAGATCCGAGCAGGATAGGAAGAGGAAGAGGAACCGATGGCAAGAACAAAATGTCGATAGGGCTCAAAGTGTAGATGTCTCCTACATTTGTGGTTCCACATACCCTAATTGCCAACTATGCAAGCCTACCTCCTCATGTAGTGCGACTAGTTCAACAGCATCAACATTATACGGAGAGCACCTACATGAGTAGTGGTATTGGTCATCGAGGACAGAGAGTGTGTTTCAAATGTGGTTAACCAGGGCACTTCAAAAACAGATGTCTAGAGTTGTATCATGCCCAATAAGGCAATACCCAGCCACGGGTCAAGGAGAGAGCTCACATAGGGGCGGAGCCACGACGAGAGATGACACACAATTGTATCGAGGGTGCGACTTTATTTTAGTTATCGTTATATTATGCCTGGGAAGATAGATTTGAGCTTTTACACTAGCTTGCACTTCTAGACGTAGGTTAATAGAGTTAGGGTTGACACCTACTAGGCGTAGTACTACTTGGCCTCAGCGTGGTTATCGAGGATAAGAGAAATGCAACTTAAGTTTAAAGTTCAGAAGGAGTGTAAGTTCTTGGTCGGTTTTGGTACATGGGATGCTCAACCTTGCCATGAACACGCCTAAAGAGAGGCAACACTAGACAAGTTGTGATTATCATATGATACATGAACACGCGGTGTTTATAACGACCGTAGTCTCACTGTCAAATTTTTAATTCCTTAGTTTTGGTGTGGCCTTTACGGGAGCTTAGTTGTCTCCATTCAATATGAATGTGACCGATTAACCGTTAATTAATTATTAAAGGTTTTGAGAACCGAATTAAGTCTCAGATTATCTAGAGCGGTGTAAGTTTACAGACTTGCATTTGAGATGCAAATTGGTCGGGAAGGTATTCACGGGGTTAACGTCGAGTCGCGATTGTAACATTTTGCTATGTGATGTCTAGTTGTTGTAATGTATTAACGTGTGGCACCTACGATTAAAATTGTTGACATCCTCATTAATACCTTGAGTAGTTGGAAGCGGTCTGAGTAGGTCCGCAACCTAGAATCAAGAAGTCAAACTGTCAAAAGCGGTTGTGGCCCTTAGTTTGATGAATTCGAGAGTTAAGCTATTTGAAACGACACTGTAAGAGTCCGCAATTTATATTAAAAGTCAAGCTACGTGAAGTGACTTTATTAAGTTCATAGTTTGATAAGAAACACTGAGCTATTTGAAGCGGCTATGGGCCTAGAGTTTGGAGGGTGTCTAAATCCACTTGGACACGTTTGGACGAGACCGTGTAAAAAAAATGGACGGACTAGTTTACTAGTTTTTCATTTCCTTGTGTTTCTCATAAGAATTCACTCGAGCTAAATTAATCTCGAGTATGAGATTTTTTTTAGTTGGGAAGACTGTAACGCCCCGAGATAGTTTAGTTGGAAGTGGTGACGTGTATTATTTATTTATAATCGTTTGCACAATTTTATTTGACTTTGTTGTCGATTTTTTAAGTGAGTGTTTTCTTAAGATGTACGCGCACGGGTATTAGAAGGGATCGAGACATTGATGGAGATTTGGGTTATAATTTAAATTATTAGAATGTTTAAGTTATGAATAAGATTTTAATGACCGAAGGTGGTCAATCCAATTATAGCTATAAAACTATAATAAATTAAATTTAATTGAATCAAATCAAAGTGGGTAATGTTTATTTGGAAATAAGGTGATTGTGATTGCTATTTTGGCCATTTGATAATTCAAATTTAGAAAATTAAAGAATAATTTATGTGGTGTGTTGTTTGAATGTAAATGCTCAAGTATTTTTAACCACACAATGGTAACACTTACTTGTAGAGCAAGAAAGAAGAGAGAGTTTGGGTTCTCTAAACAACTAAAGCTCTTTTCTTGGCCATTGTTGTTGTAGCCATTTTTGGTGGAGACTCTTCTTTCTCATTGGTGATGGATCGAAGCCTCATTTAGAAAAGTTTTGTGATTTAAGTTGAGGGCCGCTATGGGCACCCCACCAATTCATGAAGGCACCCTGTTGTTGAGGGCACAAAGTCATTTACCAAGGGCACCCAAAATTTAGGTCCGAAATTCCCAAAATACCCCTCGTTCAAAACAGAGGCACCCCACCACCCCACCACCGTCCTCTTCAACGAGCAAGCACTACTTCTCGTCAACGAACCAGCTAGCAATCCCGAAACTCATTTGTCTTCGTTCCTCTATGTCTCTCTCATCTGTTGTAGGCGGAATATCGAGTTTGAAGGCTTTCGGTTTTGTTCCATTTCGTCTCCACATTAAGGCTCGGTTCTAGTTTTTTCGTTCACACACTCAAGTCGAGAAATCGATCGTTTGAATGTACGTTGGTAGTCTAATTAAGTTGCATTTGGTAGAGTAGTTGTTATGTTTGTGTGGTGGTGCATTCAATGGTTCGTTTATTGGAAAGTCGTGGTTCTCGGCCACACAGGCCAGAGATTTCGTTTACAGTCTCGGCCAAGCATGACCGAGACTGAGGGGAAATTTTTAGGAACTCGTGGTTCTCGGCCAGACATGCCAGAATAGTTTACACAGTCTCGACAACGAATGGCCGAGAGTAATTGTGTTATCTCGGTCACCACTTCACGAGAATACCATTAGTGTATAGTTTATGTCATGTCGGTTGATGTACAACCAAGAATGTAGAATAGCTCTCGGTTGTCCATAACCGAGACTTTTATTGTCGTCTCGGTCACCACTTCACGAGAGTAAGTTGAAGTGTATAGTTTATGTCATGTCGGTGATGTCCAACCGAGAACGCATCATTTCTCTCGGTTGTCCATTACCGAGACTTTTATTCCTTTCTCGGTGGATGTTGACCGAGACGTTTGCATAACTCTCGGTCCTGCGAGACCGAATCAATCGCGCCCGTGAAAAAACTTCTGAAAATTTGAGAAACCCTACGTTGACAAACCAAATCATCAATTTCACAGTTTTTGATCCAAAAAACAGTTCCTTCAAAGCTTCATATGGTTGTCAAACAGTGTTACCTCGTTGTCGGATGATGTCAAGACGCAAGAATCGATACACGCTCGGCAAACACAATTGTGGATTTAGGTTTCACTTGTGATCCAAGATGGTGGGGTGCCATAGTTTTGCTTTGAAAATGGTTTGTGGGGTTTGAGTGAGTATATATGAAGGGACAAAATAGTCATTTACATTTTAGATGGGAAAATGAGAAAAAATATGGATGCCTTCATGAATTTGTGGGGTGCCCATAGCGGGCCTCTTTAAGTTCCATTTTGATTTGCCTTTTATGTCCTTGGATGTCATCAACTACATGTGATAATGTAGCCCATATATATAGCCTGAAAAGAAGAAAGAAGGAATGCATGATAGATCGAAAATGTGTGGGCAGCTAAAGTATGTGAGGAGCAATGTTTGGAGATCATTTCCTTTAAAAAAAAAATGGGTTCCAACAATTGGTGTAGGAAATGTATGTATGCGTCAGAATCATGTTACTCCCAGGCCGATGAGTTCTCGGAGGGAGAATAGGCCGGCGACCGCCCGGCGGCGACCAAGCCGGCAACTGCCCAGACGGAGAACCACCAGTCGACCGTTGAGTATTGTGCCACAGTAACACACCATCCACCTGACATGGTCGTACAGGAGAGGACCAGTGGTAGTACCGCGGTCGGTCAGGCTGCAAGGCTCGAAGCTCACCCAACCACACAGCTGGCTCTGGTAGTACCGGTTCAAAGATAAGGGACACAAAGTGGTGGTACGGTGACCAGCCAGAACGTACCAACGGCTACTCCTCACTTAATGCCGAGCCAGAATAGGACCCATAATCAGGAGAGGATAAGTCTGAGTAGAAGAGATAAGGATCAGAGTTTTCTGCGCGTGACGCTCAATCAGCCGACTGAGATGAGAAGCGGAAACGGTGGAGAAGCACCAAGGCCTCAACACTTTCAAGTGTGGGCCCACCGGTTGTGGGCGCTACATGTGAACCAGGCCGGCCCATCAACGCATGCACAATCCCACCAACAGGGCAACAACGCAAAAGGCTTACTGAACAATATAGAGGTCCACAAAGATACAAATGGAGTCCAGAACACAGACAAAAGGCAAAAACACCAATGCAAGTGTCATTCTCGGTTGGGACAGTGCACAGTATCGGGGGCGAAAAACAGGGCGGGGAAAGAATCTCACTTCACCATTACGACGACCAAACGAGTAAGTGCCAGGAGATTCAACATACAGGGAAGCCGAGCTTTTTTCCTTGATTAGTACATTTAGGAGTAAAAATTATCAACCCAACACACCCACCAAACTATTTCCCCATCTAACACACTTGTAGCGTCGTACGCCATCATGAGGCAGAGTGGCATGGCATCGTCCCAAATTTTTTTTTGTTAGAGAGAAGTCGTGACCTCGGTCACGATTTCCACAATAAAAAGCGACAAATCGTGACCTAGGGTCACGATTTCCGTTTAAGTGAACTGTTAAAAAAAAAAAAAAAAAAAAAAAAAAAGCGCTCAATGTGTATACAACTCGTAAGATCTAATTTTTTGGGATTTTGTTTGTTTATGTTTCATGTGGTTTATGTACTTGTTGGTTGTTAATTTTTTTTTATTTTTTTTTGTATCCTAGTTGTCATTGTTTTCGGGATGTTTTTGTTTTTTTATCCGGTATTTTTTTCTTTTTTTTGCCAAGTAATTGATGTGAGTTCTATCATGATGTTTTTGTTTATTTTGCCAATTACTTGATGTTAGTTATATACGCCTGTTATGTTTGATTGTTTTGTTCCCAAAGTAGTTGATGTTAATTCTATAGGCCTTGTAAAAATCAATACGCGATTATTTAATTAAATAGCTAGAAAGTTTAATTTTAGAACACATATATTTAGTGTATAGAGATGTAAAACATGTGGGGAACCCAAGGGAGGAGTAGAAATTGTTTGATTTGGAGTTTAGGGGGTATGATATTAATGTTTTGCAAGGTAGTGTAGAGGAACGGTGGGATCGGTTTTCTATTTTTTTGGTTGCGCTTTTGTCTCGAAACCGCAAGGATTGGCAATGCAGGGGAGGGAGAGAGGGAGGCGGGGAGGGAAATGTTGTTCATAATTTTAGTCCTACCAATGCCCGACCATAATCTTTATTACCACATTTTCCCAATGCACTCCAATTTTATTTTTTAATTTCGGGTCCCATGTTATGTTTGGATTCTCAATACCAACCATTAATGAAATTCACTAGGGTATTTTTATTTTTTATTAATAATTGCAGTGCCCAAATCTTTTATGAACCCTCCCTACTTACATTCGAATAATCTTAAGAGAATCAACTAAGCAAACCAACATTTTAATTTGTAAATGATGGCATGGTTTGATCACTAGGCTATTTAGTTACCATATATATTAATAACTTTACCACTACACCATTCCTTGTATTTGAGGTCTTTGCTTATTTGTATTATTTGTTTGATGAGAGATAGATGTGCTTTTGTGGTCTTGCATGAAACATAAACTTTTCTTGCCTAACTTGTATTTTTAACATGTACTTTATTAAAGGTCTTACATGATCTGCAATGATGCAAATGAAGTCAAATTGCATTATATGCATCATAAACTGCGTTGTAGTATGCTACCTATATTGTATTAATCCATCTCTGTATAGTTAGTACATGAAGTATTTCTACTTCTCATATCAATTGCATAATGGAATTAATGACAACATTGGTAATGATTTTGGGTTTAAGCGCGATATGGATCCTGGCCCTATAGATGACTCGGTTTTGACTATGCAAGCTCTCCATAGATCTACCCGCGTTTGGAATGGCCCGGTAATACTTCTTTTCGCATGTTTCTCTACTTTTTTAGCTGCATAGCCACGTTTTAACTAATTTCACTTAAATCTCGTATCTTCATAGGAGCTGGTATATTGACTATCAGCGGAATTCACCACACTTCACCGGTTGGTCCAACTAGATCCACGCATAGTTAAGCATCTTCGGAAGCTTTGGATTTTACGGATCAGCGAGTAGGCTTCATTTCAATTGATTGGCATCTCATAACCGCCCTTTGTAGAGGTGGAGGCCGAAACTCACACGTTCCATTTCCCGTCTTGGCGAGATGACTATAACCCTCCAAGATGTACAAATCATCTTGGGGTTGCTTGATCGATGGATTACCAATTACTGGCCGAGTCGACCAAGATTACGATGCCTTGTGTTTGACACAACTCGGATTCCCTTTCCCCGAAAATAACAGAACTGGAGGGCGGATTCAAATTCGGCAACTTTCAAGGTGGTTTCCAAACCTCCCAGACAATGCTAATGATGTGGAAGTGCAACGCTATGCGAGAGCATACATCCTGCAACTTCTAGGGGGAACACTATTTGCAGACAAGTCGAACAACCTCGTTCACATCACATATTTGCAATTTTTGGAAGATTTCGAGGCGGCAGGACAGTACAGTTGGGGTAGTGCAACTCTGGCTCACCTATACAGACAATTATGTCTTGCAGCCGACATTGATGGAGCTGAGATAGCAGGTCCAGTCATCTTATTGCAATTATGGGCATGGGATAGATTGCCGTTTCTTGCACCAATAATGGGTAACGTTCTTCGAGACCCGGATTAGAAAACGAAGAATTATTTCCACCTCCTCCATTTGGTCATAGGTAATTACTATTTTCTTACATTATAAATTCAATTTCTTCATATCTATGTACATGTGCCGACATACATGCATTGCGTTTTTCTTTTTCATTTGTGAAGGTGGAAACATGCTTTGGAGACAACGGGAGCATCAATGCATGTCCCGACAAAGTACGAGAAATGATTGACATGCAAACACCCGATGAAGTAAGAGATATACGTAATTACTTCTCCACGTAGTGCTTTGGAAACATCATCTAATATGCGTTTCTTATTCATATCAAAATGTTTTTGTTGACTACGGGTAATATGGGAACCGTATCCGAGGGCGGTGATAATGGACCTACACTCGCGCATCTTAGTAAGCGATGGTCGTGCTATTTGGCGAACGAGGGCGCCTTTGATTTTCTTCTCGTGTAGTCGAAATGTATCATCCCGATAGAGTCATGCGCCAATTCGGTCTCGGACAAATGATACCACCTTTACGAGCACAAACATTCAAAATAACATAGGATTGACTTGAGAGGAAGACGGATAAGGATTGGAGCGCGAAACATAGTGCTTATGTCTGCATGTGGAACGAACGTGCCTCCAATATTGCAACTGATGAAAGCTTAGAGGAGCCAATGGACTTTTACAACCCGTATATGCTATGGTATCGGCGCATTACACGACGATTCATGTCTCCCCGTGGAGCTATTGTTGAGGCCTTGGTAAGTACAATTTGATTTTTTTTCAGTCATGAATCCTTGCCAAATAGTTGTTTTCCTTGTACTTTCGCATAAAACTTCATCAATATTTCATATGTAGGCACATGACATTACTTCAATTCATCAGTTGACACTGGGTGATGATGTATCTATTGCACGTATTAGACATGTAGTTTGCATCGACTTTGATCGCAAGACACGCAGATTATTATCGGATGCATAATATGCCCGCTTCATTTGAAGCTTCTCATCATTCTTCCCATGCTTGATACACCTTCGAGGCATGACACTCCATTGTATACTCCATCGGTGCCTCTCAACGAGTTTGTGACTCCACATACTCCATCGGTTCCTCCCAACATGACATTCGAGGCTATGGAATCCTTTCCATTTGACACGCACCTACATCTTCGCGCCATTTTCATGCAAGTCCAATAATGATGAATTTATCCGGGAGTACAAGTACTCGGGATGGCGGAATGCGGGACAACGATGATATTCAACCAGAAGATGCTCAAAATCCGGCTGATGTGGGTCATACGGATATTCCACTTGCGTTAAACCGTAATGTCCGAGTCGTCAAGAGAACACGGTGTGGGACTGGAAGTCATTATTTGGGGTCAGACTAGGACTTTTTCTATACTGTTATAAGTCATTTCCTCCTTGTGTTCTGTACTTGTTATGTTTTGTATTTCTTGTTGTCCACTTGCACCAATAATGCATTGTGTTCTGTACTTGTTATGTTTTGTGTTCTGTACTTGTTATGTTTTGTATTTCTTGTTGTCCCTTTTTGTTTATTGTTCCATTTTTTATGGTTTTGGATTGAACTAAGTTTTGTATAGTTATTAGTTATATTCAATGTTGATGTGCTATGTCAATTTTTTGCAGTTCAAGTGAATTAACTAGTATGAGAACCACTCAAATGTTGATGTTTTCTAGCACACTAGTAGTGCTATTGTTGAGTACTACAATTCCAACTTGTTCTGCTAAACATGCAACACCAGCTCCAACACCAACACCAAGCACCATCTCCACCACCAAACTATGTCAATCTCACGACCTACTCACTGCAGCCCTTTCCACAAATTTCTTAATTAGCCTACTTGAACAAACACAAGTCCTTGACACATTTCAAAACCAAGCCAACAACACTCAACAAGCTAGTGAAGAAAGTATTGGGATCACGGAGGAGTTGGAAAATGGGCAGCAGGCGGAACGTGAGACTGAGGAATGGGAAGATGAAAGGGTTTTGGATACTCCAAACCCTTGCCTGGCAGCGGCTGAGGAGGATCGTTTGAGAGCAATAATTGAAGCGGAGGTGATCTCTATCAATGCATTAATGGCTCAAAGAGAGGCATTCGGGCTCTCCCCTCTTAGATTTGAACCATGTCCGTTAAACACGATTATCCCGAAACAATTACATACCTCACAATCCAGTGAGGATTTATCGAGTTTGCACATTCTCTATGACCCGAGAGGTCCGGATGACCCTCATACGGACCGGTTAGGATCGACGTCGGATGAGCCTCTCACGTCTAAAGAATTACTTGCACAATGTGGACTTCAATTGAGGAAGAAGACGAGAGCGGGTACAAGTAAAGGAGAAGCTAGTACATCAAAAAAGATGAAATGGCTTGAATGGAATGTGAAAGAGAAACCGGATAGGAGGGGCAACCCCAGTGCTTAATGCGAATTGTTTTATGGAATATTAGGGGGCTGAACGCGGCCCCTAAAAGGAGATTGGTGAAAGAAGAAGTGAGAAGTATGAACCTGGATATATTGGTGATTCAGGAGACTAAGAAAATGAAGTTCGATAGGTGGGATGTGACAAATATATGGCGGGGTAGATTTAAGGAATGGGTAGTTCTTCCGGCAGAGGGATCAAAAGGGGGTATTGTTTGTTTGGGATATCAGAAAGATAAAAGTGGTGAATAATTTGGCGGGGGAGTATTCGGCATCAATTCAGATCGAGGAATCAGGGGGGACTGCGTGGTGGTTATCAGGCATATATGGACCGGCGTCTACTCGGGGAAGGAATGCCTTTTGGGAAGAAATTGCGGCTTTAGCTGGTTTGTGTGGCCCTAATTGGTGTTTGATGGGCGACTTCAATGTGCCTCGTTTCCTATGTGAGAAAATGAATAGCAACCGAAGAACGAGCAGCATGGGTCGGTTTGACAACCTTATCAGGGAATTAGAATTGATTGATCCTCAGCTAAGAAATGGCAAGTTCACCTGGTCTAACTTCCGAGCGACACCGATTTGCGCACGACTGGACAGAACACTTTACACTAAGGAGTGGGGGAGATTTTTAATGATGGTAGACAAATGCTGGGAAACAAAGTAACTTTGGATCACTATCCGATCATCTTTGATACAGGTTATGTGAGATGGGGACCTACTCTGTTCAGATTCGAGAATGTTTGGCTGTCCCATCGAGAGTTCCCGCAATTGTTATGCAACTGGTGGGAACAATGTGAAGTTGAATGGAGGGCCTGGCTATAAGTTTATGAGGAAACTCGCATAAGTTAAAGAGCAGTTGAAGACATGGAATTAGGAAGTGTTTGTCAATATTTAGACATTAAAGAATGACAAGATAAGGGAGATCGATCAACTCGACAGAGAAGAAGCGGGAGGCGGTTGGGATTTGCAAAAAAAAAAAAAGGCCCAACGAGTAAATGCAAAGAATGAGCTGGAAAGAGCAGTGGTATTGGAGAACCGTATGACCGGTCAAAAACTGAGAGTTAAGTGGGCAAAGGAAGGTGATGCTAATACTAAATTTTTCCATAGAATACTGGGGCCTCGTAGGAATAAGAATTGCATTGAGAGACTCAGATTATCAGATGGCAATTTCACTGAGGAACCCGAAATGATTAAAAATGAATTTGTCAGCTTCTTTCAGCAACTCTACACTAATGGAATGGAATGTTCATGGGAAGTGGAGGGTATTGAATGGCAACAGATTTCTCAGGTAACGAGGGATGAACTAGAAAGACCCTTTACCGAAACGGAGGTCTGGAATGGCATATGTAATAGCACAGGTGATAAAGCACCCGAGCCGGATGACTATACATTTGATTTCCTGAAAAAGAGCCGGGGTACCTTGAAATACGACATTATGGCTTTCTTTGTGGATTTCTACAGGAATGGAGTGATGAATCAAAAGGTGAACGAGACATACATATGTTTTATTCCTAAAGGTAGTCAATCGGGGAAGGTGGAAGACTTCCGCCCTATTAGTCTTCTCACCTCGCTGTACAAACTACTGGCTAAGGTGCTCGCAGACAGGTTAAGAGGAGCTCTGAGTCTCACCATTGCGTCCGAGCAGAACGCATTTATTCCGGGTAGACAAATGTTGGATTCAGTTCTTATTGCGAGCGAGACAGTTAAATATGCCAGAAAGAAGAAGCTGGAGGGGTACATCTTGAAACTAGATTTTGCAAAGGCCTATGATAGAGTGGATTGGGAATTCTTGGATTTCGTTCTTATGAAAAAGACTTTGGAGAAGGGTGGAGGAAATGGATGAGAGGTTGCGTCTCATCGCAATGAATGGGCGTCGGGAGAAGGCTTCAACGCATCATATCGTGCCCCGTGGCGCTTTGTGATGAACACCCAAGCCGACTTTCGTAAGGGCATATTCCACGAACAAGAAATCTGTTTGGACCCAAAAAGTCCAGACTCAAAGGACTTTTACATAATTTTTAACATTTTTAAGGGCTACAAAATAATTTAAAATAAAAAGTGGGTCACATTAAATAATGAAGGATAAAATGGTCATCTACCTACCCACCCAGCATTAAATGTGACTTTGATTCTCTCAAAGCATTAAATGAACACTCTATCTCTCTCTTTCTACGTGCCCTCTCTACTTGCATTAATTATCTCTCTCTCTTTATATCTATTTCTTTTTCTTATTATTATATTTTAAAATATGTCTCTTTAATTATCTCTCTATATTTTTCACTATCTATGCATAAATGCTTCAATCCAAAACCATAAAAAATGCAACAATAAACGAAAAGGGACAACAAGAAATACAAAACATCCCAAATAATGAAAAAGGAGAAAATGACTTATAACAGTATAAAAAAGTTCTAGTCTGACCCCAAATAATGACTTCCAGTCCCACACCGTGTTCTTTTGACGACGCGGACATTACGGTTTAAAGCAAGTGGAATATCCGAATGACCCACATCACCGATTTTGAGCATCTTCTCGTTGAATATCATCGTTGTCCCGCATTCCGCCATCATGAGTACTTGTACTCCCGGATAAATTCATCATTATTGGACTTGCATGAAAATGGCGCGAAGATGTAGGTGCCGTGTCAAATGGAAAGGCTTCCATAGACTCGAATGTCATGTTGGGAGGAGGAAGAAGGAGTATGTGGAGTCCCAAACTCGTTAAGAGGCACCGACGAGTATACGATGGAGTGGCATGCCTCGAAGGTGTATCACCATGGGAAGAATGATGAGAGCTTGAAATGAACTGAGCATATTATGTATCCGATAATGCGCGTATCGCTAGCGATCAAAGTCGATGCGCCTACATCTCTAATACGTGCAATAGATACATCATCACCCAGTGTCAACTGATGAATTGAAGTAATGCCATGTGCCTACATATGAAATATTGATGAAGTTTTATGCGAAAGGAGAAGGAAAACAACAATTTGTCAAGGATTCATGACTCAATAAAATCAAATTGTACTTACCTGTGCCTCAAAGAATAGCTCCACGGGGAGACATGAATCGTCGTGTAATGCGACGATACCATATCATATACGGGTCGTAAAAGTCCATTGGCTCCTCTAAGCTTTCATCATTTGCAATATTGGAGGCACGTTCGTTCCACATGAAGACAAAAGCACTATGTTCTGCGCTCCAATCCTTATCCGTCTTCCCTCTCAAGTCAATCTTATGTAGCCGAATGTTTGTGCTCGTAAAGGTGGTATCATTTGCTTGAGACCGAATTGGCGCATGACTCTATCGGGATGATACATTTCAACTACACGAAGAAAATCAAAGGTGCCTTCGTTCTCCAAATTGCACGGTCCACCGGTACAAGACGCAGTAGGTCCATTATCACTGCCTCAGGATATGGTTCCCATATTACCTGTAGTCAACCAAAATATTTTGAAATGAATAAGAAACGCATTTTAGGTAATGTTTACAAAAGCACTACGTGGAGAAGTAATTATGTATATCTCTTACTTCATCGGGTGTTTGCATGTCAATCGCTTCAGTACTTTGTCAGTACGTGCATTGATGTTCCCGTTGTCTCCAAAGCATGTTTCCACCTTGACAAATGAAAAAAAAAAATCACGCAATGCATGTATGTCGGCACATGTACGTAGATATGAAGAAATTGAAATTATAATGTGAGAAAATAGTAATTACCTATGACCAAACGGAGGAGGTGGAAATAATTCTTCGTTTTCTAATACCGGGTCTCGAAGAACGTTACCCATTATTGGTGCAAGAAACGGCAACCTATCCCATGCCCATAATTGCAATAAGATGACTGGACCTGCTATCTCAGCTCCATCAATGTCGGCTGCAAGACATAATTGTCTGTATAGGTGAGCCAGAGTTGCGCTACCCCAACCGTATCGTCTTGTCGCCGCCTCGAAATCTTCCAAAAATTGCAAATATGTGATGTGAACGAGGTTGTTCGACTTGTCTGCAAATAGTGTTCCCCCTAGAAGTTGCAGGATGTATGCTCTCGCATAGCGTTGCACTTCCACATCATTAGCATTGTCAGGGAGATTAGGAAACCACCTCGAAAGTTGCCGAATTTGTATCCGCCCTCCCGATCCCGTTATTTTCTGGGAAAGGAAATCCGAGTTGTGTCAAGCACAAGGCATCGTAATCTTGGTCGACGCGCCGATGAATTGGTAATCCATCGACCGGCAACCCCAAGATGATTTGTACATCCTGGAGGGTTATGGTCATCTCGCCGACAGGGAAATGGAATGTGTGCGTTCCTGGCCTCCACCTCTCTACAAGGGCAGTTATGAGATGCCAGTCGATTGAAATGAATCCTACTCGCGCAGTCCCGTAAAATCCAGCTTCCTGAAGATAACCAATTATGCGTGAATCCAGTTGGACCAACCGGTGAAGTGCAGCTGAATTCCGCCTGATAGTCAATATACCAGGCTCCTATGAAGATATGAGATTTAAGTGGAATTAAGTTAAAACGTGGATATGCAGCTAAAAAAGTAGAGAAACATGCGAAAAGACGTATTACCGGGCCATTCCAAACGCGGTAGATCTATGGAGAGCTTGCATAGTCAAAACCGAGTCATCTATCGGCCAGGATCCATATCGCGCTGAAACACAAAAATGCAATAAAACATTACCAAGGAATGAGTTGCAAATGCAAGCAATGTGAATATAATGCAATGTGACTTCATTTGTATCGAAGATCATATAAGACCGGTTTAAAAGGAACCAAAGAAAAAAACAAATAAAGATCACTCTTAAAATTGAAAGTAAGATCATATACAACCAATTCATAAGAAAAGTGATCAAATACAAGGAAATTTGAGGATATAGGTCAGTTCAACACATAAGACACTGAAAGTGTCTTTCACTATGGAGCATTAGACGGTTGTCCTTGATGACGATGACGACGACGCAAGTGCGTCTATTGTGTCCATCCCGCTTACACTTACTACATCTCGCGTTGTTGGGGTTTCTCTCCATTCCTTCTCTCGCCGCATATGTCGTGGTTTTCGATTGCCTCTCCAATCCATCTCGGTCGCAAACGGCTTGATTGAGGACGACCTTTTTTACTCGCTTCCGATATGGATCTGCTAGCATCGTGTGTGGAAGTCCGGCGTTAGGCCAATAATCTTCGTGCGGAATGGGTTGAAAATTTGCAAAGATAACATTGACCGTACATACGTGACCATTTGTAGTATGACTCGATGTACCGACTTGATCTATGGCAACACTTGCGCAAAACCGCTTGAACATGGGAACATGGAATGCCATAACACTTGCCACTTCATACAAGTGCATCTACGTGCCTCCAATTTCACAACTTGCTTGTTACACCCTTTTCTCAAATGATAAGCACGTGTTGCGTGATTACTTCAAATGTACCATTCTCGCGATTTACTAATGTCACATTGTGTCCTCCGACCACCTTTCCCCAATGCGACAACTTATCCATTGCGTCGTCGTGCAGTACGTTTAGCCTCGCCTAGGCTGCACCTATCTCGTCGCGTCTTTTATTAAAGTACGCCATGACACGGTAAAATGTAATTTGCACTAAAGCGGTGATGGGGTAAAATCGCGCACCTTTAAGGACTCCGTTAAAGCATTCTACATTTGTGACAACAAAATTCATATATGTGTTAGCTTGTAAACGTAACAAATGAAGCACATTAAGATAGTAATAGTAACAAACGTATGAGTTTTACGTAATACCCGCTAGATTTGTAGTCATCCAGCCATATCGATAACCTTTGTCGTACGCGTTTGTCCATTGTACTCGATCAAGGTCACTAAACCACGCAATACATTCGGATTCATTTGATGGAGTTCTTTCATGTATGCCTTAAATTTTCATGGTTGATGTTGTGCACCCGCTAGGTACACCATATCCTTTAATTCTTTGCTCCCGAATCTCATGTTGAAATTACGCATACATGGCGGAGACAAAATCTGTGTTGTGCTCTTTTTCATGGGTCCAAATGGCATTTCGAGGATCATTCATTGCCAACAAAATACCTGGTGTCGATCAAAAATGACACATATACCATCCCCTCGTCGGGTCACATGATGTCGCAAACAAGCCATAAACCATCCCCAATGTCACGACTTTCCTCATCAACAATGGCAAATGCTAAAGGAAAGACATGACTATTACTATCAACAACAAGGTGGCTATTAGAAGTTTTTGTTTGTATTTTCCATACAAGAATGTGCCATCAATTTGTATCATTGGTCCGCAATGTCTAAAGCCTGCAATAGAAGGTGCAAATGCCCAAAAAACCCATTTGAAGACAACTTCATTGTTGGCATTAGGCTCACCATGCCGCCATTCCACACGTGTCCCCGGATTGCTTTCTTGAAGAGCGGTCATCCACCGCGGCAACATTTTGTACGATTCTTCCCGTCTCCATAGACTTTAGCAATTGCTTTCTTCTTCCCCAACCAAACTTTTTTATAATGAACGCATAATCCGAATTTGTCTTTGATAATCTGATGAAGCACTGGAACTGAGGTGGACGGATCTCTTCTCACCACATTTTCTACCTCACGGCATATAACGGTGGAGTCCAAATGCGCATGATCCTTGGACAGTTTAGCATAGATGCATGTATGTGGTCCTGCATATGTACCGATCTCAAACATTTCATGCGATTTTCTTCTCGAACACCGCAACCTCCAAGTACATCCATCTAAATATTTCTTACAACGAACAATCCATACATTTGGACTTGAATGAGTCACCACAAAGCGCCTGTGTCCTTTGATGCTATACAATTTCACTGCATGTTGGATATCTACTTTACTCATGAACCGCATGCCTTTCTCAAATTCGATGTCTCGTTCCATAAAGACTGGAAGGGATCATTGCATTCTCATGGAGGGGTGCATTGCCTCACTACTCAATTCCATAAATGCAGGAGAAGGTACGACAAATTCACCTACACCCACGGCGCACCATCAATTCCAAAGAGCCTCTTCATCGAAGAAATCATCGTTCCCAACTTCGTTCGAAATTGGAGGACAAGATAATGAGCCATCATCTCGCTATGACTCGATTTAACGCATATCGAATCATGTCATCATCAACATGGTGACCATCATCCCCTTCATCGTCTCGCATCATCATCGCTACTAAATTCACTAGTATCCCCGTCGTTGTCGCAATAGTCATCATCTTCACTACTATTCAAATCATCACATGAATGAGGATCCTCATCCATTTCGAGATTTGGGGTCGTCAAAGAGCGATGCACAATGACTATGCTCATAAATTGGTTGAGTGCTAGGTCCAAATCCCAACTCCGTGATTGTAACACTACATTACAATTGGAACTACTGTACGGTTGCCTCGGAACTAAATCAATAAAGAGCTCCATGCAATGCGGTGGTGGTAAGTCTGCCACAAAGTCCCAAACCTCTTTGAGACTCGACTCATCATCTATTCGCAAAGGGACGAAGTTAGCAGATCCACTTCCAATGTACGCTGGATATCTATATGTGATGTTTAATCTCTGTAAGTCATTGTCTATCTGCAATGAGTTACAAATATATCGCACAAGTTCATTGTAGCCTAAACCCATCTTCGATCTGAGATGTCGAATGGGAGGTTTTGTGTACGAAATCCCAGATGGTCCATCAACTATGTCTCCATTCATATAACACAACAATGATACTCTTCGATCAACCATTCTTCAACCTATATATGTAGAATATAATTTTTACTAAATTGATAAAGACCTTCTAATCAAAGTTACGACTACGCGCTATAAATCTCACAATCATCCAATCACTGATATAACATTAATCATTATATAAAGAATTCAAATAAACATGTCAAATTTATATGACCTTCATATAATTGGTTATGCACCCTAATTGAATTGGTGTTAGATATTGGATTCGACTCATCACTTTTTCTTAGTCTCTCATATATTCTTCCATCTCAATGTATCTACAAATGAAATTACCTATGTCGTTGCATCTTTAAAGTTTTGGCAAAAACTAACTATATAGAAAGAGAGAACGCATGCCATGACGAAACTTCAATCAATTTAGGCTCAAAATACATATACAAAGTGCATATAAAATCAGCCCCTAAATCAAATTTATACGTCACCTATAACAAATTAAAACAACCCCTAAAAAACAACCCTAAAACATATAAAATCAGCCCCCTAAAACAACAATTTATAAACACCCCTAAAACAAATAATGAAGGCCCCGAAGACAACAAAACTAACAACAAATTTAACATCCAACATAAGATAAACAACATGGCATAAATGCTCTATAAATTCTCGAGATTGGTACTTACATGTTTTTTAATTCTCCAGATTCATTAATTCTTTAGATTCGTGCATACATGCCATTTAATTTTCAAGACCCTACATACGTAGATATGTGATTAAATTTTTCTCGAGATCTATGCATACATGGAAATGATATTGCGTTGGATAATACTATTTGGACTCATGAATCTGGACTCAAAACTTTTTTTTTATTTCAAATATATCCTCGAGCAATTAATGAAGCAACCGTAATCACTTGTAAAATTCTTTTAATACCTTTTAAATATTTACAAAAATTTTAAAAATCTCCTTATGAGTCCGGACTCATGAGTCCAAGTAGAATTATTGGATTGAATTAAGGTGATCAAGGCGTATATGGGGAGGGCCCATGGCATGGCTAGGCCTCTGCATTGTTGTGCCGAACGCTTTGTCAAGGTTTACCTAAGGCGTGCCTATAAAGGACTCAAACGAGCGTAGATCTCGCCTAGAGGCATGGAGAGTCATATAGAAGTACTCTCGCCTCTTGAGGGCGCATCCTTGGCTTCTCCAAAACATTTCTTGACGTACGCGCCAAGTATTTGCAGACCCGAATTTGAAAAATATGCTATCAATAGCACTAATGTTGATCTTCAAGGAGCGAATATAAGACGAACATCATAATTGATTATTGTGCGAGCACAGAGATGACCAAGATGAGGTATTCATCTACGCTACTAGTCTTTTCACCTTCATCCGTATCTTTTGATATAATAGTAATAATAATAATAATATTATTATTATAAATGTTATTATTATTATTATTAATATTATAATTATAATATTACTAATAGTAATAATAAAATTAATATCAATAATAATATTATTAAAAATTTAAAATATTAATGGTTATAATAATAATAATTAATACAATTCCAAAAATTTTGAAAATACAGTACAAAAAACATTCAATATAGCAACAAAAGTTTAATTATTATTTTTTATTGCATCTTAAAAAACTTGGAGGTTTGAAAGTAGTATTGGTAACTCAGGGGTGACAAAAATTGCCCGGTTCCGTTTGTCCGGTTTTATCCGGACCCGTTTTAAACGGGTTCGGGCAATATTTTTGTAAAAAACATACGATCCCGATCCAGAGTATGTATGCTCATATCCACTGATTAAAGAAATGACTATCAGGAACGAAGTAATCCTTTACTTATACTTATATTTATGAACTTTAGTTATTATATTCATTTTTTTATTTCTATCAATAAAATCAATAATTAAATTGAAATAAAATATTTTGATATTTAGAATATAATTTTTTTTATTAATTTTTCTATGCATATTAATATTAATAGAATAAGAATTCCATGCTGATTCGTAAACTAATACTAATACTAATATAATTAAGTAGAATGTCGAATTCTTTTGATTAAGAAAAAGATATGAATCGAAATTTATTGATACAACGAGTGTTTTATTGAATTAAAAGATTCAGTTATTACCGAACAAAGAAAAATGAAAATTTTGAAGGATGAGATCAATTCGGAGGGACTGGACAATTTTTTTTATGTCCGTTTAAAAATACGGGATCGGGTCCGGAAAAAAATTTCAAAAAAATCGGTATCGTTATTGATTAATTTGAAAGGGCATATAGGTAATTTCAGAATGTATTTTAAGTTTTTAACTTTTTATCTCATCTCCTCCAGTCCTCCCCCGCTTCTCTCGACTCCGTTCTCCTCAACAAACCCTACACTCCGCCTCTCACCGCCTCACTCCGCCTCTCACCGTCTCTCACCGTCTCTCACCGTCTCGACTCTCGACTCTCACCACCTCACTCCGCCTCACTCCACCTCACGGTCGTCTCTCATCGCCTCGCGTTTCACGGCCACGCACGGCGCGCCTCCGTCCGCCTCCGTCCGCCTCTCACTCTCTCTCGCCTCACGCCTTCACGGTCGTCTCGCTCTCACTCCCGAGTCTCACTCTCTCTCCTCCGTCCGCCTCTCACTCTCTACGCCTCACGCACGGCTCCGGCTCCGGCTCCGGCTCGCTCTCTCACTCTCCTCTCCTCACTCTCCCGGCTCGCGCTCTCACTCCCGAGTCCCAACTCTCACGGTCTCTTCTCTCTCGTACCGGTGGAAACAAGACGAAGACATCTGGTCTGGTGCACGATCTGCATTAAGTGCTCTTGCTCGTTCGGGATTAGAATTGGTCGAATTGGTAAGTGTTGAATGTCTCGAATGGAAAACTGTTTCACCCAGTTGTTAACGGTAACTAGTAATTGACATTGTGTTCATTCATTTCGAGGACGTGACACCAATTCCCACCGACTCTCACGACTCACGCCTCTCCTCTCTCGGTACCCGCTCTCGCCTCTCACTCCCGAGTCCCAACTCTCACGGTCTCTCCTCTCTCGGTACCACATACCTTCACCTTCCCTTTAAGCAAATAACATGCATCATTTGATTTAATTTATATTCAATTATCTATATATATTATGGCCTCTATACTTTGATAATTTGGACTATTGAGAATTTGAGATGATATCTCTTTTTTTAAAAACTTTTGTGATGTTTATATTGGAAATTAAAAAATTGTGATGTTATGTCTTTATTTTGTTGGTAATTGGTGACTTGTAGATTTGTAAGTTGTAGTTGAGGGTTTTTTTTAAATAATTGATAAATAAAATATTTAATCATATTTAAAAATAAAAAGCGGACAAAACGGGAGCCGTATGTTTTACAAACATACGAGACTGGACAAAAAAAAATTGCCCGTTTCAAAAATGGGACCGGGTTGGGCACCAAATTTAATCATTATAGAAATAGGTGTCCGGTCCAGACTGATCGATTTTTCAGTTGTTTTTTTTTTTTTTTTGCGGAGTTGTTGATTGTTTTGTGCATTGCATCAAAATCTAAAATTTCAGTTTTCTGATATCAGAAACATAAGAAAGACATGGGAATCATTGAGAAGATTAAAGAAATCGAAGCCGAAATGTCTCGGACACACAAAAACAAGGCTACAGGTTCTTTAATTATCCATACATTCGCATATTTTGTTGCTTTAGTTGCCATGGCACAACCTTTACTGTGTACTTATCTTGAAGTCATGAAATTGTCAAATTCTCGTGGATTTCTTCATCAATTCGATTGCTCTTGTGAGATTCTTATTTAGTTATATTCATGGTTGTTTTTAAATCAATGGTCACATATGAAAGTCTCCACTTAATGAAGGTCATATGCACACGCATGTAAGGATGGTCAGAGTACCCTCACCAAATATATATGTGAAGGGTGGTAACCTTTCAATGAATTATTTCCAAGTCAATAAGGAGTAAGGACAGAAGAATTACGGATTTCACATTATAAGTCACTGTTATACATGTAATTAACATCCTATATATATTCATATACTTTTCATTAGTTCTTCCATGCATACACTGAAACTAATAACTAGATTAATCAAATTTATAAGCATGGCCACAACACCGCTTTAGTAATCTTTTTTTTCTCTCTTTGTCTAGTATTTTTAGTGGTACTAGATTAATCAAATTTATATGCGAAGTTTTTAGATGAGTGGAACGGGTTGTTGACATGGGACTTGGTTGATTGTGGGAATTTTGTTTATTTGAATTGAGTTTGTTGTTTTGGCAGTACGGGATGGGAATGGGAATGCCTAAAGCTGATAAGAAATGTAAGTTTTTGACCTTTTTTTATTGGTTTGTGTTAGTTGTTAAAATGAAATTTTAAGTAATTTCTCATCAAGTGGTGTTTGTTGAATCTGCAATTTGTCAATGCTGCGGCATTTTTGAGTAGTTAGCGCCCCATGATCGATTTTTCAGGTTGTTTTTTTTTTTTTTTTTTTTTTTTTTTTTTTTTTTTGCGGAGTTGTTGATTGTTTTGTGCATTGCATCAAAATCTAAAATTTCAGTTTTCTTATATCAGGAACATAAGAAAAACATGGGAATCATTGAGAAGATCCATACATTCGCATCTTTTGTTGCTTTAGTTGCCATGGCACAGCCTTTACTGTGTACTTATCTTGAAGTCATGAAATTGTCAAATTATGTGGATTTCTTCTGTCAATTCAGTTGCTCTTATGAGATTCTTATTTAGTTATATTCATGGTGTTTGTTGGAAATGGGATCAAAATGGAATTTGCCCATCTGGGTAGGAGGGATTCGATGATTTTTGGGTTGTCTTCATCGATTTTCATGTTTTTTCCCTCTTTTGGTGAGCTCAAATCAATGAATTGGTCTTGGTTTTGATGGGTTTTGGATTGAAATATGTGAAGGAATCGAAATGGGTGGAGTGGAGATTGAATAAAGTTTGAATTTTTTATCTTGTTTGAAACCCTAGATTTCACAATGGGTTCATAGGTCTCTCATGATTGAATTTCTGAATTTTGATTTCATGAACATGTCGTTGTGTTGTAGGTGTATTTGCTTTATGAACCGAGCTAGTTGAAGATGTGAAAATGGCTTCTATGGTGGATGATATTAATGCTTATTCGTTTATGTACCTTTGTTGAGTTACCGTCAAAGAAATTTGCCTTTAAATGGTGAGTCGAGAGCGTCGTCGAATCCTTTAATTCTCTCTTCTGCTAGTGTCCTGTTCACTCTTGCATTTGGTTGCTTAGATGAGCATTGGTAACAATTTGATCAGATATCCCTTCGTTTTTGAGGTTCGAATGATATTGTCAACTATTGTTCATTAGAACATGGGACTCTTTTGCGAGAAGACAAGTAGCATCTAGATGTCCTTATACTTTTGCTTGATATATGTTTCATCACTACGACTGACTTTCATTTTGGTTGCTACTTGCATTACCCTTGTTCTTGTGCGAATTTGGTCGGACCTATTATGTTTGTCTTTAACTGATCTACTAATATGTTCCTCATTTCTCTATCTCAAGTTTTGCTAACATCTTTTCATCTTTATTGACGTGAGTAAAATAATTTGCCAATAGAATCATTATTAACTCGTTAAGTAATGTTTATGCGTTTTTTTCTAGTATAAGATTTGAAAGAGTAGGTCATTTCTACTGCATTGAGAAATTGTGAATTCAGTTGCATCTTCTCATGGAAGAAAACTTATTTGGATTTTTATTTTTTCATTTCCTCTTCATTAATATGTAAAAATATGATTTAAGTTATATTTTACTTGTAGGGTGGAATCCGTAAAACCAAACGCTATTCTTCACCGCACCACTATCTCGTAAGTTTTGTTGTCAAAGCATTTTGCCTTTGTTTCCTCATTTATAAAGACACTTCAACGGAGTGAGGCTGCCTATAGATTATGGAAGGAGCTACCTTGTTTGCTAAAACAATATAGATTATGCGGATGTATGATGAAACATTTTTTTCTTTTTCAAAACTCAATATTATACGCTTGAATTACTAGAACTTATGTTTGAAAAATTATCTTCGAAGAGGATATTTTGGTTCTGCTTATTATATTATTGTTCCACACCATCAATTGCACTAAATCAAGCACAATGGAAGAGTTTATTCTATTTAACCGACCCCAACTAATTTGAGATTGAAGCTATGTTGTTTTTTGTTGTATTATGGTTCACACTTGAAGATTACTTCCTCCAAATTAACTTACTTTTGTTACAGGTTATTTGTACTCGCCGAACGCATCTACTCGAGTAAGAAGTGGAATCTTGTAAGTCCCCCTCTTCCTTTCTCATTTGCTTTTGTCCTATGTTCTTCGTCTCACGACCGTCTTACTCCATCTCGGCCGGTCACCTATACTATTCTTTTCTATCTCAAAACTCGAACTTGTAATTCAAGTAGAAGTTAGAAGTGTATGGCCTTATATAGGGCAAGAAAAATAATAAATGCTTTGCGGTGGCGGTGCGATCTTCGCTTGTATTTAAATAAGGCTTTGCCATGAGGTCACCTTGCGCCGTGCTTCTAGAGATGCCCGAGCCGAGTCCCGTATAGCCGCACCGCACTACCCGATCAAAGATCGGCGACTTGAATGGACTTTTTGGTTCTACGTAACACTTGGGGCTTGTAGCGCTTGAATCATGTACTTGCATTGATGTCCAACTTGTTACATTGCTCCGGATGCAATGTTTGGCTGGTTCCTCCGACAGACAATTATGTACCTCCTTACAAGGACCCTTGAGATTATGGTGATTTCAATTTTGTATCCCGATTTTCTTGATCCCCTTTGTTTAGTTGCGGTATTGATATCAATTTTTGAGATGTACAATGTAGGAATTGGTTTGTGAAAATTTAGCACGATAGTGTTGTTTGCAATTCTCTTTTGCCATGGTACCAAGACCAATCACTTTAACTCTAACTAATCCAGATCGATTGTTTATAGATACTCAAAAAGATGACATATCCCAAATACGAATTTCTTGTACATGTTTCACTTGCCCTAACATGATACACACAATCGAGGAGACAGCCAGGTGGGGAAATTCAGAAATTGTGTATTGGTCATTCACATACAACAGGTCTTCTCAAATTCAGTCTCTCTTGCCCACTCTAAATCCAAGGAAAGGTTTGGCTGCTTGACAGGCAGAGTGAATGAGTTTCCAATAAACTCAATCGGTAAGTGACGGGGCTTGATTAAAGGGCACTGCATCTTAACCACTCAACTCAATTGCCATTGCTTTGTAGAGTCCTCTTTGTTTATGATTAAGAAACTTATATTAGAATATGAGGATAAATACATACTTGGCCTCCAATTTCATATCTATCCTAATTTACAAATGCTCCAATTTTGAGCAAAAAAATGTTGAACAACATCTACTATTTACATCTAATTAAAAGCAAACTGCAAAAAGAAGGGCATTTTACATTTTTATATGCCACTTTGTACCTACCAATGGCACCACTGTGCTCTTTCAAACATTGGTGTAGCCTTTGTTGATACAATGTTGCTCAATTCTGTGATGTAGCAGAATACTCGAATAGAAGTCTTTTAGATGGCGCGGATTGGAGGAGTAATCGAAGCGGCTTGTTAGGCGATAAATTAAAGTCCACCGTGTCGCTATCTCGAGTCCTTCATTTGTCTAACCATTGAGGCCTGCATAAGAAATAGATGCTTTAGAGAGAAATATATGAAAAAAATGACAAGCAATTTTCATGTTTTCCGAAAAATATGCATTTAAAATCATATTAAGGAAGATTTAAGTAAAGCATCACAGCTTATCCGGAGGCGTTTCCCGAGCTGAACTTCCACTTCAGGTCTTGGGAGGAAATATTATTAGCCAATGATTTGAATGGATCTACAGTAGGATCAAGCGAAAGTAGACTCGAAATCTGGGGTGCATACAACAATTGACTCTCAAATACTCTTGCAGGTTTCCAATAAATCATAATGAGGCTCAGCAAACAAGATGTGAAGGACAAGATTCCTAGGCTATAGATGTGAAGGGACATTGGGCAATGGAAAGGTTTGAGAAATTTATTAGGCGGCTGTGTGAAGATGAATTGTATTGTTTCAACATCCCAGTCAAAGAGGGATGGGTGAAGATGAATGGGAATTAATCACATTTACTAGGCAGCTGTGTGAAGGTGAAGATGAATGGGTTGTGTGCAAAGTGGGTTGTGTGAAGATGAATCGGGCAGTGGGTTTTAATTTATTAGGCAGTGGGCCCATTATGTGAGGATGGATAGGGACTCCCCATGTAAAGGAAGCTTATGCAAGGTGACTTTTTCAATATCCAGGGAAGGCATAGCTAAGTAAGCTGAGACTTTTTCAATTAAGTAAGATGTCTGGAAGTACTCCCACAAAGTATGTCAAGGGCGGATGTTCGCAGTCCACTCCGTCTCCGAAATGCATGAAGACGATTTTCACCAAAATGGAAGACAAGTTTGACACCCTCCGTGTCGAGGTAAGGAGCTAATGAAGCGATTTCTCGCATCGGTTGATGAAGAAGCTCTTATGGCAGTTATCTTGGATGATGAACCACTCACTGCTTGTTATGACATTTTTCGTGATGCTGCGAAAGAGATGAAGAAGACCTTCCCTGCAAAAGAAGTTGTTGTCATTTCTGACAATACTGCTTCAAGTGCTGTTTAGTTTATGTTTATCTGATTTTCTTTTGTTGTTTTGAAAGAGTTTTGAAGGCCTAAAATGGATTATTTTGTAGTTTGAACGAAAAAGCAAGTTTAATATATGGTTTATTGATGCCAAAGTACTATGATGAAGACTTGATTACTTGATTGTTCCGAAAAAAAGTAGACTAAATCATTTCCTTGAACATTTCTTGCTTACTTGTCTAATTAAGAAATTGAGGCCAAATCAACCGATTCACAATTTGCAACACTATAATATATCTACATCGTAGGTACTTGAATTTTGTTTCGTAACTTTGTCTCTACTAAGAATTAGTTGCTTGATGCATTTCTTAATCACTTGTCCCGATTAGTATCAACCGTGTCAATGAATTATTCTCTATTCAAGTTTAGCATATTATGGGCCTTTTCCCTCCTTTTGATTGCAGAGAATAGTGTCAATATATGCTCGATAGTTTCTTCGATTTTTTGCTAATGGAACCACGAAAATCATAGGAAGAAGGTGTCGAGCCTTCTGCTGCTATTTGCATGCTCTAAGGCCTTACGCTTCTCTAAATTACCATGGGAGGGCTCCGGTACAATCGATTAATTTTTGTTTAACACTCCAACGAAGCTTCGGGACAAGATCCGCTTTTGAAAATACATCGATACTTTTTTTAATGTGATATAAATACTAAGGAAGTATGCTAGTATGTTAGTATTTTTGTTTAACACTCCAACGAAGCTTCAGTGTACAATCGATTCATTTTTGTTTAACACGATATAAATACTAAGGAAGTATGCTAGTATGTGACTATACATTTAGTTCCATGAATCGAAATAGGTGAATTCATGTGGCCAATCGTCATGCAAACCAAAAATTTCGTCAAATTTGAGTTGAGTTGGGTAAGAGAAAATAAGAAAAAGAGTTCGTAGTATGCCTTACGACCACATACGATATGAAAATGTACCACATTAAAAAAATAATAACCTTATTTAAACATAAGATGATTGCTTACAAAATACAATGCAATTTGAATACTAGAATGTGCCTATTGTTTGTTTTTTCGAAATGAACACTGTACCCAAAGGTAGCACCGATCACCACAAGGTTTCTGTTCTCTTGACCTCACCCGTATATGATTGCTTTTCACTCGTGAAGTAGAATTTTCTATCGGGAAGAGTTGCAAACTAAATCAAGATCAAAAGAATCCAATGCGATCGAGGCTCTTCTCCAAAATTATGCACTTTTCGTAAATTTTTTCGTAGAAGCTTCACCTTATCGAAACTTCTCTCTTGCTATTTATCCAAGAGGATACTATATCTTTCCCGCAAATTTCAATGGTATTTACATCTATCGATAAATTTTTTTAGGAAAAGTTATATTTAAACTTCTAGTCAATAAAAATTCACGAGTGTTCATGAGCTTTCGACAAATTGGTTAACTTTTCTATGCAATTCCCGATAATTAATACTTGTATTTCGGATGGGGTTGCTTCAATAAACTGAACCAGGATATCCGAGAAGATCCTCTTTTAAGCCATATCCTTGACTAGCTTTCCCGCAACAAAAGTGATCTCACGAAAAGGAAATACTTCAAAGATTAAAAAAAAAATTGCCGGTGAAAGATTTTGGAAAATACAAGAATCAGCTTCATCACACCCACATATCACATTTCAGTTAAAAGTGATGTAAACCGCCTTATACAGAGAACAATGGAAATATATAACCTTGGTGGAGTAGTACAATCAAAATATTTTAAAGTTCTACCACACTTAACCGATTTCTCGCTTCCCTCATACAATCTACTTCTCAAAAAAGGAAAATACATCAACGAGACATCACAAAAGTAAGATTTCAATAATACTTGTGTCCCGAAACATCCGTGCAAGTAATATTCAAGCACATTAACATAGAAATTATTTTTCAATATCATGTCCCGCATCAATACTAGAAGAAGGTTTGAAATCAAGCGGTTTCAGGATGCCACCGAAAGAACACATACGACGCTTAAATCTTCTCTTACCATAACAGTTGGTCTTCACTTTCGGAAAATTCATGTTTCTCTTCTACTCGTTCGGCAATCTCCTCTTCGCTATCACTACGAGATAAGCGTCTCACCACCATATTGGTCATAGTATATCTGTCTCCTCCCAACCACAGATTGATCTTCACCATTCTTTGATTTATGTCTTTGTGGCGCAGATTAAAGAGCACAAGGCAAAGGACGAATTAAAGGTAGTGTCGTATTATATGTTAAACAGAACAGCTCCTAAAACTAAGAGAGTCATACATTATAAAATTAGTGGTGAAATAATGGCACTACATTTGTTGCACTGAACAAAATTGCTTTCCCACCTTTTATGGAAAGAGAGTGGAAAGTTTTATTAATAATCAGTATCCTTTGACTAAAATTTTCGGAAGTTTCTCCATGATATTGAATTTCTCAACACCGGGAATAGATGAAGTGTCGTTCTCGTTATTTGGATCCAAATGACAGTACATCATTCCATTGATTTCTCCTTGAACTTTCTTGAAGATATTTCTAGTGTAGGCAATATAGAACTGACTTTCCCATTGGAATTGTATGTTTAATCGCACTGCATCCTTTTTTGAGTCAAACTCAGCTTGCAACTCTTTTTGAATTTTGTCCGTGATTGCCACCTCATATTGCTCGACGAATTGCTTCAATGTACTGTTAGATGTGATGTAACTATCAAAGAAAGCATGCATTCCTTCACTTCGCTGAGTAGACACCATTCCAGCCCAAAAGTTATTGTTCAGGAAAACTGGAACCCAACTCTCTCTTTCATTGTACAAATCATTCAGCCACTCGTGATTTTCCAAAGAATTTCTTCTTATGAAATCGTTCCAATTTCTTTCAAACATTTGGATGCTTAGGCTATCATACACCACATCTTTGAACTCCTTTGTCGTCGCGTCGTAATTTGGAACATTCTTGAACTTTGCAGGAACTTTGCACATGATATGCCACAAACAAAACCTGTGAATCGAGTCAGGCATAACTTCCCTCACAGCTGCCTTAATGCTTTCACATTGGTCGGTTAAAATGCATCGAGGGTGAACATTTCCCATACCTCGTAACCAATTTCTAAACAACCACTTAAAAGATTTGGCGTCCTCATGAGAAATCAGAGCACAACCTAACAATATGGAATGCCCATGATGGTTTACTCCAACAACTGTAGCAAAAGGCATCCTATATCTATTCACAAGATACGTCGTATCAAAACTCACAACGTCGTGAAATTCTTCGAATGATGCTCTGCTGCGTGAATGGATCCACAATATGTTCGCCAGCCTGTTATCATCGTCGACCTGCAAGGTATGGAAAAAACCTCTGTCTCTCTCTTGCATTGTTAGAAAAAGCTTACGAATAGCTTCAGCATCCCCTTCTTCCATTCCCAGTCTTCTGCTTGCATCAATGAAGTTGCGACAATCTTTAAAAGTACATAATAAGTTCTTTGCCCCCCCTTCCTGAATTTGAAGCATTCTGATGCTCTTACTAGGCCTGATGCCGGCTCTCTCATTCGCCTGCAACTGGCGTTTCATGCGCGCATTCAATTCTCGATGACCCCTCATAAAAAATGATAAATCGGGTATGAGTTCATGGTTGTGTTCAACAACCACCTTTGAAACCAACCAGCGATTATCACCTCCTCTAATCGCACGAACCTTATCGGGGCAATTTACCCTCTTAGAATGCTTCTCAAAGTATGTATTTCGTCCCCTATCACATGAAAGCCACACATACTTAAGTTGACCATCTTCATCTTTGGCACTAGATCGAATCACAACGCCAAAAAACCTTTTTCCTTAGCGTCTTGATAAGTTTCTAGCAACTCATCTACGCTTCCAAATGACATGCCTACTGTAGGAATAGGATGAGAAACAATGTTGAAATCTTGTTCGTGGATAACATTCGAGATTGATACTTCATCAACCAAAGGAACTGAGATGTCTTCACAGCCAAGACTTTCATGGGATGACCCTTCAATATCACTCGAACCAAAGATGTCCCTAATAAAAGCTGCTATTGCCATTTCTAAATCATCCATCTTAAGTCACTAACCACGTGCCTAATCATCAAAGACATATGTTCAAGTAAGCAATGACACTCAATAATCGCATTTGAATACACCCAACTTTATAAGTATAGATAAAGAATTATAAATAAAAAGTATAAATAATAAAATGGTAGTGCTAGACGAAATGAGGTATCACATGCTACAATGGAGACTAAAAATTGTAGAAGGCCAAAGAAATCATCTAGGCTGTCAACAAGAGAGAAATCTCACTCAACCAAAGGATAACTTGTTCTCAACCTACTCAGGGACACTAGTTCAAATGCTCAAGGTAACACGTTATGGTAGCATACTTGGACTGTTTAGTATGTTATTTCTTGCTTGGGAGAGATTTCCTTAAATCAAATTATGGACTTCTAAAACTTAATTTTAATGTACGAAACATCCACTTGCGTAGAATCAATTGCCGAATGTGCCTTCTTATGAAAGTGATCGAATTAGGGACTATGAAGGATGTTTCTCGCATGAAGTGGGAAAATCATCGCCGACATCTTTTGTTGAGAGTACTCAGTGGAATAGGTATATATATAAGTGATAATTGATATGCTCTGCTCTGCTTTAAGGTTGTATTACTGTAAAGAGAAATTTTTTTTTTCAAATAAAAAACATAGATAGATTTTTAATTATGTTTGAATTTGATAATGAAGTTGAGTATTTAGAATTTTGGCTTTACGATGTGTGTATCGAGCTAGGTTTGCTTTTTCTTTTGTTTGTTAAAGCTAAAATTGAACAACATTAAATCAATTATGACTTAATGAGATTAAGTAGATCTTAAACTCACACATCGATAAAACCTCAATTTTGATTGAAAGGTAAACATAACTGGTCATTCCCATTGCACGAAGATTAATTGGAACCATTGAAACAAATTGGTTCTCTTGTCTGTACTTCAAACACAATTTGAGGACCATTTTGCAACATGTATTAAACAGATCAAGGAGATTACTTAGTCTC
Organism: Stephania cephalantha; assembly: GCA_039657325.1. Taxonomy (NCBI): domain Eukaryota; kingdom Viridiplantae; phylum Streptophyta; class Magnoliopsida; order Ranunculales; family Menispermaceae; genus Stephania; species Stephania cephalantha. The sequence continues at coordinate 12,752,188 of CM077575.1, forward strand.
GATTAAAGACAAATCAAATTGATCAGTTTGGGTAGTAGAAAAAAGTTACGAAGTGAGCACTCAAAAAAGGTTATTCAGAGCAATGTTCATATTTATTATGATCAAGTGGGTCACAATGTAGCGATCTACCAAAGTGTTGATTCACTTCCTTTTCGACAATTATGTTCAAATTTGTATTTTTCTGTTCATGCGGGTGGGGAAAGATAAAGAAATGACATTTTCACCATAAGTTCTCGTAAATTTGATTAGAGCTCCAACTAAAAGATGCATATTTGTTTTTAAAGAAAGCAATGCTTGGCAATCAAAAGGCAATAAATCTGATGCAAGGGCGTAGAATGATCCTCCCAGTTTACAAACTTAGCGAAGATAACCATTAAAGTGAAGTTCAAAGCATGCTCACAAAAATAGCATGATGCACCAGTACTAAATATACTAGATGGATGAAATAGCAAATGATAAGTAATGTGTACTTATTTATCTGTGTTGAAAAACTAGTCATATATTTGAAATTAATAACATCACAACTGTTGTGCTGTATCTACTCAAATTTACAGTACTCGATAAACACAAAAGGCTTTTTTTTTTAGGTTGGTAGAGACAAACGCACTGGCGCATGATCTGAAGCATCATTACGTCTACTACTCATTATACGAGTGTGTTATTTATTTACCGTCCAACATTTTCTTCCATAAATCATAGGCGATCTAAATACGGTCTTACGTAATTTTCCTTCAATTATAGGGATATTTCAGTCCCATAATACACCCGATGCACTCCACTTATTCAACCCAACTCGAATTGTGCGTGTAACCAAAGGTTTTAGCTTGAGGTTCTAGACTACTAGGTAAGTCCTATTGGAGGAAAGTTTTACCTTGTCGAACATTTTGCAACTGTACGCTTCGCAAATACGAAGACTAAATGCGAAACAATACTTTGTCCAGTTGAAATCCTTAGATGTCAAAGTCTCGTAACCTACCTCATCATAGCCAACATTGACAAGATATCATTTAAACCAATGTAAGCACTAAAATGTAAAAGATATACTAGTAACAAGTAATCCTAAGAAGACAACCAACACATATTCACACACCCCACAATTTTACTTGAGTGACAACCACCTCGGAAACAAAATTAGTACTATATAGCTAAATCCCAACTAATTACTATCGGACATACAAACTTGCTCCATCTTCCCCATATCACAAACACCATGGCATAAGAAATAAACAATCCATCGTTATCGAAAAAAAGAAATTAAAAATCCATTGGGCAAGCCTTAAGCAAAGACTATTCAAATAAATATTGCAAGATATTTTCACATATTAATATCACGAAACCAAAAACTAGCTACTGTACTATTGCTACTCGACTTTCGACAAAGACCAAGACTCTCAAGTAGATGGCCAATCATTGATTTTGTAGAGTTCACCTTTAGCTGAAAGGATAATGTGCATATCAAAACATCACGCGATTCGGAAGCATACAACAAAAGGAAAAAAAGTACAAAGCTTGATTTTGTAGAGTACCTCTGGATTGTGACCAAAGCAACGTATAAGGGCTTGATACTCCTTTATGTCACCGGCTTGCGTTGATGTAGCATGGGCGTTTATGTAATTGACGTCTTCCCTGGATACACCAGATTGAACCAATGCCTTCTCTATGCACAGAACAACGCCAGGTTCTGATTTTGATTGAAACAACAATCACAACAAAACCAACGATCCAAACAACAAAAACCCTTGATTTTTAACAACTTACCTCAACACAAGAGCAACAACCAACAACAACAAATAATCATGGACCACAACCAAATGTCCGACGAGTCGCCAGTCAACAATGACAAGATGATGAAGATGGTGGTCGTCATGCGACGGGGGGTGGTCGTCGATAACGACCTGGCTTGGCGAGGTGAAGCGATGAAGATTGACAATGTGAGGTGGTGAGGTGAGGGAAAGACAATAAACCATCTTCCAAAGAAATTGTCTCCATGGGAAATCGGTGAGATTGTGGAAGACGAAGAGTTTGAAGAGATTTTCAGTTGATTCCGAGGAGAGATTTACACCAACTCTTCCACATTTGACCCAACCATTTTTTGGGTGTTTGATTAATATAGGTATCAATAGAATGATGATTTATAAATATTAAAAAATTAAAAGTCTGGACTCAAAGAGTCCACCTAGCACTTACCCTTCCACGAATTTGGAAAATGTAATCAAATTAATTTTTGGACTGACCATTGGACAGGTACAAGGTGCTTCAGTGAAGAATTCCCAGGTCTATACGCCTTGGTAAGAAGAAAGTTCTCGATGGTCGAAGAAGCATACCAAAAACAAGGGTGGTCTTTGACATTCCGAAGAGCCTTAAATGAGGAGCTTGAGTCGCACAAGGCACTATTCTTGAACTCAATCCTAGACAAGAACCCAAAACCGGACCAAGAGGACAAAAGAATATGGAAATGGGACCCCTCGAAAAACTTCTCGGTGAAAACATGCTTCTACAATCTTTGTATGGAGCTGACTAATGCGGCATGTACGACCTATAAGATGATATGGAAGACACCGGCTATGATGAAATCTCAGATCTTTACTTGGTTGGTTTGGAAAGGTAAAGTGAACGTGGGGAGTGTACTACAAAAACATTGCCCGTGTATTTATTTATCTACTTCATGGTGTATACTTTGCAAAAAAGACAAGGAAACAATTGATCATGTATTCCTTCATTGTTCGTTTGCACATCGGGTTTGGATGGAGATGGCTTTGGAATTGGGTTGGGCGTGGAATGCACCTACATGTTTACGTGAATGCTTAGAAGACGGTACAACTTATCAGTTGAAAGGGAGACGCGTGATGTTGTGGAGGGCGGGTATAATCGCACTATTGTGGACCGTATGGTAGAAAAGAAACAATAGGGTGTTTCACGAAAAGGAGCACTCTTGGGCCGAGATATGGGAGTCGACGAAAAGAAGGGTCGCGGAGGTTTTATTGGGAACGAAAGACTTCAAAATGGAGGGCTAGACAGATTTTACTGGCAATTGGAACAGGTTTCGGTAGATCTGTGGGAACTTTGATAATTGCCCGTGTTGACATTTCATAGTTTTGTTGTTATTGAGGTTGGTTAGGTTGAAGGCTCGATCAATGCTCTCGGGAGTTTGGAGTCTCAGTTGGGGGTCCAACTAGACATTGCTTGTAAAAGGGTAGTACGCCCAACCCGGTATCCACACTTGGTGAGAGGCCACTGGAGCGATAAAGGGAGTATATATTGATGATGGTGAAATTTTTTTCAGTTTTTTTGTTTTGGAACAATTGGTGGGCTAAAGATATGCCAACTGTCGATGTATATACATGTAAAGTGGGTGGAAAAAACCCCCAGCTACTCTTTTGTAATTTTGCCATACAAATATATAGATGACATCTCTTTCTTATCGAAAAAAAAAGAATCATGTTACTCTAGCATTTTCACTTCAAATTTCTGAAATCCTAACCCACTATTATTTGGCAAAAAATATGCATAATATATTACATATCATGTAATATACCTTCTATATTGTTGTGAACTAAGTTGTAAGCCAACTAGAACTTAAGTTGGATCTGCTAGAGACTTAAGTATAGAAGGCATAAACTAAGAACTACTAGAACAAGTAGAGAAGATGAGACAAGAGATAAGAGAGCTAGAGATGAGAATGTAGAGATTTCATTCATACATTGGTGTGTGAATGACAATGGGGTTGACACCCTTTATATAGGCCATTTGGCGATGATGATAATTGTACTTATACAATGTGTACAAGTTATACATACACCACAAGTCATACAACACATCACAAGCAACATAGACAATACATGGAAGAGTTGGTGTACATTGAAGAGGATTACAAGTTACATGAAGTGTGAGAGTCATGCTTGATGTTACAATTCAATGTGAGAACCATGCTTCACAATGTGGTCACATACATTCACAAGTGTCCATCCATTTCATAACACTCCCCCTTGGATGACACTTATTGAAAGAATGTGTCTAGTTAAACTTCTACTAGAAAAAACCCAGTGGAAAAAAATCTAGTACAGGAAAAAGAGTATAATATTTGTAACGACCCATAAAGTATACGTGCCACGTGTCATGTGGTCCACGTGGGTTTAGGCCGGGCGGGGCCCAGTGTCGTGGGGAACTTGGGTTGCCACAATATTGCTTTGTAGTATAATATTTGTTGATTGCTTCATTAAAGACCTTGCTAGGAAAACCCAGTAGGACAAAACCATAGCTAAGGAAAAGAGTGCAACACATTGATACACTTAGAGATAATATAAATGTCTCATTAAAACCTCTACTAGAAAAATCTCGTGGGAAAAATCTAGTATAGGAAAAAGAGTACATTAATTGCTCTCGTAATTTATTTATTTATTTTTTATATGAAGTATAATAATGTTAGGATTGCTTCATTAAAAACTTTGCTAGGAAAACCCAATGGGATAAAACCATAGCGAAAGGAAAAGAGTGCAATACACTAATCAATCTAGATAAAGAGTTTTAATATTGTTAGAATTGCCTCATTAAAAACCTTTGCAAAGAAAACCCAGTGGGATAAAATCATAGCAAAGGGAAAAAAAGTGCAACACCCTAACCAATAACCCATTTTGATTCTTCCCCTCATATTCACACGGGTGAGAAATCTTGTGCATTTTGTTGTACATGGACATCGTTTTCTATATTAACCATTTAATGTTGAAGCATATGATTGCCACTCTTTTGTATATAGTACTTGCATCAAGTAATTGATTCATAACTTGCTGCTACTGAATGATCCTTTGAACTTCGAGTTCATATTAATTTTTACATGGATCATAATACAACAAATTTAATGCAATTTGATGTGTTTCAAGCAATTTCACGTCATTCCTTTTGAATTGGCTTATATCTCTCCATAATGGTGGGAAAACTGCTTCATCAAAGTGACAATTAGCAAGACTTGCTAGAAATAATTTCCCTATTAGGGATCCAAGGCATCTTATAAGATAATTAATGGAGAGTTAAATCAATATACGTCCCCTATTGATTTGCCTTGAGATAATCTCCGGTTGATAAACAAATTCAGTTCGATAAAGGATGTCCGTGCGAATTTACGATATTTTCGGATTATTGATGATTATGGATAATCAAATAGATCTTTCCACATTATGAATGTCATTTGGTTTATGACGACATTCGTTTTAATATGCCCTATATATTCCAGAAGTTAAAGCCGAAAATATTATACTCAGATTAAATCATATTCATATAGATAAATTTTCTATTATTCCGAGTAGACTTCTTCTAAACAAGACATTAATAATAAAATTGTTGTACCAGATATTGTCTGAACATTAGCCTTCGCTAAGTTCGAATTCGAGAAATATTCACTTTTATATTATAATGTACATGCATGTAGCACGATACACAAGACATAAACTCACCGCCCATATTTAGGTCACGATTTAAACACATCTCGATGTGCCTGTTTTATCAAGCCATTTTCAATGATAAAATTCATAATATTTTGTATTTGATTTTGAAGGCATGGTAAAGGCCACAAAAATATTCGGGTATATATATGACAATATTTGGGCAAAATAACCTTTCATATATGACCAAAAAATGTCACAATTATGAGCGCTCATTGTTAATTATTTGCCCTTTGTAGTGGTGCACCACTTTTGTTCCAATTTTTGGTGGAATTGTCAATACGACCTTTACCTGATATTTTCACTTTTTCCACATCCATAAATTTAATATTGCGATCATTATCATTATATGCAACATATGTTTCTGAATTTGAAGCTGAACTGATTGGACGTGAGCGATATTATATTTATAATATCTCATTATTTTACTCAGCTACCATGAGACAAGAAATCAATCCTTAATATTTATTGGATTGACGTGCCCACTCGATATTTGTTGCAGCAATAAATCTAGGCGGGCTACGTGACCTTATTTTTATTGTCTCATCAGTCATATTTCCACATAGCCTCAACATAGAGGCAATTAAAACTGCTGAATTATAATTAATATTTGACTGATTAAATTTTGTAGCTTGAGACTCAACCGCTCATTTTGAGCTTTTGGAGCATTATCTTTTTTGGTATTTATATATTTATAACTCCATAGGGTGAAAAGATATATAAAGTGAAATATTCACTTTTCAAATCTCTAAAGAGATATTGACAAATGATTTAAATTTTGTATAACACAACATAGTCTTGCATATATATTTTATTCACAAATTATAGTATCTAATTGTCATGACAAGTAATTCTTGTCGGTAATATAATAAGGCAACAAGTTCAACTATGGTTGAATAATATTTTGAAAAAAAATTTAATATAAAATAGTTTTCCCCTTTTTATGTAAAAACATAACATATGATTAAATATATGTTCACAACTTGATTCATTAATAAACAAAATGTACTATTCGTATGAGTTGATGGGACAACCTCCAGGTTGGGTGGCTAGACATAGTCTACTTAATACCATGCCTCATCGAACGGGATAACCCGTCTCCCTTTCAATGTTTAGCTTTACCGGGGACAAGGCTTACCCACTATCAACTCAAACTTATAGCATTATTTGTATTATAAAATCAAGAATAGAACAATAACTAATCGTTTGTAGTTTTAAGAGAAAAATTATATGTCACACATTGACTTTTGGTTTCTGATGTAGAAGATCGTACAAGACGCAACTACAGAGCATACTTTCGCAATCGGTGACGTTATAATGCATAGTATATGAATAAATTATGCATATAGAAGTGATGCATGTAATAAAAGGAAGCAACCATGATAATATAGAAATAAATAGAACTTATTTAAATAAAAAAAGTTATACCTTCCTAGCTTTGTCTCCTTAACAAGCCTTCTTGAACTTCAAGATCTCCTTAATGCTAGAGCAAGCTCGTGCTGAAAACGTGTTGTGAACTAAGTTGTAAGCCAACTAGAACTTAAGTTGGACTTGCTAGAGACTTAAGTATAGAAGGCATAAACTAAGAACTACTAGAACAAGTAGAGAAGAGGAGACAAGCGAGAAGAGAGCTAAAGACGAGAATGTAGAGATTTCATTCATACATTGGTGTGTGAATTACAATGGGGTTGACACCCTTTATATAGGCCATTTGGTGATGATGATAATTGTACTTATACAATGTGTACACGTTATACATACACCACAAATCATACAACACATCACAAGCAACATAGACAATACATGGAAGAGTTGGTGTACATTGGAGAGGATTACAAGTTACATGAAGTGTGAGAGCCATGCTTGATGTTACAATTCAATGTGAAAACCATGCTTCACAATGTGGTCACATACATTCACAAGTGTCCATCCATTTCATAACATATATAACGTATAATTTGTATATAGTATATTATATATATGTATGAATGTATAATATTATATATATGTATAGTATATTATATATATGTATATATAAAATGAAAGTTTATTAATTAGTTTGAAAAAAAAAAAAAAATTAAGTTTGGGAAAATTAGTTGGGCCGAGACTTGACCAATACGGTCCAACCTGAAACGCGACTAATATTTTCGCAACTTGAAAAAAAAATCTCTCATAATTTTAGAAATTGAGAATAAATTTCAAACGTATTCTAACACGAATAAAATATGGAATAGGGTACCAGGAACCTAAGGACCATATCGATTAGGAGTTGAGTGCGCGTTGCAAGGCGTGTGGAAACAACTTTTGGTAGGATTATTGGAACGTTTGAGGTAAGTAAACCAACGGGATGCTTAACATGAATTCTTTTCTTTTCTTTATTGAATATCTCAAAATTTATTTACCGTTCTTGTAATATATTCTCATTATTGAGTAATCTATAGTTTACCTGGTCGGATTGTGTTATGAACTATCGAAGCGAATTGAAGTCCACCAATGCAAGTTGAGCTGTTTTTAGAAGTGGTCAAGTACCTACGGTTCAACACTCAAGTTGTTCTTGGAAGTGGCTTCAAGCCCACAGTTTGAGAGGTAATATCATTCCTAGAAGTGGCCTTGGGCCCACGGTTTGAGACTAATTAGAATTTACTTCAAGATGTTTTTGGAAGAGGCGTGGGCCCGATATTGAAAGAATGAAGAGACCATTTAGATGTTTATCCTTTTTATACCGTCACTCGCTCTCGTCGTTTATTTATCTAGTTTGTCTATCATGCACTAATTGCTTTCCTATTTATTTCATTATCCGCATGATTTATGAACTATTCTTAATTGATATCTGAATTATTGTTGAGACTCTGGCTTTACTCACTGGAATTGTTGCTTTCTTGGAAACAATTGCAGTCCTTCTAGTAGCAAGAGCAAGGAGCTAGTGATCGGTGACTTCCTCTGAGCTTCCTTTAGAGCCGACTCTCCTTTTGTTACTACGTAGGTTACTTTTTGATATTTTGATGTATGTATTTGATATACTTGTTTTTTTTTAAAAAACCGATTAATAGGCCGAGTGACATTTGTGATACATTTATATGATTTCCTCGCACTTTTTGGTCACCACCTTATATATATATATTGGGTTTCCATACCATAAGTTGTTCCGATATGTTTATTTATTTTGAGTTATTTAAATGTGAAATTTACTTCTGTTGTAAAATTTAAACTTGCAAAACTAATAACTCAATTTAAAATCACTAAATAGCTAATAATAATGGGAAGGAAGGTTGACTAGACTTGCGTTGACCTTGCAAGGGTTGACTCTGGGGTCCATTTAAGTCTAGTGCTGCAGTGCCTAGTTTGTGGGGGATGGGGCCGTCACAAGTAAACACCCATCAACTGACTCTCTCCAATCTGGGAAGTTGGGAATCTGTGCCATGTCTCTCGAACCTCTAATACATTGTATCGGCTCACTGGCTCTCTAGGACTCATGGAATGGAAACTGTCGGAACTCTCATATGTCGAAAAATATGTGCCTTAACTATCTCTGGAACCACTAACAAACTCATGGTAACTACCGCCTCAAGTATAACGTACCAGTGAGTCATCTGGCAAACCACTACCTTTTTGTCTGGTCCTCTCCTTCTAAGGGCATTCACTTCGACATTCCCCTTCCCAAGCTGGTACTCAGTAGAAAATTCATAGTCCTTCAACAACTCTAACTATCGTCTTTGTCTCGTATTCAGATCCTTCTGAGTGAAGAGATACTTCAAACTTATATTATATGTGTAAAGGATAAATCTCTTACCAAAGAGATAACGCCTTCAAGTCTTCAGTGCAAACACGATTGCTGCAAGCTCTAGATCATGCACTGGATAGTTCCTCCCATGGGTCCTTAGTTAACGCGACAAGTTGGCAATCTCTGTCATCCTGTATTAGAACACATCCCATTCTAATGCCACATACATCAGTGCAAATTGTCAACTCCTTGCCTGGATTTGGCAATACAAGTAATGGTCTAGATGTCAACATCTTCTTTAACTCTAAGAAGGTTGCCTCGCACTCCCTGGACCACTCAAACTCGGTATCCTTCTTGGTCAATCTAGTCATCGGAGCCAAAATCCTAGAAAAACCTGGTACAACGCGTCGATAATAGCATGCCAATCTCAAAAAGCTCCTGATGTCTGTCATACATATGGGTGCATGTTAATCGATGATGACATGAATCTAACTCGAGTCCACTAATATACCTTTGTCATTAATTACGTGGCCTAAGAAATTCACCTCAGAAAGCTAAAACTCACACTTACTAAACTTGGTGTATAATTGGTTCTCTCTTAGAGTCTTCAGCGTCTCTCTAAGATGTCTCTTGTGGTTTTCACAAGTCCTAGAATAGATCAACATGTCGTAAATATAGACTCTTTCTATCTACTCTATTTAAGGATTCAGTTAATCCTAAATATAATACAACTAGAAAACCTCATCGGTCTCCAATTGTAAATCCTATTGGAAACATCCAATGTTCAACAACTAAGTTTTTTATTTCTTCAAGAATCTTGACTCGTAATTTCTATAAATTTTTTCAGTCCTATATGTATCTTTCTCTTGGATTTTGTATTTGTAATCCATCTCGAGGTTCTCTGCTTGCGGTATCGAACTTCTTCACTATTGTAGACTAATACTGACAGTTATTATATTTCAGTATCCAACTCGTATTCAACTCCTGCTTCGACTTCGGATTTGTCTTCGTCTTCGACTTTGACTTTGATACTGTAATCTTCACTGGAGTTTGCATTGTAATCTTTCTCTGAGGTGTATCTACTCTTAAACATCTTGTTTAGTCAGGTTTCCCATCTTGATTGCAAATCTAACTAACTTAACTTATGTTTTGATGATATATTGCCAACAAGGATAGATCGACCCAAATGAAGTAAGCTAGGGTCTAACATCCATAAACAATGTCGGGGCACGTTCATCAAGTTGAACAGAAATGCGTGTTAAACGTCGTCTTGAGTATATCCTCCTCCTTGATCCTTAACTGCTGACAACCTGACCTAAGACCAATCTTGGAGAAGAACTACACCTCGGCCAACTTGTCGAATAAATTGTTAATCCCAGGCGGTGGGTATCGATTTTTGACTATCACCTGATTTAGTCTCTTGTAATCGATGCACATCCTTATACTTTCATCATTTTTCTTAACAAAAGGGAACGGTGCTCCCCATGTTGACATACTCGGGTGGATGAAACTCATCTCCAATAAATCCTCTAACTGAGCCCTCTACTCGTCCTGCTCTACTAGTGACATACGGGTAAAATGTACACGCTATCGGCTGGGTGTCTAGCACTAGCTCTTATCTTGAGCTATATTCGCCTAGGTGGAGGTAATCTAGGTAAATCCCAGGAGAAATGTTGAGCAACTCGCACACAACTGGGACGTCTATAAGCCTGACTACTGGTCTCTCTATTAGCTTTATTATCCCTAAAAGAATATATATTTCTGGGTGGTGGTTAATCTAACCCTGGTGATCGAAAGTGCAATCGTGACTCTAGTGAATGAAAACTCAGGGATCCCTTGTATCTGGAAGGTGAAGGTCTTACTGAAACAATCCAACTGGGCATGGTAAGTTGCCAACCAATCCATGCCTAAGAGCGCATCAAACTCTAGGTACTTTAGTACTCGAAGATCTATGGGTAACTGGTGACTACTAACCTCGATTGGACAATATTTAAAAATATGGTTATGGTATATCTTGTCCCCATCGGTCGTGCTAATGACAATGTGTGTGCCTATGATCTCTGGTGTCAAACCTAACTCTCCTACTATCCGTCTCGAAATAAAAGACAATGTAAAACATGAATAAATCAGTGAATGCATGAAACAACTATAAATAAGCAACATACCCTCGACAAGTTTTCAAGGTCGGGCTCGGTGACTGCATGTGTCTACTATCTGATTTGCACTAGTTGAGTTATAAATGGTGGCACTGACTATCTAGTACACTGACTATAGTAGTTCCCCCTCTATCTACATCGGTAGCATATTATGTGTTGCTTGTTTCCGAGCTCTATTCTTGCTGCCATCTGGCCCTCTGGTCTTGACCCTAACCACCGCTCCTCTGACCCTGGCCCTGACACTGCTGACCTTGTCCTTATCCCTGCCACTACTAACCCTTATCTCTGTCCCTCTAGCCCTGAACCTAGGTCTATCCTTGCGAGTACTGAACTACCATAATCAGCTGCGGCTGAGCGGGTACTACTGTGTGGGCACTGATCACCTGACCATCATCGTGTCTGCGCTTCTCTATCTCTTTTGATCTCTCTAGGGGCGGTTCCTCTTTCCCCTCTAACCTTACCTGCCCCGACCATCTCGATGTACTATAGTGGAGCAGGTATCACTCTTTAGTAGATATGAATAATGAGCTAACACCCGATCATATATGTCCTGCAATATTTTAGCCCCAATCGACACCACTGATTCGCCTATGTCTAGTCGAGTCCTCGTATGAATTAGTGGACATGTAGTCTCTCTGTCCCAGCTACATCAATAGTAAAAGATAACAAATATATGAACCTTTCCAAATACTGAATGTCAATGTGGCTGCCCTGCCTCGGAGTCAGGAACTCCTCCCTCAATATATATGTGTCAGTGTGTAAGAGTATCCTAATATCTCAAAAATAAATAGTAATATAATATATATAACACCTACATGTCTGCTGGATGAGGCTCTTTGGAATCAGAGGTAGTCTTCAAGTTAGCTTTCTTCGGCTCGTCGTAGGATCTGCACTCGGTCATCCATGCAAAAAAGTTGATGACAACGAGTCTAGTAAGTAAAGCCCTAGAAGAAACACAATTCGCATTCAATAATAAGAGGTAAATAAAGCTGCTATAATTCATGTTAGGCAAGAGCAATACAATAAAAATGACTGAATAGCATAAGAAGTCACTGCGATACAAGTATGTCCGGACGTGAGTGTGGTGTATATCTACCGAATATTGGGACAAATAGGATAAGACCAAGAAGAATCTGACGACGTTGACCCCCGCCACCGCACTAAGGCCGATAAGGACTTTGTTGGTCATGAGTTTTAGAGCTCTCGACCAATCGCCTTTAAAGAGAGGAATTTGTGTCACAGGCAAACCATCACGATCACGCACTCTCAAATCATCGACTTGTGGCAAAGAAACTCGTGCATAGTCTAAGGTATGACCAACACCGTTGCTAAAACTCGGACTGCCGTCTATGAGAGTGACGAAAGGGTCATACCATCCCGTCGACTATACAAACACACGGGAGTGGAGTAGCCAAACAAGTACCAACTGGTATTTAAACAATATTATATAATTTAAAGCAATAAGAATACCAAATGTTTTTATGGTAGGGTTTACTTACCAAAATGCGATAAAAACTTGATCATAGCCGCTTGCTCTTACCCCGAAATACCTGTTTGTTGATCCCTTAAGCTTCCTTAGACCTCGAGTATCCTACATACTAATTATAAATAATTTATGGTCACATTAATTGATTTTATATTGTGAGAACAAAAATTTGAACTTTATTCTAATTTTTTTAGTTGCGACACTTTTTTTGAGTTACACCGGGGTGCCAACCGCCCGAAAAAGTCTCGAAACCCAAGTTTATACCTTTTTCCCAATTTCTCATATTTTTATGATTTTTCTAAGTTTTTCTATAATTTATATTTATTTTTCTATAATTTTCTATAATTTATTTCATTTACTTTGTATTTAATTTTAAATTAAATTAATTTTTAAATATTTAATGGGGGTTGGGCTCACCTAAATTGGGCCCGATTCGGCTAGGCTCGGTTCGGCCTAACTGAGCCTGGGCCTGGGCCATGACCCCCCTAATTCATCTCATTGGTAGAAACGAATTGCAAGAATTGCAATTTGTCTCTGCCCTCCCCATGATTTCTTTTTTTATTATTTTGTTTTTCTTCTATTTTATTTTCTTTCTCTCTTCTAATTATTCAACAATTGCAAAAACAACATCAACAATACCAATTTCAGCAACAAATCATCAAATCCATCAATCATCAACATGCATTCATCATATTCATCAAGAACACCAAGAAATTCAACGTGCATACAAATTTCGTTTTGAGATCTCAACTAAATGTAAAATTAGAACTTGTTTGAGTCTAAAAATAGTGGCCAACCTCAATTGATCCCTTTGAAAACTCATTTGGTAAAATTAGAACTTGTTTGAGATGGGCTCGAGGTTTACATATCTAATAGCTTGATTCTTGGCTAAATTTTCCTCCTCCGCTCCCTAGAATCCTCAAGTTTCCAACCCTCCTATTAACTCTAGCCATGTTGGGTCACACATGTGTCAATTCAATAAGTCAATATAGGGTTTTCTAATAATTTTCTTACTTATGCAAGAATTCCCTTATTTAGACTAATTACACATCTTAGGCAATGCATTATTGGTCAATTTACATATCATGCTTAGACTAAGTCTTGCTTACTCACGTACATGGCACCATCGCGCATCACGAGGCATGTCGAATTCATTCTTTACATAGTAACATTTTAATCCATCATTCAGGCTTGTTAAGATTACTTGGCTTAGATTATTATTGTTTACCACCAATAAGTTCGTCTAGGCCATTTTGTTCCTGTACCTGCGTCTCATGCATCTCGAGGTGTTATTCGCTACACTCATAACTCACACAAAAACGATAATCTAAGATACACGTGGCATAGTGTTATTATTCATAGTAAAACAACCATAATAAACATGCATCGCACAAATATAACTTTATAAATTGTACCTCGGTAGGCGTGCCTTTAACTAATATGCGACGTCTAAGTGGGTCTGAGCTAAGTCATAGTCTACAATTAGACAATTAATTAATTATTAAATTAGGCGGGCCGTCACATATGGCTCGTACTAAGGGCACTATTAGTCGAGAGGAAACCGGTGCCCACTAATTGAAAGGAGCGCGTGGTTCCAAGAGAGCTCATGTAATGGCCCAAAATTTCTAATCGTGTTTAATTCTTGTAAACAGGATCACCGACCCGTACCGTGGGATCCACATCGTGATACACACGCATACCGAGGCATGTTGCCGAGGTATATTTTATATTTGTTGTGATATTTTCCTAGAGTAATGTATTTGTGTAGACTATTTAAGTCATTTTACCCATTTGTAGGTATCGAGACGTGAGCGAGAATACGCCACGAGATGCATGCAGTAGTGGAACCGGGTAAACTGACTTGGTAAGTCAAATAACTAGTTTAATACATTAATGTGATTAATTTCATTGCTTTCAAAGCTTATAGAAAATCATTGAATCAAAATACTTAAGCCTAAGTTTGTATCAACAACTAAAACATAAAAATAGACAACCCTTAATTTACCTCAAGATATGTGTCACAACACATCTAATGGGCAAAGTGAGTGAGTTAATGGTGTTAGACAGGTTCAAATGAGTGGAGTTGGAGTGAATATTAACCATTAGATCTCTTCAAAATGAATGGCCAAGATCAAAGGTTCAAAGTAGTATAAAAGGGCCACTTAGGCATTTTAGTTTCATTACATGAAAACCACATAGAGAAACAAGAGAGCTGGAGAGGATTTGCTTGTTGTCCACATTGATCTAAAGCATGTGGAAGAGAAATCACATCAACAAATTGGTCATGCAAGAGCTAGGAATCAAGCCAATATATTAGGTAATGTTCTAACCAATTCAAGCATCCAAATTCATGAGCTTATAGGTTGAAATTATGGGGCTTCATCTCAAAACAAATTTGAAGTTCTTCTTGGTTATTTTCTAACATAAATAAGGTTCTAATTTAGATTTCCAAACTTAATTTTTGAATTTAAGGGAATTGTTCAAAATTTGGGTATGTTTTTCTAATGATTCTAGAATTTTGAATTTTTATGGACAAAATGTGTTTGTTCTTGAAAATGAAACTTGGATTTAAAGTCTTCATGGGTTGTTGATAGTCCAACTAATTGAAATCATCAAAAAATATTTTGATTTGCCTAAGTATGGATTTCTAAAATTTGTTGATGAATACGAGATGTTTGAATAAATGCATGTATAAATCTATGAACTTATGATGAATTGAATGAATTATAGATGTGCCCGGTGCATGTTGTTAATTTGATGTTTGTTACAGACCCTTGGCGGAGGAGAGCGAGGGACCCGGAACGATGGAGAAGGCCTAGGCGTCCAAGAAACCATAATTATGCACTTGCAAAATTATGGGTTTTGCAACGTCTAGTGCGTTATGCCCTCTGGGTAGCACGCAAGACGTTCTGGGCAGGTAAGTAGCGCGCTAAAGTTACATAGCTCTATGTGGATTTCTCTAACGCGCTACAGAGGCTCTGGACAGAAATTTTTGAAATTTCTTAAAACTCATTAAACCCAATTAAACAAGTTTAAAACCCAAACCTAGCAACTGTAACCCACTATAAACCATATCAAACAATTGCAGGAACCTTAGGGGAGGTCTCGAGAGTTCAGGAACGCGTTTTGGGGTGTCGGGAGGCCGAATGAGCTAGGATAAGCTTTGTGACTAGTAAGTAAAGTTGTGAGAATTCTCTATTTCATTTCATTTACTCTTATTGATTTATAGTCTATTTGTCGACATTGCTAGTTGTAATCTCGCTTCATGTTGTTCTTGTTTCTATTCATTATTGAATATTTTTAATGATGCCTTGTGAAGTATTTCATTGATTCAAATTTCCAAGCTTGATGATATACTTGACATATAGTTGATCAAAAGCATTCTATTAGGATAAGTTGTAATGGATTAGACTTGTATTCTATTTCCTTGGGCTTTGTAGCTTAACTAGTCTTGAAATCCTAAAGACTTAGAACTATTGATCCTTAAAAATGAAAGTAAGGATTATCTATTGTCCATTGCACAAGAGATGTGTGGTTCACGGGGACTTATATCTACCGGGGCGTCCGGCACCCACTACTACACTTGCGCGACACACGGGGTATAAGACTCGGGGTTGCCAGCAAGAATGAGATATATGATTTATACGCGTAGAGCACAACTCCGCCATTTGAGGATTGATAGAATTGGTGAAATATGTAGAGAACGGCTCCATATAGAAGTGGAAAAGGCTAAGTGATATTTCTCACCGCCGACCGGACGTCGATCATCTCGACTTAGCCTGTGTCAATCTATACATTTTTTTAACCGTGGTATTTACTTGCATTACTTGATTCAACAACTTTTCTGGTATTTTATGCTTTTAAATACCTTTCTTTCATTTTGGAAATGTAGTATAGAATTCTCCAGTTATTACTTAAATATCACTATAATCACCGTCTAGTTTGTGACGGTGGGTGTAGGTCCGTCGAGCAGCAGCAAGCTGGGGAAGGAGAAGATTGGCGACTTTCCTTGAGCATTTCAGCGACTCTCCTATGTCATTTTGTGTATGATTCGAATTTTGTTGTATTACTTATGGTTATGTCTTTCCAGTACATTTTGGGTTGTATATTGGGTTGAGCGTATAGTTCCCCGATTTGAGACTTGGTTATCACACTGTGTTATTATTCTTATGATATTTATATGCATGTGATGTTGTTTCCTGGTTTCCACACTTAAGATTTTTAAATAATAATTGCTACCGCATAATCATTCAAATTTTTCGTGATGATATTAAAATGATAAAAAGTTTTAATTAACTATGAAATCTAATGATATCATGATATATGTATTACTTATCCTTAACGCATGTATTGAGGAGTATAGGAAAGAAAGGCTGACAAATACGTAGTTAAGTCTTATATGGCTGTGATTAAAGCTTAATTATAGGATTAAGCCAGGCGGTGCCTTGTTTATAGAAGAAGGGTCGTCACAGCTCACATCGCATCTTACAAAAAATTGAAGGAGTGGAGACGGGCTACGGGGGATAGTAAGGTTGGTGAATTACATGACAAGGCATCCACAACACCGACATTGGCTTTGGTAGGCTGAGAATTGACAATTCATAAGAGCCAAGTAACTTCAGTCAAACTATCTTCATTTGAGTCAAGTAAAGAAGATCGGGAAGAAGTGCAATAACAAATTGTCGAAGAAAAATAAATCAAAGAATAAAGTGAAGAAAAATTGAAGAAAAATTGAAAAAGCAGATGAACAAGAAGGTGAAAATGAATGAGAAGATGATTAAGAAGGTGACCATGAAGAAGAATATGAGCAAGAAAGTCAAGATGAAGAAAAAGATGAGGAAGAAAGTGAAAATGGAGAAAAAGATGGAGAAGAAGGTGAAAGTGAAGATGAAGAGAAAAAGAAGACAATGAGAAAGAAGATGTTGAAAAAGTCGTGGAAGAAAAGATCGGTGCTAAAGGCAGAGGTAAAGCCAAGGTGGGGTCACAAAAAGACAAGAAGTCAATGGATGACCCATCCGCACCTTTTCCAGGTGGGCCCACAAATGAGACGGTGTTGAAGAGTTTCAACAATCATGTCATCACTGCTATATGGAATAACCAGGTAGTATTTCAATATTGTAAGTTTTTTTTACCGCTTTTAAGTTATTTTGGCTATTGTATATATGTTTGTTGTTGTTTATGATCGTATTTCATGCTCGTGAGTTGTTTAGTGGCTGTCAAGGCTCACTGGTCACAGAAGATCGATTAAAATTGTGTTGTTCGGTTATAGGCGGTCGGGCAAAAAAAGTTACTCGGGTGCCTACCACCGAACATGGTAGGTTCATTCAGTCTGTTCTCACAGAACGGACCATTAATATGAGAATAATATTATTAGTTCCATATTGTTATGTTAATTATTGAATGTTGATGTTGTCCTTATATTTGTGTCATTCTTATAGGTATGGCTTGTATTTAACTTTGTGATATTTTAGGAGCGGCCCTTGCTTAGGTGTATCAATCATGGCTCTCAATTAATACAATGGGATTTGTGGAAGTGTTACCGAGACAAAGTTCATCTTCAGAGGTTCATTCAGGCGTTTGGGCTGAGTGCACTGACATAGTGCTCATACAAGATGGCACATAAGACTCTCATATTTGCTTTTGTGGAGAGGTGGCAGACAAAGACCAATACATTTCATCTTCCTTTCAGTGAGATGTCGATCACACTGGAGGACGTAAACATGTTGCAGATTCCCGTGATGGGAAAAGTTGTTGATTGTGCCATCATTTCCAGGGTACAAGCTGTCAAGATGGTGAGTAGAGCTCTTCGGTGTCGGAGAAAGAAGTAGATAAACATTTGAATTAGGATATCAAAGTACTCAAATCCTGGCTGAAGTCACAAAGGGGGATATGCCAAAGTCGTCGAAGAAAGGCAAGGAGAAGAAGCTAGTGTTCCCCCGCTTGAGTGCACTGCCCGAGCCTACTTATGGTACTTGTTGAGATGCGCTCTGTTCATAGACAAGACATCTCCTTTAGTCTTCGTTCAACTTCTACAGTTGGTAGAGAAATTGTATGAGATTCATACGTATGCTTGGGGTGCTGCAGCTCTAGCCTACTTGTATTAACAACTTGGATCAGCACTCATGTAACGGCCCGTTTCATAAATGTCGTTATTTATTTCGTAATTTCAGACATGGACGCTAGCTCAGATCCACGTGGACATTGCGGGTAGGCTAAGACACACGTCGACCTAGGTACACTAGTAAATTATGTGTTGTATTGTTTAATTGCGATGCATTTTATGAAATTATTTGTTAATACATCGCATGTGTGTATGTTGAATGGTTATATCGTGCGAGGTTGTATGACGAGTAGTCGCCTCGAAATGCATGTCAACGCGGGTATCGAGAGGCGAAGTACGGGTACACTAGAAAAACTTGACAAACTCATGTAAATATGACCAAGTAATTCAATTGAAATGGGTAAGATAACCATAGGCTAATTGTGACGTCCCTAGTTCCACAATCCTAAACTGGGCCCCGCCCGGCCTAGACTTATGTGGACCCCCGAGTCTGTCTCGCTGAGTCACGCAAGCCTAGACACGTGGTACGAGTTAGATTTTTAGGGTCGTTACACTAATTAAATAAAAATTTGAATAATAAGCTATGTGGCGCCTCGAAATGCATGTCGAGACGCGGGGCATCGGATAAAGAGTAGTCGAAGGTTAGTGGGACCATGAGCTGGTTAATTTTGATAAATAAAACAATAACCATATGGTTTAATAAGGCTTAATGTAAGGTACATAAATCAAATAAATGATAAGCTTATAGTTTGAACTAAATAATGAGGACCATAAGATAGACATCAAAAGGATCATTGTGAGTAATTCTAAGAAATGAGTATGTTAGTGGAGTTATCATGTGGTATGGGAAAACATGAAATGTGACCACAAGATAATACTCTAGATACGTACGCACACTTGATTAAGACCAAAACTATATATAACAAGTGAGTGGGATTTTCATTTCCACTAACTCATTCACATGCAAAGATAAGAGAAAACCAGAGATTTGGAAGTCATTCAAGCTGGGAATTCAACACCTTGTAGGACAAATCAAGTGATCCAACCTAGGTAATCATCTTCCTCATCTCATACACTCTTCACTGAACCCATTTTTGTGTGTTTTTGATAAAATTTGAGTTGGAGGGTAATATCCCTGATTTTTGATGGAAACTTAATGAATTATAGGTTTAATGATCATTTCTAATGAGGATTTATCTCTGGTTTTACATGAATTAGGATTTTTGTTGAATTTGGGAAAAAACTAGTGAATGTTGGGATTTGAGGATTTTGACTTAATTTTTGTTCTAAGGTGAGTCTAACTAATGTTTTGGGTTAAATTGATATGGAGAGGATGTAAACCAGGTTAGGATAGCTAATTGAGAGGGGAAATACAGAATTCTCGACTTAAGAATTATGTCACAAAGGGAAATTAGCGCGCTAATCATTTTGGGTTTCCAATTTTTTAAAATGAAGAATAGTAGCACGTTAGACAGATCCCCTAGCACGCTAACTTCACCTAATGCGCTAGGTAGACCCATTAGCGTGCTAATGACATATAAAATATGAATTTAAGGGGTGTTTTGGTGATTTTCAAGTTAATACATGTCTAAACATTTGTAAATAACCTAAACTTATAAAATTGGAATTCAGAGACTTAGTGGACCGTAGCTTGGTGTCGGGGAGTTTGTCAGGTCGGATACGGGAGTCCAGGGAGGTTGGAGAGCGGTTTGAGGTTTATAAAACCTAACTGAAAACTCTGAGTATTTGATTCTAATTTAAATTTCATTCCTATCATTTCATTGTTGTTCTTACAACTCTATTCCGTTACTTGGACGTGGGTTGAGGTAACTCCCCCAGATTTTCTGGTTATGTGTTCATGATGCATTAGACTGTAGCGCGTCTGACTCGACCCTCAGTAAACGTCAACCTAAGCTTGCCCTTGTTGCACGTGTCGGTGACCAGCAGATTTGGCCAGCACTGCGAGAGACCAAGTGTCGGGCCAGTTGGGCGCGACCATTAGTGGGAGCTTGGTGACCCGAAGTACAGTCTAATCCAGTTGGAGCGAGCACACACATTTGTTAGCTTATATGTTATCTATTCATGCGATGAGCTATTTACAATTGTCTGTCTTTACATTCTACATGTTAACTTGACAATACTTCTTGCATTTCCTTACTTTAATTACGCGAATGCTCGAAGGGGTTCCTTAGGATTTTACTTACTAGACTCGTCATATGTCTTTTTGTGATGATTGAGTGAAGATCCCAGTACCAGTAGGGGCAATGGGATCCTAGGTGACTACATCTAATTGCCCACCGTCGAGGACCTACTAATACTGTAGCATTCCCTAACCTGATTAGGGCAATACCCGGCCTGAAACCCTAATTAAGCCCAGATTATCCTTACTTGACTTAACTAGAGCTAGCAGTCTTACCACCTACACCTGATAAACACTACTGTATATCGATTATCAAAATAAAACAAATCATATACGCAGCGAAAATCTAAAACATTTTTCGATAACAAAAATAAGGTATACAATATTAAAAACAAACGGGAATAAACCTCGGTTATATAATCACCCATCCCATATGATATTACATAACTGTAATTCAATACAAATATATAAGACCAGAGAAAGTCATTACATCGAAGAGAAGTTCAAGACTATTATAACTTCTCCATCCCGTAGTTGTAGCGCTTGTCGGATCTACTTGTAATGTTAATTGGGGTGAGCGCTCCTACTTGCTCAGTAAGTAAGGATTCACATAACCATCAACATTTCATATAATATTCAAGAATACCATGTAATAACAACATGCACCAATGATATCTAACAAGAATATGGAAAGCATATAGATTCAATACATAATCAGATGCAAAGCAAGTCATTTAGACTATTACACTATGATCCTCATTTATTTTATAAAACTAGGGTCGATTACCTACCGACGCCATTAATACAATTGCTAGACCAACATATTGGCTGATATGCTATCTAGCCCATCCATTAATGCCCAACGGTTCTATCCCGAACCCTCTAATGCGTATGTAATTCATACAACCTATTGAATTGAGCAAAAGTTATATATAGGCCGAGAAGGGAACCCATCTCCTATAAACCTATTCTCATAACCATAAGTTATAGCATGATCACATTACACACCATTTTCCATTTATTGAAATCCATCACATTGTACATAATCCCCCATTTCATTCTAAAAACTTTATGAGCTATATATACTAAATAGCCAGGCAATATTGATAAATAGGCGAATCCTACTTACCTCGGTCTAAGTCTTTGTTTCTCAAACT
The DNA here is from genome assembly GCA_039657325.1 of Stephania cephalantha. Taxonomy (NCBI): domain Eukaryota; kingdom Viridiplantae; phylum Streptophyta; class Magnoliopsida; order Ranunculales; family Menispermaceae; genus Stephania; species Stephania cephalantha. The sequence continues at coordinate 12,774,344 of CM077575.1, forward strand.
CCATAACTTTCCAGTTATCTCACTCTTCGTCGGTGTTCCTCAACCTATCACCAATCATTTGGGATCAATATAGGTTCATTATACTACATTTAGAACCCCTAGACCAATCCCTAAGTCCCTAAAAAATTACTCATAAAACACAACACGGTTGCTGGTTTTAGTGGTCTGGTAGCGCGCTACATGACATGGATAGCGCGCTATATGCATGTCAGTTCATCCTCCCTAATACGCGTAGTGCGCTATGGCCAGTGCTTAGTACACTATGTGAACCAGACCTGCAAAAACAGTACGCTTCTGCTGATTCAATTCAATCCAAAACTCCTCCAAATTCAACAATTACACTCCCAATCAATCCGAGAGGACCTCTAATGAGGTTATAAACCAATTCCCATTAATAAAAACATCAATTCACAATGATTAAATCATCACCACAAATTTAAACTTCAACTAACACAAGAACAAATCATACCTAAACGTTGCTCTCGTGTTGTTTATTCGATTAATCTCTTCAACTTGATTGAATTCGGCTCTCAGAACGGCCTCCTTTGATCCGGAATCGAACCAACCAAAACTTCTCTCTCACAAATTCTCGAATGATCAGAGGATAAGAATGAATTTTTGTTTATATATATGGATTTTTTTTTAGATACGTGTCGCGCTATCTCGAGACCGATCGCGTGATTGATGCGTTAAAGTGACACTCCTTAAAGTGACACCAAATTTGACACATCAAGCACTTCCGCTTCGTTCAAGACGATCCAATAATCCATATATTTCTAATATTCTTTTATTTTCCCATATATATATATTTATATTTTAAAACATATAAATATATATCGCGTATTATTCATCAATGAACTCACCGGGCATGCCTACAAATGTCATTGAGCGTGCACACTCTTGCCACGACTCCCTCGTCACACTTGGTGTCCCGATAAACCTTAGTTTATTTGGTATTTTATGTTTTATAGGCTTGTGTATAATTTTCATATTATACGACAACCTATATATAAATTGATTTAACAATTCAAACAAACACCATATATCATGCAAACGCAGGCACACGTTAATCGAGGTACGCCGAACTTAACCACGAGCCTAACCCGAGTTAATTAAGATTTGGATTAGTACTAATCACCAGCTTAAAGTAACAGGTCATTACAATCTCCCCAATTTAAAGCAATTTCTTCCTCGAAATTAAAGTAATCTGAAATTACCTGCAATTTCGAAGAGAAATGGGAACTATTTTTTCATACTTCCGCTTTCAGGTTAGTTCATCATCTTTGTGAAATCCCTATTTCACTATAACCAAAGAAATCTCTTTGGTTCTTAGCTTTAATACACCTTGAAAGCTAGCTTACCTCAGAGTCCAAACTTACACAACTCTTCCCATAAGTGAGACTTTCAACAAAACATATTTGTCATTTGAAAGCTCCAACCACCTATGATATTTATTGGCGTATTTTTTTTGTTTTAATTGTGTTGTAGTCAAACATTAGCTAATCTGCTACCTTTCCTCTATGTAGTTCTAAATTAATCCCAGCTCCAACAAACTTGCATCTCAACCCCTGTCCAGACATTCCGGTGAATGACATGGTTGACCATACAAAGTTTCATATGAGCATTCCATTCTAGCTTGACAGCTGTTTTTATAAACGAACTCACACAGAGAAATGTATCTCTTCCAATTATTATTAAACTTTAAGACACAAGCTTAAAGTATATCCTCTAGCACCAAAATTAATTACTCTGATTACCCATCGGTCTACCAATAGTATACCATACTGAGGTTAAGATTAGTTCCATAGCTGTCACAATAATTCACTCCATCCTCTAGATGTGAATCTCGGATCCCTATCCGAAATAGTCGACACTGAAGCACCCTGAAATCTAACACCTCATGTATGTATACTTTCTATAATCATTCAAGAGGATTTCACATAGAAACTAGCAAAAAATGCGCAGACTCCATCAACTATTAACTACAATTTTTACGATATTGTACTGATGCGAACTCAGAGATAAATCGGAAACAAAATCAACCGATCTAAATTCTCATTTCCATTCAGGAGTAGGCAGCGAATGCAATAAATCTCCAGGTTTCTTATGCTCAGCCCCAACTTGCTAACATATCTCATATTTCTGTATTATTTCAACCACATCAGTCTTCATCCCAGATTAACAATAAATAAAGGTGCCTCATTTCATAATATTCCTTATTGCTATTTGAATGAATGCAACAAATAGATCTATGAGATTTCTGTAGCACTTCCTACCTCACCTGACCATGAACTGGAATCTATAATCTATCCCTAAACCATAACGCAACATTATTAGACATTGACCAATCAGGATAATCTACGCTAGCTATTAACCTCTAACGCTCTATAAAATCCTGATTAGCTTTCTGACAACTAATCACCAATGAATCTTCTCCAATTCAGTTTGAATCTGAACTTAAAAGATCATATTAGTAGCTCCAAGATTAGCTCTCTCAGTTGACGATGTATCAACTAAACGTATACAAATCATCATCACCGTCATATCCTCATGAAGTCTAAACTGAGAAGCTCTATTAATAGCTACATTTTCTCCATATACCTGAGTTGCAATTGTATACTGACAGTCTGATAACACCTTTCTGTGAAGTTCTAAATTACTCAGGCTCTAATTAACTTGCATTATTACTTCTCGTCCTACCAATTGACGACGAAGTAAAGCATACAAATATTTTAAGGTAAATACCCCAATTTTATATATAGCCTGTTAAAATTAACACTAGAGAACTCACAATAAATATTTCTTCTAGTAATTCATACTTTCCAAATCACAAGCTCGGAAACTATATTCTCTGAAAACCATGGTCAACTTAAGATATATTGTGTTAAGATTGAGAAAAGTCCCTCCCAACTATTATACATCTCTTCCCCCCTGAGAAACAGATTTTCGGTTCTTTATCGAAATAATAATACTGGTTCTCCACAACTCTCAACTCTTCCACACACATACATCTCGCTTACTTTTCCACGAGGATTTAAACCACAGTACTGGCAAGGAATTTTCAAACTCTGTCAATTTTACAATTATGTCAATAACCTTTAGTTGTCACCACAACTTGGGTTAATTCATCACAAGTTTTTGAGCATGAAATATGATAAGTTAGTATTTATATGTGTTTAGTACTTTATTTTAGTATATTTAATTATGTAAAGTTTATAAAATATATATTTAATTATATTTATTGGTCATTTTTCAGGTGAAACGGAGTGCTCAGTTAAATTCGTGGTAGAAAATACTCAAAATTGAGTATTTACTCGTAGTGATCGGACGCCAGATAATTTACCTCGAGTTACGTGTTGCACGTTGGGTAGAATAGAGGATCAGCAAACCAATTGACACGTGGCAGTGTGCCATTGGCTTTCATGGGACACGTGGTAGCCCTCCATTGGCGATCAACATCTTGACAACGTCACACACACAATAATTCTTCTCTCTTCCAGATGCCAAGTGTCAGCTGCTCACCCTCTCCAAGCACGTCATGCAAGCAATCTCCACCAATCCCGTGTTGCCACATCAGCAAGTAAAACAAACGAACAACAGCAAAACCAAATTCTCTCACGCCTCAGCTACCAACAAATGTTCATCGAGACACGCGTCAGCACCGTCTCCCAGAATTTCGGCCGATTTCGTGCAACTTTCTCACCGCCTTCTTGCGCGCCAAGTGTCACGCACACCATACAACACCACGTCATGGCAGCAGCTCTAGACCAATAGGAGAACGTCGCGTCAGTGTGCGCAGACCAAACGACCAATCGCGTTGCGACACGTGTACAAACGTGTTTTTTAGCCCAAAAATAGCCATACGATGCTCCTCGACGCACGTGTTACAAGACCAACCCCCAAAATTAGTTTCTCTCACCTCCCAGGACCAGTTTTTAGTAGTTTTATATATTAGGAACCTAAGGTATTATTAGAAAATACCGAACACCGACTATTATATTTTTAGCATCGACTTTTCTCGGCGATTGCCTAGGTCGGCGGGGAAACAAGTCGGGATTTTGGATTCGTGGCATATTATGTGAGATTTTTTATTTTATTATTTTAATTTAGTTTAATTCTCATATTTCATTGTTGTTGCTTTTAAGGATTATGGTTTAGATGTAGGGAATGTATGTGGCCAGTGCATGCTTTTAGGGGGACAACCTATAGTTATTTGGACCATTAGTATCCGTGTAATTGTGCTTTTGAACCAATAAAGTGACGAACACTCACCCATTTGCCGTCAAACCCTTTTGGTTCTTGAGTGTGCAACAATTAAATCTATGTTAAATTGGAAGCGGATGCGATCCGGTTATTTAGGATTACTGTTCCCACAGATCCATATTACTGAAGTTAGTGTGTTAAACCCAATTGGCGGATGTCTAGGGTTGGAAGTAGTTAGTGGCGAATGCCCTGGCTATCGTGGTTAGGGGAACGAGGATTTTTTGGCAGATGTCGATATTCTATAGCTAATCTAGGAGAATTTAAATTAATAACTTTTTGGGAAAGATTGAAGACCATGATTGCCATTGAATCTTGATCCTGATTTGTGGAACTATAGACCTAGGTGTTACTTAGGTATCCATTAATTGTTTTCAAAGTTATTTTAGTTATTTTATTTATTTAGTTTAGTTAGATTAGTTAGTTAAATTATTTATTTAAAACCCCCGATTTTTCCTTTTTTGTTATTTTTAACCTAAGAAAGACTACTAATCTCTGTGGGATCGACCCTTTGCCACTATTATGCAAAATATGAATCTTTATTTTATTGACGAGTTCGACGCGCGTCAATTTTTGGTGGCCTTGCCTGGGATTGGTATTTTTCTTTCTTTGGTTTTTTTTTTATTTTTTATTTTGCCTATCTAGTCCCTTGCACTTAACATGTATGCAGACAACCCCGCGATGGACTCCTCCTACCCCCATAATTATGGCCGATTCGAAGACTCACATTATTATAATGTGAATGAAGTAGGTATGTCACATAATGGATATCAATTTTCTAACATGCATTCTTTTGTGCAATAGGCCAAGGTTTGCGAAATTTGTGGAGATTATTCTCATTCCACACATGACTGTCCCAATTATCCACAGTATGAGAATTATCACTATTCTAGCTATGTATCGCCACAACCTGACTTCTTTGGGCTCATGTCAAACCCACAGATTCCTCAACATGAAGGAAATCAACAGTTTCATTAAAGCACCTCCTTGGAAGATATGATGAAGCAATTGATATATAATTAACAACAATTTCAACGGCTTTTAGAAGAGCATCGACAAATTGATTTTGAGATTCTAGGCTTGAAAGACTTGGAAACTCAATTTATTCAATATAATGATAGGCTTTAGAATATGACTGACGAGGAAGAGTTGTGTAGTACACAACCAATTTTTAACCCAGAGGAAGATGTGAGTGTTGATACGTTGAAAAATTTTGAGGTGAATGAGGTTACACAAATGAAGGACTATTTGAGAGAAACAGCAGAAGGACGTGTAGTCTTTCAAATTGAGCCGGAAATTGTCATTGCACTAAATGAGGGGGAAAATGAGATGAAAATTGATGTCATTTCAAACAAGCCGGAGAAGCCGCAGATAGAGAGCGAGGAAGACCAACCTCTGGTGTTGGTGCAACCACACACCCTCCCATGCACTTTTGGTACACCTTATAAGGGGGTGAAAGTAAGGGAGCGTCCGTAGATTTTCTACACTGCTGACACTTTTGTGTTGGACGATCATGATGAGATAGATTCTTTCGTGTTGGAAGTCCTGAATAAGCTCCTAAATCTGAAAGAGGGCGTGCATGTTTCATTGCCCAAATACGTAGATACGTCATTCGTTGTTAACATCTCTATAGGAGAGGGCATCACGTGATCAATCACGCTAAGTCTAGCCAAAGACTTAAAAGAAAGGCGGCTTGTTGGGAGGCATAGCCAAAGACTTAAAAGAAAGGCGGCTTGTTGGGAGGCAGTCTAGCTTCATTTTTTATTTATTTCTTGCATTTATTTTAGTTTTAGTTTAGTTTTAGTTTTTTATGTTTAATAACACTCTAATTTGGTCTCTTTATTTTTACAGGTGATATGTTACGTTTGACGTTCATTGGAGGATTGGAGCACCACTGAGTTTTGTAGGTTTGACTTTGGATTACATTTTTTAGCATAATTTGAGCATTTTTTTAGGAATTAACATGTTTATAGGATTTTAGGTGTTTTGAGACTTGGTTGGGACATACCCGACTTAAGTCGCCGAATTAGTGGCGGGTTTTTAAGTAGACCCAAAACCCTAAACTTCATTCCATCATCTTGTTGATTACATCCATAGTTGACAGACTTCGGGCTCGCAAGACTTGATTGGAATCTTTTGAGTTAACTCCTATGTTTACTAGTTCTTGCTCTTGTTATGATTGTTCTTTTATAGTTTCTTTAGCCACCTACACATGAGAGATTTTGTGCGTTCATTAGTTTTTATAGACTTTTTGTTATGCATGCATTTGTATCATCTTCTAATCCATGTTCTTCTTCATCCCTGTCTTTTTCTTTTTATTATATGGATGCCTTGAATTGTTTTGAACCTTGAGGACAAGGTTCGGAATAAGTTTGGGGGTATTTTAGAGATTGTGGATTGATTTGGATGGATTCTTTACGAAAGACCGCATGTGAGATCGTTTATTTTTTAAAATTTTATGCGGTTATATGCGGTTGTCGATGGTAATGGTGGTGTTTTATATCATTTCTTCCATTTCTTTCATTTCTTGTTCTTTCATATTTTTCTCTCATTTCATTAGGATATGATACACTTTCATGCATGTATTTAGTATAGTTATTTTTTTATTTTTTTATTTTTTATTGCATATAGAGTCACCCGAAACTTTGTTTCATGCCTTTGGTTGTGGATGAGTAAATTACAATTGCCTTTTTGACTTGAATCTTAGGGAAAACTAGGAGAAACACTCAATCAAGCCCGTACCTAGCATTTTTTTTTATTTCATGATTATGAACTTAGTATGATGGTTAAACTTTGTGCTAGATAACGAAAATGAGTGGACGGTCAAAATTGTGCCATATTTGGGAATTTGCTTGATTTGTAGTGAAAGTGAGAAGAGCTAACAAGAGTTTTCTTAGTATAGAGTGTCCCACAGGTTTCCACGGGAAATGGAGCATGAAAACTTGTGGTGGGAAAAAGTGAGAAAATCGGTCCATAGGAAATGGAGCAGGGACCGTATTAATTGAAAAAAGATTTGGAGAAAAAATATAAAAAAGAAAATATATAATAAATAAAGGCGGAAGTTGTGAAACTCCTCAAATAAAAGATTTTGTTCGAGTGCTTTCACTATATGAAGTGAGGTTTAAACTTGCGTGCTTTGATGTATAGACCAAGAAAACTTATGAGTAGTTGATGGCCTTTGTTTTTACCGAGTCTTTGTCTTGAAAGTGGGATCTTAATTGTGTTGGGGTTGCGAGTCTTGACATATCATAACTACGAAATTTGTTGAGTGGCTTGTTAATTTGGTGATTATGAAAATCAAAGGAACTCCATGAATTTTGAATCGGGTATTATATAGGATTAGTTGAGTCAGTTCATTACTATATTAGGAGTCTAGTTTAGTTTGTGTCGTCATCTACACCTTTGCTCGGGACGTGCAAAGTTTTAAGTTATGGGGTATTTGATAAGTCAGTATTTATATGTGTTTAGTACTTTATTTTAGTATATTTAATTATGTAAAGTCTCTAAAATATATATTAATTATATATATTGGTCATTTTCAGGTGAAACGGAGTGGGCGGTTGAATTCCTGGTGGAAAAATACTCAAAATGGAGTATTTACTAGTAATGATCGGACGCCGGACAATTTGCCTCGAGTTACGTGTTGCGCAGTGGGTAGAATAGAGGATCAGAGTACCAATTGACACGTGGCAGCGTGCCATTGGCTTTCATGGGACACGTGGCAGCCCTCCATTGGTGGTCAGCATCTTGACAACGTCACACCCACACCAATTCTTCTCTCTTCCAGCTGCCAAGTGTCAGCTGCTCACCCTCTCCAAGCACGTCATGCAAGCAATCTCCACCAATCCCGCGTTGCCACGTCAGCAAGCACAACAAACGCACAGCAGCAAAACAAAATTCTATCACGCCTCAGCTGCCAACAGATGTTCCTCGAGACAAGCGTAAGCACCGTCTCCCAGAATTTCGGCTGATTTCATGCAACTTTCTCACCGCCTTCTTGCGCGCTACGTGTCACGCACACCATACAACACCACGTCATGGCAGCAGCTCTGGACCAATGGGAGAACACCACGTTTGCGTGCGCGGACCAAACTACCAATCACGTCGCGACACGTGGACAAACGTGTTCTTAGCCCAAAACAGCCATACGATGCTCCTCGACGCACGTGTTACGAGACCAACCCCCAAAATTAGTTTCTCTCACCTCTCGGGACCAATTTTTAGTAGTTTTATATATTAGGAACTTAGGGTGTTATTAGAAAACACCGAACACCGACTATTATATTTTTAGCAGCGACGTTTCTCGACGATTGGCTAGGTCGGCGGGGAAACAAGTCGGGATTATGGATTCATGACATATTATGTGAGATTTTTTATTTTTTTATTTTAATTTAGTTTAATTCTCCTATTTCATTGTTGTTGCTTTTAAGGATTATGGTTTAGATCTAAGGTATGTATGTGGCCAGTGCATGCTTTTAGGGGGACAACCTATAGTTATTTGGACCATTGGTATCCGTGTAATTGTGCTTTTGGACCAATAAAGTGACGAACACTCACCCGTTTGCCGTCAAACCCTTTTGGTTCTTGAGTGTGCAACAATTGAATCTAGGTTAAATCGGAAGCGGATGCGATCCGGTTATTTAGGATTAGTGTTCCTACAAATCCATATTACTGCGATCAGTGTGTTAAACCCGATTGGCGGATGTCTAGGGTTATGCGTTAATTAGGGAAGTAGTTAGTGGCGGATGTCCTAGCTATCGAGATTATGGGGAATAAGGAATTTCAGTCGGAAGTCAATTTTCTATAGCTAATCTAGGAGAATTTAAATTAATAACTTTTTGGGAAAGATTGAAGACCATGATTGCCATTGAATCTTGATCATGATTTGTGGAACTGTAGACCTAAGTGTTACTTAGGTATCCATTAATTATTTTTAAAATTATTTTAGTTATTTTATTTTACGAGGAGAGGCTGATAGAGATCGTTGACCGCAGAGTTTAGATTCTCCTGAACAAGGAGCTCTCTAAGGTCCTAGTTCGCTGGCAGCATCATGGGACATAAAGACTTACTTGGGAGCTTGAGTCAACGATGCGAGAACGATACCCTCAGTTATTTCATGGTATGACATTTCAGTTATGTTAAATTTCGGGACTAAATTTTATTTTATTGGGAAGAACCGTAACGACCCGTTTTATTAATGTCGTTAATTATTTCGTAATATCAGACATGGATACCAGCTCGGATCCACGCGGACGCCGCGGGTAGGGTAGGACACCCGTCGACCTAGTTACACTAATAAATTGTGTGTTGTATTGTTTAATTGCGATGCATTTTATGAAATTATTTGTTAATACATCGCATGTGTGTATGTTGAATGGTTATATCATGCGAGGTTATGTGACATATAGTCGCCTCGAAATGCATGTCAATGCGGGTATCGAGAGGCGAAGTACGGGTACACTGGGAACTTGTCTAATTCATGTTAATATGACTAAGAAATTCAATTGAAATGGGTAATGTAACCATAGACTAATTATATTGAAATTTGAATAATAGACTATGGCGCGCCTCGAAATGAGTGTCGAGACGCCGGGCACCTGATATGGGTAGCCGAAGGTTAGTGGGACCATGAGTTGGTTAATTTTTATAAATAAAACACTAACCATATGGTTTGATAAGGCTTAATATAAGGTGAGTTAATTGAATAAATAATAAGCCTATAGTTTGAACTAAATAATGAGGACCATAAGATTGACATCAAGATTATCATATTGAGTAATTTTAGGAGTTGAGTGTGTTAGTGAAGTTATCAAGTGGTGTGGGACAGCATAAAATGAGACCACAAGATAATCCTCGAGATACGTATGCACACTTGATCAATACCAAAACTATATATAACAAGTGAGTGGGATTTTTGTCTCCACTAGCTGAAATTTCCATGCAAAGCCAGTAAAAACCAAAGAAGAAGAAGGACTTCAAGCTGGGATTTCAAAACATTAGAGACCAATTCAAGAGATATATCAAGGTAATAATCATCTTCATCTTTTATACTCTTCAATGAACTCATTTTTGGGTATGTTTTAGTGAATTCGATTTTGATGATTAGACCTATGATTTTTAGTGAGCAAGTGATGAATTACATGTTTATAGATCATTTTCATAGAGAACTTACAACTATTTTAGCTGGAATTGGTGTTTTGATGGAATTGAAAAATTCGGTGAATTCATGAGATTTGGTAAATTTGGGTTGATTTGATGTGCTGGAGTGTTCTAGTTGTTGCTTTGGAGTTAATAATGTATGAAGATGATGTAAACCATGTTAGAGTAGCTAATTGAGAGGGGAAGGACATAATTTTCAAGTTGAGAATTATGTCACAAAGAGCAATTAGCGCGCTAACTGGGTTGGTTAGCGTGCTAATCATTTTGGGTTTCCAACTGTTTTTCAAAATGAAGAACAGTAGCGCGCTAGACAAATTCCCTAGCGCGCTAACTTCACCTAGCGCGCTAGGTAGATCCATTAGCGTGCTAACTTCACCTAGCGCGCTAGGTAGACCTATTAGTGCGCTAATGATAGATAAAATATGAATTTAAGGGTTGTTTTGGTGATTTTTAACCTAATACAATTCTAAACACTTACAAACAACCTAAACTTATAAAATTGGACTTCAGGGACTTATTGGACGGTAGCTAAGTGTCGGGGAGTTGAGGGGTATGATACAGTTCGAGGAGGTTGGAGAGCAGTTTTAGGTTTGTAAAACCCAACTGAAAACTCTTAGTATTTGATTATGTTTTAAATTCATTCCTATCATTTTCTTGCTGTTTTATTATTCCATTCTTTTACTTGGACGTGGGTTGAGGTTACTCCCCCGAATTTCCTGGTTGTGTGTTCATGATGCACTGGACTGTAGCACGTGTGACCAGGCCTTCAGTGAATGTCAACCTGAGCTTGCCCTTGGTGCTCGTATTGGTGACTCAGCGGATTTGGCCAGCACCGCAAGGGACCAAGTGTCGGGCCAGTTGGGCGAAACCACTTGTAGGAACTTGGTGACCCGAAGTACAATCTAGTCCATCTGGAGCGAGTACACACATTTTTTAGCTTAGTTGTTATCTATTCATACAATGAGCCATTTATAGTTGTCTGTCTTTACATTCTGCACGTTTATTTGGCATTACTTCTTGCATTTCCTTACTTTATTTATGCGAATGCTCATAAGGGTTCCTTGGGATTCTACTTATTGTTATCGTCATCCATTTTTTGAGATGATTGAGTGTAGATCCTAGTACCAGTAGGGGCAAGGGGATCCTAAGCGACTACATCTGATTACCCGCCATTGAGGACCTACTAATACGTGCCTATTTTGATATTTTGTATTATTTTGGGTATTGGAGGACTTGAGATGACACTGTACATGTATATATACCTTGTTTATGCTACTGTCACTTATATACGTAGTACTTTTTCGGGTTTTCCATAGTAGGATTTGCTCTTATAAATAATGTTTACCATGCTAGTTACTTATTCTAATTATATCAATTAAGGCTTTCGCTGATATATGTTAACTTATAAGATGCAACCCACTAGTATGGTTAGGCATATATTAAACTTTTAAATACTTAAAGAAAGTAGTTTAAGAAAATACTGATAATCCACTAACTAATTTGATAAAACACATGTGGACATGAATTTTGAGACAAGAGGTGGATGGGCAGGTGCCGGACGCGTGTAGTTGGGCCCCACCGGGCAAGGAATACACAAAGACACACCACCTCGGGGCGGCTAGGCCGCCACAGGGATTACCTATTTGTCAATCTATTTTGCTTCCTTACCACTTGACTTTCACCGCTTTACTAGATTAGTGTATTTATCACGCACTTTACCATTTATTTACAGCTTTATTTAAATACTCGAATGATTTATAGACTATTGTCGTTTATTATTCACAAATACTGTTAAATCTTTTCTGGTTTTACTTACTGGAATTGTCTCCGGCACTGGTGACAATTACAGGTCCCTCTCTTAGCAAGGGTGAGGAGCCTAAGATCGGTGACTACCTTTAAGTTTTCCTCAGAGCTGGCTCTTCCTTTGTTATTATCATAGGTATTATAATTATATCTATTATATTATACTTGATGTTTTATACACATTTGGGTATGGGTTTTGACAGATACACTTGAGATACATGTATACAATGCTCATTTACATTGTCGTCACCTGAGATATACATGAGATCTATACTATGCAGGACTTCCACATCTAAGACTTGTCCCGAACTCAGTTTATTTTCTAATGATTTAAATTACTTTCCGTTGCGTAATGAATATTAAAATTTATTAAATTAATTAGCAAACTTAATAAGAAATCAATGGATGAATAATTCAGATAAGAGGTTGACTAGGCGTGCATTGACTCGGCGGGAGTTGGCCGAGGGTCCACGTAAGTCTAGGTTCGGCAGGGCCCAGTTGGTGGGGACTGGGGGCGCCACGGTTTCTTTCGTTAAATGGCCATCACCATAGCCTTGGACCTCTATTACCCTCCATCAAAGACCAAACACATCCCCCATAGTAACAACATATGCATACACTTCATAATTAATCACCAAATCATCAATTTATGATAAGTTTTGAAGACTAACAATAAAACTAAATTACCTAGTTGATCTTCCAACTCTTGATCAACCCTTCTCAAATTCACCAAAATCTCCTTATGACTTATGGTTTCCTTTCTCCAAATCTCCTTCTTCTTTCCTAAGTTCTATTATGTAAATGATTTGCATGTTCATCTATCCATTTATATATATAAGTAGATAAGTTTGATTATGACCATTGATCTTAATGTGCACGTGTATCTCAAGGTTGATTTAATGGCTCACATCTTGTTTTAGATCCATTAACTCTCCACTAACTCACTCTTGATAACACCAATTACAACTCAATTGGTCTTGTAATGAGTTTACACGTATCTCGAGGAATATCAATGAATAATATTTCATTTAGCTTACTTAGGTTACATTTAATGTAAATCAAATTATAGCCACATCTAATTAGCTATTTAAGCCACAATAACTTAATTCTAACTTACCACATCAATGTCTATCCTGGTCCCACATCGGCACACATCTCGAGGCACTTACTCACTCACGTCTTGACATCTATATATTAGTAGGAGTGACTTAGTAGTCTACACATATATAATACACTAGGCATACATCACAACAAATCTAACATTTACCTCGCCATATTGCCTTGATCAGTGCACGTAACTCGATGCGGGTCTTACGTCACGAGTCAATAACCATGATTAGGGACTAATTTACTTTTAGTAAGTTTTAGGTCGTTACAGTCTTCCCAACTAATAAAAATTTCGTCCTTGAAATTAAAACTTTATTTAATCCCTTGCTTAATATAATAACCTAGTCATATCCTTAAAATAATGGAGTCACTTGTCGGTCGAATCTTAGTTTCTCATTATTTAAAGCCTATGGAAAGATTTATTTCCATTCATTCTCACAACAATTACCCAAGTCAAAATTTCAAATAATAAAGTCCTAAAGTTCGTGTTTCTCAACTTACGTAGATGGATCCACTGACCATTAACGTGGGTTTAAATATTATGGTGGGCGAGTCTATGTTTAACTACCACATGCACACTATTACAATATATGGCGCTCTGGTCATAGTACTCAAGAGAAATCTTACTATGCATGATTTTCTTATAAAAGTTTTGAGTGTGCTTGTCAGACAACAAAACTTTCACTATCCCTTTTACTCATTTGATATGAACTTATTCGAGTCATTCTGGCCAGTCCACTTTAACTCCCAAATCATTAGTGTTACTACTATTATAACTAAGTCAAACAATGCATGAAAAATGCATCAATAAATGCGTATATTCACCAGGACTGTGTGTTGTCTCTAAGTTTGGCTCTGTCTCCACATGAGTTCTATGTCCAGCATGTGGCTGCATGGCAGGCTGCTGATAGCCGTAGGGCTACAGACATTGTCTAAGCATGTGTTCGATCTGTCCATATCAATAGCACACTAGTTGTTTTCTCGGTGCTGTCGTCATTGCCTGACTGTGCATCAATCTCTGTCTCTATGGACTAATGCCACTATCTCTAACACCACTGTCTATCTTCGACTAAAGAAAACCTATGGTTGGTGGACACAAACATAACGTGTGTCCAATCCGATGACACCTATAACATGTCGGTGGTCTACTCTACTCAGTAACTGCGGTCTGAGTCTGTCCCTGTCTCTGTGCATCTCGACCACTGTCGCATGATGTCTGTTGAATATGCGATGGCGATAGTATCAGTCCTGCCTATGGTGACATGAGGAATCTACTCATTGACTACGGATCGCAACTCAAGATGCGTCCCTCCTGACCACATCCGTAGTATATAATATGTCTCACCTACTTTGTCAACTTAGTCGATCTCGGAGTAAGTCTCTGCTCATGCCATGATGCATATTGGTCTCTGATAAGTGATTACTTATACGTATATATAGGGTTAGTTAAGTCATATATTTAGTATAAATATCCATAAATGAGTTCTAATTCATGTTATTATTGCATTTTCAGGAAATTAAGGTGTAATGAAATGAATTGAGGAAAAATAAGAAGAAACGGAGAAAAAAATCTACAAAATCAGAGTTGGCGTGTGGGTACAAGTGTTGACACTGTAGGAATACAAGGCATGACGTGGGATGAGTGGCACGGCGTGGGAAAGAAAAAAATGAAGAAAATCGACTCTGGAGGTCCGGTGCAGTGGCGATGTCGTGGCACACAAGGGACAACGTCGGGACAAGCAAGGGACAGTGCCGAAACTCCAAGAGCTCAAAATTGCACAATGAAGTAGTGGTGCAATGGCGACACCGTGGCTTAACACACATTGCACCGAGGTAGTAAGAGACTGCGCCAACCACGCATGAAATAAAAAGTGGAGCTTTAATTCGAGTTAAATTGTTATTTAGGATTTCTAATTGTTATTAAGGAGTACAAATATGTATTCTAATGTGGTAAACAGAGAGGGTGTCACCATATAGAAGGAGATTAACCGCCATTAGAGTAATTTAGCATTGAGTTTGAGTATTAAGGACTTTTTGTTGGAGAAAACATTGAATACTCCACGTTTGCAATCAATATTTGGTTTTATTAAATTCAAGGTAATATTTATATTCATCTCTAATTTTCAATGATTTCCATCTTGAGTTGTAATGCGTGTGTTTCAATTATGTGTGAGTAGTCTATTTATCTTAAGGATCAATGGATCTTATGGTACAATCCTAAAATACACAACATCGAACGATAGTTGTTGATTAGGGAAGCGCAGATAGTAAACTTAGTTGGTTATGAATCCAATGATTTTAGACTTAAAACAATGTGGAGCTTACGTTATTCACACCGATAGGTGGAGTTGTAGTTTGCACATTAGAATCTTCCCTGTGACGATAGTGGGTTGAAGTGGATTTTAAGGAAATCTATCTATTCTAATTAGGTATTGCACACAACATATTAAGATGTAAAAGTAAATACAAAGCATAATATTGAATTACCTAGGTGAAGTTGTGAACTAAGATATCTTTAATATAAAAAGTAAAGTTAAAGTGATTTGTTAGAATAGTTTGACAAGTCAATAATTAGACACCTTTTATAGTGTAATTTAGGTCGATTTTAGGCATAAATGATGATATCACACTAGGTATTCTTTTGTTTTTGTGATTTAAGTTTTAAATAGGAAAATGAATAAATGGAAGAAAAGATAAAGAAAAGCAAAACAGTCAACTGAAAAACTACACCAACGATTAGACATGGATTTCAAATAATACTAGGAATTGCTATATAAATCGGCAGTAGAAGAAGGTCGGTGAATCCATAGCGAATTGGAGAATGAACTATAAATTGCCAGATAAATTGGTGGAACACTTAGAGCTAAAATTAGTTATTTACTCAGCGATTTGTGTATAAGTGAGGAATCGCTGACAAATCACTGGGGTCAGTTATAGTTTTCTTGGATTAATATGAGGAATAAGTATTTATCTAAGATATGCATTCCTAGGGGAACTATATATAGGACCAGAAAGCTTCGAAATAACTTCTCCAATTACTCTTTAACTACTCTTTACTTTTTCTTTTCACTTTTATTAAGTTCTATATGTGAAGCATTATTGGAGCATTGATTTAGATGTATTTATTTACTTAATTATGTCTTTTAATTACATATTAGCATTGTTTATGTCGAGCATGTGTGAGTAGTCTATCAATTTAAACGAACCCTAAGCATGTAATATACTTTGGATTGTCATGTAGCTATAATTATGTAATCACGTACTTAATGCTTTAAATCGATTCATGCACATCAATCACGTATAAAACAAGTTGTTTGTGTATTACAACTAGTAATTCTTTATGTTGAGTGCATAGTGGCCAATATGTTCCTTACTATAGATTTTTCAATTCTACGACTATAGTTATTGACAACAATTATAGAAGTAGTAATTATGATTAATCTATAGGGTGTTTCCCGAGTGGATCTCAAAGGTGATTGTGTTCTAAGTTGTTTATTATGCGGCTTTGGTAATATTAGCTTAGATTTTGCATGATTTTCATTGAACTCGTGGCCTATTCGGTTCACATGTAAAATAATCCCATGATCATGGGATTATCTTAAACTGTGATTATAACATGGGTTTGTGTATTAGTCTCAATAGATGGACTTGTTCGGTTGGGGGTATAAAGGGTGGGATTAAACCTGATTTCAATAGGTGAAGTTACTAAAGTGCATTTGTATAGCTACAAACTCATTCATTCAAACCCTAAACATACATTTCCCCCTGCTTCATCTTCTCGCGCCTTCTTTGTGTGCAATCCCTCGAAACCAGGTAATCCCTTCCCTCTCTCTATTTTTCTCACTGTCTCCATTTTATGATTTCAATGATTTGGATCTAGGTTTTGGAGTTCATGTATTCTGGTACTTGATTTTTTTGAGGACGACCCATTTCATTTTTGTTGGGTTTTTTATTTTCCATACATTCAGCTACTAAAATCAACATATACCTTCATCAGTTACATTTCCTCCAATGACGAAGAAAAAAATTTGCATCTCTAATGAGAAAAAATGCAAGGGAAAAAGACGAATTTGAAATAATCCATGCACACAGATGTAAAATTGTCTATTTGCCATGCTTGCTTGTGTTATTCATTCATGATTCATGTATACCAAAATATTAAAAGACTTGTGTAGCATATAAAACTTACCCAACCATTAATTTATTCATTAGGAACAAAAACACAGACAAATCAATACAAAATGATACATTACATAAGCATTCTATCGGTTATAATTTATGGTAGTAAACCTCAAATATGTATATATAGCTTGTAAAATCACAACAAGAAACGACTAAGTGGTGAGTTCCCATCAAGTCCCTTGGAAGCATAATATGAAATAATTCCCTTCACAGTCCCTTTTGACAACTTTGCAAAGACCAGGATTGATAAGTGTAAATTTGTGTTTAAGTTAGCTTGTGAATCGATGACTCCTTAGCTTGGTGGTTGAATTCTACCACTTCATGAAGTTTGAGGTCTAGTTTCATCAAGAACAAGCGGTGAGTGAAGTTGTTTTCTGCATTTAGCAAGTGATATTCATCCATCTCATTAGAGTGCTTTTAGCAATTATCGAACTATCATTCGAGAAAACAAGCATATATAAAGTCCTTATTTATTTATTATTTAATAAATGTAGGGCCAGAGACATTGGTATATAACATGAGAAAATCAATGTGAACCACAAACTTAATCAAGAATTCTTGATAAGTTTGAGGGTCATTTAAATTGTTTTGTTAAAGAGAAAAATTGATGTGTTACAAATCTAAAGAATTGGAAGGTTTCCCTACCTGTGGTCAAGTAATAATTGATGAAAGAGCCAACAATGTTCATAGTCCCAAAGGCCACCATCCGTTTGTTGCCATTGATGTTGTAGTTCTTAAACATTTCAAAGCTTCTCCCAATTGCTATTCCCTCCTAATCCATCATAAAATTTAACAACATAACATAAGATAAGCACATACAACAATCATAATCAATGTTGTTGACTAATAATAGCATGCACGCACTGTAGATATGCCTCAGAGTTGCATTTCTTGCACATTATAGAACTTCTACTACAATCTTTGATCAAACTTAGAGAAGATAGAAAGAAAGTAAAATTTATCAGCTCTTACTAAGTTTTTGCACACTTTCTATAGAGCATTATCCTTTAATATTTATTTGTTTGCATATCATTTTGCTTCTTGTCTATTTGATGTATCATATTATGCGTTTGTAAAAAAATTAGGCATGGAGAAGGTCGGATTACAACAAGCGATTCGACGAGAAGGATTCCAAAGGCCAAGGAAAGCATCTACTTGTGGACCTCAACCTTCGAAATTGCTCGAACAAAGTTCACTTGTTGCAAGGAAAGGTAAGGGTAAAGCAAATATGCCTTGTGACCCATCGCAGGAAGAACCAGGTAAAGATACCAAGGTCTGTAGACGCACATGGATTCACATAGAGGAAGCAACACTCGTGCATGACATGTATGAGATGGTCAGTCTTGGAGTTTATAAATGTGATAATTGATTCAAGCCCGGATATCTCAACCATTTAGAGGTGATGTTGAAAATATCTTTCCTAATTTCAGGGATTAAGACTAAGCCACATATTGAGTCTAAAGTGAAAGTTTTGTAAAAGCAATGGAGTATAGTCAATGACATGATTTTAGGCATCAAAATTGTTCTAGTGGTTTTGGTTTTGATAGCAACACTAACATGGTGACTAGACCCCCTAATGTATGGGATGAATACTTGAACGTATGAAGTTGTTGTCGAACTGTGGAATTTTTTTTGCATGGTATTGACTAATTCTTTAAATTTTGTTTTCAAAGCTTCCCAGAAGCCAAAGAATGGTGTAAGAACTCGTTCCCATTTTATAATGATTGTTGTGTTATTTTCAGAAATGATAGGGCAACGGGGGAAGATGCAGTCGCATCAGAAGATGCCCTAGAGAAAGTGGAAAATATTGATTCAAGCAGCGACAGTGATTGTGAAGTGGAACGCACTACTGAAATGTCATCCGCTACTAAGGGTATGGACAACACATCCAATACATCACGGTCTTGTACCACTACACTAGATGGTAATGGAAATCCATCTAAGAAGAAGAATAAGAAGTTCAGCGGTGATACTTACTTGAATGGACCAAATGTTTCAGAGTGAATTTCTAATACTTATGACAGTTTTAAGGTGACTTTCTACTTTTATTTCTATCACTCTGACAATTTCCATTTTTCAAACTTATAACTATCACATACTTGAGTTAACTGAATAAATCACACAACGATATCACAGATCCCCAGATTAATCGTTGGTAATATCCAATTATTTCAAGCTTACTTTCCTCTTTTTACCATTGTGTTGAATATAGGAAAACCTCATATTGTCTCAATCACAGTTAAATCCCCTGATTTATTATTAATATTCAACACTCTTACCATTTATTATCATTTGAAACTTAGCACTAGCATTTGCAAAAATCTGGTCTAAACCAACTTACCGTTAGCAATTTACAATTCTATACGGTAGTTGCTCGTGCCTTTTCTAAGTCCTCAAAGATTCCATGTTATTATTGATAACACAATAACAACTTCATTACAATAGGGTTTTCCTTCACTTGACAGCCTTAATTTATGAAAATAGCATGAGTCCTAGTAAGTTCTAGTGGTTTCCACCATCTACTTAATATGATTCAACACCCGTCTGCAATCATCTTATAAAGATATATATCCTTAGCTCTGATCATTTCATTGTGGAAGTCAAATCTCAACTACCTCTTGAGAACCGTTGATTTCACTTATTTTCAGAAGGAGTTGTCAGTTCTAAGTAATGAATACTTATTTCAACTACTACACATTAATCCTTGGATTCCCTAAATCCTCAGATTCACTGACCACTCATTCTCCCCAATTTAGACTATACCAGTCTAATAGATCAGACTAGGATGTCTTACCAACTCACTGCTATATTCTGAATTTAACTATCTTTTAGTAACAAACCACTTGTTATTCTAATATGGATTCACACCATGATTGGAATATAAACTTCATAACAACTTATGAAGTATAACTGCATTAGTGGTTTCTTAACCTCCATTAGGCTTTTATCAATTACTACTAATTTTTTTACTAAATAGCTTTCATTACTTCCATACTAGTCTCAATACTAGTATTAAATCAACTCTCAAAGTGGTCCGCCATCTTTGAGTTTCATCAAGATTCATTCAGTATTTCATTATTTTATAATTTCCATTCTCCTAATATACACATCAAGATCTTGATCCAATCGATACTTCTTCATTGACTATTATTTGTCTAATAATATCGGTAAGAAGAAAGACCACTACAGATGTTACTTGGCGAAGAGTTTTATTTCATCTTTGTAATTTTTCTTATGTCTTTTCTTTTTATCTCCCGAAGTTAAGACTCTCCGGAGCTCTTACCTCCAACACCTTCTCATATCATAAGAAATAGATGGACTTCAACCATCTTATTATTGTTCAGAAAAGACATAATTCTTATATCTTCCACGTAGATATAGTACACACAATAAATAACATATCTCAATCTTTTATCTTTAGGTTACCCCCCAAAATCACGATAAAAACCATTTATCAAACTCTAAGCTTATTCATAACTCGAGACCACTCTTTGAGTCGATAAACTTAGGTTCCATTATTAGGGTAATCAAAATACCTTTAACTTTAAAGTAGGCTTTCATTCACTTCAAACACCATTCAAAAGTGAATCTAAGGTCAGAGCTTTGTCCATGATATCCAACTGTATCACCGTTACCACTTTATCCCTAAAAGTGATAAACCATAAACTCTGGCACCACACTGTATCAGAGTTATTCATCGTAACAAAGCTCTTAAACATTGTACTCTGAACCTTTTCCCTGATACAAAAAGGTTCATAATAATTAAACCAAGCTTTACAAACTAAGGTTTTAAAACCTATTGCTCTGATACCAAACTGTATCAGAGCTATTCCTTAATTTTAATAAATCTCGAATAATGAAACCAAGCTTTATAAACCTTGGCTATGATACCAAACGTAGCATCCCCTAACCTGATTAGGGCAATACTCGGTCAGAAACCCTAATTAAGCCCAGATTACCCTTACCAGAATTAACTAGAGCCAGCAGCCTTACCACATACACCTGATAAACACTACTATAGATCAATTATCGAAATAAAACAAATCATATACGCAGTAGAAATTTAAAACCTTTTTCGATAACAAAAATAAGATATATAATTTTAAAAACAAACCGAAATAAACATCGGTTATATAATCACCCATCCCATGTGATATTACAAAACTGTAATTCAATATAAATATATAAGACCAGAGAAAGTCATTACATCAAAGAGAAGTTCAAGACTCCTATAACTTCTCCATCCCGTAGTTGTAGTGCTTGTCGGATCAACCTGTAATGTTAATTGGGGTGAGCGCTCCAACTTGCTTAGTAAGTAGGGATTCACATAACCATCAACATTCCATATAATATTCAAGGATACCATGCAATAACAACATGCACCAATGATATCTAACAAGAATATGGAAAGCATATAAATTCAATACATAATCACATAACCACCGACGCCATTAATACGATTGCTAGACCAACAGATTGGCCAATATGCTCTCTAGCCCATCTATTAATGCCCAGTGGTTCTATCATAAACCCTCTAATGTGTATGCAATCCATACAACCTATTGAATTGAGCAGGAGTTATATATAGGTCGGGAAGGGAACCCATCTCCTATAAACCAATTCTCAAAACCATGAGTTATAGCATGATCACATTACACACCGTTTTTCATTTATTGAAATCCATCACAGCGTACGTAATCCCCCATTTCATTCTAACAACTATATGAGCTATATATACTAAATAGCCAGACAATATTGATAAATAAGTGAATCCGTACTTACCTCGGTCTAAGTCTCTGTTTCTCAAACTCCCTAACTTTTCGGTCATCTCACTCTTCGTCGGTGTTCCTCAACCTATCACCAATCATTTGGTATCAATAAAGGTTCATTATACTACATTTAGAACCCCTAGACCAGTCCCTAAGTTCCCCATAAATTATTTATAAAACACAACACAGTTGCTTGTTTTAAGGGTCTGGTAGCGCATTACATGGCATGGATAGCACGGTATCTGTATGTCAGTTCATCCTCCCCAGTACGAGTAGCGCGCTATGACCAGTTCATACCTCGCTATGCGCACTAGACCTATAATAACAGCACGCTTCTGCTGATTCAATTCGATCCAAAACTCCTCCAAATTCAACAATTACACTCCCAATCAATCCGGGAGGACCTCTAATGAGGTTATAAACCAATTCCCATTAACAAAAACACCAATTCATAACGATTGGATCATCACCATAAATTTAAACTTCAACTAACACAAGAACAAATCATACCTAAACGTTGATCTCGTGTTGTTGATTCGATTAAGCTCCTCAACTTGATTGAATTCGGCTCCCGGAACGGCCTCCTTTGATCTGGAATCAAACCAACAAAACCTTCTCTCTCGCGAATTCTCGAATGATCTGAGGATAAGAATGAATTTTTGTTTATATATAGATTTTCCTCGAGATATGTGTCACGCTATCTCGAGATCGATCACATGGTTGATGCGTTAAAGCGACACTCCTTAAAGTGACACCAAATTTGACACATCAAGCACTTCTGCTTCGTTCGAGACGATCCAATAATCGATATATTTCTAATATTCTTTTATTTTCCAATATACATATTTACATATTTAAAAACATATAAATATATATATTGCGTATTATTCACCAATAAACTCACCGGGCATGCCTACAAGTGTCATTGAGCGTGCACACTCTTGTCACGACTCCCTCGTCACACTTGGTGTCCCGGTAAGCCTTAGTTTATTTGGTATTTTCCGTTTTACAGGCTTGTGTATTCTGTATTATACGACAACCTATATATAAATTGATTTAACAATTCAAACAAACAACATACATCATGCAAACGCACGTACATGCTAATTGAGGTACGTCGAACTTAACCATGAGCCTAACCCAGGTTAATTAGGATTTGGATTAGTACTAATCTCCAGCTGAAGGTAACAAGTCGTTACAAGTACGTGCTTATTTTGATATTTTGTAATTATTTTGGGTATTGGGGGACTTGAGATGATACGGTACATGTATATATACCTTGTTTATGGTACTGTCACTTATATACAGAGTAATTTTCATGGTTTTCTATAGTAGGATTTGCTCTTATGAATAATTTTTACCATGCGAAATTACTTATTCTAATTGTATTAATTAACACTTGCGCTGATTATGTTAACTTGTAAGATGCAACCCATTAGTATCGTTAGGCATTAGAATAAACGCAAATTATTGAGCTTAATAAACTTTTCCATACTTAAAGAGAATAAGTTAAAAAAAATATGGATAATCCACTAAATAATTTTATAAAACACACGTGGACACGAATTTCGAGACAAGAGGTGGACGGGTAGGTGCCGGACACGTATAGTTGGGTTTATCGGGCAAGGAGTACACGGTGACACGTCACCCCGGGGTGGCAGCTGCCACAATTGGTATCAGAGACAAAATGAGCTTATGGGAGGAAGCATAGTTGTTCTTAACCTGATACCAACGTCACGGTTGGTATCAGAGCAAGAGTTCTAGGAATTGGGAATGTAAAAATAAAATAAAGAGAATAAAACTTAATAAATAAACTTTAGTTGTGGAAACCCGAAGTTATTGCCTTTGACCTTTAGTTGGGAAGTGATGTGAGGCGGGTAAAGATAGGGTTTATTTACGTGTTATATTTCCATTTTATATATATGATATACGTATATACACCGAGGCTGATCCGCGGCATGCTTCTCAATGCAGATTATGGACAGACAGTCGACTACGCTTCATGAGACTGGTCAGAGTTGCGATGCAAGTAGGGATTCCCCGGTTACAGCTAGTATGAAGGATCGACTCTCGGCTCATGAGACTTAGATGGCCGAGGTTGTTCCCCATACACCCGTTGAGAGGCTAGCGACGGAGACACAGATAGAGAGAGCCACCACAGTTGTTGTTTCACTGGAAACACTGACTTTTATGCCCCCACCCACGACCACAGATCAGATGAATGCTACCACTACTACCTCTATTACATCGCGATTCGTCTTGGCTTTAGAGGCGAAAATGTTGAGAGAGTTTTTGAAGTTTCATCCAGGCTTCTTTTACGGAAGTGGTGACCCCAAGGCTGCGGGGAAGTGGATTGTGTCTCATCAGCATTTTCATAAGCTTGTGAAGAATGATGAGAATGTTAAGACATAGTTATCCGGGGAATACTTAAGAGGCCACGCAGCACTATGGTGGACCACATATTAGGATACTCATCCAGAGCCGACGACATGGGGTGAGTTTAGGGAACTGTTATATGATCGGTACATACCCATAGAGTGAGATTGAGATTGAGAGAGGAGTTTCTTACCCTGACATAGGGTAACCGAACCTTGCTGCAGTATATGGATAGATTTCGGTACTTACTTCAGTTCTCGATGGACGTAGCTGGGACGAAGCGTCTGCAGATATACTATTTCACTAGAGGAGTTGATGATAGGATTGCTTCGGTAGTGGTATCATCTGGGACACCCACTCTGCAAGACATATTTGATAGAGCTTTGGCGCATGAGACCTACCTGATGCAAAGAGATGGCAAACTTGTGACTGGGACTGAGGTACAAACAGGCAAAGTTCTCGGCTGAATCGGAAGCCGAAGAGACAGAGGGATCATCTGGATAGAGGTCGGAGGGATGATAGACGGAACAGGGGCCATAAGGATGATCACCAGGGCAATCAGATCCAGTATGAGGAGAGATAGTCGGTTCACGCCATCAAGCTAACACCGATGGATCAACATACGCCACCGCCATAGATTCACTATCAAGGTCAAGATCAGGGGGACATGATAGGGGTTAGAGAGACCGAGGTCTGAGATCTGAAGACGGACAAGCTGGTAGGCAGGACAATCGCAGATGTCACATGTGTGGTCAAAGGGGACATTTGAGGATAAACTGCAGGACACCACCGTCACCACGTCGAGAGCCAAAGCACGCCAGGGAGAGAGCCTATGCAGTAGTGCAGCCGGATGGTGAGGCGACCAGACAGCTCTTCGAGGGTACGTTACATATTTTTGGTAGACCTATGCATACTATGTTTGATTCTAGTAGTACTTTATCATTTATTGTTGGGTGTATTGTTGGAGAGTTAGGGTTAGTTACACAGACACTAGACATACACCTTATTCTCGTACTGGCGCTGGGGACAAGATATACCCTAACTGAATATGTAGAGACGTGATGATAGAGGTTGAGGGACATCAATTACCAATAGATCTTCGAGTATAAGAGTACTTAGAGTTTGACGCTCTACTCGGGATGGATTGGTTGTCGCCCTATCATGCACGGATAAATTGTTATGGTGAGAGGATTGAATTTCGTATTCATGAGATATCGGAGTTCTCACTAGTTGGATTTACAACTGACTTACCTATCACTAAAGAACAACTAGCTACAGCGCAGGAGATGGAGGCATTTGCAAAGATAGTTGAGCCAGAGGTTAGGACAGAGGTCAGAATTGAGGACGTTCTAGTAAGTAGAGATTTTGTTGACGTATTTCCAAATGAT
Source organism: Stephania cephalantha (assembly GCA_039657325.1). Lineage (NCBI taxonomy): Eukaryota > Viridiplantae > Streptophyta > Magnoliopsida > Ranunculales > Menispermaceae > Stephania > Stephania cephalantha. Next base: position 12,800,388 of record CM077575.1, read on the forward strand.
CTACCAGGATTTCCACCGCCACGAGCTATTGAGTTTATCATTAAGTTGATACCAATGACGCACCAATCGCTAGTAGACCTTATAGGATGTCACAATCGAAGCAGGAGAAGGTTAGACGACAGCTAGATGAGTTATTGGAGAAAGGTTTTATTAACCCTAGTATGTCACCTTGGGGAGCTCCAATGTTGTTTGTGAAGAAGAAGGATGGTTCGATGAGGATGTACATAAATTATAGGAAGCTGAATCAGGTAACAGTTAGGAACCGTTACCTACTTCCTATTATAGATGATCTATTCGATCAGTTGGCAAGCGCAAGATTCTTCTCGAAGATTGATCTTCGCTTAGGTTATCATCAGTTGAGGATTCGAGATGAGGATATCCAAAAGACCGCTTTCATCATGAGGTACGGGCTATTCGAGTTCACAGTCATGCCGTTTGGACTTACTAACGCCCCAACAATTTTCATGGATTTGATGCATAGGGTCTTGAGAGCGTATTTGGATAGATTTGTCATAGGCTTCATCAACGATATCTTGATCTATAGTAGGATTCTTGAGGATCATGAGAGACACCTCAGGGCAGTGTTGACAACACCGAGAGAGCACAGATTGTACGCCAAGTTCAGTAAGTGTGACTTATAGCTGAGTGCGGTGAAATTTTTAGGACATGTCATCAGTAATCAGGGTATCTCTGTAGATTCGGAGAAAGTTCGGGATATTATTGACTGGAGGACACCTGAGTCTGTTGGAGATATTCAAAGTTTTCTTGGACTAGTAGGATACTATCGGCAATTTGTGCATGACTTTTCCTCGATTGCAGTGCTAATGATGAGACTGAACAAGAAGGATGTTAAATTTGATTGGTCAGATGAGTGTGAGCAGGTTTTCTGTGAGCTAAAGAGGAAGTTGACTTCCACACCAATATTGACATTGCCGGAGCCAAGCAAGACTTTGATAGTTTATATGGATGCATCGACTATTGGTCTTGGATATGTGTTAATGTAGGAGGATAGACCAGTTGTGTACTTTTTCGACGATTGAGACCCCATGAGGGGAATTATCCAGTGCACGACTTGGAACTTGCAACAGTCGTCTTTGCGCTAAAGGCCTAGAGGCATTATCTCTATGAAGAGAAGTTCATATTGTATACAGATCACTAGAGTTTACGATATATCTTCAATCAGAGGGATCTGAATATGCGCTAGAGGAGATGGCTTGAGCTGTTGAAGGATTACGACTTCGCTATTGAGTATCACCCTGGAAAAGCGAACGTCGTAGCGGACGCATTGAGCAGGAGCGGGATTGATAGCCAGACTGTTTTATGACACACGAGCATGGCTTGTTATAGGCGGCAGCAGTTATGTGCATGACAGAGGTGTCAACTATGGCTGAAGAGCACATTTGTTGTCAGATGAGAGTTCCGACTGTATTGATTGAGCGAGTTGCCGAGTATCAGAGGGTTGATGGGCTTTATAAGCGGCTCACGGTCTCGTTTGAGATTCAGAGTGCACTGATTGGGCAGAGACCACGGATCGGTGTTTAAGACACCGAGGGAGATTGTGGATACCTGCGTATTAGGAGATACGGGACGGGATTTCGAAGGATGCACACCGGTCTCGCTACACAGTTCAACTTGGTCGGACCAAGATGTACCATGACTTGAGGCGACTATTCTGGTGGCTAGGGATGAAGGCTGACGTAGGGGCGTACGTCAGTAGTTGTCACATCTGCCAGCCAAGTAGAGCTTTAGGAGACCCGGTGGGCTGTTACAGCCATTACCCATTCCACAGTGGAAATATGAGCACATCACCATGGATTTTGTTAGTGGACTACCGCAGACATTGAGGCGTCACGATGGAGTTTGGGTTGTGAATGACAGACATACGAAATTGGTTCATTTCATTATGGTTTCTTTGAGATACACGTTCCCACAACTGAGTATATTGTTTGAGCGAGAGATTATTAGATTGCACAGGGTGCCGGTTTCTATTGTACCGGACAAAAATCCTAGGTTGACTTCGAGGATCTGGGAGGCTATGCAGGAGCAGTTTAGCACTAGGTTGTAGTTTAGTACAGCTTATCATCCTCAAATCGACGGACAGTTAGAGCAACTAATATAGATTTGGAAGATAGGCTCGAGGATTATATATTGCAGTTTGGGCGTTTGTGTGAGGATTATTTGCCTTCGTATAAGTTTGCATATAATAATAGCTATCAGGCGAGTATTGGTATGCCACCGTTTGAGGTGTTGTATGGGAGGCCCTGTAGATCACCTGCGTGTTGGGCGAAACTGGAAAATACAATGACCGTTGGGCCTGAGATAGTTGTTGATCACAGAATATTAGACAGATCCGTCAGAGGTTATGTACCGCACATGATAGACATAAGAAATACGTGGATCAGTATCACGAGGGTCTGAGCTATGAGGAAGGCGAAGTAGTATACCTGAAGGTTTCCCCTTGGAAGGGTCAGTAGAGGTTTAGTATTAAGGGGATATTGACACCGAGATTTATTGGACCATTCAGGATCGCAGAGAGAGTAGGCAGTGTCGCTTATTGCCTAGAGTTACCTACTAAGTTAGCTGGGGTTCATCCGACATTTCACATTTTGATGTGGAGACTAGCTAGGTCAGGGTCGAGACCGATGATTGATTTGGGGCAGATTGTGGCTTGACGTGACTTACAAGGAGAGGCCGATAGAGATCGTTGACCACAGAGTTCAGATTGTAGGAATAGGGAGCTCTCTAAGGTCCTAGTTCGTTGGCAGCATTATAGGACGGAGGGACTTACCTAGGAGCTCGAGTTGACAATGCGAGAACGATACCCTCTGTTATTTCACGGTACGACATTTAGTTATATTAAATTTCGAGACGAAATTTTATTTAGTTGGGAAGAATTGTAACATCCCATTTTATTAACGCCGTTATTTATTTTTTAATTTCAGACATGGACGGGAGCTCAGATCCCCTTGGACGCCGCGGGTAGGCTAGGACACACGTCGACCTAGGTACACTAGTAAATTGTGTGTTGTATTATGTAATTGCGATGGATTTTATGAAATTATTTTTTAATACATCGGATGTGTATTTGTTGAATGGTTATATCGTGCAAGGTTATGTCATGGGTAGTTACCTCGAAATACGTGTCAACGCGAGTATCGAGAGGCGAAACACGAGTACACTAGAAGAACTTAACAAAATCATGTAAATATGACCAAGTAATTCAATTGAAATGGGTAAGATAACCATAGGATAATTAAATTAAAATTTGAATAATAGGCTACGACACGCGTCGAAATGCATGTCGAGATGCGGGGCACCGAATAACGAGTAGCCGAAGGTTAGTGGGACCATGAGCTGGTAATTTTGATAAAACACTAACCATATGGTTTAATAAGGCTTAATGTAAGGTACATAAATCAAATAAATGATAAGCCTATATTTTGAACTAAATAATGAGGACCATAAGATAGACATCAAGAAGATCATTGTGAGTAATTCTAGAAGATGAATGTGTTAGTGGAGTTATCAAGTGGTGTGGGACAGCATAACATGAGACCACAAGATAATCCTCGAGATACGTATGCACACTTGATCAAGACCAAAACTATATACAACAAGCGAGTGGGATTTTCATTTCCACTAACTCATTCATATGCAAAGATCAGAGAAAACCAGAGATTTGGAAGTCATTCAAGCTGGGAATTCAACACCTTGGAGGACAAATCAAGTGATCCAACCTAGGTAATCATCTTCCTCATCTCATACACTCTTCAATGAACCCATTTTTGTGTGTTTTTGGTAAAATTCGAGTTGGAGGGTTATATCCCTAATTTTTTATGGAATCTTAATAAATTATGGGTTTAATGATCATTTCTAATGAGGATTTATCTCTGGTTTTGCATGAATTTGGATTTTTGTTGAATTTGGAAAAAACTAGTGAATGTTGGGATTTGAGGATTTTGACTTAATTGTTGTTGTGAGGTGAGTCTAACTGATGTTTTGGGTTAAATTGATATGGAGAGGATGTAAACCAGGTTATGGTAGCTAATTGAGAGGGGAAAGACAAAATTCTCGACTTGAGAATTCTGTCACAAAGGGCAATTAGCGCACTAACTGAGCTGGTTAACGCGCTAATCATTTTGGGTTTCCAACTATTTTTTAAAATGATGAACAGTAGCACGCTAGATAGATCCCCTAGCGCGCTAACTTCACCTAGCGCGTTAAGTAGACCCATTAGCGCGCTAATGACATAAAAAAATATGAATTTAAGGGTTGTTTTGGTGATTTTCAACGTAATACATGTCTAAACAATTATAAACAACCTAAACTTATAAAATTGGACTTCGGGACTTAGTGGACTGTAGCTCGGTGTCGGGGAGTTTATCGGGTCGGATACGGGAGTCCGGGGAGGTCGAAGAGCAGTTTAAGGTTTGTAAAACCCAACTGAGAAACTCTGAGTATTTGATTATGTTTTAAGTTTCATTCCTATCATTTCCTTGTTGTTTTTACAACTCCATTCCGTTACTTGGACGTGGGTTGAGGTTACTCCCCCGGATTTTCTGGTTATGTGTTCATGATGCACTAGACTGTAGCACGTGTGACCAGGCCCTCAGTGAATGTCAACCTGAGCTTGCCCTTGGTGCTCGTATTGGTGACTCAGCGGATTTGGCCAGCACCGCAAGGGACCAAGTGTCGGGCCAGTTGGGCGAACCACTTGTAGGAACTTGGTGACCCGAAGTACAATCTAGTCCATCTGGAGCGAGTACACACATTTGTTAGCTTAGTTGTTATCTATTCATACGATGAGCCATTTATAGTTGTCTGTCTTTACATTCTGCATGTTTACTTGACAATACTTCTTGAATTTCCTTACTTTATTTACGCAAATGCTCGGAGGGGTTCCTTAGGATTTTACTTACTGGACTCGTCATCTGTCTTTTTGTGATGATTGAGTGTAGATCCTAGTACCAATAGGGGTAAGGGGATCCTAGGTGACTACATCTGATTGCCCACCATCGATGACCTACTAATACGTGCTTATTTTGATATTTTGTAATTATTTGGGGTATTAGGGGACTTGAGATGACACGGTACATGTATATATACCTTGTTTACGGTACTGTCGCTTATATGCGAGTATTTAACCCGTGTTTTTCATAGTAGGATTTGCTTTTATGAATAATGTTTACCATGCTAAATTACTTATTCTAATTGTATCAATTAACGCTTCCGCTAATAATATTAACTTGTAAGATACAACCTATTAGTATGGTTAGACATTAGAATAAACTGCAAATTATTGAACTTAATAAACTTTTCCATACTTAAAGAGAATAAGTTAAGAAAATACGGATAATCCACTAACTAATTTTATAAAACACACGTGGACTCGAATTTTGTGACAAGAGGTGGATGGGCAGGTGTTGGACACGTGTAGTTGGGCCCACCGAGCAAGGAGTACATGGAGACACGTCACCCCGGGGCGGTAGGGCTGCCACAACTTGGGTAAAAAAAATGTCAGATTGTTGGGTATCTCATGTTGCTAGAGGTGCGTTTAGCATAAGTTGGTTTAATGTGAAGTTTATGTCTTTTACTTGAAATGACTTTTTTTGTTTTTCCTTTGCAGGGATGGGTGTACGACAATTTCGATGTTCTTCTACATGAAGCACACCCGAACACAAGTTACAATGGGACCCTCCCCTGTGTCTCTAGGTGGGATAAGAAGTCGAGCGGGGCCTTAATAGAGATCATGTACCTAAGCTTCGCAAAGAACTTGATAATGTTCGATCAAACAAGGTGTGTGCTCTCATGTTAATTATTAGTTTGTTTAATTTGTTAATTCGTTATGATGTTTCATTGATGGACTTACTTATGAATTCGTTTATGCATGTTTTTTGTTAGGTTAGGGACCTGTTTTCGAGTATGAGGACAGATGAGGATATTTCCGAGCTCGCACATGCAACACATCCCCTCATCTCAATATAGTCTTTCTCGAGCACAAATAGCATAAGTGGCGGCCAGTTATGTGGTGAAGTACAGTTTCCAACCTGAGTTTTGGGATATGTGACAAGATCACGTACTGTGCGCGAGAACAAGAGGACAACGTGGGACCGTCACATGGGCTACGACCAAGGATTACATGGGGTGGTTCAATTACGTCTCCCACCCAATCATTGAGAATTCAGCGAGGATCACGGTCGGTAATGAAGAAAATGATGTCATTTATGATGTGAGTTGTCTATATGTTTTCCATGTTTTATATTTGTTCTTCTTATAAATTAGAATGATTCTTGTTGTGCTGTTAAAATTTTATAACAAGACTAAATTACCCTCCCATAAATAGCTTCATTTATTATATGTATTATATTAAAAAGTGTGATTGATGGTGTCATTAACTAAATATAATAGGGTTGGAATTGGAAATGAAGCATTTAATGTTTTCATGATTTCCTAATGCGACACATTGTGGAACAAAAAGAATGCAAAATGTGACAAATAATATGGAATAGAGGGAGTAGCATAGATTCATGTATCAAGTTAAAGAATGTTATCCGAACATAAATATTTGTGCTACGGGTTGGGAAAAGAGATATGCGTGAAGCGACAATGAGTGAAGCAATTTTCGATAAAGAGGCCCTACCACGAGTCAAGCTTCAAAATGGAGAAGACAATAATGGAGATACGGTAATGGTGGCCTAGATGAAGCCCCGGCATACAAAGAAAGATTGGTATCTGGGAACCAAAAGCATTTATGCAGAATCTCACGATTCGAATGGACATGTCTAATTTGCTGAAAATGAGTTGGGAGTCTTTGTTTTAGTATCACAACGTCTGCATGGATTGATGAGTGAGTAGTTGGAGAATGCGGTAGTTGTGAAACTTATGGGGTGGAGTATGGGGTATGGAATGTTGTGCAATCGTATTAAAGCACTATGGGATCTGAGAGAAAAGTTTATGGTCTCGGGCTTAGATGATGATTTCTACTTAGTTCAATTCTCTTGTGGAGACAATGCAGATAAAGCTCTACTTAGGGGACCTTAGGTCATAATGGGACATGTTTTGTCAGTGCAGAGTTGGACCCCTGGGTTTCGAGCATCAAAAGCATCTATCAAGAAAACGACAGTATGGATTCGATTCCTAGGTGTCTCTTATGATTATTATCATGATGAACTTCTTCCTGGAGTTGGCCAAGGTTGCAAAAATGGATCATAATACACAGAATGCTCAAAGAGGAAGATTCACAAGAATTGCAGTTGAGGTAGACTTTTCAAAACCTTTGGTGTCAAAGTTCAGATTGGATGGGGAATGGTAATGTGACGACCCCTTCTCAAATTAGGGCACCGCCCGGCCTAATCCCGTTATTATGCCCTAGTCTCACCATATAAGACCTAACAAGGAATTAGTCAGCCTTTTCAACAACCTTATTACTTACCAATTATTTAGTTTTCAAATAGATAAAAACATATACATATCCTATGTAAATTCATAAATCAGAGTTAATTAAAATTTACTAACTTAAAAGTTATGCAGCGGAAGTCTTAACTAATTAACTAGCGAAAGCTTATAAACATGTAACCTAACCTTTGTGGAAAAACCAAGAAATAAAGATCACATGCATATATATATATATAATGAAACGGCGATATATAACATCATGTGTCTAGTTAAGGTACCTATCACTCAACCCATAATATATAACCCTAAAAGTATACCATATACATATAAAAATAATACATCGAAAATCAAACCAACGAAATCTGGTGTAGTAGTGCTCCACTGGCTCAAAAGTAGTCGTTGATCTTCTCTTTACAGGGCCTGCTACTCGATGGATCTGCGCCCACCATCACAAACTAGACGATGAGTACTTTAAAATAGAAAGTAATATTGAGAGACATTTGTTCACATTCCCAATTATGCAACATGTATCAAAAAGCATAATAAAATAGCAACTATGCTGAAAGAATATCATGCAAAAAATACTTTAGTTAAACAAATGAAACTGACATTATGTTAAGTAGTAATGATCCAGGGCCGGTCGGTCGTGATATTCATCACATCAGCCTTTCCACTATATAAGGATGGAGATGTGCTTTACATCTCTGTGAAGGTCGTACTTACACGGTATAATACGCCTTTATAATTATCCCAAATGTCACTCACTGGGATGTATACTTGCCAACAACCCCAAGTCTTACAACTCGTGAAGTCGCCCAAGTTATGCTTGCCAACAACCTCGAGTCTCATACCCCGTGTGTTGCGCAAGATAGTGGAGAAATCCCAATCACCCTGGAAAGTTTAGTGACCCCGTATGTCAGATGGATTTCTATCATAAAATGACCCTAGATAAAAGAATCACTTTCGTTTTCAAAGAACAACATGGTTTTGGAATCCAACAAATACAATTTCATAACTAATGCACAAAGGATATAGATTCACAACACTATGTAAAAACTACTTAATAGCATGCTATTTCACTGACCACCAGTATTAACAGTCAATAATGACATAGCACATGAATTGGAGCCAATGAAATCATTTTATCAACGAACTATGCTATGAAACAACCTCATGTAATGAGAATGAACAACAAGTCATGGCACTTGAAGTACAAAGGCAATTCAGTCCAAATGATTAGAAATGAACATATAAATAGGAATGATCTCTCAATCAGTTTACTTACATACCACGCAATTTTCTATGCTACTCCGGCCTCCCAACGCCTCGAAACTCGTATTTGAATCTCCAAAATACTTTCATAAGCTTCTGACATCATATTATATGTTTTTGAGTGTGTTTGAACCCTTACTTAACATATTAGACTCTTTTGTAGTGTTTAAGGACTTCTTGAGACTTGCAGATTTTTTTATGCTGCCATAGCATGTAGCGCGCTAACGACCCTGTGTAGTGCGCTAATGACCAACATAGCGTGTTACCTATCTGCATAGCGCGCTATGTGTTGTAGAACCCAGAATTCTGCAATCAGAATTCTGAGTTTTCCCAACACAGGCTATGTTGATGCCTTGGGAACCCTCATACACACCTCTAGAGTTCTAAGATACCATTTACAACATAAAACATCAATGCATATCATCAAATACATGAATTCATTGAATTGAGCTATGTTTATGATGTAGGAAAGTTACATAACTTGATTATACTAGCTTAGCTTGAGTTCTTCTTCACCAAATCACTAAATTTGTTGTTCTTCTTCCTCCTCCAGCTACTTTCTTCACTCCAGCAAGCTTTGCTTCTTTCTTAAGAATTCAAAATGAAAGAGTTGAATTGCTTGTGTTGACCAAAAGCTTTATAGTCATGAATTGGATATGGTTGATTGATAGCCCTTGATCCTAATGTGCACATGTATCTCGAGACTTATCTAATGATTCACCTACTAACACATGCCCTACTAACTCATGTCAAGTGACACCAATGAGTGACTCAATTTGTGTTGAGATGTGCCAACAAGTGTCTCGAGAAATGTCAAGTGGCTATTGTTTAAACTTAGTAACTTAATTGTGTTAATACATAACCAACCATAGCCCCATTTATATCACTTATAAAAGCACTATAAAGCTTATACCAACTCATCACATTGCTCTCGAACTCGGTCTCATGCCGGTATGCATATCAAGGCGCGTCTCCGCTCATGCCTCTACACCTATACGTAAGTAGAAATGACTTAGTAGTCTACACATATACAATACACTAGGCGTACACCATAACAAATATAACATTTACCTCGGTCACCTAGCCTCTGTAATGACACGTATCTCGCTGCAGGTCCTACGTCACGGGTCATTTGATCTGCTCAACACATTAAACTAAGATAAGCTATTTGAGCCTTGACAAGTAAAGCAAGTAAAGCATTGCTTACGGAGCCTGTCATACATTTGTTTCACGTGTGGAAGAGTGGGACGCAATACAATTGCTTGTCAACAAAATAGGAATTCGAATTAGGATATCCCCAAGGCCCCAGAAATGGATCTAAAGGAGAGCCTCGCAGCATGAAAATCTAAGGTCGCTGGAGTAGAGAAGTTTGGCCCTTGGATGGTTGCCGAGAGGAAGCCTCGACGGGGTTCGAGGGCAGCGGCGGTGCCAACGCAGATAAAAATCGGCTTCTAAGGGTGCGAAGATTTCGGCCCAGGATTCACAAATCAATCGGTTTGAAGTTTTGGCAACCACTGCGGAAATTCAGCCTTCATAGTTGGGGGGATTAGCCCAAAAGGGCAAGAATCAAGGCGTAATCTTTAAAGCATAGGGCGGGACAGAAGTAATGACAAGGGAGGGAAAGAATCAAAGCTTTAAAGGGAAAGTACAGGCTGGGGAAGGATCTAGTAAAGGTCAAGTCGCCAAACAGAAAGTAGTAACCACTCATCAGGCTGGGCCCAAGTCTACAGGACTGTTAGGCTCGGGTGGAGGCAAACCTTTGAAGGATGTCGCAAACCAAGTCCAGAAGAAAACGCAAAGTAACAAGGGCTAAAGCTCAAGAGAGCCCAATGCAACAAATGATCCTGTTAACTTTTCCTCTGCATGCATTAAAGCATTGGAAGTAGGTAGCAAGAGAATAAGGATGGGTGAAATGCCAGGGGAAAAGGGACGTGTGGAGAAAGAATCCTTTCATGAGCCGACCAGGCCAACTGTGTCGAATGAGATGGAGGGTCTAAAGAGTAGTGTGCGGAGGCTCCCCACCCAGAGGGGGGGGCCCTCAGGTGCAGCAGTGAATGTCTTGGAATGGATGATTCCAATGATGATTGACAGTCAATAAAGAACTCGTCTAATGTCTCTCATCACATAGACTTGTCAGGGTGCTAAAGGCTCTAGATTTAAACATGCCTTTAAAGAGATTGCAAGGTCTAACATGCCAAATATAATAGCTATCCTAGAACCCAGAATCAGTGGCGATATCGCAGGTTGATTCACTCCATGGGCTTTTCTGATCATTATTGAGAGGACGCAATCGAGTTCTCTAGTGGGATCTAGGTTCTTTGGAACCATGTCAATGTGAATGTTGAAATCATCCAATCAAGTAGGCAATGGGTCCATCTGAAGTAGGAGTCAGGAGCAGGGAAGGGACTTTACACAATTGTCTTTTGCATCACCAAATGTGACAATGAGACGGTATTTTGGGAGGACATCATCACAACCTTGGGCACTTACTGGAGACTTTAATGTTTATTTTAAGGTGGACGAGAAGATTGGAGGGGCTCAGGCCAGCCGATCTAAATGCATGGAAATGACATTTTTTCTTGCTGGACTTAGCTCTTCATGAAATGGGGTTTAAAGAACCTAAATTCACATGGACTAGAGGGTCATTGCAAGAACGATTAAATAGAGGGTTGCGTAATGGAGCATGAAGAACTGCTTTTCCTAAATGTTCTGTGATTCACCTGTTGAACATTGAAGTTCAAGTTTTGTATTGGAAAATAACAAAACCTTTAGTCCCACATAAGAGAGAAAAGGTTTGGTTTCTCACTTAATATATGTTCCAACACACTTCACTATTGTTTAAGTGAGAAGTGGGTTAGAGTGAGTGGACCATGGGGTTTCAACATAGTTATTATTTTTTGTTTTTTAATTTTATTTTCGTTTTTGAAATAAAACAAAAGAGCACCAACAGTTGCTAAGTTCGAATTATGAGTTAAATAACTATCAATTAGTGGCACACTAATTAAGACCACTAATTAGATAGTTATGGAAAAACTGTCCACTAATTGGACAGTTAGATGTTTATCTATAATAGAAGAGTCTTTTGACAGAGTAAAATATGGTTTTTTCCGAAATCAAATTTTATGTGATTTGTGTTTACTGAGAGAGACGATTTTGCAGTTTGAAGGTTCTTTGATTGGTGCTTTGATCAAAGAGCAAACCAGTTGTATCCTGGAGACAGAACTCCTAGTTGAATTCAGCACCGAGTTGGAGGAAATTTTCTGTCTTAGGTCATTGCACTGCAAGCCTCTGGTACACTTTGTTTATTAATTTTCTTAATTGTTAAATCAGCATGTTTAGTTGCTAGTGATAACAGTGTCATGTTCAGATTTATGTTTAATATAGATTGTATGTTCTAACATCACCTTCCTCGTGCCAAATCGGATCATCGTCCTATATTCCTAACTTCCAAGAGAATGCAGTTCTAGATTACTCCTATCCCCCCTTCCATTTTCAAGCGTGTCAGAAAATCATTGAGGAGTTCAGCGACTTTGTGAGAAACAACTGGGATAATAAGGTTGAGTTCAGTTCAGCATCTATGACATTAGCTAAGAAGGTCCAATGGTGGAATATAAATGTATTTAGGAATATATTTCTACGGGAAAAAGAGTTGAAGATCAAAATGGAGTTCCTAGACAGGAAAGCCGAATGGGACCGCTGTCATTCATCGTCTCTACAACGACAAATATGCCAGAAACAATTGGAAGAAGTCCTAGCCCAGAAAGAGATCTTATGGTACCAGAAGTCAAGTATGCAATGGCTTCAATTTGGTGATAAGAATACGAGATTCTTCCATTTAAGCACACTGACTAGGAGGAAAAGAAATAGAGTAGCGTGCTTGAAGAAACCTGATGGGGTGTGGGTAGATAACACAGACATCTTAAAAGAAATGGCAGTCGAGTTTTATAAGGCTCTGTACTCTGACTCTGAGGATACCATAACAGCTATCTCATTTGAAGGACCTTGGAGATTCCCTGCCATACATTGTATAGAGATTGACAGAATGATCAAGGAGGTGGACAGCTCAGAAGTTAGGAGAGTAATCTTCAGTATGGGGGCCTTCAAAACTCCAAAGACGGAGGGATGGAGTCCAGCCTTCTTCCAGTCACAGTGGGATATAGTGTCAGAGTCATTGAATTTGTGGGTATTGGAATTCTTCAGAACAGGGTTCTTCCACTACCCTCAACGACACCTTGTTGGTCTTGATCCATAAGGTTGCCACCCTGAAACTTTTGCTGATATGACACCAATTAGCCTATGTAACGTGGTTTATGAGGCATTACGAATATCATAGGAAATAGAATGAAACCTGTGCTTGATACACTGGTGAGTGTTACTCAAGCTAGCTTCGCCCCTGGGCGTAAGTTAGGTGATAATACGATCATAGTACAGGAGATAGTCCATTCCATGAAAAGGAAGTCTGGGAAGAAAGGGTGGATGGCCATCAAAATGGATTTGGAGAAAGCTTATGACAAATTAAACTAGGAATTCATTAGATTTACGCTTACAGTGGCTGGACTGCCTGAACTTTTGATAAAGAGAGTAATTCAGTTTATCTCATTTTCAAGAATGCAAGTCCTCTGGAATAGGGGTCTCACTGAAAGCTTCACTCCGACCCTAGGGATCAGACAAGGTTACTCCTTGTTTCCATACATTTTTGTTCTTTGTATGGAGAAGGTGGCGCATCTTATCCAAAATGAAGTGGAGTTGGGGAATTGGAGAGAGGTTCGTCTAGGTAAATACGCACCAGTCGTCTTGCACCTCTTTTTTGCAGATGATATGTTCCTACTTGCTAAGGTGAGTGTCGACAAAGCAGACCTTATTGTGCATACATTGGCGCGGTTTGGTGAGCTCTCGAGATAGAAAGTCAACTTATGAAAGACCAAGGTATTTTACTCAAAAAATGTAGGGCAGAGTGCACAGAAAGCTATCAGTACCAAGCTTGGGGTGGGTATAACACAAAATCTGAGGAAGTACCTTGGGTCTCCATTATTGCATAACAGAATGACTAGATCCACTAACCAAGAATTGTTAAACAAAATGAGGAGTCGCCTATCAGGGTGGAAGGCAAAGAGCCTATCGTTAGCTGGACGATGTACACTGGCTAAAGCATGCTTGCAGTCAATTACTTAATTTCAAATGCAGACTATCGTGCTTCATGTTCTTATTTGTAACGAGATTGATAAATTGATAAAGAGCTTCATATGGGGGTCGTCCATCCAGAAGAAGAAATTTCATCTACTTAATTGGGACACAGTTTGTATAGAGAGGAACCAAGGTGGATTAAGGGTGAGAAAAGCTCAGCAAAATAACGAAGCTTTCATCCTTAAACTTTGTTGGGAGTTGAGCAACTAAAAGCAATAGTTTATGGACCCAAATCTTGATAGGGAAATATTTCAGGAAGGAGCATGGAGGGCACGCAATATTATCTAAATCACCAACGTCCACTATATGGAGGGCAGTTCGTAAACTCTAGCCTATTTTCCTAAAGAGTGTCACTTGGAATTTAGGTGATGGGGCGTCAGTGAAGTTTAGGACAGACCAGTGGGTGGAAGGTGCAGGGAGGTTGCTTCCTTACGCTACAGCGATGCTAGATGATCATGACCTAGGAGCCTCAGTAAATTCTTATGTTACAGAGTCGGGGTCGTGGGATTGGGGAAGGTTACAAGCTACTCTACAGCCTACAATTTGTGAGAGAATTCGAACTGTCCCACCACCAAAGAGGGAATTGGGAGTTGATAATATGTCTTGGTGTTATAATAAGAGGGGTCAATTCTCTGTGAGAAGTGCGTATAATCTTCTCTTATAGGCTAGAGAGTTAGGTATTCGAATTTTAATTGGAGTTTAGGTATTCGAGGTGGGACCTACGCATTACGAACAAAATATCATAAGGTAAAATGTTATCTTTTCGATGATGAATGTCTGGTGTGTGTATTATATGGTATTTTATCGTGAAGTCAATTTGTCCTAATCGGGGTAGTAAATGCGTTTTTGAAGGGCACGAGTGAAAATAAATTATTGGTCGCTCGAAAACTAATAAACAAGTGTAAAGTATCAAGCGAAAATTTTGTCTCGGTTTACGTACAAGTTGGGATCAATGACAGTGTAAAATGAGAATGAAGTTGATGCAAAACCTTGCCTCGAGTTTCATATCAGTTGGTGGTGGTCGAGGTTGAGATTATGTCTAAATTGGTATAAGTTTGGCTAATTATGGCAAAAGAATTAATTCGGTACACTTTGGTATGTCATGGACAAAGTTAAGATTTTGGAGTTTTGGCATGACCAAAACCAGTATTATAGACATTTGATGGAGTTGGACTATTTTGCCAAGAGTTTGGTTCAATTTGGTGAAAAATGAGATCGAAAATGAGCGCTAATAAGTCAAAACACATCAAAATAGGGATTTTGGGAACTAATAAATAAAAAAAGGTTAAGCTACTGACAAGTAGCTGAGGGTTTATAAATAACTAAACAAAAAAATAAAAAAAAAATCAAACGATCCCATTTTTACATTTCAACCGAACATTTTTCTCCTAACCCTCTTAATTCGATCTTTTGCTCTGCGAGCTCCCGACGTCCGATTTTCGATCGGTTCTTTCCGCAAAATAGTAGAGCGTCGCAAGACGATCAGTTCAATCCAAGTTTCCGCGACGGAGAGGTATTCAGCTCGAAGTTTGATAAATTGTCAATTCAGTGCATTTTTCCTCAATTCAATTTGAGTTCCCGCAATTTTTCGATTTCTTTTGCTCGGTATTGATAAAAATTGGTAGAATGGTTGACAATTGATGTAATCGGTTGATGTGTGCCGATTTGAAATAAATCCCACCATCGTGGGTGAGGGTTTTGATGAATTGAAGTAATGTGATTCAATTGATAACTATTTTGGAGATGTTTTATAGTTGATATTGGTTTACATTAGTTTTCTGAATGAATTGATTATTGATTTTGATCCAATTTGACTCCACGAGCTGTGGAAAGATTTTAATGTTGGTATTGAGTGGTTTTGTGGTGTTTGTTGTTAAGTGTTGAGGATTTAATTGCCAAAATATTGATTTGGAGAAGCTTTTTAGTTCAACATATATAAAGTTTGCATAGGTGCAGGCCATTTTGGAAAATTCATAACTTCTCCGTCTGTGATCCGATTTAAGTCTTCTTAGAGTCTATGGAATTTACGACATGAGTACTACAAGTTCCTTTTAGGTCGTCATGACAAATTTTGATGTTTTTAAGGTTAAAAAGTTACCCCAAATTGGATAGTTGAAACAGTTATATAAATTAATATTTTTGGAAATTGTTCTCAAGCGTACTTTGTCCGCAGATTTCATTAGGTTTCGTGATTTGGTTTCACTTAAAGCTTGACCTATTATATAATTGGGTTTGCAGGAATCTATTGGAACCATTTGCAAGGTGATTCGACGATTCGAAAACCCCAAGAAGTTAGCTCAAAATTGGTTGGTTGCAAGTAAACCCTACAGTGGTCTTTACTTTTTATGGAATTTATATTTGCACCTGCATTTGTGTTTAGTCTGCATTGCTTTTCACATTTTTCTTGGTCATGCATACATGGCATCCGGATAGAGTTGCCCCTGCCTCGGTCTTAAGAGTGTGAGGTGTTCCACTCCATACTAGACATAGTGCAGACTTTAAGGCTGGTAATGTTGACTCCGGGATAGCATGCATTGAACTCATAGGACTGTTTTAGGTCATCGCGAGTGGGCCCGCTTGTTATAAGCTTAGAATGGGAAATGAGGGATATATGTTGTTATATAAATTTGTTGTTATTTGGAAATGCAATTACATGTCTCCATATATTCAAACTAACATTTGCAGGAGTACAGAGCAGTGTAGGAGTTTACTTACCTGACATCTTCGAGTTGTTTTTAATGATGTCAGATTCTCTATGAAGACTAGGCAGAGCGAGAAAAGCTCGAAGAACTTCGGTGATTGTCTTAAGTTTAAAAGTTTAATTTTCTTGTTGTAATCACTTTATATATATATATATATATTTCTTTTGGGTTCCGGGGTGAGCATAGGTCGTGAAATACTCTCAATTTGGAATTGTAAGTTGTAAATAAGGTATCGGAGACTCTAAGTTAGTATTTAAAGTTTGAATTTGATATATGTTATGAACTGTGGGGAGTTGTGAGTCCTTTTAGGCCTTTCCCCAATTCTGTTGTCTATTAGGTGAAAGTTTTCTGGCAGATCATTTTTAAGGGAAATGTTGCCAAATTTTTATAAAAATAAGGAGGATAATCCGTATGGTTTTTTAATTTGCTCCATTTAAGTAAAACAAGTATTGAGTTTCATTAAGGATATAAATTTAGTTTTGGAGCTTTATTAAGAATTAAAATAAAAAGTTTTTTTAGGCATATAATTAATTGTATGGTTTAGGTGCATAATCGGAGTAATTAGGCTAAGTTTGACTTAGTGAGTCGAGTCTTGACAGAGTTGATATCAGAGCCTAGGTTAAGCTCAATCAAGGAAATGTAAGAAATGATAAAACGATGAGTTTAGGATTGAGTCAATCAGGAAGTTTGGGTTAAGGCTCTTTGATTACGTTAAGTTACATGAACTTAAGTGATGGTATTGAGGAACATGGTTCAATAATGAGGTCGCGATTAGTTGGGAAGTGACTGTGAGCTGAGGATTATTTTTTATTGTGATATGTTTGTTGTATATTATTATATTATCGCTAGATATGCGATAAGAATTTTATTCTCATGGTTTGTTCGATACTTAACTCTCAAGATATGACGAGTGAGATTAAGAACAAACTATTAAAAAGAGAATAGACTTGTAAAATGAAATTGAGCGTAAATGGATGTGAAATAGACTTGTGAAGTCCGAATTCATAAAGGTGTTGTAAGTAGTTCAGTACTATTATAACTGAGAAAAGTTATCAGTTATAAAACCAATTCGAAATTGGTTAATAGAAAAAGTCTAAATGACTCAAGTACGTAAGTACTAAACGTTGACTTCTATAAAAATTGAAAGTATCGAACTATTACAAATATAAACCGCTCTAAATTAAGTCACAAACGATTGAAAATTATTTGGTAAAACATGAAAAATGAAGTTGAGACTTGTGGAAAGCACAAGATATGTAATATCTTGAGTTTTAGAATGAGGTTAGTACCGATTGAATTAGTAACTCGGGAAGACCTATTATATAAAGTATTGGTTGAATTTATAACCAATTAAGAGTTGCTTCCTAAGCAGTCTCAATGAAAAGAAAAAGGAGACATGTGGTTTCAAAAGTAAATTATTGAACAGTAACATACAAAGTTATCTTATATAGTCTCTTAAAAGTACCGAAATTCTTTTTGAGAAAAAGAAAAGTCGAGAAATTTGAGAATAATTGAGACAAATAGAACTAGATTAAGGCAATAACAACATTAGAACTGTTTGGTTGTAAAGTTTCTCTGTTTCGAACAAAGATTAGTTAAGGAAGACTTCAAGTTATCAAAGGTTATACGAAGTTGCATCATCTTTAGCTATGTATTTCGAAAAGAGAAGATGTATGAATTGTCGTTGTAAATTAAGAGTAAAGAGTTGTAAGTGCTTTAAGTGTCGATCGAAAGTTATTATAAGTTTGAAAAAATGGGTCAATATGTGAAATCAATGCGAGAATAGCTAAAATTGAAAAAAATAGAAACTAGTAGACTCTTTGTCGTAATCACTATTCATTCACAGAGTGGAAGACTTATGTGGTGCCCACATGTCTTTGATAATCGAATGAGTGGTGAGGTTTGATATAAAAGAGTCTATGAAGTTTCGTTAGAGTTAATTAGAAGCTTAAGTATAGGCAACTAAATGGTTAATGAATTCTCATATACACATGAAAATGAAAAGAGATGTGTGACTTACAGCTCAATTAGTCAGTAAAATCTATTTTGTTTGGAAATATTAAATAGAGTACATTGTGTCTGATTTGATATGTTTGAAGAATTGAATATTCTTACACTGTAATTTGAGAAAAGTCAGAAATATGTATTGAGTAGACATGAAAACGAGATAGCATAATTATAAACTTGTATCGAATACAAGTTAAATGTTATAATATGAGAATATAAGCAAGAAATATGTTGATCTATGTTTAAATGCGTATATCTAATCAAGCTAAAGATAAATGTCTCTATTCAAGTAATGAAAGAAGTCTAGCAAACAGTTGGTGATTGAGATCGAGATGATGGAAAATCTTATAAATTAGAGGAATGATAGAAATCAATGTGAGTACATATTGGTAATGTGAAAACCCAAAATAGTGAAGAAGATAATCTGGAATAGATTGGTGGTGAAATGAATTAGAATGATGTTTATTGTGAACTCATGAATAAAAAATAATTTTACAAATTTAGAAAATTCATTAACTTTCTAACCAGTCAAGGGAAAACTTAAGTGAAATGGTTGGCTAGTTGAAATTGTTAATTGCTTTCTAGTCTACAACCTAAATAATATTGTGAGTAGACATTTAGAGAATGGGTGGGAGTTGCACGATGTGTCAGGTTTCGTTTTTGATCGGATTGAAATTTGAGATCTTTTGTCATGGGATGACATATACAATTAGAAATCTATAGTCATGGGATGACTTGTGTAATTTCATTTTCTATTGAGAAATGTCGGAATTGTGATGGATCAGACAGACACACAATTCTACTTTATATTTGATGTTGTGCTCAAATATTATTTGTATCACTGTGAAATTTTAGACTAATGATAGTCTAAGAATTGATCAGCTGATAATTCAAATGAAAAGATGTTCGTTAATGAGAAAGCAAACAGGGATGTATATACCAGAGTTTAGTAGATAGAGAAAGAATTATCAACAGTTTATGGAATTGTATTCAGTTAAGATTGAAAATGATTTTATCGAAAAGCAAGATAGGCTTGATCTTACTAAATATGAATACTTTAATGGGATTTCAGGCATAAATTGAGTAGTGAAGAAAAGTAAGGTTATTGGATATTCCACAAAGTTGATCGTTTAACTCGTCATAAATTCACAAAATGTCAGGATTGGCAAAGAAGTTGTTATGACTTCTCATTAGACCAAAAAATGGAAATGAAATGTTGAAATGTATATGATCTCTACCACCAAGTTGTCGATGACAATGAAAGTGTTTGGGTCCACTTACCAGTTTCAACTTCGAAATAGTTTTACAGGTTTTGATTAAAAGAATTATATATAAAATAATATTTTCTTATATCTCTTTTAGTTCCATTAACCTATAAGTTAAAGTTTCGAGGACAAAATTTTTAATTAGTTGGGAAGAGTTGTGAAATCCAAGAATTTCATAAACTTGATTATTAATTAAGTATTTTCGAATTTTAATTGAAGATTAGGTATCCAAGGTGGGACCTACGGATTACGGACTAGAGATCATAAGGTAAAATATTATTTTTTCGATGATGAATGTCTAGCTTGTGAATTATATGGTATTTTGTCGTGAAGTCAGGATGTGTTGAGGTGTATCCTTAATTTTCATAATCGATGTAGCAATTGCGTGTCTGAGGGGCATGGGTGAAAATAAATTATTGGTCACTCGAAAATTAGTAAACAAGTGTTAAGTATCACGCGGGGATTTTATTTCGGTTTACGTACAAGTTGGGATAAATGGCAATGTAAAATGAGAATGAAGTTCGTGCAAGACCTTGCCTCAAGTTTCATATCAGTTGGTGATGGTCGAGATTGAAATTGAGTCTAAATTGGTGTAAGTTTGGCTAAGTATGACAAAAGAATTTGTTCGATAGATTTTGGTATGTCATGGACAAAGTTAAGATTTTTAGAGTTTTGGCATGACCAAAACCAGTATTATAGACGTTTGATGTAGTTGGACTATTTTTTCAAGAGTTTGGTTCAATTTGGTGAAAAATGGAATCGAAAACGAGTGTCATGAGTCAAAACACGTCAAAATATGGACTTTGGGAATTAATAAATGTTAGGGCATGTGCCATAGGTCAATCTATAAACATTGTTTATCTTACAATTTTATTTAATAATATAGATGTTTTATTTGTTGTTTTATTATAAGTGATTGCATGTTTACCTTATAGTAAGATCTATGGGTATTTGTTGAAATATCATAAATGACCCTAGTCGATCATTATACTGGAACTATAATGAATTAAGACTAGTGTGAATTTTGATTGATGGTCATGTGATGATCATGCGTATAGGGATATAAATCAAGATCATGAGTACTTGTTAGGGAATAAGGTACTGGACCGACCTGCTATGAGAACACCACATGGATTAAGTCATAGGTGTTACTCATGATAAGTATATCATTTAGTCCTTCGATCTGAGATTATCATAGACTTCAATATTATGAGCATGATAATTTAACACAATCAAATGTTCTCTTTAACTGGACAATTATAAAGATTGTGATTGGTTACCGTGTGAATAATATGTGAAATTGTGTAATCAAGATAGAATTTATCAATCTCGTATAAAGAGAGATATCAGTGGATCCCTCGATAAGATAGACTGACAATGGTCAAGTCTATGTGAATTGATATGATCAATGTCACTTGGATGTTTTTAAGTTTACCTAAAGATCTAGACTAGTACAATTGAACATTAAGGGTGACTTTCCATGCCCTATGTTTAATCAAATGATATCGCACGACAAAAAGATATGATATACGTTATTAATTAGGTTGTATCGATGTTGATATTCATGCTACTTGGATAGTCATAATGTCTTGCTAGAGACCGCTTATGACTTGTGTACCAAAATAGTTTTTGGTTCACTGCCAACTTCGCATGAACATATTGGGTCGCACACAAAGAGTGGCTTTGCACAATTTCAATTGGTCCAGAGTAATGAATTTTATATGATAAAATTCATGACATAAAAGCCCTTACAATTTGTTATATGATAACTTATTAATAGGGGCGTATGTGTAATTTGCTTAAACTGCCTAAATACAATAGTGGTATTACGAATAGGATTCTTATCTACACATATAAATAAAGGGTGAAACCCTAAAAACGAAATAAGATTTTCGTTTTACAATTTTCGAGTTCTCCGGATTTATAGAGAGAAAGAAAAATCGTTTTCAATCTCTCTTGGGGTTAGCACTCCAAATTGTGGTCACCATTCGTGTGTGGATTTCTGATAGAGGACACGCACTTGAACGTCTTGAAAATTGAACAATCGAAAGGAAATCATGGAATAAGGTATGATTTTCGTAGATTTAGTTTAATGGAACTTATTTTCGATCCTGTTGGGGTTTTTAAAAACTTGTTTTGAATTTTTCGCTGCGTATGAACCCTAAAAACCCAACAATAAATAAAAGAAAATCAATAGCTGAGGGTTTATATATAAATAAACAAAAAAATGAAAAAAATCAAACGATCCTATTTTTTACATTTCAACATAACGTTTTTCTCCTAACCCTCTCAATTCGGTCTTTTACTCTCCCGACGTCCGATTTTCGTCCGGTTTCTTTTCTCAAAATAGTAGAGCCACGAGACGGTCAGTTCGAGCTAAGTTTCCGCGACGGAGATAAGGTATTCGGCTCAAAATTTGATAAATTGTCAATTCATGACATTTTTCCTCAATTCAATTTGACTTCTCGCGATTTTTCGATTTCTTTTGTGGGGTATTGATAGAAATTGGTAGGAATGGTTGACAATTGATGTATTAGGTTGATGTGCGCCGATTTAAAATAAATGTCATCGTCGTGGGTTAGGGTTTTGATGAATTGAAGTAATGCGTTTCAATTAATGACTATTTTGGAGATGTTTTTATAGTTGATATTGGTTTACATTAGGTTTTTGGATGAGTTGATTATTGGTTTTGATCCAATTTGACTCTACGGGCTGTGGAAATATGTTGATATTGGTATCGAGTGGTTTTGTGATGTTTGTTGTTGAGTTTTGAGGGTTTAATTGCGAAAATATTGATTTGGAGAAGTTTTTCAGTTCAAATAAATAAAGTTTGCATAGTTGACAAACATTTTGAAAAATTCATAACTTCTCCGTCGGTGATCCGATTTGAGTCTTCTTAGAGTCTATGGAAAGTACGATATGAGTACTACAAGTTCATTTTCAGTCATCATGACAAATATTGAAGTTTTTAAGATTAAAAAGTTACCCCAAGTTGGATAGTTGAAAGTCAATTGAAACAGTTATATAAATTAATATTTTTGGAAATTGTTCTCAAGCGTACTTTGGCCGCAGTTTTCATTGAGTTCAGTGATTTGGTTTCACTTGAAGCTTGACCTATTATATAATTAGGTTTGCAGGGAATCTATTAGAACCATTTGCAAAGTGATTCGACGATTCGAAAACCCCAAGAAGTTAGCTCAAAGTTAGCTGGTTGTAAGTAAGCCCTACGGTGGTCTTTACTATTTATGAAATTTATCTTTGTATCCGCATTTGTGTTTAGTCTGCATTGCATTTCGTATTTTTCTTGGTTATGCATACATGACATCCGGATAGAGTTGCCCCTGCTTCGGTCATAAGAATGTAAGGTGTTCCACTCCAGACTAGACGTATTGTAGGCGTCTAAAGAGGGTAATGTCGACTCTGGGGTAGCATGCATTGAACTCATATGACTGTTCTAAGTTCATCGTGAGTGGACCCGCTTGTTATGAGCTTAAAACATGAAATGAAGGTTGTTATGTAAATTTGTTGTTATTAGAAATGCAATTACATGTATCCAATTATTCAAACTAACATTTGCAAGAGTACAGAGCAGTGTAGGAGTTTACTTACCTGACATCTTCGAGTTTTTTTTTATGCATATCAGGTTTTCTATGAAGACAAGGTAGAACGGGAAAAACTCGAAGAACTTTGGTGATTGTTTTAAGTTTAAAAGTTTAATTTTCTTGTTGTAATTGTTGTAAATTGGATGACCCTTTAACCAAGCTTATGAATGATCACATTGTCAAGCATGGCTCTCACATTGAATTGTAACATCAAGCATGACTTCTACATTGAATGTAACTTGTACACTCTACATAACTTGTATTCAACTCCAATGTATAATCACTTATCCATATATTGTCATATAATTTGTAATCTTGTATGACATGAGACTTTGGTGTAACTTGCACACTTTGTGCAAATACTTGTTCTCATCATGACTAAGGGCCTATATAAGGGGGTTCCTTCACTTGTAAAGAACACACAAAGTTTAATGAAAACATCTCATTCCAACTATCTCATTTCTTCTCTTCTCCTTTGTAGTAGTAGTTTATAGTAGTGAAAGTTCTTAGTCTTCTATTTCCTTCTCTAGTTCTAGCAAGTCCAACTTAAGTTCTAGTTGGCTTACAACTTAGTTTACAACACGTTATCAGCACGAAGTTGCTCTACAAGAGGAGGTCTTGAAGATCAAGAAGCTTTTCAAAGATATAAAGCTAAGAATGTATAATTTTTATTAATTTAAATAAGTTCAATTTATTTCCATGTTGTCATGGTTAATTTCTTTTTTGTTACATGCATATTTAATTATGTAAATGTATTTTATTCATACATTATGCATTGTAACGTCACCGACTACGAAAGTATGGTCTGCAGCTGCGTCTTGTACGATCTTCTACATCAGAAATCAAAAGTCAATGTGTGACATATAGTTTTTCTCTTAAAACTACAAACGATTAGTTATTGTTCTATTTTTTATTTTATAATACAAATAATGTTATAAGTTTGAGTTGATAGTGGGTAAGCCTTGTCCCCGATAAAGCTAAACATTGAAAGGGAGACGGGTTATCCCATTCGAGGAGGCATGGTATTAAGTAGACTATGTCTCGCCACCCAACCTGGAGGTTGTCCCACCAACTCATACGAATAGTACATTTTGTTTATTAATGAATCAAGTTGTGAACATATATTTAATCATATGTTATGTTTTTACATAAAAAGGGGAAAACTATTTTATATTAAATTTATTTTCAAAATATTATTCAACCATAGTTGAACTTGTTGCTTTATTATATTACCGACAAGAATTATTTGTCATGACAATTATATATTATAATTTGTGAATAAAACATATATGCAAGATTATGTTGTGTTATACAAAATTTTAATCATTTGCCAATATATCTTTAGAGATTTGAAAAGTGAATATTTCATTTTATATATCTTTTCACCCTATAGAGTTATAAATATATAAATTCCAAAAAAGGTAATGCTCCAAAAGCTCAAAATGAGCGGTTGAGTCTCAAGCTACAAAATTTAATCAGTCAAATATTAATTATAATTCCGCAATTTTAATTACCTCTATGTTGAGGCTATGTGGAAATATGACTGATGAGACAATAAAAATAAGGTCACGTGGCCCACCTCGATTTATTGCTGCAACAAATATCGAGTGCGCACGTCAATCCAATAAATATTAAGGATTGATTTATTGTCTCATGGTAGCTGAGTAAAATAATGAGATATTATAAATATAATATCGCTCTCGTCCAATTAGTTCAACTTCAAATTAAGAAGCATGTGTTGCATATAATGATCATGATCGCAATAATAAATTTATGGACATGGAAAAAGTGAAAATATCAGGTAAAGGTCGTATTGACAATTCCACCAAAAATTGGAATAAAAGTGGTGCCCCACTACAAATGGCAAATAATTATTGACAATGAGCGCTCATAATTGTGATATTTTTTGGTCATATATGAAAGGCTATTTTGCCTAAATATTGTCATATATATACCCGAATATTTTTGTGACATTTACCATGCTTCAAAATCAAAGACAAAATATTATGAATTTTATCATTGAAAATGGCTCGATAAAACATGCACATCGAGATGTGTCTAAATCGTGACCTAAATATAGGCGATGAGTTTATGTCTTGTGTATCGTGCTACATGCATGTACATTATAATATAAAAGTGAATATTTCTCGAATTCGAACTTAGCGGAGGCTAATGTTCAGGCAATATCTGATACAACAATTTTATTGTTAATGTCTTGTTCAGAAGAAGTCTACTCAGAATAATAGAAAATCTATCTATATGATTTAATCTGAGTATAATATTCCCGGCTTTAACTTCTGGAATATATAAGAAACATTAAAACAAATGTCGTCATAAATCAAATGACATTCATAATGTAGAAAGATCTATTTTATTATCCATAATCATCAATAATGCGAAAATATCGTAAATTCGCACGGACATCCTTTATCGAACTGGATTTTTTTTATCAGCTGGAGATTATCTCAAGGCAAATCAATATGAGACTTATATTGATTTAACTCTCCATCAATCATATTATAAGATGTCTTGGATCCCTAATAGGAAATTTATTTATAGCAAGTTTTGCTAATTGTCACTTTGATGAAGCAATTTTTCCACCATTAGGGGGAGATATAAGTCAATTCAAAAGGAATGACGTGAAATTGCTTGAAACACATCAAATTGCATTAAATTTGTTGTATTATGATCCATATATAAATTAATATGAACTCGAAGTTCAAAGGATCATTCAGTAGCAACAAGTTATGAATCAATTACTTGATGCAAGTACTATATACAAAAGAGTAACAATCATATGCTTCAGCATTAAATGTTCATATAGAAAACGATGTCCATGTGCAACAAAATGCACAAGATGTCTCACCCATGTGAACATGAGGGGGAGAATCAAAATGAGTTATTGGTTAGTGTATTGCACTCTTTTTCCCTTTGCTATGGTTTTATCCTACCGAGTTTTCTTTACAAGGTTTTTAATGAGGCAATTCTAACAATATTAAAACTCTTTATCAAGGTTGATTAGTGTATTGCACTCTTTTCCTTTCGCTATTGGTTTGATCCCATTGGATTTGCCTAGCAAGGTTTTTTTAAGAGGCAATCCTAACATTATTATGCTCCGTATAAAAAATTTATGAGAGCAATGTACTCTTTTTCCTATACTAGATTTTTTTCCTACATGGTTTTTCTAGTAAATGTTTTAATGAGGCATATATATTCTATCAAAGTGTATCAATGTGTTGCACTCTTTTCCTTAGCTTTGGTTTTATCCCATTGGGTTTTTCCTAGCAAGGTTTTTAATGAGGCAATCAATAATATTATACTACAAATCAAGATTGACGAGAACATTGTACTCTTTTTCCCATACTAGATTTTTTCCCACAGGGTTTTTCTAGTACAGGTTTTAACGAGACATATTCTTTCAACGAGTGTCATCCAAGGAGAAGTGTTGTAAATTGGATGACCCTTTAACCAAGCTTATGAATGATCACATTGTCAAGCATGACTCTCACATTGAATTGTAACATCAAGCATGACTTCTACATTGAATGTAACTTGTACACTCTACATAACTTGTATTCAACTCCAATGTATAATCACTTATCCATGTATTGTCATGTAACTTGTAATCTTGTATGACATGAGACTTTGGTGTAACTTGAACACTTTGTGCAAATACTTGTTCTCATCATGACTAAGGGCCTATATAAGGGGGTTCCTTCACTTGTAAAGAACACACCAAGTTGAATGAAAACATCTCATTCCAACTATCTCATTTCTTCTCTTCTCCTTTGTAGTAGTAGTTTATAGTAGTGAAAGTTCTTAGTCTTCTATTTCCTTATCTAGTTCTAGCAAGTCCAACTTAAGTTCTAATTGGCTTACAACTTACTTTACAACAATAATCACTTTATATATATATATATATATATATATATATATATATATATATATATATATATATATATATATATATATCTTTTGGGTTCCGGGGTGAGCTTAGGTCGTGAAATACTCTCGAATTGGTTATGAGAGTCTCCTCAATTAGTTTAAAGTAAATTATGAGATTTATGATTCAATTTTGGCTTATTTTGGAATTGTAAATTGTAACTAAGGTATCTAAGACTCTAAGTTAGTATTTAAGGTTTGAATTTGATATATATTGTGAACTGTAGGGAGTTGTGAGTTCTATTATGCCTCTCCTCAATTCTGATGTCTATTAGGTGAAAGTTTTCCAGCGGGCCATTTTTAAGGGAGGTGCTGCTGAAATTTTTATAAAAATAAGGAGGATAATCCGTATGATTTTTTCAATTTGCTCCATTTAAGTAAAATAAGTGTTGAGTTTCATTAAGGATATAAATTCAGTTTTGGAGCTTTATTGAGGATTAAAATAGAAAGTTTTTTAGGCATATAATTATTGTATGATTTAGGTGCCTAATTAGAGTTATTAGGCTAAGTCGGGACATAGTGAGTCGGGTCCTGACAACAAAGGATGAGAATGTTCCTTTGGCTAGTGAGCCACGATGCAGGTATAGAGGAGTTTGCTGAGGGGTGCAAATGGACGATCATTCTTTTCACTGAACCTTCGACAGTGGCTAATTAGTAACTTGGGAGACATTGACTTATACTGGTGGGTGCTCTTTGGAGTGGCGTGTTGGTTCCTATTGTGGAGAAATGATGCTACATTCAACAATCAGAGGCGACTACCCGACCCGGGCAGATTCATAAGGTGTAAAACAGAGGAGATAATCCACAGTAATGAACTTTTACAGAGGTCAAATCTAGGGAAGGAGATGCGACGGCTGAGGTCAGGAGGCCTTCTACGCGATGACCAGGGACGATTTGTTTGGGGATTTATGCAAATTTAGGCAAGTGCCCTCCTCTGACAGCGGAATTGTGGGGGTTAAAACAGGGACTGGAATGGGCAGAACAAAAAGGGCATACCAAGTTGATCATAGAGGTGGACTCAAGGGAGGTAGTTGATTTAGTGAGTAAGCAGGTTTCCCAAGCACAATGTGATCAGTTGCTATGGGAGATCAAGCAGCTCCTAAATAAAACGAGGAGAATCCATACTACGATAGACATTTAGGCTAAATAATGCCTGTGCAGATAGGCTAGCCAAAGAAGCAATAGGAATGGGGACAAGAAGTTATTTGTTTTGATTCACCTCCATATTGTATTTGTTTGTTGCTTGAGAAGGATACTATAATCTTAGCAACCTAAGTTAATAAATTCTAGCCGGAAAGGGCCTGTTTCCAACCAAAAAAAAAAAAAAACTGTCTTATTATTTTGGGCTTTTTCCCATTTGGGTGCCCAAGATTCTAGCCCAAAAACTATTTACTTTCCTCTATCACTCACTAAAATGACGAAATCACCCTTCTCTCCTTACCACAACAAAACCAGCAAAATATCAGTGGGCATTATGGTAGTTATGACCACAAGAAGGAACGAACCAAAGAGGAGAAGTTTATTTGGATTGGCAATAAACGAGTGAGAATTGGTGTGGAAGCAGAGGTGATAAAAAGTGGTTCTCGTTTTGAATCGCGCACTATGAATCTTCAAGCATCTTCCGTTCACGCAATCGGAGGAGCTCCCATGGTGGCTCCGCGAACGCGCTTTCAACGCCATTTGGTTCGAGCTAAAGGTCAGTATAATTGCCTTGATTCATCAACCAATTGCCGAGGGTTTCGATCCATCTTCATTTACTGTGATACGCAGTTGTTCGGTTTCGATTCTTGGGGGTGTTTAGATGCCCTAATTGTGCGCCTTGTATGGATTTCGGTCCAAGGTCGACTATTTGAGATGTGTAGAGTCTTGTAGACCGAAATAATAGTTCCACATCGGTTAAGTAATACTTCATAATGAAATATATATAAATGAGGATCTCTCTTCAATGAGTACTGAGGCCTTTTGAGTTAAAACTCCACACTTATGAGCTGAGAGTGGTTAAGTTGGAGATAGTATTGGTACTGGTAGAGATCTATGAGTGCGGGCAGGCCCAACTTAAAAAAGATTGACATTGAGTTCTAACAACATAGATGTGTGATAAAGAGTTTACTTTTTGTTCAAAACAAAAAGATCATAAGAAACCAAAACCATTGGAGCTACCACTTGGTTGGTGAATACATAAATTACTTTAGTTAGTTTGTTTTTTTTTTTTAAAAAAAAAGGAGAATATCATTTCGAGGTTTGTAAAAGAGCTATATGGTTCACATATACCACTTGGTTGGTGAATACAGAAATTACTTTAGTTAGTTTGTTTATTAAAAAAAAAAAAAGTAGATTTCATTTCGAGGTTTGTAAAAGAGCTATATGGTTCACATATAAATTGACAATTTACAAAGATCCTTGAAATTTGGATATAAATTGACTGTAGTTGTAGAATAACAAACTTATATATTTGAACAAGCTCCTCAAACTGTTAGAACTTGTAAATTAACCTTGTTTCTTGTTTTATGTACTTCCAAGGCTATTTAGATTGGTGGTTAGGCAATGCTTAGGTGATGCCTCGACAGCAGTTAAATTATATATGTTAGTTATCTTATGCTGAGTTATCTTATTTCACATAATATTCTTGTTTCTATTCATTGTTCATGTATGGTTGCAATGCCTTCTTGATGGTTATTATCTTGACCATAAAACATTTTAGGCTAGTGTATTTTTACTCTGATCATATATCTTTTATAAGAACTTTCATCCTCTGTAACAACAACAACAACAAAACCTCAATCGAAAATTAGTCGGAGTCGGCTACATGGATCAAACTCTTTTACTCCAATCAATTTAATGCACTTGATGCCAGAGTGCTTTCAAATCCTTTGAATCCTTCCTAGTCAACGCGTCCAACTTATTTGAGGTCTACCTCTTTATCGTCGAGTTTCTATTGAGTCGGGTTTTTTGACTAGGGCATTTACAAGCCATCTTTGGTTGTTTCCGTTTCCAAACCACCGCAACCGCCCTTATTCCTCTGTAAATAAAAACGAACATACAATTTGACATTTTCAAAATCAGCTTGTCGTTTTGATTTTTTGGGCGCTGTTTGGTTATGAGAGATGTGTGTGATTAGGAATTAAGGAGATGAGGTGGCGCTGACGTGGTCAAAAATGTGTTAGTTAGGGAAAATGTTTTGTAGATGTGCTGGGTTGATAAAAAAATTTCCTAGGTGTACTAATCAAGCAAAAAACCCGCAAATGCACGATCATTCTTTTCACTGAACCTTCGACAGTGGCTAATTAGTAACTTGGGAGACATTGACTTATACTGGTGGGTGCTCTTTGGAGTGGCGTGTTGGTTCCTATTGTTCTGGAGAAATGATGCTACATTCAACAATCAGAGGCGACTACCCGACCCGGGCAGATTCATAAGGTGTAAAACAGAGGAGATAATCCACAGTAATGAACTTTTACAGAGGTCAAATCTAGGGAGGGAGATGCGACGGCTGAGGTCAGGAGGCCTTCTACGCGATGACCAGGGACGATTTGTTTGGGGATTTATGCAAATTTAGGCAAGTGCCTTCCTCTGACAGCGGAATTGTGGGGGTTAAAACAGGGACTGGAATGGGCAGAACAAAAAGGGCATACCAAGTTGATCATAGAGGTGAACTCAAGGGAGGTAGTTGATTTAGTGAGTAAGCAGGTTTCCCAAGCACAATGTGACCAGTTGCTATGGGAGATCAAGCAGCTCCTAAATAAAACGAGGAGAATCCATACTACAATAGACATTTAGGCTAAATAATGCCTGTGCAGATAGGCTAGCCAAAGAAGCAATAGGAAGGGGACAAGAAGTTATTTGTTTTGATTCACCTTCATATTGTATTTGTTTGTTGCTTGAGAAGGAGACTATAATCTTAGCAACCTAAGTTAATAAATTCTAGCTGGAAAGGGCCTGTTTCCTACCAAAAAAAAAAAAAAAAAAAAAAAAAAAAAAAAAAAAAAAAAAACTGTCTTATTATTTTGGGCTTTTTCCCATTTGGGTGCCCAAAACTATTTACTTTCCTCTATCACTCACTAAAATGACGAAATCACCCTTCTCTCCTTACCACAACAAAACCAAGCAAAATATCAGTGGGCATTATGGTAGTTATGACCACAAGAAGGAACGAACCAAAGAGGAGAAGTTTATTTGGATTGGCAATAAACGAGTGAGAATTGGTGTGGAAGCAGAGGTGATAAAAAGTGGTTCTCGTTTTGAATCGCGCACTATGAATCTTCAAGCATCTTCCGTTCACGCAATCGGAGGAGCTCCCATGGTGGCTCCGCGAACGCGCTTTCAACGCCATTTGGTTCGAGCTAAAGGTCGGTATAATTGCCTTGATTCATCAACCAATTGCCGAGGGTTTCGATCCATCTTCATTTACTGTGATACGCAGTTGTTCGGTTTCGATTCTTGGGGGTGTTTAGATGCCCTAATTGTGCGCCTTGTATGGATTTCGGTCCAAGGTCGACTATTTGAGATGTGTAGAGTCTTGTAGACCGAAATAATAGTTCCACATCGGTTAAGTAATACTTCATAATGAAATATATATAAATGAGGATCTCTCTTCAATGAGTACTGAGGCCTTTTGAGTTAAAACTCCACACTTATGAGCTGAGAGTGGTTAAGTTGGGGATAGTATTGGTACTGGTAGAGATCTATGAGTGCGGGCAGGCCCAACTTAAAAAAGATTGACATTGAGTTCTAACAACATAGATGTGTGATAAAGAGTTTACTTTTTGTTCAAAACAAAAAGATCATAAGAAACCAAAACCATTGGAGCTACCACTTGGTTGGTGAATACATAAATTACTTTAGTTAGTTTGTTTTTTTTTTTTTTTTAAAAAAAAAGGAGAATATCATTTCGAGGTTTGTAAAAGAGCTATATGGTTCACATATACCACTTGGTTGGTGAATACAGAAATTACTTTAGTTAGTTTGTTTATTAAAAAAAAAAAAAAAAAGTAGATTTCATTTCGAGGTTTGTAAAAGAGCTATATGGTTCACATATAAATTGACAATTTACAAAGATCCTTGAAATTTGGATATAAATTGACTGTAGTTGTAGAATAACAAACTTATATATTTGAACAAGCTCCTCAAACTGTTAGAACTTGTAAATTAACCTTGTTTCTTGTTTTATGTACTTCCAAGGCTATTTAGATTGGTGGTTAGGCAATGCTTAGGTGATGCCTCGACAAAGCAGTTAAATTATATATGTTAGTTATCTTATGCTGAGTTATCTTATTTCACATAATATTCTTGTTTCTATTCATTGTTCATGTATGGTTGCAATGCCTTCTTGATGGTTATTATCTTGACCATAAAACATTTTAGGCTAGTGTATTTTTACTCTGATCATATATCTTTTATAAGAACTTTCATCCTCTGTAACAACAACAACAACAAAACCTCAATCGAAAATTAGTCGGAGTCGGCTACATGGATCAAACTCTTTTACTCCAATCAATTTAATGCACTTGATGCCAGAGTGCTTTCAAATCCTTTGAATCCTTCCTAGTCAACGCGTCCAACTTATTTGAGGTCTACCTCTTTATCGTCGAGTTTCTATTGAGTCGGGTTTTTTGACTAGGGCATTTACAAGCCATCTTTGGTTGTTTCCGTTTCCAAACCACCGCAACCGCCCTTATTCCTCTGTAAATAAAAACGAACATACAATTTGACATTTTCAAAATCAGCTTGTCGTTTTGATTTTTTGGGCGCTGTTTGGTTATGAGAGATGTGTGTGATTAGGAATTAAGGAGATGACAATGTGTGAGGAGTTTTTTTTACTATGAAAGTTGAGTTCTCGATTTTAAATATTTGGAGAGAGTCGGCTTTTATTAGAAAGGTGGAGTCTATGTCTAGTTATATTTTGTGGGTTTCTGTTTTGGCTTTCCGTTTTGTGGATTTATAGTTGTGGCTATATTGTAAAGGCTTAGTTTATATGATAGATTTTCCAGAAAGGAGTTCTTTTCGTTAATTTTCAAAGTGATAAAAATTAAAATTAATGGTACGTATCATGAGTTAGTGTCTTCAGAGCAAGGTATATTTTCTTTGTTTTTTCACGGTACCAAGGTCAACTAATGTTCGTTCTGAATAATTGCATTCTCTGATTTGTGAAGCTGTAATTCAATTTTGGGTTTATGTTTGTGGCTATTTGGAACTGAAGCTTTTTTTTTTTGTTATTTATAGCTATGGTAACATTCTGTTAGTTTTGCAGCTGAGCCTTCAGAAAAATCAGTTGAGATAATGAGGAAATTCTCAGAGCAGTACGCTCGCCGTTCCGGGACTTATTTCTGTGTTGATAAAGGAGTCACTTCTGTAGTTATAAAGGTAGATATAATGCTGAACCCTGACTAGTTTGTCATTCTTTTTATTTGGCTGCATGTCTTTTTGGGATGAGTTTTGCTGCATACATTCTCTATTGTTCTCTTTTGTTTATGTGCAAAAAGCTTCTTGGTTCATAAATGAGAGAGAGAATAAATCTACTCTCTTCTTTTTTTTTTGGGTCTCTAATATACCTCTTTATTTTTTATCTTCGCCAAGATTATACCTTTTATTCAGCGGCGTTTCTTTTTGTTGTAAATTGTCAACACATTAAAGTTAACATAAATATAAGAGACTGTATTACAATTTGTGTGTGCCGGTCTCGCGTCATGTGCTTTGATTCATTGACCTTCTCTATTTTAAGTTTCTTTTCATGGTCAATTTTAACTCCATCAGCATAGCAATGAATATGACCTCTTTCCACTAATAAAAATGGATATATGATGTTAGATCTTTCCTAAAAGGCCAGTAAATGTTTCCATACTGCTCATTAATTCGGTTTCCCCTACCTTTTAAGTCATATCAGATCCTTTTTATTGATGAATATTTGAGGCGAATATCATCTCATTCAAACGTCATCTTACTGGCTCACATATGGATTGAGTTTTTGTTTTCTTTTAATGATTAAATCATTAAATTATGTTTTTTTCAATCCTTTTAAAGTTGAAACATTTCAAATAAAAAAAGCTATGATGACCCAAAATCTCCTGCAACCTGGCACTATGCTATATGGGTTGTCAGATGCACCTTAATACACATGTTTTGTGTGTATTGAGGTACATTGTACGGCCCACGAGGGCGTAATGCCTAATTGCCTCGCACATTTTGGGCCACTGTAGTATGGCTCATTTCAAAATCAGCTGATAAAAGCCCTTGTAGGACGTAACATTTACCTGACTTTATTATTGTTTGTGATCCATTTTCCAATTGATGTGAGAATCTTTTTTGAAGTGAGAAAATTTGTACATTGTACTAAATCCTGGATGCAAACCCCTATAGCCATGCGTATGCTTGTTTACTTAATTACCCAGAGGCTCGCAAAATGGATGGGAAAATCAAAATTTGACATTTGCTGTACTGGTAGTTATTGAATTAAGTAAACAGGAGAGACTTGAATTTCGTCAAATTTTCAAGCCATTATAACTTAAGATTTAAGAAATCTTCTTCTTAAATCAATGGGCTTTTTTTGTTGGAGCAGCTCGATATTAATTGTTGGTTTGATTCTTAGTATTTATAGATTTTATATTAATTATGATCTGACATGATATTAAAGTCTCAATGTTTTAGGGACTTTGGGTTCAAGTGTCATTGTTCGCATTTTTTCTCCCTTCTTTCTCTTTTTGACTATTGACATGCAAGATCGGATCGTAGGATTTGAGTACGAGGGAAGGTGTTGGAATAGCTTGATATTCATTGTGATCCCTATAGTTAACAGTTTCCCGTTATAGGTTTCAGGTCTACCAACGGTCTAAGATTCATTAGGTTGTTTCGCTGTGCATAGTGGAGTCTTGGTCTTACGAAAATCTATATATTACAGGGATTGGCAGACCATAAAGACTCTCTGGGTGCACCACTTTGCCCTTGCAGGTAAATTCAGTATAGAGTAACTTCTATGTTTTAAAATCATATCAAAGATTCCCTGAGTTAGTGTCTCAGTTGCGTTATTCCCCAAAAGAAAAAATGAAACACATACCCTTATCTTTTCAGGAACTGCCTTGCTTCCCCTAGTTCATATCAATATTCTTGGTTTGCTTGTTGCCTTGGATCCGTTGGTTTAATTTGCATTCAACTTATCATTTTCTGAACATTGAGCTTTTGTTTCAGGCACTATGATGACAAAGCCGCCGAGGCATCACAGGGATTTTGGAACTGTCCATGTGTTCCCATGAGAGAGAGGTGGAAATACATTCTGAAATCCTAAGTAATCGATGTCTGTGTTTGGTGTTCTCATTTTATTTTATTTTTCTAATGAAGGAGATATCATGATCATTTTAAGCGCAATAAAAGATGTAGCATCTGGAATACTATCTATCGTTAATAAAGCTTAAAGAAAACCCAGCTTAAGAGTGCTATTGAGTCTAGGTTTTGCATTGTCAAAAGTCCTAACACGCCTCTCTGAATGTTGGATTTATGCATATTGTCTATTCATGGTTTGGATGTTTTACTATGCGAGGAATTTTACTTCAAATTTAGTTGGATGTGAAGATTTAGAAATTTCTTTTGAAAGCAGGTCTTGGAGTTGCTGCCGTCTTGAAACTGTAGATTATTTTTGGACATGTAATACGAATAATCTTGTGCTAGTCCTTTCCAAAATTGCAAAGTCTAACAAGCGATTTGGTTGCCCTGCCTTTACTTGACAGGAAGGAGTGCCACTGTATGCTTTTTCTCACACCTGATAATGATTTTGCTGGCGACGAACAGGTAACACTCTTTCTCATTCCTCATAAGCACTATTCTTTCAACTAATTCAGGTACTGTGAAATTGTGCTAGAGAGCACCTTTATTCAATAAATCTACTTTTTCTTTTCAATTCAAAATAAATCAAGTTCATCAACCTCTAATCTTTCTAACAACAATGAAACAAAAAGTTTTTTTTTTTTAAAAAAAAAAAAGCTTGTTATCTTCTTTCAGTTAATTATTTTTTTTTTTTCGGTGGTGCAGACAATTTCCTTGGAAGAAATTAAGGAATCAACTGGAAAAATGTGACCACCCATAGAGCCTATTGTTCTCAGTTCATTTGAAAATTACTTGGTTGTATGTAATATTTGTATCCAAATGCAGGTCTGCTAGATTTTTCCTCTTTGCTTCATTTTATCTTCTCTTATTCATCCATTCTTCTCCAATTTCTTCTCATTTTTTAGTCCAGTGGTGAGGTTATGTTCTAAGCATGAACGGACTTGCACCTAACTTCACTTTCGTTCAGTGTCTGGAAACATTCTGCATCCAATGGTAAGTATGGGATGCTTGGGAGCCCTTTCAATGCATGTTTCAATCTTGCACTTTTTTTTATAAGAAAGAAACCAACTTTGTCTCTGTCTTCTTATGCAAGTAATTACACACCAAACCAATGAGCTACTCCTTTGGTTGTTTGAATCTTGCACTTGCGGTTGCATGAACTGGTGGTAGATGGTTGGGAGCACACGTTGCCTTGGCGTAGTTGTTGGCACCTACTAGTTCACACTTTTATAGGGTGGTTTTTTATGAAAATACAAAAAAATTGGGGTGTTATGTACTTATTATAAGGAAAATATCAGGATGACCCATTTTGAGACACCTCGGATGGACACTCAGTTTTGCGTATCAATATATTGATGCACAAATTTCGATGCGTGAATGAATGGACACCTTCACCAGGTGTCTCAAAAGGGGTAACCATAGCATCTTCCTTGAGGACCATTTCTAATCAAGCAAATCTGCCAAGTGCATGTTGAATACTGAATTGGAGTAACATACAAATGCATATTCGATAGATCTTAATGTATAATTATCACTGAACTTTAACTACTTTATTGGAAAGACTTGAAAGAAAACACGCGCAGTAGAAAACCATTTGCTTCTCTCTTCATTTGTATAAATCTCTTTGAAAGAAAGAGAAGGGTCCCCTCAATAGCACATCATCCTAATATTGTTAAGAGCGAGTTAACAATCGATTGGTCCGAGTGGTAATGGATTCAGTTCTTTTAAGTGAGGTCTCAAGTTTGAGTCACATAGATGGAAAAAAACTAAAGTTTGATAGTGCTCGAGCAAAGAAATACCGTATACGTGAGAAATTCAAAAATAAAAAAAGTTGGTATCATTTATTATCTCGTAGAAATACCGTATACGGGAGAAATCCAAAAATAAAAAAAGTTGGTATCATTTATTATCTGAACAGCTTCAGATAAAAAATACACTATGACAAGAAAAAAAGTTAGATTAGTTTAATAAGCATCTTAGACAATCCAGACACGAACCTACAATTTCAAAGTTGTGTATTGCACAACAACAAAACCTTAATCTCAAATTTGTTGGGGTTAGATACCAAAGTCTATTGTACTTATGTACATCCCTTCAATGCACGCACACAACTCGACACAAAACCAAGCGCGTGCCCAACTTGGGTGCCCTATTGGAATGACACACACTGGCCGACTAGAATGTTCCATATATATGAAAAATTACAGCCGTACAATTAATTTTTATTTAAATTAATAAAATAAGTTAGTTTTTCTTTTTATTCCTTAAGTATGGTATTCCTCCTTTTAAAAATGCGATATTCATGTGAAAAAATTGCGCCCACTACCAATAACACGAATGGCGCATTCTCCGAATGCGCCATTCGTGTTATGGAGAAGTCCACGTGGACTGTCAAGCAAACATGAATAGTGCATTCTCCGAATGCGTCATTCATGTAAATCATATGGATCAGTCCACGTGGATTGAAATTGGGTTTACATGAAAATGCGCTGTTCATGTAAATCATATGGATCTGTCCACGTGGACGCCCCAATAGACATTTAAATATTTTATAAAATATATAATATAATATATTATATTTTTATATATAATATTATATATAATATGTATATTTTATTTATATATTTATACATAATATAGAAAAATATAATTAGAATGTCACCCCAAGTGACACCCCTATGCAACGGCGTGCGTGACCCACGTAAAAATGAATGTGCGCAAAATAGGTTTTGGTGCATAACATGCGTGGCTCGTATCTCGAAGCGCGCACGACATTTGCGTGGGTTGTCCACCTCGAGATACGTGTGACGTTTGCATGAGTTGTTCACCTCGAGATATGGGCGTGTTGTTTACATGGATTGTCTACCTCGAGATACATGCGTGATGTTTGCGTGGTTTGCATGTATTGCACAAGGTTGGATGAGTTGCTCACCTTGAGATACGTGCGTGATGTTTGCATGAATTGCAAGAGGTTGCATGGGTCGTCCACCTCGACATGCGTGCATGACATTTGCATGAATTGTTACCTCGAGATACGTGCGCGACGTTTGCATGAGTTGTCTACGTCGAGATGCATGTGTATCGTTTGCATTGGTTGCTCACCTCGAGATACATGCGTAATGTTTGCATGGGGTGTCCTCATCGAGATACGTGCATGGGTTGTCCACCTCGATACATGCATGAGTAACGTGTGGTTGGATGGGTTGAACAAATAACTCCTTTTGAGAATGAGTTATTCATAAACTTAGTATTTTGTATGAATTATTCATTCTCAAAAGGAGTTATTCATAGTTCATACAAAGTTCCACCTCATCAAACCACCCCACGGACTCATGAACAACACACCGTGGTGTGTGCACTTCATCATCAATAGCTCATTTTGAAAATGAATTATATATTAATTTTGTAATTTTAAAGAAACCTTCCTATTTGATGAAAAAGACCATATATATATATCCTTCTCCACTTGCAAATTCTCAATTAAATGCGAACCGTCGATCTAATGATCAAGTGGGCCGTTGGCCCGAACAACCACGTGTCGATCACACAACACACATTCGCACAAACATTGATGCGCACGAAGAGTATTGAAGCTCCTCAGCCAAAACTAGCATTTCTGCTTCTCTGTCTGCCCGTTCGAGCACACGTACACGCATACAGTGTGGTTTCATTTCATATCATTCTAGGGTTTCATTTCAATCCACAATACGATTCTAGGGTTTCATTCGACTTGATTCGATTCGTTTGGTCTTGCTTTCTAGCTGCTTCTATTGATTCGCTAGGGTTTCAGAAGTAGCTCAGAAGTTCGCAGATGTCGAGGCCCCAGGTCACGATCACCTTGGGGCGTTCTGGTCATGTAATGGAAAATGAGGTTCTGATTAGGGTTTGAGATTTTAGGGTTTGCTGGTGTCTGTATCTGATGATGAGTTTGATTTCATTGCTGTGTTGTAGGTTGTGAAGAGACGAGGTTCGGGATCGGAGGGCTCGCACAGTGATCAGGGGCCGTCGTCGGGGAGTAAGCGCTCGATTAGGGATAGGTTGGGGAGTAATGGGGACTACTCGTCGTCGACCAAACGGTATGAGCTTTTCGATTACGTAGTTTCCGAGCTTGGCATGTTGCTTGTACATTGAGAGCTGATAGTAGATTCAAATTTATACATTCGTGATAGTATTGATATGATTTGGGTGCTAACTCATTCGTTGCGGTAAATTAACACGAAGGTCGATTATGTTCAAGCTGGGTGACATTTTGAGTTAATTTCTGTTCTGATTTTGAGTTCGAAGAAATGTTGGTTCTAGGGTGTTTTAATTATTTTTTTTTATTATTATTTTTTTTTTGATTGGCACGCTCTTGCTGGTGATATCGTAAATGTATAGTGTTGTTTCTCCATTTGCAGTAAGCACTTGTGCAAATAGAGCTTTATGATTCCATTAATTGGAGACTTCCCAAGGTTATCGGTGTCAATTATTAAGAAAAAAATGTTTTTTTGTCAGCCATAACCGTTGGAAAAACGCATTTATGGGAGCAGGGCAGTGTTTGAAATAGTAGAGAAATGTTATTTCATGGGTATTGAGGTATACAGTCATTTATCTTGACTTGGGTAGTTGTATTTGTTCTGTTAATCTTGCAGCCAAAGGAGAGAGGGCGACACAAGGAATTCAAGTCAAGATATGGATGGTAATGAGCAATAGCTTTCTATTCTATGTTCTACTACTAGAAGCAGTCCTTACTCATTGGGTCTTTTGTATGTCTCAACTGCTTTTCTTCACTTCTGAATTTATGTGTCATCAAACAAACAAAGGTGTACGGGTTAATAGAAATGATCTGCGTTACAAACTTATTCGCAAAAACATGTCTCGAAGATCTGGGAGCGATGGTGAACAACCAAGCAACAAGGACCTTCGTGAGAAGCTGTCAAGAAATGCAGAGTCTAAAATGAGAACTAGTACAAGGCAACATGTAGATGAACCACGATCCAATGGCACTATGAGGAGGATTCCACCCACAAGAAGTGCGGATGATTTACGTAGTATGGAGTCATTGAATAAGTCTTACTCGTCTTGGACATTGGATGGTTTGAGACGGAGATCCCCAGATAGAATTATTGGTATTTCTAGGGGTCTCTCTCCTCCAAGACCAAGGACTATGGGCTCCCCTCCAAGACCAAGGACTATAGGTGAACTGAGGCATATTTCGTCTAGTAGGCCTGTTGACACTGCACGACCTGCTCCTTTCCCTAGTAAAGGTGTTTTTGATGCTTCGAGGCCTTCATCTATCATGACAAAAGCTAGTATACCTGCTGATGTTTCCAAGCCTGTAGTACGATACCCAGCAGGGCCTGCACCACCAAGTGCTTCTGGACCCATTCAAAAGAGCCTATATACTGTAAGTTCTGCCTTTTTCTGCTGTTCATTTATGTAGGCAACATCATTACAACATAATCACTATTACAACAACTTTTTCAATATTATTTTACATCTTGCAAGCAATTGTTCAATTGGTTGTAAATTTTTTTCCCCACATTCTTGTATTGTTGGTTATTGTTAGCCAAGCCTTTGTGGTGCATTCTAGGTGGTGGAAAACAGCGAGACCAATTTTTTACATTTTACTTCATGGCTACATTAGACATGGAACGTCCCAAATCTACCAATTAGACTGAATCTCTAAACATTCTAGATTATTATTGTACTAGAAAAAAAAAAGGAAAGCTTCCTGACCCTGCGCTAGCATTGCTTGGGCGGTGTTGATAGCCAAGGATTCTATTTGGCATTGCTTGCCTACTTAAAACTATAAGCCATGCTTGATTTTATTGATGTGCTTCAAATTAGGTTTAGGCAGGCTCTTTTTTGTTTCTTGTTATGCCTGAATAGAATTATTCAATTGAGGATAGGTCTAACCGGTGATTAGCAAAGAGAAAATGTTTCATGGAACTAGCAAATCTTTTTGTGCTTCAATATAAAGT
This sequence comes from Stephania cephalantha, assembly GCA_039657325.1. Classification (NCBI taxonomy): domain Eukaryota; kingdom Viridiplantae; phylum Streptophyta; class Magnoliopsida; order Ranunculales; family Menispermaceae; genus Stephania; species Stephania cephalantha. The sequence goes on from CM077575.1 coordinate 12,842,030, forward strand.
TTAAATTTTGGAAGTACAATATGGTCACAAATTCCAATCTTATTTGCCGCTGTCTCTGCGTCAAATCAAGCTTATTTTTGGTATTTGTTAACAATAAAAAGGGTGGCGTTTGGCACCTCTACTTGCAACCTTTAAAAATATGTGGTTACTACATTTTCAGTTATTGAAAACCTAAATTGCCTCCGCACTTGATGCAAAAACTGGTATAACTTTGTGTTGCCCAAACCTCCCGAGGGAGGTTGATGCCTCCACTTCTCGGGAAATCGGCAAATATTGCCAACCAAACAAGGCAAGTGGAGATTTCCAGGGAAGTGCGCTTATCCCCAAACTAAACATGGCATATTAATTGTCAAATAATGGAAAATAATATTTACCTCTACACTTAATGCAGAAAAGAGGTTTGCCGCTTTGTGTTTTTTTGAACACTGTTGTTTTAGGTGTTGTGTTTTGGTCTAGATAATACTTAGAATTGCTACAAATTAAGATGATGAGAAAATTCTTTTATTTAGGTTTTCTATATTTCTGTTTTGCTTAATTCATAACGCTTTGTTTTTTTTTTTTTTTTACCCCTTTTGTTTTAGGTGAATATTTTGGTCTAGAAAACGCTTAGAAATTGCTACAACTTATGGCGATGGGAAAATTAATTTTATTTTAGGTTTTCTATATTTCTATTTTCTTGATTCATACTCCTATGAGAGCTTAATGAAGAGGTGTCTAATAGTAAATTTTAAAGGTTGAAATAACATACTGGGCAACCCATCAACCAATTCCTCATGATCTCAAACCTGGTGAAAAGGACAGTTCAGCCTCTAGAAGTATGTTACTCCTGCTGGAGTCCAAGCAGAATACACTACTAAAAGCTGCTGAGGTTGTTCATCCTTTTTATCTCCTTCTGCCTTTCCTTTCCTAATATGGTTTAGCTTACGCTAGCCACTGCTAAAGAATGTAGATGTTGTATAACCTTCTTGTTCTCTCTGCATCTCTCCTTTTCTAATAAGATTATGCCTCTTTAATTGTAAAATACATGTTTCACCTCTAAATTTATAAACTAAAGTTTCTAATTTAAGTTCACAAAGCTTGTATCTCTCGGTTCAAGTTTTTTCCTTGATTGCTTTGAAGTCATAACAGGAGAAAGTGAATTTGTTAGTCTTCTCTATGTTGTATAGTAAAATACGCAACACAGGTGGTTGGTAATACTTAATCCATTCTTTTGACTGGTTTCTAGCTTATGATAAAATAACATGTTTTAGTGTTCAGCAATTGCCATTAGGCATACGATCTCTTGCACTTTATTTTTGATTTTTATGAGAAGTTTTCGTATGTCAATACTTTCTTAATGACCGTTACCTTTATAGGTTCATTCTTTTATTTCCCTTTACTATTGGCTTGTGTACAGGGCGAGGACCCAGCAGGCCCACCACTTACTGTTGCCAGCTTATTGCATTCACTTGGCTTGGGGAAATATGCAATCCTCTTTCAGGCTGAGGAAGTAAGTTAGCAGTCCTTTGATAATAGAATTCTTTGACAGCTCTTAAATTTCTTTGGTAGAAATTAGAGTGGAATCCCTAGATACGTGAAAGTGCATTTGATTTTAGTTAGTCGCATGCTAGAATTTCGTCTTTTCCTACTACCTGATATAATCGTTATTTTGCTTGCCTGTGCAAGTTCCATGTTATCAAGATGTCCCATGGTATGGCTGTGTCTGTGTTGCCACAGCTAGCTTACCCTTTTAGGGGGTTATTGCGTTTGTGTCGAAGCTATTTTTTTTTATCTAGATTCAATATCTATACTTTTCTACATCCTTTCAGTTAAGTTTGGGTCTTACAGAGTCCCCATCTATTATGTAAGAGCGTTTGCAATTAATCCTGGTATTTAGACTCTTTTGCGCGTTTTCCTTTTCTGTGCGTGGATAATAAAAAATTTTAATTGCATTTAAATTGACTTGTCAAACTGTCCTGACATATCTTCATCATGCATTATCAATTGCATGTTTTATTAGTTAAGTCTGAACTCTGAACTGTGTTCTAAAGTGGTCTCTTCCCATGTTTGAATTGCTATTATTTTAAAGAGAAACTTTATTGTCATTTTAAAGCATTAAAGGAAGCAGTGGTATGCAGTATGCTGATACACCTGTTTGTATGATTTGCAGGTGGACATGACTGCACTAAGGCAAATGGGAGACCAGGACCTGAAGGAGTTAGGCATACCAATGGTATTTTCCCTTTCATAATATCTTGTGATTGCTTAGACTTCAAATTTAGTGTTTTTTATGTCTTCTGTATCCATGGTCATTAAATTACACTATTGGTTTCATACTAACTGTTGTGTATTATTTTACTTAGAGCTTAGAAGCCGACCCTAACTAATTTGAGATTGATGCATTATTTTACTTAGAGAAACTATTATCCATGTGGCACATGATGTTGCACACACGTCTCACTAGCTCACTTAATACCTTCATTTTCTTTAGCAATGATGAGTATGTCCTTTGGACCATTCTCACTGAAATAGCATTATTTGGAATCTGGCATTTTGGGAATTGGCAAAAAAGTTGAACAGAAAAAGAAAAAAAGTATTGTTAGCTTTGACCTGATGATAACATGTTATGAAATCTAAAACATTATGTTTATACTGAATGTCTACGTGATTACGTTTTTTCATCATGGAGATTGAGGAATGTCACTGAAATTCCGCTTTAAACTAGTTGCTGCGTGCACAGCTGGTTGAATGATTCTTTTTCTTCAATCTTCACCATCTTCTGAGCTTGCGGGAATGTTTTTATTTTCTATAAGCATTGCTGCTAATATTCTGATAAAAAAAATGCATTGCTGTTAATATGCTAGATCCCTAATTCTGAAAGTGTAGTCAACCATCTCATGAGGGAAATTCTGTTTTTGCAGGGACCAAGGAAGAAGATACTTCTATCTGTCATGAGTCGACTGAGACGCCAACCATGATTGTGATAAGTGTAACCATGAATAAAATGCATACGATAACCATTGGATCCAAGCGGTTCCTCATTTACAAGAATCTTGTATATTACACTAATATTCAGTGTTCTATTTTTAGGGGTTTTTTTTTTTAGTATCATTTGATATTTCATTCGACAATCTGCTTTAGTTAATTAGTTTTATAAGTTCTTGCATATCTCCTAATTCCCCATTTTCGTTTACTGCTAGTTCCCCAAGTTTTCTTGTTTGAAATGCATAGAATGAAAGAGATGGTGGGAACCATCTTTTGTTTCCCTTTGGTTTAGCTTCGACTTTAGTTTCCTAACTTGGGACGACTTGAATCATTGTTATGTGCTGTTTGAAATTAAGCATTTACCGGGGCTATCGCGATTCGCGATAAGAGTTCTTGCTGCCCAATTTGATGATCACTTCTTTGCTTTGTAGATGTGAACGATCTATCAGAAACAACATGATAACATGACTATAGATCATACTGTTCCCTGTTTTCTACTGGGAACGTGTAATCAGACCTGAAAAGGTGAATGAATTACCAGATAAAACAGTGGAAATGCCTATGAATTAGCACCCAAGAAAAGGAATTAATAATGCCTTGGCAATGTGTATTAAACCAAGCAACGACAATGGGGGTTGTCAGAAGCATCCTATAAATATTGAGGGCCGCTAAGGGCACCCCACCGTTTCATGAAGGCACCCAATTAATGTGGGCACTAACCAATTTACCTGGGGCACCCAAAAATTAGACCCGAAATACCCAAAATACCCCTCGTTCAAACCTCTCGCACCCCACCACCCCACCACCATCTTCACCGAACTCCTTGTGGAATAATCCATATTGTTTTCAACCGACCAGTGAGAGGAATCCTCGAAATCGTGTTTTCCGTCCGTCGCCGTGTGTTTCTCCTTCGTTGTAGGAGTTTTTTGCAGTTTGTAGGCTCGGGGTCTGAGCCGATTTCGTCTCCAAATTAGGGCTCGGTTGAAGATCGTCGAACACACAAATTTTGCGCGAAATCGATCGTTTGAAGGTACGTTTAAAGTATAATTTAGTTACATTTGGTAGAGTAGTTGTAATGTGTGTGGCGGTTTGTTCAATGGTTCAAAAATTGGGAAATCGCGCTTCTCGGCCACACAGGCCAGAGAATGTGTTTACTGTCTCGGCCAAGCATGGCCGAGACAGAAGGAAAATTTTTGGCAACTGCGTCTCGCCACGAAGGCGGAATAGTTCACAGTGTCTCGGTTACGAATGGCCGAGAATACTTCAGTTATCTCGGCCGAGACATGACGAGAGCTACAATTAGTGATAGGTAATGTGGTGTCGGTGGTGTACCACCGAGAATGTGCTCCTACTCTCGGTTGTACAATGTCGAGAGGGCTAGAGTCGCCTCGGTCGGCATAGGACGAGAGTAAGGCGAATTGAATTGGTCAATCCATGTCGGTGGTGTACAACCGAGAACTTTCAATTGGTCTCGGTTGTACACTGCCGAGATATTTGACTCCTTGTCGGTCCGGGGTGACCGAAAATATGGGTTGTTTCACGAACCTGCTTGACCGAGACATCAGAAATGGATGAATTTGAACATTTTTTTTTGTAAATGTTTTTTGGGTTCTGTTCCATGCGCTTATATGTTGTAATGTTTTCAGGTATGGCTCGTTCAAAGGCACCGGTGACTAGGGAGGAGGCTGGTGTTGAGGTGTCGAGGCCTAACCGGGGGCGAGGTGGCCGGAGACTCCCAGACAAAGATCGTACTTGGAAGAGAAAGAGAAGGAGAATGAGGATGTTAAGGGAAAGGCGAAGGTAGATGGAAATCATGCAAGGTTACAATTGCACGATGAGGGTTCGAACATCGTTGCTGGGTGACCTAAGGATCTTGTTGTTGCCCGAGGGGAAGAGGAGGGGCATGCATCGAGTCTAGTAGCGTGTGACTCATCGGCGGCGGGAATACGACGTAAACCGATCGTAACGTACACGGGAGTAGTAGTGGTGGAGCCGCCCATAATGAAGGAGAGGCGAAGTGCTGTTGAAGTGCGTGCTCCTTTCCCAAGGTGGTCCCATAGACGGGCGTTGTTGAAGAGCTTTAAGGATCATGTCGCATTAGCGATTTGGAGCAATGGGGTAATTAAAATTTCATTGAACGGAGTAATTTAAAACTCGGGTTTTCACAAACATGACCAGATGTATTTTTTGTTGCGGGGAGCGTCCCTGGTTCTCAAGTGTATCAATCACGGAGCTCGATACAAGAATGGGATTTACTGATCGTGTCACCTTGACACGGAGGGACTTCGAGAGGATTATTCGGCGTTACGGTTGAATACGCGATAGACTGTTCATACCGCAAGGCCAACAAGGAGGTTATCTCTCGCATTTGTGGAGCGGTGGCAAATGAGACGAACACATTTCACTTACCTTTTGGTGAAATGTCTATCTCCTTAGAGGATGTGAGCTTCCTCCCGAAGATTCTGTGACGGGCAAAGTTGTGGCGGGGAGAACTTTGCGAGGTACACGGAGGAATCTCGCTCGGACGCTATTAAGATGGTCTCGAACCTACTGGGGTTAGCGTCGATGAGGCCGAGGAGGAGGTGAATATCGCAAGGGGCTCACAAAGGCGCAAATGTTGGTTGAAGAGTCGATGGTGCCCCAAAGCTGGTTCGAGACCCACAAATTATCCTTCTGTGGAATGCACCGCCCGAGCGTACCTGTTGTACCTTTTGTCCTGCACTCTATTTGCCGATAAGAGTTGTCTCGGGTGTCGATCGCGCTGCTGAAGCTTCTTGAAGACTTGGACGACGTGGGAAAGTACGCATCGGGTGCGGCTGCGTTGGCCTACTTGTATCGACAGTTGGGCTGCCACAAGAGTGCAAGTGTCTCAGATTGCTGGCTACCTCACATTGCTTGAGGTTTGTTATAAAATAGACTTAATTTCCTTTTTGTATATTAATAACGCCAACTTGCATTTGTGGACTAACTAACATTGTATGTATTTGCAGGGATGGGTGTACGACCATTTCAAATTTGGTCTCACCACACCCAATGCGAAATACATGGACTACGTGCAACCTCGTGTCTGCAGATGAATTCAAAAGCACGAGACCGTGGCGAATGCTGACAAGCTCGGGTCCATGAGGAGAACCTTGGATAGGTTGCGCCTAAGTGAGGTGAGATGGTTATCCATATCCTGTGATGATTGATGTTTTTGTTTTTTTTTTTTTTTGCTAACAATGGTTGTTGCATTTTGATTAGGTCACTTGGGACCCATATGTGAATTTCAGGGAAAATGGAGTTGTGCACGCGATGGCCTTTTACAGTGGGACGATCAAGTACATGGATGTGGTGGAGCCCTACCACCCGGAGAGGATTCTGAGACAGTTTGGCCATGTGCAATCTATACCGATCCTCCGTACCGTCCATTGGAAGCACACCGAGGCCCATCTCGCGAACAAGTACTCGATCAAGTATGGGTTCCAAAGCAAGACAATTGGGAGCGATGGAGGAACCATTTGTTGGCTCTGAAGTTCGTGGCGACAAGCGTAATTCGAGTTTTTGGCTACACCGACTACTGCCTTGGTTCCTCAAAGTGTCTCATCCCGTGATCACCAATCCGAGCCTTCAGGACCACGACATGGTCGCCACAACCATCGCAGACAACGAGCTACTTGAGGTATCTCAATGGTTATATGTATTATGCATGTCTTATTCATCCCGATATGTTTTACATTAACACTAACCCGATTATTTCATCAGCGTAATAGGCGTGCGTTGGACACGACATTGTGATGGATGGACCTCCCGCCGGAGTTGTGCACGCTTGAGTCTGCGAGGACAATGGCGAGTGACATCGTCAATTTCCTTTCGGGGAGGAGTATAGGTCCCACCACCACGAGTACCACTCCGGCGACCGCAACCGGCACAACCGCCACATCCGGCCCTACCGAAGCTGGCCCGAGGCAGCATGGTAGCACTTCCACACACTCCACCCCAGCCACTGCTCCACCCGCCACCGCCGATGCTTGCCCTCCGAAGAGAATGCTTGGGAATGAGTATCAAAGGAAGAATCTGAAGAAACCAAAGCAATGACCAAGCGGGGATGGGGAACATAGACATTTGTTTTGTTGTTTGGCCGAGACTAGTTGATTAATGTTTGATGATCATGTTTTATGACAGTTTTATGAAAGCTTCGTACGATTCAGTAATTTAAAACTCATGGTTTATGATGGATGTGGTAGAGTACTTGTATGCTTGATGAGTGATATATGATAGTTTGGCGCAGTTTGGATCTTGTTTTACATTACTTGCTGTTTTACATTTCATATAGTTGTATCTTGGTCTATTTTGTTCTAGAATACATGGTTTTTCTGATTCGGAGGGGGTCTCGGTCATGCAGGTCCGACACTCATGTGGCATTGTCGGATCTTGAATAACCGACAAATATGCTGGATTCTCGGTGTTGCCTGGCCGAGAATCTCGGTGGATCCTGTATTTAAAAATGTGTCGGTCACTGATGGACGAAACCTTTGCAAGACTTTCGGTCACTCGTTACGACATTGTACTGAGGCGTTGCTCACCACTGCTCGACGAGCTATCTTGCAGCATTTGTTGAACATGGCGACCAAATGCTCTCGGTGAGATGGTAACGAGATGGGTGTACAACTCGCGGTTACTCATGGCCGAGAATCCATGAGTATGGTCGGGCATAGGTCGACGAGAGGATTGAAATTCGGCAGTGTGTGACCGAGCCGTCACTTTTGTTCTCGGTGGTGTATGGCCGAGACTATACCGTCGGTCTCGGTCTTTCAGGGCCGACACGTAACTTTCCACCGAAACTTAACTCATTACAGATCGTCCGTAACTTAACTATACAAGAATGAAAATCCAGCACGACAATTTGCACCGAAACTTAACTAATTATATATCTCCGTAACATCCAAACTCACTCTACAAGTTTCAAACTTAACTATACAAGAATGAAAATACAGCACGACAATTGTATATCCATAGAACATTCGAAGTAACTTTCAAAATTTCTAAATGTACAGCCATCAAGGTTTCTAGGTACAAGTTTTACACTACGGTGTACCTAAATCTACAACGGATATGGTGGCTTCAACAACAAGCTTGCAATGGGCGCGATGTCTCGAAATACGAATCCATCTCGCCAACCTTTGGCGCAATCCTCAACATACCGGTCCCACGATGGATATAAGGATGGCAACGGTGCATTCACACGCAACTTCACCTGTCAAAGTGAACAATATAACATAGAAGATATTGTCACAAACCCGCCTAGGGGGAAACATAACAATTCAAGAAAATTCATAGAACTTACCATAACCCAATGGATATTCCTGTCATTTATCATGGCAATGACAAGTTTGTTGTGCAACGACGATGGTGGAGCACTATGTAGAGGTAGAAATGTCGAGGCACTCCCATGCGAGAGGTTTACAAGAATGACATTGAATGCAGTGAATACTAACAATCTCATGTCTGGAAGTGTCAACCATTCTTTGAAAGATGCACCAACTTGATTCTCTGGGCAATGCACCGCAATCTTGACATTCTCGTAACTCGAGCCAAGCACTTCCCGCCAAAGGTTTTCATACCCGATAATCTCATCATACATCCTTCTACGAACAATCATCCACCCGTCTACATCGGCAAGTCCAAGCCCAGAGGCAACACACCGATATCCACAATTTCCATCGGCAACCACATCGATAATGCCCTCAACATGTGGCAACCAATCCGGTTCTATGCAATGACCATAAGCCATGTTAGATGCACTTTGCGTGCGTCGACTGGCGCGACGCATTTTAGGAACAACTTTGCTTTTCTTCTGCCTAGAAGTGGAGGCCTCATTTGTGGATATCATGTACTCAAATCCCCTCGGCAACCGTCTCGTGGAAAAATCGTCATCATCGTGTTTTCTCTTCGATACGGCCTTGCCTCCGATTGAAGACCCCGGTGTCCTTCCCTTTGTCTTAATTTTCGCCGGCGGCACAACACCCGGTGTAGACGAAGGTCGACTAATGTCCCTGAGCTGCTGAATAATCCTTAGTCGATCGTCCTCATCAGTGCAAGCATGAAACTTTTCCAACACCCGTTCAATCTCATCGTGCACGTTGTACCCACGGATCCACCGGATTCTCGTGTATCATACTCAACTTTCGCCAAGAACATGAATGTCCTCGAGAGGATGGGTGACCCAAAAATATATGATGGTTTAGCTCATGTGCACAAGGAAGGCCATGTGTGGTGCGTATCTCGCAACCACAACGAGTGGAGTCGTGACCAACATCCTCTCCACGTGTCAATTCATCTCTAATTAGCCTAAGCGCCCGTTGCGAGACATAACCACGCAATCGTCGATATAACTCATCAAGGTACTCATGTTGGACCACATTCAAACTTAGCTCAAACGATGCCTTGATGTTGTTGTGTTGGATTCTAAGGAGGCCATCAACCATATTCCACAAAGTCTTAAAATTGGCCTGATTGTTCCCAAGGTGTAGCTTCAGAATGGAATGCGCAGACTCCACCCTCTGCGTTGTTGTTTTCCCAAAGTGCATAATTCTATTTGGCCAAGCGGGGACAAATTTCTCCTTGTACTTCTTTACCCATGTGTTGTCCAAGTACTCAGTAAGACCCTTGACATTCCCAAACTCACAACGCAGGTCATTCATCCTAACCTCGAATAAGGCCTCCGAATTGGCATACATCACGCTCGTCCACCTATCCATGAAACGCGCAAAACCATCGTTCTCACCAAACATCTTCTTAGTCTTGGCCAATACTACTTTGTTGATGTGCCAAGAGCAAAGGAGGTGAGACGATGACGGAAAAACTTCTTCTATGACACTAATAAGGGCTAAGTCCCTATCGGTAACAAATACGTCAGGTTTAGGCCACCCATCCAATATGGATCTCAAGTTCTCAAGTGCCCAAACATAATTCGCATGACTCTCTGATGATATGAATGCAAACCCAACGGAGAACGTCAAGTGCGTAGAAGTGATGCCAACAATCTCCAACAAAGGCATTCGGTACCTATTTGTCTTGTACGTGCAATCCATCAAAATTACCGATGAGAAACACCGTAGCGAATTTATTGAGTCGGGATGTGACCAAAATAAGTCGGTGACAACATTCGTAACGGGAAACTTCCTATGCCAGGACATCCACTTATTCTTCTCCAAGATGTGCAACATTTGTTGCATTTGAGTCCTCCCACCCGCATCCTCATTTCAGACTTTTTGTCTTGCATTATATATTGTCCTCATTGTCGATACGTTTCTAACATCTCTTCGCTTCAACGTATTTAGGATGTCTCTTGGCTTCACATTCCCTTTTGTCATTTGCACCACAACTTCCTGCTCCCCTTTATCCAATCTTCCGGCAAATGAATGGTCGTCCAAGTTTTTTGCGGGGTCGTGATTGTGCCTCCCACATATAACAGTGACATACCACAAGGAGTCAGCATTTTCCTTTACGTTGATAAGGAAAGGGCATCCACATTTCTTCGTACCAGTTTGAGTCATCGCATTTTCCTCTTCTTCATCATTTCTTGATTTCAAAGAAATTTTGGCCGCTTTCCCTTCCCTACTCTCTCGAGACATTCCCCTATATGTCACGCGACCTCTCACACGCAAGTTTCACCCTTCCCCGAGCTTAATGCCCCCGCATCGAGTGCTTTGTCACTAGCACAAACAAACATGTTCTCACGGCCTATCATTTGAAGCCATGAAATAGCCGCTTCTCTAGAGGAGAATGGCCTACAAGGTGTAAACGTGTCCTTGTAGTCCGGAAATAGGGTAGAAACCGGCATTACCTCGCAATACAAACAAAGTGTAACATTATAATCAACCAAAATGTACAACACAATCACCAAAAAACCCTAAAAAATAGGTTCTCGGTTGTACAGGTCCGCTACTTTATTCAGCGTCTCGCTCACGTACGACCGAGGGTTACTCAGTACTCTCGGTCGTACCATACCGTGACCTACGTATACCTCTCGGTCCTCTATGACCGAGACATTAGTATACATCTTGGTCCTGCGAGGCCGAAACAATCGCGCACATCGACATAAACTTCGGATAACCTCATAAAAAACACGATAAATTTGAAAAATTACCTCAAGTTCAACCTCCTCTTGCACCGTAGCAGTACAATCCTCCATTATATACTGCAAACAAGTTTGGATTAGAGGAAATTACCAAACCCTACGTTGACAAACAAATCATCATTTTCACAGTTTTACTCAACTTAACAGTTCCAACAAACCATCATATGGTTGTCAAACATTGTTACCTCGCTGTCGGATGATGTCAATCCGCAAGAATCGATAAACGCTCGCCAAACGCAATGTTGCTTTATGGTTCAAGCTTGGTGGTGGGGTGCCCCTTTTTCTTTGTCAAAATGGTTTGTGAGGTTTGAATCAATATATATACAGGGTCAAAATGGTCTTTTCCATTTTTGCTGGAATTTTTACAAATAAGTTGGGTGCCTTAATGAAACGGTGGGGTGCCCTTAGCGGCCCTCTAAATATAGTAAGCGGTTAAAAGGATCCAAGTTTTTATTAAACGGACCTTATTACTGCACTGTACCCCAAATTTGAATTTCTTTTTACTAAACGAACTATACTTTTTCGACTTTATTCCCAAATTATCCTGCCTTCAACCAAACAAACCCCATTCACCTCTCCCGCCGTTCCATTCGAATCCCAAAACTTGAATCCACCAATACTCAACTTCTTCGCTAGTTGGTGAATCTGAGCACTGTATCGAGGTCGAGGGTGCACGAGGAAGACTAGTCGCGATCGAACCCCACCAGATACATGCTTGGCAGAGGTTGACGAGCAAAAGGAAGCTCTGTCGGAGTCGTCGCGTTTTCTTGGTCGATTGGGTAAGTTTTTACTATTAAAACGTTAGGGATTATGATTGTAATGAGATTCCACGTCTTTTGGCTTGTATTTTGGCCGATTTTGGCTGGTGCGATTTGGGTGTAGATTTTTTGGTTTTAAGTAGTGTGATTCGCGACCAACAGGATCACAGGGCCGAGAATTTTGAATCCGCCACGGCCTTGTCCAACCGAGTTGGATTTTAAACTTTCAAAATCGTATGACCGAATGTCTTCGCTTACTTTCGATACTCTTTGTCTAAAATCACTACATGGTTTCGGACATCCATAACCGTAACCGGTACGGAGGTTTCAATTTCATTTGATCGAAACCCATGCTAATGATATTGGCCCTGCAGCTCAGAACCTCATGAAATTTACATTTTTTTACAATTTTTAGGCCTGCTTAAAGTGCTTTTGTAATGGAACTATATTGAGCATCATTTATTTTGTTTTTAGGTATCGGAAGGATAAAAAGCCAAGCAAGGAGGTCTCCAACTATTAGGCGGAGTGGGAGGGGTGGCAAGGCTGGTGATGGAAGTACCGCAGCCTCCATTAGGTTGCCTTTCGTGAAAAGAAGCGCCCAACTTTATTGAACCGGAAGAAAAAAGTGGATCAGAATAATCATATCCCCAAACACAAACGAGTAAAGCAGGCTAATGAGAGTGAGGCACGCCTGATGGAGACTGATGTCGATGATGGGGGTGCAACTTTTTCGTCGTTGGGGATAGAGGTGTACTTACAGCTAGGGCTGGGATTATGGAAGATTCTGAGCTTAGTCGTACACCATCGGATGATGCTGCAGCTACTGAGGCTAATGCTGCAGATATTGAGGGTGCAGATGACTCATCCGGCTTATCCACATATGCAGAAGATGAAATGGTCACTTCATTTCTTGGTGGCCCGACCAATTTATCGTTCTTACCCTCATTTCAACACCATGTCTTACTAGACATTTGGAGGAACAAGGTACATATTTCTATGCCTTAGTTAATTTGTGAAATGTTTTTGTTCATTGTTATCTAACTTTTGCACAATTTTTTTTGTAGAGTCGAGGATCCAAAAAAGTGTATGAACCATGGTTCTCAAGTTTCAGTTTGGGAGACTATTCAAGGACATCCAGAGAAGGAAATGGTGAAGCAGTTGATTGAGGGCTGCGCTTGGAACCCTTAGGTTATATCTTATATGATGAAAGTAACCGAAAGTTAATCTCTAGCATTGTTGAGAGATGGCAGCCCGAGACTAACACGTTCCACATTTCATTTGGCGAGATGACTACTACATTAGATGACGTGCAAGTTCATCTTGGGATTCATGTCACGGGAAAGATAGTGTTGTCAAGTCGAAGGAGCGCATTGAGGTCATTTCGATGGTAAGTCGTTTGTTGGGGATTTCAATTAGTGAAGTTGATGAATAGATTAGGACTACGCCTGGCCTCACCGTAAGGTTGGCATGGTTGAAGGAACAATTTGCAGTCCCTGGTGGGAAAAAAAAGGGCTATGTATACCCTCCCGTTGAGTGCTTGGTCAGAGCCTACATCCTGTACCTACTTGGGGCCTTCCTTTTTGTGAATAAGTCTGGTACTAGAGTCCCCCTTACTCTCATTTAGCTTTTAGAAGACGTGGACATGATTGGTGAGTACGCATGGAGTAATGCGACACTTGCTTACATGTATCGTCAGCTTGACACCTGCAAGTCGCGCCGGGGTCACTCAAATTTGCGGATACATGACATTGTCGAGGTAAAGTATTGAACCATTTTATTTTGATTGTTTATTACTTTGTTTGTAACATTTGTTTTGTGTAGGGTTGGATGTACTATCGCTTTCCAATTATCAAGCTGCGTTTGCGTAATGATTACAAGGTGGGAATGCCCCAAGTGATGAAGTGGCATCATAAGAAGAAGTCTAAGCTAACGTTGGATCTTCTCATAAAATTTTGGAGGCGACTCGATAGGATGCGACCCTAGTCCACGAAAATAACTTTATTTAATATACGAAATATTTATGAATATTTTTTTTTCTTATGTTTCTTGGCACACCACAAAGAATAGTGCACCTCTGGTCCACGAAATGACATTCTATTTAGGTTCGATGAGGTTTTTGAATGTTATTGAACCACACAATCCTGCAAAGGTTTTAAGGCAATGGGATGTGTTCAAGACATTCCAAAAGAACCATACTGATCCATTTATGCTGATAGGATTAGCCTAGTCCATACGTACTCAGTTAAGTACAGTTACGACCCCCAATTTTGGTAGGAATAGAAAGACCATCTTATTGCTAAAGAACGACGAGGTGAAAGGGCAAACCAATAATGGCAAGCCGCACCAGGATACCTTGAATGGTTTCAGTCCATGAGTCGCCCATTTGCTGAAAATCCTGAACATGTTTCCGAAGTGGATGAGGGAGGCGAGTAAACTTTAGTAGGAATTTTACTTTTGTTATATTCTATTTTCTTTTATGTCGATTGGGTATATGTTATTAGTTGCTTACTTTATTTTATTGACAGCGTAACCGTCGAGCACTTGACGTTGCATTACGGTTCAAATCCATGCCAAGGGCCAACATTAAACCTAAAAATACAATTTCAATAGCGGATGTGGTAATCGTCTTGTTATCGATATTTAAGATAAAGAAGAGATGGTGACTGTAACGGGCATCCACAGCGATGGAACTACAACATCCACTGCCATTGGACATGACTCAGAATTCGGGGAAGATCTTTACTTGTTGGGCATCCTCCATTGACTTATGTTCTCTTCTATTTTAAACTTATGGATAAATTTGGATTGTTTGTGCTTGAGTGTTGTTGTTCACATAACTTTTTCATTTCAAATTTTTCGCTATCTTTGAATTTGCAGTTAATTTCCCTATGGGAAACTGCTGGAATCTGATTAATTAATGTTTGCAATGTTGTTCCTTATTGTGTGTATGTCTGTTTTTGCAAAAAATATTGACTGCGGACTTGCAGGACCGATAGGTGTTGAAATGCAACGGACCAGGACAACCAAATACAACCGTGAGTTATTCTACAGTTTCGGCAGGACTTAACCGATAGTTGGTCATGCTATTCGGCACTAGATTTCGAGCACTACAAAAAATTAGTTGAGGTTTTTTTTAATGTGGTGTATGCATAGTAAATTTATGGGGTGTGCCCGAAACTTTATGGGGTTTCCAATAAGGTACGGCCATGTATAGTGATAGTATGTATAGCCTCTCGGACTACGCTAGTCAAAGCTTCGTATACGTTAGTTTAGTTATCAAATGCGGGGTATGCGTAGTAATATAATGGGGTATGCTCAATGGTACGGAATTCTAAGTCCATCCTTCTTTGATAAGTTACGATCACCTATTGCTGATAGTAAAGAAAACCTCTCGATGTACTTGCTTCGAACGGTACTATAATTAGTTAAGTTCTCAAATGTGAGGTATGTATAGAAATATTATGGGGTATGTTCAATGGCACGAAATTCTAAACTCGTTATTCTTTGATAATTTACGGTTACCTATTGCTAATAGTCAATAAAGCGTCTCAAGTACTTGCTCCGAACGACGGAGCAATAGTGAGAGTTTAAATTGCGTTTCGAACAACCAGCTCTCGAACATTCATATAATATAGTTACCTTCTCAAATGCGAGGTATGTTTTGAAATTTATATGTGGGGTACATTTTAAAATTTGACGGGGTATGCATAGCAAGACGGTTGTATGTGTCAGAAGTCTATTGAAGCCTTTCGGTCTTCAATCTCCGTAGGTCATGTTGTTAAAACACGGTGGGTTACAGATGGAATAAAAGTGGGGTATGAATATGAAAACGGTTACAAGATACCGCTCTCTTAGTACATGTTATGGTTACACATGGTCGTATTAAACAGTTGTCATGACCCCGCACACCCGAAACCTCATAAGATCAAGTTAAAAATTTAATTTCTGGGTTGGTTTAGCAATATGGTGGGGTATGTGTAGTAAAACGATGGTATGTGTCTGAAGTATGACTTGCACTCTCGGACATGTAGTACTGTGACCTAGGAAGAGACATTGGTCCTGTCAGACCGAGAGCACGCAGAACCTACAAAAAAGATTTCATTTCTCAACAAAGCCAGCAACAACCAGCATAAAACTTAATAGACATCAACCACACACCATTTGTACATCATTCCAAACACGAATAAACAAAATTAAGAACGTAATTATTCAAAAAAGATACATTACTTTCAATATTTAAAAGTAACCACAAAATGAGAAGGCATGTTTCAAGTTTCAACCAAAATAGATTGCAACTACACATCATATAAATCTAAAGAGCAACTAAACTTGTTCATCATTGCCATACCCATCTATTTATACCCATATACACCTGTGTGTACCAAAAATACATGTCACATACACGCAAAAAGGGTGCATGTACCATTTTTCAATCATTAAATCAAGTTCCAAAAAACAAGAGTCAAGACAAAAGTATCAATCTAGAAAAATGCATTCAGCGGGTCTAATTGCTTGTGGTCGAGCTAGAACGTTCAACACATCAAACCACAACCTACTTTCTTCCAAGGCATATACATCCCATTGCCTTGAGATAGGTGGTAAAGGTGCGTCGTCCATCATTCGTAAACTACAATTCAAAAGCAGAAAAATTCAGTTATAAATGAACAAATAACATTATAAAAACATTAAAGTGATATACAAAAGACTCACCATAACAAAATGAGAAGTGTTAACCAAGCATAACCAAATGATTCGCCTTTTAGATATGGAAGGGGGTGAACCAATGGCAGGAAACCAAGTCGCGGACTGCCATGAGATAAAGAAACAAAAACCATCCTGTAACAATTGGCAACGATTAATCTCATGTCCAGTAAGGTAAGCCAAGAAGAACCCGAACTCGATCTAAAAAGTGTTAATGACATTTCTAATAATCTTAAAGTGGGCTGACAATTGAAAGAAACAGATGTAGAAATCCTTGTTATTATCAAGCTCCTGCACTAGTTCCCTTCTCACCCTCATCCAGCTAGAAATAAGTTCGTATCCTAATGCCTCGCATATGGCTCGATACCCACAGTTGCCATTAGACTCGACATTCCTCGTCTCAAGCCTATATGGTATCCACATATTTGATACCTGATCAACAAACCCAGCTGAAACTTGAGATTGAGTCTTTGATCGCCCAAGTGACACAAATGGGATTGAGATAGTAGCTCGAGCGCGTCCCTTTCCCCTCCCCTTCCCTTGCCACCAATATTTGAAGATTCGGATGGCTCAATGGAATTGGAATCACCAACGACATACTTTTAGGTTGCTCGAGCCTTGGCAACAGGTCGAACCTCCTCGATAACAGGTTAACTTCATCAGCAACGGTCGAACATCTTCAAAGAGGTCGAACATCCTCGGCAACAAGCGAACCTCCTTAGTAACAAACCGAGCCTCATCGGCAGCAGACCGAGCCTCATCGACAGACCTAGCTCGAGCCTCGGCAAACTCGAACTCAGATGGAGTCCTCATGGTAGATTTCTTGAGTTTCTCATTTTTCTCTCTTCTCGGGACTTTTTTTTTTCGGACCCAACGGACCATTACGCGGCCGACTCCTAGTATTCACTTTCTTTTTGGGTATAGAAATTACAGTTGAAGCTAGGCATGTGGTTTTCTTCAACTTTTAGACAATTTTCACTCTTAAATCGGGACCGCCGCTTCGAAACTTAGCCTCAACTACTTCCATTTCAACTTACTCAACATACTTTCACATTTCAGTGCAAGTTCAATACTCAAAGTCATCTTCTTGTTCTTCACGACAAAATTTGACTTTGATCGGGTGCAAGTTCAATTTCCTCCAATCTTGAATGGCAACACCTCTTTAAGATTTTAATGTAATTGATATTATTTATATATAATGGGATAAGATAAGGATAAGAATGAAAAAATAAAGAGAGATCAGGAAAAATCGTGAGGAGAGAAAAAGAGAAAATGAGACAGAGGAAAAAATGGCGGAGAGGGAGAAATCGAGTGATCGGGAGGAGGAGATCGACGGAGGGACGACGACGACGCTCCCGACGCGACACCGGCGAGGAGAAAGGCAGCTGCGTCACATCAGCTCCGGCAAGATCGGCGTGGTCGCGGCAAGATCGGAGGCCGCGGGAGGTGAGCAGGGGCGGCCAGATCTGGCGTGAGCTAGCGCGGCTGGCCGGACAGCGGGACGACGGCCAACGCAGAGGCGGCAGCAACGCCGGTGAGCAAAGGCATGGACGGCGGCAGCCCGGATGACCAGCCGGGAAGAGCAGTGGGCGAGCAGTGGCTCGCGGGAGCTGCGGCCAGCAGCGCGGAGGCGGACGGCGGCGCGGGCGGCACTCGGCAGCGACGCCGGCGAGACGGCAGCGACTCCGGCACGGCAGCGGGTCGGATCGGCTGCGATGGCGCGCGAGCGCGGCGACAGGACGCAACGCGGTGAGACGGCTTGAAGGTCGGCAGCGGCGCGACGCGGAGGACGGCGGTTTTGGGCGGCGCCGGCGAGCGGCCGGCGGCGGAGCAGCAGCGACGCCGACGGTGCGGTGGCTCGGTGTCGACTAGTCGGATGCGCGGTTTCGACGAAATCGCGACGACGCGATGGAGGTGAATGTTTATTTCACCAAATCGTATTTGCATGATTTTACGAAAAATATGCCTAAAATGATATAAATTGACACCAGGGACTTATGAGGTATAGTCGGGTGTCGGGTGCGCAAATCGAGGCGTGAGCGGGACGTCTTGATGGTGATATACGAATTTTGAGGTAAGTACACTTGCCTTAAAAAGCATTTGTACGTTAGTAAGCCACTAAGAAGATATCATGTGATTCATTTTCACTTTTCTTGTGTTCGTTATTATCCCATCATTGGTATTCCATTCTATGTTCTTGTATGTGTGTTCTTGGCATAAGTACGTCTCGAAGGTACATGCGGCACACTAGAAGGGATAAAACGCGGCACTCGAGCGCACGAGTGTTTGACCACCCCTAGTGATTGTGTGATACCATGTCTTGGATTGTTGTGGATAGTTGTGGATTGTTGTGGTATTGTTGTGGAATATGGACTACTTATTGCCTCTCTTGACTCGTAGAACACGCATGTTTCGATTGTTATCATTTCCATCTGCTATCATGCATTCTTGCTTATTTATATTCCCGCATTTCGGTACCGCATGATATTTAGACTGTCTTGTTTGTCGTTTCATGAATTACTTGTTATATTCTTCTCGGCTTTACTTTCAATTTCTCTCGGTTGCTCACCGTCTAGTTTGTGACGGTGGGTGCGAATAAGACGGAGAGCGATAGGGGCAAGGGACCGTGTCTAGGAGACTTTTTGTGAGCAAATGGACGTGAGGTACCGAGATGTAGGCTCGTACCTATCCTTTTTGTATGACGTTTATGTATATACATATATGGTTGTTTTGGAGCCGGAACTAGGTTTGAGGTGATTTCCATAATTTCATTTTGTTGACTTGGATATGACTTGTCTTGGGGTTTCCACATTTATATAGATTCCTAATTTCCCTTGATTGAGTTATTTCCCATTATTTGATTAGAATATGATTTTTGCTTCCATTGTATATTATAACCGCAATAACTCTTTCATAAACCTTAAAAACCTTAAAATGTTGATAAGTTGAGGTGACTAGGCTCGTCCGGTTACGTTTGAGAAACCGACTCGGGACTGCACGGGTCTAGGCGGCGTACCCAAATGCATTGGGAATTTGGGGCCGTCACGCTTGGTATCGAGCGAAGTTTTAAATACTCGACTCTTGAAATTAAAACACAAAATCGCGGAAGTTAGGAATGGTTGAACTTAGAGTGGAACCCTATGATCCTGACTTGAGTCTTCGTTGGGAAGTGAGGAGAGTTGGGGAAATTAAAATTTGAACTATATGTGATATTTGATGTGTTGTATTATACTACTATCGATAGATATACGATATTCACTCTTGTGTATCACGTGAGGTTACGCCCATTATTGATGTATAAGTCTCACTTGCTTAAGACATTTGAACATTTACGTGGATGATTCGATCTTGGAAGATAGTGTAGAAATTGAGGATTTCTACTTGATATATTTATTGGTGGATGGTGAACTAGATAGACATAATTTCTCCCTTGGTACAAACACCCTATATGTTTGATTAAATGTTTAAAAGAAATGTTGCTTTCGTATCAATTAGAAATGGAAATGATGCGGTCAAGGAAGTTTAGTGGTTCTAGTGGATTTGAGTTATTTTAAAAGTACTCGATGGAGTCTAATGAACTCAAGATGATAAAGTTCAAATTATAGTTCTTGATGTGGCAAGCATTGGTGAGGCTTGAACATGAGAATCTAGTTTATGGATCAACATATTGGGGTTGCACATTAAGTATTCGATGAAATGCCCGCAAGGAATTCTAACTTGTTTCATTGAAGTCTTCTAGTATAGATAAATGTCCATTCTTAGGGAGACGTGTTATAAAAAGGTGAACACCCTCAAATTCGATTTAAGTGGACCGTTATGTGCATTATAAAGGCATTATGAGTAAGCTTGAGTTCAAGACTTGCTCGATCATTTAGCTACCCTATAAATGAATTTGGGTGCGTACTAACAACTCTTCGCTTCTTACTAAACTTTTGTTTCCTCAAAGTTTAGCCTAATGCTAATGAGGGACGTGTAAAATAAAAACAAAAATTTCTTAAGAGTGAGTTAATGCAGACTCTAAGGGAGCAAAGTGTTGAGATGACTTGAGAGCTAACGATTACATCATGTACGGACTCCTTAGCTTTGACGAAAGCTTTGGAGTAGTAGTGTTGAATCAGAAGCCCAAGTAACTCCACTTTAGTGACACTATGCATTTATAGTCTCAGGGTTGGTGAAGTCGACCACCACCTTTAGGGATTTGTAAATGAATTAAGTGTTACCGGCAGATGTAGAGTCTGTGAATCATTCTCGAGGTTAAAGGCAACCTAAGTATAAATCCTACGAGATTATAAATCTTAAGATTCTCACATATTTAGAATTGATGGAGATATGCCAGTAAGCGTACTTAAGGAAATTCTCGTGCAAGTAGTGCATGTTAAAAAGAATGAGCACCTTTGAATAGAGTGAAAAAGTAATGAGACTTTGTAAAGTTGCTAAGACTAGCAATTCACCTATATATATAAAAAAAAAAAAGGTGCGTTTAAAGTTGCTAAGAAAAGAGTAGCACTTGATTCTATATAGTATATTTGTGGTGTGGTAATATATTATATACGATAGCGGTAGATACACAGATTCGAGGAATCGTAGCGATAGAA
Organism: Stephania cephalantha; assembly: GCA_039657325.1. Taxonomy (NCBI): domain Eukaryota; kingdom Viridiplantae; phylum Streptophyta; class Magnoliopsida; order Ranunculales; family Menispermaceae; genus Stephania; species Stephania cephalantha. The sequence continues at coordinate 12,863,170 of CM077575.1, forward strand.
AATGCGATGACGTTTGATGGTTCTATGCATGATCGTGGGGTTTCAGGGTTCGCGGTTGCGAGTGCGAGAGCCGCCTACTATGTCAAAAAAAAAAAAAATTGTATCGCACGACAAACAAGCTGCAGAGATCCTTCGACCGTTAAGGGCACAGCTACACCGTTGTTCACATTTCATGTTGGCAACTAATTATTCAAGGCCGAGCGTGTCACGACCCACCCGAAACATCTCTAGTTCGAGCGGGGCCTACGATGGTCGAGAGGCACGAGTTCGGTTGATCTCGTACTTCGTACATCGATACACTACCCGGAGATACGCGAGCACGCCGACCGATACGGGTGTTAGGGCTACAAGCGAGGCGAGAAAGACTCGCACGTTTCGATGCATTTTTCGGAGAAGTTGCATGTGGATACGTCGAGCCGGCATATATATGGTCACGTGAAGGTACATGATGTATGGGCGTATCGGCGCAAATGCGTAGAATATTTCATCATCTCCACTAGTCGGCGAGGTAGATGTCTAGTGGCGTACTACGAAGTGTCGATGGAGAACGGTCCGTGCACGAATAGTCTTGAGTTTCGAGACCATTGGACATAGGACCAGGGAGTCGGTTAGCGTACATGGATCGGTATATACGCGTGATGAAGTATCTTTGGGGGTGCGGCCGATACTGGACATTGACCAAGCTTACTACGTCATACACGCTTTCCTAGAATTTGTTGGTTATGTTGGGTGACGACGCTCAGAGCACAATACATGAGGCTTAAACAAGGGCTATGGTCAAGGCTAGAGTGTGAGAGCGCACGCATCGAGTAGCGATCGTCTTCTCGACATTGTCACATTCGGTGCGAGGGTCCTGGAGATGATCGAGAGGAACACGAGGGTTAGACGATCGTGGCGAGATAGATCAACCTCGGTGCGTATTGCGTTTCCACCATATGCGGCGTATATGGCGTCGGTGTTAAATGGTCCAACGTAGAGTTACGCTAGTGCACTACGATGGCCGACCTTTGTCGGATCCTCGGCATCAATACCATTAGAGGTTGATGACAGAGGTAATGGCGAAGACAGTGTCAGAATCCCAGTCAAGTGCAGAGATAGGGACAGAGGTTTAGTCAGGCTCGAGTACAGGGACAAGGACAACATGTTACATACGAATCGAGATTTCAACGTACTGTTTGGGAGTGTTGACGACCAAGACACTTCACCGATGCGTGTTCACAACAACGGGCAAGCACAAAGCAGAGCTAGGAGCGATTCATCTTTGTTGTCGCGCAAGGTCCGACTACTACCCATCGTAATCGGATAGAGAGTATGAGTTGGGTTGGGAACCACTCAATCGAGAGAGACGGATAGACAAGCGAGAGAGCTTGATTTACATTCTCGCGGATGTACGAGCGAGATATACGTATGTTAGTGACGGTGGATCATGAAATTAAAATGTTCATTTGTATTCATTTGTATTCCAATATATGTTGCGAGGATGTTGCCCTGGCATATATTGATGGGAAGAAACAGATGATGTGTTCTTTGCTTAGGAGATCTCGGAGGAGCCCGGCTCGTCACGGAGGAGCCCAAACTTGTCGCGGAGGAGCCCGGCCCTACGAGTAAGATGGGGGTATGGCCTTGGGCGACGTGGCCTTGGGCGGGTATGGCCTTGAGTTTTTATTCATAAAACACCATTGTCCCGTGAGACTTGCTTCAATTTCGAGGACGAAATTCTAATTCGTTGGGAAGATTGTAACGGCCGAAAATTTGACTTGTGCTACGTGCCGAGTCAAGGTCGTATGTGGGACCCACTCGTCGAATACGTATGTCCGAATCTTGAATGGAGACACCGAGAATGTCCAATTTAAGATTTTAATGCTAATTGTTGAGAAATATATATGCGGGGAATTCGGGAGCCGAAACATGAACGGGGACGTGCATCGAGTCGCGTGCGACGTGTGGCCGAAATGTGGCTATAGTGGCTTTATGTGGTTTTAAAATGTACATTGGATATGCCTCGTGATGCGTGTAGCGCGAGTATCGAGATTTGAAATGAAGCGGGTTGGTGCCTCGAGATGCGCGCTACTCGGTTGTTGAGTTGTCTCGAGATTTGTGTTGTACGAATCTCGAGGACGCTTTGATTTGAAATTTAAAGAGAAAAGAAATAATATATATATATATATATATATATATGGATATATATATATATATATATATATATATATATATATATATTATTTATATATAATGGGATAAGATAAGGATAAGAATGAAAAAATAAAGAGAGATCGGAAAAAATCGTGAGGAGAGAAAAAGAGAAAATGAGACAGAGGAAAAATGGCGGAGAGGGAGAAATCGAGTGATCGGGAGGAGGAGATCGACGGAGGGACGACGACGACGCTCCCGACGCGACACCGGCGAGAGAGAAAAGCGGTGCGTCACATCGGCTCCGGCAAGATCGGCGTGGTCGCGGCAAGATCGGAGGCCGCGGGAGGTGAGCAGGGCGGCGAATCCTGGCGCGAGCTAGCGCCGGTGGCGGACAATGACGACGACGCAACCAACCAACGAAAGCGCAGCAACGCCGGTGAGCAAAGGCATGGACGCGCGGCCGGATGACCAGGCCGGAAGAGCAACGATGGCGAGCGCTGGCTCGCGAGGCTGCGCGCAGCAGCGTATGAGAGGCGGACGCGCGCGGCGGCACTCACGCAGCAGCCGGCGAGAATGACAGCGACGACTCCGCACGGCCTGCGGGTCGCCTGATCGGAGCTGCGATGAGCGCGAGCGCGGCGACAGACGCAACGCGGTGAGACTCAACTTGAAGGTCGGCGGCGCGCGACGCGAGGACAGCGGTTTAAAGCGCGCCGCGCGAGCGGCCGGCGGAAGCAGCAGCGACGCCGACTCAGGTGCGGTGGCTCGGTGTCGACTAGTCGGATGCGCGGTTTCGACGAAATCGCGACGACGCGATGGAGGTGAATGTTTATTTCACCAAATCGTATTTGCATGATTTTACGAAAAATATGCCTAAAATGATATAAATTGACACCGGGGACTTATGAGGTATAGTCGGGTGTCGGGTGCGCAAATCGAGGCGTGAGCGGGACGTCTTGATGGTGATATACGAATTTTGAGGTAAGTACACTTGCCTTAAAAAGCATTTGTACGTTAGTAAGCCATAAGAAGATATCATGTGATTCATTTTCACTTTTCTTGTGTTCGTTATTATCCCATCATTGGTATTCCATTCTATGTTCTTGTATGTGTGTTCTTGGCATAAGTACGTCTCGAAGGTACATGCGCCTTTGCACTAGAAGGGATAAAACGCGGGCACTCGAGCGCACGAGTGTTTGACCACCCCTAGTGATTGTGTGATACCATGTACTGGATTGTTGTGGATAGTTGTGGATTGTTGTGGTATTGTTGTGGAATATGGACTACTTATTGCCTCTCTTGACTCGTAGAACACGCATGTTTCGATTGTTATCATTTCCAATCTGTCTATCATGCATTCTTGCTTATTTATATTCCCGCATTTCGGTACCGCATGATATTTAGGCTGTCTTGTTTGTCGTTTCATGAATTACTCGTTATATTCTTCTCGCTTTACTCTTCCGCATTGGGCTACCATCCAACACAAAATGTTGATGCAATCTCATGGGTACACGACAATCCAACACACAATCTCATGGGTACACGACAACCCACGAGTGGCCCGTAATATACATCCACAAACGGATCTATTAAGCCCAACACCATCGTTAACCTTCTTTAATTCCATGTTGATCTCATCCAGTGCATATCGAAAAACAAACGTAATGATTGAGCTATAAATGTGGTGTTCATGCTGATGTGCGAAGAGATGCATTGACCGGTTGAATGAAGCCTCCACGGCTCTTTGCTGGTGGTCAAGAAGTAGGTGCATGGACCTCCACGCATCCCCAAAGTGTCCCTGTGAGGTCCCCAACTCTATCTTCAATTCAGAATGTGCACCCTCCACCTGATTAGTAGTGACATTCCCAAAATGCATCACCTTATCCGTCCACGCGGCAACATATTTCTCCTTATGACAAACAAGTGTCCCGAACGTAATCTACCAAACCGGGCACTCCTCCATATTCATCTTCAAGCTCTTTTACCCTACCCTTGTATGCTAACTCTCTCTGAGCGTGTACCACATCCATCCACTTCCCATACCATCGGTCGTAGTCCTCCTTCTTATAGAATAATTATCTTATCTTGGAAAGGACATTCCTATTTACGTGCCAATCACAAAGTAAGTGCGCACAAATTGGGAATATTTCCTTTACGACCCCTAAGAGAGTTTGATCTCTATCGATCAAGATGACCTCGAGGAGCGTCCACCCATCCAACGAATCCCTCGACTGCCTCAAAGCCCATACATAATCAGGCATCGTCTCCTTGGCTAAAAATGTACTGCGCCGCAATAAAAGTCATGCTAGTGGAAGTAACGCCGATAATCTCAAGCAAAGGGTACTTGAACATGTTAGTCTCGTAGATGCAGTCCATAATTAACCCACGATGAAAGCACAAAAAAGTTGCAATGAAATATGGTGAGCAAAGAACAGGCCCCTGACGATGTTCGATCCCTCCCAAAACACATGATGCTCTACATATCGATGCTCTTCCAATTTCGAAATAACATCTGCATCTTTATCTTTCCTTCAGCTTCAATCCTTTTCAATCGAGCTATCTCATTATAAATTGTTTTCATGACAGTCACATTAATCGAATTCTTGTCCTTTATGCTGGCTAGAATATGTCAAGGTTTAGCACTATTCTCTCTCAAATATTTAAGAATAACCTTCTTGGGTTCAGTAAGCCTTCGAGGATATGCATGGCCAATCAAGTTGTTTGAAAACTTGTGGTTGTGCACCCCACACACAACACGCACATGTCATTTCTCATCAGCTTCATGTTTCACATTCATCTTGAATTGACAACCACACTTCTTCGAGGCAGTCTCTTTAGGCTTATCCTCAGCCTTATTCCCACCCTTTTCTTTACACATATTTTCAGTAGCCAACTTTAACTTCTTCGCCTTAGAAATCTTCGGAGCAAAGGAACCGGACCTCTCGCATCCAATGGAAAACCTAGCTCGTGACCAATGGGAGCATCTGATTTCAATATAATGACCACAAATCCACACTTTGGTTGTAGACTGTGCCCAACTAACTACTTCCTCTCTATTATCAAATGGCATAGCCGTTGTGAAGGTATCGGTGAAGTCCGGGAAGGGATCACTCGATGTACACCCTGTGTCGTTCGTAGGAACCTACAAGGACGAAAAGAACCACTAATTAAACACATAACAATGGCAGAAAACTCAAATCTCATCATTTATAATTTGTACGGAGCAGCAGGTCTGAGACACACAATATAAACTTCGGTCTACCGTAACCGATACCTACAGTGTAAGTATCGGACACATGGAGTCGAAAGGTATATATGGATAACGAGGCACAACAGCTGAAAGCTAAATAATCATATTGGGTTTAATTGGCCGAGTAGTGTTTACTACTTACGACATAGTAGGGCCGAGATGCATGTTGGACGTCTCGACCCTGTAAGTCCGACAAACATGGGCGTGATGAAACATTAAAAATCTTTGTGTAAATCGATGAAAAACTTGAGCACTCACCTCATTTTGCTGTGCTTCGCTTCGGTTTGGTGCTTACCTTGCGTTTTCCATCTTCATTGACTCGATTTGTCCCAAAAATCGATGACCAAAATTTTTGAAAATGGAAACAATTTGAGCACACAAAATAACACTAAACAAGCCACTAAAATAACAAAAATGAAGAGAAAATGGACTTACTTGATCGATTTCGTGAGGATTCAACCTTGTTTGGCCGGAAAGTGAGAGTGGAGGGAGTTGGGGTTGAAGAGAGTTTCGAGAAAGGGAGCGGCACAATTTTTCGAATTCAAACAATTTTTCGAATTCAAAAGGTTAAGGTATGATTGCAACAGTACATTTCATTAATGGATTATAAAAAATCAATTAAAATTTCAAAATTGGGGTCTGTTTAGTAAAAAATGGGATCCTTTTAGCCGCTGCGTAAATCTAACTGGGAACCAGACAACACAACAGCAAGTATAACTAAATCCTAAACCCAAAATAATGGGAGACTAGTGTGAGAGGTCGAGGGATCGAGTTGGAGCAAGATGGATTTCATTCCTATAAAAAAAAAGTTCTTCGCCGACCGACTCCTTTCAACATTTCTCTACTTAATTCAATCGAGCTCGTTTGATTAATTGACTTATCGAAAAGGCCTACGAAGAGATACTGCATCATCACATCAACCTTGATCCCTCTAGGATATGATACAAACAGGATGCAAAATGCGAAACTAAGTTTAACATGGGAGGTTAATTGACAGTTTCTTATGAAATTATCAACATTACAAGAGATTCATGTTAGTGACCTCCAGTGCTTTTCTTTCTGACGACATATTTAAGAGGAGAAAGACTGCAAACATGGATTAGAAGATCATAAAAGGAAATTGCTTCAAGTTAAATCATCCGAATCCGTAATGGGAATGCAGGTTGAGAGGGGGCAAGGTTGAGTACATGATGTTTTACTGCGCTTACTGTTAATTTTCTTCGTGCACCTGTCGCAGAGTTTTCCATGTGTAACAAAAAGGCAATTGAGATCGAATTTCAAATCATTTGGGATCCTTCTGTTGAGATGAAGATAAGCCTTTTTCCTATCTGAGCTTGCAGGTATCCAACCCAGGTCCTTTGTGATCCGAAATACCTGTATGCACATGCAAGTCTGCAATCACTTTGAATAACTGAGTATGACATTAGAAGAATTGGATTTCAATAATGCTGATATACTCACATGAGTGTCTACAGGGAAATCGTCCCGATGAAGATGGAACATCAACACACAAGCCACCTGCGAATCCATTTGTTGAATATCAAACACTAAAAAAACTAGGTGGAAGAACATACAAGAATTTAAGAGAACTCCAGAAAAAGAATAATAATGATCACGAACATGAGCTATAATGTTAGAAAAAAGAAAGAACTAAGTTGAGAAATGAACACCTTCAAGTATTTATATCCTTTGCATCTAATGAACATATTTGCCGTATGAAGTTACATCATCCATGAAAATGAACGGTCCCTAGATTTCTACAGTTTATAACTTAGTTCCTGGTAGAGAATTGATGCAACATTGGATACAGCTCTTTTTACTTAATACATATAAATCAAATGGCACTAAGAAGCAACTTATTATAGATCCGAAAAAGGAAGTCTAGGTCAAGAGGCTGTAACTAACACTGAGAACTTGGGATTGTGCTTGTTGTAACTTTGCGGATAAAATCAGCAAAAACTATCAACCTTTTAACATTCTTCGACGCTTTATTTTCATTTCTAACCTTTTTTTTCCAAAACAGTATGTACATAGATTATCTTATTTCGTGGCTACTCTATTCCAACATAAATGCACATAAAATCAATATCCTTATGTCATAATGCTTGAAGGTTACAAATGCAATAAACTGTTTCCCCTTTAAATCAATATGCCGCAAATGCTAATTCCATATTCAAATTATGATGCGTATAAAAAAAAAAAAAAAAAAAAAAAGCTCCAGCATGGCTCAAATGACAATTCCACCAAAATCCTTAGGAAATGATATTTTTTCAGGAAAAGAAAAAACAGCCTTGGAAATGAATAATGTTATGTATAGCATAGATTATTGCAAAAGATAAGTTAGTAAAATAAGCCATTCATTATTACATGAATGAAATAGGCATTCTAAAACCAAACTACCCTAGCTCATTAAATGGTAACAATAACAAACACAATAGGCCTTGCCTATACAATGAAAACTCTAAACTGCTATATACTTGTTAAAGGTTTATGCTTTCTATCTATGACCCCATGTAGTCTCGAAACCAAAACAACAAAACATATATACACTATGCCATATCATTTTGATAGAGTTTAAGGGGACCGGCACAATAATATTGATGTGAGTCCAAGTTAGTTATAAGGGTAGTTGAGTAAGTTTGTAATAGTAGTATAAATAGAGGCTGCTAAGGAGATAAAAACATCTTGTCATCTTGAATGTAATTTGGGAACTCTTAGGGTTTGGGTCGAGAGAGTTTTAAGACTCTTCTCTGGGTTACTTTCGAGTTTGTAATCGTTGTTGTTTCTCTCAATTCAATTGATCAATTTCGGTGTTCTATCAATGGTATCAGAGCATCTTCATCACAAATATAATCAATCAAGAATGGATTCAAGGTTTTTGTCGGATGAGATGTTAAGAGGCCTTTACGAAATTAAGTTGGGGCTTGATCGCATCTTAGAGAAGCTCGATACATGGTCAGTTCGTGATTCTTCACCTCCAGCCATGATCTCACATGATGATGGTGATCGCACTTTGAAGCTGCCAGTGCTTTCAGATCCATCCATTGTCAAATCAAATATCAAATTAGGCGTCTTCTCCAACTCCGTTATTCAGCCGATTGTTCGTGCAAAGCAGATCGTGAAGCCATTGTCGATTCCATTTTTGTGGATTCACACTTCGCCACTTGCGTTGTTGTTGAAAGTTTCCAGTCAGTCTGATCTAGGGTTATCCGAAGGGTTACGATTGTAGGCAAACCAAAACCACCAAATCTGGTGGCGTCCAAGATGTTGATGTCTCACTCTCTTTGCAACATCTGCAACTCCTGCATCTCATACACTCAATGATGACATCCAGCATCACGACGACATCACAGATGTAGCTTTGAGCGTTAGGAGTATTGAAGACAACGACGCCTTCCTCGTTCCGCCACCGTGGCCGCCACCCTTATCGATAACGTCAATCTTCCTTCGAGAGCTTGCTGATCTCATTTTTAAGTGTGTTGTTTCCGTCATTTTTGCTAGGTCAGAACTTCTGGTAATACATCCTTTTGGGAAGATGACCACACTGTGGTTGAGTCAAGGAGATCTCACAAGGCGAGGTACTACGTCATTCGAGAAATATCTTATGGATTTTGTTTTATCTCCTACCACATGCTTTTCTCCACATCTTTCTTATCGATACAGTGGTATCTACTCCACTGCCATCATTATGGTTACTCACTTCATGGTGATGTTACGACTTGTGTGTGGCGGTGCAGGGCACAACGCTTTGTGTTGTCTTGGTACCAAACGACATCAGTTATGTGTGGGTACTCCATGGTTCAAGTTTCAACTCATTGCTTCCTTGAGTGCATTCATGAAGTGTTGTTTGTTGTGGCATGGTGTTTTATGTGGATGGGTTGCAAATTGACTGTAATCTTGTTGCATTGGAAGTGTTTGCTGAAATGTTCTTGACCAATTGGTGGGTATGCAACACCTTCTGGTGGGTTGATGGGTTGGTGTCTTTGGTCCTCTTATTGAGAGCAAATCTACAGTCTGATTTCTCACCCTTGCGCCACATGGTTGTTGTGGATTCTTGCATGTTCTCTCGACTACACACTCTCCGGATATTTGTTACTCCTTGCTTTGGTCGCCATTTGCTATGTGCAACAAGTGTTTGATGAAAAGGCATTAATGGATATTGAGCCTAGGAATGCTTTCTTTGAGATTTTGTTGCCTTACTTTCTTGGTCTGAGCTTCCAACATTAGCTCATGCCATTCTATATGAGCTTCACGGAAGATTTATTTTGGGGTTCTCAAAGCCTTGTGTTGCCAACACTAATTTGAATTTCATATTGATGGGGACTCATGGTGATGTTTTGAGCACTTCGGCTTTCTATTGCACTTCTTGGGTTAAGGGTCTAGCGCCTTCATTCGATATTATGCCGGAGCACTTGCTTGTTCCACCGGGTGCTCCTCGACTGATATGGATCATTGCTTGGTTACTAATACCTTAAGATCTTCTCCCCATGTGGATCCATGTTCCTGGTTGCATCATTATCTCTTTACCACCTTGAGGACAAGGTGAATTTTTAAAGGGGGGAGTAATGATAGAGTTTAAGGGGACCACCACAATAATATTGATGTGAGTCCAAGTTAGTTATAAGGGTAGTTGAGTAAGTTTGTAGTAGTAGTATACATAGAGGCTGCTAGGGAGATAAAAACATCTTGTCATCTTGAATGTAATTTGGGAACTCTTAGGAGTTTGGGTTGAGAGAGTTTTAAGACTCTTCTCTAGGTTACTTTCGAGTTTGTAATCGTTGTTGTTTCTCTCAATTCAATTGATCAATTTCGGTGTTCTATCAAATTTTCACAGAAACATTATTTCAGAAATATTTACACAATAGGTGTTGGAATAATTAATTATATTATTTAATTGTTTATAATTTGAAAAGAAATTGTGTGAAAAGGTGAGTAATCCTGTGGAGAGACATAACATACTAAAAGGTCACTAAGAGGCGTGTCTTTCCTAATAGATACACATGAAAGTCTATCTATATACATATATTCACTAGATGGATCGTTTTTAATAGAGTTAGAGAGTTAAGAAAATGAGTGAAATTAAAATCTCCTTCTCTTTTTCATAGTTTGAGTTAGAGAGAGTGTTGAATCATTCAATTCGTAGACTAATAATTTGGAGTACTACAATCATTAGTATGATCGTGTATCCTGAGAGACTATCGTCATTAGACTGTAAGCACTATAATGGGGCGAAATAGCCTTTAGATTGTTGGTGGAATGTGAAAACTTTGGGGGAAATGCAAGAAAAACATAATGCAATCGATCGAGGCTTGAGTTATACTCAATGAATATATATATTAGTTTTGTGAACGTGTTTCGCACGATAAAGCCTAATTCAACTATTGACATGTTTTTATCATCCCCAAAAATATGATTCTACAAATGTATACAAAAAATACATCAATCCTGAAAAATCTCGTTTTGTACAAAGAAAAAAGCAACAAATGAAACTCAAATAAATGCTTTCTTCGATGCAAAACCTACAACAAAAGAATCTAAATGCATGCTTAGTAAATAAACATGTAATTATATTAATCCATGGAGGAAGGAGACATTCTATAAACAACTTCACATCCAAGACCCACTTAGAAAAGAAAATAATAAAACAAGAACCAGAAACAGTTGCAAAAGCACCAAAGAAAAATTGTGTAGAACATGTGGAAAACTGTCAAATTAAGTGAAACTTGATTAGCAACTCTGTCTGACTTGAAAATACTCTTCCAAATATATGTTCTACTCGGTGCTATTGATTGAGGTTCAATCACCATCCATATATAGTTTCTTTGTTCAATATCTATTTTTTGCTGTGTACAACATTGTTAAAAATCTAGTGAAACGAATTGTAGTATCAATTATATTTACATTTGGCATACAAAATTCGAAATTCCAATTATATTCAATTTTTTGTGACAAGAATAAAAATATTAATATTTTAAACTTGAAAACTAACACCAATAACAAATTATAATATACAACACAATGAGAAATTGAGAAGCTAAAAAAAATAACAAACAAATGCTTGGTGGTGGATATTGAAGCGGAAACACAAACTGAATTTCCAGAAGTGGGTTCAAGAAATAAAAAGGGGATTTCCAAAAGTAACCGTGATAAGCCAAAAAAAAAAAAGTAGCAAGAGTAGTGCAACTTAACTAAGCTCCATCACATACCGAGGTCTTTTAATGTAATTGCTCATGTAGTGGCCAAGAGGGCCCTGAACACACAAATGTCCAAAATTTGGACTGACTGTGTTCCAATTGAGTTTGCTGATCTCGTGATTAATATATTTGGCTAACTAAACTATTTGACAAAAAAGAAAAAAATAGTGCAACTTAACTTCAACCCACAAAAATTCTTAACACAAATTAGGACTTACAAGCTCATGAAGAAGATAGTATATGAGAAACACAATTATTACCAGGAACAACATCACAAGAACATTCAACAAAACCATCACCAGCACATTGAAAGCAACAAAATCAAACTTACCTCCAGAAGATCTCAATTTTTTATTTTTTATTTTATTTTTTATTTTTTTGAGTTAAGAAGATCTCTAATGTTAACAATGAAAAGACGGGACATCAACCCATTGGTTTTGATTAAAAACTTGCAAGACACCGATGCCATCTTGTATGAGAACAACAAGGATTTTTTTGGAGAATAGGAGATGTAACAGCCCAATATTTATTAACGCCGTTATTTAGATTATTTTCACACTCAGACGTCAGCTCATGCCCACGTGGACGCCTCGGATAGGCTAGGATATGCCCGACTTTGAATATGTATTTTTGTCTGTTGGTTGCTTATTTGCGATGTTAATATATTAAATTACTTCATATTGCATCGCAAGTGTGTGGTTATATTGATTTAACATGCGAGATTGTGTGACGAATACTTGCTTCGTAAAGCGTGTCGATGCGGGTATCGAGTAGGCAAAGTACGAGTACACTAAGTCTAGACAAATGTTAAATAGACTAATATGACAATAAATAAGGCAAATGTGACATTTAATGATAATAAAACAATTGGCTAAGTCAATTAAATCGGGTACGCTAGTTATGGCGCACCTCGAGATGTGTGTCGAGGTGCGGGGCACCGAGTGTCGGGTTAGTCGGGTACTAGTGGGACCACGAATACATCAACATGTGAGACTATGTGGGCTACTCAATGTGATTAATATCCCTAAGATCTTAATAGGCTAAGTTAGAATAATAAATGCCTATAATTGAACAAAATTAATTAAGGTCCTTTGATTGTGAGGAGATGATCCTAGAAAATGGTTTTTAAGGCTTGATGAGTGTCTTAGAAGTGTCACTAAGGGCTGGACTACTTGGGTTATGGACCATAGGATCATCTTGGGATGGGGAGTAATCATAGATGAATGGTTATGATCATAAACAAGAGGTATAAAAGAACCCATAATGGAGTTCTTGACCATACAAACATTTTAAAGAAAAATCAGGATTTCTTGGGCAAGAGAGGGTTTGGTGGCTGAAATTTTGGGATCTAGGAGGATTTGAGCCAAATTGATGGTGAATTCAAGCTAAGGACTCAAGTTAGCAAAGACATTTACAAGGTATAAATTTCATGTCTTTCTTCAATTCCAATTTCATGAAAATGCATGTTAAAAACCCTTAATTCTATCAATGTAGATGGTCATTATAGTTGTCTTGGGTTGATTGGAAGTAATTGAGGTCAAATGGGCCCACGGTGAGCAAGAATTTCATGATTCGGATTGAGATTTTGTGTTTAGATTATGGTCATTCTTGTGCATATTGGGCTGTTGGAGAAGATAATGAATAGTGTTTGTACCCACAGGGACGTCTGTACTCACAAGGGACATCTGTACCTACAAGCCTCAATACTCACAAGGGATATCTGTACTTACAAGCCTCTGTGCCCATAAGGGACGGCTGTACCTACAAAGGACTTATGTGCCCACAAGGGACGTTTGAAACCACAAATTGTAATAATAATTTTATTTCAATTATGCAATAAAACGGATATCAAAACACCAAAAATTTATCAAATTGACACCAGGGATCCTAGGAGTCAATAGGCGAATGTTGGAAACGAGATTGGGGTCAGTTTAGGGGCTTTACGAGCAAGGTTTTGAAGCGTGAGAGGTTTGTAAAACCCAATGAAACATCACTTGAATATTTATTTGCCTTCATTACTGTTTTATTCTATCTTGTTCAATGTATTCTTGTCTTATTCCTTGTTTACTTTAGTTATCTATGTTTGTGTCACTGTTTGAACGGTTGGTTGAGTTTACTCCCGTCGGGTATTCCGTTGTGTGTTTATGGCACGCTAGACCATAACGTGTGTATCAGGGGTCCTCGGTGAATAACCACCCGAGCTACTTTGTAGGTACATGTGTCGGTGCGTCGTGGGACTACGCCGGCCACCGAGAGGACCAGGTGATGGGCTAGTTGGATGCGCCCACTAGAGAGATCCTGGGGAGGGAATGTAAAGTATGGTCTAGTCTGACCGGGACGGGCACACACATTTGCGCTTTATTGTTATCTACGCATGCGATGATCCATTTACACTTGCATGTTTACATTCCGCATGTTTATTTAACATTATTTATTGGATTTCATTTACTTTATCTTATGAATGCTCATTGAATTTCCTTGGGATTTTACTCACTGGACTCGTCATCTATATTATTGTGATGACTGAGTGCAGATCCTTCTACGAGTAAGTGTAAGGGGATTCTTGGCGACTATCTCTGAGCTCGCCCTCTGTTTGGCACACTACTCGTAGGTGTTTATTTACATATTTTGTTATATATTTTGGGTTTATGGGAGACTGGTGAGACATCTGTATTTATATATTTACTTTTATCGCCTTATGATAAGTCGGTATTTATAGTTATTTAGTACTTTATTTTAGTATATTTAATTATGCAAAGTATCTAAAATATATATTTAATTATATTTTTTGGTCGTTTCCAGGTGAAACGGAGTGCGCGGTTGAATTCATGGCGGAAAAATACTCAAAATGAAGTATTTACTCGCAATGATCGGACGCCAAACAATTTGCCTCGAGTTACGCATTGCGTGGTGGGTAGAATAGGGGATCAGCAGACCAATTGACATGTTGCAGCGTGCCATTGGCTTTCATGGGACACGTGGCAGCCCTCCATTGGCGGTCAACATCTTGACAACGTCACACACACCAATTCTTCTCTCTTGCTGCCACGTGGCGCGTTCTCACCCTCTCCAAGCACGTCATGCAAGCAATCTCCACCAATCCCGTGTCGCCACATCAGCGTTCACGCCACGTCACAAACCAACAGCATTCCATGCGTTCCAACATCCATCAGACATGCCTCGGGATCTGTGCTAGTGCACTCTCCCAGAATTTCGGCCTAGTCGTGCGATTTTCTTCTTCGCCTACGTGTGCCACGTGTCAAGCCCTCCATGCCCAACAGCGTCATCACAGCCGGTCTTAACCAATCAGACGACGCCACGTGACGTGCGCAGACCAAACGGGCCAATCACGTTTTGACATGCATCAGTTTTCAACCCCAAAAACAACCATACGATGCTCCTTGGCTCACGAGTCACCTCCTTAACCCCCAAAATTAGTTTCTCTCACCTCCCGGGACCAATTTTTAGTAGTTTTATATATTAGGAACCTTAGGTTTTATTTTTTAAAACACCGACTATTATTGTTTGTTATCGACTTCTCTCGACGATGGCCTAGGTCGGCGAGGAAACAAGTCGGGATTATGGATTCATGGCATATTATGTGAGATCTTTTATTTTATTATTTAATTTAGTTTAATTCTCCTATTTCATTGTTGTTGATTTTAAGGTTTATGGTTTAGATCTAAGGTATGTATGTGGCCAGTGCATGCTTTTAGGGGGACAACCTATAGTTATTTGGACCATTACTATCCGTGTAATTGTGCTTTTGGACAATAAAGTGACAAACACTCACCCGTTTGCCGTAAAACCCTTTCGGTTCTTGAGTGTGCAACAATTGAATCTAGGTTAAACCGAGCGGATGCGATTCGGTTATTTAGGATTAGTGTTCTCACAGACCCATATTACTGCGGTTAGTGTGTTAAACCTGATTGGCGGATGTCTAGGGTTATGCATTAATAAGGAAAGTAGTTAGTAGCGGACGTTCTGACTATCGAGATTAGGGGAACGAGGAATTTTTGGTGGATGTCGATTTTCTATAGCTAATCTAGGAGAATTTAAATTAATAACTTTTTGGGAAAGATTGAAGACCATGATTGCCATTGAATCTTGATCCCGATTTGTGGAACTATAGACCTAGGTGTTACTTAGGTGTCTATTAATTGTTTTTAAAGTTATTTTAGTTATTTTATTTATTTAATTTAGTTAGATTAGTTAGTTAAATTATTTATTTAAAACCCCGATTTTTCCTTTTTGTTATTTTTAACCTTAGAAAGACCACCAATCTCTGTGGATCGACCATTTGCCACTATTCTACAAAATAGTTGGTTTAGGAAACATTATTTTATTGACGCGTTCGGCGCACGTCACCTTATATACAATGTACTCTATTCCACGTTTTCCACAGTAGGACTGATGATCTATATGACTTGAAAGTTAATGAAAATCAATGTTTTACTTTAAGACTTCCACTGTAAATTACTAATTATCTACTTGCAACTCTGTAAAACACAAACCACACTTGTAAATAGTTAATTCGAAATAAAAGATTGTAAGTTTTAACAAATAATATGCATGACAAGACGACTAGACGCACTTCGAGGAGCGTTGACGTGGCAACGGACAACAGTAGGGCTGCGGGACCCGCGTAGCAGCTCACGCGATGGCCTCGAGGCTCGGGGCCACCACAGGAGACAAGCTCTTGAACCCTCAAGCCAGACATTCAAAAGGCTATTTACAAGCCTGTTGGGGAATGTGCCCTAAGTTAATCTATAAACATTGTTTATCTTATAATTTTAGTTAATAAAATAGAGGTTTTCATTTGTTGTTTTATTATAAGTGATTGCATGTTTACCTTATAGTAAGATCCATGGGTATTTGTTGAAATATCATAAATGTCCCTAGTCGATCATTACAATGGGAACTATAATGAATTAAGACTAGTGTGAATCTTGATTGATGGTCATGTGATGATCAGGCGTATAGGGATACGAATCGAGATCATGAGTATTTGTTAGGGAACAATGCTATATTCGAGTTCTTTGTAATATTTGACAAACACAAGAAATACAATATTAAACCATTAGCTCAAATAAAACCATCTAGATAGAAATACGTCATGTCTTCTAAAGTATAATAAGCAATCACATTAAACCACATTTTAGGGAATGCGTAATTATGAGAAAGAAGTTTACCGTTTTTGGTCCGATCCCTTTAAAACAACAGAGTTCTTGTTTAACTTCATCAATGGTCATGTCCCTCAAATATTCCAAGCAAGGTTTTCCTTTCTTCTTCACCAAAGAAGTTAGTAGATTTTTTATGCAGGACGCCTTAGTTGCTGCTAAACCGCCACATTTTATGGCACTCTCAATACATTTCAATTCCGCAGCAAGAACCTTTATGGAAATAAAACCAAATCTGCATGAACTAAACCTTTCTTGATAGATGTACAGAAGATAACATCTTAATGAAAGACGAATCAAATGCTAGAAAGTGCATGTGTTGAAAGGACCTACTTTAAAACAGCACAAAGCGCAGTGATTTTAGAATGACAAGGAAGGCCAAAACCCCGCCTTTTTCATTGGTGTGTAAACACTCTATACAGAAATGGATAACTCAAAATGTTGAGCCATTTCCCCTTTCTAAAAGATAGCTCACAAACACACAACAACAACAAAGCCTCAATCCTAAATTAGTTGGGGTGGGTTACATTGATCAAACTCTTCCACTCAATTTTTTGTTGATTTCCCACATGTTATCTAATTGTACCAACTAATCCAGGCTAGAGCACTGTTAGACCCCATTCAGGGGCGGCCCTCCCAACCCGGTTTTTCCCATTCAAGAGACCCAAACTCAGACCTCGCTAAAGGGGAACCGAGTCCCTCACCACTTCGCTCAATTTAACCCACTTGATAGCTCCATTTCTAGGTCACAAAAACACACCATGCAAGATTATTGGGGATTTTTCATGAATATTTCAATTCACTACATGGGTAATCTTGGGATGACACACAAAATGGTAAATCTTTAAGAAATGCAGAATTCATTGAAATCTAACACTTACATCTTCCCAGTTAGGAAAAGCAGATTTGAGCGAGACAAAGGCTCTTCTAGCATTGACCTCAGTAGTGTTCTGCGACAAGAGAGTGCTCACTAGCCCATCCAACACTGTCTCTGTCTCCACCAAATCATCATCACTTTCAAGCACCCAGTTGGGATTTGGGGGTGGAGCTCGATTGCCCGTTCGGTATTTGACGAATTCTTGGGGGAAACCGTGGAAATCGAGCAGTGCGTCTCTCGCGTATCGGCATTCTTCGTGGGTGGGTCGGCGATGGCTTGGGAATGGCTCCGAATCAGTGCTTTCGTTGTCGTTGTTGTTGCAACTCTGTTGTTGTTGTTGTTGTTTTCTCTTGCGCGAGGTCGGCATGTTGTTGTTGTTTTTGTTGTGAAGATTTATGGAAGGAATTATTAGTTCTTAAGAGGGCCCTATCCAAGGCCGGATGAGTGTTGTTGTTTGGCAGGCAAGTGTTTTTTAGGGCCCTATCCAAGGCCGGATTTTATATGTTATATGTTGCCTGCCCAAATCGACGGGCCTAATTAAGCTGCCAACATGTTTTTTTGTGGTTTGCTTGGGGCATCTTCAACGGGAAATGTGGATTGAGAACGTAGATTGGTGCTGCCAGGTGGAAGAATATCTATCTTATGTAGCATCAATTTTTACTTAGCTAGACATTCAACTTAAAAATGGTCTCCAATACACAATGTGGATCGAGACTTTTTTTTTAACTTTTAATTTTATTTTTATAAGGAATGAGACCCTTGTTTAGTTTTTTTTATTTGGTTTATAACAATGTGGATCGAGACTTTTTTTTTTTTACTTTTAATTTTATTTTTATATGGAATGAGACCCTTGTTTGTTTTTTTTATTTGGTTTTATAACAAAAAATGATGACGTGGTGGTAGAGAGAATGTCTACCACGATGTCTAAAAGTAGATATTGGAATAGACACCCTCTACTTTAATTCCCTGTCATATTCGCTAGACATATACAATTTATGGTCCCATTAGAGAAATTCTTTTTATGTTGAATGTTCATTGTGTTATAGGTGGATTCATTTTCACCTCGATCCATAGTACCATTGGAGATGCTCTTAGTCAAAGTGGTGGGGGTAGTGGTGAGGCCGATGGCAGACATCCGCGGCGGGCCTAATTATGCAATCACTACAAAAATTGACCAAATTAGCGAGACAATTCAGTTGACGGGGCAAGGGCCTTTCGCAATTTGCAATGGCTCAGCGACGCGACAACAACGTGGTTTAGCAACGGCTAAAATCCCATCGCTAAATTTGGGGTGCCACGTGAAAGAAATTAGCGACGGGGTTACCTCGTCGCTAACCCTGTCGCTAAACGACATATGCAAGAGAAAGGCTTGTGGCCCTTTCCATCACTTACCTTTCTCCTCCCTCGTCTCGATCATTCCATCTATCTCTCCCAAAACCTTATCCCATGTCGATTCTTCTACCCCGCCTCTCCCAAACCCTGACCCCGCCTCGCCTGTCAAACCCCATCTAATTAGGGCATCTGACCGGCCTATATTACTTTAACCCCTTGATAATCTAGCAGCTTTCACCTCTGCATCAATAAACAATTAATACTAAGATTTTATTATCATCAATTATAAACCTTTATTGACCACATTCGATTCTAAAGTGAATCTTAAACCTCAAAGTTCCGTAAAAATTTTTCGACAACACCTCCTCTATTTTTAAGCCTAAATCGAAAAACTCGGCCTTAAAAAATCTTCAACAAAACCTGCTCAGCTTTTGTGGAAATATCGAAGGACCCACAATCCACTACATAACAATATATATTGCATTTACAAAATTTATTTATTCATTCTAACCTATTTCAGGTTTTCAAAATTCTTAAACCCTTTACCTTAGTTCCACAACATTCCATTCCATCCCAACACAGTTCCAACCGTTCCAAAATAGATCATACTTACACTCGAATCCAAAAACCCATTTATACAATATATTATATTAAAAAACAATACATACATACAAAAAAGAACTAAACAAGTCGTAAACAGTCGAAAAGCTTTCCCTTTCCCTTGTTGCCGCTAGAACTTGTCAATATCCAATTATAAAAATTTGATAATGTCATATAAGTAAATCTCACACTATCCAATACACCCGTAATAATCAAATGAATTGTATTCCAAAAATTTAAACAAACAATAATATCGTAAGGAGTCATAAATATAGTAGCATGTGTAACGGCCCCAACCCTACAAATTGGGCACCGCCCGACACTTGGCTTCCATTAACCCCCGGTAAACCAGTTCGGAGTTAACAAAGGCATAGTCAGCCTTACAAATCGGTCTTCAGTACCTGATAGTCCACACAATAGAGTATATATTTATGAAATCATATGCAGCGAAATTTAAATGTGGTGAAAACGCGATAACAAATAAATTAAACACGCAATGAGTTCTAGGTGTGAAAACTAGTATGTGGAAACCCCGTACAACATATACAATGTACAAATAATAATGACGAGGGGAAATACACGTATCTCTCAACCCAAATAATCATTTATAAAATAGTACACATATGATATAGATATATCAAATAACCTGTGTATGCCGCACATCAATGTTCTCGAGCTCAGAGATTATACCTGCAATTTTCACCAAAAGCGGAGACAATTCCAGTGAGTAAATCCAGTAGAAGTTCAACAGTAATTCAGATTAAACAATAAATAAGTCTATAAATCATGCAGAAAGACATTAAGCTGAAAAGAACAATAAAGCGCATGATAGACAGACTACAATGATCAACGATAGAGACCAAGTAACCCTGAAGCAAAGGATAGGCGCCTAAGTGGTCTTGACACTCTACATGTGGGCTTAAAGCCACTTAAAGCATGTCAGTATCAAATACTGGTACGTCGGGACCAAGTCCGCTTCAATCGCACCAAATTCATTCGGCATTGTCGGCTCACTTGAGCCGCAACCCAAGAAAACATTCCAAAGGGAGCCACAGTCGCAGCCGGATGCTCAAGCGCAATGAAATCCTTGAAGTCCTGTAAGGAGCCACGACACTTGGCGGACGCTCACTCAGAGGATTCAATCTCTTCTAGGAGCCACAAGCGCGACTCGGATGCTCAACTCACGAGTAAACAACGACTCAACTCGACCACTTAGACCCTAGGTCACTCGGTATGCAAGTAGAGCCCAACAATAGAT
The DNA here is from genome assembly GCA_039657325.1 of Stephania cephalantha. NCBI lineage: Eukaryota > Viridiplantae > Streptophyta > Magnoliopsida > Ranunculales > Menispermaceae > Stephania > Stephania cephalantha. Next base: position 12,883,994 of record CM077575.1, read on the forward strand.
ATCATTTTCATCAGAATATGCAAGGAAATGAAAATAATTAATATTGAATTTCTTACTGGTTTACTTACAATACATTCGCATAAATTGCCACGTCAATTCTATGATTCGAATAGCCTAGTTGAGTCCTTCGTGCGTATCTATCATGATACATAGGTACAACAAAGTCGTTTAGACTATATTTAGTAATTTAAGAACCACTTGCTAAATCAAAGCATTATTCATATTTGATGCTTTCCTTAGTTCACGAATCTACTAATTTTAACTTCCAAGTAGCATAGCTTACTTTCATGTGTCAGTAAAATGAATTTATAGTTGTTCATGTAGCCATCTAAGTTACAAACTCTTCTAAGTTTATTTGACTCAAATAAATGATTTTCAAAGGGTTCGACACTACTAAACCACTACTCCTTACTTCCAATTTAGCTCGCTCACGACTCCAAAATCAATGTCTAATACTTCAAATCAAATCAATAATTCGATGAAAATAAGAATGCGGTGAAATATAACAAGGTAAGAGCCATAAAACTTAGTTTTTCCAATTTAAATAGATTCAAGTCGACTAATCTCGACCAAAAGAGATCTAAATCGCCACATAAAGGTCAAGCTCGACTTAAAACCCTCAATTCACCAATTGTGGTTAGAAATTCATAACTTGAGCAAGTTAAGTTCATTATGAGAAAAATGAATTTGAATCTCTTTTATTTCTTGACTTAGATCAAGACCAATCCAAATCAATTAGTTTTCCTCCATATTTCATAAATAGAGATTAAGTCTATTTTAAAAGTTCATAACACAAATATTTTTATTTGAACCAACACTACTTAAAAGAAAACATTTTGACAAAAAGTCATGAAAACAACTTAAAAATCATGGAATTCCACTTCACTTGGTTCTATGGACAAAAGTAGGACAAAATGACTTGAAATGCTTATTTAAACAAGTCATGCTCCTTTTTGAATGTTTCCTCAAACATTTGGAGTTCATCTTCCTTTAAAACTCATTTGCAAAACTTGAAGTTCTTGGAAAATAAGTTCAAATAATTTATAATGATCAAATCCTTTGCGTGAGTTCAAATCAAAACACTACAATATGCCAACGAATTTGCCATATTCATTCTATCAAAAAGTTCACCAATGCAAAACGCCTTTTTCAAATTAAATTAAAACAAGCATGTTTAAAACAAAATTAGAGTTCATGAGACTTTCTTTGAATCATGCACTTATTCCTTAGCCAAATAATCCATAAAAATTTATTAGAAATCAAAGTCTACTATTAAAATCACAATTCTTGTTTCAAAACTTTGTTTATAATGGGTAGAGACTCTCTTTTGCATTTTCACAAACACTTGGTGTGCAATGATAAATATTTTCCCTAACTCTACCTACATTTATCTCAAGTTAACTAAATCACTTTGCGTCGTTCATAAACCATTTCCAAATAAATATGAACCACACTTTCTAAATGACCCACACAAAATCATTAATAACTTGTATTTGAATTTAAAGAGGGTTTATAATCTCACCATGCCTTCAATGGAGTCCTCAACTCCAATTTTTTAAATCATAATCTAATAAGAAATCTTTATTTCTCTCTTTCATTTCTTATTTTCCTCCTCATTGCAAGCAACCGTCGTCGCCCCATTCTGTTCACTACACCGCTACAGCTGCTGGTCGTCCGCGTCGGAGGCTCCCCGGAGTCGCGGCTGTCCGCCGAGTTAGCGTCTGTTGTCGCCGCGTCGCTTTGCACCCAGGTGTCGCGCCGCCACCTTTGCGTCGCCGTCTTGGAGGCTCGCCCGACCCTCGCCGCCCTTGCTGGTCCGCCGCCGCACCGCGCCTTCATTTGCACCCGCGCCGTCTGCGTCCTCCCCCGGAGCCGCTGCTCCCTCGCCGCCGTCTCCGCCATCTCTTCTTCTTCTTCTTCTTCTTCTTCTTCTTGGCGGCTCCTCTCTCTCTACATATGTGTGTTAGATTATAGCTAGGTTTTTTTTTTTTTTTTTTTTGTAACCTAAAAATTTGGGTTTTTTATCCTTTTTGTATTTGGTTGAGTGAGAAGTTTGGGTTATGACTCAATTTGTTTGGGTTCCCTTTGCCCTACAAACTTGTAACACTTCAAACTTGACATGTCTTGTGCACAGACCCTAGCCTTATCCCCACTTAGCCAATTTAAATAAATTGATGGTTTATAGTCATGTCGTCGCGTTCGCACTTAGTTTAAATTAAGTCAAGTCAATTCGCGGTATCATATAGTACTCGCGATTTTATGCCAAATAAAAATTAAAATCATTTTTATTTATTTTCTTGTATAAATTCTTGAACACTTTGACTTAACCCTTGATTGGGTATTTGATCACTAATAATTTGTGATTAGAGATTAATTAACTTAAAATTACGGGTCGTTACAGTCTTCCCGACTAAAAGAAAATTTCGTCCTCGAAATTAGAAGGGAGTTACGCCCATAACTAGATTAAGTAGAGGAAATGTTTGAGTGCAAGTCCCTCTTTACTTTGAATCTGTAAAGTATTTATACTTAACCTGAGTGTTCTCTTGTGATACTTCGCATGACCAATCAATTTACCTAGTGCCAATCCAAATATTATCTAATCCGCTTAGTCTCTTCTGTGTGATTTTTCTAAACAATTACTAATTCCATTGTCTCAACACCACTACTTATCAGAATTACAAGGCCTCTTTCATAGTCTTAAATAGAGTCACACCACTTTAGCTCAACCGTTAAATTCATATTTACATCATGCATAGAGGCGAACAATCTTCCCCACTTATTATCGAATTCGTAATATAAACATGATTATGACTTCCAAAATCTAGAACAACCATGCACTCTAACCGTTAGACTGAAAAGCCATACTTAGATGTATTCAAGTGCCCATCAATGTCAACAACCCCTACCACAATCTGGTAGTAAAAACTCTGCCACAAACCTGACAGAAAAAAAACAAGGATCGCAATCCTAAAATAATGGACACTGGCACACCATCCAACTCACCATCTTAGCTCCATATATATAATTAGCTCATTTGTACCACGAGTCTTTCGGTAGAAGTTGAAAAAGAGTAAGCAAACCTAGGCAATTAGCATATGATCATCTCTAAGCATCTTCAATTGTATGATCTTCTTAATCCGTGATAGCCAACGATCATGTTAGACTATCTGAACAAAAAAAAAGGGTTCTTTGATGATTTTTTTTGTTCATTTTTAATCCAATCATGCTTACTCTCCAAGCATCTCGCAAATCATGCTTCACACATTTCGATTAAGTTCACTTCCCTAAAACATAATATTCTTTCTTTAGAGTTGTCAGTCAGTCAATCCTTAAACTATCATCAGTCTTAAGACATGCCATAACTTTCAAGTTTAATAACAACTCTGGAGTAAAGTCTCGAAAGATCTTAGCCCCAAAACCTGATATGTGTTCTTCAAAATCTTGAAAGAACCTAGCCCTATCTATCTTCAGGTTCTCTCTCGAGCAACTCGCTCACTTATTCACATGTGTTAGTCATTTTCTATCATAATTTGTCAGGCGAGTTATTCTTGTCTCAACAACTTTACACACTCCTATTACATTTTTTTTACGACATGCACTACTTGGACGAGAATTCCCTTCAGTACGCTTATTGGTGGGCATGAACCAATTTTAGATATGTGAGAATCTCGAGATAAACAATCTCGTAGGATTAACATTTTGGTTGCCTAACCTCTATAATGATTCGTAGACTCTATCTCTGCTCATAACACTTAATTCATTCCTAAGTCTCCAAAGGTGGTGGTCGACTTCACCAACCCTAAGACTATAAATGAAATAGTATCACTAAAGTGGAGTTACTTGGGCTTCTGATCCAGCACCACTACTCCAAAGCTTTCGTCAAAGCTAGAGGAGTCCGTTCATGCCTTCTTCATTTCCTCTCAAGTCATCTCAACACGCTGCTTCCTTAAAGTCTGCGTTAACTCGTTCGTCTCACAATTCTTCATCTTTTTTTTTACGTATTCCTTAACATATTCTGTCACTTTACCAAATTTTCTCCAAACTTTACTTTCCCAAATCCTCCTATTCAGGTTATAATATAAAGAACGTATACGTAGACTAAATTTTCATTCATTTTCTATTATCAAATAACATCAATTTCCTTACATTAATTATTCCAGGTGGATCCTCTAGAAACACGTGCAAGGAGTTTTCAAGATTTATGGGTAACTTGAATCTAACTCCTTAAGGTACACAATAATTTTTTGTTTTCGTTTCACAAGTTTAGGTTAGATCATCTTAGGGCCAAACCTAAGCCAGTTTACATCTCATTGATAAATAATAAAGTAAGACTATTGGCACACTAACCAAGATATATGCATGACTTTTCGCTACACTTCCTTCATTCAACAAGTTTTTTTTTGTCAATCATTAGATACATTGGTGCTTGAATTCCTTCTCTACGTTAGAGAGTAATTGGTGTTTGAATTCCCTCTCTAGGTTAGAGAGTAATGCATACGGTAACTAACACATTTACATTTTTTTTGTTTCAACAAAGAATTACACATAGTTTAAATATCCTTGGATCCTTATCTCAGATTTACATGCCCACTATATGATTCAAAGTTGACTAGTGTCGCGAATTCTCAAGATTTGAAAACTTTGAAATCTTCAAACACTACGTTCTATGTCAGTCTTCACTTCTGGCCCAATCCTCGTAACTAATTATTTAATATATCGAAATCTATTATTTCTTCTTTTTTACAATTCACTCGTCGTACCTCAATGAAACACATAATTCAATACGATATTAAAAGTAGTTATATCGTATGTCTATCGATACCATATAATACATACAATCAAATAGAACATAATAAGGCTTATTCAAGTTTTTCCCCAATCTCACATTCACTCACTTCCCAAATAAGTCTCTAAGTTAGGATCGTAGGGTTTCCACACTAAGTTCGTTGGTGTTCTTAACTCTACAAGTCAGTGTTCGTGAACAAATCTGGCTGTAGGCTTATCAAGAGCTAAAGTTAAAACCTTAGGTTCTAATCCCAACTGTGACGGCCCCAACCCTACAAATTGGGCACCGCCCGACACTAGGCCTCCATTAACCCTCGGTAAACCAGTTTGGAGTTAACAAAGGCCTAGTTAGCCTCACAAACCGATCTTCAGTAACTGATAGTCCATTCAATAGAGTATATATATATATGAAATCATATGCAGCGGAATTTAAATGCGGTGAAAACGCGATAATAAATCAATTAAACATACGACGAGTTCTAGGTGTGAAAGCTAGTATGTGGAAACCCCGTACAACATATATAATGTAAAAATCATAATGACGAGGGGAAATACACGTATCTCTCAACCCAAATACCCATTTATAAAATAGTACACATATGATATAGATACATCAAATAACCTATGTATGCCGCACAACAATGTTCTCGAGCTCGGAGATTATGCCTGCAATTGTCACCAAAAGCGGAGAAAATTCCAGTTAGTAAATCCAGAAGAAGTTCAACAGTAATTCAGGTTAAACAATAAATAAGTATATAAATCATGCAGGAAAGACATTAACCTGAAAAGAACAATAAAATGCATGATAGACATACTACAAGGATCAACGATAAATACCAATTGACCCTGAAGCAAAGGATACACGCCTAAATGGTCTCGACACTCTACACGTGGGCTTAAAGCCACTTAAAGCATGTCAGTTTCAAATACTGGTATGTCGGGACCAAGTCCGCTTCAATCGCACCAAATCCATTCAGCACTGTCAGCTCACTTGAGCCGCAACCCAAGAAAACATTCCAAATGGAGCCACAGTCGCAGCCGGATGCTTAAGTGCAATGGAATCCTTGAAGTCCTGTAAGGAGCCACGACACTTGGTGGACACTCACTCAGAGGATTTAGTCTCGTCTAAGAGCCACGAACGCGACTCGGATGCTCAACTCACGAGTAAACAATGACTCAACTCGACCACTTAGACCCTAGGTCACTCGGTATGGAAATAGAGGCCAACAATAGATATCATTTTCATCAAAATATGCAAGGAAAGGAAAGAATTAGTATTAAATTTCTTACTGGTTTACTTACAATACATTCGCATAAATTGTCACGTCAATTCAATGATTCGAATAGCCTAGTTGAGTCCTTCGTGCGTATCTACAATTATAGATAGGTACAACAAAGTCGTTTAGACTATATTTAGTAGTTTAAGAACCACTTGCTAAATCAAAGCATTATTCATATTTTATGTTTTCCTTAGTTCATGAATCTACTAATTTTAACTTCCAAGTAGCATAGCTTAATTACTTTCATGTGTCAGTAAAATGAACTTATAGTTATTCACGTAGGCATCTAAGTTACAAACTCTTCTAAGTTTATTTGACTCAAATAAATGATTTTCAAAGGGTTTGACACTACTAAACCACTACTCCTTACTTCCAATTTAGCTCGCTCACGACTCCAAAATCAATGTCTAATACTTCAAATCAAATCAATGATTCGATGAAAATAAGAATGCGGTTAAATAAAATAAGGTAAGAACCATAAAACTTAGTTTTTCCAATTTAAATAGATTCAAGTCAACTAATCTAGACCGAAAGCGATCTAAATCGCCACATAAAGGTCAAGTTCGACTTAAAACCCTCAATTCACCAATTGTGGTTAGAAATTCATAACTTGAGCAAGTTAAGTTCATTATGAGAAAAATGAATTTGAATCTATTTTATTTCTTGACTTAAACAAGACCAATCCAAATCAATTAGTTTTCCTCTATATTTCATAAATAGAGATTAAGTCTATTTTAAAGAGTTCATAACACAAGTATTTTTTATTTGAACCAACACTACTTAAAAGAAAACACTTTGACAAAAAGTCATGAAAACAACTTAAAAATCATGAAATTCCACTTCACTTGGTTCTAAGGACAAAAGTAGGACAAAATGACTTGAAATGCTTATTTAAACAAGTCATGCTCCTTTTTGAATGTTTCCTCAAACATTTGGAGTTCATCTCCCTTTAAAAATCATTTGCAAAACTTGAAGTTCTTGGAAAATAAGTTCAAATAATTAATAATGATCAAATCCTTTGCGTGAGTTCAAATCAAAACACAGCAATATGTCAACGAATTTGCCATATTGGTTCTATCAAAAAATTCACTAATTCGAAACCCCTTTTTCAAATTAAATTAAAACAAGCATTTTAAAACAAAATTAGAGTTCATGAGACTTTCTTTGAATCATACACTCATTCCTTAGCCAAATAATTCATAAAAACTTATTATAAATTAAAGTCTACTATTAAAATCATAATTCTTGTTTCAAAACTTTGTTTATAATGGGTAGAGACTCTCTTTTGCATTTTCTCAAACACTTGGTGTGCAATGATAAATATTTTCCATAACTCTACCTACATTTGTCTCAAATTAAACAAATCACTTTGACTCGTTCATAAACCATTTCCAAAGAAATATAAACCACACTTTCTAAATGACCCACACAAAATCATTAATAACTTGTATTTGAATTTAAAGAGGGTTTATAATCTCACAATGCCTTCAATGGAGTCCTAAACTCCAATTTTTTAGATCACAATCTAATAAGAAATCTATATTTCTCTATTTCATTTCTTATTTTCCTCCTCATTGCAAGCAACTGTCGTCGCCCCATTCTGTTCACTACACCGCTACAGCTGCTGGTCGTCCACGTCGGAGGCTCCCCGGAGTCACGGCTGTCCGCCGAGTTAGCGTCCTGTTGGTCGCCCGCGTCGCTCCCTGTTGTCGCGCCGCCCACTGCGTCGCCGTCTTGGAGGCTCGCCTGACCCTCGCCGCCTTTGCTGATTCGCTGCTGCACCGCGCCTTCGCTGCATTCGCGCCATCTGCGTCCTCACTGGAGCCGCTGCTCCTCGCAGCTGTCTCCGCCATCTCTTCTTCCTCTTCTTCTTCTTGGCGGCTCGTCTTTGGCTCTGTTTGGCAACGCTAGTTGATAATCTAGCTGATAAGTGATAAACTAGTTGATAGCTGATAATCTACTAGCTGGTAGCGGAAAGCTGATAATCTAGCTGATCAACTTAAAATTGTTTGGAATGATAGATGATTGATTAACTGATAAATGCAAAATGACAATAAAGGACATATGACACAATTAAGTATATTAATTATATAATCATATAATTAATTGTTATAAATAACTATGTATTTAATTTTACAAAATAAAAATTAATAACATAAAATAATTTATATTATTTAGAAAACTAAATTATGTGTGTCCATAAATGCTTACATGAAAAATAACTATATATTAATTTATAAGAATTCGCAAAAAATAAACACATGTAAATAAAATACAATAAACGACTTAGATAACTATACATATACCTAATGTATCATCCACAATTGAGAAGCAATGTTATTGTAGATATTCTTCATTTCTAGAGAAGTCTCTCTATAACTTCCATGATTGATGTTGTCATCAATAACATCTGGAAGTTTGTCAATAGGTATATAATCTGGATGTTGTGCAAGGATATTGAACAAGTCGTCATCTTGTGCATTTTATTCGTAAATAATTATGCAATGCAAATGTAGCTATTATGATGTCAATTTGAGTTTGTACACTAAATTGCGGCATAGCATTAAGTATCTTCCATCTCTTCTTCAATACTCCAAATAATCTTTCGATGCAACTTCGAAGAGATGAATGTGCACGATTGAAAACTTGTTTTGCATTGTTGGGACCAACATTTTCAAACTGATTTTGATGGTATCTTGTTTTGAAATATGACACTAAATACCCTCGTCTATCTGGATATACTTTATCCACCAAATAATATTTGCCTATTGAAAGAAAAAAAAAATGGCATTACATGATTTATAAATATCATATGACAATAAGGTAAACTCAAAAGCATTGGTACCTTTTGGCGGCATTGGAAAGTTTAACGATGGCGTATTAATTGCATGGTGGAAAATACGTGAATCATGTGCCGCTCCCTCCCATCCAACTGATATAAATGTGAAGGACATATCAAAGTCACATGTTGCCATGACATTGAAAGACGTGAAACTTTTTCTCCCCTATAACGCATTTGATCTGCCTCAGGAACACATGCAGCGATATGGGTACCATCAATACATCCTATGCAATCCTGTTGTATTAAAAATAAATGGTTATATAATTTACAATCAAATTATAAAATAGTAGGTGACAAATATTTTTATATTGTCTTACCTTGAAATAAGGCATATATCGTTCGTCGTGAAGGATGTGAGACGGTATGGATTGAAATGTATGATCAGTTGGTTTTATCATATCACATGTAAAACCCTTAAAGCCATTGCTTCTACAGGTAATAATTTCCAAAACCTCATGAAATGATCTACTTATAGTCTCACCAGAACGTTGAAAACGCTCTCTTAAGTCCCTATTAGAGGCACCCTAGGCTAATGCATATACAAATATACATACTTTCTCTATAATTGTTACTCTGCTTCGTTCCAAATCATATTTGAATTCTAAATCATTGCATAGTTCTATGAAAAGCTCTTTTTCCATCCTAAAATTGTTCTTACTTCGAGCATAATGTCCGTTTAGAATTTCCATCATCCAAGATTCTCCTGTTTGAAGTGAAGTCATGCATGGTTCTTTATATATGTTTTTGTAATAATGTGTAGCAGCTATATCCATGTCGTGTATCTGGATATAATAATAAAACCAAGTATTTTCATTCTCGGCCTTTGCAACTTTTTGATATCCATTATACACCTGATATGCATAAATAACACATAACTAAAAGATATATGAAATACTTTTAAAACAAAACACACACACATAACTAAAAGTAATTTACATAAGTTCATAACTCTTGAAAATGCATATCAATTTATATAAATTGAGAACTAAAACATAATCCAACTCCAAATACAAGTAATAAATGTAGAAAGAAATATGTCTAAAAAAATAAATGCAGCAAAGAAAAAAAAGGAAAACATACGCAAATAATACGAGCATGGCCTAAACATTCACTTATTCCTACGCATAAAATCTAACCAAACTTTCCTATTGTTATCATCTTTTATGTTCACAAATATCTTTCTCTTTGTCTCGTCTGAAATTAAGTCATGCGCAAAGCACCACAAATCGCTACCCTCCTCTAAAGTGCCTTCATTAACCATACGACCGATAATACTCATTCCAGTGTCAATAGAACTATCTGATACAACTTGAGATCTTGCATGATTTTTCGTCTTCATAATTTCTAATGCCTCATTAGAATTAGAAAGCAAAGAGTTCAATGAAGCAGTTAGTATTGCAGATCCCCCTCCTGACAGTCTCATATGATTAAACTTGTTCTTGCAAGATGCAATCAACACTTTTATCTTTATTTCATCTTCCAACATCTCGCTAATTTTGTTCCATTTAAAATTACTTCCACGCCCATTGTGCATTATGTACTTGAGGCAAACTTCACAGAAAATCTTTGCAGATGATATTGTCTTAGTGGATGAAACTAAAAATGGAGTGAATAGAAAACTAGAACTCTGGAGGAATACATTAGAATCTAAAGGCTTTAAGTTAAGTAGGACGAAAACCGAATACATGCACTGTGAGTTTGGAAACACTAGACATCGAGATGATGGTGTGGTAAAATTAGGGGAAATAGAAGTTCCTAAGGAATCCACTTTAGATACCTAGGATCAATCATACAAAATGATGGTAACATTAAGAATGATGTCACACATATAATTCAAGCTGGATGGAAGAAATAGCGGAGTGCAACAAGGGTGATTTGTGATCGAAATGTTCCTACTAAGTTAAAAGGAAAATTTTATAGGACCGCAATTAGGCCAGCTATGCTCTATGGAAGTGAATGTTGGGCGGTAAAGCAACAACAATTACATAAAGTGAACGTAGCAGAAATGAGGATGCTTAGGTAGATGTGTGGTAAAACTCGTAAAGATAGAATAAGAAATATAGAAATTCAAAGACAAGTAGGAGTAGCACCAATTGATACAAAGATTAGGGAAGGGCGATTGCGATGGTTTGGTCACCTGCAAAGACGGCCTACAAACACCCCAACTAGAAAACTTGACTCAATAGAAACTGTAGAAATTCGACGAGGTAGGGGCAGACCAAAGTTAACATGGGATGCATTAATTAGGAGGGATTTGAATGGTTTGCAAAGCTCACCATCAATTGCAATTAATCGAGCACAATGGAAAAAGTTTGATCCATGTAGCCGACCCCAGTTAATTTGGGACTGAGGCTATGTTGTTGTTGTTGTTGTTGTTGTTGTTGTTGTTGTTGTACTCCTTCCGCATCATCATTAACCAAAGGCATTTCTAGCTACAATCATATTTAACACAAACAAACTTAAGTGATAGTTGAGGGTTGAAACAAATATTTATAATCATTACAACTAAAAAGAACAACCGCAATTCTATAAATATCTCGACAATTAAATAAAAAATAAATTACATAAAGAAATTCTTTCTTTAGGTTGTCTTAATACCACCTAAACGTCTCTAAATTTTTATTTGTGTGCATAGTAGGAATAAAGTTCATGAATTTGAAATTCATTAGACTTTTTTTGATAATATAGAGATATTTATTGATTGAGACAAAAGAATGGGATTGGGATACAAAAAATATTAAGTATATACATCAAAATGCATATCTTTTAAAGCAAAAAACAATATGGACTATATACTTCATAAACTAAAAAAACTTTCACAGACCCACACCATTATCCACGCCATATTCATGTTGACCCAACTCCACCTGTTGTAGTTGCTAAAAAAACTCCACTAGTTGCATTTCAATTAAGAACTAGCTCAATGGGGCATTGTGTAGTTCGATCAACTAAACAAGCAACCAAAAAATAGAAAAAAATTTCATGAGATGAGACACCTCAACAGTTGAATTTCTTTTTAGATGAGGCGCCTCAACAGTTGCATCCACGTATGATTAATGATGGGCAGAAGGTATCAATGCTTAAAAACCTATTTCTATTTCTATTTTATGCTCATCATATGGCACATGATTCAAAACACTATTTCTATATTATGCTCATCAGATGACGCAATTCAGTTTAGCACCTATTACCCTGCGACACAAAACATATGCATCGAGCATCGAAATGAACTCTAAAGAAGATGAACTCTAAATAATCCCATTGCAGAATTCATTGAATAGGCATCGAAAAAAAAATCTACTAAACTACGTTCATCAAAAAATCTACTAAGCCAAAGAAGAAGACATCAGGGAGATCACCCATGAAATAAAAAATTACAGAACTAACACTTGATATCTTACAAATATGGTCCTTCAACCCAAGATTCTAGTCTCTAATGCCCGACCGCCAAAGAGAAATAACAAAGCCTGAACGATTGAGAGATAACCCTAAAGAAAAAAAAAGCAACACTGGAAATCCCTAATGTGATATAGCAAATATGTTTTTGTTTATCCCTATTTGGTTTCTAATTTCGCGGGTTAATAATATTCGCGGGGTTTCGTTAAGTATTTGTGTATTTTGTTTCCACTAATTTGCAAGAGCATTAATTTATTAATACCGTAAAAATAAGGGTATAATCGCTAGAAAAAATCCAAACGACGGATTTTTGGTTCAAACGCCACCAAGAGTAGCGTTTCAATTGGGAGCTGATCATCTAGATTATTTTCAAAATAAGCTACAAACCAAACACAACTCAACAAATAAACTAGCTTATCAGCTAGCTGATAAGCTAGTTTCTACTTACCAAACAGAGCCTCTCTCTCTATGTGTATGTGTTAGGTTATAGCTAGGGTTTTTTTTTTTTTTTTTTTTAGTTTTGTAACCTAGAAATTTGGGTTTTTTTGTCCCTTCTCCTTTTATTTGGTTGAGTGAGAAGTTTGGGTTAGGACTCAATTTATTTGGGTTCCCTTTGCCCTACAAACTTGTAACACTCCAAACTTGACATGTCTTGTGCACATACCCTAGCATTGTCCTCATTTAGCCAATTTAAATAAATTGATGGTTTATAGTCATGTCGTCGCGTGCGCACTTAGTTTAAATTAAGTCACACCAATTCGTGGTATCATATAATACTCGCGATATTATGCCAAATAAAAATTAAAATCATTTTTATTTATTTTCTTTTATAAATTTTTGAACACTTTGACTTACCCCTTGATTGGGTATTTGACCACTAATAATCTTTAATTAGCGATTAATTAACGACTTAAAAATACGGGTCGCTACAGTATGCAATCCATATCATTTCTGTTGACCGAACACAATCGGAAGACGTCTTTGCAAAAGTGGTGGGTAAACAATATTAAGGATTCATGAGTTTGAGAGGAAGTCCCTCGAGAAGCCACACCCTCGACTCTCTATGGAGTATGATCCTGGCCAACATAACAAAAACAACCCATCCGAAACGAGTGTCAACAACGATCAGTGACTCCAGTCACAGAGCACCACGGTGTTCATCCTACCATACATATAACCAATGAACATAATGGGACCCCCAAAGCCCTCTTTACTCTCGTATCCGTGAATGCATGACTAGCAAATATCCAGCGATAAAACCGTGCATGCAATATATTCGAGAAATACTCATACAATGTAAAGGTTACTATGAGATTTACTTAACCTTACAAACAGCCAACTTCGAGCTTAATTTTCGAGGTTCCCAGAGCATCATATCATTTTGAAAATGGTTTCAATAGCTTCCCTGCATACCTAATCATATTATGGGTTAAGCTTCAAGTGAAACCATATCACGAAACCCAATGAAAACCGCGGTCAAAGTACACTCGAGAACAATTTCCAAAAATATTAATCTATATAACGGTTTGAAATAACATTCAACTAGCCAATTTGAGGTAATATTTTATCCTTGAAAACCTCAATATTTGTCATAATGACCTAAAAGGAACTTGTAGTACTCATGTCCTACTTTTAATAGACTCTAAGAACACTCAAATCGGGTCACCGATGAAGAAGTTATGATTTTCTCATATGGCCTGTCAGTTAGGCAAAACTTTATTTATTTTGAACTGAAAAACTTCTCCAAATCAATATTTTTACTATTAAATCCTCGAAACTCAACAATAAACGCCACGAAATCACTCGATACCAACACCAAAATATTTCCACAGCCCGTGGAGTCAAATTGTATCAAAATCAAAAATCAATTCATCTAGAAACCCAATATAAATGAATATCAACTATAAAACACCTCCAAAATAGTTATAAACTGAATTACATTACTTCAATTCACCAAAACCCTAACCCATGCCAGTGGGATTGTCAGGACCTAATTTCCTAAATGAATCCCGACCTGCCTAGCTCGATCCATAACTCACTAACCAACTCGGTCACTGAGTTATGAACCTAACTAGTAAGCCTCTTTTCAAAAACAACTCATTATCTTTGATCAACGAATTGGAATTCAAATTAAGTATTCATAAATGCTGCGAAATATCATAAATTAAAACTTATTTCAATGTTTCCACATAATGCCAATATTGGAAATCGAGAGTTGTCAACTAGAATAAATTCTCCTCTAGTTCGGTTTATTTCAAATCCCAATCCCATGATAAATAATATAAATAAAAAACAAAGTATTAGTTCGATCTTGAACCATACCAATCAACAATCAGAAAAATCCTCTACACAGCTGAAGCTACTCCTTTCCCATTGTCTCCTTTTGACGAAGAACCTGTGGGGAAAAAATTGTTAGGTGGGCACAAAGGGGCGATGGTGCTCAGTAAGTTTAGGTTAAGTTACTGGCGTTATGAACATTCCATATAATAAATGAAACAATAAATAAAATGCATGGCTTGCAAATATTTAATATGACGAAGGGAATAAACAAGAAAGTATATAAACAAAATTATAATCGATGCATCAAAATGTGCAAATGCTAGACATGTATGAGCTACTGTGATAGACTCATCAATCATGTTGAAGTTCGTGAAGATTGACCCTATTATGGCCATAGCGGTATCAACACTCCATTCCCTTACATTGTGAAAGATTTACATATCACCAAGTCCACAAACTAGTCCAACTAGACTTAACACCTACTACCAAACATTTATTGAGAACATTGGAGTTAATCATATTCTCAATTATTAGATATTAATTCTGGGCAACTGCCCTTTTTGTTATTCTCACTTGTACGGTCCAACTGTCCCAAACTTGTAGTATCTGGCGCAAGGACTCTTAGCGAGCTCCACTAAGTTATCTACATACAATGTCTAACAATGCACCCCAATCTACTTGTATGTCCTACTTACATGATCCCTATCATATAGTTTAGCAGAAATGTAAATAATCATAAAACCAATAACTTAAATCACAACTTACCTGGTATGCTATTTTCCAAAAATTCCTAATTGGCACTTACGAGCGCACTCCGACGTTCAGTCAACCTAAATAAGTTAAGTATTGATTAACTAAATAAGTTAACTTGATAGAAAACCAATTTCCAAATTCTTTTCGAAAACCACTTTACTTATTTATAACAATTTAAGTTTCACCTCTTTATTACAAATTTAAAACTCAAAATTCATTTTGACAAATTTATTTTTAGCAGCTGGGCCGATCCAGTGGGTCTGATCGGCCCAACTGCTGATGCATCGCAGTTTGGGGGGTTGGGTCGATCAGCTCAACCAGCTGTTATGCGGTTGGGCCAAAGGCCCAACCCACATACACCGAATGAGGGGGGAGCGCACACAACGCCTCTTCTTTTTTTATTTTTATTTATTTTTTTAAACATCAATCCTCCACATTAAATCTTCAAAAGAAACTCTTTTGATTTGAAACATGATTTCGACAACAAAGAAAGCTTGTTTATATAACTCAAATACGTGTAGATCTACATTTCATTTTTGAAATAAACTTTATGGTGTAGATCAACCAATAGAAATCTCGTTTAATCCCGAAATCAATTGATCTATTAAGTTAAAACACTAAATAAGGATTACCTAACGCGAGAAACTCTGAAGATCACCTCTTTTGTCCCTCTTCCGGCTTTGCGATTTCACCCTTTCTCGGTCATTTGTGCTTTTAGGTTGCATGCACTCTCGTCCCTAACACGAGAGAAAGTTAGAGGTGAAATAAGTAGATCC
Source organism: Stephania cephalantha (assembly GCA_039657325.1). Lineage (NCBI taxonomy): Eukaryota > Viridiplantae > Streptophyta > Magnoliopsida > Ranunculales > Menispermaceae > Stephania > Stephania cephalantha. The sequence goes on from CM077575.1 coordinate 12,900,106, forward strand.
TAAAATCACTCCTATTCTACATCAATCAAGGATTTTTCTTTTCCTAAATCAACCAAAAATTTTTAATTGCTTTTCTTTCCTAAATTGACAACTTGAAATAGGAAACTAATTATTCTCGCCGTTGGCTTTCTTTTTTTTGTCGTTTCGATTAGGCATGTGTTATTTTGTGGGCCCACACACCATACACACAAATAGGGTATACGTTACTAATTTAAAAATTAGAATCGTCACAACCTCCCCAACTTAAGAGATTTCGTCCATGAAATTTAAAAGTAAATCGTACCTTGATTTAGAATAAATATGGGAAGTACTCGCGCATATAGTTCTCCTGCTCCCACGTCGTCTCCTTGTCGTCATGAAATTGCCATTTCATTTTGACCAGCGATATCTCCCTCTTTTTGAGCATTTGGACCTTCCTATCTAGGATCTGGACCGGTTACTCGCTATAGGAGGCATCCTCTTGTAACTCAAACTGAGCCCAATCGATGACCCGTGGTGCATTTGAGAATGACTTTCTCAACATTGAGACATGGAAGACATTATGTACTATCGCCAACTGTAGAGGGAGCTCAAGTTGATATGCTACTAGACCAATCTTCTCGGTGATCTTGAATGGTCCAATAAATCTCGGAGCAAGCTTTCCCTTGATCCCAAATCTCTGGTGCCCCTTTTGTGGAGAGACTTTCAAAAGTACCCAATCATATTTCTCAAACACAACGGTCCTACGTTTCTTTTCCTCATAACGTTTTTGTCCGTCCTGTGCTGCACTCAGGCGTTGTCGAATCAGCTTGATCTTCTTTGTGTAGTCATGCACTAACTCTGGTCCCAACAACGCTGCTTCACCAACTCGGTCCAACAAACCGGCGAACGACAAGGTCTGCCATAAAGTGCCTCGAAACGAGCCATTCCGATGCTTGCTTGGTAGCTATTATTATATGCAAATTCACACAAGGACACGTATTTCTCCTAACTACCTCCAAAGTATAACACACAAGCCCTGAGCATGTCTTCCAAAGTCTGTATGGTACATTCTGTCAGACTATCTGTCTGAGGATAAAATGTTGTGCTGAGGTGTACTCTGGAACCCAACTGTTTCTATAAACCTTGCCACATCATCGATGCGAATCGAGGATTCTGATTTGAAACAATAGATAATGACACTCCATGCAACCTCACAAACCAATCCACGTACAGTTTGCTCAGTTTCTCGAGTGTTTTTTGGGTAGCTACAGGTAGAAAATGAGCGGATTTGATCAAGCGATCCACTATGACCCAAATAGCATCATTGCCCTTATGTGATATCGAAAAACCAACCACAAAGTCCATCGAGATGTGTTCCCACTTCCATTTTGGAATGGGCAATGGCTGCAACTGACCACCTGGTCTCTGATGCTCTGCCTTTACCTGCTGGCATGTATCACATCTCCTAATGAACTCTGCGATGTCGATTTTCATTTTCGGCCACCAATACGTCAACTTCATGTTTCGATACATCTTGTTGCCTCCCGGATGTATGGTGTACTTGGTTTTGTGCGAATCTTGGAGCAATTCTTCTTTTAACTCTTCCTGAGCTGGAATCCATAATCTATCTCGATACCTAAAAGCTGCGTCTGCCGATTCCCTCCAATCTGGGTACTCTGTGTTGTCGGCCCAAGCCTTGTAATACCCATACTCTGAGTCTGTCTTCTGACATTTGATGATCCTTGTGATGGTCACTGGCTCGACCCTTAAATGTGCACACATCGAGTTTCCTAGTAGATCACTATGAATGCTCAACATTGACAAATCCTCAAGTAACTGATACTCGCGAGCTATCAATGAAGCAATTGTCTCTGTCACATGTCTCTGTCTACTTAACGCATCCGCCACCACATTCGCCTTCCTTGGGTGGTACTCTAAACTGAAATCGTAATCCTTCAAAAACTCGAGCCACCACCTCTATCTCATATTCAATTCACTCTGGGTGAAGTGAACAAATACTTCAAACTCCTGTGATCTGAATAGACGATACACTTTTCGCCATAAAGATAGTGCCTCCAAATCTTCAATGCAAAGACAACTGCTCCCAACTCGAGATCATGAACTGGGTAATTCTTTTCATGGATCTTGAGTTTCCGAGATGCGTAAACTATCACTTTCCCTTCCTGCATCAATATTCTACCAAGTCTGGTTCCTAAAGCATCTATATAAACTGTTAGTGCAACCTTTGATACTGGTTGTGTCAACACTAGAGCGGTTGTCAATTTCTGCTTCAATTTCACAAAGGCGTTCTCGCACTTGTCATCCTAATCGAATGGTGCATTCTTCCTTGTCAGTTGTGTCAATGGGGCAGCAATGCTGGAGAAACCTTTAACAAATCTTCTGTAATAACCAACCAATCCCAAGAAACTTCTGATCTCTATCACTGAACTCGATGTTGGCTAATCAATCATTGCCTTAACTTTATCACAATCAATTGTAACTCCTTCTGCATTTATAGTGTGCCCCAATAACTTCACCTCTGTTGCCCCTGAACTTAGTGTACGATTTGTGATCCTTCAATGTTTGTAAGGTAACTCTGAGATGTGTCTCATGCTCTTCCCGAGACTTCGAGTAAATCATTACGTCATTAATGAAAATGATGACAAACTGATCTAGATAAGGTCGGAACACGCGATGCATGAGATCCATGAACATCGTAGGCGCGTTAGTCAGTCCAAATGGCATAACTGTAAACTCAAAATGACCATATCTCGTATTGAACGTTGTCTTCAGAACATCTTCCTCCCTGATCCTTAGTTGATGATACCTTGACCTCATATCAATCTTCGAGAAAAATTTGGCTCCTCTCGACTGGTCGAATAGGTCGTCAATTCTCGGTAATGGGTACTTGTTTCGACAGTCGCTCGGTTCTGCTAACGGTAGTCCACGCACATCCTCATATTCCCATCTTTCTTCTTTACAAATAAGACTGGAGCGCCCCATGGTGACATACTCGGAGTTATGAAACCTTGTTCTGACAATTCTTCCAATTGGATATTTAACTCCTCTAACTCCTTAGGTGCCATGCGATATGGTGGTATGGTTATCGGTTTCGTTCTAGGCACAAGATCGATGATAAACTCAATCTCTCTATGTAGAGGAATACCCGGTAGATTAGAGGGAAAAACTTATGGAAGTTCTTGCACAATAGGTATCTTTTGAATCTCATCTTCCTGGCCTTCTTTTCCCAAAGTGGTGACTCCCATCATTCGTTCAATCTCCTGAATAGTCGCCACTTTTCCTCGAGTGGTGTGTCGAGGAGGTGTTCCGCCTCTGAATAAAAATGGAGGTAGGTTTCGTACTTCAAAAATTATTATCTTGTGAAAATAATCAATGTGTGCGTGATATGCGGAAAGCCAGTCCATTCCCAACAAAGCATCATAATCAAGAAACTTTAGGACTCTAAGGTCAGTGGGTAGGTCATGCCCATCAATCTTAACTACACAGTCTTGTCGGATGAGGTTGGGGTATATCTTTTCATTCACTGTAGTGCTGAAGACAAGTAATGTACTATCCCTGATAGGTTTCAACCCTAACTCATCTACCCTGCTGCTCGATATGAATGAAATGCTGGAGCCTGAATCTATTAAAGTAAACATATCTCTACCAAAAATATTAATAGTACCTGTAACAAGCTGACGGGTAGAGTTCGGATCTGGCTCAGCTACAGCCTTCATCTGACCCCTGACCGGCTGAGCTACACTGCCAACAAACGTTGATGGAGCACCCGAACACTGATTCTGGTAGTGACCTTGCTTCCCACACTTAAAGCAAGCGATGTGTGCCTTTTACCTCGGTTCCCCTGGCATAGGTAACTGTCCCGTACTCTTTGACCTCTGACCCGAATGAGGCTTCCCTTGGTCGCTTGACCACTGCGATGCCTTGGAGGACATCACAGACCCCTATTGACGTTGTTGACACTGCAGAAGTCGTTACCATAGTACCCGCCTCTGCCTGCTGTTGAAATGAACCTCCAGATGATAGGTTACCCTGATAGTTACCCGTCCTGCACCTCTTGTCCTGTGGCCTCTTAAAGAATCCACCAATCCATCTGCTCTGACCCTGATTCTGTGTCTGGGGCATTGCGGTAGCAACCTTAAATATACCATTTTTAATCATAGTGGCTTCATAATGACGTGTACTAGCTATTTCCGCTTCATATGTCTGGTGTACGAGTGCTGACAATATACCTCGAATCTCTGGCCTGAGACCTCCCACAAATCGCCTGATTCTGGCTCTTTCTGTTGTCACATCTTCGGTGCATATTTTGACAACTCGTAGAACTTTGACCATAATTTGCCACAGTCATGTCGCCTTGCTTAAATGTAATGAACTTTAAGTTCCTCTAATCTCTTACCGTTTCATGAAAGTATTTCTCATTGAATAGTTCCTTGAATTGCGCCTAAGTAGTGACCTCGCCCTCAGTCCTTAGGATCATGTTCTGCCATTTGTAAGTTGCTTCCTCGAGGCAAAAGGATGCAAAGTTAACCTTCATTTCTTCATATAGATCCATGGCCCTTTGTCACTTCTCCATAGCCATTATCCAGTTCTTAGCGGCCCTGGAATCATTTGTTCCATAAAACTTAGGCGTTCCATATTTCGTGAATTCCCGTCTCAGCCTAACCAATAAGAGTGATCGCTCTTCAGTGTTTGGCATTACCGCTTGGGCTACTGGTGCTGCTATAACTGGGGCCGCTGGTGCAATAGGTGCCACTAGAGGGTCTATTGGTGCCGTCTCTTATCAGTTGATTGAGTTTGCTTCCATCTCCACTTGAATTGTTGGCGCTATATTGGCTCTATCCCGATTATATTGAGTTATGTGCGTTTGAAGGAGTTGCAACATTCGACTGACATTATCCTCTTGACGAGTGATTCTAGCCTTCATTAGTTCTCTCATCTCCCTCTCATGAGCCAACAGATTCGCCAAGTCGTTGGGATTCCCTCCGTCTACCATTTCCAGACGGTAGGAATAAGAGAAGGTGAGAACTTGAAAGCTTATATCTATCTGATATAATTATATACAATCAACAAATAACTAGGTAAGATTTTTAATTTCCCCATTCCCTAAACTTTTTGGTTAAATTTAAACATCTCTGATACCACGTTGTCAGGACCCGATTTCCTAAATGAATCTCGACCGGCCTAGCTCGATCCATAACTCACTAACCAACTCGGTCCCTGAGTTATGAACCTAACTAGAAAACCTTTTTTCAAAAACAACTTATTATCTTTCATCAGCGAATTGGAACTCAAATTAAGTATTCATAAATGCAGCGAAATATCATAAATTAAAACTTATTTCAATGTTTCCACATAATGCCAATACTGAAAATCAAGAGTTGTCAACTAGAATAAATTCTCCTCTAGTTCGGTTTGTTTCAAATCCGAATCCCATGATAAATAATATAAATAAAAAAAACAAAGTATTGGTTCGATCTCAAACCATACCAATCAACAATCAGAAAATCCTCTAGACAGCTGGAGCTACTCATTTCCCTTTGTCTACTCTCGACGAAGAACCTGTGAGGAAAAAATGTTGGGTGAGCACAAAGGGGCAACAATGCTCAGTAAGTTTAGGTTAAGTTACTGACGTTATGAACATTCCATATAATAAATGCAACAATAAATAAAATGCATGGCTTGCAAATATTTAATATGACGAAAGGAATAAACAAGAAATTATATAAACAAAATTATAATCAATGCATCAAAATGTGCAAATGCTAGACATGTATGAGCTATTGTGATAGACTCATCAATCACGTTGAAGTTCGTGAAGATTGACCCTACATGGCCATAACGGTATCAACACTCAATTCCTTTACACTGTGAAAGATTTACTTATCACTAAGTCCACAAACTAGTCCAACTGGACTTAACACCTATTACCAAACATTTATTGGGAACATTGAAGTTAATCATATTCTCAATTATTAGATATTAATTCTAGGTGACTGCTCTTTTTGTTATTCTTACTTGTACGCTCCAACTGTCCCAAACTTGTAGTATCTGGTGCAAGGACTCCTAGCGAGCTCTACTAAGTTATCTACATACAATGTCTAACAATGCACCCCAATCTACCCGTATGTCCTACTTACATGGTCCTTATCATATAGTCTAGTAGAAAGGTAAATAATCATAAAACCAATAACTTAAATCCCAACTTACCTAGTACGTTATTTTCCAAAAATCCCTAATTGGCACTTACGAGCGCACTCCGACGTTCAGTCAACCTAAATAAGTTAAGTGTTGATTAACTAAATAAGTTAACTTGATAGAAAACCAATTTCCAAATTCTTTTCGAAAACCACTTTATACTTATTTATAACAATTTAAGTTTCACCTCTTTATTCCAAATTTAAAACTCAAAATTCATTTTGATAAATTTATTTTAATTAGTTTAAATTCTACTTTTATATATATAAATATTTGAGCAGCTGGGCTGATCCAGTGGGCTTGGATCGGCCCAACTGCTTGGGTGGGCCTAGGATGACCCAGCCCAACCGACCAGTTTAGCCGAAGAGGGGGGGACGCATCAACAACGCAGTTTGGGGGGGTTGGGCTTGATCGGCCCAACCATCCTGGTTTGGCCGATTAGCCCAACCTTCCATCTGGTTGGGCCTTTGGCCCAACCAATATACACCGAATGAGGGGGGAGCGTACACAACGCTTCCCTCCTCCTCTGCACTTCCATGGCGGATTGCGTTGTTGCGCAGTCCGCCTTTTTTTTTTTTTTTTTTTTTTTAAACATCAATCCTCCACATTAAATCTTCAAAAGAACCTCTTTTGATTTGAAACATGATTTCGACAACAAAGAAAGCTTGTTTGTATAACTCAAATACGTGTAGATCTACATTTCATTTTTGAAATAAACTTTATGGCGTAGATCAACCAATAGAAATCTCATTTAATCCCGAAATCAATTGATCTATTAAGTTAAAACACTAAATAAGGATTACCTAACGCGAGAAATTCCGAAGATCACCTCTTTCGTCCCTATCTTAGTTTTGCACTTTCACCCTTTCTCGGTCACTTATGCGTTTAGGTTGCATGCACTTTCATCCCTAACGCGAGAGACAGTTAGAGGTGAAATAGGTAGATCCTAAAATCACTCTTATTCTACATCAATCAAGGGTTTTTCCTTTCCTTAATCAACCAAAGATTTTTAATTGCTTTTCTTTCCTAAATTGACAACTTGAAATAGGAAACTAATTATTCTCGCCGTTGACTTTCTTTTTTTGTCGTTTTGATTAGGCGTGTATTATTTTGTGGGCCCACACACCATACACACAAATAGGGTATACGTTACTAATTTAAAAATTAGAATCGTCACAGGGATTTATTCTAAATTGACTCAAATCAATTCAATATACCAATTAACAATAATTCATACCAATGTCTATCAAAACCCCGCGAAGAAAATTGAAAAATTACGAGAATTCAAATTGAATTTTGGAAAAATGTCCAAGATTGAGAATTTACCAAATTGCGAGCCGAATACCTCATTTTCACCGTGGAGATTTAGCTCGAATTGACCGTATCGCAATGCTCTGCAATTTTGCTGAAAGAAATTAGGTGAAGATTGAACGTCGGGAGCGCGCGAGTAAAAACACGAGTGACAAGGTTTAAAGAACGAAAGAAAAAATCGTTCTGTTGGAATGATTTCAAATCAATCGGTTGTTTTTTGTTTTTTTATATTTATATATAAACCCTCAGCTGCTTGTCAGTAGATTAATTTCTTTTTATTTATTAATTCTCAAAATCTCTATATTAATGTGTTTTGACTTCCGGTGCTTTTCTCAATCCGATTTTTCACAATATCGAGCTAAACTCTTGACAAAATAGTCCAACTCCATAAAACTCCCATAACATTGGTTTTGGTCACGCCAAAACCTCAAAAATCTTAACTTTGTCCATGACATTTGAGCATTTGATGGATGAGGAAGAGTTGCCTCATGACCAATTTTTGACTACGATGAGACTTGAATGCTTGATACATCTAAAAGTGTTGAGTTTGATGAGTTATCAATTGTGGACGAGCATTTGAGCGAACCGGAGGAAACACTATACGTTTCTTCACATGAGCCGGACATTACTATTGCACAATATGACGATGATGAAGTTTGAGAAAGAAATTGAAGTCATTTCGAAAGGTCGGAGGAGCCCCGAAAGAGAACGAGGAAGACCAACCTCGGGTGTTGGTGAAACCACCCACCCTCCCATGCATATTTGTTAAACCTTATACGGGGTGGAAGTAAAGGAGCGTTCGTGGATTTTCTACACTGCATTGACACCTTTGTGTTGGATGATCATGACTCGACAGATTCTTTTGTGTTAGAGGTCCCGAATGAGCTCCCAATTACGAAAGAGGGCATGCATCTTTGCATTGCCCAAAGCTATAGATGCCCCATTCGTTGTTGACATCTCTAAAGGAGAGGGCATCACGTGATGAATCACAATAAGTCTAGCCAAAGACTTAAAAGAAAGGCGCTCGTTGGGAGGCGGCCCATCTTTGTTTTTATTTTTATTGCATTTATTTCAATTTTAATTTAGTTTTAGTTTTTTTATGTTTAATAAATCCTGACTTGGTCTCTTGGATTTTTGCGGGTGTAATGAATGTTTGATGAGCACCGATGGCACTAGACCACCCCCGAGTTTTGCTAGGTTTGACTATGGATTACATTGTTTTTGGAGTAATTTGAGCATATTCTTTTTTAGGAATTAACATATTATTAGAGTTTCGGTGTTTTGAGACTTGGTTGGGACATATCCAACTTAAGTCGCTACATTAGTGGCGGGTCTTTAAGTAGACCCAAAACCCTAAACCTCATTCCATCATCTTGTTCACTTCACCCGTAGTTGAAAGACTCGGGCTCGCAAGATTTGATAGAAATCATTTGAGTTAACTCCCATGCTTATTAGTTCTTGCTCTTATTATGATAATTTTATTTCATAGTTTCCTTAGTCACCTAGACACGCGAGATTTGAGCATTCCCTAGTTTTTGGAGACTTTTGTTATGCGTGCACTTGTATCATCTTCTTATTTTATCCATATTCTTTTTCACCACTATTTTTTGTCTTTTTGTTGCATGGATTCCTTGACTTGTTTTGAACCTTGAGGACAAGGTTCGGAATAAGTTTGGGGGTACTTTAGGATTTGTGGATTGAGTTGGATGGACTTATTTGCGAAAGACCGCAGGTGAGATCGTTTAAAATTTTTTCCAATTATATGCGGTTACATGTGGTTGACGGATGATATTGGTGGTGTTTGATATATCTTATTCATTCATTTCGTCCATTTCTTTTCCCTCCATATCTCATATTTCTCATTAGGAGTTGATACACTTTCATGCATGTATTTAGTATAGTTTTTATTATTATATTGTTTAGAGTCGCCCGAAACTTTATTTCATGCCTTTGGTTGTGGATGAGTACATTATGCTTGCCTTTTTGACTTGAAACTTATGAAAAATTAGGAGAAATACTCACTCGAGTCCGTAGCTCAACATTTTTATGATTTTATGATTAGGGACTTAGTATGATGGTTAAGCCTTATGCTAGATACCAAAATGGGTAGACGGTTTAAATTGTGCAAGTGATGAGACTTTAACCCACATTGGGGAATTTGCTTAATTATAGTGAAAGTGAGAAGGGCTAACAGGAGTTTTCAAATTATAGAGAGTCCCACAAGTTTCCACAGGAAATGGAGCAGGGAAACTTGTGGTGGGAAAAAGTGAGGAAAGTGGTCCATAGGAAATGGAGCGAGGGACCGTATCATAAAAAATAAAAATAAAAAAAAAAAAATGGAGAAGAAAAAAATAGAGAGTATACATATAAAGTGGATAAAGGCGGAAGTGTATGGAAACTCCTCAAATAAAAAGATTTAGCTCGAGTGCTTATAGCTATATTAAGTGCAATTGTAAACTTGCGTGCTTGAATGTATAGACCAAGAAAACCCGCGAGTAGTTGATGGCATTTGTCTTGACCATATCTTTGTCTTTAAAGTGTGATCTTAATTATGTTTGGGTTGCGGTTATTGACATATCTTAATTCGAAATTTCATGAGTGGCTTGTTAACTTGGCAACTATGTAAACCAAAGGAACTCCATGAATTCGAATCGGGTATAGGATTAGTTGAGTCTATACATATCTATATTATGAGTCTAGTTTATTTGCGTGTTTGTCATTTACACCTTTACTCGGGACGTGCAAAGTCCTAAGTTTGGGGGTATTTGTTGAGTTGTTAATTATGTAATATTATATATAGGTTATTTATATATTTTTAGTGTAAAGTCTCCAAAATACTAGCCTAATTGCATTTATTTATTATTTTCAGGGTTAACGAGTGCGCGGTTGAATTCGTGGCGGAAAAATACTCAAAATGGAGTATTTACTTGCGGTGATCGGATGCGGACAATTTGCCTCGAAATACGCGTTGCGCGGTGGGTCGAATAGCGAGACGGGGTGTTCCGACCAATCGAGAAGATGACACGTCGACGGGATATCCATGTCACCAGAGATCAAACTTCTCTTCGTTTCGGACACCATCGATCGACCTCGAGATCCGTGCTGCACAAACTCCCGATTAATAAAATTAAAAATACCTAAACCAACTATTTTGTAGAATAGTGGCAAAGGGTCGATCCCACAGTGGACCGTATTCTTTCTAAGGTCAAAAATAACTAAAAGGGAAATCGGGGTTTGATAGAGCGAATAATAAAGCTAATCTAAATATCAACAAAATAATTAAAGCAAGGAGATAAAATTGAAAATAAAATAATTAATAAAAATACCTAGGTCAAAACATACAAGTTCGGTTCGGTAAAAGATTGGATTTGGTCGTCGATTTATGTAAAATATGCAAATCAAAATATCTTAGTGTAGCTATAGACCGTGTAACGTACGCGGTTCCTCGCTCTTCCTGTCTCGATAGCCAAGGTACGACGATGACTACTTCCCTAATCAAACACATAACCACAATTCAAGTGAATTGGGTTTAATGCGTTGACCGCAATGGGCTTTGTGAAGGCACTACACCTGGACAACCGGATCACTCGTGTGTCCGATTTAGCCTAGATTTCTAAGGTATTCAACCTAGGTCCCAAAAGGGTCGAATCAATCGGTATGGTCGATTGCCACTAGTGTGGTCTTATTGCACAAACACGGCGCGCTTACGACTCATCGACAAATAAATCAAGATTTAAACTAGTGTTTAACCTTGATTGTTAAAACAATACCCAAGAAAATAAAATATTAATGAAAAGACTAAAATTAAAATAAATAAATCTCACAAATCCATTGATATACGCAGTTGAACCTCCTCAGCCTTGCCTAGGCTAGAGGTTTTAGCCTCGCATCGTTGAAGAACACAAAGAACAAAGAAAAATAAAATAGGAAAGAGTGGGAAGAGAGCGAGAAGAAAAAAATCAAAAACAGAGAGGGCCCCAAAAACGAGAGAGGAACGAAATTAAAAACCGAAAAAATCCCTAAGCGAATTGGTTTCCATTCTCTCGCCACGTGTCAATAGCCGATTGGCTTTGGAAATCTGTCGCCTCGCCACGTGTCGCATCTGTTATCATTGGGCGGCGTGTCATCGTGCACGAGGTGTCGCCACATGATTCGCGGAGATTCTGCGTTCGATTGTGTGAGGTGACTCGCTCCACGTGGCGCAATGTGATTGGGCGGAACACGTCACCAAAAGCGTTGGACGAGTGAAATCACGCCACGTGGCGTACACATGGCTCGTGAAATCGCACAATAGTAGACCGAAAAAGCTGGGAGTTTGTGCGGTGCACGGATCTCGAGGCCGATCGATGGTGTCTCGAAACGAAGAGAAGTTTGATCTCTGGTGACATGGATATCCCGCTCGACGTGTCATCTTCTCGATTGGTGGAACACCCCATCTCGCTATTCGACCCACCGCGCAACATACTAAAATCTTCTGGACCAATCTTCTTGCCATACTCAACCAAACTTGCACCAATTTGAACTCAATCTCAACCTCGACCACTGTCAACCGACACAAAACTCGAAACAAGATCTTGCACAAACTTCGTCTCATTTCACACTACCTCCGATCCCAACTTACATGCAAATCGAGACTGTATACACCTCACCAACAACCACCAAATCGTCCATTATTTACTTCCTCGATGATCACACTACGCATATCTCGAGGCGCATCCAAGGTATACTTTTTATTTTAATTCAAACTATAGGATTGATTGACATATATATATATATATATATATAAACCATACATATATATATATATATATATATATATATATATATATATATATATATATATATATATATATATATATATATATATATACGCCTATATATTTTTGCGGCTATAAATTCGCCACGCGCGCCAACGACTAACCTCGGACATGTACACTATGGTACATTCCATGCGTGTCACTCTCGACCCCATGTGTCACTAGGCGCCCACCAATTTATTTATTATTTTATTTAATTTCGTGATTATCACTTCAATTTACGTCCAAATTTTGAATTTTCAAACTTACTTGCAATTTTTTTCGCGAAACTCGAAACAATTGCTTGGGTCAACATCTAACCTCCACGAACTTGCTTTGACACGTATCTCAAGACAAAACCTTGAAATTACTAAAATTAGAAAGAATTCTCCAACGCGCTCCGAAACTCACGGACACCGCGTATACATTACACCGAACCCTATTTCACGTCGAAATAGTGTATAATACATCAAATAGGCACATGACACACAAAAATAATATTAAATTTATGATCTCCGATCTGTAACACGTGGGTTTCACCTCGGATACCTAAATCTCAAATTTAATCCAAAAATATTTTATTAGCCACCTAATCAAATTTATAAAATTCTCGGTTGTCACAATCTTCCCAACTAATCAAAAATTTCGTTTTTGAAATTTAAACTTACAGGTTCCTGAACCAAAAGAGATATGAGAAAATAATTTTTTATACATAACTCTTTTAATCCAAACCTGTAAAACCATTTCCAAGGTGAACCGTTAAGTGGACCTAATAATTTTCGTTGCATTCAACAACTCGGTGGTAGAGATCATAATTATTTTAACTTCTCATTTTCCAACATCTTAATTTAATGAAAAGTTATTTCAGTTACTTTACCAATCCTGACAATTTGTGAATTTTTGACGAGTTAAACAATCAACTTTGTGGAATATCTGATAACCTTATTTCATTTCTTATCTCATACCTTGAATCTCATTCAAATATCAATACATGACAAGACCTAGCCTATCTTGTTTTTCATAATACAATTCTCATTCTACTATGAATACTATTCAACAAACCATTGATAATTTTTTCATATCCACTTAAACTCTGGTGCACATCCTAGTTTACTTTCTCCTCACTAATCATTTTTTGAAATTATTAGCCGATTAACTCTTAAACTATCCTCAGTCTAAAATTACATATTGATGAAAATAATATTTGAGCACAACATTAGATACTAAGTAGAGTTACGTGTCTATCTGATCCATCACCATTCCAACATTCCCCACTAGAAACTTGGAATCATACAAGTCATCCCATGACTATAGATCTCATAACACATCTGTCATCCCATGACAAGAGATCTCGAATTCTTAATCCAATCAAAATAGAAACATGACAAATCGTGCAACTTTCACTCATTCTCTAAATGTCTACTCACAATATTATTTATATTGTGGACTAGAAAGCAATTACCAATTCCAACTTGTCAGCCAATTCACTTAACTTCTTCGATTGGTTAGAAAATTATCTTTTCTAACTTCGTCAAATCATTCTCCAACGATGAGTTCATCAAGAACCTCATTTTTTTTCACTTACTTGAAATCTCCTACAAACTCACATCTTAATCAATTACTATTCATCAATTTCTCTTATTGCCTGAATAGATAAAGTTATCCTTAACTTGAGTAGACATACATTTCTAAACAAATTTATCAACATATTCAATGATTTTACTCTCATAGTATAATTTTTAACTTGTATCTCGTACAAGTTTTAAATATGTTATCTCTTTTTCATTTTTACTCAATTATAATTGAAGAATATTCAATTCTTCAATCATATCAAGTCATATACACTGTACTCTATTCAATATTTCCAACCTAATAGAGATAAAGCTTACTAACTGAGCTGTAAATCATGCATTCCTCTTAATTTCATTTATATATTCACCAACATACAAGTATCTTACATCATCTATGATTTACAATAACTAGTGCTTTAAACTTCACCACTGACTAATCAGGTGGTGTATCACTACAATTGAACCAATGCACAACATATTCACTGATATTAGTTGTATATTACTTTGGTTCAAAACTTCATCATTCGGTGTTTGACTCCTTGTAAGATCCTTGTGAAGATATATTAAGTTATATCAAACTTATGGCTTGATAATCTAATTTGATCGGGACTCGTTAACCTGAAACTTTCATTTTCATACTAATGTGAGAATGTATTAACCATTTAGTTCCCTATACTTCAGCCTCCAATTGACTCCAATGAAACTTCATAGACTTTTTTATTCTGACTGTCACCAATTCATTCGATTATTCAAAGATGGGTGGACACGTCTCATCGATCTTCTATGTTGTGAATGAATCATGATTATGAAACGGAGTTACTTAGACTTTTGGTCATGTATAACTATTCAGGTGCCTTACCTTGACTAAAGGAGTCCATCTGTGTCATTTCCAACAATCACAAGTCATATCAACATCTCATTTTATTTTATACATTGAGTCTATTCCGTTCAGTTTTTGTCAATCTTAGCTATTCTCACATTGATCTTGCTCTTACTCCTTTTACAAACTTACCATGACTTTCGCTCAACAACCAAGCCACTTACAGCTCATTAATCTTGACCTAGAAAGGTAACTTATATCTCTTCTTTTTTAGAAAATATAGCTAAGAACGGTGCGACTTCTTTTTATCATTTAATGAATCAAAGTCTTCCTTAGCTAATCTTAATTCGAATTAGAGAATTTTTGCGACTTAAATAGTTAAATTGTTTTTATTGCCTTACGTTATTTCCATTAGTCTCAAATATACCGACTTTTTTTCTCAAAAAGAAATTCAGTACTTTTCAAAAGACTATGCTAGATAACTTTCTATCTTACCATTCATCAAATTACTTTTCATGAATTCGCTTTTCCCTTATTATTCAACTGAAGAGATAGAAGAATTTAAATTTTCAAACTCCATTAGCTTAATGACTAATCAAATTGTTAAATGATACTATTTTAATCATTTAAGTCCAACAAATAGAAATTCTCGCAATATAGGAGTTCATATTGACGTCCTATACAACTCACTTACTGATACTCAATCAGTACGTCTATCTTTTTCTTTATTATATTTTAAGTTGTAGTGATAGACATCATTACGTAATTTAATTAGAAGTGACTATTTAGTACTTTGAATCTCGAAACACAATCACTTGTTTAGATGTTTAATAACTTATCCAAGCTATTATTAGATCACTTCCCTAACACCTTAACTTCTAACGCATTGATCTTATCACTACAATTTTCATTTTCAAGTTAGAAATTTCGTTGATCTTTGTTTCATAACAACACCTAATTCGATGTAAACAAATATTACTTATAACTCATGTATTTCCATTTATTTTATCAGTTCTTTATTCAACTCATAAAACCACTTGACGCGCGCCAAACGCCTCAATAAAATAAAGTTTTCTAAACCAACTATTTTGTAAAATAATGGCAAAGGGTCAATCCCACAGAGATTGGTGATATTTCTAAGGTTAAAAACAATGGAAAGGAAAAAGTAGGGTTTTAAATAATTAATTTAGTAATTTAACTAACTAATCTAACTAAACTAAATAAATAAAATAACTAAAATAATTTTGAAAACAATTAATGAACACCTAAGTAACACCTAAGTCTACAGTTCTACAAATCAGGATCAAGATTTAATGACAATCATGGTCTTCAATCTTTCCCAAAAAGTTATTAATTTAAATTCTCCTAGATTAGCTATAGAAAATCGACCTTCGCCAAAAACTCTTCATTTCCATAATCTCAATAGCCAGGACGTCCATCACTAACTACTTCCCTAATCAATGTATAACCCTAGACATTCGCTAATCAGGTTTAACACACTAACCGCAGTAATATGGGTCTCTGAGAACACTAATCCTAAATAACCGGATCGCATCCACTTCCGATTTAACCTAGATTCAATTATTGCACACTCAAGAACCGAAAGGGTTTTACGGCAAATGGGTGAGTGTTTGTCACTTTATTGGTCCAAAAGCACAATTACATGGATACTAATGGTCCAAATAACTATAGGTTGTCCCCCTAAAAGCATGCACTTGCCACATACATACCCTAGATCTAAACCATATTCCTTAAAATCAACAATAATGAAATAGGAGAATTTAAACTAAATTAAATAATAAAATAAAAGATCTCACATAATATGTTATGAATCCATAATCCCGACTTGTTTCCCCGCCGACCTAGGCAATCGTCGAGAAAAATCGATGCTAAAAATATTATAGTCGGTGTTCGGTGTTATCAAATAATACCTTAGGTTCCTAATATATAAAACTACTAAAAATCGAGAGGTGAGAGAAACTAATTTTGGGTGTTGCAGAGGTGACTCGTGCACCGAGGAGCATCGTATGGCTGTTTTTGGCTTGAAATCACGTTATGTCCACGCGTCGCAGCCTGATTTGATGTTTTTCCTGTCGTACACCACGTGGCGCGTTTGTATTGGTTGAGAGAACTGCTGATGATGCTATGTGTGCATGAGGGCTCAACACGTGGCGGGTGTTGGAGGCAAAGGTGAGAATCGTATGAAATCGGCAAAAAATTGGGAGATGGGCTGACGCACATCTCGAGGAAATCGAAGAGCTGCTGAACGATGAGAAATAGTTTTTCTATTATGTAGTGATGGTGAGATGCCACGTGGCTGCATCTGATTGGTCCGTTTTCCTACGTGCGCTGAAGTGGCGGCTCTTGATTGGTGAAGACCGGTTGTGAGTTGCGTTGAGGTCCGCCACGTGTCATGCTCTGGTTGGATGACAGGTTGTGAATGACGTGCTATTGAAGAATTGACCAATGGGAAGCTTCCACGTATCAGCTGTCTCCTATTCTTCCCACTGCGCAGCACGTAACTCGAGGTAAATAGTTCGGCGTCCGATCGATGAATGTAAATACTCCATTTTGAGTAATTTTCGCCACGAATTCAACCACGCACTCCGTTTCACCTGAAAAGACCAATAAATATAATTAAATATATATTTTAGAGACTTTTCACATTAAATATACTAAAATAAACTACTAAAAACATATAAATACCGACTTATCAAATACCCCTAAACTTAAGACTTTGCACGTCCCGAGCAAAGGTGTAGATGACAACATAGACTAAACTAGACTCCAAATATAATAATGCACTAGACTCACTAATCCTACACCCGACTCAAAATTCATAGAGTTCATCTGGTTTACATAGTCACCCAGTTAACAAGCCACTCAAGAAATTTTCGAGTTATGATATGTCAAGACTCGCAACCCAAACACAATTAAGATCCCTCTTTAAAAACATAGATCCGGTCAAAACAAAGGTCATCAACTACTCACGAGTTTTCTTGGTCTATACATTCAAGCATGCAAGTTTAAATCTCACTTAATATAGTGAAAGCACTCGAACTAAATCTTTTATTTGGGGAGTTTCACAACTTCCGCCTTTATTCAATTTATATTCTCTATTTTTATATTTTTTCTCCAATTCTTTTTTCAATTAATACGGTCCCTGCTCCATTTCCTATGGACCAATTTTCTCACTTTTTCCCACCACAAGTTTCCCTGCTCCATTTTCTATGGAAACTTGTAGGACACTCTACACTAACAAAAAACTCATGTTAGCATTTCTCACTTCCACTATAATCAAGCAAATCCTCCAATGTAGGTTAAAATACTACCACTTGCATAAGTCAGACCGTCTGCTCATTTTCGTTATCTAGCACGAAGTCCAACCATCAACTAAGTCCCTAATCATGAAATCATAAAAATGTAGGTACGGCTCAATTGAGTGTTTCTCCTAGTTTTCCCTAAGTTTCAAGTCAAAAGGCAACTGTAATGTACTCATCCACAACCAAAGGCATGAAACAAAGTTTCGGGTGACTCTATATGAAAAAATAAAAAATAATAAAAAACTATACTAAATACATGCATGAAAGTGTATTACCTACTAATGAAACGAGAAAGAAATATGAAAGGACAAGAAATGCAAGAAATGAAAGAAATGATATAAAACACCACCATTACCATCCATCAATCGCATATAACCACATAAATAAAAAAATAAACGATCTCACCTGCGATCTTTCGCAAAGAATCCATCCAAATCAATCCACAATCCCTAAAATACCCCCAAACTTATTTCGAACATTGTCCTCAAGGTTCAAAACAAGTCAAGGCATCCATATAACAAAAAAAAAAAGTGGTGAAAAAAAACATGGATAAGAAGATGATACAAATGCATGCATGACAAAAAGTCTCTAAAAACCAATGAACGCACAAAATCTCTCATGTGTAGGTGACTAAGGAAACTATGAAAGAATAATCATAACAAAAACATGAACTAGTAAACATAGGAGTTAACTCAAAAGATTCCAATCAAGTCTTGCGAGCCCGAAGTCTTTCAACAAAGGATGAAATCAACAAGATGATGGAATGAAGTCTAGGGTTTTGGGTCTACTCAAAAACCCGCCACTACTGCGGCGACTTAAGTTGGACATGTCCCAACCAAGTCTCAAAACACCTAAAATTCTATAAACATGTTAATTCCTAAAAAAAATGCTCAAATTATGCTAAAAAAATATAATCCATAGTCAAACCTAACAAAACTCTCGGGGTGCTCCAATCTATTAAAATAAATAATAATAATAATAATAAATAAATAAATAAAAACACCAAAGAAAGAAAACCAATCCCTAGCAACGGTGCCAAAAATTGACCCACGCCGAACGCGTCAATAAAATAAAGTTTCATAAACCAACTATTTTGTAGAATAGTGGCAAATGGTCGATCCCATAGAGATTGGTGATCTTTCTAAGGTTAAAAACAACGAAAAGGAAAATTTAGGGTTTTAAATAAATAATTTAATAATTTAACTAACTAACCTAACTAAACTAAATAAATAAAATAACTAAAATAACTTTCAAAACAATTAATGAACACCTAAGTAATATCTAGGTCTACAGTCCCACAAATCAGGATCAAGATTCAATGGCAATCATGGTCTTCAATCTTTCCCAAAAAGTTATTAATTTAAATTCTCCTAGATTAGCTATAGAAAATCGACATCCGCCAAAAACTCTTCATTCCCCTAATCTCGATAGTCAGGACGTCGACCACTAACTATTTCCCTAATCAATGTATAACCCTAGACATCCGCCAATCAGGTTTAACACACTAACCGCAATAATATGGGTATGTGGGAACACTAATCCTAAATAACCAGATCGCATCTGCTTCCGGATCGCATCCGCTTCCGATTTAACCTAGATTCAATTGTTGCACACTCAAGAACCGAAAAGGGTTTTACGGCAAACGAATGAGTGTTTGTCACTTTATTGGTCCAAAAGCACAATTACACAGATACTAATGGTCCAAATAACTATAGGTTGTCTCCCTAAAGCATGCACTGGCCACATACATACCCTAGATCTAAACCATATTCCTTAAGATCAACAGCGATGAAATATGAGAATTTAAACTAAATTAAATAATAAAATAAAAGATCTCACATAATATGCCATGAATCCATAATCTCGACTTGTTTCCCTGCCGACCTAGGCAATCGTCGAGAAAAGTCGATGCTAAAAATATAATAGTCGGTGTTCGGTGTTCTCAAATAATACCATAGGTTCCTAATATATAAAACTACTAAAAATCGGTCCCGGGAGGTGAGAGAAACTAATTTTGGGTGTTGGGGAGGTGACTCGTGCGCCGAGGAGCATCGTATAGTTGTTTTTCGCTTGAAATCACGTTCTGTCCACGAGTCGCAGCTTGATTGGTTGTTTTTCCTGCCGTACGCCACGTGGCGCATTCGTATTTGTTGAGAGAACTGCTTATGACGATGTGTGTGCACGAGGGCTCGACACGTGGCGGCGTTAAAGGCGGTGGTGAGAATCGCATGAAATCGGTGAAAAAACTTGGAGATAGTGCTGACGCCTATCCCGAGGAAATCGAAGAGCTGCTCGAGCAAGGAGAAATAGTTTGTCTGTGATGTGGTGATGGTGAGACGCCACGTGGCTGCATCTGATTGGTCTGTTTTTCCTGCGTGCGCTGACGTGGCGGCTCTTGATTGGTGAAGACTGGTTGTGAGTTGCGTTGAGGTCCACCACGTGTCACGCTCTGGTTGGGGGATAGGTTGTGAATGACGTGCTATTGAAGAATTGACCAATGGGAATCTACCACATGTCAGCTGTCTTCTATTTTACCCACTGCGCAGCACGTAACACGAGGCAAATAGTCCGGTGTCCGATCAATGCATGTAAATTCTCCATTTTGAGTATTTTTTGCCACGAATTCAACCGCGCACTCCGTTTCACCTGAAAATGACCAATAAATATAATTAAATATATATTTTAGAGACTTTTCACATTAAATATACTAAAATAAACTACTAAAAACCTATAAATACCGACTTATCACCACTATACTCAACGTCACTTATGGATAAGTAACTTGAGTAATAAACAATCAAAGTTTTCATTACTCCTATATAGGAGGAGTTGATTGATTGTTTTAAAATACGGTTCTATTCCATTCTTCATTTGACGTTTTGTTTCAAAAAGGAGATAATACTTTACTTTGAAGTATTTTATTTTCGTAGAAACCAGTTTCAACAACTTGACTGATCCAATCATAATCTCATTGCATTTCCAAGTCTAGATTCAATTTGTCTAATAAATTTTCATTTTACGTTTTTGATAACCACGTATTTCCTATTTCCTTGTTGAGACTATTTTCAGAAACAACCCTCAACGACACCAAGAACAATCTCAATGCAACCAACTACAACCCAAGATAATCTATATCTTGTGCTTTCTACAAGTTCCAACTTCATATTATGTTTTCCAAATGATTCTCAATCGCTTGAGACTTTATTAAAGTCTATTCCAACACTTTTCTGAGCGTTTAAAAATTGTAATAGTTCGATACTTTCAATTTCCAAGAAATCCATGTTCAGTACTTGCGTACATAAATCATTTGGACTTCCCTTTCAACCAATTTCCCTTTGGTTTTATAACTGCAACTTTCATCAGTTATATCTAGTACCGAACTACTTACTACACCTTTGTGAATTCAGACTTCACAAATCTATTTCACATGCATTTACACTCAGTTTCGTTTTACAAGCTTATTCTCTCTTTTAATTATCCGTTTCTAAACTTACTCGTCATATTTTATGAGTTAAGTACGAATGGACAATGAGAATAAACTTCCTATCGCATATCTAGCGATAATATATATATACAACACAAATATAAAAATAATTCATAAATTTTTTAAACTTTTTAACCTCGTTCCATTGTGTTACTTCCCAACTAATCGCGCTCAATCACCCTTTGCTTCTCAACTAAAGTTTTATCTTCAATTGAGCCAAACCTAGGCTCTGACACCAACATTGTCAAACCCCACCTAATTAGGGCATCTGACCAGCTTAGATTACCTTAACCCCTTGATAATCTAGCAACCTTCACATTTGCATCAATAAACAATTAATATTATGATCTTATTGTCATCAATTATAAAACTTTATTAACCACATTCGATTTTAAAGTGAATCTTAAATCTCAAGTTCTGTAATAATTTTTTGACAGCACTTCCTCTATTTTTAAGCCTAAACGGAAAACCCTGCTTTCAAGATTCTTCAACAAAACATGCTCAGCTTTTGTGGAAATGTCGAAGGACTCACAATCCACCACATAATAATATATATTACATTCACAAAAATTATTTATTCATTCTAACCTATTTCAGTTTTTCAAAATCCTTAAATCCTTTACCTTAGTTCCACAACATTCTATTCCGTCCCAACATAGTTCCAGCCGTTCCAAAATAGATCCTAATCACACTCAAACCCAAAAACCCATCTATACAATATATTAAATTCAAAAACAATACACACATACATAAAAGAACTAAACAAGTCACAAACAGTCTAAAAGCTTTCCCTTTTCCTTGTCGCCGTTAGAACCTGTCATTATCCAATTATAAAAATTTGATAATGTCAGATAAGTAAATCATACACTATCCAGTATACCTGTAATAATCAAATGTATTGTGTTCCAAGAATTTAAATAAACAATAATATCGCAAGGAATCATAAATATACAAGTATGCAATCTATCCCATTTATGTTGAATGAACACAATCGGAAGACGTCTTTCCAAAAGTGGTGGGTAAACAGTAATAAAAATTCATGAGTTTGAGAGGAAGTCCCTCGAGAAGCCACGCCCTCGACTTTCTATGGAGTATGATCCTGGCCAGCATCACAAAACAACCCATCCAAAATAAGTGTCAACAACGATCAGTGACTCCAGTCGCAGAGCACCACGGTGTTCATCCTACCACACATATAACCAATGAATAGAATGAGGCCCCAAAAGGCCTCCTTCCTTTAGTGTCCATGAATGCATGACCAACAAATATGTAGCGATAAACCATGCATGCAATATATTCGAGAAATACTCATACAATGTAAATGTTACTATGAGATTTACTTAACCTTACAAATAGCCAACTTCGAGCTTAATTTTCGGGGTCCTCGCAACATCAGATCACCTTGAAAATAGTTCCAATAGCTTCAATGCATACCCAATTATATTATGGGTCAAGCTTCAAGTGAAACCATGTCACGAAACTCAATGAAAATCGCGGTCAAAGCGCGGTTTAGAATAGTTTCGAAAAATATTAATTTATATAACGGTTTTAACTAACTTTCAACTAGCTAACTTGGGGTAACTTCTTATCCTTGAAAACCTCAATATTTGTCCTAATAACCTAAAAAACTTGTAGTGCTCGTGTCCTACTTTTCATAGACTCCAAGAACACTCAAATTAGATCACCGACGGAGAAGTTATGAATTTTCTCATATGGCTTGTCAATTAAGCAAAACTTTTTTATTTTAAACTGAAAAGCTTCTCTAAATCAATATTTTCGCAATTAAATCCTCAAAACTCGACAATAAATGCCACGAAATCACTCGATATCAACACCAAAATATTTTCACAGCCCACGAAGTCAAATTGTATCAAAATCAATAATCAATTCATCTAGAAACCCAATATAAATCAATATTAACTATAAAAACATCTCCAAAATAGTTATCAACTGAATTGCATTAGTTCAATTCACCAAAATCCTAACCCACGTAAGTGGACTTATTCCAAATTGATCTAAATCAACCCAATATTCCAATTAACAATAATTCATACCAATTTCTATCAAAACCCCGCGAAAGAAATTGAAAAATTGTGAGAATTCAAATTGAATTGTAGAAAATGCCTCGCATTGAGAATTTACCAAATTGTAGGCCGAATACCTTGTTTCCACCATGGAAATTTAGCTCAAATTAATCGTATCGCAATGCTCTATAATTTTACGGAAAGAAATCGAGTGAAAATCAAACGTCGAGAGCGCGCGAAGTGAAGATCCGAGTGACAAGGTTTAGAGAATGAAAGAAAAAATTGTCCTGTTGAAATGATTTCAAATCAATCGTTTGTTTTTTATTTTCTTATATTTATATATAAACCCTCAGCTGCTTGTCTGCAGCTTTTAATTTCTTTTAATTTCTTTTAATTTATTAATTCTCAAAATCCCTATTTTAACGTGGTTTGAATTTCGATGCTTGTTTTCAATCTTATTTTTCACCAAATCGTTCTAAACTCTCGACAAAATAATTCAATTTCATAAAACTCTCATAACATTGATTCTGGTCACGCCAAAATTCCAAAAATCTTAACTTTGTCCATGACATACTAAAATCTTCTAGACCAATCCTCTATCAATCGACACAAAATTTGAAACAAGGTCTCGTACAAACTTCATCTCATTTCACACTACCTTCGATCCCTACTTACATGCAAACCGAGACGTGTGTACACCTCACCAATAGCCACCAAATCGTAGATTATTTTCTTCCTCGATGATCACACTACGTGTATCTCGAGGCGCATCTAAGGTATACTTTTTATTTTAATTCAAACTATAGGATTGATTGATATATATTTATATATAAGCCATATATATACTTATATATTTTCCCGGCTATAAATTAGCCACGTACGCCAACGACCAACCTCGGACGTGCACGCTATGGTACATCCCACGCGTGTCACCCTCGACCCCATGTGTCATTAGGTGCCTACCAATTTATTTATTATTTTATTTAATTTAGTGATTATCTCTTCAATTTACGTCCAAAATTGGAATTTTCAAACTTGCTTGCAATTATTTTTTGCGAAACTCGAAATAGTTGCTCGGGTTGACATTTATCATTCCACGAACTTGTTTTGACACATATCTAAAGACAAAACCCCGAAATTACCAAAACTAGAAAAAAATTCTCTAATGCGCTCAGAAACTTACGGACACTGCATATACACTCCACCGAACTCTTTTTCGTGTCGAAATAGTGTATAATATATCAAATAGGCAAACCACACACACAAAATAATATTAAATTTATGATATGCGAGTTGTAACACGTGGGTCTCACCTCGGATACCTAAATCTCAAATTAAAGATGAAAATACTTAATTAGCCGTCTAATCAAATTTATAAAATTCTTAGTTGTCACATCGTTAAACCCTAAGGTCCAATCTCCAGCCACCGCCTCTCATTATCTACTCACCTCTCGATCCCTCATCAACCCTAACCCCCATCCGGCCGACCACCCTCACTGCCCACTCCTTCCCTTCCTTTCCCTCTCCCTGCGCCACCTCCCTATCCCCGCCTCACCATACCCTAACCCTCACCAGTAACATCGCTAGCCACAAAACTGCCACTGCCCACTGCATCGTCCGTGCGCTGTCCATCCTTCGGCCACCACCGCCACTGCCCCGTTGTTCCTCCAGTCTTCGCGTCCCTGAGGTTTGTGTTGTTGTTTTTGATTTGGAGTTTTTGAATTTTGCTATTGAATTATGGTTTTTTTATTTTTATTTTTATTTTTTGCTTGTTTTTTGTTTGTTGTTGTGTTGATGATGATTTTGGGGATTGCTAGTTGATCCGCTTCACTCGCCGGTGTCGCAACCACCGCCACTGCCTTCTCGCCGGTGCCGCTTTCCACAGTAGGTAAGTACTATGTTTGAAATTTTTTATAATTAAGCTGTATTTTTGTATGATGAAACACTAGAACAATTTGAGCTTTTAATAGCACTTAATAGATAGATGTTTTAATTAACCCCCATGAATTAGACAATTTGAGCTTTTAATAACACTTAATAGATAGAGGTTTTAATTAACCCCCATGAATTAGACAATTAGGCTTTTCATAGCACTAATTCATAGAGGTTAAAAAAACCTCTATGGAAACTCTGGTCCAAACAATCACTCAACCCTCACTCGCACTCCAACCCTCTCACTGCGCTCGACCCTCACTCGCACTCAACCCTCACTCGCACTCAACCCTCGCTCACTCGCGCTCAACCCTCACTCCTCGCTCGCTCGCTCCTCTCGCTCGCTCGTCGCGCTCTCGCTCGCTCACTCATCTCGCTCTCGCTCGCTCGATCGCGCTCTCGCTTTGCTCGCTCATCCTTCATCGTCATCGTCGGCTCTCGCTTGCACTCGCTCGTCCTCACCTTCATCGTCTCTTGAGGTATGGATTCTTAGTTTTCTCTGTTTGTCGATAAGTCGAGGTTTTCGATCGATTGATGAGCCAATGCGCGTCGATTTCGACCTATTTGACCGATTTGGTCTCGCATTTCGTGTTTGATCGAACGGCGTCTTTGTGTTGGTTGGATCTGGATTTGAGATCGTGAGATTCAGATCTCTGTGCATTTGTGGATGTGTGTGCGTGTGTCTATGTGTGCATGTGTTCGATTGATGGAGCTCGTTCTGGATCCAGATTTGTCTTCTTCGTTGGCGAGAGGTCCGATTAGGAAATTGAATTAGGTTTTGATGCAATGTGGTTGTGGCTTTTGTTTTGATTCATGTTTGGTTTTGGTTATATTGTGAGTTTTAGGTGTTAAAGTCTGAAATTTGATTAGAGAGTTGATGGATTTTGATGAACTTCTCTTATTTGATCTTGCATGCTCTGTTTTACAATTTCTATGGTTGTACTTTAAATTTGAGGTGTCAATTTAAAGAAGAATGCATGAGTTGGATAACATTAATTAAAAAAGTACCATAAAGTAAAATTTACTTAATAAATTGTAACATTAATTAAATTCATGCCAAATATCTCTAGTAAATATTACCGTTCTTCAACTTTAACAGAGCAAGGATTACAATCTCAGGATGGATAAAGGTTGGGCAAGACATTCGAGGTTAATATTCATTTTTTGATGATTTTGGTCATTTAATTTGTTGTTTGGTTCTAGGACTTGTTCTGTTTAGTCCATATGTGAAATTTTGAATTTTTATTGGTGTGCATGTATGTTTCACAATTACTTTATGTTTTTTTGTTCAAGCTCTTCTTTTACTTGTAGTATCAATTAGTATCAATTAGTATCAATTACTTTCTGTTTAGTTGGGGCCATGTGTGTTTGAATGTAGAAGGTCCCTATGAGGATTTGGTGCCAACAGATCACCTTAAAGTTTTGTGATCTTAATGAACTAGTACGATTCATAATGATACATTTCCTATATGTAGCGATCGATCCCTATATGTAGATAGCTTCCAAGCTTTGTGATCTTTTTAATTAAAAAATGATCATAAAGTAAAATTTACTTAATAATTTGTAACATTAATTAAATTCATGCCAAATATCTCTAGTAAATATTACCGTTCTTCAACTTTAACAGGGCAAGGATTACAATCTCTGAATTTAATTTTTTTGTGCTTGCAGATGATGGGAAGAGCGTATAGATGGTGCTAGAAACTTGATGAGTTTCAATGTTTCATATTTGTTTCAATATCTTCTTTTCTGTTACTTTTGCTCGTATATAGAAAAGGAACTTATTTTGTCTAGTTTTAAGTGCTTTGTATAAGACTAAGCTTTCTTACTTTAGTGTTTCTTTAAATACATTCTGCTTTGCTCTCACTTCTCTATACATACATGCGTGTCTCTAACATATGGTTGATGCTTGTAACATATGGTTGATGCTCGTATATGGTTGATGCTTGTAACATATAGTGTTTTGCACATGTTGTGAGGGTGGTAGTGTCGAACTCCCAATCTATGTGCCTATCTTTTTTTATTTTTGAATGATGATGTATGGATCTGCAATTGTGTGTATTTTGTTTGAGATCTGGAATGTTATCCATTTTACGCAGCTGAATTGACGAGGGAATTAGAGTAATTACGTATAAGCGATGAGGAGTGCGGTATTTGTTGCGATAGCTGCAGCGGTTGGCAACTTCTTGCAAGGATGGGACAATGCCACTATTGCAGGTAACTTATTTTAATTTCTACTATATAATGTATGTTCTTTGTTTGAGATGGGTAGTTCGCTTCGTGATCTATTGAGATAAATCTGTAATCTTTGATTGTTGATGTTTGAGACTGAAGCTCATTCTTGGAGAATTGTTGTTTCTGGTCTTTTGCAGGATCTGTTCTTTACATAAAGAAGGAATTCAATGTGTACTTTCTTATCTGTGTTTTATCAATGTTAACTTATCCTCTCAATGATGCACATTGGTGATGTTCAATCTTCAATTTTGACATCTAACATGCAGCTGTTATTTCCTGGCATTGAACATGTATATATATACACTTTGTGAACTGGAAATCAGTGATTCACATGTTATTAAAAAGTCTTTGTAAGTTTGTATTCAAATCATCTAGAGCATTAGATACATTTTCCACTTTCTTAAGCATTACCTTGTTGGGATAGTTGATGAAATCGATGCGTTATCGTTGGACCTTGCGAGTTTTCTCTATCTTAGTGAGAACCAGTCTAAACCCAACCATTCAATTTCATTTGCTGCCATTGTTGTGTGTACATTATGTTACTATAGTGAAGCAAATATATGGGGAACATATACTAATACTTGAACTTGAACAGACAGCTAGCTTGGACAAAGAAGAGAGAGAATGGAATTTCTTTGAAGTACAACAATTACAAAGTTTTCATTCAAGAATCTATATGTGATTTACCACATTGTATGAAAGATTCGCTTTCAATATCAATTCCATGAAACTTGTTTGATTTTTAATTTAAACACAAAATAAAGCTAAACCCTTTTAATGGGCTGGAAATGGGTCTGGGGGAATGTTTTTATCATATTGTATGGTTTTTGGGATGTCATTGATGTCTTCACCTAGCTGGGAGGTTGATGCTTGGGGTTCTTTCTGCACCCTTTTGCTTTATTTTCTTTTGACAGTGTTTTTTACTTGCCTGAATCACCAAGATGGCTTGTGAGTAAGGGGAAGATGCTTTGGAGGCTAAGAAGGTTTTGCGAGAGAATACGTGGAAGGGAAGATGTCTCAGGTTTGCTTTTGGTGTTGCGTTTTGCATTTTTTCAGTTCCTTCCTGTGCTTGTCTTAGTAAATTGTTCCTTCCTATAAGTAAGGGGAAAATGCTGGAAGCTATTGCTTCAATTGAGTTCACATGCTTCATTATTTATGACCTCAGTTCATACATAAATTGATGATCTACAACTTGATGCATCATTCATTCAATTTATTTACTTTTTTGATTCAGAGGAAAGTCAACTCTAATTACCCTAAATTCTTCTTTAGGCGAGATGGCTTTGTTGGTTGAAGGACTTGGAGTTGGTGGCAAAACATCTATAGAAGAATATATTATAGGCCCAGCAGATGATATGGACAACAACCAGGAAGATGATGACAAGGATAAAATTAAGCTATATGGGCCTGAAGCAGGCTTATCTTGTGGTGCTTGGGTTTTTCTTTTCTCTTTATAACCTTTTGAGCTCCATACTTGATGTTGATTGCCTCGACTAGTTTAGACTAACCTTTCATATAGACCCTTCTTTAAGGTTGCCGTCTAAATTTTGTATAAATGAATGTTTCCGCAGCAATTGGAAGCACAGTAATGCACATGTTGTAAGCATGCACATGTTGAGATTCTTGGTGTCTTTTTTGTCTTCTTTGAAGTTCTTTTAGGCTACTATATTTATTGGTATTTTGGTTAAGCTAGGATTTTATGCCATATCTGCT
Organism: Stephania cephalantha; assembly: GCA_039657325.1. Lineage (NCBI taxonomy): Eukaryota > Viridiplantae > Streptophyta > Magnoliopsida > Ranunculales > Menispermaceae > Stephania > Stephania cephalantha. The sequence goes on from CM077575.1 coordinate 12,929,492, forward strand.
ATATGCTTGCAAGTGTATCATTGTAAGACATGATTGTGCAAGGGTTCACACATTAATTTATCCCTTTTCCCGTAGGATGCTGACACTGTCACAGATGCTTGTAGAATTTGTGCAAGAGTACTGCACTTAAAACTCTGGCTATTCCTCACAAACTGGCCATCTCATTCTAAGACCAATGCTTCAAGATGTGAGGGAAATGAAGGGAACAATAGTCTTGTATCTATAATGTATTTTGCTAATATCTTTCTTTGAATATTCCTGGCAGGTTATGGCCTTGTATTTCAGCATGTCAGGTTTCTTGGAAGATAGAAGGTAATGGGTATTCATGCATTATTGGATTACCGATGAAAATTGGGTCTCCATTTAAATGCTTTATGTTGTGATGCTGATGTTCCAAGTTTATTCACTGTAGACATTATATTGAAGCATTTTGTTGCATGTTTAACAAGAGTTTTTGGACTAACATAAGATATTACATGGCATTGGATTTTCTGAAGATTTGCCTTCATAATCTATACCTACATAGCAGAAGATCATGTATTGCAAATAGTTGATTATTCAATGGAAAGATTGAACAAATAGTTGATTATTTGATTAAAATGTAAAGCAACATCTGAAACACTAAATAAACTTGTTAAGTTATTTATGCCTCTATAAAGACCTACTGGTATGGATTTTTAAGTTGCTTTGGATGTAGTTAATTCTTCTGAATTTGGCTGATTTTGAATGTTTATGTGATAGGTGAGGCGCTATGTTTACCACGACGTTTCCGGTTGGATGATCTCGAGAAGCTCATCGACTACTCCTATGTTCAGGTGCAGAATTTGAATTGAAATTGAATTAAAGATGCCAAAGTAGTAGTACTCAAAAAGATTTTTATTTTTGAGCTGTTTGGTCTCTACATTAATGAATTTATTATGATGTGAAGTATATAAATGTTGGTGGGTGTTGCAGCCTTACACTATAAACAGTGCCAAAGTGGTGTTTTTGAAGCAGAGGCCTCAGTCAAGACCTTGTAAAGGCTCAGTCAATATCTGCCTCAAATGTGACAAAATTCTTCAATACCCTTTTCACTGCTGCTCCCTTTCATGCAAGGTTCATGAATTCAAACCATTTTATCAACTTTATTGATTTCTACCATTATTTAGTTGATTAATGAATAATTCAAAAAACTCCCTTGATCAAAGACATGTTAATTAATTAGATCACTGATTGCATCATGATTTGCCTTATAGTATATATGTACTAGCATTATATGTACAGTTTTTGATTTCATGTCGAGTCTAGAGAAAATATTTTATTGGTATTAGTACAACTACCTGCCTCTGATTTGTATATTCTATAATGTGAAAAGTGTTCTTACTAAGCTATATATGTATATACAAACACATCTAACTATCTCTGTTTGTTATGTATTTATATATGTATATACAAACACATCTATTTCTGTCTTTTTATAGATTCTCTATTTCTCTACAAAGGTGGGTAGTGTTCTTTTCCTTCTAAAAAATTTTGGGTTTTTATTTTTCTAACATGTTTCACTACAAGAAAAATGATATTTAGAAACGGAATTAGCAACGGAATTAAGTTCCGTTGCTAAGAAAAAGTGGTTAGAGACGGAATTGAGACGGACTAATTCAGAGACGGAATAGAGAGAGATCAGAGACGGAAATAGAAACGGAAATAGAGATCGAATTAAATTCCGTCTCTAAATAATGGCGCCAACATTCCCACCAAAACTTTTTTTTTATAACCGTTCATAAAATCTCGAGATTCGTGCATCCTTCGATCTCGATGATTCAAAAATAAAATAGCAACCACACAACGCTCCCTCTCTCTCTCTCGATTCTCACCATCAACCCTCTCTGTCTCTCCGAAAACCCTATCTCCCAAAAAATCCCTCTCTCTCGATGGCAGATATCTCTCTCTCTTTGTCACCGCTCTTTCTCACGGACCGTCCACCGCTCTCTCTCTCACCGCTCTCTCTCACCGGAATCTCACTCACCGTCAACTCTCTCTCTCACCGAGATTTGACGTCGCTGCGATCGAGGCTGCGACGAGGCCGTCGGGTCTGCCGTCGCCGTCTGCCTGAGATTGGAGCCTCCGAAGCCTTCCCGTGTGCCCTCGCCGCACCCTAAGCCGTCCCCGCTGTTCGCCGCCGTTCGTCGCTGTACCTCGCCATATCCGAAGCCCTCGCTGGACCCTAAGCCTTCGACTTTGAAGAAGGAATGACATATTAGGCATTGGGCTTGAAGAAGGAAGGACAGAGAGGGCGTTGGATTTGAGTAGAGGTACGCTTCGGGTTTTGGGGTTTCATTGAGATTTTAGAGACGACATTGGTGTGATTTGTGGGATCAACCCCTCTTCAAATGGTGTAGTCAAATTTTGCGAGCAAGATCTTTACCGTATTTTCATGTTTGGCTTCCTATTTTACTTGATTTGTGTCGGATGTTTTTTCTTTTGGATGTTATATCCAAAAGATGAATATGCACACCTAAAAGAGTTTTTCTGGGAGCTTAATATTTGAGTTGAGTTCTGCAATCCCTTCTTTACATTTGTTAGCAAAATATTCTCATTTTCTGCATATTGCCTCTTAGCGATCAAAGAAAGTTAGCAAAAGAACCAAAAAAGAAGTGCTTAACCAAGATCTCGCTCTGTGGACTTGTTTCCTGGTCATCGGATTGGTAGAGGTAAGTGCTACAAGTTTTCTTAAATTGTTTATATTCCATATTTGTTTGCAAATGCCCATGTGACATGAATATTTCTTTCTATAGTTTTACTAACGCAAAATTTCAAACATAGTAGTGTCTTTATTAATCTATGTTTCAAGGGGGCATGTTAGAAATTAAATTTAGTAGTTAGTATCGATTGCTCACTTAGTTCATCACTAATCTAAGACATGAGGTTGTTAGATCAAGAAACACGGGTGTTACAAATTTGTTGTATGTACATAAAGATATGCCATAAAAAAAGCTGAATGAGAAAAGCTAGTTCGATCTTAATTCTTTCTTCTCAATTTCTAATATTGGCTACGTTAAACCCAATAGATGAAATATAAATGAGTCGAGAGTACACAATCGTTGCACTACTTGTTCTTCTGACAATGGCCTAATTAGCTTGGTGGGTCTCTCTTTCTTTCTTTGTTATCTTTCTCTCACTTTAATTTTTATCTGTTCTAAATGTTGAGATTTATTTTTAGTTTTGAACTGAAGTTGATATGTTGTTTTCTGCCTGTACAAAGAGATTTCACAAGATAGAAAGTGGTCGTTCATTTCCTTATTTTCTGGGAAATTTGGATCTATTTGTTATTTATACTTCTTGATATTGTTGCTCCACTTGCGAAAAATGACTATAAGGGTAGATTTTTCATTTCCTCTTTACTACATCATTGTATTTGAGCTCTTTCAATGCTAGATTTTCTTATATGCCGTCATAGATAATGAAACAGATCGAGAGAAATTGTTTGAAAGTGCAAGTGTCGATACAAGGCCAGGATCAAGAACAATCGAAGAAATCTTAAGTTTCTAACCGTACGGTTAGAAACTTAAGATTTGGAGGGACTTGATGGACAAGACCAAGTGAAGAATGATGGGAGTGAGTGTGTTGTGCTCGTGCATCAAGACAACTATCGAGATTTGGAGATAGAGTATGAGGCCTCTAAGGTCCTTCGATTCAGATACCACCACCGGTACCTTAAGCCATAGTGTAAGCTCTAAATATATATGTTTCTCTTTCTTTCATTGTCTTAATTAATATTCTGTGACAAAGTTAAGGTGTATAATTTCTGAAATGGTATGTAAAGTTATGAAGTTGAATCTGGTGCTTATGAATTAATGTCATATATATGGCTGGTTCCTGGTGCTTATGAATTAATGGTATGTATGGAGTCTTTTTTTTCAAGTTTTCCATTAATGGCGAAAGTAAGAATTTCCAACACGGTCGGTTTATTTTTGTTAGTTTATTTTTGTACTTAATTTTCCTTTCCTTTCTTCTTTATTTTGTTTTATGAATCTGGTGCTTATGAATTAATGTCATATATATGGTTGTTCTCCTCCACCATGATGGTGGCCGAATATGACATTGTTCCATCTTTCTAGCTATGGTCGAAAGCTAGAGATACTCGAAATTATTTTCTCTTTGATATATTTTCTAGTTAATGTTTGCTATTGCTAGTGTTGATTGTGTAGACTAAAGCTAAGATTCGCTTTTTAGGCTCCTTCCAAAATTATAGTAAACGTTTATTGCTGCTCATAGACTGCCTAGACCATCTTGGATTTAGTTTTTGATTAGCAACTTCACTGATCTTTAAGCACCCTAAGTCGTCGCGCCATTGTTCCTCTCGATCTCTCTCTGGTCTGCGTTCATTAAACCCGATTTCAGGTTTGTTGAAACAACAAGTAACCATGGCCATGCTTTTTTTTTTCTAGTTTTTGTTTCGGTTGATTCAACTTTGAAGTTTTTGTGGAGCTAATTTAGACTAAAATTAAAGAGGGGTTGGATTAGGTGGATCATAATTTGGACTAATTAGGTGCTATAGAGATGAAAATTTCACTTGTTGGAATTGTTATTGAACCTTTATCTTAATAAATGAAAGATGGATCATAATTCTATAACCTAACTGAGAACCATATTGAATTTCGTTTCTCTCTTGTTGTTTGATTGGTCTTCTGCAACGCATTTGCTCTCTCGCTTTCTCTTTGTTTTCTTGTACACATGTTCTTATTATTTTGCGAGAATTGTAATTTTGCACTAAATTGAACGCAATGGAAGAGTTTGATCCATGTAGCCAGCCGACCCCAACTAATTTGGGATTTGCTTTTAGTCCAGTCCTTGTGCTTAAGTTTATGGTGCTGTATTAACTCTGTATTGGGCTGGTACTAGGTACATTGATTTTTGCCGAAAGCGTGAAGTGCTTCCAAATGATGCAATTGTGTCAAGTTTTTCTAAGGTTTGTTGTGATAATTAGAACCTCGAATCTGCTCCAACAAGTCTAGAAAGTTAAAAGGGAACCCGAGTCGTTTTTCATTTAATTAAATGCGGATCTTAATCGATAATTGAATTCGACTAATTTTTTGTTCTCATTTAATCACCCAGGCTAAGCTTCGAAAATCTTGCTTTGAGCGATCTATACTACAGGTTCTCTTGGACCTTTTGATGGATGTAGGTGTTCCTCCATTGATTGAGACCTTCTCATTGATGGGGTCTTATGAAATTGATGCAATTGACATAATCAATGAATCTCCATGTGTTTTGAAGCGAGAAAATGTTATGTCATTGATGCGCGCAGCTAATCAGAAACTTCGAGTTGTGGATATAAATGACTCTTCTTTTGGGAAAGATTTTTTACGGTATGTATTAACTTTCTAGAGTATCCTTATTTCAAAGCATAACCAATATTGGAAGACTAATGATATAAGAACACAATCTGTTGAAAACAAAATTGGTGCAAGGAAACAGTCTTTTTTTGTTACATAGAAACAGTTCTTTATACATATCATGCACTGATCAATGACAATTATAGTTTTGATCAAATATGTGTTAGAAGAAACACCTACGATAACTGATAGAAAGACTAATAGTAAAGAAATCCATGTGCATAATTCTTGAAAAGGTATTGCTGGTATGCCCTTAATCAATCATTATTCTTAATTTCTTAGATGCCTTTTTGATCGCACTGGAGAATAAATGAGACCAATCAGTGAATAGATAGAGGTATAGACAGGCTAATGACTCTCGGCCTTGTGCATAATTCTTCCTCATGTCCTTGCATTGTTTACTAGTTAAGCTCACTCTTTTCCGTTTCTTTCTTTTGTTTTTCATTTTACTTTCTTGCAAATGGTGAATGTCGTAATACAATGACTAATCTATGACAAAAAGGAGATCATTTTATGAACAAAAAATTATAGCCTTGTCTTTTTCACTTGTAGGGATTTATCCTATAATGGGCTTATGTGCCAAGTATTAAACTTGAGGTCTTCTCATATACGAAAGTTAAACTTGGTTGGGAACTTTATGCAGTTACATACACTTAATCTGGATTTTAATATCTCGCTCACTAGCTTTTGAGAGGATTGCTTCTCTTGCATGCTAGGGACCTAGGGTGTAGCTTCAGAAGTTTGTTGAGTTGGTAAATATATGATTTACTCTATTGAAGGTCTTGAAAATGGAGAAGAGATATGGATTATGGTTTGTCATTTGTTTATGATTTGGTTATCATTATTTTAACCCAAGCCCAAATCCTCAAGTATTCTAAATACTCCATTATTGTAAATCAACGTTGTAATATTCTATGATGACTATGATTATCATTATAATTGTAGCCTAGTTTTTTATATTAGCTGTCTTTCTACGGTGATTCTCGATGGTATGTGTTGGTTAGAAATATTCGTTGGTGTATCTCACTATTTCTCTGAATTCATTGTTTTTCAGGTTTATTGAGATACAAAACAATGTTGTGGATGCGGTATTTGGACCAAGCGATGCTTGTTGATTTTGTCCAAAGAACATCTCGAAGGTTCGTTCTAATTTATTTTAATGCGGTTCAAGGAGAAAGCCACTTCTTGTTTCTAGTTTTACTTCCAATATTGCCTCCTTTTTCATACTTGTGGGTTTAGGATCTCAGTGGCTTTGATGTTTCTGAAATTGCAAATTTAGGATATGGAGTGTGACTTTTTTTTTTTTTTGGTATTATGGAGTGTAACTTTAGTGTTTTAGGGGTGCATGACTTACTTAGGGTTGAGATTTCAATGTCTTGGATTTAGGCTTCTAGAACTTTTAAGAGTTTAAATCAAATGTTTTTGGGAATTATGGCAATTGTTTAGGATTTTTAGGTTTGGAGTTAAAAATTATGTGATACATTATGTAGGTTAGCCAACTCCAACTAATTTGGGATTGAGGCTTTGTTTAAAATTTTGTGGTATGGTATGCATGTTTTAGAGATTAAAATTTTTTTATTTTTTTTAAAGCATGAGATCCAATCTTGACGAATCATTTTGTGTTTGAATATGAGATTCATTACAGTTGGGTATTGCAGAATTATTCAACTTAATTGATAAATGTAAGATTTGCCTTCTCAACTTTATTTTTTTTACTTGTCTCTTCATTTTGCTGCCGTCACAACTTAATGATACTATTATATTGTTAACAAAATATTGTTGATCCATGCGAGCTAAGCTCCAAAGGAGACGTCGGGAGGCGACCTGACTACACCGGACCGGCGGTGGATGATGAGCGGTGTACTACAAGGTGGCGGGTGATCGTCCCAAAGGATGTGTCTACGATCTCGGTTCGTTATGGAGAAAGAAGAGAAGATACGTAGATCCTGATGCTAGCACATCCCAGATGCTAGCACAAGAAGGGATTGACAACTTTATGATACTTAGGTATTTTTATGGTTGTTGTAGAACAATGAGAATTGTAGTTTTTTATGGATACTTAGGTATCTTAAACATTTATTATACTTGACTACGTTTCGTGAATATATAATTTTTTTTAATATCGAATTTTATGTTTTTCTCATTTGAATCTTTGTTGATATATATTGTTGATTTGTGTATGTATGTCAAATTCTGATTTTTGGGGATGTTAGCACCCCCAAGGAGTTGTTGGAGGTGGTGCAGGCGATGGAGTAGGTCATATGGTTGTATTTTCAGGTTTAGAGGTTATGGAGAACCAATTGGATTAAGCTTAGGTTTGAAAACTTAAAAAAGCGGAATTGAGACGGATTAGCAACGGAATTCAGAGATTCTATTGCTATTCCCTTTCTAATTTTCGAGGAATAGATGCATAAATCAGCAACGGATCAGAGACGAAATTATTGTATTCCGTCTCTGATCCGTTGCTAATCAGATACGGATCAGAGACGGAATATAATAATTCCGTCTCTGATCCGTTATATCGAGACGGATCGAGACGGAATCCAATAATTCCGTCATGATCCGTTGCTAATCGAGAGGGATCGAGACGGAATACAATAATTCCGTCTCGATCCGTTGCTAATCAGAGACGGATCAGAGATGGAATTTTGCATTCCGTCTCGATCCGTCTCTGATTAGCAACGGATCAGAGACGGAATGCAATTACAATTGTACCCTTTAGGCGAATTTCCATTTACGTTCCGTCTCTGTTCCGTTTCTAAATTTCGTCTCTAATCCGTCTCTAATCAGCAACGGAAACACATTTCGGTTGCTGATTGAATCAGCGACGATGATTTTAGAGTAGGAATAGATTCCGTCTCTGTTCCGTTGCAGAATTGAATTATAGACGGAATTTATGCAAATCAGAGACATAAATTTCCGTTTCTGATCTGCTGTTTTTTTGTAGTGTTTGTTGTTTGCTTTTTTTTTGTTTCTTCTTCTTCTTTACTTTTATTTTTTGGGGATCTTCTACAGAGTTGTGTTCTCAAAGTGAACATACATTGTGATGGCATTTGATACTAATGCTTTTGCAGTTGGCTGCATAATATTTGAGTTTTGCCTTTTATTTGGTGCAGAACATAACAATTTAGCTCGAAAACTGCGTGTATAAGCGAAAACTTCTCACTTTGTTGAAACCAAAATTCCTCCACTGTCCCAGAATGAGTTTAGGACTCTCCTTCTTACGGCCTTTTTTATGATTATTTCAGGATGGGAATATATCCTCCAGTTGTAAGAACAGCTGTGCCTGTGGATGGTAGGCTTGAACACATTGTTCTGTCTTGCAATGCCACTTCTGACCATGCTATTATCTGGATCGAAAGAGAAGCTCAAAGGGCTCTGGATATAAGTTTTGTTTATTCTCTTGAATCATTATGTTATGATCTTCTACAAAGTTGTGTTCTCAAAGTGAACATACATTGTTTATTTGAAGTTTGGTTTGGCAGGATCCAGTTATTGGAGGCAGTCTACTTCTAACATACACAACCGGCTATATTGCTCCTCTTATTCTTGCTGCTTCATTTGCAGTAGCATTGCAGGTATGCTTGGACTTTCTTCTCTTCGGTATATGCTTCCATGAATATTATTTACTTTTCAATGTTTGCTACAAACTATATATTATGTACTTAGTAACTCGAGCAAAATTTATACGCAGATCAAAGAGAAGCACATCATTGGATTGGGCGATGTGTCGTGACATAATTATTGGGATTGCTATAGGAGTTTTATATCTTCATCAAGACTCCGGATTAAGAATTGTTCATAGAGACCTTAAAGCAAGTAATGTTCTACTAAGACGCGGAGATGAATCAAAAGATTTCTGATTTTGGAATGGCAAGAATATTTGTTCAAACTTTCCATTATTGATTGAATGGAATAATAATATTGTGAGTGGAATGTAGATTTGTATATTTTCAATTGAAAATGGAAATGGAAATTAATTCTGGGCATTTTCAGCTATTATTTTTTAAAAATTACATTTGATAGGGGTTTGAAACCCCTATGTAAGCCTTTGACGATAATATAGAGGTTTCAAACCCCTATGAAATCACTACAATTATGTAAGCCTCTGAAGATATTATAGAGGTTTCAAACCCCTATGAAATAGCCAAGATTTGATAGAGGTTTGACTATGAAATAGCCAAGATTTGATAGAGGTTTGAAACCCCTATGTAAGATTTGAAGATACGATAATGCCTTAAAAGATAACACTTTTCATAGATGTCAAAAACCTCTATGAAAAGTCTTTCATAGAGGTTTAAAACCTCTATCAAAAGTCAAATTTGTTCTAGTGAAAATTGGTATTTGATTAAATTTTTATTTTCTAGAAATAATCTATTTTTATATGTTAAATTAAAAAATGAACTGTTTTTAAATTTTTTGGTACATATATACTGTTTTTAAATTAAAATTCTTTAATGTATTTATTTCAATATTCTGAAATTTGTATGACTATAATTGTTAATGAAAAGTATTAATATTGATAACGTGTAGCGTAATGTATTATTTTGTGTGAATTAAATTAATATTGTCCATATATATGCAATTATTTTGTTTGTACATATTTTTATATATTAGTCTTGATAAATTATTTTAATGTGCATATTGGTTGATATATCTTATTTCATTTATGATTAAGTTCTTTTTGGAGATTATATATATTCATGTATATTGTGTTGAAAAATGAAAATGAAAAATTTGAGAGAATTACATATGTATAACATGTATAGCTTATAACACAAATTAAGTAGTTAAATATTTTGTAAACTTTTTTTTAATATAATTAGGTAAATCAAAACACAACATACACTTAAAAAATAATATCAATTTGAACAAAAATAAAGCACTATTTAGTATACAGCTAAAGCTAAAAAAAATGTTTAAATATTTACTAGTATTATTAAAAACTTGTTGCAACCTTAGTTAAGGTTTTAATAAAGAGATTGAAAAATATAAATATATATTTATAAAACTAATAGAAATATTTGATAATGGTTTGAACATATTTTTAGAAATTTATGAAAGTAACTTTTGATATAAGCATTAGTTGTATTATATAAACCTAAAATTCATTAAAAATATTTTAAAAAAGTTAAAAACGTGTAATGTATTACTTCAAAAAATTATATATTGAAAGTATACTATATATAGAGAGATAAACAATCGTAGTACATATAGAAATTATGCTACTATATTACTAAAAAACTTCAACAAAAAAAGTAAGTGACTAAGTAATTATACAAAATATTTGACAAGATATTATTACGAAAAAAAAAACAAAGATATATAATATTGTTACAAACCAAATAATTGATCGATATATATATATATATATGGAATGACGCTTATATAACACTTATCACAAAAATATGATATTAACTGTTACTAGGTAAAGGTTAAAACACATACTTCAATAAAGGTACATCAAAATACATGCAATTTGACTCACCAACGTATATAAGGTATTTAAAGAGCTCACTCGATCGATTATATATTAAGGTACATGCAAATGCAACCAACTTGACTAATTATGGTTACAATTTGACTAAATCAAATTTATATTTAATTTTCATTATTTGAAGTTTCCGATGGTTTAGAAGATGTCTTCATCTCGAGATTGGATGTACATTCACCTTGAAATCAGTTACATTCGAATGAAGTTTAGAACTGTCGTGAAGGAGTTCATAGAGTTCACCAAGCTCCATTGTACCAATTTCCACAGTGAAGGGAAGATTCGCTGTCCATGCACTCTCACGAAATGTCGTAATTCGACATCCACGATGTCGATCTACGGAGGTTGCAGGGGCGTTAGCGCGTGTACACCTAGAGATCAAGGATAAAAAGTAACAATCTAGCATATATAAGTAGTCTTACTTTTCACCAATTTATTTGTCATTTATAATAGTCTTAACTTGTGAATTCACAACACGTACGCAGGCTTCGCCCCTCGGATAGGGCCTCTTGCTGACTGCTTCTTATAAGAACAATTTAGTCAAAGAGGGGTTTATATAGAATGATGTTCCCGCTCGTCAGTGAGACATTTACTGGAATCGTTGGAGGGTGAGCCATTTAAAGTTTTAGTTAAATGTTCATACGTGCTAATTAGGATACGTACAAATTAAATCTTGCACTATTGAATAACTCGTTAATATTAATTCTTGTTGCAGCTCCAATTTTAGTGGGATCCAAAGATCGAACACCAAATCAGAGTGACCAATGAAACAAAGATGGCCATCAGGTATAATGACTTCGTTAGCAAGCTTTGCGCTAAGAAGTCATGTTTTAGCTACACGTTGAAAGAAGTTTATGACAACTTCATAAAGGAACGTTCCACCCCAGAATCTAAGAAGAGATATGAGCAAGCAAGTAAGAATGACTTTTGCGGACTTGCATGAGAGCAGAGATTGTGGCTGTATGTAACTTATTTTATCAAAGTAGATTAAAAACGCCAGTTTATTGTGGCCCATATATCATTTGTGACTTGTAACTTCTCTTTCTTGATTTAGAAGTCAATTAACGATCGACGCAGATCAATGAGACACAGTTGTATATATTTGTTGTGGGGCGTGATGATAAGTGGCGGACTTATGAACTTGGGTGGACACCAACAGGGCGGCACGACGCTGGGGCGAGTTCTTCTCAACTTATGTATGCTCATTATGAGACCATCGAGCAGCTTAGGTCAGACTTCGAGCGGGTGCAAGGGCAGTTGTTAGCAGTCATCAGATAGAGAAAGATGTTGATCAGAACCAATTGCGGGAGATGCGGGAGCCATACGGAAGAATAGAGCAAGCTTTGATGGAGAGATTGGGTATGACTTTCGTGGGCGGTACCTCCTCTCAACCGCCGAATTCATATACAACACTACCGATGCCTCTATCAGTGGCTCCCACACATGATGCTTCAGATATTGGCTTGAAGTCCGAAGATGAGTTTAACAATCGATGCTGTCAAACATGATGATGACTAAGATTGATGTTGTAATCGTGTACTTCTTGTAGTTTTTTTGAAACTTACAAACTTTTTGTTAATCTATATAATCGTGGTATTCTCTTGGCTTGTTTGTGTAATTTTGTAACTTAGAGACTTTTTATTCTTCTACGTTTTCGTAGTATAATTCTCAATTTGCTTTCTTTGTAATTTTCTCAGGTAAAAATAATTTTTTAGAAATTAATTATTTTTTTACATAAAAAAATTAATTTAAGTATACTAAAAACCAGTAATGAAATTAAAAACAATTATGATAAATTTTTTTTAAAAAACAGTTGTGTATGAAAAACAAATAAAAAAATGTTTTACAATCCAGAATTTGTAAAAATAAAACGTTTTTCTAATCCAAAAGTTTTTTTTTTTTAAAAAAATTGATTGGTTTGAGTGACATCACCTTTTTTCTGATTTAGCGACGGATTCAGCGAGGGTTCCCGTCGCTAAACTGATTTTAATGACGGGAGCGTCGCCATTTTACGACAACAATAGAGTACCCCGTTTTGTTCTCCATTGCCAATTTGATTTAGCGAAAGTGTATTTAGTGACAGGTCGTCCATTTCGCTACCTTCGTCAGCGACGGGAAAGTGGCAATTTAGCGACGGGATTCCTCATCACTAATTTGATAAATTTTTGTAGTGAATGTAGCAAATGTATGTATGTCGATGTCGAGATATCATTTTCCTTGGGGACATATTGATCTCCTACCATATTTTCTCATTGCTACAAAGGATTACCCAATTAGTACGACAAACGACCCTATCCTACAACAAATATAATTTAGAAAGTTAAGGAGGCACAAGTGAGCATGATCCCAACTACGGCTCGACACCAATTTTATGGTTGACACAAGGCAAAGCTATTCCCCAACAGCATTCTTCGATTTGATACACTCAAATATGACTCATTTTTATTTAATCTCATTGGATATTTTATATTGAAATATATTCACAAACTTCAATCAGGAGATTGGGAATTCAAGTCTCCCTGCCTAAGAGCTTAGGATTGCCGGTCATGATATTTCTTATTAATAATAAAAGAGTTAATAAACTAATTAAAGGCTTAATTGGTTAGAATGTCCCAACCTTTTACAACTTTCGTTATTATATCATAACCTTTATAAATCTATAAATTTATATCTTAAATCACTTTTTAACTCCAAATTGAATGAGGTGATACTTAAATAATGAGTTTATAAAGACATTTCATCACCTAAAATTATTAAATAATTACTAAATTTATTATTTAAATTCATTACTTAGGTGTCACCTCATCAAATTTAATGTTAAAAAGAGACTTTTAGATACAAATCAAACAATTTAGAAAGGTTATGATATAATAATAAATTCAAAAAAGTTAGAATATAATAACAAAAATGATAAAAGATTAGAATATTTTAACCAATTTGGCCTAAACTAAATAATCTCAAAACTTACGCCACTTCTTGTATAGAGATCTATCTTACGCTTTCTTTCTTTTTTCCGATTAGTAAGGGGCAAAAAGGCAGATTACAATGAAATGAAACGGGGAATGCAACTTCTCTAATGTCTTCAGTCTACTAATAGTCTAATAGCAAGGACGGTACTTCTGCATGAGCATGCCTAAGAAAATATGTGTTCCAATATCAAATCCCCGTACTAACGCCATTCGATGGGTTGCCCTATTGCCTTCTTTATGAACATGACTCGCAAAAAAGAAGAAGAAGCTTTTAAGAGATGTGTAATATTTCAGAATTAGTTAATTAGTCTATTGACCTTAAATATCAGCATATATAAAAATTAATAAACCCCAAGTAGCTAGCCACCGAAGGTAACTATTCAATCTTCATAAAATCATTAAAAAAGCCTTCCATCTGCTTTTAAGAATAGTTCCACATTAAGTATTCAAGTAAATAATTAAAGAAAGGGTTATAATTAAGTAATTGGGATTGGAAAAACCATCTTGCCTTATTGAAGCCTCCACTCCAAACTCCTTAAGCTCTCCCTCATTATGTAAACTTGAACTTAAAATCCCATCTTACAAATTAACTAACATCCATGCAAATAGAACACACATAGTATCTTCTCTGACAATTTCATCGTCACCATATATGTCTTGGTATCAATTATATTCCAATCTCCTTAGGTCATTTACCCTTAATTAATTAATTAACCTTATAATGATTTCCATCATCAATTAATCAATAAATATATATAATTAATTTATGGAGTTATATATATACCATCAATATGCCACACACACCCCCTTATTATACCATACAATTAACTCAATAACGTAAAATTCTTCATGAACAACATTGATCTTAATTCCAAATCCTCTCTGCACAATTAATAACATTAATCTATATATATATCAATCAAGATCGAACACCTACACATTATATATATCACGCATTGAACATATCACACCTGCGTCGAACCTCTCCTTCACTTCCACTCTTCACCTCAACCTCACTCAACTTCTCCATTGCATGTTTAAAGTCCTCAAAGAAGGCCGTCTCATTCGCTGCATACAACTCCACAAACCCCCTAGTTCTCTTGTCCACACCCAACCCTTGATCACTACTTAACAGCCCCAACCCCCTCTTCAAGTTCTTATAGTACATGTTGTCGAACTTCCCTGGCGTCATAACGTCGTTGAAAGCCGCCACCGTCGTGTTTTTCTCGTACCCCTTGCACAGTTCCCTCAACCTCGTCGCAAACCTGGGGTTCATCGCGGGGTCCACGGGGGAGTTCTTGTTGTAATGGAAGATCCTATTGGCGAACTCCTTGCAATGGGAGAACCCTATCGTGTGGCCTCCTATGAGGGCAACCATTTCTTGGATAGAGAAGCCTTTGTTTTGGAAAACTTTGATGTTTTGGTCCAGGGACATGGTGGGTCTAGGGAGGTCGCCCTCGACGTGGGATGCATCGGAGACTAGGCCGTCTTTTCGGCCGAGATGGACGGTATATAGGGGCCGCCGACCATGGAAATGAGGTTGCGGGTGGCGAGTGCGAGGATGTCGGAGCATGAGACAATGCCGGGGCATTGGAGCTCGAGGGCAGCTTTGGCGCGGATGATCAAGTCGAAGGCGTCTCCCGGGAGGGAGGTGTTGATGTCGGCGTCGCGCTCAGGGTTGGTGCCGGAGGAGGACGAGTTGGGGGAGATGAGGATCGAGGCGTCACAACCGTGCACCATGCAGTCGTGGAAGAAGAGGCGGAGGGTGCCCGCGGCGGTGGTGGGGTTGCTTATTTGCTTGTTGATGACGATGTCGCGAATGATGGTCTCGAGGTTTGGACATGATTTGGAGTAGTAGTTTGCGGTAAGGGTGGCATAGGAGGAGGAGATGAAGAGGAAGATTAAGAGGAGAGAGGAGGGAGGCCGCGGCCGCGGTGGTGTCATCTTGGATCTACTTCCTCAGAGAGGGGTGGAGATGGCGATGGTGGTAGTGGCGGTGGTGGAGGAGGAGGAGGAGGAGAGGAAGCAGATCTGAGTGGATGAATGAGAAAAGTCGAAGGAAGAGAAGGTGGTGAGAGTCTGTTAGCGGAGGAGAGGAGTTGTAGGAGGTATCAGGTTAAATTTGGCAAAAATGTTGCATTGGGACATTAACCATGTCAGTTATGGGTTTTTTTTTTCCATGTTAGTTATGGTTTTTTTTTTTTTTTTTTTTTTTTGACCAAAGTCAGTTATGTGTTTTTAGCAAAGATAAATTCTGCAAATCATTTTTTGGGTGATTCGAGGTGCATTACATACGTGTAGAAAAACTAACTTTCAATTTAACAATTTTTTTTAAAAGTTTTCCTCAAAAAAAAAATAAAATTAAGTTCTTAGTAAAAATATCTTAAGGTTTCAATTTTAACAAAAAAAAAAAAAATTATTCTTCCAATTTAGAATAAATTGTAACGAATCTTTTTATTATCTCCCCATCTTTATCTTTCGTTCCGCCCGTTTCCCTCTAATAAACACGACTTAGCCGTTTTTGTCTTCAAAAAACAAACCAATCAAGATTTTCACTCCTCAAAACATAAACAAAAAATTGTTGGACAAAAAGAAAGATTTCATATTGTTGGATTAATTGCTCAAATCATATAAAAATCCACAAGATATATAAATAGGAAATATCGAAACTTAAAGGAAAAGTAGGTGTAGCACTACTTAAAAATTAAGGAATGAGGTTGTGGTGGATTGGACACCTCTAAAGAGAACCCGAAACCTAATTAGAGTACTCAACTCAGTAGAAACTCAACGATATTAAGGTAGACCTAAGGTAACTTGTGACGCATTAATTAGGAAGAATTTAAAGGTTTTGCAAAGCACAACATATGCTAAGAATAGTCTCACATCGGATACACTACAAAAAATTTCTTGAATTAGCGACGGGGAATAGCGACGGTCTATTCCCCATCGCTAAATAGAGACGAAACAACGACGGGGGTAGTCGCTGGCCCCATTGATCGAAATAGTGATTGGGTTAGCGACGACCCCCGTCATTTTTTGGGCGGGGAATTTCCCGCCCAATGGTCAAATTCGTTGACCACGCGGCTGTGTAGCCACCATGAGGGAGTGTGCCACGTGCAAAAATAGCGACGTGATTAGCCTGTCACTAATCCCGTCGCTATTCTTGCAGACCCACTCTTGACCGAAACCTTTCCTCTCCCCATTTCCCTCCCCTCCCCCCCCCCCAACAAACCCTCTATTCGACTCCCAAACCCTCCATCATCATCATCATCAACATCTCCTCAACTGAAAACCCCTTAAACCCTCAACCGCCAAATCCCCTATTAACTTCGGCCCCCTCCCCCTCATTGGGCCGCCCTCGCCTCCTTGTCCAACGAGCCCTTGCTTCGCCGCTTTTCGCCACGCTATGCTGCTTGCTGCTTTAGCTCGCCACCACCTGCTGCTTCTTTGCTGCTGTGTGTGTTGCATTTCGTGGTGCCCTAGTTAGGTATTATATTTTAATTTTAGTTTTTTTAATTTAAAAAATGTGGAATATTGTAATGAGGAATGTTGTAATGTTTTAATTTGTGTTTGTATATTTTAATTAAATTTTATAATAATTGTATTGTTTAATTTTGAATTATTTATATTTGTGAAAAATAAAATGCATGTATGATTGTAATTTTTAATATGATTTTTTTATTGTGAAAAATAGAAATGAAATGCATGTTTGATATGAATTTTTTAAATTTGCTAAAAATAAAAATAAAATGCATGTTTGATATGATTTTTTAATATTTGTGAGAAATAAAAATAAAATGCATGGAAAATGCATGTTTGATATAAAATTTTTATAATTGTTATGATTCTTTTGTCTAGTTTTTATTGTCATGATTATGTGTGATGTTTGTTATAATGTGTTATAATGTGTTATTATTTTGGTAGAGAAAAAGTTAAATAATATGTATATATAGGACGTTGAGTTGAATTAAGATTATTGTTTAAAATCATATAAACTTAAATGATGTACACTTCATTTAGAAAACTTTTGTATAAATAGACAAATCAAATTTAAAGCAGAAAAAAATAAAGGATTAATATTATACATATATATACAAACATAAAACACTTTAAAATTAAATAAAGAAAATAAATATTAAAATATATATAATTGATTGATATATGCGGCGGGACGTGTCTCTGTGTACTCCTTGCCAACTGGCCTAACTACACGGGTCCGACACTTGCCCGTCTTTTCATGTCTCACAAATCGTGTCCACGTGTGTATTATCAAATTAATTAGTATATTATTCTTATTTTCTTACTTATTCTTTGTGGGTATTTAATTATTTCAACTGTTATTTAATTGGTAGTTTATTCTAATGCTTAACCATACTAGTGGGTTGTTTCTTACAAGTTAACATAAATCAGAGGAAGCCTCAATTGATACGATAAGTATAAGTAATATAGCATGGTAAACATTATCCAAAAGAGCAAATCCTACTGTGGAAAACCCTGTAAAGTACTATGTATATAAGCGACAATACCACAAACAATATATATATACATGTATGGTGTCATCTCAAGTCTCCCAATACTCAAAATATACAAAATCTCAAAAATAAACACGTATGAGTAGGTCCTCGACAGCGGGTAATCAGATGTAGTCGCTTAGGATCCCCTTGCCCCTACTGGTACTAGGTTATGCACTCAATCATCACAAAAAAGACAGATGACAAGTCCAGTAAGTAAAATCTCAAGGAACTCCTCTGAGCATTCGTATAATAAAGTAAAGGAAATGCAATGAATACTATCAAGTAAACATGTGGAATATAAAAACAGACAACTATAAATGGCTCATCGTATGAATAGATAACATACAAGCTAACAAATGTGTGTGCTCGCTCCAAATGGACTAGACTGTATTTCGGGTCACCAAGTTCCCACCAGTGGTCGCGCCCAACTGGCCCGACACTTGGTCCCTCGCAGCGCTAGCCAAACCCGCTAAATCACCGACACGTGCACCAAGAGCAAGCTCAAGTCGCCATTCACTGAGGCACGCGTCACATGTGCAACAGTCTAGTGAATCATGAACACATAATCAGGAAATCTGGGGGAGTAACCTCAACCCATGTCTAAGTAACGTAATAGAGTAATGAACAACAAGGAATGATATAAATGAAATGTAAAAACAGAATCAAATACTCAGAGTCTTTCCGTTGGGTTTTACAAACCTTACACTGCTCTCCGACCTCCCCGGACTCCCGTATTCGACCCGACAAGCTCCCGGTACCGAGCTACGGTTTCCCCAAGTCCCTAAAGTCAAACTTGTATAGTTTCAAGTTATGTCCTAGTGTTTAGTCATGTATTAGGTGAGAAATCACCAAAACAACCCTTAAAAATCCATTTCGATCTGTAGTTAGGGCGCTAAGGGAATTATGTAGCGCACTACTATTCTTCGGGACGAAGAACAATTAGCAACCCAGAATGATTAGTGTGCTAACCGTTACAAGTAGCGCGCAATTTACGTTCTAGGACATAATTCTCAAGTCGAGAATTATGTCCTAACCCTCTCGATTAGCTACCTTATTGATTATAACATGTTTCCCATATATAATAAACTTCAATGAACCCTTAAAACACCCCAGAACCTCAATCTAACCCAAATTCCTCAAAATTCATGCATTCATATCAACTCTCCAATTTCATTAAAATCATCAAATTTAGCTAAACCAGTAATCGATTCTCTCTATATATGGTCTAACAACATGTAATTTATCAATTTTTCACTACAAATCAGAGACCAAATCACCAAAACTCGAATTTCATCAAACATGTCAAAAACTAGGTTCATTGGAAAGTGGAGAAGATGAAAGAGGTGATTACCTAGGTTTAGATCTCTTGAAATGGTATTCAAAGGTGTTGAATCTCATCTAGAAATCTTTTCTTCTTCCCCAAATTGTCACAGATTTGCATGAATTTCTTGTGGTTTTGATCAAACACTCCACTATCTCCTATATATATGTTTGGTCTTATCAAGTGTGCGTACGTATTTCGAGGATTATCTTGTGGTTTACAAGCATGCTGTCCTACTCCTCCTAATGACTCCAATAGCATACTCCCTTCCTAGAGTAACTCAAAGTGATGATCTAGATGTCCATCTCAAGGTCCTTTTTTATTCCATGCAACTATAGGCTTATTTATTCATTTAATGTCACATTATCTTAAGCCTTTTTAAAACTATATGGTTAGTATTTTATTTATTAAATTTAACCAACTCATGGTCCCACTAACCTTCCGCTACCCGATACCCGGTGCCTCGCGTCTCGACACGCATTTCGAGGCGCGTCATAGCCTATTGTTCGAATTTAATTTAATTAGCATATGGTTACATTATCCATTTCAATTTGATTTCATAATCATATTTCATGAATTTTTCGAGTTTCTCTAGTGTACTTGTACTTAGCCTCTCGATACTCGCGTTGACATGCACTTCGAGGCAATTACCTGTCACACAACCTCGCACGATATCGTTATTCAACAAACACACATGCGATGTATTTAACAAATAATTTAATAAATTGCATCGCAAATAAGCAATCCAACACACAATCAACTACTGTACCTAGGCCGACTTGTGTCCTAGTCTACCCGCGGCGTCCACGTCGATCTGAGCTGACGTCCATGTCAGTAATTACGATATAAATAACGACGTTAATAAAATGGGCCATTACAGTTCTTCCCAACTAAATAAAATTTTGTCCTGAAATTTAACTGTAACATAAACGTCGTACCAGGAAATAGCTGAAGGTATCGCTCTCTCATCGTCGACTTGAGCTCCCAGGTAAATCCCTATGTCCTATGATGCTGCCAACGAACTAGGACCTTAGAGAGCTCCCTGTTCCTGAGAATCTGAACTCTGCGGTCAACGATATCTATCAAAATCTCCTCGTAAGTCACGTCGGGCTGAACCTTAATCTGCCCCAACTTAATAGTCAGTCTCGGCCATGACCTAGCTAGTCTCAACATCAAAATGTGGAATGTCGGACGACCCCCAACTAACTCTGTAGGTAACTCTAGGCGATATGCAACACTGCCCATTCGCTACGCAATCCTAAATGGCCTAATGAATTTGGCGCTAGTTTCCCCTTAATACCAAATCTCTGCTGACCCTTCCAATGGAAAACCTTCAGGTATACCATGTCGCCCTCCTCATAGCTCAGTCCCTCGTGATATCAATCAACGTATTTCTTCGATTTATCCTGTGCGGCTCGTAACCTCTGACAAAACTGTCTGATCTTCTCTATGTGATCAACAACTATCTCAGGCCCCACTGTCACTGTATCTTTCGGCTCCACCCAACATGCAGGTGATCTATAAGGCCTCCCATAGTGTGCCTCAAACGGTGGCATGCCAATGCTCGCCTGATAACTGTTATTGTATGCAAACTCATACAAAGACAGATAATCCTCCCACGAACCCCCAAATTGCAATATGCAAGCTCTGAGCATATCCTCCAAGATCTGTATCAGTCGTTCTGACTGTCCATCGATCTAAGGATGGTAAGCTGTACTAAATTGTAACCTGGTGCCAAATTGCTCCTGCATAGCCTCCCATAGTCTCGAAGTCAATCTGGAATCTCTGACTGACATAATGGGAATCGACATCCCATATAGTTTAATAACCTCCAGCTCAAACAATATGCTCAGCTGGGGAAATGTGTATCTCAAAGAAATCAAAATGAAATGAGTCAATTTCGCCAGTCTATTAATCACCACCTAAACTGCATCGTGATGGCTCGAGGTTTGCGGTAGTCTACTGACAAAATCCATGGTGATGTGTTCCCATTTCCACTATGGAATGGGCAACGACTGTAATAATCCACCGGGTCTCCTGTGCTCAGCCTTCACTTGTTGGCAAATGTGACAACTCCTTACGTACGTACCAACGTCAGCCTTCATCCATGCATGGCCAGTAGAATAGTCGCCTCAAATCATGATACATCTTAGTACGACCAAGATGAACTGTGTAGCAAGACCAGTGTGCATCCTCCAGAATCCCGTCCCGTATCTCCTAATCCGCAAGTATCCACAATCTCCCTCGGTGTCTCAAACACCAATCCGTAGTCTCTGCCCAATCGATACTCTGACTCTCAAGATCTCAAGCCATACCACCGAACACACTCAAAGCCCATAAGCCCTCTAACACTCGGCAACCCTCTCAATCGATACAATCAGAATCCTCATCTGACCAAAAATATGATGTTCAGGCATAGTAGATACCTCCATCATGCACATAACTCATGCCGCCTGTAACAAGTCATGCTCGTGTGTCACAGGTCGCATAATAGTCTAACTATCAATCCCACTCCTGCTCAATGCATCCCCTACGACGTTCGCTTTCCCGAGGTGATGCTCAATAGCGAAGTCGTAGTCCTTTAGCAGCTCAAGCCATCTCCTATGACACATTTTTAGATCCCTCTGAGTGAAGATGTAGCATAAACTTCGGTGATCTGTATACAATATGAACCTCTCTCCATAGAGATAATGTCACCAAGCCTTCAGTGTAAAGACGACCGCTGCCAGCTCTAGGTCGTGCACTGGATAATGTCCATCATGGGGTCTCAACTGCCTAGAAAGATAGGCAACTAGTCTACCCTCCTGCATCAACATGCATTCTAGACAAATGCCTGACGCATCTGTATAAACTGTCAAATTCTTGCCCAGCTCTGGCAATGTCAATACTGGCGCGGAAGTCAACCTCCATTTCAGCTCACAGAAAGCCTAGCTCACACTCCTTTAACCAATCAAACCTAGCATCCTTCTTGGTCAGTCTCGTCATCGGCGCTGCAATCGAAGAAAGATCATGCACAAATCGCCGATAGTATCCTATCAATCAGAGAAAACTCCGTATATCGACAACAAACTCAGGCATCTTCCAGTCAATGATAGCCCAAATTTTCTCTGAATCCACAAAGATACCTTGGTCACTGCTGACATGTCCTAAAAATCTCACCGCACTTAGCCAGAAGTCACACTTATTAAACTTGGCGTATAATCTGTGCTCACTCAGTGGTCATGTGTCGTGCGTGCCAAATATAACCCGCAATCGAGGTTACCAACCACAAGGGTGTAGTAGTGATTAATACGGGGTCGAATCCACAGGACTTGAGTTTTACTCCAAGTTAACTAAAAATGGGGGGTTTTCAGAAAGTTCAATGAAATAATTAACTAAACTAGCACAAATAAAAAATTCTCAAAAATAATATCAATGAGAATAAATCACCTAAGTCTACGGTTCCACAAACAAGAATCAAGATTCAATGGCATTTAATGGTCCTCTATCATTCCAAAAAGTTATTAATTCAATTTCTCCTAGATTAGCTATGGAAAATCGACGTCCGCCAGAAATTCCCAGTTCCCCTCACTACAAAAAAACAGGTGATCAGAAACGAAATTAGCAACGGAATTTAGTTCCGTTGCTACGGATAAATGGTTAGAGACGTAATTGAGACGGAATCATTCAGAGACGGAATAGAGAGAGATCAGAGACGGAAATAGAGATGGAATAGAGACGAAATTAAATTCTGTCTCTAAATAATGGCGCCAACATTCCCACCAAAAATTTAATTTTTTGTAACCGTCCGTTACGTCTCGAGATTCGTGCATGCGTCGATGCGAAGAATTGAAAAATGAGACGGATGTTTATTTCGACCCCCCTTTCTCTCTCAACCCTTTCTTTCTTCTCCACGAGACCCCTCTCCCTCCTCAAATCTCTCTCTCAAATCTCACCGATTTCTCTATGTCTCTCTCTCGCGATCGATTTCTCTTTGTCTCTCTCTTTTGTATCTCTCTCTAGAACCGCCCGACCGTCAACTCTCTTCGACCTCTGCTGCCGCTGCCAAAATCTCTCTCGAAACCCATAAATCGCCGCAGGCGTCTGCCGTCGCTGCGAGTCGTCGTCGCGTCCGCCTTTAGGTGGTGTCGTCGCCTCGCCACCTCCTGCCGTCGCCGACCGTCGCCGCCGCCTCTCGAAGCCATCGCCGTCTACATCGCCCTCTCGCCGCTTACCCGTGCACATCCATCGCCGCGCGCGCTGTTGTCGCGCCGCGTTGGAAACCTTCGCCGCCGGCCGCCCTCTCCGCCATTGCTGTCTGTCGATCCCTAACGCTGATCGCCGCTCTTCGTCGCTGGCTCGGAAACATCGCATGTGCCGCTCGCCGTCGTCGTGTTAAATCGCCGATGGCCGCATCGCCGATCGCCATTGTCCTCCTCGCTGCTGCTGCACCTGTGCAACCCCATCCATTGTTCGTCATTGCGTTGGAAACCATCGCCGTCTGCGCTTAGCCCTTTGCTGCCATGGCTATGCAATCGACCCATAGATGTTCGCCGCTCTTCGTCGTTGTTCGTTCTTGCCAGGTGAGGTAATCTCTCCATTGTTATACCCTTTTCGATCAGTTTCACTAATAATAGAACCAAAATTTCATGTTCATATATTTTGGCTAAACTATAGAATTTTTGATACCCTTGTGCCCTTTTGTCAATCATGTTAGGAGAAAGCAACTGAATAAGATAAAAAAAGGAAATGATGATAAGTTCTTTACAATTTTAAGCCTACTTTTGGTGTACACATTAGTTTTGGAGTCATTAACAATGACTTTAAATGTATAGTTATTTTGTAATGAAGATTGGTTCATTTTAAGCAAACACTTGCATAAGTTTTTGTAATTAGATCCCTTAAGAATTCTTAATACACTTATATCTTGAAATATAGGAGGATAACATGTTAAGAAACAACTGAACATTTGGTTAAACTTAATCAATCATTGTAATATCTAGTAAACCATTCAATGTCCTAAACTAAACCTCATTCCAAAATCATGGTTAGCTCAACAAGTCCTTAAAAAAAATGAGTCTAGCGTTTATATTAATTATTCTTATAAATTTATACAATTAAACTTGACAATCAACAAAAGCATTTTAACCACAAATAACAAACCACTGCCTTTCGGTTGAACTACAATGCAATTGTCAAAAGTAAATAGATTACCCTGAGTACATTTACTATATGTCGAATTGTATACTAAGTCTTTGCATTGCATAATGTTTTAGTTCATCAAAATCTCAAGTACACTCTAAGGCCTAGTTGTCATTTTCTATAAATTAAGGTTCAATTAGCACACATAGACAACCACTCATGTTTGTACTCATTCACACATCACTTTGTAAATTCAACAAAAAAGAGATTTGATGAGAAAGTCAACAACTTGTTGAAGGAAATATTTTTAGGCTTTGGTTATAAAATCATGAGTTTTAAAGCTAAGATTTAGTATTGAAAACCACATAACTAACCTAAAAAAAAGTTACAATTAATTTTGTTAGGACAATGTTGGAGCTTGAAGAGGACTTACAAGGTGTGGAACACGAGTTTGGAGTGGCCGAGAGCGGGTATAGGTTACGAATTGCGTGCATTTGAGGTAAGTAAACCCTTTGAGGCAATTCTCTTTATTTCATTTCCATTTATGAGTTGACATTAAATCATTTGGATTGTTTTACTACCGATCTTATATTGGTAATGTCATGCATTGTGTATTACTATCTATGATTTCTTTGGCTAAAATAATCGTGTAAAAAATTGCCGCATAGCATTCTTTGTCTTGACTTCGTTCTATGATTGAATTCCTTTAATGTCGTTGATCTATGAGATATCGAATTTCTTTCTATATAACATACTATGATTTCTTTGGCTAACATACTATGATTTGTGTTACTGTATTTATTGGTGAATGTACACACATATGTCAATATGTTTATGGCGTGATGCTTGTTTGTAAATTCTTGCAACAAATTGAGATTGTGAACATCTGTATTTTACTTGTTTGGGTGCGATCATTTTAGTCAAAATGCATTTCTATTATCCAATGTCTCTTGATTATGTTGGTTGTCTTATCTATTGGTTATGTTTTATAGTATGATTCAGTTTCATGTTTCATAACTAGTTAAATACCTATATTTTGTTGTTTAGGTGGCCGTGTAGATTGGGCTTTGGCCTAGGGTTGCCTATGGTAGAAAACTATAATGGAATTGTTTAACCGAGTGATGCCATTGATCATTTGTAAGATTCACATGTCAATGACCACTCGAGTTGCTATCTAGTAACTTAATTATTTTGAATTTGTTTGTACTTGCAATGCCTCTCTAAGGGTCACGCGGGCATTCCTAAAATCTTTATTTCTTTTTCCTTGTGCATTTATGATTTTTTTGTAAGTAATTACTTATACATTTGATCTTTCTATGCAGGAAGACTTATATCAAAAGTTGAGTTATTGAAATCACGAAAATGAGCAGTAAAGCTTAAGGTACCCCTACTTAAGAAAACAAATTTAATGCTACTATTATATTGTTACCATTATGTGTGTTTGTGTGTTTGTTTGTTTTTCTTTTCTTTTCAATATTGGTAGTGAATCAATGTAAAAGACAACAAATGCCATCAATTCATGGTAACAATAGTGGAAAAGAAGACTTAAATAATGTGAATAGATGTAATCTAAGCTATAACTGATTCGAATGTTTTTGAGGGCTCGTAGATGTGCGTAGGAGAGAATTGTTTCAACTTGTGTAAATTGTGAAGTCTGTGGTAGCCGCCATTGTTTGATCTTACAAGCATATCATTTTAGTTGCTTATTGTTGATCCATGCAGGCTAAGCTCCAAAGGAGACGTCAGGAGCTGACCCAGACTACACCGGACCAGCCGGTGGATGATGAGGCGGTGTACTACAAGGTGGCGGGTGAGTGTCCCAAAGGACGTGTCTACGGTCTCGGTTCGTTAGGGAGAAAAAAGAGAAGATACGCAGATGCTGATGCTAGCACATCCCAGGTGCTAGCACAACGAGGGATGGGAGGGATGAACAACTTTATGATACTTAGGTATTTTTATGGTTGTTGTAGAACAATGAGAATTGTGGTTTTTTTGTGGATACTTTGGTATATTAGACATTTATTATACTTGACTACGTTTCGTGAATATATAAATCTTTTTTAATATCGAATTGTATGTTTTTTCTCATTTGAGTCTTTGTTGTTGATATATACTGTTGATTAGTGTATGTATGTGAAATTTTGTTTTTTTTGGGATGTTAGCACCCCCAAGGAGTTGTTGGAGGGGGCGATGTTATTTTTAGTTTTAGAAGTTTTGGATAACCAATTTGATTCTTGTGAATATTTTTTAAAAAAAACTGGGCATAGAAACGGAATATAGAAGGATTAGCAACGAGATTTATAAATTCCGTTGCTAATCCGTCCCTAATTTGTGAAGAAATAGAATGAAAAAATTGGGTAAACAGAGTTTAGAAACGGAATAGAGACGGATTAGCAACGAAATTCGTAAAGTCCGTTGCTAATCCGTTTCTAATTAGCAACGGATTAGCAACATAATGCAAGTAAAACCATTCACTTTGGAAGAATGTGCAAATGCTGTTAGTCTCTGTTCGTTTTAAATTCGTCTCTAATCCGTCTCTAATCAGCAACGGAAACACATTTCCGTTGCTGACTAAATCAGCGACGACAATTTTAGAGACGGAACAGATTCCGTCTTTGTTCCGTTGCAGAATTGAATTATAGACGAAATTTATGTTTATCAGCAACGAAAATTTCCGTTTCTGATCGGCTATTTTTTTGTAGTCCATAATCTCGATAGCTAGGACGTTCGCCACTAACTATTTCCCTAATCAATGCATAACCCTAAACATCCGCCAATCGGGTTTAACACACTAACCGCAGTAATTTGGGTATGTGGGAACACTAATCCTAAATAACCGGATCGCATCCACTTCCGATTTAACCTAGATTCAATTGTTGCACACTCAAGAACCGAAAGGGTTTGACGGCAAACGGGTGAGTGTTTGTTACTTTATTGCTCCAAAAGCACAATTATACAGATACTAATGGTCCAAATAACTATAGGTTGTCAACCTAAAAGCATGCACAGACTTAAACCATATACTTTAAAATCAACAACAATGAAATATGAGAAATTAAATCAAATTAAATAAAAATCATAGATCTCACATAGTACTTGCCATGAATCATGAATCTCACTTGTTTCCCTTTCGACCCAGGCGAAGGTTGGTCTAGCCGGACATCATCTCTACAATCTCCAAGTATGAAAAGTTGTGTAACGGCTCCCATGTGTTCTCCTCGTATGAATACCCTAGTTCCTAATATGAAAAACTACTAACAATTGCTCTCTGGAGGTAAGAGAAACTAATTTTGGGGTTGGTCTCATAACACGTGCGCCGATGAGCATCTAGGGACTGTTTT
This sequence comes from Stephania cephalantha, assembly GCA_039657325.1. Classification (NCBI taxonomy): domain Eukaryota; kingdom Viridiplantae; phylum Streptophyta; class Magnoliopsida; order Ranunculales; family Menispermaceae; genus Stephania; species Stephania cephalantha. Next base: position 12,957,624 of record CM077575.1, read on the forward strand.
TGGGGTGAAAATGGGTTCTGTCCACTTGTCCGCAGAGCATTGGTTGAGAGCGTTGTCGCACGCTGACGTGTCGCTTCCTGATTGGTGGAGACTGCTGCTTGTGACGTGATTGGCGCTGTGAGTGAGCGACACGTGGCACACAAAAGGTGGAGTGAGAGTCGCGCAAAATCGGTGAAATTCTGGGAGCTTGTGCAGATGCACATCCCGAGGACAAACCAATGGAGGCTGAAGCGAGGAGAAGAAATGGTGGCGTGATGTGTGTTGTGAGACGCCACACGACGGCTTCTGATTGGTCCGTTTTCCAGCAAGCGCTAATGTGGCGGTTCCTGATTGGAGGAGAAAATAGAGACCGCTGACGTGGCGACTGGCTATTGGTGGAGAGCATGCTCTCCACGATTTTGTGCGAAGATGTGCATAACCTCGGTGCGCCACGTATCCCAGTGGCCAATGGCACGCTGCCACGTGGCAGACATTACTTGGTCTATTGTCTCGTATTCTACCCACCGCACAACACGTAACTTGAGGCAAACTGTCCGGCATCCGATCACTACGAGTAAATACTCAAGTTTGAGTATTTTTCGCCTTGAATTCAACCGCGCACTCCGTTTCACCTGAAAATGACCAAAAATATAATTAAATATATATTTTAGATACTTTGCATAATTAAATATACTAAAATAAACTACTAAAAGCATATAAAAACCAACTTATCAAATACCCCCAAACTTAAGACTTTGCACGTCCCGAGCAAAGGTGTAAATGACAACACAAACTAAACTAGACTATGCCTATACCTATACCTACACCCGATTCAAAATTCATGGAGTCCCTTTGATTTACATAGTCACCAAATTAACAAGTAACTCTCACAAAATTTTAGAGTTATGATATGTCAAGACTTGCAACTCAAACACAATTAAGATCACACTTTAAAGACATAGATCCGGTCAAGACAAAGGCCATCAACTACTCACGAGTTTTTTTTTTTTGTCTATACATTCAAGCACACAAGTTTAAAATCTCACTTAATCAAGTGAAAGAACTCGAGCTAAATCTTTTATTTGAGGTGTTTTCACAACTTCGTCATTTATTCATCTTATTTTCTCTATTTTTTTCCTCAAATTTTTCTTTCTAGTAGTACGATCCCTGCTACATTTCATGTGGACCGCTTTTCTCACTTTTTCCACCACAAGATTCCTTGCTCCATTTCCTGTGGAAACCTGTGGGACTCTCTATTTTTTTTTTTTGAAAAACTCATGTTAGCCCTTCTTACTTTCACTATAATCAAGCAAATCCCCCAACGTGGGTCAAAATATCAATACATGCGTGAGTCTAACCGTCTACTCCCTTTCGTTATCTAGCACAAAATCCAACCATCAACTAAGTCCCTAATCATGAAATCATAAAAATGATGAGCTACAGACTCGATTGAGTGTTTCTCCTAGTTTTCTCTAAGTTTCAAGTTAAAAAGGCAACTGTGATTTACTCATCCACAACCAAAGGCATGAACAAAGTTTCGGGTGACTCTAAATAACTAATAAAAAATAAAAAAAACATACTAAATACATATATGCATGAAAGTGTATCAAATCCTAATGAAATGAGAAAGGAATATGAATGGACAAGAAATGAAAGAAATGGAAGAAATGATATAAAACACCACCATTACCATTCGATATCCGCATATAACCACATAAAAAATAGGTAATGTGACCATATGCTAAATTAATTCAATCAAAATGATAGGCTATGGTATACAAGTTATTAGTATTTTTCAAGTTTTACAAGTTAGTGGAAGCGATTAATACGTTATATAACTCAACAATAAAGTAAAAGAGTATCCTAAATGTATAACCCTCTAAACATGTGTAATCATGTATATCTGGTGTCAAGTGTAATAACTAAGCAAAATGATATACAAGTCATGTGTATCTCTCAACCCGAAAAAATATCCCACGTGTGATAAAACAACATATATAAGTAATACAAAAAGTCGAAAACCTACAAAAGTGAATAGGCGATGGTCGCTTCGATATCCTCATAGTAGATCACCAAGTATCGGCGCCCTGCCCTTTCTCGGGTGCGGATTTGCACTCGGTCATACATAAGAATGCCGAGTCCAGTGAGTAAAAACCAGTAGGATCTAAATAGATAATTCAAAATAAATATAACAATCTAAAAATAATGCGGATATAAAGAAAGCTATAAGGAACGCATGATAATAAGACTATAAAAATGAAATTACAATGACAAATGAGTCTCCAAAGAATTAATAGAGAGGTGCCCAAATAGTCCAAGACCACCGAATACGGGTGCCACAAGGTTGGGGTCATAGAGTCGAGGCAACACCAAGCAGACTCGGGTTCTAGGACGCGGCATCGCCTGCTGTACCTAGACCATCGCGAATGAGGGATATCAACGGTGCCCCGCATAAAACACATCTCATTCCGACCAAACAATCCAGTGACTCGAAGTCATGGTTTCGGTTGCAAGCCGGTGACCAATTTGTCAGAGACACTCTAATGACTCACTTGGCCCTCGGACAGTCATGTAAGGGTGGGAATTCCAAAAAAGGGACACAATGCAATGTCAATAAAATATAAGCTCAAATGAACTACTGAGCATTTCCTAGCTAGTTTTACTTACCCCGGATCCACGCTATCACGCCATCGCGACTCTAACACGCTCCCCAAACTAACACCCGGTACCCGATACTAGTCCCTTGAGCTCTTGGTATCAATTTACAATAAATTAAGTGTGTTTGAACCTATTTAATAAAGTTTAGATTTTTAAATCCTTCAATTGTTCAAAATAGTAAAATCATATTGGTGGCACGCTTTTCAAGAGAAATTTTCAGTGTAAAAATCCTTGAAAATCCCAAAGCCAACTTTCCTTTAATTTCCTAAAATTTTTCTATTTTTCCTAATTTTTATGAATTTTCTTGAATTTCTTTTATTTTGTTATGATTTTCTGTTATTTATTTTATTTTGTTTATTAAATAGTGGTTTGGGTTGCTAGACCAAATCCGGTTCAGCTCGGTTCGAATGAACCGGTTTAGTCCAGCCCCCTGGGTGGCCCGGTTGAACTGGGCTGGGCCCAGGGATGGCCCAGTCCAATTAGCTGGGCCTATGCTACGCACTGCCCGCACTCCATGTGTAGCACTTCCCCTTTTAATCCATCTAAGAACAAAGAGTTTGCTATCTGTTTATTCTTTTTTTTTTCAATCATTTTTTATTTCTCTATTCCTTTCTTTCTTGCTTTTTATTTGCTTTCTTTCTCCATTAAAGAACTAATAACCACAATAAATTGACCTTCTCTATTAGACATTAAAGTTCCAAATTCATGCACATTGGCTACATGGAATTAAAGAAATGTAAAGATTGAATAGTTATTTAATTGGAATTGAAGAAATGTGAAGATTGAAGAGGATATTAAATTACTTGGGAGTTTTTCTTTCTCTTGTTCTTATTTTTACAACAAAACACAACTCCTCAAAACCCACACTCACACCCATTGATTTCTCTATCCCTTATCTACTCCCATTTTCTATACTCACTTATCATACTCACCCCATCAATAAGTGTAACGACTTGTTACCTTAAGCTGGTGATTATTGTTAATCCAAATCCTAATTAACCCGAGTTAGGCATGTGGTTAAGTTCAACGTACCTCGATTAGCGTGTGAGTGTGATTTCATGATGGTTTGTATTTGTTTGGAATGCTAAATGAGTTTTATAGGTTGTGGGATTAATAGAAAATTAATACCAGCCTATAAATAGAAAACGACATAAAAAAACAACAAGATGCCGATACACCAATTGCGACGAGGTGGTCGTGGAATGAATGTGCACACCTTAAAACACTCGTAGGCATGTCCGATGAATTTATTGGCGAGAAAATACATGAGATATATATTTATATATATTGGATATATATATATATATATATATTAAAATTATAAAGTTGGTTTAAATAATATGGATCATTTGATCAGCCTCAAGATGAACGTAAGTGCTTAATGATGTCAAAATGTGTGTCACCTTAGATAGTGTCATTTTAACACATCAATCCCTAGATCGATCTCGAGATAGCACGATGCGTATCTCGAGAAAAATCCATATATATTAATCAAAAACTCATTCTTATCCTCACAATTTGATCATTCGAGAAACATAGAGGTTTTGGATTTGATTCTGATCAAAGGAACTAATCAGAGGAGTCGAATCAACGTGAATTGATGAGCTTAAACGAATCAAAAGTCACAGATCATCACTTTGATATGTTTTGTTTTTGTGTTAGTTGAAGTTCAATTCAATGGTGATGATTAAATCTCTGTGAATTGTGGTTTTTGATGGTTGGAAATGATTTGTAATCTCAATAGAGGTCCTCCGGATGATTTGGGAGTGTATTTGACGTTATTTAGGAGATTTAGTAGTGAAATAGTGGTTGCTGCACTGCTCATTATCGAGATAGTGCAGGGTGGAGCGCGCTCTAGGTAGCAGGGGAGCACACTCCCTTCATTAATTGGGACGAACCTAGTTTTTGGAGTGCACCCCACCCTATGAGGGAGCGCGCTCCCACCCCTGAAAACAGAATCGTGCTGTATTTTATGTAGGATTTCTTAAGGTCTTAAGGACTGACTTAGGGGTTCTAAACATAGGATAATAGACCTATATTGATTACAAATGATTGATGATAGGTTGAGGAACAACGGGAAAACGGGAGATCATCAAAAATTTAGAGAATTTGGTAACGGAAAGTTGACCCGAGGTAAGTATGGATTTGTTTAATTATCAATGTTGTCTGGCAATCTTAGTATATGTAGTTCATGTAGTTATGGACTGGAATGAGGGACTATGTACACTGTGATGGTTTTCAATAAATGAAAAACGGTATTTACTGTGATTCACGAGAGTAAGTTCTTGGAACTGAGACCAGGTTATATGGGAGATGAGTTACCTTCCCGGCCTATATGTAACTTCCTACTCATTTTATAGGTTGCGTTGATTACATACTCATTAGAGGGTATCAGATAGAACTATTGGGCATTAATGGATTGGCTAGATAGCACATATGCGGAATATGTTGGTCTAACAATAGCATTAATGGCGCTGGTGGGTAATCGACCCTAGTTTTATCAATAAAATGGAGATCACAATGTAGTAGTCATTGACAGTTTGATATGCATCCGTTATATATTGAATTATATGTTTTCTATATTCTTGTTAGTTAACATTGCTGCATATTGTTATTGCATAATATTCGTGATTACTATATGGAATGTTGATGGCTATGTGAATCCCTACTTACTGAACAAGTTGGAGTGCTCACCCCAATTTTTTTTTTCAGAAACGTCGACGAGCGCTAAAACTACGGGATAGAGAAGATATATGAGTCTTGATCTTCTCTTCGATGTAATGAGTATTTCCTTGTCTTATATATTTGCATTAAATTACAATTTTTTAATATCACAAGGGATGAGAGATTTATATAACCGAGGTTTATTTCAGTTTGATTTGTTACTGTATATCGTATTTTAATTATCAAAAAAGTTTTAAATTTCCGCTGCGTTTATTATTTGTTTTATATCGATATTCGATATACAATGGTGTTTATCAAGTGTAACAAGAGAGGATGCTGGCTCTAGTTCAGTCTAGCGGGTTAATGGGGCTTAATTAGGGTTTCAGGCTGAGTATCGCCCTAATCGGGTTAAGGGATGCTACAATAAGTGACACATTTATTCTACTTATGAATTATCTATTTTGCCCTCAACAATTAATTAATTCATTTACTCAACCATTGGACAAAAATTAAAACTTTAGTAAAGTTTTTTTTATTTATTGATCAAACTATAATCACATATCCGCAAACGCACGCATCTCGAGCAGTTACCTCACTCGTAAACCGGCGATCAAAATAAAATAATTAAATTGCGTGCATTTCTTTTTAGATAGGTAACATACAAATCACTGAAAAATAAAATACATCGGTGTCGACTCTCGAGGGTTGACTGAGTGCGCCACGTCATGACGATCTAAGTCACAGTTATGAAATGTCACGTGCTTGGAGTTAAAATTTTAAGGTCGTTATAATACTCTACAACTGAGATTGCATACCTTGTGGGGTCTCATAGGTGCAAAGAAAATTATGGATTTGGAGAATGGAAATGTTATGGTCAAGCTCATGTTACATGCAGATCTTGTGAAGTTCCTCCTTGGGGGTCCATGGACGATTCTGATCATTATCTTACTGTTCAGCTATGGACGCCAAACTTCAGTATCAATGTGCATAACCTTTCTGCCATTGCTACGTGGATTCGGCTTCTAGGGTTGCCGGGTGAATATTGTCATAAGCAAGTTTTAAGAGGTACCGCAATGCATTTTGGTGAATTCATTAAGAGGCAAGTTTGCGAGAGTGGTTGTTGTCCTAGATCTCACGAAGCCCTTAATTACTTGTATGGAACTTAATGGCCTGCATCAGAGGGTTGAGTATGGATCTCTATCATTCATATGCTACAAATGTGCAAAATATGGTTATTAAGAAAATTATAGTAGTTGTTATATTTCCGTAGTTTAGGTATTTATGTAGTTTCTATATTTTGGTATTTAAGTAGTATTACGAAACTTTCCTTAAATACATAAACTACGAAATATAGCAACTACTATAATTTTCTTAACAATGTTCATGTTGTTGAGAATTGCCCACTTACTGTAAAGCAAAAATCCGAAGAGGAACAGAGGAAGGGGAAAGAGTTGGCAACGACAAGTGCTACACCAGAACAGGCGCCAGCGCCGACGAATCTTACCGGGCCCTAGATTCACGCCACAAGGAAGGGAAGAAGTTTCAAAAAAGGAAATACCGATACACAACCAAAAACCAAGGAGGATGGATCAGCCAGTTGTAACTATTTCCAGATTTGGCGTATTTACTACAAATGATGACGAGCGAGATAAGGAAGATGTTGAATCGGTAGAGCAAATCAATGGGGATCCTAAGGAAAGGAATATTCATAATGGCATCAGAGAGATAAATAAGGGGACACCTAACTGGGGTGAGACATCTAATAACACACACACACTCCTGGAAGACGGTCTAGCAATTCAACGTCAATGAATAAAAGCTTTCCTGATAGGTAACGGAATTTGAGCCAAGCACAGAATGTCAAAGATTTAAAGCCCAAAAAGAAAACAAAGAACCAAATGCTCCCCTTGCAGCGCGTCCAACAAAACAGACCTCGGCTTCCAGAGCCCCGGGCCCACCCATAGAATTAAGGACTCCACCGCCAGCTGCAAACACAACCATGGACCTGGACCCAAAATACCACACAGTTGCAGTGATCAAGGTGAAGGAAAAACCACAACTTGGAGCAGCAACTAATGAAATGCCTGACTCTTCAATGATGAGGAGATCAGGAAATGGAGGGAAACCACCTGACTTGTCAAAGGCGATTTCACTTCGAGGAAATTAATGTTAAAATAAAAAAATCAATTATCAAAGAAGGGGAGCAGAACATAAGACCCATCATCTGTATCTCATGATGAAGTGGATGGTTTTGTAGAGGATGAGACTATGGAAGATGACTCATCAATTGAGGCCTCGAACTTGGGTAAAGAATTATCGGATATGGAGTCCTAAATGGAAGTATGGTACATTACTTCTGTGAAGTATTCACTAAAGAGTGAATACACGATCACATAAAGAAGTTGAACATGAAGAAAACAAGAACAACAACCAAAAGAGAGAAAAACGAAATTGTATTGATTGATTTTAAATGGTTACAATGAATGTCATATATATAGACATTACGACAATAACAAACTAAGCGATATAACAACTTTACAACAACCTCCTAAGCTTGTCCTAACTAATTTACAACAAACTAACTAAACTAACAAACATTTGTTACAAGCGATTTAACCATAATCAAAGCGCCTGTCTTTTTCTCAAAGCTTGTCTCAACATTGAAGCTTTGTCACCAACGACATGAACTTGAGTGAACTGTGACTGTAACACTTGTGATCTCTAACATGCCCCTCAAAAAGCTGAATCTAGGTGAACAAACTAGATTCGGTTTGGAAAAAAAAATGAAACAGGAGTGGACGAACCTTAGTGAACAAATCAGTGATTGATGCTCGGTTGGTACATAACGAAGCTCAAATAAACCAATTTGCAAGTTTTTCACGCAAGAAGTGAACATCAACCTCAATATGTTTAGTTCTAGCATGAAAAACGAGGATTTAAAGCCAAAGATCGGGCACTAGTATTGTCACACCAAAGTATAGGCTTGGCGGGACAAGTAAAACCAAGTTCACGAAGGAGGAGGAAGTCCACAAAATATCGGTAACACCCAAAGCAAGTGCTCGATACTCGAACCAAGATCTTGGACCTTGCCACAACAGTTTGCTTCTTTGAATACCAAGTAATAAGATTGCCACCAAGAAGAACACACACTCCACTAGTAGATCGACGATCATCAACATCACCGGCCATCGGAGATCGGTGAAGACTTGAGAGATAAAGAAGGAGCGGGGACGAAACACAATACCGGTGTCGAGAGAAGACTTTAAAAAACGAAGAACTCGTTTGACAATTTGCCATGAAGATCAGTAGGTTGTTCTTTGAAATTGACTAAGCTTATTGACAATGAAACTTAGATCGGGGCGAGTGTAAGTAAGATCTTGCGAGACACCAAAGTACTCCTATATAGTGTAGGATCAGAGAAAGGAACACCACCAACGACACTAAGTTTAGCTCCAACGAGAATAAGGAGAAGACATTGGTTTAGAATCCAACAAGTTAGTCCTCTTGAGAAGATCAAGAATGTATTTATGTTGAGATAAATACAATCCAGTTGAATCTCTATAAACTTCAAAACCAAGAAAGTAATCCACATCCCCAAGGTTTAAGAGAAAACTTTGAATTCAACCATGTAATCGATTCTTTGAATTAATGAAGAATTGGAGCACAGTGATCAGAATATCATCAACATATACAAGAAGCATGAGAATAGAAGAATCAATCCTTTGAAAGAAAAAACTAACATCAATTTGAACTATTAGTGAATCCCCAGTGAGCAAAGCCATTTTAAGCTTAGAAAACCATGCTCGAGGAGCACTGCTTGAGACCATACAAAGCTTTGTTCAGCTTACAAACATATTGAGGAAATTGTTTGCTAATAAAGCCTTGAGGTTGCCTCATGAATACATCTTCAACAAGTTCTCCATTGAGAAAAGCATTATTCACATCAATCTGCTTTATAGGCCACTGATATGTAACAGCAAGAGTAAACATGATACGAAGAGAGGAGGGTTTTATGACAGGAGAAAAAGTATCTCCAAAATCCAAACCAGGTATCTGATGAAAACCCTTGGCAACTAGCCTTGCCTTATACCTCTGAATGTCCCCAGTAGGAGTAGTTTTAACTCGAAACACCCACTTACAACCAACAATACTCATGTCAGAAGTAGGAGGAACTAATGTCCAAGTATTGTTATTATCCAATGCATTAATTTCATCATGCATAGCTGAGTACCAATTTGGATCAGCAAGAGCATCCTTAACAGATTTAGGATCAGTAAGAGAGTGTACCAAAGCATATGGAGAAGTAACAACCAAAGCTTTTGGTTTATAAACACCAGCCTTACTTCTAGTTAGCATAGGATGAGTGTTAACATTAGTTCTACAGTAATAGGAAGGCTGGATGGATCGAGGGTAATTCGATAGGTAATTCGGTAGGAACGAGGGAACAATAGGAGAAGAAGAAGGTGGTAAAACAAAAGAAGGAGAAGTAGAAGAATCCAAATGAGGAGAAACGAGGAGCAGAATGTTTTGAAGGAGAAGAAACAGGACAATGTTGCGAGACAGATAAAGGTAGACTAGGACATGAAGAAGAAGAAGAATGAGTAGAAGAAAAAATGCTAGAGTAAGGAAAGTCATCTTCATTAAACACAACATCACGAGAGATATAAATCTTGCCATTTGAATGTAAACACTTGTAACCATGATGCCTAGGAATTTGTAACCAATAAAAACACACTTAGAAGATCGAAAATTGAACTTATGATGAGAATATGCGATAAGGTTTGGATAGCAAGCACAACCAAAAGTTTTGAAGTAGGAATAATCGGGTAGTTTACAAAAACATACCTCATATGGAGACTTAAAATCAAGAACAACGAGATGGTAAACTATTAATAAGAAAGACGACGATGATGAATGCCTCTTCCCAAAACGAAAAGGGCGGTTTTGAGTGAGCAAGAAGAGTTAGTCCCATCTCAACAATAGTTCTATGTTTCCTTTCGGGGACACCATTTTGTTGATGTGTATATGGACAAGAGTAACGATGAACTATACCAGATGCATTGCAAAATTTCTCAATTGGTTTATATTCAAGGCCCATATCAGATTGAAATTTTTTTAACTTGGAGTTAAGTTGCAATTCAGCCTGCTTAATAAAATGTAGAAAGGCAGCATATGCATCTGATTTTAATTTGAGAGGATAGAACCATGTAAAACGACTAAAGGCATCAACAAAAACTATGTAATACCTTGAACCTTGAGAAGATAACAATGGAGATGGACCCCAAAGATCGAGTAAACCAACTCCAAAGGTTTAGTAGCCAGTTATATTGCAAGACTGAAAAGGAAGTTTGTGCATCTTTGCTACCTTACAAGAATTACAAAAGGATATGCAAGATTTATTTGTAGTATTGTGTAATGAAGATAAAACTTTGTGTAACAACTTGAACTAGATGGATGTCCTAGTCTAGCATGCCATACATCGGTGGTAACAGAACTCACAAGTGAAGTAGTACAAGAATTAGATGAAAAACCAGGTGAAACAAAGAGACAGAACCATATGAAAATGGACCAAACCTTTGGAAGACAATACAAGCCATTATGGAGCACTCCTTGAAGCAATGTTGTCTTCAAATCCTTGTCCTTAACGAGAGAAAGAAGAAGGAGTAAACTCGGTAATGACATTATTATCACGAGTAAGCTTTGAAACACTTATAAGATTCTTGGCTATTTTTGGAACAAGAAGAACATCATTTAGTTGAAGAGAAGGAACTGAATTTGAATGAATCACAACATTACCGATTATGAGAGATATTTAACAACTCACCATTACCAACGGTGACTAACGATTACTTTTGTATTCGGTTTTATTGTGTAGAGCGATCCATCGAGAGGTCATGTGACTAGAAGCTCCTTGTCCATGTACCGGTTTGGATCAACCACATTCTCGGGAGTCACCATCATGCCTTGAAAATGATTGATCATTGCTTGAGGTGCTTGGTTGTTGATTGATCATTTGTTGATTGATCATTGCTTGAGCTTTCGAGGCATTTGATAGTGAGGCGTGCAACATGATGTCTAGTTTGAGCGAATTCGGCCTTGAGGACCAAAAATGATTGATTAAATCTGTGATAACATTGAAGAGCCATATGTCCATGTTTATAGCATAAGCGACAAAAAACTTTTCCTCTATTTCCAGTCCTTCCTCCACGATTCTTGAAACCACCTCGAAAACCATTGTTAGATCTGTTTTGAAAATGTATAGAGCGCCTTTCATACCTTGTGACTTCTTGTCACTCTTTGTCAACAAAATTTCTTTGAAATATTATTCATATCAGTTTGTGAACCTTGATTTAAGTCTTCTATTCTCTGCTCATGCATCATCAACATGTATTGTGCATCTTGTAATGACATATTTGCTTTTTGAGAAGCAACTAACACAACAACAGGATCAAATTCATGACCAAGACCACTTAATATTGATTGAATCATATCAGATTCAGTAATCACTTGATTTATTGACCTCAATTCAGCAGCTATTGTTTTGACTTTGAGAACAAACTCTGAAATTGAAGATGAACCTTTCTTGATGTTGTTCATCTTCTTTTTGAGTTGAAGAACTCGTGCCATTGATGACTGAGCAAACAAACTTTCCAATGTTTTCCAAATCTCAAAAGAGGACTCACATTCAGTGACATGTCCAATGACATCTTTGCTTATGTTTGAAAACAACCAAACCATAAGCAAATTGTCACACCTACTTAGAACTTCATCGATTCTGAGATGAGTGCATTGTAGCGATGATCTTTTATTTTCAATGAAAAACTCTAATCCTAGAGCTCGAATTGCGGCTTTTACTTGCACTTTCCAATAGATGTAGTTACCTTCATCAAGCTTTGTAGGTAGGTTGAAGTTGAGAGACTTTGCAATGGTAGTAACATCGACAAATGTGCTTAGACCACGAGAATCTCCTTCATACGAGCTCCCTTAGCCATTGTATGTCGAATGCAGCACTCACGATACCATGTGAAGTATTCACTAAAGAGTGAATACACGATCACATAAAGAAGTTGAACATGAAGAAAACAAGAACAACAACCAAAAGAGAGAAAACGAAATTGTATTGATTGATTTCAAATGGTTACAATGAATGTCATATATATAGACATTCTCGACAATAACAAACTAACGATATAACAACTTTACAACAACCTCCTAAGCTGTCCTAACTAATTTACAACAAACTAAGCGAACTAACAAACATTTGTTACAAGCGATTTAACCATAATCAAAGCCCCTGTCTTTTTCTCAAAGCTGTCTCAACATTGAAGCTTTGTCACCAACGACATGAACTTGAGTGAACTGTGACTTGTAACACTTGTGATCTCTAACACTTCCCCTATTTACTTTATTAATTTACTAATGTCTTGTCGTCTTTTAGTATATATGGAATTGTCATGGTGCGGAAGGGAAAGCTTTTATGATGCATGTTAAAGCGCTTATTTTAGTATACAATATCCGAATTCTTGTTTTGCTTGAAACAAGAATGAGTGGTGTGCAGGCGGAAGCGGTTATTAGGAAAACTGGTTTTGAAAATACACATCGCTTGGAGGCGGCTGGTTTTTCTGGAGGTATTTGGGTGATGTGGAGAAGAGATGTTGAGATATGTATTATTCAAAGTCACTGGCAATTCATTCATATGCGTGTTTCTCTCTCTAATTCATGTTCTTTCTTATTTACAGCGGTCTATGGAAGGCCCAACACATACAGCAATCAGAAGGCAACTTTAGGGTGATCTTGAGCAGGTAGCTATGGTGTCCACTGAACCATGGATGCTTGCGGGTGATTTTAATTCCTTGCTTCGCCCGGAAGATAAACAAGGCGGAGCACAAACAGTGAACATCTGTAAGAGATTCTTAAATCTTGTTAACAGTACTGGGCTATCAGATATTTCTCCCAGTGGTACGTCGTATACTTGGTTGCGAGGCCTATGTTTTGAATGACTTGATAGAGCTTTGGTTAATACTTTCTGGCAAAACAGTTACTCCCATTTTCATGTTAAACACCTTTTCGAGTGCAGTCTGATCATTCTCCTTTATTAATATCTATGAGTATAGTGTCCACCCACAACCCAGACACAAGCGAACCAGATTCCTCGCGGCATGGGAAACTCACCCTGAATGGCTGGATTTTGTGAAAAATAACTTGAATGATTACATCCCACTCCATGATCTAGTCACAGAATTTGCTTCAAAGGCTTCTACGTGGAATAAGGAGTGTTTTGGAAATATTTTTCAAAAAAAAAAAAAAAAGAGTTTTATTGGCAAGGCTAGATGGGCTTCAAAAGGCACTTGAGACTCACACAACTAGGAGACTAAGGGAACTCAATAAATCTCTAAAAGGAATAGCCGGAATCAATCTTAACACGAGAATAACTTCTTTGGAACCAAAGAATGAACTCAGATTGGGTTTCATGGGGAGATTGAAATACTAAGTTTTTTGATAATTTCTCAAGAGAATAAGTTTATTGTGTATCAATCTTGTGTACATGATAATCTATATATACACGCACAAGTCTAAGAATACAAAAGGAAAGTGCAATCACAAAGGGAAACTACTAATTACACGAGATATTGATTTCCTTAACTGCTAAATATAATATTGAGTTTCTTTAACTGGTAGTTTCCTTAACACAAGAATGTTTCCGTAACACCCTCCCTCAAACTCAAGATGGATTCGTAGAAATCAACTTGAGTTTGTCAACCAAGGCATGAAAGCGACCCAGAAGATGAGCTTTAGTGAAGATATCAGCCGTCGATTGGAGGAGGAAACAAAAGAAAGGTGAAGAGCGCCCCGAACCCAGATGCTGACGGACGAAGTGACAATCATTCTCAATATGTTTTGTTCTCTCATGAAAAACATCATTGTGTGCAATTTGGATCGCACTTTGATTGTTACAATGCAGAATGGTAGCAAAAGCATGTGTAACCCCCATATCTTCAAGTAACCATCGAAGCTAAAGTAATTCAGAGGTAGCATTAGCAAGAGCCCGATACTCAGATTCGGTGCTAGAGCGAGATGTTACTGTTTGTTTCTTACTTCGCCAAGATATTAACGAGTTGCCCAAGAAGAAACATAACCAGTAGTAGAATGCCAATCGGTAGGATCACCCGCCCAATCTGCATCTGAGTAACCCGATAATACCAATGGAGAGTTGTCAAAGAAGTGGAGGCCATGAAATAGAGTACCTTTCACGTATCGAAGGATGCGGAGAACAGCAGTGAAGTGAGGAGTACGGGGGCCTGACATGAACTGACTGACAACATGAACAGCGTAAGCAATGTCCGGACGACTAACAGTAAGATAAACCAAACTCCCCAAAAGCTGACGATATACGGTATGATCTAAAAGAAGTGTACCATCTGATGGAGTCAGCTTGACATTCGTGTCTAATGGAGTGGATGCAATATTAGTATCAGTGATCACAGAGCGAGAGATCAAATCAGAGGCATATTTCGCTTGTGAAAGATAGTATCCATCAGAAGTAGAAGTGACTTCAAGACCAAGAAAGTAGCTCAAGTTACCCAAGTCCTTCATCTCAAAGTGACTTTTGAGATATTGTTGTAAATCATAAATCCCAGTTGAGTCGTCCCCGGTGATGATCATGTCATCAACATAAAGTATGAGAAGAACCATGCCCCTGTCAGTTCGTCGAGTAAACAAGGCATAATCGTGAGGACTCGACTGAAAGCCAAACTGTTGAATAGTGGAACTGAACTTGGCAAACCAGGCACGGGGAGCCTGTTTAAGCCCATATAATGCACGACGGAGAAGGCAAACCTGTTTTGGAGAATGAGAATAGCCAGGAGGTGGACACATATAAACTTCTTCTACAAGATCATCATTCAAAAAGGCATTTTTAACATCCATTTGAAACAAAAGCCAATGTCTAACAGCTGCTACAGCAAGCAAACTTCGAACAGAGGTTAGGCGGGCTACGGGGGCAAACGTTTCTTCATAGTCAATGCCATATTCCTGTGTGTAGCCTTTAGCAACCTGATGAGCCTTATACCGCTCAATAGAGCCATAAGAGCGAGTTTTTATCTTGTAAATCCACTTGCATCCAATCGGAGTCTTGCAATAGAGTAGGTCCACTAAGTCCCAAGTATGAGTATTCTCTAATGCACACAGTTTTTCTGACATTGCTTGCTGCCACAAGTAGCCTCTCGGTAGGAGGAGGGCTCATGTAAAGAAGAAATAGCAGAGAAACAATGATAATCTTTGAAGTAAGGGGGAGGTTCAGTTACCCATTCAGACCAATGAGGTAGGACAGGAGCAAGAACAGAATATCAGAGGGGGCAGATTCGTCGACGACGGGTGCTAGAACGAGATCATGATCATTGAGCTCATCCGGTGTACCTGCAATAGAAGATGGGAAAAGCTCGATAGAGGAGTTAGTGAAAAATGGTTGAGGACAAGATAAGGAACTGTCAAACTTGGATATGGTAGAAAACATGGTAGTTTCCCAAAAAATGACATGTGTGGAGATGCGTAATCTCCTAGAGAGAGGATCCCAACACCTATAGCCTTTATGTTCAATTCCATACCCAAGGAAACAACACAGACGAGCACGCGGTTCAAGTTTGGTATGTTCAGGGGGGTTAAGAAAATGAAACATGCACAACCAAATACCCGAAAATGAGAATAGTCTGGTGGTGTACCATATAATCGTTCAAAAGGAGAGATGTTTAACACTGGTGTAGGAAGTCGATTAATGGCAAAGACACAGTTTAAAGCAGCTTCACCCCAAAACTTTTCAGGACAGGATGCAGAGAGAAGTTGGGCTCGTACATAATCTAGGATATGTCAATGTTTTCTTTCAGCTCGACCATTTTGTTGAGAGTTATACGGGCAAGAACGTTGAACAATGGTACCTTGCAGTTTAAGAAACTGAAAAAGAACTGAATCACGGTATTCTAAAGCATTGTCAGTACGAAGAATTTTGATTGTACGTGCAAATTGAGTTTTAATCATGTTAACAAAATTAATATATGTTTGAGATATTTCAGATCGATGCTTTAGAAAATATATCCAAGTGAATCTGGAATAATCATCAATGAACAGTACAAAATATCGATAACCATTCAAGTGGAAGTAGGTGCAGGACCCTAGACATCAGAATGAACTAACCCAAACGGAGTATTATTGATGGACTCACTAAGACTAAAAGAAGAAGCATGCTGTTTTGCTAACTGACAATGTACACAATCAAAAGACTCAAATTTAGAAATACCCAACGATCCACTGGAAACAAGAGTACGGAGTTTACTGGCTGATGTATGGCCAAGACGAAGGTGCCACTGATAGACTGAGGGGGTGAAAACTGCAGCATAAATTTATTTGACACACATGTGAAGTGACGTGAGCTCAAATAATCGTCCTACTTTGATCCCCGTTCCCAGAATCTGACCCGTTTGAATGTCCTGTCCCTGACAACCAGTAGGAGAAAATAAAACAGTTAAGCCTTGCTCACATAATTGACCAACATAAATCGAATTTAGAGTGAGATCGGGAACACAATGGGTGTCAGGGAGAGTTAGACTGGGGTTGGATGTTGTTCCTGAATGGGTAACAGACATGGAGCTACCATTTGCAGTTTGAATGCTCGAAGAATGAAACGAGGGGCTACTATTAGAAAGAAGAGACAAATTTAGTGTCATGTGATTACAACACCTTGAATCAAAGAACCAATGGTAACCTGAGGTGACAGATAGGGCAGTGGGTTGGGAAGGTATCACATGTTTGATGATTCCCTCCAAATCACTCATAGAAAACATCGGAGAGGGGTGTGACCCATCAGAGGTAACAACAACAACAACAGAAGAACCAGTGTTAGATACAGATGTAGACTTAGGTGTGCCTTTGGGGCGAGATCTTTTATTTGAGCAGTTCTGCACTATGTGACCACGTTCATGATAGTATTGGCACTCAATTGTAGGACAATTAACAAACGAATCGCCTATTTTTCTGCAGTTCTTACAAGGGTGGGGGACGAGTTTAGGCCATGATTGAGTAGTCGCGAGGGCTACTGGGCAGAGTTGACCAAGCCAAGCCGAGTTTCCTCAAACAAAATTTCTTTTACAGCTGCGTCAAGAGAAGGTAGTGGATCGCGATGCAGGAGGGCCACACGGACTGATTCATATTCAGGGCGAACAACCACGAGAACTTAGATGAGATGAAGGTGGTATTTGCTAATTTCGGCCTGTTGTAACTGGTTCCAGATTAGTTGAATGAGCGCTAAGAATTCATTGATGGACTGACCAGCTTCTTGTTTCAAACAATTCAAAGTAGAGAACAATTGATAATACTGTGCCAAACCAGATGTTTTGTATGTAACAGCAAAAAAATCCCAAATTTCTTTAGCCGTCCCGAAATCAACAAACTGAATATGAATAGAGGGAGTAGATGTGTTACAGAACCATGTGATGATCTGATGATTCTTACTGTCCCAGTCGTCAAGTCGGTCAAGAAATTTGGCTTGTGTCTCCGTGGCATCCTTTTCTGGTTTGGGGTTGTCTCCCGTAACGATTCGCCAAAGTTTTTGACCAATTAAAAAACTTTTAATCCGTTGGGACCAAAGTGAGTAATTTGTACCATCAAGAATCATGGAGATAGGCTGTGAGACTTCACTTTTCTCCATTGAATAGGGAACTTGTCAGTTTGTCGGCTGACTGATTTGGTGCGCGGGCGACTAGTGAGCAGACAAGTGGCAGTGTACTGAGAACGCGGCGGCGGCAATAAGCGGGTATGATGTCCAATGGTGGCGGCGGTGATCTCGGTGTGGGTGTGCAATGGCGGCGCGCATGCGAATCGGCATGTAGCGGCGGCAACGGCAGATCTAGTGTGTAGCGGCGGCAGCGACGGAGTCGTGCAGTGGTGGAGCAGGGGTGGCGGACGACTTTGGTGCGCGGCTTAGAGGGGCGGCGCGGATAGCAGGCTACGCGGACGAAGAACACCCCCAAGATGTCGAAGCGAGGTCGACGAGGATCGGCCGACAACAGCGGCGGAGCAGGTTTGCAGGAGGTGGTGCAGCAGGCGGGCGAACGGCGACAGGAGCGGAGCGGATGTGTAGTAGCGGCGGAACAGGTGCTCAGGCGACGGCAACGACGAAGCCGGCAAGCGCGCAAGAGGCGGAGCAGATCTATAGACGGCGGCGGCGGAGCAAGTGCGCCGGCGATGGCGGAGGCGGAACAGGTGCTCGTGGGTTGTGTATGAAGTCGGTGACGGTGGTTTCGGAGAATGGTAGAGGGAGGAGGAGGTGTGCGAAGGCGACGCGAGATGTGCTGACGCGCGACAATGGATGCGTCGAACAGAGACAGAGATGCAGGTGTAGTACAGGCGTCGCAACAGACGAGACAGAAAAACAAAGAGGAAAAACCCACGATTAGGGCTCTGATACTATGATAGTTTGTAAATATAATATGTTTATTGTGTGTTTCACTTGTATACACGGTACCCTATATATATATACACAGGTCTAGAATACAAGAAAGGAAAGTATAACCACAAAAAAACTTACGAGATAAACGGGATACTTGTTTCCTTAACAGCTAGATACAATATTTTGTTTCCTTAACAGCTATATACAATATTTTAGTTTCCTTAACAAGTTCGAAATAGGGCGATGAGATGGAACCCCCAACACAAATCAATGGCGAGGAGAGCAACACTATGCAAATCTGCACTCGCATTAATTCCTTATTACACAATGCAGACATCGACGTTGCCAAAACAATTATGTGATGATATGGACAAGATTGGCAGAGCCTGGTCGACCAGTACTGTTAGGAAGCTAAATATGGTTAGATGGGAATCGATCTGTCAACCAAAGAACAGGGGGGATTAAGCTTCCGTAACATGAGAGAAATGAACACAATGCCTTCCGTAACGAGTGGGCACGACTTCTTCGAGCAAAATATGCTATGAGGGACAATGGAATACCAATTCAATTGGAAACTAAGAAAAGGTCCCACCTTTGGTAAGGGATTGGGAGAATTTGGCAGTCACTCCTGAAGGGTACGAAATGGGCTTTAGGGAATGGACAAAGAACTCGTTTTTAGGTGAACTGGTGGTGTGAACAAAGGCCTTTGGTGAATCACGCTACAGTGGATATCCCAGAAGCTATGCCGAATGAATGTGTTGCAGCGTATGTGATAATCGAGGGGGAATGGAACTAGAGCCGCTTCCAGCACCTCCTCTCTACTGATGCAATTCGTTCTATTGAAACCACACATCCGTCGGTCTCTATATGTGAAGTTGATGAACTGTATTGGGGACATTCTTTTTCGAGGATGTTTACAGTTTCTTCAGCCAATGGTCTACGTGCTGGTGAAAGTTGGAATCCCAAAAACAAAAAATGGGAGTTAGCTTGGAAGTGGGAAGGACTTGAGAAGATTCGGATGTTTCTTTGGCTGGTGTTGCAGGGAGCTCTTCTTACAAATGTGGAATGAAAACAGAGGCATTTGAATAAGTTTTGTTGATATTTGGCTTCTAAGTCCTAATACAACATATTTTTGGTCTTCTAGTACAACTCTGATAGGGTTTGGTATCCTAGTACAAGTCTGATACCTTAGCTAGTGCATATATAAGTAGGGTAGACCATTAAACTTGATCAATGTCTTGAATGTCTAGAGGGAGTGAGTTGTGAGAGAGTTGGAGGCTTGGCGTTGGTGTAATCTTATGTGTTAATAAAATCTCTGTGTTCTCTATTGTGGACATAGGCATATTGCCGAACCACGTAATTCTCTGTGTCAATAGTGTGTATTGTTTGCTTGCTGTGTTTGCTCTAACAAACTGTTATCAGAGTATTGAAGATCGTTGGGTGGAAGACAACAATCCGGCGGTGAGATCGCTAGTGGAGTTCGCTAGAAAATCTCGCACAAGCTGCTGTGAGAATGTTTCATATTGATATTACATCAATTGGCTATCATAAGTTAAAAAAAAAAGCAAGTTTTTTGTCTTTTTTCAAAGAATTAACTGCTTGTTATTCAAGTGATTGGAAACGTTCACAAAGCAGAGCATCAATTTTTTTTCTTTTGGAAATCCAACGGTAGAAGTAGGTGCAGTAAAGAAAAAGAATTGTGCTGATCAGGGATTGGTACACGCACAAGGGTTTTCGATCAATCGGCTGAAATTGTTTTCTTGATTACGGAGTCATATGGAGTCGAAACTGAGCGTCGTTCTTTGTGTTGGGATCGTGACAAAGATATCTACACAGTGGTAGGTGCAGATAGTTGAGATGGCTCCAAAATATAAGGTTGAGAAACTCGACGGGAAGAATGACTTCGACTCGTGGCGGATAAAGGTGCAAGCCTTGTTAGTTCAAAAAGGGTTGCACAAGGCGCTACAAGGAAAAAATGCATTGCCGACATCATTGACAGAGGATGAGAAAGACAAGGCCATACGGAAAGCACATAGTACAATCTTGTTGTTCTTGAGCGACGAAGTCTTGAGAGAAGTTTCAGATGAGACAACGGCTAAGGGATTGTGGTTGAAGTTGGAGAACTTGTACATGACACAATCGAACTCCAACAGGTTATATCTCATGAAACAATTGCATTACTTGAAGATGATAGAAGGGAAGTCTGTGAGAGAACATGTTGATGAATTCAACAAGATAATCATGGCACTGAGGAATATGGGGTGCAAGCTTGGTGAAGAACAAGAAGCTATGTACCTGCTGTGTTCACTACCGGAGTCCTTCGAGAACTTTATTGATACAATATTGTTCAGTAAAGATTCATTGTTTTTGGAAGATGTCAAGACTGCATTGAGTTCAAAAAAGTTGCAGCGGATGATGATAGAAAATAGAAGGCAAGAATGTGGGGAAGGATTGTCAGTTAAGGGTTGATCTGAGCAGAGAGCTAGAGGCCAGAGAAGTAAATCCAGGAGCAGAAAATTAAAGTATTTTGGTTGTCACCAAGAAGGACACTTTTTGAGAGATTGTCCGAAGCGTAAAGGAAAGGGTAGGCAAGAGGCCGAAGATTCTGGAGATGCATCACTTGCAGAGGAAGATGGAGTTAATATTCTTACAATCAGCATTGGAAGCTCGAGAGACGAGTGGATATTAGATTCGGGATGTTCCTTTCATATGTTGTGACGGCCCCAATTTCCCACAAATTGGGCCCTGCCCGGCCTAAGCCCACTTGGACCCCTGAGCAAGTCTCGCAAGGTCAACGCAGGCCTAGTCAACCTACCAATCCATCATTATAAGTAAATTCAAAAGTTTTAAGTTAAGTTATTAATATTTTTCAAGTTTTACAATTTAGCGGAAGCAATTAATACAATAAATAACTCAACAATAACTGTAAAAGAGTTGGACAACCTAATTGTGGAACCCTGCATAAGTATATCATCATCAGAGGAGAGTAAATACAAGATATACATGCCCAAAATCTCAGTGTTTTTACAACAATAAAAGAATCACCTAGCTATGGAGCCTTCCCTTGCTGGACCGTGGATCTGCACTCAGTCCAAACACAAGAATGACGAGCACAGGTAAGTAACGCCAGTAGGACATATATACAACATCTCAGAACAACTAAAGCAGTCGAATTCATGCAAATAGAAAGAAAGGAACAGGAAACGCATGAATATAAAAGACTTTAAACAAATCAATCGATAAGTGAGGGTCCGAAACAAGAAAAAAAACAAACAACAAGGAGTCCCGACCAAAAAGTCGTTGAGTCGCGGTAAAAGCCCAGCAAACTCGAGTTCAGGACAAGACACTGCCTACCAACCCTAACCCTTGCGACTATGAGATATCCACAGACCCGGATAAGTCCAGATAAGAGCTCATATCACAGATACACAATAACCATGACTCGCCAATGGACCACTCAACCAACATCAATTTCAAAGATAGCTATCAAAAGCAATGAACAACAATATTCAATAGAGTAAAATTAAATGACTGTACAATTTCCTAGCTGGTTTACTTACATTCTACGCGAGCAATCCATCGCGTCGTCGAGCTTCGTCGAAGCCACTCCTCGTTGTCCACTGTTGTTGTCTCGTCGGGGATCGATCAGCTCGGCAAAGCGCCACCGCGCCGATGCTCCACGCCGTTCTCCGCGCCGCTGCTGCTGCCTTGCTGCTGGTACGCGCCACCGTGCCGGAGCCCCGCCAAACCCTTGCCAGTGGAGCCACTCACCGTCGCCGCTGTCAACGCGCCACCGCGCCTAGCCGCTGCCACTCGTCCGCGGGCTCCCCAACGCGTCGCTCTCGTCGCTTGGGTCGCCGTTGAACCGGCCGTTCGCGCCTTCGCGTCACTCGCGAACCGTCGTCCGCGCCCCCGTCGCTACTAGCCGCTGCCCGTGAGCCGGAGCTCCGCCACGCTGGAGCCGCGCTGCTCCCCTCTCTCTCTCTCCGCTGTCTCTCACTCACTCATTTTCTATCTCTCTCCTCTCTCTTTCTCTCTTTTTCTCTATTTTTCCTCTCCCTTCTCTCTTATTATCCGTTCCCTTTTTTTCTTTTCTTTTTTCTTCTTTTTTTCTTTTTTTTTTCTCGATTTTATATCCGAATTAAACCTCGAAAAATACCCCATTTTCGCCAAAAAACCATTGCACTCCAAAAACACGGGAACACCGCGTCTAAACCTTAACTTGAACCTATTTCGCGTCGATTCGATCCGGATCACGACGAGTGGGTCCCACATACGACCCTAAAATGGCACGTGGTACGAGTTAGATTTTTAGGGTCGTTACAGTCTTCCCAACTAATTAGAATTTCTTCCTCGAAATTAAAGCAATTCACAAAGGAAGATAGTGTTTTGTGAAGGCCCAAGGCCATATCCCCATCTTACTTTGTAGGGCTGGGCTCCTCCATAACGAGCAGGGCTCCTCCGAGACTTCCAGGTTGTGTAATGCCCTTACACACCTTACACCATCTATCTTCTCATCTCCACTATATGTCAGGGCAACATCCTCGAAACATATATGAGAAAAACTCAAGGGAAAATCCTCCCTATCATATACCAAGGCAACATCCTTGAAACATATATGGGAAACTCAAAGGAAAATATTATTTCCATGATCCACCGTCTCCAACACACACACACATCCTCCGTATGTCCGTGAGAATTTGAACCAGTATCTCGAACTGTTCGTCAGTCTCTCTAGTTTAGTGGATTTCAAACGCGACTCATCGACCAATCGACCGGAAATAAAACTATCAGGTTACGGGTAGCAGTCAAATCTGGCTCGTCAATAGCATGAACCTGCTCTCGACTCTACTATGGCTGACACGTCCTGGCGAAGTGATCTGGCCGTCCACACTCCCAACAGGTACGCTGAGATCCCGATCCAGATGGCACACTCTGTCCCCGTCCATACCTCTGCCTCTGACCACTGCCTCTGCCCCTGCCCTCAGTCATCTGATACTGCTATCGACGAGAACCTGACGGTGTCGACAGTTGTGGTGTGCTGATATAACTCTGTACTGGAGCAGATGGTATTGGCGCAATGCGCACTGTATATGGTGGAGATGCAACAGACCCCATACTCTGAGCTCGATCTCTCGACTTCCACTGTCTAGGTCTCTTCGTCCTCCCGTCACCACCCGTTCTGACATCTAACTGTACTGGTGGTGGAGCTGCGACTACTATACCTGTGCGCGTGCTCAGAAAAGTATAACTGGCCAAACTCCTCTCATATGCCTCCCGCAACGTTCCTAGAGTTGTGGTCACCATCATAGAACCGATCTCACCCAACAGGCCATTCATGAAGTAGTAAGCCCGGTCGGCGTCCTCGGTTATGCCTCCAGTAGAGTCCATCAACCGCAAATATCGGCCCATATACTGCATCACTGTCTCGTCAGCCGCTTGTCGGATGTTCTGAAACTCGGTCCTCTTCATATTCCTTACGGAGGGAGGGAAATACTTCTGATTGGTGCTACCCTAGCACACATCAACCTCTCCGAACAACGAAGCTGATAAGATGTTCGGCCTCATATGATCTGATGTGGCCAAGACATCGTGGATCTTCTCGTGACTCCACATGAATTTCTCCGCTGCTTCGAGATCCGTTCCACCGTGAAACTTCTCCAGGTGATGTCTCTGAAATTCGCGAGAATGCCTCGCCTCACTGTCGCTCAAGTGCTCCCATAAGTTGGTGTGTTCGACGAATCATCCAGCGGTGTATCAGGTGTATGTGGTACTTTCTCAACCTGAACCTGTATTCCCTCCGGTCTGATCGGCGCTGTAGGAGTCGTAACAACAACATGTACTGTCGGCGCACTCCCGCCCTGAGTACCTGGTGCTGCTGCAGATGTAGAAGGCGATGTTGTAGCCTGTGCTCTAAAAAATCAGAGAATCCCTTGAAGTTGCTTGGCCATGTGAGGTGACTAGCTGTGACATCGCATCTAACATCTCTTGAACGTCACCTGGACCGGTATAGCTGATCTCGGGCTGATCGGCTATCGCAATATGCAAAGAATGCGATTTCTCGATCATGATATAACTATCGATATTATAATATATAATACATCAAATAGCTCAAATAGTCCAAATTTTAATTTCCCCAACTCTCCTCACTTCCCAACTAAGACTCTAAGTCAGGATCATAAGGTTCCACTCTAAGTTCCAACCGTGTCCTAACTCTATTTTTAATTTGTGTCTTATGCTGGTTGTGGGTTAATCAATAGCTAGATGTAAAACCTTATGTTCTGATACCAACTATGACGGCTCTGATACCAAATGTGACGACCCCAATTTCCCACAAATTGGGCCCCGCCCCGGCTTAAGCCCACGTAGACCCCCAAGCAAGTTTCGCAAGGTCAACGCAGGCCTAGTCAGCCTTCCAATCCATCATTATAAGTAAATTCAAAAGTTTTAAGTTAAGTTATTAATATTTTTCAAGTTTTACAATTTAGCGGAAACAATTAATACAATAAATAACTCAACAATAACTGTAAAAGAGTTGGACAACCTAATTGTGGAACCCTGCATAAGTATATCATCATCAGAGGAGAGTAAATACAAGATATACATGCCCAAAATCTCAATGTTTTTAAAACAACAAAAGAATCACCTATCTATGGAGCCTTCCCCTTGCTGGACCGTGGTTCTGCACTCAGTCAAACACAAGAATGACGAGCCCAGGTAAGTAACACCATTAGGACATATATACAGCATTTCAGAACAACTAATGCGGTCAAATTCATGCAAATAGAAAGAAAGGAACAAGATACACATGAATATAAAAGACTTTAAACAAATCAATCGATAAGTGAGGGTCCGAAACACGAAAAAAAAAACAAACAACAAGGAGTCCCGACCAAAAAGTCGTTGAGTCGCGGCAAAAGCCCAGCAAACTCGAGTTCAGGACAAGACACTGCCTACCAACCCTAACCCTTGCGACTATGAGATATCCACATACCAGGATAAGTCCAGATAAGAGCTCATATCACAGATAAACAGTAACCATGACTCACTTGCCAATGGACCACTCAACCAACAACAATTTCAAAGATAGCTATCAAAAGCAATGAACAACAATATTCAACAGAGTAAAATGAAATGACTGTACAATTTTCTAGCTGGTTTACTTACATTCTCCGCGAGCAATCCATCGTGGCCTCGAGCTTCGTCGAAGTCACGCCTCATTGTCCACTGTTGTTGTCTCGTCGGGGATTGATCAGTCCGGCAACGCGCCACCGCGCAGTTGCTCCACGTCGTTCCCCGCGCCGCTGCCACGCCGCGCCATTGTCGCGCCACTGCTGCTGCCGCCGTTGTCGTAGCCACTAGTGAGCTCCTTCGCGTCGCGGTGCCGATTCGCGCCATT
The DNA here is from genome assembly GCA_039657325.1 of Stephania cephalantha. NCBI lineage: Eukaryota > Viridiplantae > Streptophyta > Magnoliopsida > Ranunculales > Menispermaceae > Stephania > Stephania cephalantha. The sequence continues at coordinate 12,983,762 of CM077575.1, forward strand.
CACGCCGCGCCGCGCCGCCGTACGCGTCCTTGTCCGGAGCCCCGCCAAACCTCGCCAGTGGAGCCACTCACCGTCGCCGCTGTCAACGCGCCACCACGCCTAGCTGCTGCCACTCGTCCGGGGCTCCCCAACACGTCAGTCTCCTTGCTGGCTCGCAGCTGCACCGGCAGTTCGCGCCTTCGCGTCGGCCGCGAACCGCCGTCCGCTACCTCGTCGCTACGAGCTGCTGCTCGTGAGCCGGAGCTCCGCCGCGCTAGAGTCGTGCTGCTCCCCTCTCTCTCTCTCTTTCTCTCTCTCTCTCTCTCTCTCTCTCTTCTCTCTCTCTCTTTCTTTCTCTCTATTTCCTCTCTTCTCTCTCTTATTATCCGTTCCTTTTTTTCTTTTTTTTTCTCTCGATTTTATATCCGAATTAAACCCCAAAAAATACCCCATTTTTGCCAAAAAACCATTGCACTCCAAAAACACGGGAACACCGCGTTTAAACCTTAACTTGACCCTATTTCGCGTCGATTCGATCCGGATCACGATGAGTGGGTCCCATATACGACCGTAAAATGGCACGTGGTACGAGTTAGATTTTCAGGGTCGTTACATATGTGTCCCAATAAGAATTTGGTTTACCTCTCATCAGTCAATTGATGAGGGTAAAGTCTTGATGGGGAATGATGCAGCCTGTGAGGTTGTAGGAATCAGAACAGTTAGAATCAGAATGCATGACGGAATTGTGAGAACGTTGACATATGTGAGACATGTTTCTGATCTGAGAAAGAATCAGATTTCCTTGGGTTCGCTTGACTCTGTAGGTTGTAGCATGATGATACATAATGGAGTGATGACGATAGTCAGAGGTGCTCTGGTTATGATGAAAGGATTGAAAGAGAATGGTCTTTATACATTGAAAGGAAGTACCATCTTAGGTACTGTAGCGGTATTATCTTCGGAGATAAAGACATACACCACCAAGTTATGGCATATGAGATTATGTCATATGAGCGAGAGAGGATTGACAACACTGAGCAAGCAAGGCTTGTTAGCTGGGGAGAAGACATGTAAGCTTGATTTCCGTGAGCAATGTGTGCTTGGAAAATAATGTAGAGTCAAGTTTAGTACTGCAATGCTTAAGACAAAAGGTACTTTGGATTACATCCATTAAGACCTTTGGGGTCCTTTTCCAGTTCCTTCTCTAGGGGGTGGTAGATATATGTTGACTTTCATAGATGACTTCTCGAGGAAAGTTTGGATATTCATCTTGAAAAAGAAAGATGAAACGTTTGGCAAATTCAAACAATGGAAAACCTTGATAGAGAAGCAGACTGGCAGGAAAGTCAAGTGGCTGAGAATCGATAATGGCCTTGAGTATTGTAGAGGAGAGTTTAATCAGTTCTGCAATAATGAAGGAATTGTGAGACATCGCACAGTCCGATATACCCCTCTACAGAATGTACTTGCAGAACGAATGAATATAATATTGATGAAGAGAACACGGAGCATGCTTTCGAATGTTGGATTACCGAAGGAGTTTTGAAATTTGAAGTTTGTCGATCTGACTTGTTATTTGGTGAACCGGTCACCATCCACAGCGATTGAGTGTAAGACTCTTGAAGAGGTGTGGACATAATCCCCAGCAAATTATCAGAATTTGAGAGTGTTTGGTTGTCCCGCTTATGCTCATGTGAATGAAGGTAAACTTGAACCAAGATCAAGGAAGTGCATCTTCATGGGTTACGAGCATGGAGTGAAAGGGTACAAGTTATGGTGTCCCAGCACGAAGAAGATTCTGATAAGTATGGATGTTATTTTCAGTGGGGCATCATTTTTAAGTCCCAAAAGTATGCAGAGTGCGCTAGAGAAAGGTTAGAGAATCGAGGAACAGGTGGAGTTTGAAGCTGAGAATAGGAGGAACATGAAAAAGAATGTCTCTGAGTAGCTGAGTAATGGTGGAGCGCGAGACACCAGTCAGATACCGGAGACACTTGTTGATGATCAGTCATATAGTATTGCCAGGGATCGACCGATGATGGAGATAAATCCTCCGGACAAATACGGTCATGCAGATCTTGTCGCATTAGCACTCAGTGTGACAGATGAAGTTCAGTGTGAAGTTTCGATGAGCAAGTTCAGGGATTGCCTGGACTTGGGTGGAGTTTGGAGACACTGAAGGCCCTCAAGGAGCATTTGTAGAGTGAGATTTTGATTAAGGTTAGAGAATTCAAGCCAAGGTGGAGATTTGTTGATATTTGGCTTGAAGTTCTAATACAACATGGTTTTGGTCTCCTAGTACAACTCTGATAGGGTTTGGTATCCTAGCACAACTCTGATACCCTAACTAGTGCATATATAAGTAGGGTAGACCATTAAACTTGATCAATGTTTTGAATGTCTAGAGGGAGTGAGTTGTGAGAGAGTTAGAGGCTTGGCGTTGGTGTAATCTTCTGTGTTAATAAAATCTCTGTGTTCTCTACCGTGGACGTAGGCATATTGCCGAACCACGTAATTCTCTGTGTCGATAGTGTGCGTGTGTTGTTTGTTTGTTGCGTTTGCTCTAACAAGTTTGATACTTATATTGTATGCAACTAAGGCATTGAATCTATTGACCATGTGTTGCGGAAATGCCCGAGGGCCATGGGAGTATGGCTTAAGGTTGCATTGTGGCAAGTATGGTAGAGCTGGGACTTGATTCCATTCAATGAATGGTTTAGGTATAACCTCCTTAGCCCGAATAGCCTTAATGGGATCAAGTGGCTTATGGTGTTTGCGACTCTACTCTGGAAGAGTCGGAACTCATTGGTGGTAGGTAATGAAGAAACTTCATACCAGGAAATCATACACACGATGTTAGCAAAAGCGAGAAACTTTAATGATATTATTTCATTGGGGCTTCTGTGTAAAAAGAGAACACTTAAAGTGGAACGACATATTGGATGGTCACCTCCTCCAATTGATTGGGTTAAGATCAACTCGGATGGTGCGAGGAAAATGAGTGGAGATGCGGCTGCAAGTGGTCTAATCCGGGATAGTGCAGGGGACTGGCCGAGTGGGTTTATAACTAATCTGGTCACTGTAATGTTTTTAGTGCGGAGCTTTGGGGTGCTATGGTGGGCCTCCAACTAGCTTGGAGTATGGGTCATCGTAGGGTTGTCTTGGAGATGGACAACAGATATGCTACCTTGTATCAACAGAAAAGGAATAAGGCGATCGATAAACACTGGCATCTCTTACAGCTCCTCTTTCATATGATGGATAAATAATGGGAAGTACAGATTGTAAACGTTTATAGGGAGGGCAACCGAGCAACTGATTGGATGACAGGGAAGGCACTGGAGGTGTCGCAGGGCACGCAGTTTCCTCAAGTTCAACCAACTGGTATTGGGGATATATTATGTAATCACATTTCGGGAGTTGCTTTCCCTCGGCTTTGCTCAGTGTAACTTGGGCCTTTGTTTTGCCCCATTTCGATTAAAAAAAAAGGGCTTACCTAGATGATGCATGCTTGAGTTCTCCATTAGTTAATTTAGTTTCCTCCTCTCTCTCTTTTTCTTGTCGCTCTCTCTAACGTTTCACAATCACAAAGGCCACAACACTCCAACATCATTTTATCCTCTCATTTTATCCTCTCTCACACACTCACTTATGGACACACACACACCCCAAATGAGTGGCCTTCATAAACTCATATCTTGCTGTTCTTATTAGACCACATCAAGTATTTTTTTTGGACTTAGGTACATTAAATTAGAAAAAACATTAACTTCAATTATTTTGCTAATTTAGATATTCTCACCAACTTAACTTAAGTATTTCAATTAATTAATTTCATTTGACCTAAGTTCCATCAATCTTGTCGAACTGTCCAAATGCACGTGTACGCACACATCTCGAGGTAGCTCTCGTTCGCAAAATCGGCGATAAAATAAAAAAAATTGGTGTTTAAAAGTGTAGATAACATATATACAAGCATCGCACAATAATAAAATATTATTTTTATCTCTATGTCGACACCCAAGTTCCGACCGATTCGCCACATAGGATTAGCCATCACGTCAAGATCTTATCAGGCAAATGACTAGAATTGATTTATTTGGGTCATTATACAAGGACCCCTGGAAATGTTTTTGTGTCTGATGATGGACCCTTCGAGCCTGAGGCGAGCTTTGGGATGGAAAGCTCTTATCATGGACAAACGACTGAGTGCTTTTGCACTTAATTATGGCCGCTAACAGCCCCTACTACCAATCATAATCATCTACAAAAGAAGACAATTCAAATGTTCCAAATTGATTTCTGTTAGTTTCTGAATAGAATGTGTTTATTGTGTATTCATCTTGTATACAAGGTAATATATATATATACACGTACAAGGCTTAGAATACAAAAGGAAAGTGCAATCACAAATGGAAACTGCTAATTACACGAGATACTAATTTCCTTAACTGCTGAATATAATATTGAGTTTCCATAACTGGTAGTTTCCTTAACATACCAGTTTCCTTAACACACCATTTTCCTTAACACCCTCCCTCAAACTCAAGTTGGTTCAACTTGAGGTTGTCAATCGAATCGGTAATCCTGACAAATCTAAGGTTCGTTGCGGAGCGATCAACGACCACCCATGACGATAAATCTAAGGTTCGTTGCGGAACAAATCAACGACCACCGAAGATGACAAGAAACAGATTCTGATGTGGTAGAGTCAAAACAACGGAACTATAGAACAACGAATATCGAGTCGACGGAGTCGACGACGGACAGATAACAAAGTCGACTGATTCGACGGCGTATAGAGAGCAGAGTCGACGGAGTCGACGACAGATAGCGGAGTCGACGTAGTCGACGGCATGCAGGCAACAGAATCAACATAGTTGATAGCAGATAGCATGGTCGTCACAGTCGACAACAGATAGTAGATAACGGAGTCGACAGAACGACTAATTGGATTGTTGTGTCTCGCACAACCAGAAGTCAAACAGATTGTTGTGTCTCGCACAACCAGAGGTCAAACAGATTGTTGTGTCTCGCACAACCAGAAGACAAACCGGATTGTTGTGGCTCGCACAACCACAACTAGAAGACAAACCGGATTGTTGTGGCTCGCACAACCAGAAGTCAACATTGAATAAACCGGAGGAAGGCTCAATGGTGACAAGGGCACAAGCAACAACATGAATCGACGGAGAGCAGCGACGAGCAAAGCAGCGAAAGCGGCGTGGTTGTGCGGCGGCGGATGTGAGCGTGCGATGGCGATGGCGATTCGGTGTCCAACGTCGGCAACGTCGGTGGTGGTGGCAATGCAGCGCACACCGGCGGAAACGATAACGAGCGGCCGGTGGGTGCGGTGGCGGTGGCGGGTGGTGTTCGGACGACAGAGCGCGGCGAAGAGAGGCACGGATCGATGCGGCTGCGAGATGACGCGAATGGAGATCGGAAGGCTCGGCGGGGATGATGACCGATTGATGCGGCGGCGGTAGCGAATCTGGCGTGGAGTGTCGCGGCGCGGCGGCGCGGCGACGGTAGCGATGGTGGAAGCGATGGCGGAGCGTCGCGACAGAAGCGGCGGAACGCAGCGAGCAGAGCGCGGCGATGGGCTGATGATGAGCGGAGCGGCGCGACAACGCAATGGGCAAGGCTAGCAACGGCGGACCGAGGGACGGCGAAACAGCGAGAGTCGATCGCGAAGATCGGATCGGACAATGGAGCTGTTGATTCACAATCGAGGTTTGATGGCGAGGACGCCAATCGAGCGGCGGGGGCGCGATGCGCGGTGGCCGACGCGACGCATGCGACGGTAGCAACAAAGACGGTGTATTCAAGCGACGACGACGGACAGAGATGTGGAGAAGAAGACGGACCGAGACGGTGGCAGCGGCGGCGGTGGTGCTTTAGGATGAACAGAATTGGCGGTGATGCAACAACAGGTGCGGCAAGACATCGGCAGGACAGATGGAGACCGCGATGTTCTCCGTCGGGTGTGCAGGGACTTGGCAGCGTTGTGTCTCGCACAACCAGAGAGGTCAGAGTTGTGTCTCGCGCAACCAGAGAGTACAGAGTTGTGTCTCGCACAACCAGAGAAACCCACGATTAGGGTTCTGAAAAACATAACCCAAAGCGAGAACAACAACGAGATATCGAAAGAGACACCACGAATTGGTCGTCGACTCAAAAGTCGACCGACCTAGCACTAGAAACCAATCTCTGATACCATGTTAGTTTCTGAATAGAATGTGTTTATTGTGTATTCATCTTGTATACAAGGTAATCTATATATACAAGTACAAGGCTTATAATACAAAAGGAAAGTGCAATCACAAATGGAAACTACTAATTACACGAGATACTAATTTCCTTAACTACTGAATATAATATTGAGTTTCCATAACTGGTAGTTTCCTTAACATACCAGTTTCCTTAACACACCAGTTTCCTTAACAATTTCATTTCAACTTTTGCAAGATACTGCATGCGAGGAATCCCAAGTTCCAAATTGGACATTCATATATTCATCATTTCAAAGTCTCAACTTGAGGAATCCTAATATTGAATGGGTCTGCTACCAAGCCACTAAATAGTGGACATAAAATGGCAAAAAAATGGTTTGTTTAATTAGCCACCTACACCACGCGCACGTGCGCCTACAAAAGTGTCATATAGGACTAAACATTTTACAAATACACCCCGTCGACAAAGATCCTAATCAACTCACTTAATGAAATCTCGCTACCGTCTTAATCAAGCAAGCACAAAGTATTGGTTCTTATAATTTTTCTTTATCAAAGATTTGAATAAAATGAAAAACATGGTCCAAGACATGAATGTGGTCAGACTATCTTTTTCTAGTCTTCTTCACTTAGGGTGTGTTTGATAGCAAAAAAATTGAAAAAAATTGTGGAAAATTATGTAATTTTTTAATGTAACCGTTTTTATTAGGTGTTTGATAAACTTGGTAACCGCATAGAAAAAAAATCCACCCTCCTTTTTTTCTTCGTTTCTTTTCTCTTATTTCGGTGTGGAAATTCCATATTTTTTGTGCGTAACCAATCCGTGATTGACCGAAACTCCTTCTACAAGAACTCTTCTACCCTAGTTGTAACAATCTCCTCTCAAATATCTTCCTTTATAAACTCCAACTATCCCCTCTCAATCCTCACTTTTGCCTCTGCGGATCTCCTCCTCTCGTCTCCCAATCTTCACCTCCGCATTCGCTCCGACGCTTCAGTATGAATCTCTCTTTCTTGTTTGAGCTTCAATGATTCTTCCATTCGATCATATTGTTTGGATTGCGTTTTCCATATTTTGTTTCCTTATTCATGTTGTTGGGAGCTTTTGCAAAACTTCAACCATCTCCAATGTCTTCGAATTAGGGACTGCCCTAACTTTCTGGGTTTTAAGGAGGAAGAAGAAGAACAATTAACTCCAAACCCGTGCTCTATCGCCATAACAAGTGCACCAACAACACCTCTGTAGTACACATAATGACAGCACGAAACCTATCCTGCCCCGCCGTGTCCCAAATTTGAGCCTTCACTTCCTTCCCATCGATTTCCATGCTTTGCGTCTGAAACTCCACACCAATCGTTGCCTTAGAATGCAAATAAAACTCATTCCTCGCAAACCTTGACAAGAAATACGACTTCCCTACCGTAGAGTTCCCAATAATCACAACCTTGAACAGGTACTCCTTCAATTCCTCATCCTCCATATCCAATCAACCAAAAAAACACCCAATTCAATTGAGCCTTCGATTGTTCTTTCTACGCACTCAATTGACAAACCGAGAAATGGGTGTCTCGATCTTCGATTAATCTAAAGTGGGTATTAAAGGATTTGTCAAAAGATTGAGCAGAACTCAAGATATGTGCATGTCTTGGAATGGCCTTTTGTGGGTGTGCTAAACCCTGTTCAGATGAACACCATTAAAACCCAGTTGGGGATTCAGCTCCCTCCACAGTGATCTGAAGATGTTGTTGCACATCAAATAGGGATTTAAGGAGCAATGGTGGTTTTGAGGAATAGGACCGTGGTGGTTGGAATGATAATGAGGTAGCTTAATATCTTTCTAAGCATTAATGCCCCCTTTTTGTTTCAATTTTTGCACAATACCAGCCAAGTGGTTAATGCGGGGTATTTTTTTTGAATGGCAAAGGGGAAAGCATCAACTGCCATGGCTTTTAGTGTGTTTTTGACTAAGACATGGGTGGCTGTCTATGGCTATAACCTTTTTTTGGGTGTTTTGTACATACTTTTACACATATTTTTTGTAGCTTATACATTTACATATACAATACAAATATACATGAGTAGTATTGCCTCCATTACATATATATATAAAAAAAACAATTCTCATGTCAAATAAGAAGATTAAGTTTTACAGTTTTTATCAACTTTTAAGTATGTATTTGTTTTATAAAAGCCAGAAGAATTTTCTGCTTATCTAATATATGGTAAACAAATTATACATAGGCCTTCTCATTTGCATTCATTACTTTCTTGTTGTTTAATTGTCTTCTTTCTTCTCCAATTCAAACATATTTGATACTATTGAAATAAGTATCCATATAATTATATCCAAATAGTGTTAAGAGTTCTAAGGGTTGTTTCCTTGTGTGTTTATCTTCTTGGCGAAACTCACACTAGTTAGTTTTGGGAGGCCCATGAGGCCTCTAGGAGCCAAAAAATGATTTTGTTTCCTTATGAGATATACTGAAATTTGTGAGTTCATATTTAGAGTTTGTTTTAAGGATTGATTTACTATCATTCACTCATTCATTAAGTTTACATGCATTTACTTAGATGCCTACTGAAGAAGATAGAAAAAAAAACATCAGCTATAATGATGATGATGTTATTGCTTGATTACGACAACTTCGTAACTCGTTGAACATACAACCTCGAGTCAATAGAAATGAAGAAAGGAAACTAATATTAAAGCGTTTTTACAAAGAATCTGACAAAAACTATAAGGAACAGTTACGATTGAAACGAGCTCCATTCAAAGAGCTTTGCAGAATTCTTCGTACGCATGGGCTAGTTGACGGGCGCAGTGTAAAAGTAAAAGAACAAGTAGCTATGTTTTTGCTGATAGTTGGACACGATAATCGAAATAGACGAACAAAGTTTGAATTTATTCGTTCCGGTGAGACAGTTAGCCGCTACTTCCACGTTGTTATAAGAGCTCTAATCAGTATGTACAAAGGTGTAGTCAAGCCTGCAAATATAAATAATTCTCCACAAGACAAAGAATCGAACCCAAGTGTTTGGTATCACTATTTTGAGGTAATGGATTTATTTAAGATATTTTTAAAGTTTGTCCTATAAATAGCATAATAACACATTATAATAATTTGTGGATATAAACTAAATAAATATTAAATATTAGGATGTGGTCGGAGCATTAGATGGAACTCATTTCTCATGCACGGTACCGATTGAAGAGCAGCGAAAGTACCGCAATAAAAAAGGTTTTACTTCCCAAAATGTCTTAGTGGCATGTACATTTGATATGAGATTTACATACGTACTTGCCGGTTGGGAGGGCTCGGCTCACAATGGTCGTATATTAAGAGATGTTGTTAGGCCAAATCGAGTGGATAGACTAACTATACCACCAGGTTAGATACATTTTGTGTAACATTTGTATAAGTACTATTGTTATTTTTTTGTTGTGATTATTTCAACTAATTACAACTACTATGATATCATTTTAATGTAGGAAAATATTATTTGGTTGATGCTGGGTTCCCTAATGTTCCTGGATTTTTAGCACTTTATCGCGGTACAAAGTATCACTTAAAAGATCAAGTTGGTCGTACACCTAGAAATGGAAGAGATTTGTTCAACTTTCGACATTCATCCTTGCGTAACGTGGTAGAAAGAACAATAGGGCTTCTAAAGAAACGTTTTGCATTTTTGCGGCACGAACAATTTTATGACGTTAAAACTCAATCAAATGTCATTTTAGCATGTTGTGCGATACACAATTTTTGAGAGAAGAAGATCCCGAAGATCTATGTGAAGATGATGAAGATATTTATGAAGATGAAGAAGATGATGATAGCCCACAAGAAGATAATATTTCCATACATCAATCTCCAATTTGGATAGCTAAACGAGATGCATTGACCGAGTTAATGTGGAATGAGTACAACTAGCATAGACAAGCTTACTGACTAGTTTTAGATGAAATGTTTCCTAATATTGAGCATATGAATTGGTACCTAGTTTGTATGAATTTTTTATCACTTTAAATTTGATTTCTTTGAAACTTTTCTTAATTAGTGCATTGTCATATGTAGTCTTATGTTATATCATAATATATAGTTTGCCATTTTTTCGTTAAAAATATATGCAACTTTAGTATCATGTAAAAACAGAGATGGAAGAATCAATTGGAAGTGTGAAAGTAGTGTCAAAGGGGCAAGTGAGATGGAATGACCGCATGGATAAGATCATGCTTGAAATTATTTTGGAAGAGTACAGATTTGGCAATGCTTCAGGTAATTCATGGAAACCTGAGGTGTATACTCGAGTTTGCCTAGAGTTGCTAAATCAATTAAAACAACAAGTACACCCAGCTAATGTGAAGGCTATAATCAAAACATTGAAAGCCAATTACTTCTCTGCAAGGGAGGTAATATCTCAAAGTGGGTTCGGATGGGATCCAGATACACAGCTTTCCACGACAGATGTTTTGACATTTTATGTTTTGTTGGAATATACAATTGTATTAGTGATGTATATTAACTAACTATATCTCTTTGTGTGTTGGTGTGTATGTTTATACGTAACGAAACATCCGAGAAAAGGAATCATATCGCAGGAAGTGTGTGCCGTACTACGATGAGCTATGTGTCATATTTGGAGATGATCAAGCTACTGGAGGGAATGCAATTACTGGTAACGAGGCAAACATAGAATTGCCTTCTTTGGAAGAAACGTGTGAGTAAATTTTGTAGAATAAGTAATTGATTATTTAATTTTACACATTTTTTTGTACATTCTTTTTCATTGACTTTGAATGATCAATTCTTTTGTAGAGTTTGATGTAAACAATTAGGTCCAATTCGAAAGAAATGCAATATAAGAAACTCAACTGTTCTGCTCTTGAATTCTGATTATTATCATGCCCAATTTGTGAAATTCTAGTAGAAATAATCCATGTCTTATAAGTAATGTTATTATTTTTTGTAGGCAATGCAGAGAAGTCACTCCTAACTAAAGAAGAAAAAGACGAAGTCAATCACTCGTCATCTAGTGCAACTAGTACGGGATCAAATGGCCAGAGAACTAAAAGGAAAAAGAGTAGTAACGTTAATGCTACCGAGCAAGGACTAACTGCAGTTGCCAATAGACTAGCAGATGCATTTGCGCATACAGACTGTGCACGTCTTCAGAAAGAGCTTCATAATATTCCTGAACTAAGTTGAGAAGACGTAATGCGTGTCATGCTTATATTGGGAGGTTAAGTTAAGGATGCGAATATATTTTTTCACATGGATGAAGACTTGAAGAAAGATTGGGTGATTTTATATTTGCAGAGGAAATTTTAGATTACTTTTAGAAGTTAAACCGTAAGTTTTTTTTTTAAGAATTTTTAGTACATTGTTTATTTTCTTTCATTTATGTTACTTATCAATTAATTATTAAATGATTTTTTTTTGAGTTCATTAATGGTTGTGAAGATAGTTGTTGTCGATTCAATTTTGGTGTTTAACCTTGATTAATTGTCCACTTGATTTAATTTCAGTATGAATTCGTGGTACTGCAGAAAAATGAAAAAAATTCATTAGTTATCAAACAACAGAAAATTGAAAAAAAAAATTCTCACGTGGAATCAAACAGCAATGAGAAATTTCCGCTATAAAAATTCTCTACAGAAAATCTGCTGAAGTAAATATTTTTTCTCAGTGAAAATTCTCTTTGCTATCAAACACACCCTTAATTCCCAAACTTTTTTTTTGGGTGAAGGATTAATTCCCAACTTTCATGAATGAGATAGATCGTTTCGCATGTTGATGAAGTAAGAGCCTGTTAGTTACATATTATGCATTAAACAAGCACGCACTTCGCACGTGAAAAACAATTAACACATTTGAACAAAAAAGTAAAAGTAAAAATGAAAGCTCTAAAATGTGAACCACATAACTAGAAGGTTTAAACTAAAATCGATTTTCTTTTAGGAAAAGTAAAATGGATTCAATCTTACATAAAATACAAAAAGATCATCAAACTTAGATAAGTGAAAGAAGAAAAATTCATAAAGAGATTTTTTTAAAAAAATTATACTATCAATCACAATAACAAATACGAAATTTTTTCAAAAACAAGTACTAAAACTCTAAAAAATTAAATCATTATTAATTACCTTCAACAATGACCAAGAAATTATTTAAGAAATAATTATACCCAAGGATTAAATTATTAATTATACACCTTCAACAACAGTAAATTAAAGAAATTGTAAGTGAAAGAGAACTTCCCACATATGCAACGTGTATTAATTAGAAAGTAGCTTTTTTCAAAAAAGATAAAAGTTTGAAAATTAGAATTTTGTAATTATGAAACCAATGTTAGTAAATCATACAAATCATAAATAACAAAGTTTCTTTTAATTACTTTAGGGTTGTAAATTTAGTGTCTAGATCCGGCCTAGTTTTGTCCAAGAATAAAAAAAGGATCCAAATAACATTTCAGCAAATTCGAGTGGTCTAGACAAAGACATATTGTCCAATTTAACACTGGGTTTGAGGCGGCCCTCGTCGCCCCGGGGTGACGTGTCTCCGTGTACTCCATGTCAGCTGGACCTACTACACGTGTACGACACCTACCCGTCCTATTATTATCTCGAAATTCGTATCCACTTGTGTGTACAACGTATAAGTGACATTTTCAGCCGAAGTCGTACTTTATACCATTGATTCAAGAAATATTAATAATCAAATAAACAAGGCCTATTGTGGAAAAACCCTGAAAAGTACTCTGTATAGAGATAGACGACTGTACCATATAAGGTATATTCATGTTCAATGTCATGATACTCCCCAGCTCCCAAAAGAAATCAAAATATTAAAACAAACACACGTACAAGTAGTCCTCGACAGCAGGCAGTCAGAGGTAGTCACCTAAGATCCCCTTGTCCTTACTTGTACTCGGATCTGCACTCAATCATCACAGAAGAAAATGGATGACGAGTCCAGTAAGTAAAATCCCAAGGAACTCCTCTGAGCATTCAAATAAACAAGTGGAATTCAATAAATACTATTAAATAAACATGCGGAATGTAAACAAACAACTGTAATTAGAGCATCGCATGCATAAATAACAATAAAGTGCAAATGTATGTACCTGTTCCAGTCAGACTAAACCATACTTCGAAATACCCTTTTAGGATCCCACTAGTGGGCGCACCCAACTAGCTATCATCTGGTCCTTCTCGGTGGCCGGCGTAGACCTACGACGCACTGACACATGTGGCAGTTCATTAGCTCGGGTCGTTATCCACCGAGAACACGATGACGAAGTTGTCAAAATATGGCCTCATGACCTTGTGCATCAGGTCCATGAAAATTGTTGGAGCGTTCGTCAGCCCAAACGGCATGACTATGAACTCAAATAACCTGTATCTCGTGTTGAAAGCGGTTTTCTGGATATCCTCTTCTCGAATCCTCAACTGGGGATAACCTGAGCGAAGGTCAGTCTTCGAGAAGAATCTAGCATCCGTCAGCTAATCAAACAGATCGTCAATCATAGGAAGTAGGTAATGGTTCCTCACAGTTACCTGATTCAGCTTCCTATAGTCGATGCACATCCTCATCGTACCATATTTCTTCTTCACAAACAATACTGGAGCTCCCCAAGGTGACATATTAGGGTGAATAAAACCCTTCTCCAACAGCTCATCCAATTGTCGTCTCACCTCCTCCTACTCACTGGTGCCATCCGGTAAGGTCGATTGACGATCGGCTGCGTCCCTGGTATCAGCTCGATTATGAACTCAACAGCTCGTGGTGGTGGCAATCCGGGTAAATCATCTGGAAATACATCGATAAAATCCCTAACCACCGAACGTCCTCAATCCGGACCTCCGTCCGAACCTCCGGCTCAACTATCGCCGCAAATGCCTCCATCTCCTACGTTGTACCTAGTCGGCCTCTCGTGATGGGTAAGTCAGTTGCCGATCCAAGTAATACGAACTCCGGTATTTCAGGAATACGAAACTCTATCCTCTTACCGTAACAATCTATCTGTGCATTATAGGATGCTAACCAATCCATCCCGAGTAGTGTGTCAAACTCTAAGTACTCCAATACTCGAAGATCCGCTGGTAGCTGATGTCCCTCCACCTCTATCATCACGTCTCGACATATTCGGTTAAGGTATATCTTATCCCCAGCAGCCGTACTGAGGACAAGATGTGGATCTAGTGTCTGTGTAACTAACCATAACAATCCAACAATACGTCCGGCAAGAAACGATAAAGTGCTACCAAAATCAAACATAGCATGCATAGGGCGACCAACTATAAGTAACGTACCTTCAACGAGTTGCCTAGTCGCCCCGCTATCTGGTTGTGCTATTGCATGTGCTCTATCTCTGGCTTGGTCTGACTCTCGCCGTGGCGATAGTGGTATCCGACAGTCAGCCCTCAAGTGTCCCCTCTGACCACACCGGTGACATCTACGGCTCTCCAGTCTACTCGTCTGTCCGTCTCCATATCTCGGACCCTGACCGTGGTCTACCTGACCCCTGTCATATCCCCCCTGATCTCGACCCTGACAGTACTCATATGGTTGTGACCTCTGCCGATCCACCGATGCTGAGGTGATGGCATGAACTGGTTGTGGCTCCTCATAGCATAACTGATTGCCCTAAACATCGTCTCGGCGGTCCCTCTCCCGTCTATCATCTCTCCGACCTCTATCCGGACGATCCATCGGTCTCTTCCGCCTCTGATTCGACCAAGAACTCTGCCTTGACAATACCTCCCTACGAGTCACACGTTTGCCAGCCCTCTGCAATATGTATGTCTCATGAGCCAATGCCTTGTCAAAGATCTCCTGCAGAGTTGTGGCTCCGGTCGAGACAATTGCTGACGCAATCCTGTCATCAACCCCTCTGGTGAAATAATAGATCTGTAAGCGCTCTGTCCCGGTGACGTCCAGAGAGAACTGAAGCAAATGTCGGAACCTCTCCATATACTGCATCAAGGTCCGATTACCCTGTCTCAGGGTCAGGAACTCCTCCCTAAGTCTCAACCTAACCTTCGTAGGTATGTACTGATCGTAGAATATCTCTTTAAACTCAACCCATGTCGTCGGTTCCGGATGAGTATCCGTATATGTCGTCCAGCAGACTGCGCATGCCCTCTCAAACAGGCTCCAGAAAGTCGTGCTTATACTGTGTCATCGTTCCTTATCAGCTTATGGAAACACTGATGAGATACTACCCATCTCCATGCAGCCTCGGGGTCACTTCCTCCGTAAAAGAATCCAGGCTGGAACTTCAAAAACTCCCTCAATAACTTCTCCTCTGGTATTAGTATGAATGCCGATGTAGTAGTAGTATCAGTAGCGGGGGTGGCAGTAGCCTGGTCCGTCGTCGTGAATGGAAGCGTAAGAGTCGACGTCTCCAAAGGAACAACAACTATGGTACCTGTCTCTATGGGTGACTCTGCCGCAACCCCCTGAACTGGTGTCTGGGGTACCACCTGAACAACAGCTGTCTCCGCCGGTATGGTCACATCTACTGGCTCTCTAGCTGAAGTGAGTGCCGCCAATACCGCGGTCTGCTCTCATAATAGCCGTAATACCTCAGTCATCTGTGTCTCCTGGGCCGAGAGTCTATCCTCCATACTCGCCATAACCGGGACATCTCTAGGCGCTTCGCTAGTCTGTCCAGTCTCAAAAGGTGTACCAGACTGTTCGTCCATAATCTGCATCGAGAATGTGTTCTGGATCAGTCTCGAGGTATATACATATATCATATAATAAAATTAAAATATAACACGCATATAAGTTCTAACTCTACCCGCCGCACATCACTTCCCAACTAAAGTTCTAAGGTAATAACTTCAGGTTTCCACATCTAAGTTCATTGATTAAATTTTATTGTCTTAGGACTTCCTCTTTGCTTTAATACCAACTGTGGTGGCCCTCGCCGCCCCGAGACGTGTCTCTGTGTACTCCATTCCAGCTGACCCTACTACACGTGTACGACACCTACCCGTCCTATTCTTGTCTCGAAATTCGTATCCACTTGTGAGTACAACGTATAAGTGACATTTTCAATGGAAGTCGTACTTTATACCATTAATTCAAGAAATATTAATAATCAAATAAACAAGTCCTATTATGGAAAAACCCTAAAAATACTCTGTATAGAGATAGACGATTGTACCATATAAGGTATATTCATGTACAATGTCATGATACTCCCCAGTTCCCAAAAGAAATCAAAATATCAAAACAAACACACGTACAAGTAGTCCTCGACAACAGGCAGTCAAGAGTAGTCGCCTAAGATCCCCTTGTCCTTACTTGTACTCGGATCTGCACTCAATCATCACATAAGAAAATGGATGACGAGTCCAAGTAAGTAAAATCCCAAGGAACTCCTCTGAGCATTCAAATAAACAAGTGGAATTCAATAAATACTGTTAAATAAACATGCAGAATGTAAATAGACAATTGTAATTAGAGCATCGCATGCATAGATAACAATAAAGTGCAAATGTATGTGCCTGTTCTAGTCAGACTAAACCATACTTCAGAATACCCTTCTAGGATCTCACTAGTGGGCGCACCCAACTAGCTATCACCTGGTCCCTCTCGGTGGCCGGCGTAGACCTACGACGCACTGACACATGTAGCAGTTCATTAGTTCGGGTCGTTATCCACCGAGAACTCCTGATACACATGCTATGGTCTAGACTGCATAGACACATAACGGAAAATCCGGTGGGAATAACTCAACCAACCATCCGAACAATGACAAGATATAGATGTAATAAAGACCACAAGGAATACTGGAAATGAATGGAAATACAAAGCAAAATAAATACTCAGAGTTTTTCAATTGGGTTTTACAAACCTCACAACGCACTCCAATACCCCGTAATCAATCCCCGAGTCCAATTCCACTGGGTCCTTGGTTGCCAATTGATCACCCGTGTACACCTATGTCCATTTATCAATAATTCTGATTTAGCATGACAATTTACGACAAATTTCTAAAAATTTAGGCCAAATTGCCAATTTCGCGCTTTTCGAGGCAAAAACCCCGCAAAAGTTATGTCCGAAATTCCCAAATATTTTATTTTCCATAGAAATTCATCAATTTCTATTTATTTGATTGAAATATAATTTTTTCGGAATTTTCCCAATTTTTCAGGAATATTTTCCATATTTTTTCTTTCCTTTTTTTTTTTTTAAGTTTGGTTTGGGTCGGGTCGGACCCGACCCTGGACCAGAATTGGTCTAGGCTCGCCCCATGGGCCGAGCCTGGCCAGTTCTGGGCCCAGGCACCCCTCCAGTCGATCGAACCCGGGAAGTCCCTGGTTCGATCGGCATAATTTTTTTTTTTCTGTTGGGTTGGGGTTGGCTCTCAACCCCAACCCTAAGTGGAATCAATGGCATGGGAGACGCCCCTGCCATCTCCACCCTCGACCTCTCGGCCTCCATGGCCGAGCCCCTCGGCCACCGGAAACAACGAAGACACAACAAAATCAACAACGACTCACCTTGATCCTGATGTTTCCACCCTCTATTCTCTCCTTCCCGGCTTCTCTTTCTCCTCCGCCTCTCCGTTTCTTTTTCTTCTTCTCGGCCTCTCAATTGTGAGTGAGAGTGTGAGTGAGAGAAAAGGTGGTGGAGGGATAAGCTTTGTTGACTTATTTAGTAACTTAGCATATCCACTCACACGTGCATCTCTATGCATCCATAACCCTCCATTTATTCCAACCTAACACCTCATTGACTCCGAATTGTGACACTTTTGGGAGACTCGCTTGTGTTTTAAGCACAAAAATGCCATTTTCGGGCGTTTCGACGCCTGGTTTCGCGTCCAAACGGCTACATACGTGTACCGCGGCGTCACTAGCCACATAATACCAATCCATATTAGTTACTTGGCCAATTTTTATTTAATTTGTGTGTTTTAGTTTCCCCGACCTAATATTTGGCCCCGTCAACTACCCAGTACCCGCGTCGACACGCATATCGAGGCGAATACAAATCACACAATCTCGCACGTATTGTTATGCAACATACACACATGCGATGTATTTCAATAAATTGCACCGCAAATAAGGATCCAACACACAATAAACTATCGTACCTAGGTCCGTGTGTGTCCTAGCCTACCGCGGCGTCCACGTAGATCTGAGCTGGCGTCCACGTCTGTAAATTCGAGATAAGTATTGTCATTAATAAAATGGGTCGTTACAGGGTCGGCTTTAGACAAAGCTTTGTAACCCCAAACCCGACCTGGACCCGATTCGAATTTTAAATAGAGTAAAACTATTTTTGATAAAATAGTATATATTAAACACTTACTACTTAGTAAATAGAATAACAAACATTAATCTACTCTAATACACGAAAAAATATTAAAAGGGCGACTATTTCCACCCATTTATGTGCTTTTAGCACTCATACTTTGATTCACCCAAATATGTACTAAATTCACTCATAAATTTAGTCCTTATTTTCTTAAAATATCATAATGCGATCTCCCACCATCAAACCTTGCCCACCCATTTTCAACATCTCCCTTCCATCCATTCATATTTGTTGCGATCTAGCACTCCATCTCTTCACAAATTTCTCATCTTTTCATAGATCTCCCCCTAACCGTTGGTGGTGCTCGAGCTCTAAACCTTTCAACCTCTTCGCACTACCAGTTAGATCGAACCAGGACCACGAGCGAGCAACCCGATTGACTATAATTAGAATTCAAAGCTCATGTTCCGGTTGGATTGAACTGGTATGCTTCCATGTTTCTCAGTCACACAGCACTAGTACGAATGATGAACAAAAAAAAAGACGTACAACATAAATTCGTATCTTAGCCAGACAAACAATATCTTCATGTCTTACAAACTTTCTTCAAAACAAGAGTTTGGTTTCATCATCTGCCAAAACGAGCAATTAATATGCCCTAAACCAAACAAATAAAATTCAATAAAAAAGTTGTGAAAGAATATATAATTCATTGAAAAAGATGATGGCATGACTTACTTTTGGATAGTTTTATTCTTCTAGTCGCTAGAGTTTCGTTGAAAATTTGTCTGCAATGTGATTTGATGAGGAATGAAGCAAGAATTATAGAGTTAAGGTTCGAATTAGGTGGATGGTAGATTATATTAAGATTAAAATTGTTAATACAAATAAGGATTTTTCGGTCCAAAGTTTTATTTTTTATTTTAGGGTGTTGATTAGTCGCCCTCAAGATTAATGTACCAAATATATCTTTGGTTTTAAAATGAGTTTTATTTTATTTTTTATATTTAAGAAATTTTTTTAAAATTAAATATTTAATTACATGAATTTGACGTTACTTTTTTAAATTAAATCTCAAGAGATTATAATATGTGTTATTTAACATTTGAAGAGACTTTCAACATGATAAGTTAGTTTTTAAGATTTCCAAATACTCGAACAATCGGACAACCCGAATTTTAAACAAAACGACCCAGAACAAGCTAGTATTGTCCGAATTTAAAACTGGCTCGAGTCTGAACAATGAATATTGTCCAGATCTGAACCCGTCCAGACCCGAATTTTTGCCACCCTTAAAATATTTCGCCATATTGACCAAAAATTATGAAAATCTAAAACAAGTTAGATCAATAATTATTTGAAAGTGAAACGAAGACGAAGAATCGATCAGCAGAGGCAAAATAGAGTTTATAATTTTTTAGAAATTAATGACATGTTAAACAACTCATTCATTTGATTAAATCTACTCACATGTAATCGATTTTCTTTAAATTTTTTTGTTTTTGAAAAAAACCATCAATGAAATCAAGAGACCAATGAGCAGTTAGTTGACTAAGATTTGTTCACGTCTTAGGTTCAAATACTAACTGTATTTTTGTCTCTATTTATTGATTTTTACTTCTTCGCTTCACTTTCAGATAAGTTTTTCTTTACCCAATTTATTTCAAATTTATATAATTTCTAGTCGATATATCTATCCTATAATAAAAATTCTGAATTTGCTCATTTTTGGCTCGTATCTTTCCAATAATGCCCCCAACCATTTTTTAATTGGTTAAAATAAGATAGGTAAAGGTTAAATATGTAAAAAAACAAAAAACAAAAAACAAAAACTACCCAACTCTTTTTTACAAAAGTTGCGATTAATGTCATACTTTCCTAAAAAATAGGCATGAAATTAGCAACTTCAAAAAGATTTTGCATTATTATCTTAACTGCCAACACACATATGGGCTTCAAAAAAACAATTGCACCCACATTGTCGTAATAATTAAAAGAAATTATATTACTTAGCATGTATGATTTACTAACTCCGATTTGGGTAATTGCAAAAGGAAAATGTTGTGAAGCCCTAGCACCAACAGGCACAAGGGGCATGCACCCCGTTATCTGCCTTTCATTCACCGGGCACCAAAAATATAATTTTCAAGCTTTCATCTTCGCTTTGAAAGAGCAAATACTTTCTAATTTATACAAGTTGTTAACGTGGAATGTTTTTTTAACTTGTAATTTCTTTGACCGTTGTTGAAGGCATATAGTTAATGATTTAATTCTTTTTCTCACTAGTTTAAATATTTTTTCAAATAATTTCTTGGCCACAGTTGAAGGTAATAATGATAATTTAATTCTTTTTTTCAATTTATCATTTCTCATAATTTCATTAGGATTAATTGTGCAACAAGTTTTTTTATGAAGTTTTTCTTCTTCACTCATCCATTTTGGATGCTCTTTTTGTGTTTTATGGAAGATTGAATCAATTTCAAGTTCTAATGAAAAATAAAATAAAACTCAATTTCAACCTTTTTATTATGTGATTCATATTTTAGAGCTTTCGCTATCGTTTTTCATTTTTTGTTCTAATGTGTAAATTGCTTTTCACGTGCATGTATAGACACAGATGGTATAGCTGTAATTTACCACAATAGTGAAATATCATCACAAATGGAATTGGTGTGATGGTAAAATTACTAAGATGCACTTATGAACAAATGTGAAGAGATTGATCTTTGTTATCTAACTCCAAATATGTTAGTTTTCTCGAATAATGGAGTTGGATTGTTCGACTGACTCTCGTGGGAATTGTCGAGCCTAAGTAGGGAGGGACCAAAAATAATCCAACACCACAAATATCAAGAAATAAATAAATAGTGAAATATCTGAATTAACATGCACATAGGCGGTGCACAAAAATGATAATTATTCGCGTAAGAAAGGACAGAAGAATGAGTAGTCTACAACATTCACCAGGAGCACTGAACACTTTGAATAATGACTTAGAGAAACCTAGGAGTTAAAGCAAACAAGGCCTAGGAATCAATAATTTTATTGGTTTACTTTTTTTTGTCAGGCTATGTGCACCCCGCATAATGATCAGGGCACCCAAGAAATTTTTGTGAAGATAGGTTTTGGATGGAAATGTCAAAAATGCCCTCTCAAACCCAACTATTGCACACGATCGAATTGATTCCCTTCCCGCGCACCCCACCTCGTACAAGCCTCCAAATCTCGTCCTTTGCAATCAATCCATCTTCTCGTGTGATCGTTTCTCAATTCAAGGGGGTTCTGGAAATTGTAAGTATGTTGTTACTAGATTTGTTTGGTTGTTGTATCACTTGGTTGTTTCTTTTTGAAAGAGAAATAAAGTGGGTTTTCGTATTGTAGGGTTTGTAGGATTGGTCATTTTTAGATCACGGTTAGCGTGTAATGAGTGAAGATAAGTAGTGGGAGGCGGACGTAGAAGAATATAAGGTTTGTTTTCTAAATTTTTATGTTTTTTTTTTGCATTTTTCAAACTGTATTAGAGACGTGAAATGCTCGGTCACACAGGATCGAGACATTAAATACGGTCTCGGTTGTGTGTAGCCGAGACTCAAGAATCAGTTTTAGAGTACTACAACCGAAACAATGCAGTATCAATGTGTCGTTAGATTAGATGGGTAGGTATCGAGACATGATGCGAAGTCTCGGACTTGTATAGCCGAATATTTACAATGATTCTCGGACCTGCAGTACCGAAACATTATTTTTTCACTGTTCATTCATTTATTTTATTTTGAAATCTTACGATACGCATACCTTGTTGCAGGAAAAGCAATCCACATCATCCACATCTCAATTTGAAGATTACACAAGTCTTTCTAGTCGTGAAGAACCATTTGGGTCTAGGAAGGAGGCTGTTGAATGGTTCAAAACTTGGGACGAGAAAGAAATTTTGTGTTGGTTACGAAGAAGTCAGATTCTGGAGGGATTGGTCGTAGGGGTAAGGTGAATGTAATGACCATAAAATCTAACTCGTGCCACGTATCGTTTCAGGGTCGTACGTGGGACCTACTTATCTAATACGTATGTCCAAACCTCGGGAGTCGACACTGAGGTATGCTATTTTTATTTGATGCTTGTATTATGTATTATACAAAGAAGTGAACAATTGAACAATTGAAACTAATTAATTTTGGAAATGTACCGGTAAGGTACAAGCGGGCGTATAGGTGTCGAGACGAGTGGAGACGTACCTTGAGTTGCGTGTCGACGTGGGACCGAGGTAGCGGTTTATGGGGTAAGTTTAATTTGAGCAAACCATAGTTGTAGAGATGCTTTAATGTGGCCAAGTTTAACGTGAAATTAAAGTGCCTAAGTTAGAGAAATAAATCAATATGCACATGATGTGCATCAAGACATGTGATAATCAATCTAAAGGCCAAAGGAGTGAAAGATTGGTGTCATTTAACCATGACTTAGGAAATTATTAAATGAAGGTGGACCACTAGACAAGCCTCGAGATACATGTGCACACATGATCAATGGCCATGGTTTAAACATATCAAATGTAACGGCCCAAAATTTTTAACTGCGTTATTGTCTTTACACAGGCTCAACGACCCGTACTGTGGGACCCACACCATGATATGTCTGTTTACCGAGGCAAAGGCCAAGGTACATTTTATATTTGTGTGTTGTATGCCTAGTGTATTGTACATGTGTAGACTACTAAGTCATTTAAGGGTATGCAGGTATCGAGACGAGCGGGGACGCACCTCGAGTCGCGTGTCGACATGGGACCGAGGTAGCGGTCTATTGGGGTACGAGTCAATTATTTACATTAATTGATAATCATTTGGTAATGTGTGGTTTTTATGTGGCCACATCTATTAATATATATATACATATGGGCCTATAGTTTTGTAAAAAAATGATGAGGCACTTGATGTGTCTCGAGACACGCATCACCATGGTTCAACACAAGTGGTGTTAAGTTTGGTGTCAACCAAGCATGGACTAGTGGGACAAGTGTGGTGAGCAAGACCACCCGATGTGCCTTGAGATACGTGTGTGGGTTGAGATGTGTGGCTCACATTCAAGCCACCCAAATGATATAAACCATATATATGGGTCAATTAACACCCCAAAGTCAATCTCTATCCCATTTGATTCTCCAAAGTCGGTGGAGGGAGAGAAGGAAAAAAAACGAACAGTGAAGAAGAGAAAGAAGAAACCGAGAAGAGAGGAGGAAGAAGGAGAGAGACCGAGAGAGAGAGAGACCGAGAGCTTGAAGAGGGAGAACGCAAGGTGAGTTGATTTAGTTTGTTGTCGTTGTTGAAATCGTTTGTTGTTGTTGTGTTAGTCGGTCATGGTGAGCCACCATGGCTCGGCTTCTTTGAGGACGGAGATGACTGTGAGGTCATCTCCCTCCCAAAGGTGGTATGGGGTTGGGGTGAACCCAATCCCAATGATGCAATCAAAGAAAAAAAAATGTCGAAACAGAGTCGAAGCTCTGTTACGTGAAGAAGAATATGAGCCTGAACCGGGGTGGTTCGGTTCGGTTCGAAACTGGTTCGGCCCGATTCAACCTAAACCCATAAAAGAAAAAAAAAAGAAAAATGCTGGAAAATTGGAAAAAATTCCAGAAAAATCAAGAAAAATTTCAAAAATTTATATTTCGCCAAACTAAAGAGAAAATAATGAATTGCTAGGAAAAATAAAATATTTGGAATTTTGGACGAGCATTTTTTGGGGGTTTTACCTAGAAAAACGCGAAATGGACCGAATGGCCGAAAATAAATAAATAAAAAATGTTTAGAAATTTGTCTCGACTTCGATTTGGCCTAAAGTGCTACAATATTAAATGGTAGGGCATTAAAGGGGAGAACTCAGGGCGTTTGGGCACGCATTTCGAATTGTCAAGGGATCGACTAGACTAGGACAAGCATGTGAATTGTAAGTACAATTGTGAGAACTTTATATTTCATTTCATTCATCTTTGTTGATTTATTGGTTTCTTGGTAGACATTACTACTTGAACTCGCACATCATGTTGTTCTTGTATCTATTCATGGGTGAATATTGTGACATGATGCCTTGTGAATTGTTTCATTGCCTCTGATTCCTACACTTGAGTTCATTCTTGAACAAAAATGATAAAAAACATGCTAATAATGTGGATTTACTTGGACTTGTCTTCGATTTTCTTTGGGCTTTGTAGCCTAACTTGTTTTGGATTCCTAGAACATTGGAATTATTTGTTTTTGAAAGTAAAGTAGGGATTATCTAGTGTCCATTGCATGAGAGAAGCGCGGTTCACAGGGACATGGGTCTACCGGGGTTCCGGCACTCACCACTACACTTGCGCGGCACACGAGGTATGGGATTATGGGTGGTCGACAAGCATGAGATCTATGTTGGAAAGCATAGAGCGTAGCTCCGCTAATTATGTGAGATATGTTGAGCGCAGACTCCATATAGTAGTGGGAAAGGGTAGGTGATAGGTCTCACCGCCGATCGGACTGAGATCATCTCGACTTAGCTTGTGTCTGTCTCTACATCTTTAACTATGGTATTTACTTGCATTTCTTGTTTCAACAATTGATTTCACTACTTTATGCTTTTAAATATCATTCGTTTATTTTGGAAATATGGCATGAAATTCTCTAGTTAGTACTTAAATATCACTATACTCACCGTCTAGTTTGTGACGGTGGGTGTAAGTCCGTCGAGCAGCAGCAGACCGAGGAATGAGAAGATCGGCGACTTCCTCTGAGCGGTTCGACGACTCTCCTCACTCATTTGTATGTCTCGACTTTTGATGTATTATTTTTTTGTCATTTTGCGTTGTACATTGGGTTGAGTGAATAGTGTCCTATATATACGTGTTTGTGCTACTGTCTTTTCTTGGTTTTACACACTTAGGAATTTTGAATTATCATGGCTTCCGCATAATCT
Organism: Stephania cephalantha; assembly: GCA_039657325.1. Taxonomy (NCBI): domain Eukaryota; kingdom Viridiplantae; phylum Streptophyta; class Magnoliopsida; order Ranunculales; family Menispermaceae; genus Stephania; species Stephania cephalantha. The sequence continues at coordinate 13,009,186 of CM077575.1, forward strand.
TTAAACTAAATGAAAATTGATAATATAGATCAATACATGAATTCAGAGAAAGATAGGGACGAAAGGCTAACTAATACGTAATTAAGTCTTATGTGATTTGGATTAAGGTTTGATTACGGGATTAGGCCGGGCGGTGCCCTGTTTAGTAGTTGGGGCCGTCACAGTTGGTATCAGAGCATAGGTTTGGCGACTAAAATGCATAAAATACAAACCTTAGTTGTGGAAACCAGATACTCATTGCCTAGACACCATTAGTTGGGAAGTGCGTGACAGTGAGATGGGGGATTTCGTCTATGTACTTGTTAATTGCTATATGTATATATATACTTATGCGCTATGGCACGTAGAAGCTGATGCGCGTTCGCTCTCGATTGCAGACCCCGATGGCTGATACACGCGGGGGAGGAGATGCAAAGCCTAGTAGCAGTTCGCCTCCTACTATAACAGAGGATTTACAGCGACTGTCTGATCGAGTGACAGCTCAGGGCCAGCAGTTGACTGATTTCATCGCGATGATGACCGCACGTTTTGCTGCACCGGCATCGACATCAACGCCTACGACTGCTACACCGACTGTCCAGGGGCAAGCACTTCCTACTACAACTTTAGCAGCGCCGATAGCCGTGACCGCACCAGTGGTGGAGACAATTGACGCAATACCGTCTCCCACGCCCGCATCTTCTAGCACTTCAGTGGAAGTTCAGCTGGTGAATGACTTCATCAGACTCAAACCAGTTTATTTCGATGGAGTCAGAGATTTTCAGAAGATTGAGAAATGGATCATGTCACAGGAGAAACTTCATCGGGTACTGAGGATTGAGGATAGACTTCGGGCAGAGATCTCATCATATACACTCGAGCGAGACGCTGACGTGTGGTGGCGTATGACAGTGGCCACTTACGGAGAGTTCGAGACATGTGATGCGTTCAAGCAGAAGTTCTATCAGCAGTATTTTCCGCCTTCAGTCATGAAGCGCTTGAGACGAGGGTTCATGGACTTGAGATAGGGGCCAAAGGAGCCTGTGATGCAGTACATGGATCGGTACGATTATCTGCGCCGTTCTTGGGGACTTGGTGAGAGATGAGTCCGAGGATGTGTATCACTTCGGTGATGGACTCAGACCCGATATTGGGTATTATGTCGTCAGTTCAGGTGCGAGGACACTCACCGAGATCTATGAGCGAGCCCTAGCGCATGAGACATATTATTTGGGCGAGTTGTTGATGGCAGAGCACCGGGTCCAGTTTTGTCAGCAGAGCAGACCTTAGAGTATGAGAGGAGGAGACAGAGGGGTAAGGGAGCAAGGGGATGGAACCGAGGATCTTAGGGTTCGAGGACAGCTACACCCCCACTGGCTATGCCTTTTGTATCATCCATTGCTTCAGCACATAGCATAGTGGGCAGACTTCCCTTACCACCTCCCATTAGACCAGCCTTACCAGCTCCTATAGTTCCTACATTTCCCGCCCCACAGGCTCCACGACAACGCCCACGGGGGTGGCGAGGTCGAGATACGAGACAGAGAGAGACGAAACAAGTGCGAGACAGGGTCGATATCGGGCACAGGGTCGATCTCGGACTCGGGGTCGGCGCGCAGGACAGTTGACATGCTACAGATGTGGACAGGTCGGACACATCGTGAGAGAGTGCCCGCATCCTGCAGCAGTGTACGCACAGCAGCGCATCCTGCAGCAGTGTACGCACAGCAGACCCGATAGGAGGTTCACATGGTAGACCAGCCAGACGCCGACGCTACACGAGGTCTTATTGAGGGTACAGTTTCTACTTGCGATCATGATTTATATGTTTTATTTGATTCAAGCTATACTGTATCGTTTCTTGTTGGTCGCATGATAGACATCCTAGGGTTGAAACTTGTTCCGCTTAGCATACATTTGATATTGAGTACAACAGCCGTGGATAGAGTTTACCCTCATAGTATTGTTGAGAAATGTCTCGTTGAGATAGCTGGAGTAGAGCTACCTGCTGATTTTAGAGTCCTCGAATGTTTTGCATTCGATGCGATTTTAGGGATGGACTTGTTAGCTGCATACCACGCTCAAATCGACTGTTTCAGCAAGACAGTGATATTTGAGATCCCAGGGCATCCGTCATTCAGTTATAAAGGTAGTGCAACGAGGACTGTAGGTACTAGAGGTCGACCTGCAACTAGTGAGGAGATGGAAGCGTTGATTTCGCTGTACACTATACCAAAGAGTCAGGACTTAGGGTGGAAGATATACCGGTTGTTAGAGAGTTTCCTAATGTTTTTCCAGAGGATTTACCTAGTTTACCGCCGCCGCGAGATATCGATTTCATTATTGAGTTGGTACCAGGTACGAAATCAATTTCTATACCACCATACAGGATGGCACCACGAGAGCTAGAAGAGTTGAAGACTCAGCTCCAGGATTTGGTACAGAAGGGATTCATCACACCTTCCATGTTTCCATGGGGAGCACCCGTCCTTTTTGTGAGGAAAAAGGATGGTACGTTGAGACTTTGTATCAACTATCGACAGTTGAACAAAGTCACAATTAGGAACAAATATCCACTCCCGAGGATAGATGATTTATTTGATCAACTGGGAGGAGCACAATTTTTCTCCAAGATAGACTGCGCTCAGCTTAGGATCAGAGACGATGATAGGTCCATTACAACTTTCAGCACCAGATATGGACATTTTCAGTTCATAGTCATGCCGTTTGGGCTGACCAATGCTCCAGCAGTGTTCATGGATCTGATGCATCGTGTTTTCAGACCGTTTCTTAACCGTTTCATGATAGTCTTCATTGATGATATACTAGTATACTCGAAGACGAGGGAGGATCACGAACAACACCTTAGAGAGACGTTGCAGAATTTGAGGGAGCATAGAATATACGCAAAATTCAGTAAATGTGAATTTTAGCTGTCAGAGGTCAAACTTCTGGGCATGTTGTCGGAGCAGCAGGGATATCAGTAGATCCAGCAAAGATTTAAACGATTATTGATTGGCCAACACCGACTTCAGTGACTGAGATCAGAAGTTTTCTGGGTTTGGCGGGGTATTATCGCCGATTCGTGAAGAATTTTTTTGAAAATCGCTTCACCGATTACTAAATTGACTCAAAAAGACGTGAAATTTCATTGGTCTGAGGAATGTGAGGAGGCATTCACTCAATTGAAGAGGCTATTGACTACTGCGCCAGTATTAGTGTTACCAGAGGTTGAACAGGGATTCTCCGTCTACACTGATGTTTCTCATAGAGGTATGGGATGTGTGTTGATGCAGGGTACTGGTATAGTAGCATATGCATCCAGACAGTTGAAGGTACATGAAAAGAATTATCCGACGCATGATTTAGAGTGGCAGCAGTAGTGTTTGCATTGAAGATATGGAGACATTATCTGTGTGGAGAGAAATTTACACTCTTTACTGATCATAAGAGTTTGGAGTATCTCTTCACATAGAAGGATCTGAATATGTGGCAGCATAGATGGGTAGAATTTCTGAAAGATTACGACTTTTCCTTGGAATATCATCCGAGAAAAGCGAATGTAGTCGCTGATGTGCTGAGTAGGATACCTTGGAGATGCGGAGGTTCCTACTACAACTCGAGTTGAGATTTGCGCGCAGATGAGAGTACAGACCGTATCAACACATAGAGTGTCAGAGGGTCAGAGGACCGAAAGGTTGTACCCCAGGTTTAGTGAGTTAGCGCAGAGTGCAGATTGTGTTGATTGGACGGAGACGTTTGACCAGTGCTTGCGCTTCAGGGGTCGACTATGGATACTGTCAGTACCAGAGATGAGGGAAGAGATTCTTCAGGAGTCACACCGTTCCCGATTCGCTATTCATCCAAGCAGGACCAAGATGTATCACAACATGAAGAGGTATTTTTGGTGGCCGGGGATGAAAGCGGATGTGTCAACGTGTATTAGGAACTGTGGGATCTGTCAGCAAGTGAAAGCTGAACATCGCAGACCTGGAGGATTGCTACAGCCTCTTCCCATCCCACGGTGGAAGTGGGAAGACATTGCAATGGATTTTGTGAGAGGATTGCCGAGAATCGCCCAGAGACATGATTCAATCTGGGTTGTTGTTGATCGACTGACAAAGTCTGCTCATTTTATACCAATGGTCGCACATTATACGTTTGATCAATTGAGTATACTTTGTTTGAGCGGGAGATTATTAGACAGCATGGGGTACTAGTGACTATTATGTCAGATAGAGATGCTATGTATACGTCCAGGATATGGCGGAGTATGCATGAGCCGTATGGTATGTGCCTACAGTTTAGTACGGCTTTTCATCTTCAGACTAACGGGCAGACTGAGAGATTGATAAATGTTCTCGAAGATATGTTACGGGCGTGCGTATTGGAGCATGGCGGATCATGGGAGGAGTACCTACCGTTATGTGAGTTTTCATATAACAACAGTTATCAGGCCAGTATTCAGATGGCGCCTTTTGAGGCTTTGTATGGTAGACCGTGTCGCTCGCCATCGTGTTGGGCTGAGCAAGAGGACCGGGAGACCGTGGGGCCTGAGATTGTTGTCGATCACACGGAGAAGGTACGACTTATTCGTTAGAGACTCAAGGGAGCCCAGGATCGACAGAAGAAATATGTGGACAGATATCGCGGTGATCTCACGTACACTGGAAGGATCCTTTGTCTATTTAAAGGTTTCCCCTCGGAATGGTCTTCAGGGTTTGGAGTGAAAGGTAAACTTGCACCGAGATTTGTCGGACCTTGAAGAATTAAGAAACAGGTCGGAAAGGTTGCATATGAGCTTGAGTTACCTCCACAGATGTCAGGCGTTCATCCAGTGTTTCATATATCCATGTTTCGATTAGCTGGGTCGAAAGCGGGTGATCGTCTGACTGTAGATTTGTGCGAGATAGACTTGATTGAGGATATGTCATACGAGGGGCGGCCTGTTCAGATCATAGATCGAATGGTACAACAGTTGAGGAACAAGTCTATCCCCAAAAGTACTCGTCAAGTGGCAGTTTCAGGATGATACATAACTCACTTGGGAAAGGGAAGATAATATGCGAGATAGGTTTCCGTACCTCTTCGACTAAGGTATACATGTTATTTCGATGTTTTAAATTTCGAGGACGAAATTTTCATTAGTTGGGAAGAGTTGTAACGGCCCAAAATTTTTAACTGTGTTATTGACTTTACACAGGCTCAACGACCCGTACTGTGGGACCCACACCGTAATATGTCCGTTTACCGAGGCAAGGGCCAAGGTACATTTTATATTTATGTGTTGTATGCCTAGTGTATTGTACATGTGTAGACTACTAAGTCATTTACGGGTATGCAGGTATCGAGACGAGCGGGGACGCGCCTCGAGTCACGTGTCGACGTGGGACCGAGGTAGCGGCCTATTGGGGTACGAGTCAATTATTTACATTAATTGACAATCATTTGGTAATGTGTGGTTTTTATGTGGCCACATCTATTAATATATATATACATATGGGCCTATAGTTTGGAAAAAATGATGAGGCACTTGATGTGTCTTGAGACACGCATCACCATGGTTCAACACAAGTGGTGTTAAGTTTGGTGTCAACCAAGCATGGACTAGTGGGACAAGTGTGGTGAGCAAGACCACCCGATGTGCCTTGAGATACGTGTGTGGGTTGAGATGTGTGGCTCACATTCAAGCCACCCAAATGATATAAACCATCTATATGGGTCAATTAACACCCCAAAGTCAATCTCTATCCCATTTGATTCTCCAAAGTCGGTGGAGGGAGAGAAGGAAAAAAAATGAACAATGAAGAAGTGAAAGAAGAAACCGAGAAGAGAGGAGGAAGAAGGAGAGAGACCGAGAGGGAGAAAGAGACCGAGAGCTTGAAGAGGGAGAACGCAAGGTGAGTTGATTGAGTTTGTTGTTGTTGAAATCGTTTGTTGTTGTTGTGTTGGTCGGTCATGGTGATCCACCATGGCTCGGCTTCTTTGAGGAAGGGGATGACTGTGAGGTCATCTCCCTCCCTAGGATTGTCTGGGGTCGGGGCCGAACCCAATCCCAGCGACGCAATCAAAGAAAAAAAATGTTGAAACAGAGCCGAAGCTCTGTTTCGTGAGGAGGAAGAAGAATATGAGCCTGAACCAGGCCGGTTCGGCCCGGCCTCGAGCCCAAAGAGAAAAAAAAAAAAAAAAAAAAAGAAGAGTGGTGGGTGAACCGGGCCGTTCGGCTCGGGTGAGCCGAACCCGGTTCGGCTCGGTTTAGGCCCACAAAAGAAAAAAAAAAGAAAAATGCTGGAAAATTGGAAAAAATTCCAAAAAATTAGGAAAAATGTTGAAAATTTATATTTCGCCAAAATAAATAGAAAATAATGAATTGCTAGGAAAAATAAAATATTTGGAATTTCGGACGAGCATTTTTCGGGGGTTTTACCTCGAAAAATGCGAAATGAGCCGAATGGCCGAAAATAAATAAATAAAAAATGTTTAGAAATTTGTCTAGACTTCGATTCAGGCTAAAGTGCTACATTATTAAATGGTAGGGCACTAAAGGGGAGAACTCGGGCGATTGGGCACGCATTTCGAATTGTCGAGGGATCTGCTAGACTAGGACAAGCGTGTGAATTGTAAGTACAACTGTGAGAATTTTATATTTCATTTCATTTATCTTTGTTGATTTATTGGTCTCTTGGTAAACATTACTACTTGAACTCGCACATCATGTTGTTCTTGTGTCTATTCATGGGTGAATATTGTGACATGATACCATGTGAATTGTTTCATTGCCTCTCATTCTTATACTTGAGTTCATTCTTGAACAAAATTGATAAAAAAACATGCTAATAATGTGGATTTACTTGGACTTGTCTTCGATTTTCTTTGGGCTTTGTAGCCTAACTTGTTTTGTATTCCTAGAACATTGGAATTATTTGTTTTTGAAAGTAAAGTAGGGATTATCTAGTGTCCATTGCACGAGAGATGCGTGGTTCACAGGGACATGGGTCTACCGGGGTTTCGGCACTCACCACTACACTTGCGCGGCACACGAGGTATGGGACTCGGGGTGGTCGGCAAGCATGAGATTTATGTTGGAAAGCGTAGAGCGTAGCTCCGCTAATTATGTGAGATATTTTGAGCGCAGCTCCATATAGTAGTGGGAAAGGGTATGTGATAGGTCTTACCGCCGACCGGACGTATATCATCTTGACTTAGCCTGTTTTTGTCTCTACATCTTTAACTATGGTATTTACTTGCATTTCTTGTTTCAGCTATTGATTTTGCTACTTTATGCTTTTAAATACCATTCGTTTATTTTGGAAATGTGGCATGAAATTCTCCAGTTAGTACTTAAATATCACTATACTCACCGTCTAGTTTGTGACGGTGGGTGTAGGTCCGTCGAGCACAGGATGACCGGAGAAGGAGAAGATCGAAGACTTCCTTTGAGCTGTTCGACGACTCTCCTCACTCATTTGTATGTCTCGACTTTTGATGTATTATTTTTATGTCATTTTTGGTTGTACATTGGGTTGAGTGAATAGTGTCCTATATATACGTGTTTATGCTACTGTCTTTTCTTGGTTTTCCACACTTAGGAATTTTGAATTATCATGGCTTCGCATAATCTTTAAACTACATGAAAATTGATAATATAGATCAATACATGAATTCAGAGAAAGATAGGGACGAAAGGCTGACTAATACGTAATTAAGTCTTATGTGATTTGGATTAAGGCTTGATTACGGGATTAGGTCGGGCGGTGCCCTGTTTAGTAGTTGGGGCCGTCACATCTAAATAGTCAAATAACCATATAAGTCAACATTTTAATCCTCATTTCATCATAAAAAATCGTTGGCAATGAAGGAAAGAAAGAGAGGAGCTGCTGGAGGGATCTTAGTGAAGTAGAAGTGAGCAATTCATTGATGGTGCGTTGAAGAAGAAGATCAAGTCATCAAGGTAGGTAACTCTATTAACTTAGCTTGGTCATATTCTTGAATTTGGTGTTGTTGTTTTTATGTTGGGGTTGATATTAGGGACCTCTAGTAGGGTCTCAAGGCATTAACAAGGCCTATGTGTAGAGGAAACCCAAAATTCGAAATGCAGAATTTCTGGGTTTTGCTGCACATAAAGCGTGCTAGGTGGAAAATCTTGCGCGCTAATCAATATTAGCGCGCTAGATATTAGAGGTAGCGCGCCAATGTCAAAAAACTAGCGCGCTAATATTGATTTGTGCACTAGAGGTTTAAGGTAGCGCGCTAAAGTTGGAATTTAGCATGCTAATATCAGAATTAGCGCGCTAATTACCCAGGCAGTACAAAAATCTGCAAATTTCAAAAGTTCCTTAAACACTATAAATCAGTGTAATGCCCCAAGTAAAGGTCCCAACAAATTCAAAAACCTATAATATGATGTCAGGAACCTAAGGAAGAGCTACGGGGATTCAAAAGCGTGTTTTGGAGTGTCGAGAGGCCGGATAGACTAGGACTAAGCTTGTGGGTTTGAGGTAAGTAAGCCAGCTAGGAAATGCACAGTGTTTCACTTATGCTATTGAATATCGTTGATCATTGCTTGTTATCTATCCTTGGAATTTCATTCTAATTGAGTTGTCTGAAGGGAAGTGATTCAACGGTGATCCTTAGAAGGAGTGGCTGGCTAAAGTAACATATTAGAGTCATGACCTCGGGATGCACTGCACTGGATACTGATTTTGACGGGGTGTGAGTTCTTAGTGTGGTTGTTCCAGAAGTCTCACTATCTCGTGGGTTTAGGGCTTGTGAGTGTACCAAGTCCTAAAACTTGAATCTTGATGTTTTCCCAAGACTCAACAGCCTAATGATCGGGACTACTTGCGCCTCTATGTTTGCATTCCTGGACACTCATGTATCGATTGATTTCAATTTATTTATAGTCTTTTATTTATTCATGCGTCCTTATATCTTTCTTTCTATCTACATGAATATAGACTGATTTATTTACTTTGAAATGTTGTTTAGTATCCTACTGGCATTACTTATCTGGGCTCGTTATTCTCGTGTTTAACTGAGTGCAGATCCGCAATCGAGTAAGGGAAAGGGGCCAGTGCTAGGAGATCTACTTTGAGGACCTTGGAGCGGCCTTCTCTCTCTCACACATTTTTGTAAGTTTTGTATTACTTATGTATATTGTTTTTATCACATAGGGTATATGGGTTTTGTGAGATATTTTAGGACATGGAGTATATGCGGGGTTTCCACACTCTAGGTTATCCTGATTGATTTGTGTAGAGTTGTTTAGATTTATTTAAGTTGAAATCGCTTCTGTATAGACTGTGATAACTTACAAATTTGAATAACTCACTATAAATGTTAAATTATACTGCCTTGTAATAAAAAAATGGTTAGAAAGGCTAACTTGGCTTGCATTGACGTCGCGAGGTTTGACTCGGGGTCTACGTAAGTCTAGGCCGGGCGGGGCCCGGTTTGGGTTGTGGAACCGGGGTCGTCACGGTGAAGCTTGTTTGTGAGAGGTCTGGTACATACAGAAGTATTTCACAAAGAATAGGGATATCCAAAGCGGCGAAACTTGAGAAAAAACACCAAATTTGAACATAGGAGATGAAGGGGAAGATAAGACAATGCCTCATAGTGGCACGAAGAAATGTGAGTGCCCTTTTCTTATTTACATCAAGGGACTGTTTATGGTATTTGCATGTGTTATGTGGGCGTCACAACCATGAGACCGCGAAGTACTTGGAAGGGCACTCATATGCCGGTTGGTTGACTCATGATGAGAAGGTTGTAGTGGGACAAATGACTAAGGGGAACATGATGCCAAGACAGATCCTGAACACATTGAGGCAAAAGGATAAAAAAATGCTTCCACTCTTCATACGATTTACAATGCATGACAAAGTCAAAGAGAACGTGAAGCCGGTGTGAGAACGCAAATGTAACAACTGTTGCACTTGTTGGAGCAAAATAACTATTTGTCGTGGCATAGAAAGGATAATGATACGAATGTTGTGACCGACATATTCGGGTGCATCCTGACTCTATCAATTTGGTGCAGTGTTTCCCTTTGGTTCTTATCATGGACTGCACATACAAGACCAATAAGTACCGCATGCCACTGTTGGAGATTATTGGGGTGACTTCGACTGAGGTCACTTTCTGGGTTGGGTTCGCTTTTATGTCGTCGGAGAGCAAGGACAACAACTTATGGGCTTTAGAGATTTTGAAGCAAATATTGGAGGGTTGGTCTTCACCGGGGGTTTTTGTCATTAATAGAGAGTTGGGATTTATCACTGCAATCCAACAAGTATTTCCCCAATCGTCTCCCCTACTTTGCATGTGGTACATAAATCGAAATGTCTTGACCAACACCGAGAAAATGCTTGCAAGAAATGAGGACTTCACACTTTTTATTGATAAGTGGACGACATTAATTTATGTGAAGTCCGATGCCTCGTTTGAACGTAGGTATAATGAGATACAAAATGATTATGGAGATGTGAAAGGTTTGGTCGACTATTTGGAGAAGACTTGGGTTGGGGAGTTCCAGGAAAGATTTGTTTCTGCTTGGACGGATAAGATTATGCCCTTTGGAGAGACTACAACGCAAAAAGTTGAGTCCGCACATTCAACTCTCACGAAACCTGTTGGACATTGTCAAGCAAACTTTGAGGCGTTTTGGGGTGTCATTGATGGCATGATAGACAACCAACACAATAAGATAAAGGCATTATTTAAGCGGTGTTTGAATGTGGTGCAACATGGCTTCATGGGCCCTTTATATCGCCATTTGCGGGGTTATGTCTCCTAAGCAGCACTCAAGTTAATTCGTGAGGAATTTGAGCGTGTAGAGAATGTCAAGAGCGATCAATTTCTTTGTGGTTGTGACATATGCTTTACACATGGTCTTCCTTGTGCACATAAGCTTAATGTACATCTTTTGGCGGGTTCACCATACTACTTGAGGACATACATAGTCATTGGCAGAAGTTGAGTACGATACCTGAGCAGCCCGTGGGTCGGGCTGATTATAACTTCAATAATGAAATCCAAAGAGTCATTGATAAGTTCGAGGTTGCGTTGATGAGGATGCCTATTTGAGGATCATTCAACAATTGAGAGAGATTAGTAACCCTTCATCCACATCGGTGATTCCACCTCCTGCTAAGGTGAAGACAAAAGGGAGACCAAACATCAAAAAAGAAGTAAGAAAACATTGAAGAGAAAGACCGATGAAGACGATACATCTACAATGAGACTTCCTAGTGATTTTCAATATGTGCCTAGTCACGAGGAGTTTGCTTGTTCGAGAAAGAAGCAAACGTCATCAGTTGCCAAAATATACCAAACCCGTGGAGCTTCAATGGGTGTGTCTAAGGTTAGGTTCATTTTTAGCATTCAATCGGAATGGGTTCCATATGTTGAGAGTACCTTCGATGTGGTTAGCGATGGTCATTATGGCTTTCGGTGCATTGCCGCTGGCCTCGGTCTACCCGATAGTGATGGTTGGAGGAGAATTAGATAAGGCATTCTCCATGAATTGGATGAAAAACAAGTTCTATGGGTGAAGTTATTGGAGAAGGCTATGAAACCATAAGGAATTACGTGGATTGCAATGACGTTGGGGATGTTAGATTCGAAAAGTGGATGACTCTTCCCGATATGAGTATTTTGATTGCAACCACTTTTAATATCATGTTAGTGAATGTTTCATGTGGCAATTGCTTGACCTACCTTCTTTTGCGCAGCTCACCGCCTTCAACCTTTATGGAGAGGTTATTATTGGGGTCACAAACGTCAACAACATTCATTGGGTTAGGGTAAGTTTCATATAATTCCACTTAATTGGTATTTCTTTTAATTGATATTTCTTTTTATTTTTCCCTTAACAATTTTTAATGTTAAAAACTTATTTTCTACGTGATTTTACAATTTATAGGTAAAGTTCAAAGATGATCCACCCCTTCCTCCCATTTTCCCATTATGGAACACCTTCGTGGAGAGTGATGCTAAGGAGTGGGGTACAGGATTCCGTGTGCAAGAGCGCACTCCAGTCATGCATTCTCAGCAAGGCACGAGTGATGTAATAGACTTAGGTGAACCTTAGAGTTTAAACAACTTTGATACCAATTTTTTTGAATGACTTGTATATTTGTGCATTTTGGCAAAACATAACATAGCACACATGTTATACTTGTGAATCTTACTATATATACATGTTCATTTTGTATCTATCCATATAGGTTGTAACGGTCAGTACATTGTGTAACATTTTGGCCTTAAATTATGCATCTTTTGCAGACAAATTACTATTACGGTCATGAGTGACCGAGACATAGACAACAGTTTTGGTTATTTGTGACCGAGACATTGATGGAAATGACAGTCTTCAACTACCGACCAAGTTCATACGTGAATTTGTTTATGGGGTGCCCTAATAATTTTTGGGGTGCCTTGAGAGGATGTTAGGTGCCTTGATAAACTTTGGGTTTCCATACGTCTCAGTTTCATGTTCATCGAAATGGTACACCTAGTCTTGGCTACTAGCTACCGAGCATATCTGGTTTACTCTCGGTACAGGGTGACCGACAATATACATAGGCTTGCGGTACTACGTGGCCGATATGTTCATTTTTTTAACATTAATAATTGGTCGGTCTTGTGTTGCCGAGACCATCACTAACCTTCTCGGTCCTGCAGGTCCGAGTCGAAATGTTTGGTCTCGACTTGGGGGACCGAGACCATTCCTGAACATAAATTTTCAAGTTATAATTGGTTAAACTTCAAACCAATATCATTCACAATAAAAACACATACAATAGAGTAAAACCAAATTATAGCCACACACAACATAGTAAACAATCATACACATCAAACCAATATCAACTAATGAGTTTAACACACATTTGATGCACCCAAACAAGTTCAACAAATGAGTTTAACACATTAGCTAATGATTTTAACACAAACTTTGAGTTTAAAACACATTTTGAGTTCATATAACTGAATTCTTGCTCTTCTTCCCCTTTCGGAACTGGTATGTGTTCCCGTGCATGCGCTTGGTCTTTGGCGGTTGTGATGCACTCGAATTAGATGCAGTAGGGGGCACTGTCGTGTTGGGAATCTCTGGTACGTGCAAATGGGGACGTCGTGGTGGTGTTTGTGGCAGTAGTGGTAGTGGTGGTGGTGGTAGTGGCAAGACCCCTCCCCGTCAAAAACTCCAACACTTCATTCGCCATTCTCCGTGCAGCCTCCATTTAGGTCGTCCCCTCTGGCAAGTCAATCCACGCCAGCACGGTGTCCAATGCTCGCCTGTTACGTTGTTGTCACGGCCGAAATCTCTAACCCTCGTTTTAATTCCTTAATCAGGATCATCGACCTTTGACGTGGGACCTACACTGCAGATGGTTGGAGTTCTTGAAGGACTACGACTTTTCCTTGGAGTATTACCAAGGAAAAGCGAACGTAGTCGCAAATGCGCTGAGTAGGAGACCGACTAGAGATGCCAAGGTGGTCAAGTGTCACATGATGCATGAGTACGGGTTACTCGAGGCAGCGGCGATGGCATGTCAGACAGAGGTTCCTACCGATACTCAGGTGATGATTCGCATACAGATGAGACTACAGACCGTGTCTACATAGCGAGTGTCAGAGCGTCAGAAGAGCGACCGGTTGTACTCGAGATTCAGCGAGTTAGCGTAGAGTGCAGAGTGTACATATTGGGCAGAGACAACAGATCAGTGTCTGAGATACCGGGGCAGGTTGTGGATACCAGAGGTGCTGGAGGTGAGAGATGAGATCCTTCAGAAGTCGCACCGTTTCGATTCACCGTACATTCAGGCAGGACTAAGATGTACCACGACATGAGGAGACATTTCTGGTGGTCTGGGATGAAGGCAGACGTGTCTAGATTCATCAGGAACTATGGTATCTGTCAGAAAAAAGTGAAGTCCGAGCATCGCAGACCAGGGGGATTACTATAGCCGCTTCCCATTCCTCGATAGAAGTGGGAAAACATCTCTAAGGATTTTGTCAGAGGACTGCCGAGGACTGCGAGGAGACATGACTCAATTTGGGTGATAGTTGACAAACTGACGAAGTCTGCTCATTTCCTGCCAGTGGCATCGCATTAAACGTTCGATCAACAGAGCGTACTGTTCGAGAGAGAGATTATCAGGCTGCACGGGGTACCATTGACGATCACGTCAGACCGAGATGCTACGTATAAGTCCAGGATGTGGCGGAGTATGCAAGAGTAGTACGGTACGCGCCTATAGTTCAGTACAGCTTTCCACCCTTAGATCGACAAGCAGATTGAGAGATTGATTCAGGTCCTCGAGGACATGTTCCGGGCATGCGTGTTGGAGTTTGGCGGATCTTGGGCGGAGTACCTACCGTTGTGTAAGTTCGCTTACAACAACAGTTATCAGGCTAGCATTGAGATGGCGCCATTTAAGGCTTTGTATGGCAGACCGTGTCGCTCGCCATCATGTTGGGCTGAGCGAGAGGACCGGGAGATAGTGGGGCCTGAAATTGTTGTTGACGACACGAAAAAGGTCAAACTGATCCGTCAGATACTCAGAGGAGCACAGGAGAGACATAAGAGATATGCAGATAATTATCGCGGTGATCTCGCGTATTCCGAGGGAGCCTTTGTCTATTTAAAGGTTTCCCCTCGGAAGGGTCTTCAGAGATTTGGGGTGAAAGACAAGCTTGCACCGAGGTACATCGGGCCTTTCATGATTAAGAAACGGGTCGGGAAAGTGGCATACGAGCTTGAATTGCCTCCACAGATGTCAGGGGTCCATCCAGTGTTCCACATTTTGATGCTTCGACTAGTCGAGTCGAAAGGCGAAGTGCGGCCGAAACGCTTGACTTGAGTCGATCGACCTGAGCGAGGACATCTCTTACGAGAAGCAACCCATTCAGATCCTAGATCGGAAGGTACAGCAGTTGAGGAGCAAGTCCATCCTGAAGGTACTTGTCAAGTGGCAGTTCCACGATGACACGGAACTCACTTGGGAGCGGAATGACTACATGTGAGATAGATTCTCGTACATGTTCGAGTCAGGTAGAACCATAACTTAAACTTAATTTCGAGGACGAAATTTTCATTTTGTTGGGAATATTCGTCACGGCCGAAATCTCTAACCCCCGTTTTAATTCCTTAATCAGGATCACCGACCCTTGACGTGGGACCTACACTGTGATACGTGCACCGACCGAGGCACGTAGCCGAGGTATATTGTATTTTTGTATTGATGTATGCCTAGTGTTATGTATTGTGTAGACTTACTAAGTCAGTTTGTACAGTTGTAGGCGTCGAGACGAGAGCGGGGACACGCCTCGAGTAGCGTGCAAATCGGAGAATCAAGTAGTTATCATTTTGGTAAGTCTTATTTAATACTAATATGAAATAAGGAATTACTTATAAGCCTATGGTTGTGTTTGTTAATGTAAATCAAATTAAAGGCATATAGTTGAGTAAATTAAATGGAAAGCATAAGATTGGTCTAGAGATACACATTGGCACATCTAGGAACTAGGTGAGTAATGAAATGGTGTCACTTGAGGTTGAGTTAGTGGGAGTTAGTGGGATATATGGCAAGAGGTGGACCATTAGATATTCCTCGGGATACATAAATCCATAGAGATCAAGGGCTAGGAAGGAACATCACCTTAATATATAATATTAGTGATCAAACAACATGCAAACCAAATCACTCATTCATTTTTGCTGGAGAAGAAGAAGAAATTGTTGGAGATGAGTGAATCATCAAGGTGTTGAAGGAATCCATGGGAGTTGGTGAGAAA
This sequence comes from Stephania cephalantha, assembly GCA_039657325.1. Taxonomy (NCBI): domain Eukaryota; kingdom Viridiplantae; phylum Streptophyta; class Magnoliopsida; order Ranunculales; family Menispermaceae; genus Stephania; species Stephania cephalantha. The sequence goes on from CM077575.1 coordinate 13,024,963, forward strand.
TTCTCAAGCTAGGGTGCTACATCAACTAGGTACACATCTTTTTAGTTGAAATTAAACAAGTTCTGGTTTTAGGCTAATTTCATATGGTAGATGATTGAGTATTTATAATTGATTTATATATTTAGATTCCTCATTTCAATATGATAATCTAGCTATATTGAAGTTCTTAATTTGGTTTTGGAATCATAAAGATATGAATTTTTGAAGTTGCAACACCAAAACTAGAATTCTGCATGTTGTATTAGGAATCAACCTGGGTAATTTAGTCATAATCTGCTCATTTTAGATCCAAATTGATCCAAACCAGTGGCATTTGAAAGTTTATTTAAAGGGGAATAACTTCGATTAAATGAAGGTATTTTGATTCAAATTTTTTTATTTCCAAACATGTTCTACAATTTGGTGCTGGAATTATAAAGGAAAGTTTTGAAACTAAATTTCTTAAGGGTATAACTCCCTAACTACTTATCCAAATGAGCTAATCTTTTAGTATGTTGTATTTGGGTATATTTTCTGCCTTGTGACCAAAAAACACATTTTTAGGAACTATAGATTGGGAGAAATAGATTTTCTAATTCCGCTAATCGAATTAAATTCCAATTAGACCTATGTTTAGTTAAATCATGATATCTCTTTCATTTTAAATCATAATCTTGCAAACTAAACCTTTCTGGAAAGCTAAGAGAGAGACCAACAATAATTGTACTGAAGGAGGATTTTTATATTTAGACCATTTCATGGTTAAAAGTGCATTAAAATGTAGGACTGAAATTGAAACTTAATTTAGTCTTTAGGGGTTGATTTAGGAAGATTGATTTAAAGTCTATTGAACCATTTTGAATACAAAATAAACACAAGTATTTTGAGCTTAAACCCACTATATTTGAACTAATGAGACACCAAACTCAGGAACTTAGGAAAAGGGTACGGAAGTGCGAATACAAGAGTTGGAGTATCGGGAGGCTAGTAAAGCTAGGACTTTACTTTGTTGTTGTGAGTATACCCAATGGCAACTTTACTTGGCATTTCATTTCTATTAAATGTTTTCCTTGCATAGTCCTTTTGACTATTTTGCCTTTGTATTCTTATATCATGTGTTCTTTGTGTCTATGCTCACTTGATGAGTCTAGTTTGCATGATATCCATTCATTTGATTTGATTCATTGATTCTATCCCATGCTATGTATATTCTTGTTGTTTTAAATGTGAATTGAATGATAAATAGCATGCTATTAGGCTAGTGAATATCTTATAAATGTTTAAGAGGACTTGTATTCCTTATTTGTTTAGGTGTGTAGATGTGTCTATGCCTTGACAATCCATACTTGGTATTTCTTGAAATTTAAAAAGTAGTTTTTGCATTTAGGTCCCGTACTCGATCAAGGTGTGCGCGACTCACGGGGTTAGAGTCACTGGGGATATCGGCACATGTTACTTGACACTGTATGACACTCGGGGTTAGAGTCCCTGAGGTGGTCTACACACCGGGGTTAGAGTCCCTGGTAACACTTGGGTTAGAGTCCCTTGTGCTATATGAATATTGAGTCGGAGTGACATGTTTCACTGCCGACCGGACTTAAATCACCACTACTTAGCCTAATGTCAGTATCACTTGTTTAACTCTGGTATTTACTCGCATATGGTTTATTTTCCAGTTTTCCCATTTATATGCTTTTAAATACTAGAAGTCAACTTATCCACGTTTGCAACAGTCTCGTGTTTTTGTATCCACTTACAAACACGAGGTTGGACGTTGTCGATGTATTTCGAGTTCGGCGCGGCAAGCTGGAGTTTAAAGTGCTCGTACACCCATCCCTACAGAGCAAAAACAACAATCACAGCAAGAATTTTTTGTACACAATTCAACAACTACATTCAGAAATAGTAAACAAATGCGAATTGAGATCATACCTCGAGCAAGGTCAAATACCCTGCGATCTGTGAAACCTCCACCCTAGTTGCCGACCCAAGGTGTCGGTAAAGGTACGTCAAGGCGGCTGGACCTCATGCATAGCGTCCAACCTCGTCCAAATTCTCCAAAAGCTTAAGCAAGGCAATAGAAAAGCGTGATCCACTCTTATCAGCAAAAAGAGTGCACGATAAGAGGTACAAAAATATGCACGTGCAGTGCATCCACATTCGGGTAAGTGCTCGGCATCGCTTTAGGACACCATCTACTCTTTAATCAGCATTTCCTAACTGTAAGCCCTCTTGTGATGTTCACATCTTCCTCTATGTCTTCAACAGTAATCCCGATGAGCTTAAAAACTAAATTGATCACCTCTGTGTAAGACTCCTCGGTGTAGGGCCTTCCTAGTTAGAAGGTAAAGAAGAAAAATGCAACTGGTTGGATCCAGCCTATTCTTGAAATAAACAACTCGCACACTCCCTTTCCAAAAAAGATCAATACGCCAAACACTATTGTCCACCGCTACCACCTTGTCGGTCACCGGGATATGCAAAAGAAGGCTCACATCTTCCAAGGTGATGGACATTTCATCAAACGGCAGATGAAATGTATTCGTCTCCACCTGCCACCTCTCAACGAATGCCAAAATTAGCTCCTTGTTGCTTTTCCTATATGAGCAATCTATGAGTGGCATCAACCCGGACCAATGAATAAGCCTCTGCAGCCCCTCGATGTCGGGGGTGGCAAGTCTGCAAGTCCCATTCCGAATTGAGTCCCGTGGTTAATGCACTTAAGCAATGCAAAAATCAAACAAACGACATAATAAATTGTCAAAACTTAGAAATATGTGTGGCATGAATAATTTGTTTGTAGGAAATAAAACTTAGAAGAATAAATATACCTCATTGTTCCAAATCGATGCCGCCATATGATTTTTGAAGCTCTTCGCAATGAAAGCTGGAAGAGAGAGAAAGAGATAGAAGGGAGAGAGACAACAAGAGAAGGAGACGGCGGTGAGAGCTCCGGCGCGGTGCAGCGACGCGGACCAGCAGCAGCGCAGATAGCGGCGAGAGAGAGCGACACCAGGGGCAGCGATAGCCGGCGCATGAGCAATGCTACGCGGCTGCGCGAATTCGCGTTGCGCGGTGGAGATGACGCGGGTTGGCGAGCAAACCAGCGAGCAAACAGCAGCGGACGGCACGGCTGTGCGGCGGACGGACACGGCTGCGGGCGCGTCGCGAACTGCGATGGCGCGGACAGCGCACTGCGACGGCGTGACGCGGACGTGGAGTAGCGGCCGGCAGCGACAACTCCAGCGGTGGCGGAGCGAGCAGCGCGAGGCAGCGGCGCCGGCGGGTGAGGCAGCAGCCGGCGGATGAGGCGGCGACGACGCGCGGTGGCGACGTGCGGCGGCGACTCACGGCGGCGACGCGCGCGACAGCGATGCGCGGCGCGACAACGATGAGTGGTGGCGCCGGCGGCGTCGCCGCGCGCGCGGATGGCGCGTTGTCGGACTAATCGAACCTTGACGAGGGTGCGATTCGACGAAGTTCGACGACGAGATGGAGGTGATGTTTATAATTTATTTCACCTAAATTAAATGTGATTTGAATAATTTAGGTAACGTAGCCCTAAATGATAAAAATTGTATAATTGGACACCAGGAATTTAGGCTACTCTAGTCGGGTGTCGTGTACGTATCTCGGGGCGTGTGCGGGATATTTCGGAGAGGCAATTGCGATTGCTTGAGGTAAGTAAACCCACGAGAAAGTTAGTTTAGAATTTACTTATTTTCCTTGTAAATTATTTATTTCACATTACTTTTCGTCAGATCAGTTTGCATGTTACTCTATTCCCGCGTGTGTCTGTGTATGGTCGAAGGGACGGTGTGACCATTTTCTGGCTCTTTCGTCGATGACGATCCTCTTTGTTGCTGCGGTATTGGTCATACCTTAGACTACGCGTGAGATTTCTCTCAGCGAGTCGATCTCGAGAGCGAGTTGACGTGAGGCCTACCTCTGTCATAGATTTCCTCTCTTTTGAGGCGTTGGGCGGAAGTCTAACTTCGACTCGCGAGTTCCTCATTTCGGCCGTGAAGAGGGGTGTTGATTTCCTCTTCCAGGGCCTTCTCGGTTCGATTTTTGTCCCCGAGGGCTTGACAGCTATACACCACACTCGCGTTCCACATTCTTGATTATCTCACGACTTATATTCATGCTTTACATTCTTTTTCATTTACTTTATATGCATGAATTGTAGCCGTTTCCTTGGATTTCTTGTGAATACTAACTGAATTTCTCTGGGATTTACTCACTTTGGAACTTGTCATTGTTTTTGGTGGCAAGTTGCGGTTCCTACGCTTGAGCCGGGAAGCGGTGATTGACGACTACCTCTAGTTTGGAGCGCCTCCACTAGCTTACTCGTAGGTGTTTGTATTTACGTATATATATTTTCTTGGGATCTTTTTGAGAGACTTTTACGATACATGTATATCGACACTTATTATACATCTTGTCGCCTTAAATGATATACATGGTATCATTTGTTGGGTTTCCACCCATAGGTTGTTAATTAATGCATAACTTGTTTAAATTAGATATATGCAAGTTATTAAGACTTAAATATTAAAAATAACATGAAGAGAATCAAAATAATTAAATTAAGTTATAAAACTTTATAACTTGGTATATTTTGCTAAAATAATCATTTAAATATCAAAATTTACTAAGTTGGAGGATTAGGTGGTAAGTTCGCGGGCGTCATAAACAGAGCGTGCGAAGCGACGTGGCATGGCTTGGTGACGTGTCCGCACATGGCGGTGCCGGTTTGTCTCGGAATTTGGGGTCGTCACGGTTGGTATCGAGCTTAGGTTCGAGCGAACCTAGGGAATAGTTTAATGGCTTAAGACATTGTGATACCGACGTCACGGATTGGAATCGAGCCTAGGTTCGAGCGAACCTTGGGGAAAATTAATACAACCGAATAAAACTTAACAACGAACATTAGATGTGGAAACCCGAAGATCCTAACTTAGAACTTTAGTTGGGAAGTGAACATGGGACGGGAAGTGTCGAATGTTATACGTTATATATTTTGATGTGTAATAGTATATATGCGTATACGAGGCTACTACGGACGTCGCGATTTGCAAATTCGACATGGATGGACAACCGATTCTTCATACGGACGATAGAGGCCAGGCGAGCGGCTCGACACACAATCGACTCGGATCGAGATATTGTGCGACACGGTCGCACTCCATAGTTGTAGCTCGAGGAGATGTTCGATTGCTTCGAGCGCATGCGGCGCAATACGGCCTCTCGCACACTCGCGCCACCACTACTTGTAGAGCAAACGGTTGTCGCACCGACTGCTCGGCGACCTCGCTTACGACCACTACTCTTAGAGATCGTCGGCGGTCACTACACCATTGACTACGTCGATCGTGGCACCGACAACGATTCCACCCTTGGGGATCACATTCGAGTCATTCTTATCGGTGAGGCGAAATTGATTAAGGAGTTCGTTCGTTTTCGGCGAGCTACTATCGGAGGCGGAGACCCGATGTAGTTGAGAAGTGGATCATTTCACACGAGAAACTTCACGGACTTTTGAGGATTCACGACGACATACGGGCTAGGATTTCCAAATTTATGCTCGGGGAGATCTTTGCGGTATGGTGGACCACCCACGTGACCGCTCACGGAGAGAGCGAGTACTTAGGCGAGTTCAAGAAATTCTTTTATGATCGGTATATCCGATCGAGATTCAAATGAGGCGAGGGAGAGTTCTCGACGCCCGGCGGGGTGGCGGACGGTGTCGCAATACATGGAGAGATTCACATACACCTGCTTACTTTTGCGATGGATGTAGGCGGGACCTAGCGACTTTAGGTCCACTATTTTATTCGAGGACTCAGACCGGAGATTGGGGGCGGAAAACCACGCGCGTGGGGAGTGTGGATGGAGTGGGTGGTCTTGACCCACTCTGCTGGGGGTTCCGGCGACTGCGAGGTCGGAGTGAGACTGCGAGGTGGGATTAGACCCGAGGTGGGAGGTAGGGCCCCTTCACAAAATTTAATTGTTAGTTCTAGGTGAGACTGCGAGGTGGGATTAGACCCACGAGGAGGGAGGCCGGCGAGTGGGAGGGCGGCCTTCACAAAAATTTAATTATTAGTTCAAATAATAAATGTTTGGAGAGGGTGACGTTATATCATTTTAAACCTAGCCACATGATAGGTGAGTTGAGCCAACACATACGTTATTCTCGGCATGGCGTAGAAGGTAAGATGTTACCATAACCAAATTGGCATAGGATGCCTATTTTAGATTGACAAACGATAATTGTCGAGAATGTTTACGTAAGCCATGACTTTCTAGGTCGGTGCGCCACCGGTTTGAATATTGCAACAAGTAAGGAAGGCGCGTTAATGCGAAGTTAAATTATTAATAGAAACAAATATTATCACACCTTGGTGTCTTGTCGAGATTAAGATTTTGACGATTACTTCATGCATACCGCGGGTTGTGAGTCAAGACATCCTATTAGTTTGAACACTTTAGGGAAATGATATATGCAAGATAGGAATGACCTCTTTCTGAGTTGACACGTATAAGGTGTGTAGTACGATAGTTGACATTGTGAGTGAGGTATAGCTTATAGAAAATCATTCATGATAGCTATAAAAAATATATATATGTCTAGCTTACGCTACACAGTCCACTCTAGTGATCGTCAGATCGACGATTAGAAACATGTGTATGACGTGGGACAAATAGGTTTTTAGTAGACTCTATGGAAGCAGATAGTGTTGAGATGACTCAGAACTACATGAAAGCAAGTACGGACTCCTTTAGCTTCGGCGAAGAAACACTTTGGAGTAGTCTTGCGAAATAGCGATTCGAGTAACTCCACTATTGTGCCATGATTTGTTCGCGGTCCGTGAGGTCGGTGGGGCCCTTGTTGCTTGCACTTATTGGATTGGGAACAAGTCGAAGAATACTAGCCGAAATAGAGTTTGCAAATATATTTAAAGTCGAAATGACCTCAAGCCAACTAAGGAATGAGTGTTCATTCAGAAGTTCTCACGAATCCAGAATTGACTCAATCGTAATAGATTTTGCACTTGTGATTAGTCAGACCCAACCGCGAACGTTAGGGATAATGCCCTAAAGGGACATGGAAAGCCTTGAAAGCTCGGTGATTTAAATCGAACTAAGCGCGTGCGAGTCATTAGTTTCGAGGAAAAATAGTTGTGTGGCGAAACAAGAAAAATTTAGGTGATGTATTATGACTAGATTCTTAAACAAGGAAATAGAAGATTCTAGGTACGCGTTAAAAATGGAGAGTTAAGTTTTAACTCGGAAGTCAAGAGACGAAGTTGGAGTTAGTAGATTAACTATTGTTGTAAATATTAGCTCGACATCTTGGTAGGAAACACAAGAAGCGAGAGAGTCTGAGATCTAAAATCTATCCATGCACGATTCTTTAGAGAATCAAGAGAAGCAAATGTCAACCTTACCATTTGAGTTATTGCACTTTTTAGATCCTTGTATATGAGAGGTATGACCTAGCTAGGCATACGCTACAACTAAGGCATGAGGACGTACGTTTCAACTACATTCGAGAACCTAAAACACGGCTTTGTATGAAGTTAAATATATGAAGTTTCGAGCGTAGTTCAATTGGAAAATTGTGCTTGTTTAGCATCGTAGAAAAACTTTGAACACCTTAAATATGATAATAAAGCAAAACGACGAAGAAGTGCCTAAAAATATTTTCACTACGATCGAGTAACTTGATATGTTTTTGGGTAGGACATAATTAGAGATGGTGGGTTGCGGGGTTGCCAACGAAATGACGAAGAAGAAGCGAAGGTATCACCATGGAAGCTTTATTTTGTGTCGGATTGGCAAGCACCTTTATCTCGATAAAACACGATAACCTCAGTTTGGATACAAAAGGTTAGCGTATATGTCTAGGGCGCCTAATTGTAGTCAAGCGACATGTGAAAAGAACATGATTTGTGTGAGCACTTAAAATGATATTTAATAGTCGCTCATTGGTTAAAGGTTTAAAATTAAATTAAGGCTTTCAAGTAAAGACCAGTTGAGGTCTTATACGATATTATATAATACAGACAAGTTGAGTCGGGATGGTGCCTCGATGATGCGCGGTCACACAAGTGGATGATTTGGTTTATTTGAAGGTTTCTCCCTTGAAGGACCTCATTGAGGAAAGAAGTCTACCATGCGAATACGATACTCCACTTGTTTCAAAGTAAGAGATTGAGATTAAGTTTGAATTTCGGGACGAAATTCCTTTTAATTGGGAAGATTGTAACGACCGCTTTAATTAATCCCAATTAATTGATAATTACGGATTAATATCATAAGCTCGGACCACGTGGACGTCGTGAAATAGTCCACGACAAGCCTTAATGGGTGAAATATGTTATTTTTGTGTGGCGAGTATATAATTATTTTACTATTATTTAATAGTTCGTGTCGCGTTAATTAAGAATTTCGACTTGAGTCGCGTTGTGCGCGGGTAGTGACGAGTGTCTGGCGTCGTGATGTGCGCATGCATAACGCGGTGTGCGTGGTGGTAGGGTATGAGGTTGCACATCACATCACATCATATCAAACATCAAATCAACCCATCATATCATGTTATTTTGTCTTTTCTCCAAAAATAAAATAAATAAATAAATAAATAAAATTGTTTTTGTTTAAAAATGGATAAGAGAGAGAAAGAAAAGAGAAAAAGAAGAGAGAGAGAGAGCAACTGGAAGAGAGAGAAAGAGATAGAAGGGAGAGAGACAACAAGAGAAGGAGACGGCGGTGAGAGCTCCGGCGCGGTGCAGCGGACGCGGACCAGCAGCGGCGCAGTAGCCGGCGAGGAGAGGCGACACCAGGGGCAGCAGTAGCCGGCCGCAGACAGCGGCTACGCGGCTGCGCGAGGCGGTTGCGCGGTGGAGATGACGCGGGTTGGCAGGCAAGCCAGCAGGCAAACGGCAGCGGACGGCACGGCTGTGAGCGGCGGACGGCACGGCTGCGGGCGGCGTCGGCGAACCTGCAGTGGCGCGGACGGCGCACTGCAGCGGCGTGACGCGGACGTGGAGTAGCAGCCGGCAGCGACAACTCCAGCGGTGGCGGAGCGAGCAGCGCGAGGCAGCGGCGCCGGCGGGTGAGGCAGCGACGCCGGCGGATGAGGCAGCGACGACGCGCGGTGGCGACGTGCGGCGGCGACTCACGGCAGCGACGCGCGACAGCGATGCGCGGCGCGACAACAGTGGTGGCGCCGGCGGCGTCGCCGGCAGCGCGCGGTGGCGCGTTGTCGGACTAATCGAACCTTGACGAGGGGTGCGATTCGACGAAGTTCGACGACGAGATGGAGGTGATGTTTATAATTTATTTCACCTAAATTAAATGTGATTTGAATAATTTAGGTAACGTAGCCCTAAATGATAAAAAAAATTGTATAATTGGACATCAGGAATTTAGGCTACTCTAGTCGGGTGTCGTGTACGTATCTCGGGGCGTGTGCGGGATATTTCGGAGAGGCAATTGCGATTGCTTGAGGTAAGTAAACCCACGAGAAAGTTAGTTTAGAATTTACTTATTTTCCTTGTAAATTATTTATTTCACATTACTTTTCGTCGATTCGGTTTGCATGTTACTCTATTCCGCGTGTGTACGTGTATGGTCGAAGGGACGGTGTGACCATTTTACGGCTCTTTCGTCGATGACGATCCTCTTTGTTCTTTGCGGTGTTGGTCATACCTTAGACTACGCGTGAGATTTCTCTCGGCGAGTCGATCTCGAGAGCGAGTTGACGTGAGGCCTACCTCGTCATAGATTTCCTCTCTTTTGAGGCGTTGGGCGGAAGTCTAACCAGGCTCACGAGTTCCTCATTTCGGCCGTGAAGAGGGGTGTTGATTTCCTCACCCCCGGGGCCTTCTCGGTTCGGTTTCCGGTCGATGGGACTACCGGGTAAAGTAGCGGATGGGTCATCTTTCCTCTCCTCTACATTCCCACCAGTTGCACCACTAGTACTCTTGGGAACGGGCCATTTGGCTGTGGTACTTTTATTTTCTTCATCAGTTGGGCCCTTCTCCCTAGACTCAGATGATTCAGATGTGGCCCCCTCACTCTCATCATCACCAATACGTAGGTCCCGCTCGTGGACCTGTGATGCCTCGTCCTGTACAGCATCTCCCCTAGGATCACCTGCACGTGCAACCTTATTATTTGTAGCCTGTTGTTTCTCTTTCCTATACGAGGTTGTTTGTGGCTTCCTCCCACCACGAGTATTTCAAGTACCCGTCGCTTGTTTCGTTCTCTTAGACTTCCCATAAACTCGTTCCCTAGAAACACCAGTCTTACTCCGGGCAATATATATGAACCAATGAAATAAATAGTGTATTAGAATCATGTTAGAAAACACAATAAAATGACCTTAAACATTGTTTCGGTCCAACAGGACCGAAACCTCACCCAACGTCTCGGTATCTTGCAACCGTGACCATGTGACTTGTCTCGGTTGTTGCCACCGAGATGCTTCAACATGTCTCGATCTCAAACAACCGAGACAAGCCATACAAACCAAACCCAACTACACTTGGTGGGGTAATAACGAAACACTATGTACTATTGCGGTTCCCTAGTCCGACACTAAATGCTTTATCTCGGTTGTACCATACCGACTAAATTCGGGGTCCTTAACTTCACAACATCCTTTGGGTTTCAACAAGACATTCACTACTGTCTCGGCATGGATTGACCGAGACCATACAAGAGGTCACTGACCTGTGTGACCGACACTTACGGGTCTCCAAAAGAAACCATGCATTCATACAACAAGGTGAATGTATATGCAAAACAACCAAATGGAATCCAAATTCATGGAAAATACGCACTAACCTTCTTTTGATCCCCGAAATAACAACACCACCTCTAGTACCTTTTTCCACGACCTTCACACAACGAACCCTCGTCATCGGCTAGAAATGACTCCACCAACGCGAGGAACCCACCAAACAACAGCTTCGACCTTCAAATCACAGGGAATGCGTGGATTGTTGCATATGTATAAGAAACAAAGGCTTGGGGGCAACACAATCGAATTTGGGATTTGATTTTAGGGGTGGGGTGCTCGTTTCTCAACCTATTGGCAATTTGGAAAATGTCATGGGGTGCCCTGAGAAAGTGTCAAGGTGCACATAGCCGCACTTTTTTTTCCAAGTTTATCCACACTACAAAAAATGGATGCCAATAGCGACGGGGGTAGCGACGGCCCCCCGTCGCTATTTTCTAGGCAGGAAAACTCCCCCCAGGACCAAATTTTCTCGGCTACATGGCGAAGAGAATGCTACGTGGCAGGAAATGAGGGGGCCACGTGTGAAAATAGCGGCGGGAATACCTCGTCGCTATTCCCGTCACTAATCCAAAAATAAGATCCATACCAAAACTCTCTCTCTTCTTCTCTGGTTTTCATCTCCTCTCCTCTCGATCTCCTCTCGATCCTCTCCTCTCCCTCACCGTGATCCTCTCCCTCACCGTGACCCTCTCCTCTCCTTTCCCTCCTCCTCCGCCTCGGCCACCACGTCGATCTACGTCTCCAAATCGGCCACCCCGCCGATCCGCCTCCGCCTCGGCCGGCGGCCCCGCCTCTGCCTCATTCTTTCGCGCCCCGACTCTCATCTCCTTTTTTATTTGAGATTTAGGTATAGTTTTTTATTTATTTTATATATTCTGTTTTTTATAGTTGATTTATTTATATTTTTTGTTATTTAAGTTGATTTATAATAATTTTATTATGAAATTTTATAATTTATGTGATATATAATTTGTATTTTTTGTGAAAAAATAGGGTTTTTTTATTTTATGTTAGAATGAAAATTTGGAATAAATTTTGTAAATATATGCATGTTAAATTAAAAAATGTAATGGTTTGATTAAAAACTTGTAATTTTGTATTTTATGTTGGAATAAAATTTGTATTTCATATATTTTTAGGTGAATAAAATTTGTTAAATTGATCAAAGTGTTGCAATAAATTATTTATGTTGATATTTATTATTTATTTATTTTTGTGACAAATAAAATGCATGCTTGTGATTTGAATTTAATTATTCTTTTTTTGATTATTTGTGATGTTTATTGTATGTTTTTTTTAGTATTGATATATATGTACTTCTTTTGTAATGTTTTAGTATTAAATTAGTTGAATTTCAAATATATCCATTAAACTGTTATTTAATTGTTTTTACACTAATTTAAAAAATCAAATTAAAATATATTTAACTATAATAAAAAATTACGTTAAGTTGAAACAACTTTAAGTATAAATTTAATTAAATGATACAAATTCATAGGACAAATTAAATTTCGATTAGGGCCAAAAATAAAAGAGTAAGTATAATATATTAGACTATAAATAAATATAGAGTAGTTAAAAGCAATTTAACTATAATAAAGAAATTTGTAATTGGTTGAACAAAATAATATTTATATAACAATGCTTACATACGATATATATATATATATATATATATATATATATATATATATATATATATAGTATAGGTAGGGAGGATTGTCATTCATATATATATATATATATAACTATATATATAAATTATGTTAAGTTGAAATGAAAATAAGTATGAAGTTACAAGTTAAATGAAAAATTAATACGGTAAATTGTACTGATAAAAATTTAATAAAATGATGCAAATTTATTGGACAAATTAAATTTCGATTAGGAAAAAAAATAGAAGAGTATAATATATTACACTATAAATAAATATAGAGTAGTTAAAAGTAAATTAACTATAATAAGGAAATTAGAATTGGTCGAACCAAGAAATATTTATATAACAATGCTTATATACGAGATATATATATCTATATAAATGAGACAAAATAAAATCATAAACTGCAAATATTGAAGTAAAATTTAAAATTTCAAAGGAAAATTTAAAAATTAGGCAAAATTACGCAAAAGTATGTGCATATATTGCAACCAATGCGACTAATTACGGTAAACAATCGACTAAAATGTATAAAATATATTACGCAAAGTATGTGCAAATGTAATCAATTCGACTAATTACGATTAACACTCGACTAAAATATATATAGTGATTGATGTGTACGTGTATTCAATTGAGGTTGTTTAGGTCTTTTGAGTTATATAAATATTATTTGACTAATTACGATTAACACTCCTTTAATTTTCCTGTACTTATAGTTATTCCGAATAAAACTCCACCTATGTTGTACACTATGTGCGCTACATAGCCGGTCCCAAGTCCGGATAAAGGAGGAGGACTCTGACGCCCATTTTTTCATACCGAAAAATGGGTAAGAGAGGTCCCAAACTCATTTTTCATACCCGAAAAGTGGGTGAGGGAGGCCCTAAGCTCATTTTCCATTCTTGGAAAATGGAGGAGGGTTGCGATAGGTTGACAGCCAGCGTAAAACTTTTGTCACTTTTCATGAATTGGATCAAACCTATATAAACGTTATGGCGTTCCCACCTAGCGACGCGCTGCATCGGAGCCCGGGTGTAGTGAGAAATGAGCAAGGGTGTGTTAACATGGGATGCATTAATTAGGAGGGATTTGAATGGTTTGCAAAGCTCACCATCAATTGCACTTAATCGATCACAATGAAAAAGTTTGATCCATGTAGCCGAGCCCAGTTAATTTGGGACTGAGGTTATGTTGTTGTTGTTGTTGTTGTATAGTTATTCCGAATAAATTATATAGTATAGATTAAAATATATTATTTTAATAATAATTTTTAATAAAGTCTTATAAAGAATTTTTAAATTTAGATTTAAATATTATTTATAAATAATATTATTTTGAAACATTTCATTTAAAATTTAATTTTAATTGAATTTAGAAAATTTCATAAAATTTTTAAATATTATATATAATAGTTTTTGCATTTATATAAAAAATATATAATAGTTAAATTTTTTAAATATTTACATTTAATTTCATTTAAATAAAGTTTTTAATATTTAGTTTTTATAAATTAATTATGTTTCAAATATTTAATTTTTACTTTTTAAATATTATATTATATTATATATAATAGTTTTTGCATTTTATAAATATTAAATATTTTTAAATATTAAATATTGTATATTATATATTATATATAATATCAAACTTTTTTTTAAAAAGAATTTTTCGCCAATTTAGAGACAGGGTTAGCGACGCCCCATCGCTAATTGTCCACGTGGCATGGTCAAACGAGTTTCGACCAAAACTATGTGGCACATTTGCGACGAAAATTGGCGACAGGATCCCGTCGCCAAACCTGATACACCATCGCTAAAAAATTTAGCGACTTAATATACCGAATTAGCGACGAGGTCCATTATCCTTTTGCAGTGCGAAAAGCAATGATTTTGTTACCTAAGAGTCAAAGATCTAGAGAATCATCTATAATACAAGGAATATATAAGAAAGGTCGGAAGAATGAGTAGTCTACAACATTCACGAGGACCACTGAACACTTTTAATAATGATTTAGAGAAACCTAGAAGTTAAAGCAAACAAGGCCTAGGAATCAATAATTTTATTCGTTTATTTTTTTTTTTTTTTTTTTCCTGGTTTACCCAGAAGCAATGATTTTGTTACCTAAAAGTCAAAGATCTAGAAAATCATGTATAATACAAGGAAAAGAATACACACACATACTATATATATAAGGTGATTCTATTATGGGTATCAAATAAATACTCATGGCATGGGTAGCAATTATCAATCATTGGATTAACATCAAGACAGAGAATGGTTGTAAAACACTAATTAATGCACATTAATGTGATCCACATATAATAAATGACCTTTAAATGCATTTTTAATAAAAAAATCACAAGTTTGACCATTTGCTATTTATTTTTACTAATGAAAAATTTAAAATTTAAAAATGTTATTTCTTTTTTAATTTGTGGAAGATAAAGATATTTTTAAAATTTATTTGTAACCTTCAAGCTAAGAATTTACTAGCAAATGTGCATTATCCAATATCAATAATAAAATTTATTTCAAAAATAAATTTTAGTACAACTCCTTACAACATTGCTATTTATAATTTGTCTCTTATTTGAAGAAATAATTTACAGTTAATTACTTTATAATTTAAATAATTACTTTATAATGTAAATAATCAATCATTTCCTCAAAAGAAAAACTATTAAACATAAATTTACAACACAAAAAGTATGATAGATAAATAAATTATTGTTGAGATGTGTGGACCGAAATAATAGTCCCACATCGGATAATTGAAATTTTTTTGTGAAATATATAAGTGGTGATCTTCCTTCAATTACTGCTCGAGACCTTTTAAGATAAATCTCACACCTAAAAATTAAAAGGTGGTCAAGTTGGGGACAATATCGGTACTGGCAGAGATCATAGGCTCGCGGAGAAGTGGCGCGGGCGGGCCGCTTGCAGATAATGTGCCGCAGGCATGAAAAAATCAACATGGTATCAGAGCCGACGGTTCGATCGGGACCTGTTGAGGAAAACCCTTGGATAGATTTCGGTCCAAGGTGGAGTGTTGAGATGTGTGGACCGAAATAATAGTCCAACATCGGATAATTGAAATTTCTTAGTGAAATATATAAGTGGTGATCTCCCCTCAACTACTGTCGAGGCCTTTTAAGATAAACCCCCACACCTAAACATTAAAAGGTGGTCAAGTTGTGGACAATAGAGATCATAGGCTCGAGGAGAAGTGTCGCGGGCGGGCCACTTGCGGATAATGTGTCACAGGCATGAAAAAATCAACAATTATTTGAATCAAATTAAAATGATTAAAACTTTTGAGTCGGAAAACAATTAAATTTTAACATGCTACTATATAACAATTAATTTAGGTTCTAAAATTATATATAAATCGCATAAAAAGACAAAGATACATTAGTAAAGTATAATATTGATTAGAATGACAAGTGATTTGGTTTTCCTCTTGAGTTTGAGTTTTTTTCATAAATAGAAAAAAATCAAGTTGAGAGGGCCACCACATGTATGAGCACGACAATATCTGGAGTGGATTACTCGGTGTGATTAGAGCCAATGTCAAGTATAATTTAAAAAAAAAACATGTCGGCAAAAATTAAGGAAATGATTTCAGTTATTATTTTTTATTTTGGTGCATTAATATTCACATCATACATAACGCATTTATATGATTAAAAATAATTAATAGATAGTACAAAATGATTTTAAAAAAAATAATAATTAAATTATCAAATAATATTAAATCACATTAAAGTGTTCAAATTTTAAAAATATAATTTAAAGAATTCGAAAGTTATCTGAAATGTAATATATATTACATTAAATCAAACTCAATTGATCATTAGATTCATGTAGTCGAGCCGTATTTATTAAAATCGATCAAATATTTGTTATATATTGTTGTTATAGCTATCATAATTAATTAATTATAATTAATTTTTTTTGTAATTACATTTGTTACTTCAAAATAATACAGTTCATACCCATTGATATTAGATTATTAATTCTTCAATATCAATTACGATTGATGTATTTTCTATTGTCTTTTAAAAAGAAGGAAAAAATGAAATCAAATATGAATTTGTGGTAATTTTAGTCTACACTTATAAAAAAGACTTATTAGTAATATTTATTACTTGTTTTAATTATTGTAGCTTTGATTATAATTTTAATATGATTTTAAAATTAATAACTTTATAATCTAAAAATCTATACTATTATAATAGTAATCTTAACCGTAAGCCTTTTTGGCTAAAAGTCACATATACCCTTCTTACCTTAAATGATAAAAAAAACCTCATATTGTAAATTAATTGGTGATTTAATTTTATGATAATTAATAGCGTTATATAATGATTAAAAGAAAAATCAAAATGTATCATTTTTTTCTATAAAAAAGACTTATTAGTATTATATTTATTACTTGTTTTAATTATTGTAGCTTTGAAATAAATAAGAATTTCTTAATTTTAATAAATTATACACGACCATAACTAAAACATTGATTTTAAAAATTAATAACTTTATAATCTAAAAATAGAAAATAAAAAGACTTTTTTGTTAATAACTTTAATAAAATGAATAAGTATCATACGTTATTTACATACTATTATTAAGTAATATAAATAATTAATTTTATATAAAAAATTTATATTTTTGACTCAAAAAGTTTATTTATATTGGTACTATTTTCAACCTAGCCAATATTGTTGATATATTGTAAAAATAAAAAATTGATATATTATAAAAGTGTAGTACATGGTATAAATATTAATTTGAAATTACATTAATTGTAATTGCAGTACATGGTATAAGTATATACCAACAATATTGACTTAGGTTGAAAATAGTACCAATATAAATAAACTTGTTTGAGTAAAAAATATTAATTTTTTTGTATAAAATTAATTATTTATATTACTTAATGAAAATATGTTGATAAGGTATGATACTTATTCATTTTATTAAAATTTTTAACAAAAAAGTATTTTTATTTTCTATTTTTAGATTATAAAATTATTAATTTTTAAAATTAATATTTTAGTTATGGTCTTGTATAATTTATTAAAATTAAGAAATTCTTATTTATTTTAAAGCTACAATAATTAAAATAAGTAATAAATATAATACTAATAAGTCTTTTTTATAGAAAAAATGATACATTTTGATTTTCTTTAAATCATTATATAACACTATTAATTATCATAAAATTATATCACCTATTAATTTAAAATTTGAGATTTTTTATAAGTGTAGACTATAATTACCACAAATTCAAATTTGATTTCATTTTTTCATTCTTTTTAAAAGACAATAGAAAATACATCAATCGTAATTGATATTGAAGAATTAATAATCTGATATCATGTGTATGAACTAGATTACTTTGAAGTAAAAATATAATTATTAAAAAAATACAATTATAAATAATTAATGATGATAGCTATAAAAACAATACATAACAAATATTTGATCGATTTTAATAAATAAGGTTCAACTGCATGAATCTAATGATCAATTGAGTTCGATTTAATATAATATATATTACACTTTGGATAACTTTCAAATTCTTTAAATTATATTTTTATAATTTGAACACTTTAATGTGATTTAATTTAATTTTATAATTTAATTATTAATTTTTTAAAATTATTTTGTACCATCTATTAATTATTTCTTAATCATGTAAATGCATTATGTACGACGTGAATATTAATACACCAAAATAAAAAAAGAATAATAACTGAAATTATTTCCTTAATTTCCTCCGATGTATTTTTTAAAGAAATTTTACTTGACATTCAGCTCTAATCACACTGAGTAATCTATGCTCGGATATTGTCGTGCTCATACATGTGGTGACCCTCTCAACTCGATTTTTTCATTTATGAAAAAACTCAAACTCAAGAGGAAAACCAAATCTCGTATCATTCTAATCAATATTATACTTTACTAATGTATCATTGTCTTTTTATGTGATTCATATATAATTGTAGAACCTAAATTAATCGTTATATAGTAGCTGTTAAAATTTAATTGTTTTCCAACTCTAAAGTTTTAATCGTTTTAATTTGATTCAAATAATTTATTTATCTATTCTACTTTTTGTGTTGTAAATTTATGTTTAATTGTTTTTCTTTTAAGGAAATGGTTGATTATTTAAATTATAAAGTAATTAAGTATAAACTATTTCTTCAAAAAAGAGACAAATTATAAATAGCAATGTTATAAGGAGTTGTACTATAATTTATTTTTAAAATAAATTTTATTATTGATATAGGGTAATGCACATTTGCTAGTAATTCTTAGCTTGAATGTTACAAATAAATTTTAAAAATACATTTATCTTCCACAAATTAAAAAAGAAAAAACATTTTTAACTTTTAAATTTTTCACTAGTAAAAATAAATAGCAAATGGTCAAATTTGTGATTTTTTTAATTGAAAATGCATTTAAATGTCATTAATTATATGCGGATAACATTAATGTGTATTAATTAGTGTTTTACAATCATTCTCTCTCTTCTTGTTAATTCAATGGTTGAAAATTGATACCTTTTCCATAGGTATTTATTTGATACCCCTGATAGAAGCACCTATATATATATATATAATGTTATATCAAAAATGTTAGGATGACCTGTCACGCACAAGTGACCTGGAGGGTGATGTGGACATCCTAACTCTTGTCCACATCACCCGCTAGGTCACCGAGTGCGTTGACCGTGTGTGTTTGGCGGGTGATCCTAGCATTTCTCTATAGATATATGTACACTCCCCTTACTCTTCAACAAACACAAGGCAAGAACACAGCGAAGCAGAGCAGATCAAAAAAAAAAAATTACTGAGATGAAGTGTGTGCCTGATGTGATTCTAAACAATGGGTGCAAGATGCCGGTGGTGGGGATGGGTGTCTTGGCTTATCCATATCCAGAAGCAGCCACGGTGAAATCAGCAGTGCTTAAGGCCATCGAAATTGGTTACAGGCATTTCGACACCGCCCCGCCATACAATACAGAACAGTCACTCGGTTTAGCCATCGCAGAAGCACTTAAGCTTGGCTTAATTATGTCCCGTGACGAGCTCTTCATAACTTCCAAGCTCTGGTATAGTAATGCTCACCCTCACCTTGTCATTCCTGCTCTTCAAGAAACTCTCAAGTGAGTTTCAACCATCACTCCTCTCCTGTCCATGTTTTGTTCAAACCTTTTAAAATTAAAATTGCAGTTTTGAAATGCTTGATTTGCTTTCAAATTAATTCTCAGGAATCTTGGGTTGGACTACCTTGATCTCTATCTCATACACTGGCCAGTGAGCTCGAACAAGCAGGGGAAATATGACTATCCGGTAACGAAGGAAGAACTAGTTCCATTGGATTATAAATCTGTATGGGCAGCCATGGAAGATGGACATAGGCTTGGCCTCACGAAGTCCATTGGTGTAAGCAACTTCTCTTGTAAGAAGCTTGAGAAAGTACTCACTACAGCAAGGATCCCTCTTAGTGTCAATCAAGTGAGTCAATTAAATTCCATGGTCTACGATATTTTGTCGATGAGCATCCATTTTTTCCATCGATACTAAAAGGTGTTCTTGTTAAGGTGGAGATGAACCCGCTATGGCGACAAGATAAACTGAAGGAATTCTGCAAGGAAAAAAGCATTATGATCACGGCTTACTCGCCATTGGGAGCAATAGGAAACCCTTGGGGCACTAACAGAGTTATGGAATCTCAAGTGCTAAAAGAGATTGCAATTGCTAGAGGAAAGACTATTGCACAGGTAATAACTATACCAAAATTAGATAGCATGTTTGAAGTAGTTAAAATTCATGATCAGAACACAGAGAATTGCAATTGAATTTGATACATACAGGTCTGCCTGAGATGGGTGTATGAGCAAGGAGTGACGCTTTTGGTGAAAAGCTTCAATGAGGAGAGGATGAAGGAGAATTTAGACATTTTTGGATGGGAACTAAGCGAGGAAGACTTGAAAAAGATTGACGAGATTCCGCAGAGCAGAGGACTCCTTGGAGACGCCTTGGTGTCTGATGATGGACCCTTTAAGTCTGAAGCAGAGCTCTGGGATGGAGAGCTCTGAACATGAACAAACAACTAAGTGCTTTTGCACTAATTGTGGTCTAACATGCCCTTTATCACATTTTATAATATAATAAAAAATGAACCAATCGGTTCAATCAAAAAACCATTCTCTTCTCTCACTCTTTGCTTTCTCTCTTCTTCTCTTTCTCTCTGCTTTCTCTCTCTTCTCTCTTTTCTCTCCTCTCTCTCGTTTTCTCTCCTCTCTTTGCACATATCTCCGCTCTCCGTCGCGCTCGCTCACGCCCTCTGAAAAGAAGAGTGCAACAAGGCTGGTAATCGAGAGAAGAGGAGAGAAAACGACAAGGAGCGCGAGCGAATTGAAGACCGGATGTGCGCAGGAGGCGAGATCCGGCGCCATCACCACGATTTCCGAGTCCGGAAACTCCGAAACGATACGCGCTTTGGTGTCCTCCGCACTTGACTTGACGCCGCGCGCCGGAGCACTAGCCTCGCTCCGCGTTTTGCCGAACTTGAGCAGCCTCGCTCCGATCCCGTACGTCGCACCTAATTAAAACCAAATTAATTAACTCGTCACATCATTAACTAACAAACTAACAAATGCACATAATTAATTAAAGAGTACCACCAAAAGTGCTATTTTCCTACGGATAAGGTGTTTTTCAAAAAATAAGGTGGCTTTACTTTTTTATTCACCAAATAGTGGGGCTTACATTAAAATTCCAAAACTAATGTATAACTCTTTTTCAAAAGGAGCTATTGATGATGAGGTGACATGCATCGTTGGTGAGGTGGAAGACACTTGTATGAATAACTCATTTTGAAAATGAGCTAGCTATCTATACAAAATATTAAACTCCATGAATGACTCCTTTTGCAAAGGAGCTATTTGTTCAACTCAAATATCGCACATCGAGGTGGAGAACTCATGCAAACGACACGTGCATATCGAGATGGACAACCCGCGTCACTCGCGTATCTCGATGCGGACAACCCATGCAAACAACACGCACGCATATCGATGCGGACAACCCATGCAAACGTCACGCATGTATGTTGAGGTGGAGAATTCATGCAAATGTCAGGCACGTCTGTCGAGGTGGGCGACCCATGCAACCTCGTGTAACTCATGCAACCTGTTGCAATCCATGCAAACCTCACGCACGTATCTCGAGGTGGACAACCCATACAACCTTGCCTAATCCATGCAAACCATGCAAAGGTCACGCACGTATTTCGAGGTGGACACCCCATGTAACCTCATAAAACCCAAGTAAATCATGCAAACGACTCGCACGTGTCTCGAAGTGGTAAAGCCAATGCAAACGTTACACACGTATCTCGTGGTTGACAACACATGGAAACGCCGCACACATATGTCGAGGTGGGCGAGCCATGCATCTTCGTGCAAACCATTCAAACGTCACACACATATCTCGAGGTGTGGACAACTCATACAACCTCGTGCAATCCATGCAAACCATGCGAATGTGAAGCACATATTTCGAGGTAGACAACCCATGCAACCTGCTGCAGTTCATGCAAACCATCCAAACGTCATGCACGTAACTGCAACCTGCTGCAGTTCATGCAAACCATCCAAACGTCATGCACGTAACTCGAGGTGGATAACTAATGCAAACGACAAACACATATCTCGAGGTGGACAATCCATGCAAACGTCATGCACGTATCTCGAGGGGACAATCCATACATCCACTACAGATCATGCACCTCATGCAAACGTCACGCACGTATCGCGAGGCGGACAACCGGTGCAATCCATAGTAACCATGCAACTCATCCTTTAAACTTGTATTTCCCACGTGGACATCCCACGTGTATGTCCACGTGTGCGGAAACAAGAATAGCGCCTTTTGAAAAGGCGTTATTCTTGTTTGTCTTTTCCACGTGGACATCCCACGTGGACACCCAATACTATTTACACGAATAACGCATTCGGAGAATGCGCTATTCGTGTAAATCAGCTCCAACCAATCTACGTGGACATCCACGTGGATTGATATATCCAAATAACACGAATATCGCCTTTTCAAAATGCGCTATTCGTGTTATTTGTTCAACGTAGCATTATCCGTCGAAAACTTTTCCTTCCCTGATAGCGCCTTTTTAAAAGGCAATATAGCTTATATCAAGAATAAAAAAAAAACGCACACTTGTTTTGCTCATTTAAACTAATTTATGTTGTACTTGTGTAATTTTTTCGACGGATAATGCTACGTTGAACACACTCACCAACGTGGCACATTCTCGAGATGTGATCTTACTTGATTTGAGGTGCATAACATAGTGGTTAGATGAGTGTTATTTTATTATTTAAAAAAACAAAAACTATTAATCCGCTTTGGCTGGGATACATGACATATGTCATGGGTCACATAGGCGAGTGTGGTGAGTAAGTGTATTCACCTAGTACGCGTAGCATTTTTCTTTGCAGACTTCCCTTGAGCTTACACATTAATTTTTTATTTGATTTTAATTTTACATTTCACATTCACTTCCTAATGTGTATTGAACTCCACCAAGTGGGAACCTAATAAATGCAATTGCCTTTTCATATGAAATGCACTTTCATTATTTCTAAATATTCAATGTGAGATAAAGATTTTAAATTCAAACACAAAAATAATCTATATTTTAACAATACCCAATATTTGAATGCAAACATTACAAATTACCTTGCATTTCTATTCAAATTTGGGTTGTTTAGGCAACCCAACAAACCATTTACAAGTCATATGTAGGCACCTCCACAAACTATTAATGTCGTGACTCATTAATCAAATGTTGTACCCTACAACTTGTAGGAAAACGTGCCAAGACCAAAGATGACAATGATGGTGGTAGGTTGTATGCAGTTAAAATCACAGCCAATGATGAGTAGTGTTGTCCATATCATTAATGGTTGAAACCCATTCGCGCGTAAACCCAAGACAAATATTCCAAAATTCATAACTAAAGTCGAGATAGATTTCGGGTTTTTTTTTGGTCAAAGTGGTTTCATATTAAGGTGTTCCTAGTCCAATCGAACAAGTGCCTATTACAAATAGATTTTACAATAATAAAGCACATAATAGACTCTGAAAACGCGCACACTAAAGTGCAACCTCAACCCCAACCTTAAGGCGGGGACAACCACCCCAACAATGGGGACAACTACCCTAATAACAGGGACAACTGCCCCACTAACGGGGCAAAACACACTAATACAAAAACACTAAAACAATAATTTGAAAAGAAGAAACATGTATGACCAGTCGAAACTTAAGCAGCTACCATGACAACGTCCACCTTCATGGATGTCGCCTGCCTCTACCTCACTCGTTGCCACCGAGCACTTGAGATTTTCGACCAAATCTCACAGATCTACTCATTTCGACTAAAGTTTTAAGCAAAAAAGGGTCATCAGCTAATACATCGAAACCCGACAACCCCTAACATGGGATCTGCCAAAAGATGGAAGAAAAAAAATAAACGAAAAGAGGTGAAGGGAGAAGGGGTCGTGAGTTATAGGGTTAAGGGGTGTGAGGGGGAGGAAGGAAAAGAAAATAGTGGTAAAGGGGCGGGGGTGGCGGAGAGCGAGGAAAGAAAGGAAAAGGGATTGTTGTGGGTTGCGGGGTCATGGGGTGGGGAGAGGAAGGAAGGATAAGAAGGGAGTGGTCACGGGGTGGAGTGGGGGAAGTAGGAAGTGAAAAAAAAAAGAAAAAAAAAAAAAAAAGGTGGGGAATACAAGAGAAGGGGCATGGGGCCACCGATGGCTTTCACGACCGCCGGTAGCCCCGGAGACAGGGTCGAGGTGATGCTCAGAAGAAATGGCGTGGTGTGGCGCCAGGGTTTCTCACGGGAGAGAAACCCTAACGCGTCCCTCTAAGTGAGTTTGTCAATATTAGATAGATTTCGTTGAAATGCTCTCAAGCAAGTGAGTCCAAACAATGTTCATATTCTAATACGTACTATCTTGCCACTTAATGTACTTAATTGTTGTTTCAAATCCAAAGAGCCATCGCAACCAAGGTGCGAAAAGGAAATATGACATTTTCTTGTAAATCATATCTTTTCCCTATCCTACTGGAAGCACCTTAACGTTGTCTACATCTAGGGCGTTCATTAAACTTACGACTCACCTATGTGGTATCGTCTCCTTAATAAATCATGTAACCTGACCTACAACAATCTATTTTCTTAATAGATAAGCTCAACCCTTGTATTTTTAATTTTTTTTTGTGTTTCAACCCTTGTATTAGTCACTCGGTGTTGTAACAATTATAGATCAAAGGGTTATGGCTAGCAACGACTTCTTCCAAAGCTTTAACATAACATCATAGATATTTCTTGTGATCGCACGCATATCTAATCTTTTCAGGACTAATCAAGGAAATTTGGCCTTTTGCAAATTTAATGAACTCATTAACTCTATCCATGAATTCCCAACAAATGAGATCATCCTCAAGGCAAAATTGTAAATTTAGTCCCAATGAATGTTTTTTAGTTTAAGGATAATCAAATGGAGTTTTGTAAGACACGTAAGATCTAATTAATTTGTATTTCCAATCTTTATGTTCCTTACCATTTTAATATCTCTCATACATATACTAGATCACTTAATCGAGCACAAAGGAAAAGTTTGATCTATGTAACCGACCCCAATTAATTTGGGATTGAGGCTATGTTTATGTACATATACTAGATGATTCCATTGTTGATTGTTACGAAGTGGTCAATTTTCAATGTTATTTTATTGTCAATTAGGAAATCAAATGCGTAATTGTTTGTTTGTTCTAATAATTAGGTTTGATATATGATATTCTACCAGAGTTAAGAGGGCGTAGAATTTAGTCTGAATGGAGACAATTCTTGTTTGTTAACTAGAATTGGTCATCTCCTATAAAATTTTATGTCATCAATAGATTTAATCCTAAGAGCTAGTTAGGTTTAGTTTTCGATAAAGGGAGATGGGTAAAGAGCCCGCTTTATCCACTGAGAATAGCTATATTGATTATGAAAAATTTATTAAGGGTGAAATCTTCCAAGAACATGTGAAGAAGAAGTTGAAATCAAGAAGAGCTAACGCTCTGGATTTGTTATTTCATCAACTGACTTCTACAGTGTTTGTTTACGTATTTATATAAATGGGTTTTACATCAAAGCCACTCATCATACAACTCTCATCTCTATGAACATAACTTGTGATACTTACAACTGTCCACTCATTACAACTGTCTACACACATGACAACATTATCACGTGTCACACACTAGTATGCTAGTCTAACATCCCCCTTAAGCGAGCGGGGAGATCTATCACTTCGAGCTTGGTATGAAGAAAATTGAACCGATGTGAATACAAGGCTTTAGTCATTCAGTCTGCAATCTGATCAGCAGTCGGAATATACCGAACCTCAAGTTGTCTATTGAGAACCTTGTCATGCACAAAATGCACATCTATTTTAATGTGCTTAGTGCGGGCATGAAACACTGGATTGGATACCAAAGAACCAGCACTGATATTATCACACCATAGAACCGAAACAGAAGTAGAAGTAAAACAAAGTTCCTGTAAGAGAGACTGCAGCCAGGCTAGTTCAACGACTTTGAATGAACAAACGCCCGATACTCTACTTCCGTACTAGAGCGTGCTACAACCTGTTGTTTCTTTAATTGCCAAGAAACAAATGAATCACCAAAATAGACACTGTAACCAATAATGGACCTCCTGTCATCAAGAGATAAGGCCCAATCGCATCTGCAAATGTTGTGAGTGCAAGCTGAGAGGATCCCTTTATGTGTAAAGAACCAAACTGAGTACCTTGAAGATACCATAATGAAAGTGCAGTTGTTTCGATGTGATAGCATGGATATTTGTATGCTTTAACCCCTGTAAACCCAACTTCTGAACAAGCTTGTTGAAATGAGAAGCTTGATTCAAGTAAAAACCTGATGAATCTCTAGATATCTCAATGTCCAAAAATAAGTTCAAGTCACCCAAATCTTTTAAAGCAAAGAAAGTATTCAGTTTCTTAATGAACTGATGTACAAGATGAGAGGAGTTGCCAGCAATTAGAATGTCATCCACATATATCAACATGTAAACAAGAGAGTTGTGACGACCTCAGTTCAACAATCCAAATTGGTCTTACGTGGACCTCGAGTCAATCCTCGCGACGTCAACGCAAGCCCAGTCAACTTTCCTAACCATTTCTTCATTACAAGGCAGCAAAATTTAACATTTATAGTGAGTTATTCAAATTTGTAAGTTATCAAAGGTTATGCGCAAGCGATTTTAACTTAAACAAATCTAAACAACTCTAAACCAATCAGTCAGGGCATCCTAGAATGTGGAAGCCCCGCATAACACAGTCAACATGTATAATAAACAGAGGAAAGAGAAATCATATCATATACATGTCCCAAAGTATCTCACAAAACCCATGTACCCATGTGATAAAAATAATATACATAAGTAATACAAAACCTACAAAACTACGAGAGGGAAGGCCGCTCCAAAGTCCTTACAGTATTCGTCCCTTTCCTTTACTCGATTGCGGATCTACATTCAGTCAAACACATGAATGATGGGCCCGGGTAAGTAAGGCCAGTGGGATACTTAACATCATTTCGAAATAAATAAATAAGTTTATATTTATGCAGATAGAAAGAAAGGTATAAGGACGCATGAATAAATAAAAGACAAGTAAATAAATCAAAAGAAATCGATACATGAGTGTCGAGGGATGCAAACAGAGTGGTGCAAGTAGTCCTGACCAACATGTCGTTGAGTCTTGGCAAACCATCAAGACTCGGGTTCTAGGACTTGGTACACTCACAAGACTTCCTGGGACAACCACGCTAAGAACTCACACCCCTTCAAGAATTAGTATTCAGTGCAGTGCATCCCGAGGTCATGACTCAAGTATGTTACCTCGGCCAACCACTCCTTCCAAGGATCATCGTCGACTCACTTGCCCTCGGTCAACTCGATCAGAATAAAATTCCAAGGATAAATAACAAAGCAATGAACAACAATATTCAATAGCTTAAAATGAAATACTATGCATTTCCTAGTCTGGTTTACTTACAAGTCACAAAGCTTGTTCCTAGATGAAGAACTTAAGCTATAAGTTTGATTTGTGATGATTTTTTTATAGGTGAATGGATATGGTTGAACCATAGCCACACATCCATTTCCACATACGTATCCCGAGACATGTCTAATGGTGTATGTTGAAACACTTGTCTCATTAACCACTCCTAATTGGCACCAATAGTTAACTTCTTTTGTCTCTAGATTATTCAATGGGTGTCTCGATGCGCATCATGTGGCTATTTAATTTGCTACACTAACTTAGGCACATTAATTTATAATAAATAATACAAGCATCAACCAAAAATAACATACCTCAGTGTCAACGCCCGAGAATTGGACATGCGTGTCACGACAATTGGGTCCCACGTACGACCCTGAAATGGCACGTGACACGATTTAGATTTTAGGGTCGTTACAAGAGTTCCCTTTATGATATATGAATAAAGAGGAGTCTGCCTTGGAGTTAACAAACTCCCAAGACACCAAAGTGGATTTAAGTCTATCAAACCATGCTCTGGGAGACTGTCTAAAGCCATTAATTGCCTTGTTTAGTTTACACACATAGTTAAAAAACTGAGGATCCTGAAAGCCTTCTGTTTTGCGACATGTAGACAACTTTAGAAAGCAAACCATGTAAGAAAGCATTGTTTATGTCAAATTGTCTAACATGCCATTTAATAGATGCAGCAAGAGTACGCACAGCTCTTATTGTGGATGATTTAATTACTAGACTATATGTAGTAGAGAAATCCACCCCAGGTATCTGTGTATACCCTTTGGCTACTAGCCTAGCCTTGTGTCTGTTCACAGTACCATCAGTGTTGTATTTGAGTTTGAATAACCACTTATTCCCCACTAACTTCTGATTAGCAATAGGGGGAACTAATGTCCAAGTTTTGTTATTCTGAAGAGCCTTAAACTCAGATTTCATAGCATCCACCTATGAAGTTGATTTAAGAGCTTCTTTCACAATTTTGGGTTTAAAATTGATAAGAGAATTTGTATTGTTAATAGCTAGATAACACTTTGTGTTTGAAAATACCAGCCTTTGCTCGTGTGACCATAGGGTAGGTAGACATAATAGAAGAACCAATACGTGTTGAGTTAGGAATGAGAGGTACAAAACTAGTACTTGAAAAAGTACTAGTATTTTGAGACACAATAGGAGTAAGAGAAGAATGATTAGATGGAGGATGAGAATATATAGTAGGTAAATGAGTTGGTGAATTAGGTGGAGAAAATGAGACTACTGCATAAGGAGTAGAAACCTCAGTCACTGTAGAAGGAGAAACAGTACGAAACAATGATAAGAATGGAAGCTCTGATTTATTAAAAATAACATTTCTACTTATACACACTTTCCCTTGAGGACTAAGACATTTATAGCCTTTATGAATAGGACTATACCCAATGAAAATACATTTCTTTTATCGAAAGTTAAACTTGTGTTTATTGTATGGTCGTAAATATGGAAAACATGAACAACCAAATACCTTCAAAATTGAATAATCAGGAGGAGTTTTCCATAGTACTTTATAAGGAAAAAAATTTTGAAGAACAAATGTGGGAAGTCTATTTATCAAGAAAATAGCAGTATGACAAGCTTCCCACCAAAAAGAATAAGGAAGATGAGTTTGTGCTAATAATGTGAGAGTGGTTTCAATGATATGTATATGTTTTCTTTCAGCTCTACAATTTTGTCGGTGAGTATAAGGGCAGGGTTGCTGAAAATGAATGCCGTGTTGAAGTAAAAAATTCTGAAAAGGTCGGTATTCACCACCCCAATCAGATTGAACACATTTAATTTTCAAAAAAAATTGATTTTCGACCAGATATTTAAACTGCTGAAAAATGGAATATGCTTCATTTTTAGCTCTCATTGGGTAAATCCATATAAACCTAGAAAAGTCAACAATGAAGTGTATATAGTATTGAAACCATCACGAGATTTATAAGGGGAAGGACCCCAATACATCTGTATGAATCAAAGCAAGAGGTATAGTAGCATGTGATGAAGATTTATGATATGGAAGAGAATGAATCTTTCCCAATTTACATGCATCACAAAAATCAGAAGCACAAGATTTATTGAAGGAAACGTTACAAAAATTGAGTACTTGAGTAAGGACCTTAAGTAATGGATGCCTAAGGCGAGAATGCTAATGAGGAAAAGAATTTACTTGGTGCAGTAGCCATCAAAACTTTATTTGCTAAAACACTAGAATCAGAAAAAAGGATACAGAAACATGTAGAGACCATATTTAAGAATCCCTTTGAGAATAGTCACTTTGGTGTTGAGATCCTTGATTAGACAATGATCGGAATAAAATTCCACAAAAACGGGAATCTCATTAGTTAATTTGGACACACTGAGCAAATTCTTGGTGATTTTAGGAACACATAATGCATCAGAAAATTTTAATGATGAATGCAAATTCGTAGAATTAATAGAACCAATATGTGAAATAGGAAGACAAGAACCATTACCAACAATAAGCTGATCATTACCTGTGTGACGACCCCAGTTCCCCACGAAACTGGGCCCCGCCCGGCCTAAACCAACGTGGACCCCCGAGTCAATCCTCGAAAAGTCAACGCATGTCTAGTCAGCCTCAAATATTACATTCTCATTATATTTGTATTTTCCAGTAAAATTAAATTTATGACAAGAGTAAATAACTCAAATTTCATTAAAATGAAATAACCTACAGTGTGGACACCCTTAAAACCATCATATAAACATGCTTACCCTATATCACTCGGTCCCATTCTATTCCAGTGTCTTCAAAATCAATAATATACACTAAATACAACAAAAATGGCAAACACATACAGTCGTGCAAGGAAGGAACTGCTCCACAAAGTCTTCAAAGAAAGTCACCGATCATTGGTCCTTTCCCCTTGACCGTCTCTGTCTGCTCTGCACCCACCGTCTCAAACTAGACGGTGAGTACAGTAAAATAGAAAGTAATAATCAGAAGGATATAAACAATAAATCATGAATCATGTAAACATAGTCCAAATATCATGCAGGTATTTAAAGACAGAGAAAAAGAAAGAAAATGTATGATAAACAGACTGACAGATAGATACAACGAAATATGAATGTCTAGGAATCAAAAGAGGCAACTAAGTGGTCTTAAATCCACAACAATACACAACAAACCATAACG
Organism: Stephania cephalantha; assembly: GCA_039657325.1. Taxonomy (NCBI): domain Eukaryota; kingdom Viridiplantae; phylum Streptophyta; class Magnoliopsida; order Ranunculales; family Menispermaceae; genus Stephania; species Stephania cephalantha. The sequence goes on from CM077575.1 coordinate 13,055,756, forward strand.
ATCTAATACTCGAGGAAATCTCACGTTTGGTTGGGTAGCTGCACCCCCGCAGGTAGTGTTCACATTAGCCCAACTAGCTATAATCCCAGGAGTACCTTCCCAACACACTTAGGCCATAGACACTCATCCAAGGAATAAAAAATGGACTTCCAAACAAAGTCATTGCTCAATTAAGACAATAAATACGAAATATGACTTAATATGCATTTCCTTAACTGGTTTACTCACATACCTCAGACTCGCGTTAATCCGCCCTCGCAGTTCGGGCACGCTCCCAAAGTGAATACCCGAACTCCCGAGACCGTCCCTTAGGTTCGTGAGGTTCTAAAACATGTTTTTAGACCCAATTATAGTGTTTTGGAGAGTTTGGAAAATTTCAATTTTTTGTACTGCCTCGGATATTAGCGCGCTAATTCGGATATTAGCGTGCTAATTCCTACATCTAGCACGTTACCGTGTACATCTAGCGCGTTAATCTAGATTAGTGCGTTAGTTTTTGACATTAGCGCGCTAATTCTTATTTCTAACGTGCTAATATATATTAGCGCGCTAGATTTCTCACCTAGCACGCTATGTGCAGCAGAACCCAGAATTCTGCACTTCCAATTCCAGGTTTTTGCTACACATAAGCCTCGTTTTTGCATTAGGGACCCTCATACACGTTACATGAGGTCCCTAACACCCATCCCAACACACAACAGCAACAACAACATCAATTTTGATGAAATCACAAGTGTACGGTGTGGAGAACTTACCTCACTTGTTGTTCTTCTTCTTCCTCACCAAACTTTGCAATGATTCCCATTTCTCCTCTTCTCCAAGCACTCCAAAATCTCTCTTCTTTCTCTCCTACTTGCCTACCCAATGATTTTTGTGATGAGAAGATGAGATTTGTCGACTTATATATGAAATTTGACCATAACGATATGTTTAAATGATGGCCATTGATCATTGTGTGCACATGTGTCTCGAGGCTCATCTTATGGACCACCTTGTCCCTTTTGTCCCACAAGTCACTAGTGATTAACTCAACATGTTGACACTTGCCCTCTTGATGGGTTAATGCGTGTCTCGATGCACATCAAATGATTCTTGTTTTAATTCACTAACTTAGGCATCCTAATTGCATTTTCAATGTGACCACATTAAAGCTATATGCACCACTATAATAATTCAACTTACACTTACCCTGTACGTCGCTACTTCGGTCCCACTTCGACACGGGACTCGAGGTAGTCCCCGATCATCTCTCGACTCGCCGAATGTCCCGCGTATACCTTACCCGCAAAGTCAGCACATCAATGAAACATACACTTGGACAGTAGTAAAACACATTTGTTATACATAAATAAAAAATCCACCACAAAAAAATAAAATTTACCTCGGTGTCAACTCCAGAGGTTTCGACAAGTACGACAAGTCACCAGTCCTGAAACATGACACGTGGCACGTATAATTAAGGCTCGTTACAACCTGCATATAATGATCGAGTGAACATCTGATTTGGATCATTCGCTACATGAGAAGATGATTCACTGTCGGCATACCACGATTGATCTGTCACAGATTCAGGAGATGCAAAGAACGCATTGGGAGAGGCATATAGAGCATTCTGTTGAGGAGGTCGAAACCCTTGTGGAAGAGGAATGAATGGCATCGCTACATTGGGTTGTTGAAGAACTACTCCCATATATGAATAATCTTATCGATAATAACAAACAGCTGCGACATGACCAGTCTTTTCATAGATTTAACAAATTGGTTGATTGTTCGATCCATGACTACGTCCTCCTCGACTTCTTTGAAAACGAACTCCTTTATTTCCACGGCCTTGATTTTCTTAACCTTTGTTGGCATAACTGAAATTATTCACAAACGCTGTGTTTGCAGAATGATTAACATTCACACTAGACAAATTTACAGTAATTTCTTGGATTTGCTTCAACCGAGCTTCAAAGCTTAGGAGATCTGCATGTAGTTCTTGCCATGACGGTTCTTGCTTTATAAGAATAGTTGTGATAGGAAAATACTCTCCATTTAGACCATTTAACACACAAGACACCAGATCTGTGTGTGTCATTGGAGATCCAACCGTAACAAGACAATCAGCGTTTTCTTTAATATTTTGAAGATATTAAGAGACAGTTTGTGTAACTTTCCGAGTATTTTGGATATTTGATCTACAAACTTGAATCTTCGCCTTGTTTTGAGCACCACTGAGATACTCAATTGCCTTCCAAGCTTCATGAGCTGTGACGGTGTCTTCTTTTTTTCCACAAATTGCTTCGGCAACATCTGGTGACAGAGAACCCAAGATCCATCCAAGCAGTGACTGGTCTTGCAAGAACCACTATTCGTACTTCGGATTCGGAGCTCCAGTGACCAGATCTATCTTAACATTTCTCAGTGCCGAAAAGGATTCCATCCAATTTGTTTCCTCGAATCACTATTAGAATCAACGATAGCCACAATATGTAGTTGTTTAAGTCTAGCTTCACAGTCATGTGGCGATTCATCGAGTGACCGAATGGCGATAAAGGACTCGTCATCGTTGAAGATGACGATGACGACGGCGCTGCCATCGCTGTCACAGAATGATCCACCATGAACAGCTAATTTACAGCTTTCATAGCATGAAATCTTCTAAGAACATGTGAAGAAGAAGTTGAAATCAAGAAGAGCTAACACTCTGGATTTGTTATTTCATCAACTGACTTCTACAGTGTTTGTTTACAATATTTATATAAAGGTGCTTTACATCTAAGCCACTCATCTATACAACTCTCATATCTATGAACATAACTTGCGATACTTACAACTGTCCACTCATTACAACTGTCTACACACATGACAACATTATCACGTGTCACACACTAGTTTGCTAATCTAACAAAGGGACATAATGTGTCATTGAATCGATGATCAACTCTATAGAATCCATATATATATATATAATAAGCCAACATCTTGAGTGTGCCACGTGAAGGTTTCGAGCCTTCTCGTAGCGCCACATGGCACACCCAAGGTTTAGATTTTGTTAAGTTATATATGGTATGTGACACGTGACATTTTATATCCTTCTCTATGCGCCACGTGTCATAGTCAAGATGCAGTCTTATTATAACACACATACCATATACATGATATGTGCCACGTAGCGTTTTTCGAACCTTCTCGTATCGCCACGTGGCATGCTCAAGTTGTAGGTTTTGTCAAGATATATATATGCTCTGTGACACGTGGTGTTGTGGAGCATTATCAATGAGCCACGTGTCATACCAAAAAAAAAAAAAAAAAAAACATTTCGATGACCTATATATGGTATGTGCCTCATGTCTTATTATTTATTTAGAGTTAAGTATTAATTAAATTGGTAACGTTTTCAAACCTAACATAAACTATATCTTATATATAAAACGTACCATAAATTAATATATAGTATAGATAAAACGTGCCATGAATGTAGAACATACCATGAATATATTGTAATACCATAAAGCCTAGGTGTACACGTGACGTCTTCCATTCTTCTCGACGCGCCACGTCATCAACTCAATGCAAACCTACCATGTAGGGTTAATGTACCATAAATATAGAGGCCCGCTATGGGCACCCTACCAATTCATGAAGGCACCCTCTTATTGAGGGCACAAAGGAAATTTCGAAATCCCGAAAAATCCCGAAAATACCCATGCCACCAAAGTGGAGGCACCCCACCACCCCACCAGCCACCATCGTGCATGTGAACCCTAGAAATTGAGATCAATCCATTGAAAGCAACCTACGAACCCCAGATTTGTCTTCGTTCCTCTCCTCTCTCCTCTCTGTAGGTGAATTTTGGCTATGCTTGTTCGAGTTTGGAGGCTCACCGAATTGATAGAGTTGGTGTCGACATTAGGGCTCGGATTCGTCGTCGTTCTCGGACTGAAGGCGTGAAATCGATCGATTGGAGGTACGTTGATAGTCTAATTAAGTTGCATTTGGTCGATTATTTGTTATGTTTGTGTAGCGGTGCATTCAATGGTACGTGCAATGCGAATTCGTGGTTGTCGGCCACACAGGCCAGAAAAAACTAGCTTAGTCTCGGCCAAGCATGGCCGAGACGTAGGGGAATTTTTTGTGGACTCGTGGTTCTCGGCCAGAGAGGAGACACTATAGTCTCGGCAATGAGTGGCCGAGACTGAGTCGGGTATATCGGTCACGTGTCGCCAAAATTGTAATTGTGTTATTATGTTAGATAGCGTAACGCTGTGGGTGCTCTCGGGTACCATCTCACGAGAGTAATTCGAAGTGTGTAGTAGATGTCATGTCGGTGATGTACAACCGAGAAATTAGAAATTGTCTCGGTTGTGCATGACCGAGACTGATGTTGATATCTCGGTCACTTGTCACCGAGAATTTTACTTTTTTGTCGGACCTGATTGACCGAGACTATGGAAATGGAAGATTTTCCTTTTTTTTATATTCCTCTTCTGTTTGTGCGGCATACGCTTACATGTTGTAGTCTTCTCAGGTATGGCTCGTTCGAAAGCCCCGGTGACTAGGGAGGAGGTTGGTATTGAGGTGTCGAGGGGTAACTGTGGGCGAGGCGGACGGAGACCCCGACGACATCTTATCTCAAAGAGAAGAGCAAGATAAGGTGGATTTGAAGGGAAAGTCTAAGATTGGTGGACGACGTGCAAAGAAACTAGAATTGCACGATGAGGGTTCAAACATTGACGCGCAACGACACACTCGGATTTTGTCGTTGCCCGAGGCGAAGATGAGGCGCATGCATCGAGTCTAGTAGTAGTGACTCATCGGCACGGCGGGACACCACAAGTAGTGATCATCATGTGGGTGGGAGTATTAGTGGTGGAGGTGCCCATAATGAGGGAGAGTCACATGGGCAGAGGGAAATGTGTGCTCCTTTCCCCGGTGGTCCCGAAGATGGATCGCTGTTGAAGAGCTTTAAAGATCATGTCGCATTAGCGATTTGGAGCAATGAGGTACATTCATTTCTCCTTGTATGGAGTAGTTTAAAATTTTGGGTTTTCAATAAGTTGACGGAATGTTTTTTGTTGTTGCAGGATCGTCCGATACTCAAGTGTATCAATCACGGTGCTCAGATCCAAGAATGGGAGTTATAGTCGTGCCACCCGACACGCGGGCCTTCGAGATGATTATTCGGCGCTCGGGTTGAATATGCGATAGGCTCGCTCATACCGCAAGACTAACAAGGAGGTTATCATTGCCTTTGTGGAGCGGTGGCAGCCGGAGACGAACACATTTCACTTACCATTCGGTGAAATGTCGATCTCCTTGGAGGATGTGAGCATGCTCCTGAAGATTCCTGTCACGGGCAAGGTGGTGGCAGTTGAGAACTTTGCGAGGTACACCGACGAATCTCGCTCGGATGCAATTAAGCTGGTGTTGAAACTACTTGGGGTTAGCATTGAAGATGCTGAGGAGGAAGTGAACATCAGCAAGGGGCTCACAGTGCGAAAATGTTGGTTGAAGAGTCGATGGTGCCCCAAAGCTGGTGCGAGGAACACAACTTATCCTCCTGTAGAATGCACACCAGCGTACTTGTTGTATCTACTATCTTGCACCATGTTTGCGGATAAGAGTGGATCTCGGGTATCTATCGCGTTGTTGAAGCTTCTAGAAGATTTGGACGACGTGGGAAAGTACGCATGGGGTGCAGCTGCATTAGCCTACTTGTACCGACACTTGGGGTCTGCCACCAGATTACAAGTTTCTCAAATTGCCGGATACCTCACATTACTTGAGGTTTTTTACTAAATTGACTAGAATTCTTTTATGAGTAATAACTATTTATTTTTGCATTTTTTCTCTAACTAGCGTTGTATCTATTTGCAGGGATGGGTGTACGAGCATTTCAAGCTTGGGCTCGCCACACCTAATGCAAAATACATGGACTACGTGCAACCTCGTGTCTGCAGATGGGTTCAAAAGCATGAGACCGTGATGAATCTTGACAAGTTTGGGTCCATTAGGCGAACATTAGATGGGTTGCGCCCAAGTGAGGTGAGATACTACATCCTTCTTGAAACTAAATGTTGCATTTAGTTTATGGTTATTAATTATGGTTGTCTACGTTTCATTAGGTTACTTGGGACCCATATGTTAATCACCGGGAGAATGGAGTTGTGCACGCGATGGCCTTCTACAGTGGCACACTGAAGTACATGGATGTGGTGGAGCCCTACCATCCGGATAGAATTTTGAGGCAGTTTGGCCACGTGCAATCTACACCAGATCCTCCGTATCGGTCATTGGAAGCACATCGAGGCTCTTCGCACTCAAATACTCGGTCAAGTATGGTTTCCAAGCGAGACAATTGGGAACATTGGCATAACCATTTGTTGGCCCCGAAGTGCGCGGTGAGAAGCGCGAGTTCGAGTTTCGGCTACACCGGACTATCTACCTTGGTTCCTCAAAGTCTCTCACCCATTGATCACCAACCCGAGGTACTTCGATGACGACTTGGTTGCGACGACTACCGTGACAATGAGCTACTTGAGGTATTGAATGTGGTATAACTATTATGTAGAAGTGTTAGCCAACGTTTCTTTTAAATGCGATATGTATTACATTAACGGATTTTTTCTTTTCATCGAGCGTAATAGGCGGGCGTTGGACGTGGCGTTAAGGTGGAAATTATTGCCACCGGAGTTGTGTACGTTGGAGTCTCGCAAGGCAAATGGTTAGTGACGTCGTCAATTTCCTTTCGAGGAGGAGTTTCGATCCCACCACCACCACTATGACACCCACCACCGCAACCGGCGCAACCGACACATCAGCCCCTACCGAAGCAGCCCGTAGACAGTCCCAGCACGATAGCACTTCTACACATTCCACCCCGGCTAATGAACCACCCGGGTCGGTCGCTGCTCGCCCCCCAAAGAGAATACTTGGCAAGGAATACCAACGAAAGAATGTCGAGAAGCCAAAGGAATGAAGGCACAGCGACATCGACATTTCTGTAGTTGCTTGAGTTTTTCATGAATTGAGGAACAATTACTTTATGTTTTGTTGAATGGTTCTTGAATGGGTCATGTGGCATGAAACTTATATGGAATATTTGGCACTGTTTCTCTGTTCATTGGAGTTATTAAACTGTACTTGTTATGTTTGTGTATTGAAATTATTTGAAGCCTGAATTTTATCTCGTTAACATAAGCATGCATGTAACATCTCTGAATTCAGATAGTTCTTAGCATTATGATGACATTTCTTTTGGTTTTATTGGCTTGAATACTTAATCATGTTCCATGTCCCTTTTTTGGTTTATAAAGATCGGAGAAATGCTTTCAAAGTATGACTCGTTCCAGTAAATTGCTATTTTCGGATTGTTAATCCTTATAGTTACCATTGTGCACAATTGAGAGCTAGATTATATATTACTGCTGAACTATTCTTGCTTGAATTGTTGAGTTATTAAACTATATGTGTTATGTTTGTGCATTGAATTGTGGAAAATGTGGCATGAAAGTGGTCTCGGTCGTTCAGGGCCGAAACCAAGGTAAAGCTCCCGGACCTGCACATCCGACATATCCTGATACGTCTCGGACTTGTCCCTCCGACATATTCACCTGGTACTCATTGACTTATAACCGAGAGTGATGTAGACCCCGAAACCCCCTCTTCTTTTGGCTTTTGCATACCGAGAAGTTTTCATGGTTTTCGGTCTCAGCATACCGAAAACGTTCAATGTTTTTCGGTTGGTACGTGCCGAGAGTCATGTCGACCCAAAACATATACTACTTTCGGCTTTGTCATACCGAGAGGTTTCAATGTTTTTCGGTCTTCTCATATCGAGAGGTGTTCATGGTTTCGGTTGGTTTGTCTTGAGAGGTGTTCGTGGTGACGGATTTGTCATTGCTTGAGATGGGTTATTTGGGAGCAATTAACAAGCAAGACACAATAACAACATCACTTTACAGACGAAAACACGTTATTAAACATCACGAATGACAACCATAACATTGTACCCACCTCACTTTACAAACCATAACATAGTACCAACATCAATTTAGATACCATAACATATTAAGAACGAAGAGTCCATATAACCTCACTTTAAATTATTGACAACATCACTTTACATCACTTTACATTGTCATAGTTAATAATATTTAGAAAAAATCGGTGGTTAGTCAAACATGAATGTCAAACTATGGAGAATCCAAATCTACCACGGATAGAGCTCATTCTTCAGAAGGTACGACTGACACGATTTCACGAACGACAAATCCATCACGCCATCATTTAGCGCACTCCTCAACATATCGTTCCCACGATGGATATAAGGATGGCAATATGCATTAACAAATAACTTCACTGTCAAAGTTAAAAGTACAACGAGATAACCCATTGTAACATACCCGATTAAGGATGAGAAAAAATCAATTCACAACAAATCTACGAACTTACCCTAACCCAATGGATATTCTTTTCATTAATCATGGCAATGATAAGTCTATATGTAACGACGTCGGTGGAGCACCACGTAGAGGAAGAAATGTCGAGGCACTACCATGCGAGAGGTTGACTAGAATGACATTAAAGGCCGTTGATATTAACAATCCCATGTCTGAAAGTGTCAACCATTCTTCGAATGAGGCACCAACATGATTATCTGGACAATGCAGGGCAGTCTTGACATTCTCGTAACTCGTTCCAAGCACTTCCCTCCAAAGGTTTTCATACCTGATTATCTCATCAAACATTCTTCTACGTATTATCCTCCAACCGTCTACATCGGGAAGTCCTAGCCCGGAGGCAACACACTGATATCCACAATTTCCATCGCCTAGCACATCGATAGTGCTCTCAACATATGACAACCAATCTGGTTCTATGCAATGAGAGTAAGCCATGTTAGAATCACTTTCGGTGCGTCGGCTTGTACGACGCATTTTAGGCCCAACTTTAGTTTTTTTGTTCCTCGAACTAGAAGCCTGTTCTGTCGATAGTACGTACTCGAATCCGCTAGGCAATCTTGTCGTCGAAAATTCGTCTTCATCGTGTTTTCTTTTTGATCATGTCTTACTTCCCCTTTTCAACATACACCCAATTGAAGACCCCGTGTCCTTCCCTTTGTCTTTATTTTCGTAGGTGGCACCACTCCCGGTGTAGATGAAGGTCAACTAATCTCCCGAGCTCTTTGAATAATCCTGATGCGATCGTCCTCTTCAGTGCAAGCATGAAACTTTTGCATGACTCTTTCAATCTCATCGTGCACATTGTACCCAGACCGATCCACAGGATTCTCAGGTATCATACTCAACTTTCGCCAGTACACATGAATGTCCTCGAGAGGGATGGATGACCCAGCAAATTTATGGAAATTTAGCTCGTGGGCACAAGGAAGGCCGTGTGTGGTACGTATCTCGCAACCACAACGAGTTGAGTCGTGTCCAACATCCTCTCCACGTTCCAATTCATCTTGAATTAACTTAAGCCCCCGTTGAGAGGCATAACCACGCAATCGGCGATATAACTCATCAAAATATTCATGTTGGACCACATTCAAACTGAGCTCAAATGATGCCTTGATGTTGTTGTGTTGAGTCCTAAGGATGCCATCAACCACATTCCACAAAGTCTCAAAATTTGTCTGACTGTTGCCAAGATGTAGCTTCAGAGTGGAATGCACAGACTCAACCCTCTGTGTTGTTGTTTCCCCAAAATGCATAATTCGATTTGTCCAAGCCGGTACGAATTTCTCCTTGTACGTCTTTACCCATGTGTTCTCCAAGTAATCAATTCACATTCCCGAACTCACAACGCAAGTCATTCATCCTAACTTCAAATAAGGCCTCGGACTTAGCATACATCACACTCGTCCACCTATCCATGAAACGAGCGAAGCCTTCGTTATCCCCAAACATCTTCTTAATCTTGACCAATACTACTTTGTTGATGTGCCAAGAGCAAAGAAGGTGAGACGATGATGGGAATACTACATTGATGGCACTAATAAGGCCTAAGTCCTGATCCGTAACAAACACGTCAGGTTTAGGCCACCCATCCAGTATGGATCTCAAGTTCTCAAGTGCCCAAACATAATTTGCATGACTCTCTGATGATATGAAAGCAAACCCAACGGAGAACGTCAAATGCGTTGAAGTGATGCCAACTATCTCCAACAAAGGCATTCGATACCTATTTGTTTTATAAGTGCAATCCATCAAAATTACCGATGAGAAACACCTTAGCAACTTGATTGAATCAGGATGTGACCAAAACAAATCAGTGACGATATTCGTATCGGGATGCTTCCTATGACACGACATCCACTTATTCTTCTCCAATATGTGCAATAGTTGTTGCATTTGAGTCCTCCCACCCGCATCCTCAATTCGGACTTTTTGTCTTGCATTATATATTGTCCACATTGTCGATACGTTTGTAACATCTCTTTGCTTCAACGTATTGAGGATGTCTCTTGGCTTCACATTACCCTTTGTCATCTGCACCACAACCTCCTGCTCGCCCTTATCCAATCTTCCGGCATATGAGTGGCCGTCCAAGTTTTTCGCGGGCTCGTGATTGTGTCTCCCGCATATGACAATGACATACCACAAAGAGTCAGCATTTTCCTTGATGTTAATAAGGAAAGGGCATCCACATTTCTTCGTACCGGTTTGAGTCCTTCCCGTTTCCTCTTCTTCTTCATTTCTTGCTTTCAAAGCAATTTTGGCCGCTTTACCCTTCCCAACTCTTTGTGAAATTCCCCTATATGTACCAAACGTCTCATACGCAAGTTTCCACCCTTCCCTGCGCTTAATGCCTCCGGCATCAGAGTGCTTCGTCACTAACACAAACATGTTCTCCCGGCCTATCATTTGAAGCCATGAAATTGCCGCTTCTCTAGATGTTAATGGCCTACATGGTGTAAACGAATCCTTGTAGTCTGGAAATAAAGTAGAGACCGGCATTACCTGTAATACAAACATTGTAACATTATGGTCAACCGAAATGCACAGTAAATTCACCAAAAAAAATCCACGTTTTCGGTTGTACAGGTCCGAGAATCTAAGCATAGTTTCGTTCATGTCCAACCGAGACCTACAGAATTGTCTCGGTCGTTCCATACCGAGATTATGACTTCGTTTCGTTCACAGCATGACGTGAACTACGAAGAAGTCTCGGTGGATGTCGACCGAGACGTTTCTACAACTCTCGGTCCCGCGAGGCCGAATCAATCGCGCCCGTGAAAAATCGACTGAAAATTTGAGAAACCGCATATATAACACATTAAATTTCAACAATTACCTCTTGTTCTACCTCCTCTTGCACCAATGCAGTACAATCTTCCATTTTATAGTGCAAACAAACTCGGATTGCTCGAATTTACCAAACCCTACGTTGACAAACCAAACCATCAATTTCTCAGTTTTTGATCCAAAATACAGTTCCTACAAAGCATCATTAGGTTGGCAAACATTGTTACCTCGCTGTCGGATGATGTCAAAACGCAACAATCGATACGCGCTCGGCAAACACAATTGTGGCTTTAGGTTTCACTTGTGATCAATGTTGTGGTGGGGTGCCCCTATTTTACTTGGAAAATGGTGTGTGGGGTTTGAGTGACTATATATGAAGGGGCAAAATAGTCATTTCCATTTTGGCTGGGAGATTTACAAAAAATATGGGTGCCTTCATGAATTGGTGGGGTGCCCATAGCGGCCCTCTAAATAATATATATATATATATATATAACGTACCATAAATATATAAAACGTGCACAATAATTATCTATATATAATAAAATGTACTATAATTATATATTAATAATAAATCATTTCAAACATACCATATAGGGGTGCCCAATAATTTATATTTATACCATAAATATATGGTATAGATAAAACATGCCATGTATATAGAACATACCATGAATATATTGTAATACCATAAAGGGGCTGGGTGTACACGTGACGTTTCCAGTCTTCTCGACGCGCCACATCATCAACTCAATTCAAACTTACCATGTAGGGGTAATGTACCATAAATATATAATATATATAAAACGTACCATAAATATATAGTAATAATAAATCATTTCAAACCTACCATAAATATATAGTATATAAGAAATGTGCCCAATAATTATCTATATATAATAAAATGTACCATAATTATATAGTAATAAAAAATCATTTCAAACATACCATATAGGGGTGCCCAATAATCTATATCTATAACTACATATAAAATGTAACTTACAAAACCATAAATAAAATCATAAATTACAAGCCGTTTAAAAAACAAATCATTTCAAAACGTTTCAAAACATGAATGAATTAAACAACTAACTATACAAACCGTTCAAAAACCAATGAATCGATTGAATTAATGTTTACACTAATTAATTCTCTTTATATATACCCCCAAGCAATGATAGATGTTCACCCAAGCACATCGTTCCTTCAACTATATCTACACTTTTGTTCTGATAGATTTTATGCTGTAATTTACAATTTGGTTGTGATTTTTTGGATTTGTAGGGTTTTTTCGTGAAGTTGATCTTCATCTCGATCTACAATCTTATTGTTGGATATGTTCAGGTATAATTTCAGTAAAAATTGGAAGTTAAGGTTTCAATTCGTTTTAACAAAATTGGGGTTTTGTTAATTTGTTTTTTTCTATTGTTAGATTGAGATGAAATAGGTTTTGCAGATTTTGATGTGTTATGTTTTTTTTTTTTTCAGGCTGTAATAAAGGAGTGATCAAGATCTGATCAATCTTTAATGGATGCTTGTGAGATTATTAGAGAATGAAAATTCTTTAGTCTGATTATTTTTAAAAAAAAATTAATGAGATGTAATTTTTTTTTGTTATTAAGTGTAATCTAGAAATTATATGCATATTTTATAAAAAATAATTTAATGTTATATTTATTAATGAACTTCTTATTTTAATACACTACAAAAAAAACCAAATCAACAACAAACTAATCTGATGTTGAATTGGTACGGTTCTGTTGCTAAACCACTCTGCAACAAATCAATCGACGAGATAGTAGTGTTGCTAAACTATTTGTTCTTTGGTGCAACTCAAATGACAATTTGGTATTTTGTTGTTGTTCAATGACATTTGTGACAAACGTCTGTCGTTTGAACAACAACAAAAACAGATCTTATTCTTGATCGAAGTCGATCAAGCAAAGACGTGTCATTTGCAAATCTGTTGCTATTTAGCAACATACATTATCTGTCATTGATTTGCCTAGTCAGCAAAGACGCGTTATGTCGCAACTATGTTGTTGTTCAGCGACAGACGTGTCTATCATGATTGTGCTTGATCAACAACTTGTTGTATTTGTCACAAATATGTTGTTGTTTAGCTTATCGGGATCCATAAAAAGTAATTTTTAAATTAATTAATTAAAAAATAGTAAAAAGTAAAAATAAGAAATGTCTGCGACAAAATTTGCAAAAACAATTTAAAAGATACAAATATTTATTTTATAAAAACAATAAAGCTGAAAGCCATTATTTGGATGAAGGGTAACATATACAAACTTGACTAATGAATTACGAAATTCAATTCGCATCATATAGATAAAATTAGGTTCCAACTTAATGGTGTGAGTTACTATATCGATACAAGACTAAAATCAACTCCCAAATTCGATCAGCATCGCTTTTTTCACCCTCTGCGGCCTGCAAAATTCATATATTAGCAAGTAGTAAGAGAGCACATTATCTCGATACAAGACTAAAATCAATAAAAAATCAGCAAACATTGACTTTAAGAAATTGCTAAGCTAATGACATACTAAATAAAAGACCATGCATCTCGGGATATATTAGGTTCGCGTGTGCCATTTCATCGGGTAGCTAGTCAAGCTAGAAATTATAGGTTAATAGAAGTATAGAATAAGTGGTAGCATGGCGCAATGCCGCAGAATAATTTACTAAGAGTAATTATAAAACAAGACCAAGCATCTGTCACCAACAAAAAACACACACACACACACATATATATATATATATATATATATATATATATATATATATATATATATATATAATTAGAATTATAGAGATAAAGACCCATGATGTACATAGGATATTGCTCATCCAAAACCAAAGAAAAAACTTCACGCACAAATAAAAAAAAATCTCCGTTCACATACCCTCTATTTTTAACAAATCCAAGAAAAAAATAGATTGTAATGCTCAAATCTGATCTAATGAGTAAGACATTTAAGTATAATGAAACCCAACACATTGAAATAGAATATAAAACTATTTTTAACAAATCCAAGAAAAATAATTCTAACATGTTTGTACCACAACTATGGTGAAGTGATATGGAGGTCAGATAGGCGTTGTCATAGATAACTAAAGTGACTAACTCAATGAGCAACATTATGCACGCAATAATAATAAAAAAAATATACAAATGTACGTAGTTGAAAAGAGATTGGTAAGAGAAATAGAGACACACCTGAGGAGCCTTGTTCATAAGTCCTACATAACATCAATAAAAAGGAACAATTAGAAGAAAGAATGTTAATGACAAGCCCTTAGCCAATACACACACACACAACAATTACCACTGCATGAAAAATCATGAATATAAGACATTGAAAGGTAGGTAAATGAAAGAACATAGGCTATTACAAATGGACCAAGTCCTTCTCGTGACATTAATTATTGAATGAAACCCAACACATTGAAATAGAACATAAAAAATATACAAATATACTTGAAAATAGGTTGGTTAAAGATGTAGAGACACACATGAGGAACCTTGTTTGGAGTGCCCATTATAGCTAAGTCTATGCACATTGATCAGCTAATGAATGCAAGATTGGTGGTGGAGTTGGGTGTAGGATTGGAAGCAAATAGAGTGAAGAGATGCGGAGGAGATGGTGAGGAAGGAAGGATTGCAAGAGAAGAGGTGGACAAGGTGATAAGAGAGGTAACATTTTGCGACCAACCCGTGTTAATTGGAACATGCATAAAAACGTAAGACCAATAGATTATTTAACATACGTTAACAATCCTTACAAGTAGGTGTTTATATGTGTTAGCTCGTTGATAGAAGTGAAATCTCATTACATATATGGAGAAGAAAATCTTCATGATCCTAGAATAAATAGATTATTTTTTTCTCAATTTCTTCCGAGGTCCGAAAATACATTAGAGAAAAAGATGAACACAATAAAATAGTGTATGTATCTTGAGCTCACCTAGTACAATGAGGCCAAGGTGAATAAGTTGGAATATGTCTCTCAACCTGCTACCTTGGGCTTCACTAACCTTAAGAGTTTAATTTGGATCAATAATACTTAAGTTTGAAATCCTTAGATGAAGCATAAAACAAATCATAAGATGCAAACAACCTACATTTATAAATAATTTCGAATATGAGTAAAAGAAAAACATTCACTGGAAAAAAAATTAAAACTTTAAATAATGAAATTGAAATGATGGCTAAAAACAAAACTAATGGCAACAACCAGAGTTCTTATAAAAGAATTAACTTAGCATTGACACACTGGTAACTCATGGCTGCAACATAAATATGGACATAAGTCTAAGATAATATGAAAAGAAGAAATTGGAAAAAATAAAAAAGAAGAAAACAATAAATTAAAAATGAATAAAACTAGGACAACCTTCAAAATTACATTTTCACATATATAAAACAAATAGAACCAACACATTGAGAGTACAACTGAGCATTAGAAAATGAGTAAATTCAAGTACCATTGCTTGAAAATTACTGAATATCAGCCAAGACATTTCGCAAATAAAAAAAAGTAGACTAATAAGTAACACCAACACCGTCGATAAAGTTTCAGGGCTATCATCATGAGTTATATAATGATGATGGCATGCAACAGGAGGAAACATATTAATGTAGCGCCAAAGCAGACGATAAAAATAAATTTTGTTGTTGCCTAAGTTGGGTTTTTCTCTATAATTCAAGTCAATACACTACGATTTATCATAGACGGATAAACTTGAAAAGAACAAGAATTTACGGTACTTCACTCTATCACAAAAAAGGATACTCCCAGATGATATACACCGAGCTAGAGAACAAACAATTGAGTTGCTATCTAAATTAGCTAATCCACTATGAAGCAATTGGGATGACCGTGGCGTTCCGATCTTTCGAGTTAGAACTATCTATTTATCTAGCATTCAAATTTAATGAATTGTCACGCGTAGCAACCCTAATTTACGCAATCGTCCACATTGTCTTAAAAGAGGGAATTCCATTATAACCTAAAAGTATTGCATATTATAAAGTCGAACTAGCATTGAATTCCCAAAGTCGAATCACAAAATTATCGAATCGAAATCAAGTATTCGCAATTCAAACAATAAAACTAAGAAATTGAGCAATTGAAGTTCTCAATTCGGGTGAATTGAACCAAAAAGGACTCACATTTCCGGATGGATTATTCGCATTGGAATCGAATTTGATCCTAGGAGTCCCCCTCGGCCTCCACGCGCCCGATCTCATCCACTAAGTTGGGCGCCGGTCGAATTATCATCGCGAAAGCGAGCGGGTCGCCGCCGCTCATAAGCCGAAGCTCTCCTCCCCGGCCGATCGATGGGGTCGCGGCAAGCGAGCGGGTCGCCGACTCAACAATTAAATCGACACCTCCTACACAAAACCCTACACCACCGAGTCCTCGTGACTCCCGACCAAACCCACAACCTCCTCGTCACCGATGAGCCTCCCTCCCGGTACTACATCGCCCCGCAACTACGCCAACGCCTCTGCCAATGCCAACACCCCTTCAATAACACCGCCGCCACCGCCAAACGCCCCCTTCGACAACACCACCGCCGTCGTCGAATACCAGTCCCCCTCCCTCGTCGCCGCCAAAAAAATGCTCCACCAACGCCCGAGTGGGGGTGGTCACCGGCGCCGAGAGAGAAGCCGAGAATGGTGGAGGGTGTCATCGGCGACGGTGGCCGCTGGATCCGCAAGGAGGCCGAGAGGGGTGAGTGATGAGAGTTGTGAGTGGCGGAGGAGAGAAAAGAAAATGAGAGATGGAGGAGTTGTTTCGGGTAGAGAGAGAATAAGAGAGTGAGATTGGTTTGAGAGGGGAGAGAGAGAGAGAGAGCACGTGAGAGGAGGGGAGAGAGAGAGAGAGCACGTGAGAGGAGGGAGAAAGAGTAAAATAAAATTTTATGTTGTTGTTGCTTGCTTGATCTATCGCGCGATCGCGACAGATTTGTTTGTCGGCGATCGTATAAGATCTTTCACAAATCCTTGATCGTAAAGATCTTTTTTTTTTTTTTTTTTACTTTGCTACAGATCAGCGACAGACTTGATTCTGTCGCTGATTTGTAGCAGATCTGTCACAACCTTGGCGGGAAATGTATGGCGGGAGAAATCAGCGACAGATCTGTGACAACATACAATTTGTCATAATTTTTGTCACAAATCATCATTTGAATTGTTGCTTTTTTGGGTCAACCGAGTCAAAAGGACCGCCAGTCGATGCTGAAGCTATTCTTGATTTGTTGTTTTTAGCAACAGATTCTGTCTGTCACAATTTTTTGATGCTATTCCACCATGTTCTTGTAGTGATACAGTTTTTAGTTTTTTGTAAAAATATATAGTTAATTAAATCAAGGAAACAATTAAATGTTCACAATTAACACAGTGGACAATTTAATGTATACCATATATATAAAGTACACTAAAATTAGCCGAAATCATCACATAAATATATAGTTTTTTATTTTTTTGCAAAAATATATAGTTAATTAAATCAATGAAACACTTAAATGTTCACAATTAACACTTACATGCATATTGAGATTTTATAGTTCGGTGTTATTTGAAGTTTTAAATTACACTCCAATGTTAAAGAAAAAACATTTACTTGACCAAAAAAAAAGGGTAACTGTCATCCATTTGCTAATGATAAGTCGTGACATCAATAGAGACTTCAAATGTCAATGACGTTTCAAAATTTAAATTAAATAAAAATCTCAATATTAATTTTTAACATCCACACCAAGAATGTACAAGGTGTCAATAAAATACATTCCATGTTAATGACGTTTCCAAGTTTAAATTAAATGGAAAACTCAATATTAATTTTTAACATCCATACAATAAGGGATGTACAAGGTGTCAAGGACATACCTTCCATCGAAAAATAATGAAAGCTCATAATATATCAAAGTTTTAAGTTAATTCTACATAATATAGTAATAAGTAAGCTATGTGTGAAAAAATAAAATAAATTAAAAAACCTTATTAGATTTACTATTTAAAAATTCCAAAGTTCCCATTGTCTCCAACCCCTAATTCTTTAATTCAATATGTGATAAAATTAATCAAATTAAAGTGATGTTCTGGAATGGATCAACAAGGCCGTGACATGTGGGATCTTTAGGTGGGAGTTTCCATTTTTGATATATTTTTTTCCTATTTTGTAGGTAAATATATATAATAGTTTTTTTGTGAAGAAAACATAGTACATAGTATGATAGTAGTAAATAGTATAGTGTATGCATATACGAGTTTTTTTTTTTTTTTTTTTTGCTTTTTTAAGAAACATGTATATAGTTTCATGTCTATCTGTATATTATAATTTATGTGTTTATCAATGGTCGATATTTAATGATCAATTTAAATGGTGATCAATTCATCATATTTTATAATCCATCAGCTCGAGCCTGTAGTAGTCGGTTTAAAGCAAATATTTATTTTTGGAACGATTTTATTTTCTAATTTTTTCAAGTACTTTTTTTAACCATTACATTATTTTTTAAAAGAAAAGGCGTGTCAAAACACAAAATAGTAGTTTGTGACACAATTGTATTTTAAAGCAAAAATCACAATTTTGTTACAAAACAAAAATTAATAGTCATACAAAATTGATTTTCTTTCCTTTTTTTTAGCATAAGAGACATCCCTATATCTTACCTTTTGACAAGTGATGTCTCATTCGTCTCACCAAAGATAATTTGGTTGTAGGCATTAATTAATTGTTATTTTTATTATTTATAGGTCATTGAAACAATTTGACGGTTTTCATTATAAAATTAGATTTTTTTTTCCGAACAATAAAATTGTAGGAATATAAAGGAAATGATCTTTTGAGTTGCATATTTGTTCTCTCTTTTTTCTTATAAATTAGTTGATACTATCTTTGTCTTATTCTATTGGAGACTACATATTAAATCCATATTTCATTGAATTTATAAGCTTGGACATGCTATTGAACATTGATAAAGAAGTAATACCAATTTTTCTAATATTCATTATATATTATTTTTTTACTTATTTACTTGATCGGATACCACGCAATATTTTTTCTACAAAGATATTGGCTTCGAGTACATCGGATACCACACAATTTTTTTTTTTTTTTTTTATACTTGATCTTGCCCGCGCGCAAAGCTCGGGTCTCCGACTAGTTAAGAATACACTTTAAGCTAGATTTTCTCGTAATTGTTTTTTGTTCCTAATTAGTATTTTCTTCGTCTTATTTATTTTTTGATGCACTCAGTTAGTTTCAAAACCCCAGTTTTTAATTACTTAGGTTTATAGAAAAACTAGCTTTGCCATTCCTCATGGATTCGACCCTCCTCATTTTATATTTCGTTTGTTTGAAATATTTAATTGTGTTTATAATTGTTGGTTTGGCACCCACCATGCAATAAAATAGTTTTCGCTTCAAATCATCTGAAGCTTTTGCTTGTTAAGCAAATATTTTCTATTTGTGTATAGGGTTAACAGACCCAAAAGTCCTCACCCCACGTTTTGGAAGTTTTGATAGATAAAATCTCTTTCTTATCCAAAAAAAAAATTATTTCATATTTGTGTATTGTCTTGAAATTCTAAAGAATGTTGAACTCGTATTTGTTGATAAAAAAAAAAAAAAAAAAAAAAAAAAAACATTGAATGATTTTAAAATATGGTAAATATTTTTAAATTTTTTTTTTTGCGAGGAACATGGTCAAGAATATTAAGAACTTGTGAATTAGTGTGACAAATAACTCAAGAAAAATGATAGCTACAATGACCACAAACAGCAACAAAGCCTTGATCCTAAACTTATCAAGGTCAATTACATGGACTCAACTCTTCCATCCGCTCGTTTAAGATGATGTACTTAAAAATTTAAAATCTTTCTTATTTAATGCATCTTATGTTATCTCAGTTCTACCCATGCGCCATTGAATTTCTCCAATTTCTAGCTGCTACAATGACTAATCATTTAAATTTGAGGCATGCACCATAAACACAAAATAATTTGATTTTCTAGAAGTATAGAGGATCTTGAGGCCTAAAAGTCAAGATCTAGAGAATTATGCACATCATATAATCATAAGAACCATTCCTCCAAGTAATCTCCAAAAAAAAAGGACATAAACTAATTTGAATTTCTAGAAGTATAGAGGATCTTGTCAACTAAAAGCCAATCAGATTGATTCTCAAGAAGAATAGAGGGTCTTGTTAACTAAAAGTCAAGACCTAGAGAATCATGCATATAATATAAACCAAGAGCATAACCAACATTCTTCCTAGTGATCTCCACAAAGAGGAACATAAAACAATATGAATTTCAAGAAGTACAGAGGACCTTGTTACTTAAAGGCCAATCAGACCCCCAACTCTCCGTTGCCATCTATTTGACTGGCAAGTACCTTGCATAAAAGAAAAAAAAATAGTAAAACGTCTGAACCAACATGCACATCTGCACAAAAACAATTAAGCAGTGTACAAAAATGAAAGTTATTTGAATAAGAAAAAACAGAAGAATGAGTGGTATACAACATTCCCCAGGACCACTGAACACTTTTAATGATGATTTAGAGAAATCTAGAAGTTAAACCAAAAAAAGCCTAAGAATCAATGATTTAGTTACCTAAGAGTCAAGATCTAGAGAATTATGTATAAAAAAAGGCAAAACATATTTTTTGGTCCTTGAACTTTGAGATTTTTATGCTTTTAGTTCCTGAATTTTTATTAGTGTACATTTTGTCCCCGAACTTTCATTTTTGTACATTTGGTCCCTGAACTTTTGAGTGTTTTATGCTTTTGGTCCTTAAACTTTGAGTTTTTTATGTTTTTAGGGAAATTAATTTTTTTTTTCGGCATTTGTTGATTGATGTGAGTCGTTTGGCCTAGTAGTATAAACCACTTTACTCTTATTGACTAGTCACACGTCACTTTTACTACCCACATTGCCGAAATTTAACACTTTAAATGGTGGAATGACTAAATGTAGATCTTTGTAAAAGTTCAAGGACCAAATGTGTAGTAATAATAGTTTAGAGACCAAAAGCATAAAAAACAGAAAGTTCACGAACTAAATTATGGGTTTTGCCATTAAAAAAAAAAAGAAAAGAATACACACACATCTGTGTATATATACAAACACATATATAGAAAGGCAAGAACAGAATCAGATTAAAAAAATACTAAAATGAAGTGTGTACCTGATGTCATTCTAAACAATGGGTGCAAGATACCGGTAGTAGGGATGGGCGTGTTGTCTTATCCATTTCCAGAACCGGAGACGGTGAAATTGGCAGTACTTAAGGCCATCGAAATTGGTTACAGGCATTTCGACACTGCCCCGATATACAAAACAGAGCAGGGACTTGGTTTAGCCATTGCAGAAGCACTCAAGCTTGGTTTAATCAAGTCCCGCGACGAGCTCTTCGTAACTTCCAAGCTCTGGTGCAGTGATGCTCACCCTCACCTAGTTATTCCTGCTCTCCAGAAAACTCTCAAGTGAGTAACAACCATCATCATTGCCCATATACCGTTCAAGACTTGCAAGATTAAAACTGCAGCTTTGAAATGCCTAATTTGCTTTCAATTTGCTTCACAGGAATCTTGGGTTGGACTACCTTGATCTCTATCTCATACACTGGCCACTGAGCTCAAACACCCCGGGGAATTATGATTTTCCGATACCGAAGGAAGAACTAGTTCAAATTGACTATAAATCTGTATGGGCAGCCATGGAAGAGGCACATAGGCTTGGCCTCACAAAGTCCATTGGTGTAAGCAACTTCTCTTGTAAGAAGCTTGAGAATTTGCTCACTTTAACAAAGATCCCTCCTGCTGTCAATCAAGTGAGTTGGTTAACTCCCATGATCTACAATATTGTGTCGATGTACATCAATTTTTTTCATGGAATACTAAAAGATGTTTTTTTTTTTAAGGTGGAGATGAACCCGCTATGGCGACAAGATAAATTGAAGGAATTCTGCAAGGAAAAGGGCATTGTTATCACTGCTTATTCGACGTTGGGAGCTAGAGAAACCCTTTTGAGCCCCAACAGAGCTATGGAATCTCAAGTGCTAAAAGAGATTGCAATTGCAAGAGGAAAGACTATTGCACAGGTGATAACTCTACCGAATTGCATAGCATGTTCAAAGTAGTTAAAATTCATGACCAGAGCACATAGAATTGTAATTGAATTCGGTGCATATAGGTCTGCCGGAGATGGGTGTATGAGCAAGGAGTGACTCTTTTGGTGAAAAGCTTCAATGAGGAAAGGATGAAGGAGAATTTAGATATTTTTGAATGGGAATTAAGCAAGGAAGACTTGAAAAAGATCGATGAGATTCCGCAGAGCAGAGGACTCTCAGGAGACTTCTTCGTGTCCGATGGACCCTTCAAGTCTTTAGCAGAGCTTTGGGATGGAGAGCTCTGAATCTCTGATCATGGACACAAAACTGAGTGCTATGTCAAGTAATGTTCAATAAGGGAAAAGACAGTTCATATGTTCCATGTGAGATTTCTTTTCAGCTCATGCAAATCATGTAAGTCTGGATTGGCGAATTTATAAAGTTTAGAAGTCCATTAGAAAATACAGAATGCAACTAAGATACAAAAGAATAGATTTCATAAATATATAATGTTAAAGAAAACTACAGTAGTTACTATATTTCAGTAGTTCAGGTATTTACATAGTTTCTATATTTTGGTATTTAAATAATTTTAAGTAACTTTCCTGCTTTGTTCAGCTTTATAAATAAGAGCATCCTACTGTACTCAATTAGCCCTTATTAATACAATTTTTAGACTCTTATTTAAATCTATCACATATCAGAGCCTTGATCCGAGGTCGATCGACTTCGGGTCGAGGACCGAATTGTGGTGTCATGTTTTTCCGTTCTCGATCGTTCTTGCTTTCTAATGTGCTTTTATTGTGCATCTCCAAATCGCTTGTCCCCACAAGTCCGCTGCACCAGTCTCATCATCACACGCGACTGTACTAGTCCGATGCACCAGTCCAACTCTGCACTACATCGTGTACTATTCCTTGTACACCAATCGATGCATCACAATCCGCCTCTGCACGGGGTTTTTAGAAAAGTGGGGTGGATATAGTTTATATTTCACAAAATAGTGAAGTTTACTTTTAAATTAAGGTATAACTCATTTTGAAAAGGAGGTATTGATGATGAGGTGTCATGCATGGTGGTGAGGTGGTGTTGAGGTGGAAGACATTTGTATGTATAGCTCCTTTTGAAAATGAGCTATCTATACAAAATTATACATTATATGAATGACTCCTTTTGAAAAGGAGTTATCTATACAAAATTTTTGCCCCATATGAACGACACGTGCATATGGAGATGGACGACCCGCGACACTCGCGTATCTCGAGGTAGACAACCAATGTAAGCAACACGCACGCATATCGACGTGGACAACCCATGCAACTGAGGTGGAGATTTCATGCAAATGCTAGGTACGTCTGTCGAGGTAGGCGACCCATGCAACCTCGTGCAACTCATGCAAACGTCACGCACGTGTCTCGAGGTGGTAAAGCCAATGCAAACGTCACACACGTATCTCTTGGTGGACAACACATGGAAACGCTACGCACGTATGTCGAGGTGGGCGAGCCATGCATCTTCGTGCAAACCATTCAAACGTCACACACATATCTCGAGGTGTCGACAACTCATGCAACCTCGTGCAATCCATGCAAACCATGCGAATGTGAAGCACATATTTCGAGGTAGACACCACATGCAACCTGCTGTAGTCCATGCAAACAATCCAAACGTCATGCACGTAAGTCGAGGTAGATAACTAATGCAAATGTTGGACACGTATCTCGAGGTGGACAATCCATGCAAACGACATGCACATATCTCGAGGGACAACCCATGCATATCCACTACAGACCATGCACCACATGCAAACGTCACGCACGTATCGCGAGGCGGACAACCCGTGCAACTCATAGTAAGCATGCAACTCATCCTTTAAACTTTTGTGTTACTTCTATCTCGTGATGATAAGTAGAGATACGAAGAATAAAATAATTATAGGGCAAAACCACGTTATTTTTTTGTGGAGAGCTTAAAATTAAAACAACAATAATCTGTAAAAAAATAAGTTCATTCCATGAGAAGGTTGTATACATCAACTTCGTTCACCTAAGATATAAGCTGAAAAAAAAAACCACGACATCAAGAAAGCTCATCATACAAGTCTATTACGACGGTTACGTTGACGTTGTTGCACGGTGATGCAAACCGGACGTACTCTATGTCTAGTTGGACGATGTGTTTGTACATCCGGTTGAGGTTGTTGAGGTTGCTGATCAGGCATTGAATGGCATCGAGTCGATTGATGTTCTTCCTCTGGTGCTTCACTCGACTCACCTCTGCTACTAATGCTCCCAAAAATAGGAGGTTGAACCATCCCAAAATAGTGGCTTCCTGTATGCGGTTGGGCGAAAGGAACATGAGGCGGCGGCATGGTTAACAGGTTCATGAATGAGTCATCTCCACTATATGACATATTGTAATTATAACATGGTGGAGTATATGGACTCGACATGTATTGAGGCAATGACGGATACAATTGATGTCTAGGCATTCCATGGTCCACATATGAAGACGATGGCCCGGGTGCATAAGGATCAAAATGGTAAGGAGGAAGATTCATGATCGGCGGCTTGGTACAAACATTTGAGGTTCTGGTTGCATTGTGGGCGATGTAGGAATGTACCCATGAGAAGAATGAATTGGTGGGGATGAGCGTTGGCTACTCTCGCCAACAGTCTATGTTCTACTCGCTCTCGGACGAGATGAACGTGCCGGAGGAGAACGTCTGCTACTATCTCCAGCATTCTCAGTCTGAGTAAATGGACGTGGTGGACGAGGACGTCTGGTGCTTCCCCCCACAATCTCTGTTCGTGTTCTTCTTCTTCTTCTTCTTCTTCTCACCTCTCTATTTGATTCGCCCTGATCCTCTTATTCATCTTCCTCTTCATTCTCCTCATTTATGTCATGTTCGACATCAATTCCGTCATTCCATAGAGAAGACCTTTGCCTTTCATCTTCGTCTAAAACTTTTAATCATTTCATCAAGCGCAGCAAGACCTTGCTCGTACCCATCCTTAATAAACACTCGCCTCAGTCGATGCACCAAGTTACACTGATATAAAAACATGAGTTCAAAGCACGCAATATAAGATATTAGTTGTTCAAGAGAAAATAAGAGTTTCAAGTTTACCGAATAGTCACGTAAAGCCCCGTCGTGTCCAATGAATCTTCTAGTGACTGAGCGATACCACGTCATGTAGTCTTGATGATCGTGCCCTTCATCTTGTGCCGCCATGACAATGTCGTGGCCACGATTTTCCCACATATGTATAAAGCTTGTGTGAAAAGTCACCCAATTTTCTTGATTGCGTCCACGCAATTCGATGCGGTGCAGTCGGGTGTCGTAAGCACAGTTTGGTGGCACCACTTGTATCATTCCGAATTGTCGCATAACCCTTTCTAGTCGATGCCACTCGACTA
Organism: Stephania cephalantha; assembly: GCA_039657325.1. Lineage (NCBI taxonomy): Eukaryota > Viridiplantae > Streptophyta > Magnoliopsida > Ranunculales > Menispermaceae > Stephania > Stephania cephalantha. Next base: position 13,081,555 of record CM077575.1, read on the forward strand.
TGTGGAAACAAATTAGGGGACACGTGGAAAGCCAACTACCGTGACCGTCAGTACATATTCGGGAAGAGACCCGATGACTGCAGCATAAGGTTGTCATACTACATCATCCTCATTCTGCGAGTCGAGTGCATCACGGTAGGCTGATAAGACGTGCGTCGCACTCTGTGTAACCGAAAATGCATCGAGCCACCTGTATACAAAACAATAAATTATGAAAAATGATAATGGAGTAAATGTTAAAGAAATTATGAAATAATATTTGTATTACCTGTGTCCCAATGGGACGTCCATAAGCATGTGTTCTCCATCCACTGTCCGCGGTCGAACTCTAGAAACACCTAGGCGCCGTGGTGCTATGAATGGAAATCTGTCCCATGCCCACAGCTGTACAAGAATTGACACGCGCCGCAACCTCATGTGCACCTGCGCGAGATCCGCGACACAACTCCCTATACAAATAAGCCAAACATGCATTCCCCCAACTATACTGTCCAACTATTTGGAAATCCTCAAGCAATGGTAGAAACATCAAATGTACAAATCGGTTGGACTTGTCGGCGAATAGACAACCACCGATAAGTTGCAGTATGTACGATCGAACATAACGTTGCACCGATTCCTCATCGTTGTCATCATCTATAGCTGGTACGTTACGTTCGAGCCATTCGACTTTAAGTTTACAACCAATAATGTCATCTCACCAGAAGTTCGACCAAGTAGCCTCTCGCACACATTAGCATAGTCTGTATCGGTCATTCCCGTCACAGGCATACCTTCGATAGGTAAGCCGAGCTGTACCTGCACGTCCTGGAGTGTAATTGTGCACTCCTCACAATGCATGTGAAATGTATGTGTCTTAGGGCGCCATCTCTCAACGAATGCGGTAATCAAAGCCCAATCAAGGCTGAAAAATGCTACGCGGGAAATCCCATAGAACCCACTGGAACGAAGATATGGGATCATCCTCGAATGATACTGTATCGTTCGATCAACGACACCACGTATTCGACGTACGCGCAACGTTTCGTACACCTTATAATTGATAATGTATTAATCTATATACATATATATAATATACGATTATGCAAGAACATTTGACGTATACGTGTAGAAAAGTTTACCTCACCCCTCCGGGTTCGCGATGATCTCTGTGTAAATTGGAGTTGCAAAAGTGAAGGATCTGATGGACCTGGATCCATTGTTGTACAACTACAAATGAATGATTTGAAAAAAAATTAATCGTGTTGTTCGTAAACCAAACAATAACTCTTTCATATATGTTCAAACAATAACGAATGCTCATTTGTTTCCAATATAATCAAATTACCAACTTAAGCCATGACAAACAATATACAAAATTGACTATCGGTTTTCATTGGAAGCTGAGCTCTGCTCGGACAATTTTTTTTGTTATGTCCATCTGAACGACAAATACCATACCGGTTCTTCCTAGTAGGGACTCGTTCACGGTCTTTATTAGGACATGTTGTTCTTCTATGTCATTCTTGATGACATATGCCACATCGCAAGGGCCTCGAGACATTAGGAAGATCCATCTCGTTTTGTCTTCGCGTTCCCTTTGGTCTCCCTCGGCCACGTCTGCATCTTGGGTCGGGTATGATTTTCGTCCCAAAAGTCGACCAATATTTCTCATCTGGGATGGCTTTGAAATTATAGGAGTAACATTGTGCGTACACATCTATCCTATAGTATGGCTCAATGAATTGCGCGTAGCTCACTCGAATAAAGGCACATGCAGCTAACACGTGTAAGCAAGGGAAACCAAACGATTGCCACTTATTGCAACTGCACACCCGGTCCTTTAAGATGACGACTTGGGTGTTGTTGCCTTTATGCATGCGATCTCCATGTCTTCCAGTCAGCACTTCAAACTCACCAATGTCACGATTGATCAAAGTGACTTGAAGCCTCCTTGCAGATTGTTCATAATATGTGAGTTTATCCATGACATATTTTGTGTAGGATAGGCCGTTAGAGATTGCTTCATCGATTTCCTCTCTACGCCGATTGTGGTATGTCACCAATCTGTAGTAAATCATTTGAGTCATCGCTGTTATTGGCAAGAATCGAGCTCCCTTCAATACACCGTTAAAACACTCTACAAGTGACGATAAAATTCGTGTAAGTAATATTACTTAAGCGATAACTATATAGTTGAGTGCAAAACATAACTTGCATTTCATACATACCAACACCATTAAAATTCATCCATCTGTACCGCATGCCTCCGTCATGCGATTGAGTCCATAGTTCTTTGGGGATGTCATTGACATATTGCAGACATTGAGGTGTTCGTGATGATAAGTATGCAAAACGCTCCATGCACGCAGTAAATTTTCGTTCTTGATGTTGAGCACTGCTCGAGCAAGGAATTTTTTCAACGGGTCATTTTTGAATTGAGTGTTGAAATTACTAAGCAAGTGTCGCAGTCAATAACGGTGGTATCCTTTTGGGGGACAGAAACCGTTGCTCGGGGTGTTGACCGCCTCCAAAATGCCAGGGTGACGATCAGAAATAACGCAAACTCCATCTCTATCCGTCACGTGTTTGCGCAACATCCTGAAAAACCACCCCCACGAATCGGTAGATTCGGTTCCTGCAACGGCAAATGCAACCGGTAGTATGTGTCCATTATCATCAACAGAGATCGCAATCATTAGCTTCCCACTATATTTGTCATATAAGAAAGTCGCGTCCATCTGAAGGAGAGGCCTGCGAAACTTGAAAGCTTGTATCGATGCTTCAAATGCAAAAAACACACGACGAAATTGGGGACACGCAGTTCTTATCTCATCAGCATCCCATTGTCTATGTGACCACTCGATTCTTGTCCCCGGACTCTTATTCCTCATAGCCGCCAACCATCTAGGTAATAAAACGTATGACTCATCCCAATCTCCAAATGCACATGCAATTGCCTTCCTTTTGGCATCCCACATTCGCTTGTAGTTTACTTCTGTCCGTATTTTCCCTTAATTATTTGTATTAATGCCTTGATAGTTATTGCTTGATCGCTCTGGACGACGCTTTGGATCTCTCGCGCAAGCATGTTGGCGTCAAGTTGGGCACGGCCACGTTTACGTCGGGATTAATACAGTTATGCGGCACGTCTAATTGCGTGATCTCCCATAATTGTGTTTTCTTTCGCAAACTAGCACGAAGATGCCACATAAACCCGTGTTGCGCACTTCTGCACTTAATCGCCCACATAGTTGTAGTCAATTCCATCACATGGTATTGACAATGTCTATTAACATGTCACACTTTGACCACATGTTGTAGGTCTTTTTTGTTGTCAAAGCACATCCCTATTTCCAAATCGAAATTAGACACGTCCCCCCAGTCTGTTAACGAGAATGTTGGGTCGCAGTGGATTAGCCACCTCCCAATCGATTTCATTATACACCGGTAATGCTTGGTGAACTTCGTCATCACTTGCTTCCTCCAACAAAATCTCTTCATCTATAGCAAACTGCTCATCATCTTGCACATTTTCCGCACTTGGAGGTTCATATCTTGGATCATCCGTGAAAACATTGACGTTATCCCAATCGACAGCTGCTGCAGCATCCTCGTTGGGACGTATGTACTCATCTGTGTCATTATTGGTGTCCTCGTTAACGTCATCGTCAGAGGCATTAATGTCTTCATGTAATGGACTGACAAATCCATCTTGCGCGACCTCACCTTGTGGTGATTGCATATGCAGTCTTTCCATCATCAATGTTGCGTCTGATGTGCCGACATTTTCATCGCGGACTTGCGAATGAACCGTACGACTTTGAAACGTGTCGATTGACTCGAATGTCAAATAGATATCTACCGTTGCAGTTATTGGTAAATTGACCACTGTCGCCCACATCAAGTCGAAGTGTGTCGTATCGTGCAACAACACAGGGACGAAATAATGTGAACCTCCGGGGAGGATTATCACGTGGCGATAAGTCATCTTAACTAGAGTCTCCGTAGATGAGATATTGAACGCGTTACACACGACATCCATCAATTGACGGCTATTCGTCCCAAACTTAACCATCAACACTACTGATGGAGGTGCGTTGTACGCGATGCCATTTAAACCATTTACAATTTCACCGTACGCATAGAATAGAAAGGGGATGTTCCTATGTTCCATGACCTACATAATTTATTGGACATTGATGTAAAAGGATTTCACACAGGATTACAAATATATTAAGTGAAATAGTTGATTACTAACGGAAGTTAAAGCGCAATCGAACTTTCTGATGTAGAAGATCGCCGTAACAGCGCAACTACAGAGCATACTCATTTGTTTGCACTCCCAATCACGTAATAACTCATACTTACATGCCAAACAATCAAACCTACTGAACTAGTTCATAAGGAGCACGGTTTTCATCAAAACATTACCAAACCAGGAATTTTATTCAAATGGGGGGATTTATACACCAATGAAACTTTCTGATGTAGATGATCGCCTTAATAGCGCAACTACAAAGCATACTCATTCATCTGTGTTTGAGTTACTTAATGTTTTAAGCACACATACCATTAAATAAACATATCAACCATTTTTCAAAAACACAATATCTATGTCCCTACATATCATGAAAATTATAACAAAACCAAATAAATAATTATGAAAATATTAAATTTGTAAACACACTATTTTCCTCCTCTTTTTGTCTTCAATTTAATAATCCTGCAATAAATTTTTTTTTCGTTATTTTATTTAAATGGACTAAAATATATCAACATCAATAAAATTTGTTCCACTTGTATGTATATTGAAGGACACATGAGAACAATACCACGGTTTAACATCATAGTTTAACAAATATCATAAGGCTAAACTAAACTAACCTAAGTAAAGTAACAACCTAAACTATACTAACCTAAACTAACATAACTAACCAAAAACCAAAGTAAACCTTTAAACAAATAAAAACTCTTAAACTAAACTCAACTAACCTAACCTAACCTAACTACCTAAACTAAATTAACTAAACTAAACTATACTAAACTAAACTAACTAACCTAACCTAACCTAACTACCTAAAATCTAGCACACATAACGACTTGAAATGCAAAAAAAAGTTTTCAAAATCCTTGCACTCTACACCTTAAATCCACTCCATGCACAGAGCGTACGTGAAATCTTCGCTTCGTAAAAGGATCGTGGAATTCTTGATTCAACAAAGTTGACTACCAACCAACGAATTTTGGAAACATCTCTTGCAACTAACCTAACCTAACTACATAAACTTAACTAACTAAACTAACTACCTAAACTAAACTAACTAACCTAAACTAACCTAAATACCTAAACTAACCTAAATACATAAACTAAACTAACTTAACTAACTAAACTAACTAAACTAACTACCTAAAATCGATTAACTAAACTAAACTAAACTAAACTAAACGAAACTAAACTAACCTAACCTAACTACCTACACTTAACTAACTAAACTAACTACCTAAACTAAACTAACCTAACTACTTAAACTAAACTAACTAACATAAACTAACCTAAATACTTAAACTAAACTAACTTAACTAACTCGATTAACGAAACTAACTACCTAAAGTCGATTAACTAAACTACTAAACTAAACTAAACGAAACTAAACTAACCTCCTCCTTCTCCTCCTCTCGCATTGCTACGCTACGCCATTGCCATAGCTGCTCTTCAGCTCTCTGCTGCTGCTCTCTTCCCTTGTTGCTCATTACATCAGCTCCATTAACTCCCTCTCCTCCTTCTCGCGCATTGTCGACAACGGCCACGTCTCCTTCAACCCGTCACCTCCTCTCTCTGGCCAACTCCCGCCAGTGTTTCTCCTTCAACCCGCCCTCTGCCCCTTCCCTCCTTAAATACCCGACGCCCCCCCCCCTCAAACATTCCCGTGACCTACCCTACTACCCTATACCGTAGCCCCTGCACCCTCCTACCCGAAACAAGGACATAGAGAATATATTCTCTGCGTCCCTATTTTGGGAAGAAGATGGGAGGGTACACAGATAACGCCTTTTCAAAAGGCGCTATCTGTGTACCCCGACGCCCATGTCCACGTGGACATCCCACGTGGATGTTTACACAAATAGCGTCTTTTCAAAAGGCGCTATTCGTGTAAGTATGTCCTACGTGGACCAAACACATGAATAGCGCCTTTTGAAAAGGCGCTATTCATGTGTCCACGTTAGCGAGAAAAACCTCCCCAACTGATAGCGCCTTTTCGATAGGCGACATAGCCTAGTTTTTGAATAAAAAAAACACATTTATTTTCGTCATTTAAACTAAAATACATTGTACTTTTGTAATTTTTTCCCTTTGCACTAGTCCCCTCCTTTTCGCTCAGCCGTGCATCCGTCCATCTGTGTCGTCGATCCCCGTCGCTCGCCTCCTCCGGCGTGCACAACATATACGCCCCTTATCTCTATTGGGCCTTTTATTTTGTTCTCTCAAAAGCCCACTTATAGAATCAAATTTGGGAAAACGTTGATAGTAGTTTAGTTAACCAATCCTCAAAGCATAGAATCAAAGTTCTTTGTCCTTTTGTGTAAAGACAAAAGTTACGAAAAAAAAAGTTTCTTTTTATTTCAAATTGATTTATACTTGAGTGTGCGCCCAAGCACCTGTCCAATCCGCCCCTTGTTACATTGTTATTCGCCTGCCCGTGCAATACGACTCTCTGTTTGTGCATCCTGCCTCGATATCTTTGCATGCCTCTTTACACGATCTCCCCGTCGCTTGTTAGCTGCAACACTGTTGCAAGATAACATTGTCCGCTTGTCGTCGACTATGTCGACTTCGCTATTTATCTGTCGTCGATTATGTCGACTCCGTTGTCTGCCTGTTGTCGACTATGTCGACTCCGCTGTCTTCTTGTTGTCGACTATGTCGACTCCGTTGTTTGCATCTGCCGTCGACTACATCGACTCCTCTGTCTATCTGTCGTCGACTACGTCGACTTCGCTGTCAGCCTGCCGTCGACATAGTCGACTCCGACTCCTCTGTTTGCATGTCGTCGATTTCATCGACTCTGTTGTTTTTCTATTCTAATGTCTAATGATCTGCTTTTTCGCAATTCTGCAGTTACGTTGTTTTGTTGTTCTAACAGTACCATATCCGAATCTGCTAGATTTGCTATCATGGGTGATCGTTGATCCGCTCTGCAACGAACCATAAATTTGTTAGGTTTACTTATTTATGTGGCAACTTAAGTTGGTTTTCAAGAACCATCTTGAGTTTGAGGGAGGGTGTTAAGAAAACTATAGTAGTTACTATATTTCAGTAGTTTATGTATTTAGGTAGTTTCTATATTTGTATTTAGATAATTTTAGGTAACTTTCCTACTTTGTTCAGCTCTATAAATAAGTGCACCCTACTATACTCAATTAGCCCGCATTAATACAATTCTTAGACTCTTATTTAAAATCTATCATATAAAATTGGCTAACAATCTCCTCTTTTGGTTTCAATTTTCACACCACAACTGGCCATGTTGGAATATAATCATTGATTTATTTCTCTTAGTCTCTTAGAGTTTTTTTTTGTTTGATTTCGGCATCTTGTTTCTCCTAATTAATATAGACCTTTTAGCAACTAATATATTGGTCCATTCAATTTATGTACACCTTCAACTCCTCTTGCTTAACTCCTAGTCGTCTTGCAGTCGTCATCGATCTAAACATTCGAAGACCCCTTTCGTTCGATTTTCCTTTATCAGTTTGGTGAATTGGTTGCTGGAGATATGGATTTGGATTGGATACTGATTGAGATGTAGCGATTTTTCCATCTAGGTTTTTCTTCATTTGTGGTTTTGGTAATCGGTTTCTTAATAAGCTTATGTGGTTTCCATAGTTGGCTGACCATATGAATTAGGCATGAAGAGTGAAGCTTAATTTTCAAGGGTTGTGAGTTTTGTTGGGATGTGAGGACTAAAATGTTTAGTCTCACATCGGTTATCTATGGCTTATTGAAGAAGTACATAGTGTGGATCTTCCATCAAATAGACCAAGGCCTTTTAGAGCAAAACCCCACACCTAGTGTAGAAAGTGATTAAGTTGTGGAAAATATTGGTACTAGCGGAGCTCTACGCCCCCTAGGGCGTGCGCAGACGGGCCCAAAAAGTGGTATCAGAGCCGATGATTCGGATGAGACAAAGCATGTCTGTCAGGGGTGACATGTGTGCCCCGAGCTGCTATCTCTTGAGATGGTAGCAACGACATATAACACGATTTGCCCATCTTGGATGGATTTTAGTCGAAGGGGAAGATTATTGGGATGTGTGGACCGAAATGTTTAGTCCCACATCGGTAATCTATGGCTTTTGAAGAAATATATAACTGTAGATCTCCCATCAAATAAATCGAGGCTTTTTAGAGTAAAAGCCCACACCTAATAAAGAAGGTGATTAAGTTGGAGACAATATCGATACTAGCGGAGATCCATGGCCCCACGCAAGCAGGCCCAACAAGAAGTTTCAGTTGCTTCTATCAAGGCTCTTGATAGCAGAAATTTGGAAAATTATCTATCTAGTGCTAGGTGATTAATCTTTCACATTTCCCTCTAAGCCCAATGTTGTATCAACTAATTTTGTGATTAGTTGTTATAGTAGTCTTTTGATATTGGTTTTCTAAAATTTAGAAAAGACGAAGTGCAGCTGGGCTATTTAAGTAATTGCAGGTGTTTAATGCTTCTTTTAATAGGTCAATCGAACACAACTCTAGGCCTTCAATACGACACCCCAAATGTCAAACACGCCTGACGCTTAATGTGACAGCCCCAATTTCCTACAAATTGAGCCCCGCCTGGCCTAAGCCCACATGGACCCCCGAGCCAGTCTTACAAGGTCAATGCAGGACTAGTCAGCCTTCCTTTCCATCCATATAAGTAAATTCATAATTTTAAGTGGAGTTATTTGTATTTTTTTTCAAGTTTTACAAGTTATCGAAAGCAATTAATACGTTAAATAACTCATAATAAAGTAAAATAGTCAGACATCCTAAATGTGGAACCCTGTAAACATGTATATTCATGTATATCTTGTGTCAAGTGTTATAACTAAACAAAAATGATATACAAGTCATGTGTATCTCTCAACCCAAACAAGTATCCCAAGTGTGATAACAACATATATAAATAATACAAAAAGTCAAAAACCTACAAAAGTATGTAGAGGAGTGTCGCTCCGATATCTTCAGAGTAGATTGCCAAGTGTCGGCGTCTTGCCCTTGCCGCTGCGGATCTCGCACTCGGTCAAACACAAGAATGTCGAGTCCAGTGAGTAAAAGCCGGTAGGATCTAAACAATAATTCAAAATAAATAAAACAATATAAAATTCATGCAGATAGAAAGAAAGCTAAATGGAATGCATGATAATAAGACTGTAAAAATGAAAGTACAACGAGGAATGAGTGTCAAATGAAACAATAGAGATGTGCCCAAGTAGTCTAAGACCACCGAATGCGGGTACCACAGGGTCGGGGTCATAGAGTCGCGACAACAGTAAGCAGACTCGGGTTTTAGGACACGGCATCGCCCGCTGTACCTAGACCGTCTCAAATGAGGGATATAAACGATGCCTCGAATAAAACACATCTCATTCCAACCAAATACTCCGGTGACTCGAAGTAATGGCCCCGGTTGCAAGTCGGTAACCACTCAAATCGAAACACTCGCGTGTCTCACTTGGCCCTCGGACACTCATAGATGGGTGAGAATTCCAAGAAAAAGACACGATACAATAACAATAAAATATAAGCTAAAATGAACTATTGTGCATTTCTAGCTGGTTTTACTTACATCGGATCAACGCCATCACGCCCTCGTGGCTTTAACACGCTAAAAAACTGACACCCGGTGCCTGACACTGGTATCATAGGCTCCTGGTATTAATTTACATTAAATCAACTGTGTTTGAGACTATTTAATAAAGTTTAGATTTTTAAATCCTTAAATTGTTCAAAATATTAAAATCGTAGCAAGTGATACGCTTTTCGAGGGTGATTTTCAGTGTAAAAAATCTCCAAAAATTCCAAAACCAACTTTTCTATAATTTCCTCAACCTTTTTCTATTTTTCCAATTCTTTTCTAAATTTTCTTGATTTTTATTTTTAGTTATTAATTTTATTTATTTTTATTAAATAAGGGTTTGGGTTGCTGGACCGGGTCCGGTTCAGCCCGGTTCGGTTGAACCGGTTCGGTCCAGCCTCTTGGGTGGCCCGACATGGCCCAGCCCAGTTGGCTGGTCCCCCCAACTCATATGAACAAACACTTATGTTCATTCATCACCTCCCAATTTTTTTTTCTTTTTTTTTTCTTTCATTCTCTATTTTTTTCTTCCTCCATTAATGGTCCACTAACCACAATAAATTTGCATCCTCTATTAGACATTAAAATCTCAAATCCATACACATTAGCTATTTGAAGTTGAAGGAATGTAAAGATTGAAGAGTTAACTACTTGGAATTGATCAAATGTAAAGATTAAAGAGAAGATTAACTTGAATTTTTTTTCTTTCTCTAAATCTTCCTCTCTTTTCAAACAAAACACAACTCCTCAAAACCCAAATACACCTATCGATTTCTCTCTCCTTTATCTACTCACACTCACCACTCTCACTCATCACACTCACTCCACCAACAGCACATGTCCAATTTAGGAATTATCTATTTTGCCATCAACAATTAATTAATTCATTTACTCACATCATTGTATACAATTTTAAACCTTAGACATTTTTTATCAAACTATAGCCCAATACCCATAAATACACACATCTCGAGAAGTTACCTCACTCGTAACCCGGCGATTGAAATACAATAATTAAATTGCGTGCATATTTTTTTAATAAAATAGGTAATACACAAATCACCGAAAAATAAAATACATCGGTGTCGACTCCTGAGAGTTGACCGAGTGTGCCACATCACGACAAGTCCAAGTCACACTCCTGAAACGCCACGTGGCGCAGGTTAAAATTTTAAGGTCGTTACAGTCTTCCCAATTAATAAGAATTTCGTCCTCGAAATGAAAATAACTTGGAGTAAGACTTACCAGAATCAAAATAGATATGGAAAGTGTTTGCACATATAGGACTCTAGTTCCCAAATCAGCTCCTCGTCCCCATAATGTTGCCATTTAACGAGGATTGACGGGATGTCCTTATTCCTCATTCTCTTCACTTGACGGTCCAATATCTGAATAGGCTGCTCTTCGTATGTGATGTCCTCCCTCAAATTTATCTAACTCAGATCTACCATTAGTCGTTCGCCTCTTTTCGACCTATCTAGCCGAAACATCAAAATATGAAATACGGGGTGGATCCTGGCTAACTGAGGCTGTAACTCTAACTCATATGCAACCTTGCCGACTCTCCTCTTAACCTTGAAAGGACCAATGAATATCGGCGCGAGTTTTCCTTTGATTCCAAATCTCTTGTGACCTTTCAAAGGCGAGACCTTTAAATACACATAGGCTCCCTCATCATACTCTAACTCACCATGGTACTTGTCGTAATATTTCTTTTGTCTCTCATGCGCACCCTTCAGACGTAGTCTGATCTGTCGTATCTTATTTGTGTGATCCACCACAATCTCTGGCCCAATAACTGTCACATCCTCGGGCTCTGCCCAACACGATGGAGATCTGCATGGCCTGCCGTAGAATGCCTCAAACGATGTCATCCCAATACTGGCCTGATAACTATTATTATAAGCAAACTCACACAGATGAAGATATTCCTCCCAAGAACCACCATACTCCAGCACACACATGCGAAGCATATTCTCTAACACCTTAATCAACCGTTTCGACTGTCCATCTGTTTGTGGGTGATAAGTCGTACTCAAATCTAATTTGGTGCCAAACAATGGCTGCATGCTTTGCCAAATTTGCGATGTGAATTGTGATCCTCTGTCTGACACGATGGATAATGGAACTCTGTGTAACCTGACAATTTCCCGCTCGTACAAAACAACTAACTTATCCACCTTGTGTGTTGTCGATACTAGCAAAAAGTGCGCAGACTTAGTCATATCCACAATCACCTAGATGATATCATGACCACGCTGAGATCGAGGTAATCCATTGACAAAATCCATGGAAATATGCTCCCACTTCCACCGAGGAATAGAAAGTGATTGTAATAATCATCCGGGTATTCGATACTCAGCCTTAAGTCACTAGCATATCTCACACGCTCAAACGTAATCACTAACATCGGTCTTCATCCCCGGCCACTAGAATAGACGACGCATATCTGCTTACATCTTGGTTCGACCCGGATGAACCGTAAAACGCGAGCGGTGAGCCTTCTGAAGTATCTTGTCGCGAATCTCAACCACTGATGGAATCCATAGTGTCCCTCTAAATCTCAAGTATGAGTCTGTCGACTGACTCCACTCCGAGTGATCAGGACTCTAAGCTAAATCACTAAACTTCTAGTGCTGCTCATCTACCTGCTGGACCCTCGAGTACACTCTGTTTGAGTCCTCATCTGCCCACAAATCAATACTTTGGTAGTGGTCGGTATATCAACTAATTCATCAACTCGGCTGCCTCAAGTAACCCATGTTCATGTGTCATGTGGCAAGTCACTATCTCTGGGTCTGCTCTTCTCTGGCTCAATGCGTCTGCTACAACATTGGCCTTCCCTGGGTGATACTCCAAAGAGAAATCATAATCCTTGAGGAACTCTAGCCAACACCTCTGTCTCATATTCAACTCCTTCTGAGTGAAAAGGTACTTCAAACTCTTATGGTTAGTAAACAATGTGAATCTCTCTCCGTAAAGGTAATGACGCCAAATCTTCAATGCAAAAACCATTGCTGTTAACTCCAAGTCGTGAGTAAGGTAATTCTTCTCATGAATCTTCAACTATTGGGACGCGTAAGCTATCACTCTACTGTCCTGCATCAAAACACTGTCCAAACCGACTTTAGAAGCATCGGTATTCACCTCAAAACCCTTTCCCGACTCTGATAATACCAATACTGGCGCTGTATTTAATTGTTCCTTTAGAGTCAGAAAAGCCTGCTCGCTCTATTAAAATTTGATTTCCTTTTTCGTTAACTGTGTCATCGGCGCAACGATCTTCAAAAAACCCTGAACAAACTACGAATGTTTATCACTGATGTCGGTGTAGGCCAATCGATTATTGCTCTAATTTTAGCGGGGTCTACTGACACTCTGTTGGCTCCGACAATGTACCCAAGAAACCTGACCTTAGTGAGCCAAAACTCGCATTTAGTGAACTTAGTGTGGAATCTTTGCTCCCTCAAAATCTGTAGGACTATCCGGAGGTGTCCCTCGTGATTCTCACGAGTCCTGGAATAGATGAGAATGTCGTCGATGAACACAATCACAAATCTATCCAAACGCACTTTCAATACTCGGTGCATAAGATCCATGAACATTGTCGGGGCATTCGTCAGCCCAAAATGTATGACAATGAATTGGTAATGCCCATATCTCGTGCGGAAAGCAGTCTTCTCCCTATCTTAATCTCGAATCCTCAATTGGTGGTATCCCGATCTCAAATCAATCTTCGAGAACCACTATGCCCCTGTTGCTGATCGAACAAGTCGTCAATACGTTGGGAGTGGATACTTGTTTCTTCACTATGACTCTGTTGAGATGTCGGTAGTCAATGCAAAGTCTCAAATTGTTGTCTTTCTTCTTGAAACTATACTAGTGCGCTTTAAGGGGACATGCTCGGACGTATGAATCCCAACTCTAACAACTCATCTAGCTGGGTCCTCAGCTCCTCTAACTCCTCAAGAGCCATCCTATACGGCATAATCGAAATGGGTTTGGTCCCTGGGACTAAATTTATGATGAAGTCGATCTCTTTGGGTGGTGGTAATCCTGATAGCTTTGTGGGAAAAACTTCTGAAAACTCGCATACAACAAGCACCTCCTCTATCCTCGTCTAACCTTTTTCAGCCGTACTCAAAATACTAGCAAATGTCTCGAATCGAACTCGTGGCCACTTTGGCTCGGGTAATCGGTAACGTAGTCGAAGTCCCCTAAAACTAAACTCTGCTCGATCCAGAAACCGAAACGTAACCACCTAGCTGAAACACTCAAGCTGCGCGTAGTACGCGGCTAACCAATCCATGCCTATTAAGACATCAAACTCTAGAAACTCCAATACCCTCAAGTCTGTGGGCATCTCCTGGTCCTCTATCTTAACTAGGCAGTCAACACATAGTAGGTTCGGTATATCATGTCCCCAACAGACGTGCTGAGGATCAAGGATCAATCAAGCCTAATAGGTGTCAATCCTAACTCATCAACCTACGACCCAAAATAAAAGATATTGTAGACCCCGAATCAATCATATTATGCATAAATCGACTGCAAATATAAATCATACCCTCGATAAGGTTACGGGTGGCAGCTGGATCCGGTGCAACGATGGCATGAACTTGTCATCTCCGCTGCTGTGGCTGAGCACAGCCTAGTCGTGGACATGTACTGACGAAGTGTCCTATCTGTCCATACACAAAACATGTTCGGTGTGGTCCCGGCCATGGTGGAATCCGTTGTCCCTGTCCCTGTGTCTGACTGGACCTCTGGTCCCTGTCCCTGGCCCTGTCCGTACCTCGGCCCCTAACCACCGCCTCTGCCTCTACCCTTAGTTTACTGATATTGTTGTGGCGGTCCTGACTGTGCTGGCTGTAGTGGTGTACTGGCATAACTCCGTGCCGAAGTAGCTGGTACTATCGCGGTGCACGCTGGATGGGATGGTGGTGTCACGGGTCCTATACTATGTGCCTCTGACGTCTCTCGAGCTGAATGGTCGATGTTTCTTCCTCCTCTTGTCACCACCTGACCTATAGTCTGACTGTGCTGGTGCTGGTGCTGGGATGATCTCATCGGGGTGTGTGCTCAGGTATGTTTCTCTGGCCAGGCTCCTCTCATATGCCGCCAGTAAACTCCCTAGCTCAGTAGTCACCACGGTGCCTCCGATGTCCCTCAACAGACCCTCCAAGACATAATGTGCCAGGTCGGCGTCTGTGTCAGTTATGCCTCCAGCATAATCCAACAGCTACAAATACATGCCCATATATTGCATCATCGACTCCCCAATGTACTTTCGGATGCTAAAAAACTTGGCCCTCTTCAGCTTCAGACCGAAAGGCGAAAAGTATTTCTGATTAAATCACCTCTTAAATTCTGCCCAATCCTCGGGCTTACCCTAAGTAGCCACCATACTACGCCACCATGCATCGGCCTCTCCAAACATCAATCCTGATGATATACTCGGTATTATATGCTCCGAAATGGCCAGGATGTCATGTATTTTCTCGTGGCTCTTCATAAATTTCTCTGTCGCCTCGAGATTCGTGCCCATATATAACTCAGCTAGTCTATGTCTCTGAAACTCTCGTTACTGTCTCGCCTCAGTTGTCGCCCCAGTGCTCATCTCTGTAGGCGTAGTCAACGTACTCACTGCCAAAGTAGGGGGAGTAAGTAATATTGTTTGTGTCTGTACCGACACTATCTCAGCTATTACGGGAGGTGTCAGTACAACGAGAGCCGCTGGATTGGCATGTACAGTAGGCGCACTCCCATCCTGAACAGTGGGCACTGTCGACGAAGATGGTGATGGTGTAGCTGTGATCTGTGCCCTGAGTATCCTCAAGATCTCGTCCAATCGCTGATCCTGGGATGTGACCCTTTGAGTCGAGGACTGTACCTCCTCAATACTCGCAAATCGAGGACCTGCGGCTCCACTATCATCACTCGAACTCGGCTGATCTACCATCGCGATCTACAATAGCAAGCGAGTCTTCAATCAACATATAATTACCGGTATAGTATAGTACAATACAACAATTATCATATATAGGATCCAAGTTTTAATTTTCCTAACTCTCATCACTTCCCAACTAAGACTCTAAGTTAAGATCATAGGGTTCCACTTTAAGTTCCAACCGTGTCTTAACTCTATTTTTAATTTGTATCTTATATTGGTTCTGGGTTAATCAAGAGCTAGAATTAAAAACTTAGGCTCTGATACCAAATGTAACGACCCCAGTTTCCCACAAATATGGCCCTGCCTAGGCTAAGCCCAAACGAACCCCCGAGCCAGTCTCCCAAGGTTAACGCAGGCCTAGTCAGCATTCCGATCCATCC
This sequence comes from Stephania cephalantha, assembly GCA_039657325.1. Lineage (NCBI taxonomy): Eukaryota > Viridiplantae > Streptophyta > Magnoliopsida > Ranunculales > Menispermaceae > Stephania > Stephania cephalantha. Next base: position 13,097,708 of record CM077575.1, read on the forward strand.
ATATAAGTAAATTCATAATTTGAAGTCGAGTTATTTATATTTTTTTTCAAGTTTTACAAGTTACCGGAAGCAATTAATAGGTTATAACTCATAATAAAGTAAAAGAGTCGGACATCCTAAATGTGGAACCCTGTAAATATGTATATTCATGTATATCTTGTGTCAAGTGTTATAACTAAACAAAAATGATATACAAGTCATGTGTATCTCTCAACCCAAACAAGTATCCTAAGTGTGATAACAACATATATAAATAATACAAAAAGTAAAAAACCTACAAAAGTATGTAAAGAGTGCCGCTCCGATATCTTCAGAGTAGATCGCCAAGTGTCGGCGTCTTGCCCTTTCTTCGGTGCGGATCTGCACTCGGTCAAACACAAGAATGCCGAGTCCAGTGAGTAAAAGCCAGTAGGATCTAAACAGTAATTCAAAATAAATAAAACAGTCTAAAAGTCATGCATATAGAAAGAAAGCTAAATGGAATGCATGATAATAAGACTATAAAAATGAAAGTACAACGAGGAATGAGTGTCAAAGGAAACAATACAGATGTGCCCAAGTAGTCTAAGACCACCGAGTGCGGGTGCCACAGGGTCGGGGTCATAGAGTCGCGACAACGCCAAGCCGACTCGGGTTCTAGGACACGACATCGCCTATTGTACTTATACCGTCACGAATGAAGGATATCAACGGTGCCCCGAAGAAAACACATCTCATTCCGACCAAATACTCCAGTGACTCGAGGTCATGACCCTGGTTGCAATCCGGTAACCATTCCAATCATTCCAATCAGAGACATTCGCATGACTCACTTGGCCCTCGGACACTCATAGATGGGTAGGAATTCCAAGAAATGGACAAGATACAATAATAATAAAATATAAACTCAAATGAACTACTGTGCATTTCCTAGCTGGTTTTACTTACCTCGGATATATGTTATCACGCCCTCGCGGCTCTGACACGCTAAAAAACTGACACTCGGTGCCCGACACTGGTATCCTAGGCTCCTGGTATCAATTTACATTAAATTAGATGTGTTTGAAACTATTTAATAAAGTTTAGATTTTTAAATCCTTAAATTGTTCAAAATATTAAAATCGTAGTGACACGCTATTCGAGGGAGATTTTCGGTATAAAAAATCTTCGAAAACTCTAAAGCCAACTTTTTTATAGTTTCCTCAACTTTTTTCTATTTTTTAATTTTTTCTCAATTTTTTTATTTTTTTTGAATTTTAGTTATTAATTTTTTTTATTTTTATCAAATAAGGGTTTTGGTTGCTAGACCGGGTCCGGTTCAGCCCGATTTGGTTCAACCCCTTAGGTGGCCCGATTGGCTCAGCCCAGTTGGCCCTTCCCCCTCCCCCCAAACTCATATGAACGAACACTCTCTGTTCGTTCTTCACCTCTCAATTTTTTTTTCTTTCCTTTTTTTTCTATTTCTTTCTTTCTTTCCCTTTCTATTTCTTCCTTCCTCCATTAAAGGTCCACTAACCACAATAAATTTGCATCCTCTATTAGACATTAAAATCTCAAATCCATACACATTAGCTACATGAAGTTGAAGGAATTTAAAGATTGAAGAGTTAAGTACTTGGAATTGAACAAATGTAAAGCTTAAAGAGAAGATTAACTTGAATTTTTTTCTTTCTCTTGTTCTTCCTCTCTTTTCCAACAAAAATACAACTCCTCAAAACCCAAATACACCTATCAATTTCTCTCTCCCTTATCTACTCCCACTTTTTACACTCACTTATCACACTCACTCCACGAACAAGTGACACATGTCCAATTTAGGAATTGTTTATTTTGCCCTCAACAATTAATTAATTCATTTACTCACATCATTGCATACAATTTTAAACCTTAGGCATTTTTTTTATCAAACTATAGCCCCATACCCGTAAACGCACACATCTCGAGATGTTACCTCACTCGTAACCCGGCGATCGAAATACAATAATTAAATTGCATACATTTTTTTAAAAAATAGGTAATACACAAATCACCGAAAAATAAAATACCTCAGTGTCGACTTTTGAGGGTTGACCGAGTGTGCCACATCACGATAGGTCTAGGTCACATTCCTGAAATGCCACGTGCGGGTTAAAGTTTTAGGGTGTTACACTTAACCAACCCCACCTAACCGTATTTGCGGCCCCTCTAACTGAATGAATGGCCCTATGTCTCATAAGTTTTAATCATGATCCAATGGAGATGAGTAGTAAGGGTATATTTCCATGTCGAATCGTGCATTGTAGAAGGAGGGAGGCATGCGAATCTCTAGCTCAAAAATAATAAAATAAGGGAGCGACTACCTGCCCTATACCTTTTCTCATCTCCTAATTTAATTCAGTGTTTTGTAGCCCGCAATAAGTTAGTAGACATTCTAAGTGCTCCCCTCAATTGTTAGTAGACTCCCCAACATACCATAACCATATGTTTGCCCCAACACTAACCCTAAACATACCCTTAGCATATTTTTTTCCCCACACTGACCACCAATTTCTTCATCACCCCGTCTTTTGATGCACTCGCATCTTCATCTCCCTGACATCAATTCGTTTTTAACTTTCACGTCGTCTTCTTCTCGCATTAACGTATTTGATTTCCTCCGACCACCACCACACAACTTCAAAGTCTTCACATCTTCCCAACATCATCTTTCTTTCCCCAACATCCCCCTCCCCTAAACATCATTTTTCGTCATCTTCCCCCACCCACAAAACATCACCTCTGCACAGGTATAATATTCCTCTTCCCTACATCTTCACCCCTTAAGTTGTGTTCTTCTACACCCCTTCATCTCCTAATCACCTTCTTAATAATTTCTTCTACTTCAACTCCCCATATCACCCCATCATGTTGCAGTCGGATATGGCAGCGACACAAAGAATGAGCTATTATCGTCTCTTACAACATAACCTAGATAATCTGTTGTTGAAGTCGATAACAGATTCTAGGTAATCCGATGCCGAATTTGGCAAAGGAAGTAGCTCAAAGAGAAGTCACTGCCAAATAGGATAGCCCTTGATACCTACCCTACCTAACAGTGGATTAATGGGATCGAGGACTTTCACCAAAAAAATCATCATCAACATGAAAACATATCAAAAAATCTTTAAATTTATCTCTACATGCTTCAAACTTTGCAAAAGTTGTTAAAGAATGAATGGAAGGTCACGATGATAAGTTGTCGAGTGTAGAGAAATGGGGTGTATAGATTAGGAAGTAAGAGGAGATATTTTTCACCAATGACAAGATTATTCATGTATTTTACTTAGGGGTATTTTAGCTGAAAAATATTTCAAATTAAATAGGGGGTGACACAAGGTGGAGGGGGTGAAAGTAGTCACACCCTAAAATAAAACAAGGTATGTTTTCTTCAACTTGTATTTTTCAAAAAGAAATTATTGTCACCTTTAAATATATTTTTTATTTCAATTGTCTTCATTACTTTTTTTCTATAAATATTAATAGTTAGTAGAAAATATAATCAACAAACCCTCAATCCCATATCAATCGGGTCGATTAAGTTGATGAAATCAACTAAGGAGACAAAAAGCACATGGATCGTTTTTGGATTGTAATGCTCGTGACACAACTCAAAATGTTAAAATAACTTAGGTAACTCAGTTACAAATTGATATTATCTTTGGGTTTCAATTATTTAGTGCATCAGTTAGCTATGCCTTTAACTATTTTAACTTTTTGCATTTTTTAGGAAATCAGGCTTTTCCAATAGGAGTTATTTAGGTGACTCTGTGCGATTTTTGTTTTTTAGTCCTTTTTGTATCAATTAGTTTCTATTTGCTAGTATACATGTATGTATTTTCCTAAGCATTCATCTTGAATAAAAAAAAATTTACGTCAAAACATTGTGTAAATGACTTATGCATATAATGCGGTAAAAAAACTTGTGCAAATACGTATATTGATTCCTCCATTTAACTGACTGATAGTTCCAAATTATACATATATACTTAAAAAGAAAATAAAAAGTCTTCAATTGTCGGCTCCAAACCCTAAGATTTTACCTTTTTTTTCTCTCTGATTATTTATTTGTGATTCTAGCGTTTGAACCAACACAAGTCTTCTCTTTGATTTGTGGTGGTTCTAATACCATTTTTTACTTTGTTCTTTATCAAATACAATCAAATATACTCAGACTTTAGATGATTAGTTTCATCCCTATTGCGGTTATTAGATTCATCATTGGCACCACTTACTCCTTATTCTATGTGCGCATCTTCTCTACCATAACTCATCTTCATATCCACTTCTATATGCTTGTGTGTGGATTTGCGTTTACTATTGATGGGTTGGGACTTTTCATTAAGTGATTTTATTTAATAGGTAATTGTCTTCCCTTGTTGGAAGTTTTGGGTTGTCTTGGAACTTTTCATTAGGTTATGATATTTAATAGTTAATTGTCTTCCCTTGTTGAAAGTTTTAGGATGTCTTTCGACGTTGGAAGTTTTGGATTTTCTTCCTTCACTAGAAGTTTTGTTTGATTGCTCAAGAATATGGATATAAAGGATGTGAATGGCCTATGAAATACCTTGGATTGCCTTTGAGAGGATTAACATAGTAAAGAATTTTGGACTCCAGTCATTAATAAAATCTCCAATGATTAGATGGTTGGAAGAGGGCATGCTTATCAAAAGGGGATAGACTTGCTTTAATACAAACCTTTGATGCTATACCCACTTAATTTCTCTCGGTGTACATAATATTGATTAATATTTCTTTTCTATGGAAGAAGTTCGTCAATGAGAAATCTGAGTGTCTTTCGGCTTAAAGTAATGTAGTGAAGCCTAAAAATAAAGGGGGTTCGGGGACCAGTAATCTTATTTTGAGAAATAAAGCTTTGATCATGAAATTGTTATGAAGACTCCTAAAGAAAGGATCAATTATGGGTAAATGTTATTCGTATCAAGTATGGTTTGGATAGAAATAGTCAAATAGATGGGATGCATGACTTGTAAGAAAAGAGACTAATTGCAAACCTTAGAAGTTTGTTGCTTTGTGGATGGAAGAGTTTCATGCTGGTTTGAAACACGAGCTTGGGAAGGGTGATGAATTGAGATTTTGGGATGATCTGTGAATAGGGTATGTTCCAATTAAAGTAGTTTTCCAACCATATATGTTAGGCTAGAGAGATGCGGGAATGTGTTGTTCATTATTTGCCTATGGATAGACTACCTAAAAGCATTATGGCATGGGATTTTGACTTCAAACGCGGGCTCACCGACGCTGAAATATTGGCAGCTACTAATTTAACTGCATTATTTGAAGGGGTCGGACCTATTAAGAAATAAGTGATGATAGAAGCTGGAGCAATGATATATAAGGTTTGCTTTCAGTTAAATATGCATTTATTCAGCTAACAAATGATAGTTATGTTGATTCCAGTTTCCCTTTCAAAACCATATTGAAATATTCTTCGCCTTCAAAGGTGAAGGTATTTTGTCGGTTGATTGTTATGGGAAGAGTAAATGTTGCTAAAGTACTTCAGAGAAGAAGGCCCCATATAGTGAACTCTCCTAACTCGAGTGTTTTACGTCGAGACCATTAAGAATCTATTGATAACTTTTCCCTACATTGCAAATTTGCATATTCTTTGCGGCATCAATTGCTCGATGATTTGAACTTATGTTAGGTAACACCCAAGAGATGTATTGACTGCTTTCCATGTAATTTTGAACATTGCACGGGGAAGAGGCATCATGTTTTATGGAAGTTGGGAGTTAAAGGTATTTTTGGTCAGTTTGGGGAGCTCGCAATGACTTCATCATTGTTAACACACAGATCAAGTCACTACAGAATAGAAGAACATCATCTCAACAATCTCATATTATCTTCCTTAACAAGATAACTGAGTCTCTCTCATTTATATACTATGTGTAACATCACAAACGTACATACAAGTTGTTAATCACACCTCCTGACACACTCTAACTGTCTAACCAATTACAATGATTAGCAGGACAGTATTGATACAATACACCTCACTACAGTTACACTCAGGTACACATTATCACTCAATGGTTGATGCTAACATCCCCCCTCAAACACAGGGGTAGTATACCTACACCAAGTTTGATTTGAAGATAAGTAAATCTTGAAGTAGACAATGGTTTAGTAAAACCATCAGCAAGTTGATCAACTAAAGGTACATACGCAATTGTAAGAGCTCGTTTTAGGACCTGATCACGAATGAAATGAACATCAATCTCAATGTGCTTTGTTCTTGAATGAAAAATAGGATTATGAGCCAGAGTAGTTGCACTCATGTTGTCACACCACACCATAGGAGTATGTGGAAGAGGAAAATGCAGTTCATGTAGAAGAGACTTGATCCATTGAAGTTCAGCAGCAACATTGGTCATAACTCTATACTCAGATTCAGTGTTGGATTGAGCAACCACACTTTGCTTCTTGGACTGCCATGACACTAAGTTGCAACCAAAGAACATTGCAAACCCAGCAACAGACTTTCTATCTTCGATGGAGGATGCCCAATCGGCATCCGAATACCTTGTCAACAACAGCTTAGATCCAGACTCGAAACATAAACCATGAAGAAGAGTACCCTTCAAATATCATAACTCTCTTTAATGCATGCCAATGAAGAATAGAAGGGGACTGTTGATATTGGCTTAACTTGTTAACAATGTAAGCAATATCAGGTCTTGTGTTCACTACATATTGAAGACCTCCCAAGATGCTTCGATAGAGAGTTGGATTAGAGAAAATTGGGGCAGAAGGGTCACTCAACTCTTTGTGAACCACAAGCGGGTGTATCAACCGGTTTGACATTCTCCATACCAGCTTTAAGAAGAAGAGTGTTGATGTAACTGGATTGATTAAGATACAATCCAGTTGAGTCACGGTGAACTTCAAAACCGAGGAAAAGACTCAAATCACCAATATCCTTCAATGCAAATTTATGATTAAGATAGGAAATGAACTGTTGAATCATGGTAGAATTACTCCCAATGATGATAATATCATCCACATACACCAGGACAGAAAGGGTACCAGTTGAAGTGTAAAGAATGAATAAAAATGATCAGAAATAGAGTTTTTGAAACCCCTATTTAGGAGATGTTGTTTCAGTGCCTCAAACCAAGCTCGTGGAGCCTGGCGTAGTCCATACAAGGCTTTGTGCAATCGACACACCAATCCAGCATTATCGGTAGTAACAAAACCCTCTGGTTGATTAGTATAGACCTCTTCCTTTAAAGTACCATTTAGAAATGCATTGTTAATATCAATTTGGCGAAGTTGCCAGCCAAAAGTAATAGCAATGGAGAAGATGACTCTTAATGTAGAAGCCTTGATAATAGGACTATAGGTTTCAGAGAAATCAACTCCGACTGTTTAAATCCCTTTGCAACTAACTGAGCTTTATAACAATTGATTGAACCATCTGAATTATGTTTGATGGTAAAAATCCACTTGTTTCCTACAATGTTTTGAGAAGAAACAGCTGGAACTAAAGACCAAGTACCATTTTTAATTAATGCCTTATACTCTTGCTCCATTGCGGCTTTCCAATGAGGAATCAGTAAAGCCTGAGCTGCAGACTTAAGAATGTCATCTGGTGATGAGGAGACAGTAGAGACTAAAGCCTTCTTCATGCTAATACCATCATTCGCCCTCGTGGTCATAGGATGAGTGTTAAGTGGAGGTATTGGTTGAGGAACTGGTGAGGAAACTGGTGGATTAATTGGTGAAGTGACTGGAGAAGTAGTTGGAGTAGACACAACTAGTTGAGAAATAGGTGGGATAGTTGTTTCAGTAAGAGACCTTTGTATAGTTGAGCTGGAATTGTTATCCACATGACCATCAGAAGGTATAGGAAGAGTAATCAGTGGACCTGTAGGGAGTACAAAGAAGACGATACGAGGCTGTGGAAACGAAAAAACTGAGAATACGGAAATTTAATTTCATTAAACAGGACATGACGTGAGATATATACTCTACCAGCAGCTGACATGCATTTGTATCCTTTGTGTTGCGAACTGTATCCTAAGAATAAGCATTTCTCATATTTATAATGATACTTGTCGATGTTATAAGATCTCGAGATAAGGAAAACAAGAGCACCCATACACCTTTAAAAGAGAATAGTCATGAGGCACTTGATATAGCTTCTGATAAGGAGATATGTTGTGTAGTACCCTGGTAAGAAGGCGATTAATGAGGAATGTAGTAGTTTCACAGGCTGTCCACCAGAAAGATGTTGGTAAATTAGCATGAGCAAGCAACGTTAAACTAGTTTCCACAATGTGTCTATGTTTCATTTCCACTCTCCCATTCTGCTCATGTGTGTAGGGGCAGGGGTGTTGGAATATAATTCCATTGGCTTCCAAAAAAGACTTAAACACTCGAAACTCTCCTCCCCAGTCTGATTGAAGTTTCTTGATAGTAGCTCCAAATTGATTTTCTACTTGCAGTTTAAAAGTTTGAAATACTTTAAACGCATCAGATTTATACTTCAATGGAAAAATCCATGTAAATCTTGTGTAGTCATCAATGAAAGAGATGTAATAGTTGAATCCCTCAATAGAAGAGACATGAGAGGTTCCCCATACATCTGTATGTATCAACTCTAAAACAGTAGAGCTACACTTATTTGACAAAGAAAATGGTAAGGCATGATGCTTGCCAAGAGGACAAACAGAACAAAATTCAGACTGAGATACAAGAAGTTTTAAATTCACACGGATAATATGTTGAAGAGTTTGAAGTTGTGGATGTCCCAACCTCTTATGCCACAATGAAAATGGTGATTATTGTGAAGCAACATACACATAAGGTAACTTCTTTGAATGAGTTGTGTTGTTGTGAAACTGGTACAAGCCATCTCTTAGCACTCCTTGAAGCAAAATCTCTTTAGTTATTGAATCCTTCACCAAACAATGTGAGTTAGTGAATTCAATAACCACATTATTATCTTTTGTAAGTTTGGGATATCGATCGATTCCTTTTAATTTAGGGAACCACCAAAGTGTTTGGAAATCTCAATTTTGAATGAGCTGAGGAAATATGTGCTGAGCCAATAGATTGAATATCTAAAGAGTGACCATTACCAACAATCAAAGATTCAAGATCACGAATATGGTGAAGATTGAGACACATGAGAGGCATCAGGAGTGACATGGGAAGTAGCACCACTGTCAGCATACCAAGAACTATCCATTACAGACTTATTAGAAGGAAAAATGGAACCACTGTGGAAAGAGTTGCCAAACTGATTATGTGAACTGATAAAATGAGCACTATGAGGACCATTAAAACCACCTCTTTGTGAGAAATTGTCATGAACTCCCTGAACACCAGTTGATCCTTGTGCACCCATGTAAGACATATCAGCTCTATAGTAACAAATAACAGCTGTATGACCAACTCTACTACTAAATTTGACATTGAGGTATGTTATTGTCAGGAAACCTGAAACCTCCACGTCGTCCTCCTCGGCCTCTTCCTCTATTACCAGTGTTGAAATTGCTATTACCATTCCCATTTTAATACTTAACATTGTTGGTGTTCCAGTTGTTGGTACTTCCATTTTTCACCTCAACAAAATTAACTTGTATGGGAGTATTTATATGTAAAGAATTAATTCCACTCATAGCTTAAATTTGATTCAATTTGGCCTCAAAACTTAACAGTGAACTCTATATTTATGGCCAAGAAACATCTCTTTTTTCTTGCAATACAGTTGTAATAGGGAGATAATCACCATCTAGCCTAGAAAAGTACTAGAAACCAAGTTAGAGACTGAAATTGGTTCTCCAGTAGTTGCAAGATTATCAAAAAATTCTTTCAAAGATCTCAGATATTCAATCATCTTTTGATTTCCTTTCCTAGCAGTTCCCAGACTTGTTTTGTACAATTCAATTTGTGCTATATTCTAAGCTCCACATAACTCCTTAATCGACTTCCACAACTGATTTGCAGAAGAGTATCTTGCAACTTGAGTTGCAATGTTAGATTCAAGTGTGCACAACAACTAACTATACAAGATTTGATCCTTTGAATACCAATTTTGATACTCAACACTGATGTCACCTTTATCATTCAACTTTGGAGGACATTTGACGGTACCAAACAGAATTCCATCATAACATGTTCCTTGAATTGCAGGAACTATCACAAATTTCCATAACATGAAATTGTTCTCTCCTAATTTGATTGAAACTATTTGGTTTAAAGAATTCCCAAATGGAGAGATTACTGGATTAGTAATAACTGGAGATTCAGATGAGTTGATAGACGTTGATGATCCATCTTGTTCTGCCATCATTGTATTACTCCATATTTTCTTTTTCAACAGTCTTTGAAGCTTCAACAGATCTTTAATGGCGACTAGCCATGTAGCTCTGATACCATGTTAACGCACAGATCAAGTCACTATAGAATACAAAAACATCATCTCAACAATCTCAGATTATCTTCCTTAACAAGATAACTGAGTCTCTCTCATTTATATACTCTGTGTAACATCACAAACATACATACAAGTTGTTAATCACACCTCCTGACACACTCTAACTGTCTAACTAATTATAATGATTAGCTGGACAATATTGATGCAATACACCTCAATACAGTTACACTCAGGTATAGATTATCACTCAATGGTTGATGCTAACAATCATTAACGAGAGAAATTATTGCATTGTTGAGGTATGGGATGCTATAAAGCTCCAAGTTGCGAGATGGATTTCAAGAAAAAAAAAAGAGTTCAAAATGAGTTTACTTGGGAAACATGATTATCATTGGGAAGAAATAACTCAAATAGGTATTTGGGAAGACGTATCCATTGCATTATCATGAGGTCGGCCTAGCTGGATTGATGATAATGCAATGCCATCATGAAGTGGGTTCAACCTAGCTGGTTTGACTAAATAGTAGGGAGAAAATTCAATATTTCTTAAGGAACATGCATTAGTTGGTTGTGTGCATATATGATTATAATGATTTAAATAAAATTGTTATCATTCCTATAGAAAAACAATTGTAAAGCTTCAAAGCTAACTCTATGGCAGTTGGATGTTCTTTTGAACATTTAGTATCAGCAAATCAATGTACTTTTAGGTTAATTGGTTATATTTCTTATCATCTTCTCCTGATGTATTGAGCCATTAATGTAACTGAGATTTTATTTTACTTCAAAAAAAAGAATTAAAAATAAAATTATGTAGCCCAAAATAATACTAAAAAAATTAATATCATGTTATCAAATAGCAAAAAGTATACAAATGAGAAATAAAAAACAACTATAACTACAACAATTATGACAACAACGACAATGATGACAACAACAACAACAATTTTAACTTCAACAACTTTCGAGGAAAAACCAAAAGACAGCCATCAAAATTTCACCTACAATTCAAAAAGAAAAGAACTACAAAACAAAAAAGAAAAATACATGCAGTAGCATCACAAACCAAAATTAATTGAGAAACATAAATTATGTTGTGTTTGTTATGCAAGTGATTGAGCAAGAGCTTCTACTTTCATACAAAATGAATGAAAAGAATTGCTAAAAAAAATTATTCAAACAATAAAGAGTCCATACCATGAGCATCTCAATTCAGGTTAGAAAGGAGTAACGAGGCCACTGGGGCCGTGTCTAAATTGAAACAGGGTCGTGTCTAAATTGAAACAAGCCATGAAAGAGGTGCTCTTACTGGCCTTGCCGGACTTTGATGTTATGTTCATTATTGAGACGGAAGCTTCAGGGCTAAAGGTGGGCGCGGTTTTGTCTCAAGCTGAACGCCCATTGCATTTTTCGCCAAGCACTCTCCCAACGTACTCGAAGTAAGTCAGCCTACGAAAGAAAGCTTATGGCTATTGTACTGGCGATCCAAAAATGGCCCTGGTATTTACTGGGTCGTCGTTTCCTTATCGTACGGACCAGCGAAGCCTCAAATTTTGTTGGAGCAACATAAAATTGCTCCCGAATACCAGCGATGGATGATCAAGCTGATGTGGTTCAATCTTGACATTCAGTACCAACCGGGGACTTCTAATCTAGTTGTAGACGCTCTTTCCAGATTTCCCTTTCTTCCAGAACTTCATGTCGTGTATGTTGCCTCCTTGGCTGACATGTCGATCATTGAAGAGGGCATTAGGGCCGATACCTTGATGACTGCTATCCGCGAAGATTTACTGGCTGGTAGAGAAACGAAGTTAGGGTGGCCATTAAACCGATGAAAACTTCGTTTTCGTAATCGTTAGTCATCTCGACGTCTTCTCCCCTCAAGGAAACGTTGTTGGTCGAGTTTCATGCAAGTCCCGTAGGTGGTCATGGTGGTTTTCTGAAGACCTATAAACAATTGGGGGTTGACTTTTATTGGGCGGGCATGCGTTTGGATGTCAAAAATTTTGTTGCTTCTTGTGATGTTTGCCAACGCAATAAGTATGAGACATTGTCTCCCGGGGGCTTGCTTCAACCACTTCCAATTCCGAAGGCAGTTTGGGACGATATTTCGATGGATTTCATCGACGGTCTTCCTTCATCAAAAGGCTACTTTTCCATTTTGTGGTCGTCGATCGTCTCAGTAAGTTCGGCCATTTCCTACCATTGAAGCATCCTTATACAGCCCGCTCTGTAGCATATTTGTTTGCGAAGGAAATAGTCCGCCTCCACGGGTTTCCCAACAGCATTGTCTCCAACAGAGACAAGTTTTTTCTGAGTCAATTCTAGTCGAAACTTTTCCGTCTCCAGCACACCAAATAGTGCCACAGTTTGGCCTATCATCCTCAGTCGGATGGGCAAACCGAGGTGGTCAATTGCAGGGTCGAGACGTACCTTCGTTGCTTCATTCATCAGCGCCCCAAGGATTGGAGTTTATAGCTTCTTTAGGCTAAGTATTTCTACAATACGCCATTGCACACCGCTCTCCAATGCTCCCTTTTAAAGTAGTTTATGGGCGTGGCCCTCCCCCTTAGTGCGCTATGGTACAAATTGTTGTACTAACGTTCCTGACTTATCGTCCATATTGGGAGACTAAGACTTGGCCCTGCGTGAGCCCCAGGATCAATTGGCATTCACACATAATCGAATGAAGCAATATGTCGATGCCCATCACCGAGAGCTTTCTTTTGTTGTTGGTGATTTTGCTTATGTGAAACTACACCCCTACTGACATCAGTCTGTGCTCATCGAACTAACAACAAACTCGGTCTGCGCTTCTACGTCCCTTTTAAAATGTTGGAATGTTAAGGACCGGTGGCATATCGTTTGGAACTGCCAACGGGCTCCGCTATCCACCCGATTCTCCATGTCTCTCAACTCCGTCGTGTGATTGGTTCCCGCCACCTCTCCAAATAAGGCCAATTTGGTCAGTTTATGACTCGCATAATTATTTACATATAAATACAAATTTTTCATTTCCAACCCTAAAAACTATCAAAAGTTCAAAACCAAACAAAATCTCTCTCAACCCCTCTCTTTCTCTCTCTCTCTCTCTCGATAGCCGACTCGGATCCTCGTCCCCCCACCACCCACTATCGCCCCCATCACCACCTCCAACAGCGCCGTAAGTAGAACGAGAGAATGTTTGCGCCGTAAACGAGAAATGTTTGCGCCGGGCAACTCCGAACCGGCGGCTGCGGACCTGCGCGATGAGCTTCAAATGCGTGGCGGGATTCATCGTGGTGGTCCCGAGCTCCTTCGAGGAGCGGTGGTGTTCTACATCACCCCCACGGAAGCCCTAGATAAGTTCACCCAAAACCCTAACAAGTTCCGATTCCCTCGGCGGCTCGTCCTCGAGGCGGCGTCGCCCGGCCCCGCCTCCTCCCCTTCATGGAGTTCGTCGTCACCGACCTCATCACCGACATCCTTGTCGCTACCGGGGCCCCCTCCCGGACTTGTTCCGTGAAGGCCACTCGGTCGTCGTCGAGGGCTTCGTTAGGCCACTTGGAGGATCCCGATAAGGAGGCGACGGCGCCATGTTGAGAAGGCCGGGGGATCGGCCGTCTTCTCCTCCACCGAGGTCCCGGCTAAGCATGACGAGAAGTATATGCGGCGGAGGTCGCCAAGGCCATCGACGCCAATAAGAAGAAGATCGCCGCCGCCGCCTGGGCCTCTGCCGCAGAGGCCCAGGACGAAGAGAGGGAGAGGAATCAGAGGAGTTGATTGCATTGCATTGCATTGGAGTTTTGGTATGGATTTTTTTTTTTTTTTCAATCTTAATTGTTACTAATTTTTACAAATGTTGAGAAGTTTTGTTCTCATTCATATGAAAATTTGAGTATTGATTAGGCAAGCAATGAAGAAATGGAGGTGAGGGAATTTTATTCTTTGTTGTAAGAATTAACGGGGCGATTCGCCGATTATGTATTTGTTTAAACCTAGCTCATAATTTTTGCCCACTATATTGAATAAGAGAATGAACATTGTTTAGGCAATGAAGTAGTTTTGGGATATAACTATCTGAGAGATCATTTCTTCCATGTTTGTTTTTTGAATGCCTTTTATTTGTACTTTGATGCTTTGTCAAGAAATGCTTGGAAGTTTAAAATGCCCTTCATTTGCTTTTTGCGCCCGCATATATGTTTAATTTGCTTTTGGAATGGAAATGATTTTCATGATAATCTCTTATCGTTGCATACTTGCATGTCGTTGAAGATGCAATAAATTGTGAGAATTCCACTTTTCATGGGAAGCTTAAGAATTTAAGCAATTATTTGCTTGCGAGATTGGATATGTGCGGGATTAGAAAGTTATATTATTTTTGACATTTTTGCTTGTTATTTATCTTTAGTATCTCAAGCTTTATAATTATTAATAAACTCTATTTTTTATTTGTTGTAGGGCAAGATGTCAAGTTTGGATTTGGAGAGTTTTACATCATGAACATGATCTGTTTAATAAACGTGTTAAACGTGTAATAAACAGACCCTTCCACCCTTTCTAATGGACTCTTTAATGGTTCCTCATGATCCCAAAACTATCCTGGCTTTCCACCCTTTCTAATGTGATTCCCAAAACTATCCCGGCTTCTTTTGTGATTCCACCGCTTTGGTCCTAAGTTTTGGTCAAATGGTGTTCTCTGCGGCACTAGTCTTATTCTTCTTGGGAGTTGGTCAAACACATTCGCAAGGTGTTTCTTTTTTTCCACCTTGAGGACAAGGTGGCTGTCCAAGCAGGGAGCACTGATAGAATTGGGGGTCGTCCCTTATTACCAAGGTTATGTAAGGAAGGCCAAGAGGACCATGGGATAATTTCCCTCTCTAGAGCCTTGTTGAATTACTAGGTGGGCTAGGGAATAGTCAGATGTAAGTAGTGTTTAGTAAGCATGAGTTGTATGTGTGTTTAAAACTGTCCAGCGTTGTGGTCTGCAAGAAGAAGGCTGAGCATGTGCTCTGTATAGGTCGGCAGTACAAATAGTAAGTTATGTACTGTGGGGGAGGTATCGAGAGTATTTTACTGTAATTGGTGAGACGAGAGTCTTAGTGAAAAGAGTCTCCTTTCTTGGTATTGGGTTTGTGAGCACTGGTTCGGCCTTCTCTACGTTGTATTCCAGTTTGGGTGTTCTCACCCCTTAATCAATAAAGATTATAAAGCATCACCCTCGTTTATTCATTCTTACAAGTGCTCAGACCTAACAATATCTAGATGGATCTATGGGTGCCAATGGTGTGGGGAATCCCCATTCCCTACCGAGACTCACCCCGCCTGGGTGGAGATTCTCCAAAGTTTATTCTCTCGGAGCAAGGAATAAGGGTGATGAGTCTTTATTTATGCTTATATTTATATATTATTTAATATGCAAAATGGTCCAAACTCCCATTTTATTGTCTTATACCCTCACTTGTGGTATTTTCAGGGTTTATGAAGGATTACTGACAAAAAGAATGAATTCGGGAAAGAAGTCAAAGTAGAGTCAAACTTGCACCAGACTTGGCGCCGTGGAGTAATACGGACAGCGCCACCGAGTTCTTCAAACAGGGTCAAAGACGACTCTAAGAGTACTTCACGCCCCCTTCACACACAGAAGGCTTGAGAGACAACTCGGAAGATTTGATCTGACGGCGTCAAATTGAACTGACGACGCCACATACGACGTGATTTCACTGACTTGAGTTTTCTCCATCTTTGCACCATTGTGCTTCACGTCGTCTTTATATACCCTTGGCGCCACGTTCGCAGAATTAGAAACCAACAGCTAATTTCTTAGGATTCCAGATTTGTTTCCAATTGTGGGTTGTTTTCCCACTTAGTATAAATAGTTAACCACGTTTTAGATTTAAGAACATCTTGTAAATTCGTTTTAGAGAAGAATTCATTGGAGATTGTTCAACCATGTCCGGCTACACTTCAAACCTAAGACGGAGGTGAAGCAAACTCATTGATTTGGTCTTTGCAAGTCCAGGGTATTAATTACATTGATTCAATTCTGTCTATTCCGTTTGTTATTGTTTTCTTGATTATAGTGCAAGTCCATGGTATATATATGGTCATTGCATGCTTTTAGGTGGAAGACCAATAGTCATTGACTCGGCTGAGTCTGTGATACCAACCGAGTTGAACTTGTGACAATCATTCTCTCATTTGATTAACAATCCTTCAGTTCTTGAATGAATAACAGATAGATCTAGGTTAAACCGAGAGCGGTTGCGATTCGCTTATTTAGGATTAATGTTCCCAAATAATTTAATGTGGTTGATGTGTTGAATCCTATTGGCGGTTGTCTAGGGAAATACACTAAGTAGAGAAGTATTTAGTAGCGGTTGCCTTATTTATCGAGAATATGGTGACTAGGAATTTCTGGCGGTTGTCGATTTCCCATAGCTAATCTAGCCAGAGTTGTTTTAATAATCATTTTGTAAAGACCGACAACCTTAACAAGTCTTTGACCAACGAAGTGAGTTTGTGGAACTGTAAACCCAGGTAACTTCTACTGCGTTTTTACAAGTATTTACTCTCCAGTTGTTTTGATTCGTTTGTTGCTCATTATTCTAACCCTTTTTTTCCTTTCTAACTGAAATTTAGAGTAGCTAAGTCTCTTGGGTACGAGTACGACACCCTACTTACCACTACTACAAATAATTGTAGGAATTAGTGACCTAATTAAGGTAATTTCTTTGACACGTTCGGCGCGCGTTAGAGGGGCAATACTTCCTCCCCCGGGAAGGGGGCAGAGATAGGGGTTGCCCTCTCTCGTGAAGATTCTCGTTCTGTCTCGTTCCCTGTGAAAGTCCTCACAAGGAATCCAATAGAGGAATCCCTACCTCATAAAAAAAATTCGTTACCACCCCTAAGAAATCATAGTTTTTCTCCAAAATAAAAATAATAATGATGATAATAATAATAATAATAATAATAATAATAATAATAATAATAATAATAATAATAATAATAATAATAATAATAATAATAATAATAATAATAATAGTGTATTTTATAAGAATTGAACCCATAGCCATTAGATTCTTTCAATAGTGTTACCAATCATATTACCGGGATGAGTAATCCAAAATTAGTTGGAGTTAGCTACATAGATCAAACTCTTTCACTCCATTCGATACTTGTTAGATCCATTTCATAAGTAATGATAAAAGTTTTAAGTTGGTGGTCAACCTATCGCAACCCTCCCTCGTTTTCTGGGTATGGATAATGGCCTTGAGACCTCCCTCCCCAATTTTTTTCGAGTGTAGAAAATGGGATTGGGACCCCTCCTCCTTTGTCCGGACTTGGGGTTAGCTATGTAGCGGCTAGTGCATTCAATGTTCTACATAGGTGGAGTAATTGTGATGAGTACAATTCTAATAAATAAGTTACATTTAGTTTGTATATGTTAATTAATATATAAACCATAAATCTATATACCAATGAAATAATGAAATAGTTATGATAAATTAGCTTTGATTTGGACTCCATCATAATAAAACATTTAGATTTAATATGGTACATCCGTAGAAAATGTAATATAACATGGATACACACTCATCCATTCCACTCAATTTAATGCAATTGGTGATGTTCTTTTATAACTTTAAATCATTCCTAATTAATGGGTTTCAAGTTATCTTAAGTCTAGCTCTACACGAATTTCCCCGATTTCTAGCTACATTGACAAAGCATTTAAATTTGTGGCATGCACCATGCCACAGATTGTCATGTAAACATAAAATAGTTTAATTTTCTAGTAAGTACAGAGGAGATCTTGTAACCTAAAAGTCAAGATCTAGAGAAAGATCTAGAGAATGACGCATATAATACAGTATAAGAACCTAACCAACATTCTCTCTAGTGATGTCCGAAATGAGAAGATCTTAACCAACTATATTTCCTCAATACTATCCATTGTAATTACTTTTTAATCTTTAGCGCACAGGCAGAAGGGCGGCCAAATTAGTCCCCTGCACTCACTGATTTGCCTACTCAGCGCCTACACTCTAAAGAGAGCCAACTCAGCCCTCAACTCCCCATTCCCATCTATTTGACTGGCAAGTACTTTACAGATTGCAAAGCGAGAAACTATTCAAGTCTAGCAAATGACAAATCTGAAGCTAGAAATCTTTGAAAACAAATATTTGACTATTTGTTTTAACAATCAACATATAAATTCAAGTAGGAATACCTGTAATTTATGTAAATAATGGAAGCGCCAATTAGTGCGGTAGTAAGTTTTTTTTGGTGGCGTGGTGATAAAGTTACTAAGCCGTAATTCATGGCTAATGGTCATGAAATCATATTCTTTCATCCAACTCCAATTATGTTTACTTTTCTCAGATCATGGTGTTGATGTGTTCGACTGACGCTTATGAAAATAATTGAGCCTAAGTAGGAAGAGACAAAAAAAAGTTTGGACAACCGCGATTGTAAGTAAAACAAAAAAGAAAAAAATAGTGAAATATCTAAACAAGCATGCACATCTGCACTAAAAAAAATAAAAAAAAGGTGCATAAAAATGAGTTATTCAAATAAGAAAAATCAGAAAAATAAGTGGTCTGCAGCATTGACCACTAAACGAGAATTCGAGAAGTTAAACCAAACAAGTCTAAGCAACAACTATTTTGTTACCTAAGAGTCTAGATCTAGAGAATTATGTATAATAAAAAGAATGCATTGGCATTGTATATATAAGTGCAGAGTGCACTAACCTGCCTCTTCAACAAACAAATATAGAAAAGGCAAAAACAGAGCAAAACAGAGCAGAGAAAAAAATACTGAGATGAAGTGTGTACCTTATGTGATTCTAGACAATGGATGCAAGATGCCGGTGGTGGGCATGGGAGGGTTTTCGTATCCATTTCCAGAAGCGGAGACGATGAAATCGGCACTGCTTAAGGCCATCGAAATCGGTTACAGGCATTTTGACAACGCCCCGCCATACAAAACAGAGCAGTCACTCGGTTTAGCTATCACAGAAGCGCTTAAGCTAGACTTGATCAAGTCTCGTGACGAGCTCTTCATAACTTCCAAGCTCTGGTGTTGTGATGCTCATCCCCACCTTGTTGTACCTGCTCTCCAGAAAACTCTCAAGTGAATTTAAAACCATCGCCACTGCCCATATATTGTTCAAAACTTAAAGATTTTTTACAACACTAAATTGCATTCAAATTACTTGACAGGAATCTTGGGCTGGACTACCTTGATCTCTATCTCATACACTGGCCAGTTAGCTCGAACAACCCGGGGAATTATGATCTTCTGCTACCAAAGGAAGAACTAGTTCGAATGGATTATAAATCAGTATGGGCAGCCATGGAAGAGGCGCATAGGCTTGGCCTCACAAAGTCCATTGGTGTAAGCAACTTCTCTTGTAAGAAGCTTGAGTATTTGCTCAGTATAGCAAAGGTTCCTCCTGCAGTCAATCAAGTGAGTTGATCAATTCCCGTGATCATTGAAATCTTATCAATATTTGTCGATTTCTCTAGATGCTCAAAAAGATATTTTTGTTAAGGTGGAGATGAATCCGTTTTGGCGACAAGATAAACTGAGGGAATTTTGCAAGAAGAAGAGCATTGTTATCACTGCTTACTCGGCATTGGGAGCGAGAGAAAACATTTGGGGCCCCAACAGAGTTATGGAATCTCTAGTGCTAAAAGAGATTGCAATTGCTAGAGGAAAGACAGTTGCACAGGTAATAATGCTACCTAATTGCATAGCATGATTAAAGTAGTGAAAATTCACGATCAGAACACATAGAACTGAAATCGAATTTGATCCATATAGGTCTGCCTGAGATGGGTCTACGAGCAAGGAGTGACTCTTTTGGTGAAAAGCTTTAATGAGGAGAGGATGAAGGAGAATTTAGACATATTTGAATGGGAATTAAGCGAAGAAGACTTGAAAAAGATCGATGAGATTCCGCAGAGCAGAGGACTCCCTGGAAGCTTCTTTGTGTCTGATGAAGGACCCTTCAAGTCTTTAGCAGAGCTTTGGGATGGAGAGCTCTGATCATGGACACAAAACTGAGTGTTTTGTGTTAATTAGTGTTCAATTAAGGAAGACAGCATACGTTCCATGTGAGATGTCTTTTCAGCTCATGCAACGCATGTAAGTTTGCATTGGTGAATTCATAAAGCTTGGAAGTCCAATAAATTACCAAATATAAGAATATATATGCAAAAACAAAGATGGAAACCAAGTCATACCACGTTCCTAGATTCTTATATACATGATTCCACATATATGTAAGCGAGGAAGCCAAGACACGAATTCATTAATGAATGACATCCTATCCCATGAGAAACTGATGCTTGTCACTAAACTATTACTTGATCACTTCAGAAATAGAAAATAAGTAAGTCACCAACCACACCATCGAAGAGCTAGTTGCACTCTCATACAGATTTTGTTTGTAAGCCTCGTCATACCAAATGATTCTCAATGTCCTTATCCGTGAATAAATGAAAAAGATTTGAGTTAATTTTCTTAAAAAAAATTTGAATTCTTTGGACAGAGATGTTTTATTTTATCAAGGAATTACCTGAAGAAAAACATAGCAAACACCAATTTTTATTCTTCAATCAATTTGTGATCGAATTTTGGAAATTCGACGCAATGGTTCAAGCAAAACAAGTCATTGTCCCTCAATTCCTTTATAAAATATAATGATGATTAACCTGTCAAAGTAAACTCAATAAAAAATTGCTGAGACAAAAATGAACAATTCTAACAAGTACGATTTTGGTTCATTAAAAAGAAAATCCCCTTTGGATATACCAAGTAAACACATAATTCACTTCCAAGCCAAGAGAATACAACCGATTATATCGAAATTGCAGTACAGACATCCGTACGAGCTGAAGCACTTACATTGTTATATTTAGACCACAATTTTAAGAAGATTAAGGATACTTGGAAGCAGTTAAAATGCATCAGGTTAATAGCACGCATGGCAGATTATTACTTGTAGTTATTAAGTAACGATTGAACAATGACAATCAAGCTACTAAATATGCAAATAAGAAATATCAAATGCTAACAACAAAGCCTCAATCCCAAATCAATTGGGGTCGACTACACGGATCAAACTCTTCCATTGCGTGATTTAGTGCATTTAATGGTGTGCTTTACAAGTCCTTTAAATTTTCCCTAATTAATGTATCCCAAGTTAGCTTACATATACGGCTACCCCTACATTGTTTGATTTCTTCAGTCTCTACTAAATCAAGTTTTCTAACTGAGCCATCTTTGAAGGTGTCCAAACCACTGCAACCGTTCTCCCCTAATTTTTTCGTTAATTGGTTTCACTCTTACTTTTCCTTGAATTTTCACATTTCGTATTCAATCTCTACGAGTTTTAGAATAAGAAATACAAAAATTCAATGAAAAGCAGAAATAACAACAATTGACGCAAAAAAAAAAAAAAAAAAAAAAAAAAAAAAAGTTAGTTGCAGTAGTTTGGACACCTCCAAAGATGGGAGACCTAAGAACCAAAGCTCCAATAACCAAATTAGGGACGGGTAGTTGCAGTAGTTTGCAGTAATAGTTTTGTCAAATCTATCAAAAATAAAAGCCGAAACCTAACCGGAGACTTGAATCCAACCACAAAAACTTCAAAGAGAGATCAAATTTGCATCTTAGAATCGAAAAAGTTGAGGCGCTTTGATTACCTTAGCAGAACTGGTAGGATCGAAGGTGAAGTCTGAATCGAAAATCCAATCAACGTAGATCTTAATTGCTTGTTTGCTTTGCGGTTTCATCTTTGTCTCCTTCGAAACCCTAATCCCTCGATTGCCAATTGTGCTGCTCGATCGACATTTGAATTCGCATTTGAAATTCGATGGTTTAAGGTTAAAAGCAATATGGCAAAGCTCATTTTTTTGGTTTAATTATTTGTGGCGGTGATCGCTCTGTCACCATAAGCCAACTCTTTATCTATCTGCCACAAAACATGAATGATTTGTGTAAATGTTTCAAGGGGAAGTGCTACTTGGACATTATCCAACTCACACTTCAAAGTCAAATCAGCCTTCGCGCTTACCTCAAAATATGTGTGCCCAAAGTTCTAGATGCATAACTTGTAGGCGTGCTGAAAGTATAGCAGCTCGCTTATAGTAATAGTGTAATCAACTTACGTTGACTACGAATATTGTCCTCAGAGAAATGTGTACCACTAAATACGTATTTAGCCACTATTACTCTAATGCTAAGGAAATCTTTTTAATTGGTTTTATAATTAAACTAAATTAATTTATACTAACAAATCAATGCAAATCACTTAAACTCTTATATTAAAACTATTTTAGTTCACAACTTCACATAGGTAATGAAATATTATATCTTTCTACCACTTTATCATATTTATTATGTGTATGCAATGTCTAATTAGAATAGACAGATTTCCTTCAAATCTATTTTAACCCACTGTTGTCATGGAAAAGATTCTAATATGCAAATTAGAACTCCACCTATCAGTATGAATAACGTAAGCTCCATATTAGTTAAATGTTCCAAATTTTTAAATTCATAACCAATTAAGTTTACTATATGTGCCTCCTTAATCAACAACATCGCTCGATGTAGTGTATTTTACGGTTGTATTATCCATGTCCGGCTTACAAGCTTCAATGGTCATGATAACTTCTAAAACCTAATATTAATAAACATGTGATTAAGATGTTTATAGCATTATGCTCAGAATCAATAGAAATTCTAACCATTATACTTTTTATATTTCTATTCTACTCATGTTCATAGCATAACATTCATACCATATGATCCATTGATCCTTAAGATTAATACACTACTCACACTTCATTGAAACAAACATGCATATAGTAGTATTCATTGAAATCAGAGATATTAGAAATACTTCAAATAAATCAATAACATAATACCCGAGTCACCACCACTACAAGAAAAAAGTAAACAACAACAACAGATCAGCAACAGATCAGAGGTGTTGCTAAACTATTTGTCGCAGATTGAAGTTAGCAACATATTTTTGTTCTGTTGTTGTTCAGCAACATATTTGTGACAAATCATTCTTTGAAATGAAGAATAAAAAAATATGTTGCAAATTGAAAAAAGAGGTTCTGTTGCAAATCTGTTGCAAATCAGCAACATACATAGTTTATTCTTGATTTGCACAATCAACTTCTAATGCGCATTATTCTTGATTTGCGAAATCGTTAAAATGGCATCTGTAGGCGATCTGTTGCAAAACAATGACATCAAAGAACAGACACTTTTTCTTTTGATCGTGCAAATCGAATGAATGACTTGGTGGTCATTCTTTGATTTGGAATGGTAATTTTTTAAAAAATTACAGTTCATTGTAAATAGTAAATGGAATTCTACTGTGATAAAAATGCAAAAAAAAAAAAAAAAAAAAAAAAAAAAAAAAAAAAACAATTTTTCTATTTGCAATTAAAACTAAAATTGAGAAATTGTTTGTATATTATCAAAATTTGACAAAAAATATCTACAAAATGTGGAGATTAACATTTCATAATTAACTAGTAGTATACTATATACTACTAGATGAACATTATCCAACAAAATACAAAATACTACACAAATTAAGATGGCTACACAAATTAATTTACATATATATCTACAATGTCAATCCCACACTATTACCCAATTATGTCACCGATACAAGATAGACACCATACAATTTCTGGGGCTAGGAGTGCGGGTCCCATCCAAATCCAGAAAATGAAAAGGAATAACTTGAACAATATTCAAAATGCAATCAAAATATTCAAACACAAATGAAAAAATCCTAAAATTAAGCCTTGCTCATCGACCTCATACATAAAAGATCGCACACAGTGACACACACAAAAATTTCCAACTCAAAGGGGAATGAAAGAACTTCCATACATGACATTCCATGCATTTTTTCAATTTCTTTCCTCTTGTACATTCATTCATATATATAAGAAGTTAAAAACATAAAAGAAGAAACCATGCAGCCCACAAATGAACCATTCTAAAAACTCAAAACAGTAAAAAATGAAAAAATTCAATGACATGAGAACAAATCTAAGATAATTTAGCAAATCTCAAAACTTAAATTCATACTCTTCGGCGACGGTGCGGCGCGGAGATCTTGGCGTGTGGGAGTGACGAAATGGGTTTGAATGGAGGAGGAGGAGAGCAAATGGTTTGTTAAAACCATTTAGAAATTAGTGACAAATCAGCAACAGATTAGTCTGTTGCTAATTTTTGTTGCTATTTTGTCGCTGATCAGCAACATAATTAATATGACATTAGAGACAGATCAGCAACATACTAGTCTGTTGCTGACAGTCTGTTGTTGATTTGTCGCTGATCAGCAACAGATCAGCAACAAACTATATGTATATAATGCATTTGACTTGCATTATATTTCGTCACTCCCACACGCCAAGATCTCCGTCGCCGCACCGTCGCCGAATAGCTGCCGCCACCACCACCGTGCCGCTCGATCAGTTATCATGACCATGATGCATGAGTCGCCGCCACCACCGTCGCCGCTCGGTCCATTGGGTGGGCTCATGCAGGATCTATTGTTTAAATCCTTGTTTAGGCCCACAAGATAAGAATGGCTGACTTGTTTTTTTATATTTTTTAAAGAAAATTTTATATTAAATAAATATTTGAAATAAATTCAAAAGTAGTGTTTCAAAAAAGAAATATTTCTTTCTAACCAAAAAAATTAAGGACTTGTACTTCAAAATCAATATGTAACTTGCGGAATTTGCCAATAGAGACTGTTGACATATTGTTGTCGAAAGAGGAGAATAGGGTCTTGTAGCGTTATGCGTGGTTTGTAGCATCGATACGTCGAGTGTTCGAATACAAAAGTATAGTAATTGTGAGAAAGCTAGTAAAGATTTTCAAAATGAATATATTATTCAAGGTAATAGTTTTTCTTAAAATATTTTTTATTAAGGTAGCGTTATATCAAAATTAATTTTTTAATATTATAATTTTTATTGAAGTTGAAAAAAATCAAATCTATTACTTCGAATAATGAATTATTCCAGAAAATATGAATTTGCAAATTCCTCACGTGCTTCGTTTTTTCTTCCACAATGCAGCATTTTGGACAAAAGAAAGTCATCTCAAGTATGAAAAGCTATGAGACCACTGCTTCTCTTTCAAAAACAATGTTAGCAACAAAAATACACTTTTGTATATACGTTTGTTAATTAAATACCTTTAAATGTAATAAGAAAATTAATCCATCAAACTCCAAGAACCACGCCTTCATTCTATTCCATAAGAAAGGTAATTTCTAAAATCAAATTAATAATCATTTCTTGACTTAAAGAAAGTAATCTTTTTTGAAGAAGTTTGATATGACTGATTGATTGAGACAAAATATCTCTCAAAATACCTTGAAGTTAAAGGGTGTCAATTTTTTGTTTGGCTCATTGGCTCGATTTTATCCTGCCCAAAAAAAAGATTTTGAATAGTAATTTTTAAAATTCGAATTGAAACTGGGCAAGACTGTGATATTCAAATTGAAGTTCGAGTCGGATCTAAACAAGACCCTCTAAGCCTCATACCTAGCCCAGATTTCAAAAGATTTTACATTGAAAATATGTCGTTATACATTGTATAATTTATAAAAAAAACAACAATAAAAATAATAAACTAGATAGCACATATAGAAATGTACTATATGTGAGTTAATTATTTCTTGCGAGTTAATTATTTCTTGGTCACTTCATACAATATATACATATATATATATATATATATATATATTATGGTTGTAAGCGTAAAAATAACTGAGACTTCTTTAATGAATATCTTAAACTTGTTGCTTCATTTTACCACCCCGCTGAGTGACAAGCTCGTTTTTGTTCTCTCACATTTGCAAGTAAACAAGTCGGATAAAACAATGATTACATTCAGAGTACGTGCAAATTTTAAGGAAAAAATCTTTTATTATGTTATGTCAAAAAAATTTTAATTTTCAAATTTTTTTTTGAAGTTTAAAAATCATGACAATATTTTACTTTGAATAAGAGGAAAATACCGCGCAGCGGCGGCGGCGCCTCGCGGTCGATCGTGACGACGGTGGTGGCGGCGAAGACGACGGCGACGGTGGTGGCGGCGGATCTTCAGGCGACGGTGCGGTGGCGGAGATCTTGGCGTTTCGGATCGACAAAATGGGTTTGCAGGGACGAGGAGGAGAGCCCCTGGTTTGTAAAAACCATTTAGAAATTAGTGACAGATGAGCAACAGACTAGTCTGTTGCTGATTTGTTTGTTGCTAATTTGTCGCTGATCAGCGACAGATCAAAATTTGTCGCCGATCAGCGCCATAACGCGAAATTGGAGTTGTGAGTTTAGCGACAGATCAGCAACAGACTAGTATGTTGTTGACTATCTGTTGCTGATTTGTAGCAGATCTGTCACAGATTTAGCTACAGATCAGCGACAAACTAGGTTTTGTAGCTGATCTGTCGCAGATCTGTCACAAAATGGGCGGAAAATTAATGGCGGGAGAAATCAGCGACAGATCAGTGACAAAATACAATTTGTCACAATTTTTGTCACAAATTTGTCACTGATTTGTTGTTTTTTGGTCAACCGAGTCAAATGCTCTATCTGATGCAGAATTGTTGCAAATTTGTTGTTGTTTAGCAACAGATTCAGTCTGTTGCAATTTTTTGATGCTATTCCACATTTTTTTGTAGTGCACATGTGAGTCTTCAATGTTTTTCCTCCACAAATCGTCTTAATACTCAATAATAAGCAAAACCTATGTTAAACTATGTTAATGGTGGCTAATCTCTTCTATTTTATATGTTTACCATGTTCTCCTATCTATTTATACTTCATAATCACGTTTCTAAACAATTAGAAACTACACTTTACGATTTAACATGAAATAGAACTCTAACTTTCTATTTTCTTATGTTCCTCCATTGTCACTTAACCCCCAGCGTTATGTGTGTAATGCCACGGCGTCGTCATTGCGTCGTCTCTTTTGTGTGCTTTTCTTCACATCAGTGACCTCGGCAGTGTCCATATGGCCTCCGTCGACATCCCTTAAGACTTCACAGCGCCACCACTGCACTAACCTCTCTGTCTCATTTTCTTCACTTGTTTTCTCTCTCACGTCAATTTCCACAATGCCACACCTTCATGTCACGACTCCGACTGACACGCGCCAAACGCGTCAATAAAATAAAGTTCATAGACCAACTATTTTGTAGAATGGTGGCAAATGGTCGATCCCACAAAGATTGACAGTCTTTCTATGGTTAAAAACAATAAAAAGAAATCGAGGGTTTTAAGGAAAAATAATTTAATTAACTAAACTAAATAGAATAAATAAATAAAGTAACAAAACTGATTTTGAAAATAATTAATGAACATCTAAGTAACACCCAGGTCTACGGTTCCACAAATCAGGATCAAGATTCAATGGCGCATCATGGTCTTCAATCCTTCCCAAAAAGTTATTAATTTAAGTTCTCCTAGATTAGCTATAGAAAATCGACATCCGCCAGAAATTCCTCATTCCCCTAATCTCGATAGTCAGGATGTCCGCCACCAACTACTTCTCTAATTAATGCATAACCCTAGACATCCGCCAATAAGGTTTAACACACTAACATCAATAATAAGGATCCGTGAGAATACTAATTATAAATAACCGAATCGCATCTACTCCTGATTTAACCTAGATTCAATTGTTGCACACTCAAGAAACGAATGGGTTTTACGGCAAACGGGTGAGTGTTCGTCACTTTATTGGTCCAAATAACTATAGATTGTCCACTTAAAAGCATGCACCGGCCGGATACATACCCTAGATCTAAACCATATTCCTTAAAATTAAGAATGATGAAATAGGAGAAATTAAATCAAATTAAATAATAAATAAAAGATCTCACAAGTTATGACATGAATCTATAATCCCGACTTGTTTCCCCTACGACTTAGGCAAGATTTGATTAGCCGGATATGGTGTCGAGATCCTTCGGCATACCAAAATAATAAAGTCGATCTCCAATAATATCAAAGTCGGTCTTAATTAATACCCTAAAGTTCCAAATATAATAAACTACTAAAAATTGGTCCAAGAGGTGAGAGAAACTAATTTTGGAGGTTGGTGGAGTGACACGTGCGTCGAGGAGCATCTATGGATTGTCTTTGGCTTGAAAATCGAGTTCTGCCACATATCACACGTTAATTGGCTGTTTTTATTGCAAGTCGCTGACGTGGCGAATGCTGGTTAGTGAGAAACTCTTAAGTGACGACTTGTTGGGTGTGGAGGACATGGCGCGTGTCACGTGTAGGCGGCTGGTGAGGAATCGCTCGAGTGGACTGAAGTTCTGGGAGACCGCACAACGCGAATCCCGGAGTGTCTGATGGAGGCTGAAGCGAGGAGAAGATTGCTGGTGTGATGTGGTGTTGGTGGTTGGTGATGTGGCGGATTCTCATTGGTGGAGAGCTGGGAACGCCACATGCCACGTGTAGGCAGCAGATTGGCGGAGAATAAGCTAAATGACATGTTGTTGTTTGTTGCCACATGTCACGCTCTGGTTGATTGAGAGAGCTTTTTGTGATGTGGTTGACAAACTATGAAGGAACACGTGGAGCCTACTTGGTCTGCTCTCCTTTATTCTACCCACCGCGCAGCACGTAACTTGAGGCAAATCATCTGGCATCTGATCACTGCATGTAAATACTCCATTTTGAGTATGTTTTCGCCCCGGATTCAACCGCACACTCCGTTTCACCTGAAAACGACCAATAAATATAATTAAATATATATTTTAGAGACTTTCTATATTAAATACATTAAAATAGACTATTAAATACATATAAATACCAACTTATCAAATACCCATAAACTTAAGACTTTGCACATCCCGAGCAAATGTGTAAATGACAACAAAAACTAAACTAGACTCCTAATATAGATATGCACTGACTTAACTAATCCTATACCCGACTCAAAATTCATGGAGTTCCTATGGTTTACATAGCCGCCAAGTTAACAAGCCACTCAAGAAATTTTGGAGTTATGATATGTCAAGACTCGCAACCCAAACACAATTAAGATCGCACTTTGAAGATATAGATTCGGTCAAAACAAAGGCCATCAACTACTCACGAGTTTTCTTGGTCCATACATTCAAGCACGCAAGTTTGAAATCTCACTTAATCTAGTGAAATCACTCAAGCTAAATCTTTTTATTTGAGGAGTTTTCATAACTTCCGCCTTTATTATAATTTTATTCTTTTTTTTTCTTTTTTTTTCAACAAATACGGTCCCTGCTCCATTTCTTCTGGATCGATTTTTCTCATTTTTTCCCACCACAAGTTTCCCCGCTCCATTTCTTGTGGAAACCTGTGGGACTCTCTATATTAAGAAAACTCATGTTAGCCCTTCTCACTTCCACTATAATCAAGCAAATTCTCCAATATGGGCTAAAATAATTACACTTGCACAATTTTGACTATCTACTCATTTTTGTTATCTAGCACAAAGCTTAACCATCATACTAAGTCCCTAATCATGAAATCATAAAAATGCAGTGCTACGGACTCGATTGAGTGTTTCTCCTAATTTTCCTTAAGTTTCAAGTCAAAAAGGCAACTATAATATACTCATCCATAACCAAATGCATGAAACAAAGTTTCGGGTGACTCTAAACAATAAAAAAAAAAAAAAAAATTATACTAAATACATGCATGAAAGTGTATCATATCCTAATGAAATGAGAAAGAAGAGTATGAAGGGATAAGAAATGAAAGAAATGGAAGAAATGATATGAAACACCACCATTATCATCCGACAACCGCATATAACCGCATAAAAAAATAAACGATCTCACCTGCGGTCTTTCGCAAAGATAATCCATCCAACACAATCCACAATCCATAAAGTATCCCCAAACTTATTCTGAACCTTGTCCTTAAGGTTCAAAACAAGTCAAGGAATTCCATCCAACAAAAAGAAAAAGAATAGTGGTGAAGAAGAACATGGATAAAGAATAAGAAGATGATACAAATGCATGCATGACAAAAGTTTCTAAAAACTAGTGAATGCACAAAATCTCTCATGTCTAGGATTTAAGAAAATTATGAAAGAACAATCATAACAAGAGCAAGAACTAGTAAACGTAGGAGTTAACTCAAATAATTCCTATCAAGTATTGCAAGCCCGAAGTCTTTCAACTAAGGGTGAAATCAACATGATGATGGAATGAAGTCTAGGATTTTGGGTCTACTCAAAAACCCGCCACTAATGCGGCGACTTAAGTTAGATGTGTCCCAACCAAGTCTCAAAACACCTAAAGTCCTGATAATATGTTAATTCCAAATAAAATGCTCAAATTAAGCTAAAAATATAATCCAAAGTCAAACCTACAAAACTCAGGGGTGCTCCAATCCTCCTGTGCTAATCAATCATAACATACCACATGTAAAAATCCAAGAGACCAAGTTAAAGTTTTATTAAACATAAAAAATGAAAACTAAAACTAAACCAAAACTTAAATAAATGCAAGAAATAAAAATGAAGTTGGGCAGCTGCCTCCCGACGAGCCGTCTTTCTTTTAAGTCTTTGGCTAGTCTTAGCGTGATTGATCATGTAATGCCTTCTCCTTTAGAGATATTAACAACGAATGGCGCATCCACGTATTCGTGCAATGAAGCATGCACGCCCTCTTTCAGATTTGGGAGCTCATTCGGGACTTCCAACACAAAAGAATCTGTCGCATCAGGATCATCACACACAAAGGTGTCGGCAGTGTAGAAAATCTGTGAATGCTCCTTTACTTCCACCCCCTTGTAAGGTTTACCAAATGTGCATGGGAGGGTGGGGAGTTTCACCAACACCAGAGGTTGGTCTTCCTCGCTCTCTATTTGCGGTTTCTTCGGCCTATCTAAAATGACATCAATTTTTATCTCATTTTCCTCCTCATCTAGTGCAATGACAATTTCTGACTCAATTTGAAGGACGTCAAGTCCTTCTGCTGATTTCACTCCAATAGTCCTCCACCTGTGTAGCCTCATTCACCATAAAATTTCTCAACGTATCAACACTTACATCCTCCTTTGGGTGAAAAATTTGTTGTGTACTATACAACTCTTCCTCATCAATCATATTCTGAAGCCTGACATTAAGTTGAATAAATTGAGTTTCCAAATCCTTCAAGCCTGGGATCTCAAAATTAATTTGTCGAAGCTCTTCAGAAAGCCGTTGAAACTGTTGCTGATTATCTATCAATTGCTTCACCATATCTTCAAATGAGGTTCTTTGTTGAAACTGTTGATTTCCTTCATGCTGAGGAGTTTGTGGGTTTAACATGAGCCCAAAGAAGTTGGGTTGTGGCGATGCATAGCTAGAATAGTGATAATTCTCATACTGTAGATAATACAGACAGTCATGTGAGGAATGAGAATAATCCCTACCAATTTCGCAAACCTCAACCTATTGCACAAAAAAATGCATGTTAGAAAATTGATATTCATTATGTAACATACATCCCCCATTCACATTATAATAATGTGAGTCTTCGAATCGACCATAATTGTAGGGGTAGGGGGAGTCCATCGCGGGTTGCCTGCATAAATTTTAAGAGTCAGGGACTAGATAGATAAAATAAAGAAAATAAAATAAAATAAAGAAAAATAATTAAAAAAACACGAAAGAAAGAAAAATACCAATCCCCGGCAACGACGCCGAAAATTGACTCGCGCCGAACGCATCATTAAAATAAAGTTCATAAACCAACTATTTTGTAAAATAGTGGCAGAGGGTCTATCCCACATAGATTGATAGTTTTTCTATGGTTAAAAACAACAAAAGGAAATCGGGGGTTTTAAGAAAAAATAATTTAATTAACTAAAATAAATAAAATAAATAAAGTAATAAAACTAATTTTGAAAACAATTAATGAACACCTAAGTAACACCTAGGTCTCGATTCCACAAATCAGGATCAAGATTCAATGACACATCATGGTCTTCAATCCTTCCCAAAAAGTTATAAATTTAAGTTCTCATAGATTAGCTAAAGAAAATCGACATCCGCCATATATTCCTCATTCCCCTAATCTCGATAGCTAGGACATCCGCCACTAACTACTTCCTTAATTAATGCGTAACTCTAGACATCCGCCAATCGGGTTTAACACACTAACCGCAATATAAGGATCTGTGGGAATACTAATCCTAAATAACTGAA
This sequence comes from Stephania cephalantha, assembly GCA_039657325.1. NCBI lineage: Eukaryota > Viridiplantae > Streptophyta > Magnoliopsida > Ranunculales > Menispermaceae > Stephania > Stephania cephalantha. The sequence goes on from CM077575.1 coordinate 13,130,349, forward strand.
TCACGTCCTCTCCCGATTTAACTTAGATTCAATTGTTGCACACTTAAGAACCGAAATGGTTTTACGGCAAATGGGTGAGTGTTCGTCACTTTATTGGTCCAAATAACTGTAAATTGTCTACCTAAAAGCATGCACCGGTCGAATACATACCCTAGATCTAAACCATATTCCTTAAAATCAACAACAACGAAATAGGAGAAATTAAATCAAATTAAATAATAAATAAAAGATCTCACAAGTTATGCCATAAATTCATAATCCCGACTTGTTTCCCCTACGACCGAGGTAAGGTTTAATTAGCCGGATATGGTGTCGAGAGCCTTTGGCATACCAAAATAATAAAGTTGATCTCTAATAATATCAAAGTCGGTCTTAATTAATACCCTAAACTTCCTAATATAATAAACTACTAAAAATTGGTCCGGGAGTTGAGAGAAACTAATTTTGGGGGTTTGTGGAGTGACACGTGCACCGAGGAGCATTTATGGACTATTTTTCGCTTGAAAATCAAGTTCTGCCACTTGTCACATGCTAATTGGCTATTTTTATTGCAAGCCGCTGATGTGGTGAATGCTGGTTGGTAAGAAATTCTTAAGTGACGTGCTGTTTGGCGTGGAGGACGTTACGCGTCATGCGTAGGCGGCTGGTAAGGAATCGCTTGAGTAGACCGAAGTTCTGGGAGATCGCACAACGCGGATCCCGAGGTGTGTCTGATGGAGGCTGAAGCGAGGAGAAGATTGCTGGTGTGATATGGTGTTGGTTGTTGGTGATGTGGCAGATTCTCGTTGGTGGTGAGCTGAGAGAGCCATATGTAGGCAGCGGATTGGCGGAGAGTAAGCTAAATGACGTGGAGTTGTTGTTTGTTGCCACATGTCACGTTCTGGTTGCTTGGGAGAACTGTTTGTGACATGGTTGACAAACTGTGAAGCGACACGTGGAGCCTACTTGGTATGCTTTCCCCTATTCTACCCACCGCACAACACATAACTCGAGGTAAATCATCTGGCATTTGATCACTACATGTAAATACTCCATTTTGAGTGTTTTTTGCCCCGAATCCAACCGCGCACTCCGTTTCACCTGAAAATGACCAATAAATATAATTAAATATATATTTTAGAGACTTTCTATATTAAATACATTAAAATAGACTATTAAATACCTATAAATACCAACTTATCACCAACAACACTTTGTTGAGTTTTAGCTCCATTTCTTCTCGTTTTTTCTCGTTTCATTCATTTATGTCTTATTTTCCTGAAAATACATAAACATCATCAATTAGAGCTCATTTATGGATATTTATACTAAATATACTACTAAAGTAACCCTATTTATAAGTCTAAATAATCACTTATCAAATACCCCCAAACTTAGGATTTTGCACGTCACTAGCAAAAATGTATTTTATCAAGTCTCCTAATTACTCCTATTACTCTAGTTCTCATTCATGTTACATTGTTTATGAAATATCCTTTAATTTACTAAGTTTTAAGTTAATAATCCATTCAATAGTTTTTTTTTCTTTGCAAAAACTTATATTTTTCAAAATATGTAGCTTTAACAATACATACAACTCACTTTCGAAACACCAAAGTAGATCACAACCAAAACCATCACTACTCACAAGTTTATTTAACCTCGACACTTAAGTAGCAAGTGTACGATCTCATGATTTCTCATTAAGCTCGGGAATTCACAAATAAGCATAGATCAAACAAATTTTGGTAGATATTAACACTTCAAGAGTCTAAAGGACTTAATATATTTAGAAAGAAAACTTAACTCAATCAAGCTACTCGCACTCAAGCTAAATCTTTTATTCAAAGAGTTTTATTTTAACTTCTGCATCCTTTTCTTTATTTTTATCTCTCATTTATTTTCTTCTCGTCCTTTCTCCTTTTATTTTTATTTCACGGTCTTTGATCCTTTTCCTATGGACTCCGTTTTCTCATTTTTTCCAAGCATCAAGTTTTTTGCTCCATTTCATGTAGAACATGTGGGACTCTCTATTTTTCTATTCATAAACTCTTGTTATCACTTCTCGTTTTTACTTAATCAAGCAAGTTAACTGCAACTTTTCATTTAAAATGTTTCTTTCTCTCTTTGCACTAAGTCTTTATTTACTTTAAGTAAGATTCACACTTATGATAAAATTCCTTAGAGATCTAACTTTTTTCACAAAAATTGTTCTAGTATCATCCTTGCTTTTGTTTCCAGTTCATGGTCTTTCCTAACTCTAAGTTTCTAATCATGAAATCATATTGTTGTTGCTACATTTCATTATTTTCTTCAGAAGTTTTAAAAACGATCTCTTGAATTTCATATCAACAAGATACGTGTATTCTACTCATCCTCAATTAAAGGCATGAACATGCAAATGAACTACTTATTCATTACATATTACTATATATAACCTAATCTATATTAATTAAATATTCAAAAAGTAAATAAATGAAAAATGATACACTACCATGCTTTCCTCTTTAACTGCTTCCAAAATAAAACTTAAACAATCATGCATGCAAACATATCCTTATTTCAACATTTCTTACCATTTCACATAGTGTAGTGTAGTGTTGATGCCCCCAAACTTAAACCAAACTTTGTCCTCAAGGTTTAAAAATAAGCCAAAAATCATGAAAGCACTAAAACACACAAACATGTATAATAACACAAGATATAAAAGCATAAACTAAACAAAACATAGAATTTAAACAACTAAGTAGTTAACAAAATATCTCAAATTTAAAAATAAGATAGTATCAATGTATCTCTCATCTCCCCAGGTCTAAAGAAAGCCTATGACAATGACATCAGGATTGCGCGTCATTGTCATCTGCCTCATCAGCTCCAGCGTCGGATGGCGTCAATAGACACTCCACCCTCTTACTCTGCGCCACATTCGGATCAAACACATAAGCTGGTGCTACCGAAAAGGCAAAAGACCTATTAGTCGATCTCATATGTTTGCTCCTCTCATACCTAGTTACGTTCCTTTGATGATTGGCAAACAACATGAAGTTTTGCTGCCCATTCTGTTTGTCTTGCTCATATCTCCTCAAGGCTTCACGATACTACGTCTTGTCCTCCTGGTATTGTCTCCTCATCTCGGCAATCCACAATCTCTACTGCCGTGGAGTCAAGTCCTCTGGCACTAGTACTGGTGACTATAGGGGAGGAGGTGGTGGAAAAACCTTAAGACCATCCAAGTCCTACTCTCTAATCTGTAGTTCTACAAACTCGTAGCCCTTAGCGAATCCCTATTATCGCTCCTCCTCTCTATATCCTTCATCTTCTAGTCCCTGGGCTAACTTCGCTGTTACTGCTGTTGCCTGATCCTTTTGATGTTTGGCCAGCAACTCGGCCTTCAAGTCTAGCTCCCTCAGCTTTTTCTCTCTCCTCCTCAGAGTCTTGATAACCTGACAGTGATTTCAGTGTAAGCATGAAAGCCTTATCCATGGTTGTTTGGGCCTCAATATCAAATTCTTCATCATTTTACAGTTTAACTCCGGCCTTCAAGCGTAACTGAGTGATCAATATAGGAAGCAACAATTTATTGCCTCATTATGACATGATGGACTCCCTCATATTGTTGTACATGATCTCGCCGACCTCGATCTCTCCATTCTTTATGGCCTCATATAAACAAGCCGCCTTTGGCTTGTTGATCTCGCCCTGCTCAGTGGTGGGGTATAGCGATGCAACAAGGAAATGTTGCTACATTAAGTAGAATTTCCTCACACTCCCCTTATTGATGTGCTTCGACATATTCTCAGCTCTTATTATCCAGCCAGGTTGTCCTCGGACAACCAATGCTCTTTTTATGGTTCAAAATGGTATAGGTTATAGGGTTTCTCATATAGATAATCCAAAAAATTTGGTTCGGCTCAAACCATACTTAAATGCTCCAATCCATAGATGCTATTAATTTCACACTTATTAAAAGGTACTGACACCCCTCTCACCTTCACTGCTCCTCCTTCCTAGTGAACTTCACATCAACATAAAATTCGTACACAATTCCACTCACCCCTATAATTTCATTCTTTCTATAATCTTGAGTGAAATGCTCCCAATTTAGTCGCCTAATGAAGTTATTCACTCGTTTTTCATACTTGGCTGGCAAATTTATTCCTCTCTCATAAATGAACTCCCTATACTGAATATCCTTATATATGTCCTTGACATCTCTACTATTAAAATATTTGGACTTAAATGGCCTAGGCTTCTCTATGGGATCTCTTGAGGTTGATGCCTCAAATTCATTTATTCTAACTTGGCTAACTTGCTTCCTTGTTTTCAGCATTCTCTTCAATTCAAACAACAACACAACAAATGCGACTAGCAATTCGGGTCTTGAAATCACCTAAAAATCAAAATTTACATCACACGGACCATTCACATGCCAAATAATGCAAAAACGTAAACTAAGTCTTCATGGGTAACATTGATACTCAATATTCAAACAACTTTCAAATCCATATCCAACAACCTCAAATCCGCTATTAATGCAATTTCATCAAAAAATTTCAAAATTTTAAAGCATAACTAATGATATTGTGAATTTTATCTCTATGCCAGACTAGCTTCCAATGTAGAACACTCCTCTAAGTCTCTTTCAATCCAAGACCTCTCACTTTTCAAACAAACTAGAACCCTAGCTCTCTTTGAAATCAAATTCTCAAATTCAAGCTTTAGCTTTCCACTTTGTGCAAATCCATAGTGCACTCTTGTTTCTTTTACTCTCAATCACTAGAAACTCTCTTATCTCAGTTAGAATTGATCAAATTTTGGTTCTAGAGAAATATATATTTGGTGGTTGTAGTGGAGTTTTGGATGCAAGGGTGAAAGAAGTGATGAACATTGGTTTAGACCCATATCAACACTGGCACAACGCCGTGACAAAGCCATGACAGTGTCGAGGATGTTGTCACATTTTTCTATTCTCTTCTCGTCGCCTTGCGGCGCAGTCACTTATATCCATGGTGTCGTGTCTCATTCCCACGACGTCGAGCAATCTGTCCACGTGTTTTGCTTAAATTTTTCGTTAATTCATATTTAGTGCTTCTCTGACTTTGTGTATCACTTACACATATTTCGTAATCACATTAAATCCATATAAATATAAAAATTTCATGAAAACTTACCCTTGATTTGCCCGTATACCTCATTTTTGTAATTTGAACTCCTTGGCTATTTTATAATTTTTAATGAGTTAGCGAGACATTTTCATTCTGATAAATCATCACCCGGTAAATGGTCTTACCTGCACATTTAACACAAATTTTCAAAATGTAGAAACTAAAACGTGTGAATTGTCCTTACTAAACTAACCAACTAACTAACTAACTAAAATTTAAAAACATCTGGGCTACCCTAATTTTTAATCCTAGTTTAATTCCTTAATCAGGATTATAGACCCGTGACGTGAGACTCATATAGATATACGTGCACTGATCGAGATGATGCAGTCGAGGTATATATTAGATTTGTTGTGATGTATGCCTAATGTAATGTATATGTGTAGGCTATTAAGTCACTCCGATTTATGTTTAGGTGTCGAGTGGGAACGCGCTTCGAGATGAGTGCCGGTGTGAGATCGAGGTAGAGAGTGATACGATAAGCTAATTTAAGCTTAATGTAGCTTAAATAGTAGTATTAATGTGGCTATAGTTGATTTTATATTAAGTGTAACCTAAGTTAGCAAAGTTAAAACATTAGTCATTGATATTTCTCGAGATACGTATTGACACATCAAAAGACCAATTGAGTTTTTAATTGGTGTTAGTTAGAGTGAGTCAGTTGAGAGTTAGTGGAAATTGTGTCAATATGTAGGCCATTAGATTAGTCTAGGGATACGTGTGTACATAAATATCAATGGCTAATAATCAATCTTATCTATAATATATAAGATTGAATAGATCAACTCATGCAATTCATTTCATTTCATGTCAAGACTTAGGAGTTAAACAAGGTTATTGGAGAAGAAGAATCAAAGAAGATCAACAAGATTAAAGGATATTTTGATGGTTATGGAGGTGGTAGATCAAGTTATTGGTGTTCATCAAACTTGGTAATTTTACATATACTAGTAATTTAGTTTAATTTGATGAATTTATGAAGTGAATTATGTATGGTTGATCTTATGGTGTTAATGGGTATCTTGGGGTCTCTGATAGGTGAGGAAAGAGATTCTAAGGTGTTGGAAATGGCCATGTGTAGAGAAAACTCAGAATTCAAAGTGTAGAATTCTGGGTTTTCCTGCACATAGCGCGCTAGATGTGCTAACTAGAGCAATATCCGCATATAGCACGCTAATCAGATTGACTAACGCTCTAAGGAGGTCATTGGCACGCTAGACCACTCACTCAGCGCGTTAGGTGCTATAACAGCATAAAAACAATAATTTCCTAATTTCAACTTAAACATTCTAAACAACTATAATACCCTAACTAAAGGTCTAAATACACTCTAAAACATATGAAATGACACTAGGAACTTAGGGGAAGTCTCAGGGGTTCGGATACACGATTCGAGGTGTCGGGAGGCCGAATTAGTTTATGAAATTGCATGGATTGTAAGTAAATTGATTGAGATATTTATTTACATTTCATTCATATTTTGTTGTTCATTTTTAGTTATTTAAATTGAATTATTATTTGTACTTTACATGCCATGACTTGTTGTTTCTTCTCATTTTATGAGTTTACTATCATGGCATTAGTTTTAATTAAATGGTTTCATTGACTCAAAATCATGTGCTACATCATTCTTGATTGTGGAGATATTTAGTTCAATGAAATAGCATGCTATTAGGTAGGTATGTGATGGTATTGTATTCTATTTTCCTTTATGCAACAGATATGCAATCATATTATTGGATTTTGAAATTGTGTCATTCCTTAAATTATGAAAGTCGTTCTTGTATCTAGGACTATAATATGATAGAGATGTGTGCGACACTCGGGGTCACTAGACTTTCAGTTTTGTCGGGATCTCACCATTAGCATGTGCAATACAGGGGTATGGGACCCGGGGTTATTGACAAGTAGACATCACATCTGACTAGCACTTGTGATTGTTTGTGGAGTCGTAGAGCACAACTCCGATCTTCAACATAGAAGTAGAGTCCAACTCCATCCTTAGATAGTGGAATTAAGGCATTTGTGATAGGACTCACAGCCGACCGACTTTAGATATTTACTACTTAGCCATGTGCCAATTTCATATTAATTAATTGAAGAGCCTATTAGCATGATCTTATTTTCAACATAGTTGTTGTTACTATGCTTTTAGATTCTTGTTGTATACTTGGAAATCTGGATAAATGTCTCCTACTGTTACTTTCTACTTTTCTGTACTTACCATCTTTTTTATAATGGTGGGTGCAGATCTATCGAGTAGCAGGCCAAGCAAGGAGAAGATCTGCAACTACCTCTGAGCCAGTGGAGTGCAGCTACTTCTGATTTTGTAGGTTTTTTATTTTATTGAATAAATTTTATATGACTTTATGTACTCTTGGGGATGTATACTATGGGTTGTGAGATATTTACCCGACCAGACACGTGTTGTTATATAGTAATCGTCGTTTGTTATATATATGCATGTGATCTTTATTTCCTGGTTTTCCAATTCCTAAAGTTTTATATGAATGGCTTCCGCTAATTTGTCAAGACTTCAACTGAATAATCTTTAAATTGTGTAAAATCTTAATTTACTCTGAAATACTAAAAAGTTTAAGAATGATGTAAGGTTTGTTAGAAAAGTAACTAATGTGCTGAGTGTATGGGAAAGGATGACTAATCCGTTGTTAAGTCCTACGTGGTAGAGGTTAAGGGCTTAATGATGGGATTAGGTCGAGCGGTGCCCTAATTTGAGAAGGGGTTGTCACAGCTACCTCCCAATAGCACTTAGTGTAACGTCATTAGTACGACGCCTGCACCACGGCTCTTTGATGATCACCGTGATACAACAATGTTACTTCAATGATGTATCCTCGCGAAGTTCTTCAAATCCTCTAATCATTTTCTGGCATGCAACCATATCCTTCAGAAACTTCGTGTCATTTAGCACCATTTTGCCATTCTTTGACCAAAGGAATTGTCTTTGTAATACTCTCATATGACTCCGCAAAAATCCCAATCTTCTCACAATTCCACTGATTTTGCAATTCTTGTTTAAATTGTGTAAGTGATACAACTAGATTGATTGTCCCTTGCATAAAGTTTGTATTGTGTGATCTCAAGTTTTTCTTACTTTCATTACTCATTATTATTTCAAACTCTTGTAGATCAACACCACTATCATGTTGCATGATATCCTTGAGATGAATCTTATCTCTATCATGGTCATATTAATCATCTGGCTCTAAAACATCAATGGTGTTTCTATCATCTTGATTGTAGTTCTTTAAATCTTCATATGCTTCATGACATGCTTCCTCAGTCGTTAACAACTCCTCGACTTGGTTCTCTTTGTATTTAACCACAACATCTTGTCTTGAATTTATAAATTTTGCAATTTCTTCTAAATTCTTTTCCAAATTCAAGAATACTTGATCTTCTTCTTCCTTCGTCATGTTATATGGTTTTGCAGAGATCTCTAATCTTTCTTCATACTTTTTTATATCATTCTCGCTCAGCTCAGACATTTTTCTTATTAATTGCTCTAAAGATGTAAGAGAGAGTTTTTCATCCATCTCTTGATCTTGTCATTATTGCCAATTGTTGTGAGAACTCCATGATGGTTGATAGACATTTTGAATAGTAGGGCTGTAGAAGCTTTGATAATTATGTCATGATTCCTTCTCTTGTATGTAGTTGCACTACTCTTGACTTCCCACAAATCTTGTAAATCCATACAAGTTATAATATGGTTTTTCATATCCCGTCCATGTCAAACCACTCACGATTGGTTGTGCTTAGTATGTGGTATTATCTCAAATAGCAACCTAGAGATTTAATCAATGCTTCACTACTTGATTCTTTAACATGATAGTTATACATTCTTTACATCCATGAAATACTAAAGACAAAAGAAAGTAGATCAAGTGCAAGAGAGTCAATCTAATTTAAATTAAAATAATAAATTACTTAAAATGAAACTTAGCAATTTCTCAAACTAACTAAGTCTAAGTGAATACCTATCCCCGACAACGGCGCTAAAAGCTTTGTAGGCATGCTGCAAGTATAACAGCTTGCTTGTAGCAATAGTGTAACCAACTTATGTTGATTACGGATATTGTAGGTGTATGAACTCGCTACGTACTTAGCTACAATTACTCTATTGCTAAGTAAATCCTTTTGATTGATTTTATAATCAAACTAAACTAATATATACTAATAAATCAATGCAAATCACTTAAACTCTTATGTTAAAACTATTTTAGTTCACAACTTCACCTATGAAATGAAATAATATGCTTTTCAACCACTTTATAATCTTCATTATGTGTGTGCAATGCCTAATTAAATTAGACGTATTTCCTTCAAATCCATTTTAACCCACTATTGTGATGAAAAATATTCAAATGTGCAAACTAGAACTCCACCTATATGTGTGAATATTGTAAGCTCCACATTGCTTCAATGTTCCAAATCTTTAGATTTATAACCAATTAAGTTAGCTATCCGTGCCTCTCTAACCAACAACTATCGCTCGATGATGCATATTTTACAGTTGTACCGTCCATGTCTAGTTTAAAAGCTTCAATGGTCATGATAACTCCTAAAACTTAATATCAATAAGAATGCGATCAAGATGTCTATAGCATTACGCTTAGAATCAATACAAATTCTAACCATTGCACTTTTTATATTTATATTCTACTCGTGTTCATAGCATAACATTCATACCATATGATCAATTCATCCCTAATATTAATAGACTACTCACACTTTATTGAAAGAAACATGTACATAGTGGTATTAATTGAAATTAGAGATATTAGAAATACTTCAAATAAATCAATAACATAATACACGAATCACCACACGTGAGTCTTCAATGTCTTTTCTCCACAAATCGTCTTAATACTCAAGAATAAGCAAAACATATGCTTAACTATGTTAATGGTGGCTAATCTCTTCTATTCTATATGTTTACCGCATTCTCCTATCTATTTATACTCCCTAATCACGTTTCTAAACAATTAGAAACCCTACTTTCCAATTTAACACAAAATAGAACTCTAACTTTCTATTTTCTTTTGTTCCGGCGCTGTCACTTAACCCCCACGCCATTTGTAAAATGCCACGACGCCGCTACTACGCCACCTCTTTTGTGTGCTTTTCTTCACAGCAGTGACCTCGAAGCTGTCCATATGGCCTCCAACACCGTCCCTTAAGACCCCACAGCGCCACCACTGCGCCAACCTCTATGTCTCATTTTCTTCACTTGTCTTCTCTCCTATGTCGTGCCTAGGTCCTCCATGTTGTCCCTTCAATATCTACAACGCCACACCTTCATGCCATGACGTCAACAACACTTAGGTGAGTTTTAGCTATGTTTATTCTCCTTTTTGCTCGTTTCCTTCCTTTATGCCTTATTTACCTAAAAATGCATAAACACCATCAATTATAGCTCTTTTAGGGATATTTATACTAAATATACTACTAAACTAACCCTGTATATAAGTCTAAATAATCACTTATCAATAATGTGTGGGATGTATATCTCGAGGTGTGCATGAACGACTTCTAAGGCCAACGCAACTTGAGGTGCGAATACTTCAGTAATGTCATTAAAGTATTTCCCATAAAGTAATACAATTAATTTATGTAGAATGGATGTGGATGTATTTCGTACTTCAAAGTATTGTAATATCTATTATTATTGTTGTAATATATTGTTTTATTTTATTTTTTTTAACTATGCATGTGACAACCTGGTTCCCCAAATCGGTTACCAACCTAGCTAAATCTCGTCATTAAGCCATAACTCACACCACGCAGGACTTAAAAACATATTAATCGGCCTTTTGCACTCATTCACTTCGTTACACCCGATAAACATAGGTATTATACCTTAGTTGTTAATTATAATTTTCAGAGTTAATTAAGAGATCATTATCATTACATTAATTATCAGCAGAGATAAAATTAGCGGAAGCATTTATGAAAACATATACTATGGAAACCAGGTGAATAGATAATCATATAAAACTAACCAAAGAAATACATGAAACAGTAGGGAAGTTTAATCTTTCAACCCAATATATAACCCAAAGTTATACAAAAAAACGTAAGTAATAGATACACAAAATGATCACCTACAAAAGTACCAAGAACTATCCTCTAATGGCTCAAAACTAATTGTTGAACTTTTCATTCCCTGGTCTCGCGACTCGAAGTATTTGCATCCACCGTCATAAAAAGAACAGTGAGTATAGTAATGTAGAAAGTAACATTGAAAGACATTTATCCAAATTTTCAATATACAACAAGTATCTGAGAGCATAACAATAGCAATTAAAGCTGAAAAAGAATCATGTTATAAGATACTTTAGTTAATCAACATGAATCTGACACTCGATTAAGCAGTAATGATCTAGGGCCAGTTGACTATGAAATTACATCACATCAACTCTGTTCCATTATTTAGGTTGTAGATATACTCATGATTGCCCATTTTACACATATATATATATATATATATATATATATATAACTTGTCGACAACCTCAATTCCCATATCCCTTGTGCCGCACAAGCTAGTAGTGAGAACCCGACATCCCTAGAATCGAGTGACCTTGTGTGCACGCCCATCTCTATCATTTAGTGGTCCTAGATACAAGAACTACTTTCACAACTCAAGAAATGACATGGTTTAGGAATCCATAATGGAATAGCTAAAATAAAGCACAAAGGAATAAGATTTACAACACCACAAATCATTCACCTAATAGCATGTTGTACTACTTGATCAACACTCTACACAACCAAGAATAACATAGCACATGATTAAGAGTCAATGAATATCATTTAAATATAAACCAATGTCATGATAACAAACTCATATAATGAGACATCAACAAAGACATGACATCAAAAGTACAAAAGGCACATCAGTCCAAATGACTGTAAATAAGAAGCATAATGAAAAAGAAATGGAGAGAAGTATCTCAATCAATTTACTTACAAACCACGTCAAGTTCCTAAGTTAATTCGGCCTCCTGACACCTTCAAACGCATTCCCGAACCCTCAAGACTCTTTACTAGGTTCTTGGTATCATTAGATATGTTTTAGAGAGTTTTAAGATGGTCTTATATAGGTTTAGGTTAAGCTAAGGGTATTTAAAGTTTTAACAAACATTACAAAAATTATGCTATTCAAAGCACCTAGCGCGCTAGGTAACATATCTAGCGCGATATTCATGCTCGTTAGCCCGCTACACGTAGGTAGTGCGCTAGTGAGTACACCTAGCGCGCTATGTGCAAGAAATTTCAGAATTTATGCACTTTGAATTTTTTGGTTTTCTCTACCAAATGGTCATCTACATCACCTTGGATCCCTGTTCTCCTCAACCAGAGACCTAGTACATCCTCCATAGCAACAACATCAGCATGCACTTCATATATATTCATCAAACCATAAATTTATGCATGCATTTTTTATTAAAAACTCTAGAACACACCTAACACTTTGATTGATCATAACTTGGCCAATTTAACTCCGGATTTCGAACTTCTTTATAGAAAGTTTAATGGTTTTCATAAGGAATCCAAATATGTAAACCAATTTTAAAAATGATTTCATTTACCCTATGAAATAACACAAAAACCATGACCAGACTAACAACTCTAATTTTACTAAAACTTTGTTAAATAGTTGTGTAGATTTGCTTACATAATGGTGTAAGTTCCTTAACTTGATCATCATCTTTTGATTCAAGAATTCTCTCAGCTAAAATCTGGGTCTCTACTCCAGGTCTTTCCCTCTCTCTTCATGTTGTAAATGAAATCTTGTTTGCATGTTCATCAAATTTCAATTTTACATATTAATGTGAGATGGATTTGAAGCCCTTAATCTTGTTGTGTACACCCATCTCTAACTTAATCTAATGGGTCATAACTTGATCTCAAATCCATTAACTTCCACTATCCTTAGTAACACCATATTTAACTCAATTTGCCTTGAGATGGTGTTTATACGTATCTCGAGAAACATCAATAGCTAATGTTTTATTTTTCTAATTTATGTTACATTTATATAAATCAAACTATAGGCACACTAATTTAACTATTTAAAGACGCATTAACTTAAATTAAACTTAACACATCACTCTCTACCCCGGTCCCATACCGGCACACATCTCGGGGTGCGTCCCCACTCACATCTCGACATCTATATACTAGTCTACACATATACATTATACTAGGAATACACCATATCAAATCTAACGTATTTCTCAGTCCTCATGTCAAGTATTAGGAATGTGTACCCACTCTTGTGCCACGTCACGGGTCGGTAACCCACATTAGGGTCTATTTTACTATCAGTAAATTTTGGGTCATTACATGCATGTTCTTATCTTTTTCAGACCCTCCTTAATTTTGGCTCAACAAACCTCATGGAAGTTAGTCAGGCGCCCCAGCCCTCTAACTCCGAGAAATCAAGTGAATATAATGTAGATACAAATAATTGAATTCATGGCATTTGCCTTAATCAGAGTTTTTATAGTCTTTTCTTTCTCATTGCACTACACCCCTTAGGGCCTATTTGTTGTACCCTTTAGGATTAGGAACATCACTACAACAGCTTTGAAAAAAAAATGCAATTCATATGTTTAAGTAAGATTTATTTATTTAAGTTAATATAGAATAGCTCTTCAATTATACGCTTTCAAAGGATTTCTTAAACCTCAATTGCATGAAATCAAGCATGAATCTATACATTGCTAAAATGAAATTAAGAGAATTGGGAATACAATAAAAATATAAAACTTACCAGTTTTCAACCTTTGGTAGTTGCAACAGTAATGTTACAAACATCTTGAGAGTACAACCAACATTGTCTCCTTCCAAAACCCTAGCAGTAGTGCCACAAGAAGAGAAATCTAGATCTGGAGACCGAGGACTCTCGGCCTACTCCGGCAAGCCGATTGGTCGTTGGTACCCCTTCTATTTCTCTCATTTCTTTTTCCTTTTTTTTGCAACAACCTTCCCCTTCCCCCTTTGCACTTCTCCTCCACCTTCACCCTATGAACCATCCCCACCGCCAGCATGGTTTTTCATTTTGTTTGCCATCCACCCTCATTCCAGTGCATTTATGTTTTTTTTTTCTTCCTCCACTTTTTTTGCAACATTCCTGCTAGACGTTGGGATTGTTGCGTGTTTCCGACTAGGTCACAGCTTAAGTGTTGATTACAAGAATAGCTAAGGTTTTGATCAGATGGTAGTAGCTCAGATTATGTACATTGTACATGATAGAATGAGTGAAGATTGTAACCCTATAGTGAGGATAAAAGTGTAATTTCACACGTACTATTTAGTTAGTTAAGTTGCTAATTAACTTGTAATCTGAACATTACACTTGTACGAGGGAAGTTATATCCTCATGTATAAATTCATTCTCAGCTCCTCTATATGAGGCATTCAAACTGATTTTTTTATTTCAATTGTTTAACTCAACAGATATGGTATCAGAGCTTCATTAAGGCTCGCCGCCATGGTTAATCTTGGAAGCTCAGAGAGGCGTCAATCTTTTCATGGAGCAACATCATCTTCTTCAATTGCTCTTTGTCAATCTCTTCATGGAGCAACTGCGGAATCTCCTTTGATTGCTCATCGTCTCATTAAACCTTTGGTAATTCTATAAATCAAATTGATTCAATCAAGCTAAACAATACGAATTTCTCATTGTGGAAATCGATTGTTGTTTCTATATTAAAAGGATGTGATTTTGATGTATTCTTGTTTGGAATAACAATTTGTCCATCAAAGCTTCTTGAAAGTGGGGAGGTTAATCCTGATTTTCAAGAATGAATTTACTGTGATAGAATGTTATATGGATGCCTATTGTTTGCCCTAGAACCAGAAATTGAGAATCAAATGAATGTTTCTAAAGGATCTAGGAAGAGAACTGCACATGAATTGTGGAATTGCATACTATAACAATGTGGTTCAAGTAACAAGGAACAAATTCAATTTCATAAAACTGCAATTCGTACCACTTGAAAATGATCCATGAAAATGAGTGAGTACTTGAAGAAAATGAAAGAAGTTTCTGATTGTTTAGCCACTGCAGGATCTCTTATTCATGTATTTAAGTTAATTTCTTGCATAATGTGTAAAGACCCATTACCTTAAGCATGTGATTGGTGTTAATCTGAATCTTAATTAACTTGAGTTGAGCTTGAGGTTAAGCCCGATTTGTCTCGAATAATGTGTGAGTGCATTGATATGATGTATGGTGTTTGTTTGGCATGGAAATTGATTAATTAAATTATATGCATTTAATATTTATTAATATAAGACCTATAATGATGAAATAATAAATAATTAGTTTCTCGAAATCTCGTAAATTAAGTGTTAAGTATCACGTGAAGGTTTTGCCTCGGTTTATGTGCAAGCTGGGTTCAGTGGCAGTGTAAAATGAGAACGAAGTTTGTGCAAGACCTTGCCTCAAGTTTCATGTCAATTAGTAGTAGTCGAGGTTGAGATTGGGTCTAATTTGGTGCAATATTGGTTAAATATGGCAAGAGAATGGGTCTATAAGAGTTTGATATGTAATGGACAAAGTTATTATTTTTGGGTTTTAGAGTGATCAAAACTAACTCCACCTATGCTGAACACTATGAGCGCTACATAGTCGGTCCCAAGTCCGGATAAAGGAGGAGGGTTTGTACGCCCATTTTTCATATCAAAAATGGATAAGGGAGGTCTCGAACTCATTCTTGGAAAAGGGAGGAGGGTTGCGATAGGTTGACAACCAACGTAAAACTTTTGTCGCTTTTCATGAAATAGATCAAACACATATAAACGTTGGGGCGTTCCCACTTAGTGGCGCACTACATCAAAGCCCAGGTGTAGTGAGAAATGAGCAAGGGAGTGTTTCACATCGCCGCTTGTGTGTGAAGAAAAATGAGGAAGGGTTCCCACACATAGGACGTATGTGGGTAAAGAAGCTAGTCCCTTCACATTATCGCCAAAAAACGAGCAAGGGTTCCCACATAGAGGACGGGTGTGGGTAAATAAGCTAGTTCAAAACAAACACGAAAAAAAAAACAAAATCATAGATACGGATACTAGATCTTTTAGACAAAATAGAAATAGAAAAGGAAAACAAATATAAAGGGGAGAAAAAATTCGTTTAGGAACATAGAACATAGGAATACTTACAGGGAAGTCAATAAAACTAATAGATAATATGATTAGAAGGAGAGTCAATATTGCTTGCCTCTAAGAGACAAAATGGGTAGGAGAAAAGAGTAGGGAAATAAGAAACACAGGGTTTAAATTGTGGTACATTGATATAGATAGAAAATGCAATGGAGTAGGAATTCTGGTGGATAATGATTATAAGGATAAGGTCGTAGAGGTTAAGAGAATGGGGGATAGATTGATTCTAGTTAAATTAATTATTGGAGACAAAAAGATTAACATACTTAGCGCCTATGCACCATAAGTAGGATTAAGCGAGAGCATCAAACGCAAATTTTGGGACGATATGGATAGATTTATACAAAGTATACTGTAACGGCCCAAATTAATTAAACTAAGATTAACGTTAATCTCGGAGATTAACGGTCGTGATTTGGGCATTACGTGGACAACTCGGTTGACTCGAACATGAGAACCGAGGAAATATGTTATTTATGGATGGTGGTTATGTATATGTGGTATTTAAAAATTATTATTATTATATTACACCGCATGTATCTATGTTGCTATCAAGCGAGTTTGTGTGACGGGTGTTCGCCTCGAAAGGCGTGTCAACACAGATGTCGAGTAGGCGAACTACGGGTATGCTAGGAAACTCGACTAATCCATGTCAAGATAAATAGTAAATCAATTAAAATGGGTAATGTGACCATAGGCCTAGTAAATTCAAATTAAAACACTAGGCTATGGCGTGCCTCGAAATGCGAGTGAGACGTGAGGCATTGGGTACCGGGTAGCCGAAGGTTAGTGGGACCACAAGTTGGTTAATTTTGGTAACTAAAAAACTAACCATAAGTATTATAATGAGCTTAAGCTAAGTGATTAAATCAAACAAATCTAGACCTATAGTTTAGTTCATTAATTGAAAACCATACGATTTACCTAGAGATACACATTGGCACATCTAGAAGCTATGAGAGTATCATTTGGTGTCACATGGACTGAGTGAGTGGGCTAAGTGGCCAAAGGTGGACCATTAAACAAACCTCGGGATACGTAAACTCATTGAGATCAAGGGCTAGAAATCAATACCACCTTAATATAATAGGATGGTTAGATCAATGCATGCAAATGAAATCAAATTTCATTCAGGAATTCAGAGAGAAAGAGAGGTGATTTAAGAGCTGAAATTCAACACTTTAGAGGTCAATTTTGGAGATCAAAACTAAGGTGATCTTCTTCTCCATGTCATGCACTTTCATTTGAGCCACTTTTTATGGATTTTTGATCAAATTGTTGTACTAAGGTTGTGTTAGATGTTGTTTGGGGTGTTATTCTGATTAAATTCCTGTAGAGAGTGTGTTAGATAGGTATAGGTAGGTAAATTTGAAGGGAAAAACGGAATTCTCGACTTGAGAATTTTGTCCCAGAGGATTGGTAGCGCGCTACTTGGAACGGTTAGCGTGCTAATCGTTCTGAGTTTCCAACTGTTGTTCGTCCTGAAGAACAGTAGCACGCTACATCAATTACTTAGCGCGCTACCACTACATAGCGCGCTACACCAAGACCATAGCGCGCTAACGACGGACAAAAAACTGAATTAAAGGGCCGCTTCGGTTTTTTGACTTAATACATATCCCAAACACCTATAAACATAATAAACTTGTAAAATCAAACTTCAGGGACTTAGGGGACTCGGGGAGCTAGTCGGGTCGGATAGGGAGTCCGGGAAAGTTGGAGCGCAGATTGAGGTGCGTAAACCCATTGGAATGCCTTACAAATTCACGGTTTGGTTTATCGATTTTGTATTACGTGTGTGACTGCTTGTGGGCACACATGGGGTTTTCACTCCTATTTTGGTTTACGTATATATTGGTTGTGGATAAATCGCTTGCACGGGTTACTTGTGATAGTGCTTGTTTCGATTGTAGTAGAATATATCTACGACCGTTGGGAGGGATTAGGGTGGTCTTGATGGGTAACAACATCGGGAATGGACCATGCAGTTTACTGAAGTTGGGGTGTAGTCACTATAAGCCTGTAAGTATATACGTGGTTCCCATTCGATTTATCGATTACTAGCTGGTGTAGGTTAGGGTTTTCTCGTGATTATACGAATGTTTAATGATTTATGCTTTATTTCTGAACTGGTTTAGTTGGTATATGTTGTTATTTATTTCATGCTACTGGTTTTACTTGTCGTGTGCTGCCTACATTCATGGGAATATGATGTACTGTTGCTAGGTATTATATTTGTATGTCTCGTAGTTTGTAGTTTTATTTCATGAATATTGTGTGGACTTCATTTGGGATTTTACTCACTGGACTCGTCATTGTATTTGTTGCGTGACTGAGTGCAGATCCTTTGAAAAGTAATGGCAAGGGCAATGAGGTACTGGGCGACTACCTCTGATATAGTAGAGCTAGCTCATGTGTGACTACAGTATGTATTTATTTTACTTTTATTAGGTTTTGGGAATTGTCGAACAATGATTACATGTATATGAATCTTTTGTTTATCTTGCCTTGATATATACATGGTATCTTTTGCCGAGTTTTCCACTACTTAAGATAATTGAATACTATATAACTTACTTAAAATAAGAATTTCGCTGTAAAATTTCATTATAACTTGATAAATTGATTAACTGGATAATGAAATCGTTAATATTTATATGGAAACTAGTTAGCTAAGTTAGGATTAAATGGAAAAGTGTAAGCAGCTAGGCAGGTCGCGAAACGTCAATGATAGGTGGGCCATGACATGGCGAGGCTTGGTGACGAGGGATGCGACGAGCAGGTAGCAAGGCGGCCTGGAATTTGAAACCACCACATATACCATTAGATGAAAAAAAAATTATTGGAGGAGATTTAAATGACAAGTTGGGGCAAGTAATGATGGGTTTAAGAGAGTACATGAAGGTTTTGGTTACGGTAATAGAAATAAAGAAGGAGAATCAATCTTAGAATTTGCTTCAGCACACGATCTTGTCTTAACAAATACTAGTTTTGAGAAAAATGAGTCGCACATAATTACTTTTACTAGTGGTCATAACGAGAGTCAAATAGATTTTCTTTTAACAAGAAAAATAGATAGAAAAATATGTAGAGACTGCAAAGTAATACCTGGTGAAGCGCTTACTACCCAACATAAGTTAGCAGTACTTGATATTACGCTAAAACAATGACTTAATAGGAATAAAAGAGTCACCGACCCTAGAATAAAGTGGTGGAACCTAAAAATAATAAACAAGTAGAGTTTAGAGAAAAACTACTAAAGGAAAATGTTTGGAATCTTAACTTAGATGCTAATACAATGTGGCTAGAAATGAGTAGTTGCAAAAGGAGAGTAGGATCAAATGTATTAGGTATATCTAAGGCTTGGGACCACCAAAGAATGAAACATGGTGGTAGAATGAGGATGTCCAATGAGCAATTAAAACTAAAAAATAGATGTATAGGAAAATACCTAAGTGCCATGATGAAGATGCGTACAATCAGTATAGAGAAACTAGAAAACAATCCAAAAAGAATTTCATGGAAGATCTATATACAAGGTTAGGTAATAGAGATGCTGAAAAATATATATATGTAGGCTAACCAAATCAAGAGATAAAAGAAACAAGACATAAGTCATGTAAGATGTATTAAGGACGAAAATCGAAATGTTTTAACGTGCGAGGATGATATTAAGGAGAGATGGAGAAGTTATTTCAATAGTTTATTTAATGATGGCCGAGTTGATACTATAGTAGATGAAAACCGACACCAAGAAAGAAATGTAAACTATACACGCAATATTAGAATTCTAGAAGTTATAGAGGCATTGAAAAAAATAAAAATAGGGAAAGCATGTGGCCCAGATGAAATACCCAAAGAGGTTTGGAAATGTTTAGGAGAAATTGGATTGACTTGGTTAACAAAACTTTTCAATAAAATTCTAAAATCTAAACGGATGTCAATGGATTGGAGAAGAAGCACGCTCGTGCCAATCTTCAAAAACAAACGAGGCATTCAAAGTTGCTCAAACTACCGGGGAATTAAACTTGTGAGTCGCATTATGAAACTTTGGGAGAGGATAATTGACAATAGGCTAAGGAGAGGAACAAGAATATCAGAGAACCAATTTGGCTTCTTGCTTGGGAGGTCAACTATGGAGGCGATTTTCCTTGTAAGACGATTGTTAGAAAAATATAGAGGAAAGAAAAAAAATCTTCATATGGTATTCGTAGATTTAGAAAAAGCATATGATAGGGTTCCTAGAGATGTTCTTTAGTGGGTTCAAAAAAGAAAAGGAGTGCATGTTAAATACATAGACACTTTTAAGGATATGTATGATGGAGTAGTAACGAGTATAAAGACATTTGGATGAGCTATAAAAGAATTGTCCATTACGATGGGACTATATCAAGGATTGGATTTAAGCTCATATCTATTTACTTTAGTTATGGATGAACTAATTAGGCATATTCAAGATGATATACCACGGTGTATGCTATTTGCAGATGATATTGTCTTAGTGGATGAAACAAAAGATGAAGTGAATAGGAAATTAGAATATTGGAGGAATACAATAGAATCTAAAGGCTTTAAGTTGAGTAAGACGAAGACCGAATACATGCACTGTGAGTTTAGAAATACTAGACATCGAGATAATGGAGTGGTAAAATTAGGCAAACTAGAAGTTCCTAAGGTGAATCACTTTAGATACCTAGGATCAATCATACAAAATGATGGTAATATTGAGAATGATATCACACTTAGAATTCAAGCTGGATGAAATAAATGGCGGAGTGCAACATGAGTGATTTATGATCGAAAAGTTCTAACTAAGTTAAAAAAAACTTATAGGATCGCAATTAGGCCAGTTATGCTCTATGAAAGTGAATGTTGGGCAGCAAAGCAACAACAATTACATAAAATGAACATAACAGAAATGATGATGCTTAGGTGGATGTGTGGTAAAACTCATAAAGATAGAATAAGAAATATATAAATTCAAAAACAAGTAGGAGTAGCACCAATTGATACAAAGATTAGAGAAGGGCGGTTGCGGTGGTTTAGTCACCTGCAAATACGGCCTACAAATGCCCCCACTAGAAAACTTGACTGTGACGGCCCCAACTACTAAAGAGGGCACCGCCCGGCCTAATCCCGTAATCAAGCCTTACTCCTAACCATATAAGACTTAATTACGTATTAGTCAACCTTTTCGTCCCTATATTCCTCAAAACACATTTTCAGCTTATTTTTAGATTTCAAAGTTAATTACATTAAGAGTTAATTAAAATTCCTTTATCATTTTCATCTTATTACATATTCTCATGTATTTAAAAATTAGGCGGAAGCTTCCAAAATCCTTAGTGTGGAAAATCAAGAAAATACAACATCACATGCATGTATATATATATGGAACTATTCACTCAACCCAAAATGTACAATAAAGACATAAACAGTGATAATACACAAAAGTCGAGTCATACAAAATGAGATAGGAGAGTCACCGATCTTCTCCTTCCCCGGTCTACTGCTGCTCGACGGACCTACACCCACCGTCACAAACTAGACGGTGAGTATAATGACATTTAAGTAAAAACTGGAGAATTTTATGCCACATTTCCAAAATAAAGAATGGTATTTAAAAGCATAAGTGAGCGAAATAAATTCCTGAAACAAGTAATGCAAGTAAATACCACAGTTAAAGATTTATAGACTGACACAGGCTAAGTCGAGATGATCTACGTTCGGTCGACGGTGATAACTATCACCTAACCTTTCTCACTACTATATGGAGCTACACTCAACATATCTCACACAAATAGCGGAGCTGCGCTCTACGCTTATACAACATCAATCTCATTCTTGCCGACCACCCCGAGTCCCATAACTCGTGTGCCACGCAAGTGTAGTGGTAAGTGCCGGAACCCCAGTAGACCCATGTCCCTATGAACCACACATCTCTCATGCAATGGACACTAGATAATCCCTACTTTAGTTTTCAAAGACAAACAATTCCAAATCTCTAGGATTCCTAAACAAGTTAGGCTACAAAGCCCAGAGGAATAGAACACAAGTCCAATTAAATCCAAAGTGTCCCAATAGCATGCTTTTCATCAGTTATCTCTTAAGAACAACATTGAGAGTAGAAATTGGAATCAATGAAACACTTCACAAGGCATCAGGTCACAATATTTAATCATGAATAGACACAAAAACAACATGATGTAAGATTACAATTAGCAATGTCTACAAATAGACCAATAAAGCAATAAGAGAATGAAATGAAAATAAAATTCTCATAGCTTTACTTACAATTCACACGCTTATCCTAGCCTATCCGATCCCTCGACACTCAGAAATGCATGCCCAAACTCTTGGGATCTCCCCTTAGTTCCCTGGAGGTGTTTTGACATGTGTTAGAATGTGTTGAGACCCATTTATAGTGTTTAGACCATTTTTAAACTTTGCTGAATTTTAGTACTGGCTGGGAAATTAGCGCGCTAATTGTGAACAGTAGCGCGCTAATTGCCACATTAGTGCGCTACCTCAACTGTATAGCGTGCGTGCTACTCAGTGTTAGAGCGCTAATTTTTTGACATGAGCGCGCTAATTTTTTAACATTAGCGCTCTAATTAATATTAGGGCGCTAGATTTTCTACCTACAGCGCTGTGCAGCAGAACCCAGAATTCTGCACTTTGAATTTCGGGTTTTTGCCACACATAGGCCATGTTTTCGCCTTAAGGACCCTCATAAATGTTACATGAGGTCCATAACACCTATCCCAACACATAATAGCAACAACAACATCAATTTACATGAATTTACAAAGTGAATGGAGTGGAGAAGTTACCTCGCTTGGTCTTCTTCTTCCTCACCAAAACTTGCAATGATTCACACTTCTCCTCCACCCAAATCACTCCAGAAATCACTCTCTTCATTGTCTTTTCCTTAAATCACTCTCTTTGACTATAGTGTATGTTCTTTTTAAATCCTTACAAACCAATTTGGATGAGATAAGAAACCAAAAATCTTGACTTATATGTGCATTTGACTATAGTGATATGTTTCTCTCTCTGCCGCTCTCTGCTCTCTCTCTCTCGCACCTCTCTACTCTCACTCTCACCAATAGCCATGTTGTTCGTCTGAATCGATTTCGCGTACCAAACCCTAGATTTAGTCCCCTCCGATTCCGTCTTGGTTTCTAGGGTTCGTTCTAGGGTTTTTTTGATGAGGCGTGGAGTCTAAAATCGAGTTCGTGATCGATAGGGTTTTGAAGGGTCTGCGGAGATTCGGAGAAATGACGGACCAGGAACTGGAGCTCGAGCTCAACGAAGCCGGACGCGCCTCGGCGACCCCCAGCTCGGTCGACGACTTGCTGGGGATTCTCGATGTGAGTTCTGTTTTTGGTTTCTAGGGTTTCGATTTCAGATTTTTTTTTATTGTTTGGTTTCTCGAAGATTGCATGTGAGTTTCTTGGGGTTTTGTGGTGTCTAGGGTTTGTTTTTGTGTTTTCGGTAATGGGGTTTTGGTAGAGTTTTGTTTGGTCTTGAAAGCTTCGATCTTTCGTGTTTGGTTTTGTGTTTTTCAGTTTTTGTTTCAATTTGTTCAATTTTCTTCCCTCCCATTTTTGCTGTTAAACAATTTTCTTGTAGGTACTTACTGAATGTTTGTAGAAGACATTGCATTTAGGTATGTTTTGAGTGGACGCATAATGTTAGTTCTGTATGTTCTTTTTCGACAATTTTATTTCTACCATTGCTTATGCTGCCTTGCTAGTTAGCAACTGTGCTCTCAACATGGCTTGTGAAATTTTGCAATTGGAACTTGGAAATATGAACTTGCGCTTATTCGGATCGCCCGGAAAGTTTTATGGACAAGCGCAGGCGCATGTAAGTATGACATACATATTTATATATTAGAGGTAGAGAGATTTTGGAGAATTTTTAAGGAGATGATCAAGCTAGGGGTGGTGTACAAGTTGGTAAGTAGATCTACACAATTAGTTTGCAAAGTTTTGTTTAAAATTAGAGGTTCAGTTTTTGTTTTTCTTTGACTTATAGGGTAAATGAAGTTATTTTCAAAATTGCTTTACATATTTGAGGAGGGACATGCTTCATATAAAAATTCGCAAGATTACAACACGGTTTACAACAATACAATAGCAAACTTCAGCGAGATAGCGATTCATACAAGCAAGCCTTGAACATCTTGAACAAGAAAAGTCTGTAATGATAGAGAGCCTCGCAATGTTGCAGGGAAAATATGGCATGTTGCAGGATGAATTATCTTCATTCCAAGTAAGTATGGTAATACTTGGAAGCGTTACTTCTTTCCATGCAGTAGAACTTGTCGAATTCTCCTTCCTCTCCATTTTCTTGTTTGAATCATCATGCTTGAATCGATGTAACCTTTTGTAACTTAGTTGAATTTATAACTTTCTGCTTAATTATTTGTTTTTAGGTGGTCGTTTATGAAGGGAAAATCAGAGAAAAACCTTCCAGCAAAGAGGAAGCACGCCAATTCATCAAAGGTTTGTGTCATGTGTGTTTCTTCCCCATATTATAGATAATACATTGTTGTTTATTTCTTCTCAAAGTAAAGATTTTGCGCTTGATACCGAGGGGATTAAGTATTCAGATTCTTCTAGTATTCCCAAAGATGGCTTCTCCAGACTTCTTGATCTTATTCAAGTTTCTCATAATGTCGATGAGAACTCAACCTATTATGACCATTCCCAACTGCTCAAGAGATTGCATGTTGTGATTTTTTCGCCTGATGACAAGGTAATCTTTCTTTGAGCATTTTATTTGTTCATTAGATTCTGAAAAGTCTCTTAATTGATTTTAATTTCCATGCCTAACTAACCTGCCAAGTTCACAATCGAACGAAAATATCAATCAAGTATTCCACTGATGTTTTGGTCCCCTATCACCCTGGTAATATTCAAACTCCTACTATTATTTACCAATGTGAGTCTATGATAATGTCCAGTCTAGATGTATTCAAATAAGAATTAGTTGAACTGGCATTCCATTCTTTAAATCTTACTCGCTACTTAAACTTATATTCAATGTATTAACTGTATGTATGTCTTATGCACTTACTTAATTGGTTTAAGTTTCCAACATGGTAGTAGTTTCATTTTCACTATATGAAAATATTCCTTAATTCCTCATGTTTACCAATCAAATCCATTTCTTGTCTTGCAATTGTTCTAACTAATTCCATCTTATAGGAATGTGTAATTAGAGCAAGTTTCCCTAGCTGATTTTACATCAATAGTATATTCCTTGCAGGTAAACCCAATAGAACATGCCAAGGAAAGATTTCTATTTAAAGGGGCACTTTAAGTCTAATTCTTTATGATTTCCACTTCAATCAGTCCATTAAAGTCCTTGATAACTCATATCCAACACTACTAAATATCTCGATGTCAAAGAAGTTTCCTCGCTCTTTTGTACGGTTGTTTAGGTATGATTCAATATATGTTAAAATCTATTATGCATGCATATATGATGTTAATATACGAGTCACATACTTGTCTTTTTTTTTTTTTTTGAAATCTAATAATCTATTTAGATCTTTAATTTTAGGCTGTGTTTTTTGTTTGTTTTCCAAGGGTTTTCACTTGTTTTGTTCTACTTTTCATGTGCTAATTTCCTGGTATGTATACAGCTGCTGTGAGAAAGGAGATATCTGATGAAACTGATCGAGAGACAGGGCGTAGCAAACAAATCTCTAGTGTTCCCATTCATCTTAGTATTTATTCTCCAAATGGTGAGATGACATTTGCATTTATTTTTTTTAATCCTCCTCCTTATTCTTCACTTTATTTTTCTGTTACACATGTTATTACAAATGTAGAAGTCTTTGACCTTTAGAACAACGACAACATAGCCTCAGACCCAATTAATAATTGGGGTCGATTGAATGGATCGAACTCTTCCATTGTGCTCGATTTAGCGCAATTGATGGTGAGCTTTTCAAACCATTTAAATCCCCCTAATTAATGCGTCTCAAGACTTATATATGTTTGATCCATTGTCATCATGAAATGCATCAAACATATATGTCTTTGACCCTTAAAATAAGTAGGAGAAATGTGAAGCTTTCATTTTAAAGGTAGAAAGCTGTTCACTCTACATAAACTGTTTGTTTGACTTAAGTAGAAACGTGAACTTTTGATAGCTTGACTTTTGATATGTGCACTGTGCATATTTATCTCTTTTGATGGCCATCTTGACTGCCTTGTTTTATGGCTGTAGTTATTTCTCATTTCTAACTGAAATGGTCATAAAGGTGCATTCCTTGCTTGTTCTTTGCCTTGCCTTTATCATCTTTGTTCAATTGCATGTTCCTTAGTTTTGTTAAATGTATATTCGAAGGTATTGTTGAATAATTGACTTGCTAATGGCCATGTATGGCTTTAGACAGAGAATATAGAGATAAAGAGCCAGATGAGATGTGTATTGGTAGTAGTAGAAGTTGTTGATGGTGTCATGGTGGTGTTTCCATGTTGTGAGTTGTGATCTACCTTCCAATTAAAGAAAATTCTGTCTTCTGTTAAAATGGTACTTAATTTCAGTGTAGAATTGGTTTTCTTGATTTCTGGATGGAGACTTCCATGAGTATGATAAGATTCCAAAAACCATGAGTCCATTTTCCATGAGGCTAAACAAATTGTGCCTGAGGACTAAATAAATGACATTCTAAAATGATCAATTCATCATAAATCACTATGGGTTTGTTTCAATAGATGGATCTATTCATCATAGATGGAAGAGTAGTTTTATTGCTTCCACATGTGTGTATGGCTTTAAATTCACTAAACTATGATAGAATCTTGGTTTATTTGTCTTTGCAAAACTTGGGTAATATCTGTTAATCTGTTTATTGTGATCACTGATTTTTTTTTAATGAGTTGTGTAGTTGGACTTTGATAGTGCTTCCCCACCAGATCATGCATGGAGGAGATTAAACAGCCATGCTAAATAGTTTCTAGTGTCTTTTAGCATATAGTAATGCTTATGATTTGATTTAATAGATGATATTATTCTCTTGCATTCTTGTTTTTGTTTTTCTTCTTTAATTCACTTCGAATACGAAGTCCGTTAGTATCATTTTTTTACACCTATAGTTTCTAAAAAGCACTCTGCTGAATTAAGTGCCAAAGCGAATCAGATACTTTTTTTCCTTTGAAATTTTTAGTTGTAACATCTTTCTCTTACATTTTTCATTTTATTGTATTTTCATTTTCCTAAGTTTGAAAACTTGAATCAGTTAGAAACGTGTTTTATAGTGCTGCTGTCCATTTTTATGTTGAACTAAGTTTGAAAACTTGATCAGTTCGAAAAAGAACTCTGCTGAACTAAGCACTCTGTTGTTTCATGTTGTAATGCAGGTTCATTTTTTTATGGTGCTGCTAGTTTCTAAAAAGCACTCTGCTGTCCATTTTTATGAGCTCCTACTCATCTTCTTCTCTTGATTGTCTTACTACATTAAGTTGTGTAGTTGGACTTTGATATTTATGCTTAATTTTTTTGGTAAATGCAGTACTCTAATTCTGATACTGTGGTGTATGTTGGTTGTGGAGAAAGAGGAAATGAAATGGCAGAGGTATGTGATGTCTATGTTGCTTATCATAAACTGTTATGCATTGAAGGTTGAAGCTGTAATCCCTTAATTTTTCAGGTTCTTATGGATTTTCCTCAATTGACAAGGACATTGCCTGATGGTCGTGAGGAATCTGTTATGAAGCGAACTACACTTGTAGCTAATACTTCTAACATGCCTGTGGCTGCTAGGGAGGCGTCCATATACACTGGTACCGAAAGTTCTAGTATATCATATGAGAAGCAGTTGTTAAGCTCCACTGAAACCCCAAAGTTCTAGTATATGCTTACTTTGTTGGTTCATTTCCATTGCCTTATTTTTGATACTTGAATACTCTTCTTAGTATCGAAACGTTTTCTTTTACTCCAGTCCTGTTTGTAAGTGCCATATTTTTCACAGCTATAATATAATGCTTCGTGTTGCTCCTATCGAAACTAATGAGTGTGTGATTGTTGTAGGCATTACAATTGCGGAATACTTCGAGATATGGGTTACAATGTCGAGATGATGGCTGATTCTACTTCTCGTTGGGTCAAGCATTGCGTGAAATCTCGTGACGTCCGGTAAGTTTCTCTCTTTGAATTTTGTGTACTTCAAATCTTTCACTAGCCTCCTTCCCGATTATGAGAAAATGGTGTGGGATCTTCAAACATTTTTTTTTTTTTTTTTTTTTATAAAGATGGATGCGATCTGTTTTTCTCATGTCATTTTTAAGTATGTTTGTGTTCCTTTGCTAATTTTCTTGATAACATAATGTTTCGCTTTGCTACACGTTTTGTTAGGGCAAAAAATGACTATGTTTAGAATTTCGTATTGCAATCTTGATTCGTACGTTAATTGTAATTTGTTATGAACATGCGATGAGTTGTTAATATTTCACCGGTTTTACCTAATCTTGGTTCTATCGTTGCCTAAAATGAGTTGTCACCGTGAAGCGATCCGTATCAAAACTCATTTTTATTTTTAAAACCATAAAATGTGGATGCTTTAGCTTGAAATGAAGTTGCGCTTTCCTATTTTCTCGTTATGCTCTTAAATATTGATTTCACTTGGGATTAGAGTCATTCTCCATGTTAAAGTTTATCTAGGTTGATTATTCGACTACTTAGCATCTTTTTTGGAATGAATGGTGTCGTGTTTATATGTGCACCCATTCTTTTGTATGCTATGTATAAATAATTTGTAGATGACAAATTCGATAGCCTGTTTTCTACATCATAATTTTGAATTTTTCCTCAACCTGATTTGTCTAATTTTACTTTTCTTGATCCGTACTGATTCCCCCCTCCCATAAAATTTCATTAATTGATTACTGATGTAATGTAACATGTGAAGAACATACGTGTATTTTTCGATTGATAATTCTTTTCCCTTGTCAAAAAAGGTGGTGGTGTTGAAGAACATCTCAAGACTTTTCGATTGATAATTCTTTTTGTGCATATTTATAGGATTGTAAGTTTTTTTTTTTTTGGTTTGTTGAACAATAGGATTGGTGGTTTTGTGAATACTTAGAAATTTGGAGCATTTGTAATACTATACAATTTTTTTTGGATATATAAATCATTTTCAATTTTTAATTTTTACATTTTTGTTCTCTCATTTGAATATTTGTTGATATACGTTGTCGATGTATGAATGTCAAATTTTGTTTTTTGGGATGTTAGCACCCCCAAGGAGTTGTTGGAGGGGTGTAGGCGATGGAGTAGGTCCTATGGTTGTAATTTCAAGTTATAGGTTGGAGAACCAATTGAATTATGTTTATGTTTGAAAATAAAACAAAAGGAAAATTAGAGACGGATTAGCAACGGAATTCAAACATTCCGTTGCTATTCCGTCTCTAATTTTCCAGAATATATGTTTGAATCGAAGAACGGAATTAGAGACGGAATGAAAATTCCGTCTCGATCCGTCTCGATTAGCAACGGAATCGAGACTAAATAATGGTTTCCGTCTCTTTAAATGATGGTCATTGATTCATGGTGTGCACACGTGTCTCGAGGCTCATCTCATGGACCACCTTGTTCCACTTGTCCCTCAAGTCATTTTTGAGTGACTCAACATATTGACACATGGTCTCATGATGAGTTTATGCGTGTCTCGATGCAAATCTAAGGCCTATTGTTTTATTTCTCAACTTTAGGCACATTAAATGTTTATATGTAAATGTGACCACATTAGCTACTTATAAACCCACATTAATTCATGTGTAATTCAAATAAATTAAGCTTACCCCATAAGCCGCTACCTTGGTCCCACATCGACACGTGACTCGAGGTACATCCCCGCTCGTCTCGATACATATACACCCATATAAAATTGACGTAATAGTCTACACATATACAATACACTAGGCATCCATCACAACAAAAATAAAATATACATCGGCCCTTGCCTCGATCAATGGACATATCACGGTGTGGGTCCCACAGGTCATTGATCATGTTTAAGGAAGTAAACGCGGTTAGAGATTTTGGGCCGTTACATTGACTCAATAAGAACTGTAGAAATTCGACGAGGTAGGGGTAGACCAAAATTAACATGGGATTCATTAATTCGGAGGGATTTGAATGGTCAGGAAAGCTCACCATCAATTGCACTTAATCGGGCACAATGGGAAAGTTTGATCCATGTAGCAAACCCCAATTAAGTTGGGACTGAGGCTATGTTGTTGTTGTTGTCGTTGTGTGACCAAAACTATTGTTATGGATGTTTTATAAAGATGGACTATTTTGTTGAGAGTTTTGTTCAATTTGGTGAAAAACTAGATCGAAAATGAGTGTCGGAAAGCAAAGCACGTCAAAATAGGGATTTCTAAAATTAATAAATAAAAAGAAATTAAGCTGTTGACAAGCAGCTGAGGGTTTATATATAAATATACATATATAAAAAATCAAAATCAAAATCAAAATGTTTGATTTTGATTTCAACAAAACTTTTAAAACGTTTGCATCCCTAACTTTCTCAAATCGGATCTAAACTCCGCGATCTTCTGACGTTCGATTTTCTTCCAATTTCTTTTTGCAAAACTATATAGCATCACGAGACGGTCAGTTAGAGCTAAGTTTCTGTAGTGGAAATGAGATATTCGACCCGCAATTTGGTAAATACTCAATTCAAGGCATTTTCATCGATTCAATTTGAGTTCTCGCGCTTTCCCGATTTCTTTCGCGGAGTTTTAATAGAAATTGGTAGGGATTGTTGTGAATTGATATATTAGATTTATTTGCACCAATTTAGGATAAATTCCACCGTCGTGGGTTAGGGTATTTTTGAGTTGAATTGATGCGACTCAGTTGATAACTATTTTGAAGATGTTTTATAGTTGATACTGATTTACATTGGAGTTTTAGATTAATCGATTATTGGTTTTGATCCAATTTGATTCCACGGAGTGTGGAAATATTTTGAATTTGATGTCGAGAGGTTTCTCGGTGGTTGGAATCGAGTTTTGAAGATTTAATTGCGAAAATATTGATCTGGAGAAGTTTTCTTAGTTCAAAATATATAAAGTTTGCATAATCAACAGGCCATATTGGAAAATTCATAACTTCTCCATTTGTGATCAGATTTGAGTGTTCTTGTACTTTATGGAAAGTACGACATGAGTCCTGCAACTTCCTTTTAAGTCATCATGAAAAATATTGAGGTTTTCAAGGTTAAAAGGTTAACCCTAGGTGGCTAGTTGATAGCATTTTGAAATTGTTATAAAATATTATTTTTATAAATAGCTCTTGAGCGTACTGTGGTCGCAGTTTTTGTGTGGTCTCGAGATTATGGATTCAAATGGGACTCATTTAGGGGTTCTAACCAATGAGTATTAGACTCAAATTGATGGCGATCAATTTATTTTCGGTTCTTGATCGTCGGGAAAAGGTTTGAGGATTCTGGGAATCACGTAAGTCGATCTAAAGTTAGGAAAGCTCAGCACAGGTAACTGGGACTCAATTACATTTATCATTTGGGATATATATCATAGTATATCTAGTTCATGTGTTATGGACTGTGAATAGGAGCAATGTACAGTGGCAAGCATAACACAATAAAAATAAATAAGAAAATGAGTATACTTATGTCTCCGGGTATGAGTGGACGCGATAAGTGGCCCAGGATAGAACCTCTCCCTGTGACGACAGGTGGTAGCTAGGCCATGCCTTCCCCATCTCCTCATACGACCATCGATCGATATATATATATATATATATACTACTCATTGTCCTAAGAGTACGGAGACTCAGAGGTGCCTGAATACACTACTTAACAAAATCACACATTAGCCAGTGAATGGATTTGCGTTACGCGTATTTTTGGACAATTGAGAAAAGACTCTCATGTATCAAAATGTAATTAAAGTCACTTGTGCAGGGGGCTATGGAACTACGGTTTTGCATATTTTTATCTATTATTTATATTATTTATCATGTTCTAATAGATATTGTTGGATTCATATTGTTATTTATATTCTTTGATTATTAGATAGACTCTTGATATTGTAATTGTGAGTCACTTACTGTACAAGTTAGAGCGTTCATCCCAATTAACTTTTCAGGAATACCGACGTGCGCTTTGACTCAGGAACGGAGAAGATTAGGAGTTTATAGTCTTCTCTACGGTGAATTGATTTCTCTATTGTCTTATATATTTAAATTGAAATGCATTTTGTATTAATAAACGGTTTGGGTTGCTTTGTAAACCAAGGTTGATACCGATTTTGGACTTTGATTAGTATAGTTTAGTATATCGTTTGTATTATCGAAAAAGTTTTAATTCGCTACGTTTTCAATTTTTTATTCGATATGCGGTATATTGCATTGTGATTATCATGTATGAAGGACGATTGTATTGTTACTCTAATTAAGTCCAAAAGGTGTACCAGGGCTTTATTAGGGTTTTAGGTCGGGCATTGCCCTAATCGAGATAGGGAATGTTACAGTTGGTATCAGAGCCTAGCTTATAGAGTAAGCTTCCATATTCTCGAGTTGTTCGAGAATCAAGAATAACTTTAATAAAGTTTAGTGTTGGAACCTTAAATCATTACCTGTAAACTAAATAAAAGTTTAGGTTCACTGACTTGGAGAATGTTTCTCAAGCTATTGATAACCTAGAACTTAATAAATAGTTTTTATCGATATCTTGGGGGTAATGAAAGTGAAAGCTTAAGTCTTATTATGTGTTTTGTTGTATTGTATCCATGTGATAAATATAATTGTAACGTTTTTCCTATACGTTATCTTGATGGTCTTATCTCTCATCTTTATCTTGGAATCCAATAAATAGATGGTGAGGGTTCTTGGGGAACCTGGACTTTAGCAATGTTCCAAAAAAGAAAGACAATATATATAATACAATGGTTTGTATCCATCGATGTCTCAAAAATTAAGAAACTATTAAGGATCAGGTTTATAGAAACATAAATCTCAATGGTATATGGAAAAAGGAAAGACATACGAAATGTTACAAAGAGAAAAAGTAAACTATTCTTCCATATAATGGTCTCTAAAAGTCTTTATTCTCACTGATATTGTTTGATTAATGATAGTCGATGAAGAAGGATCGATTGAACCTGGACTTGAGACAAATGTTATGAGAATAGACATTAAGAAGTTAATGAAACATAGAATGATTTCTAATGAAGCTCATATATGACTATTCCTTTTAAGTGAAATGTATACTAGTATTGAGACTAGTTAAACAAGTTTGAAAGGTTTTTCAATAAGAAAATTAGTGGTAAATAATGATAAGAACCTAGTTGAGGTTAGATAACCACTAGTGTATGCATACTTCATGAGTTATTATGAAGTATAAGATTCAAAATATGGTGCTAGTTCATATTAGAATAATGAGCAGAAGCCTGGCAGATGGTTGTGGTGTAACCGCGCATACTGAAGGTAAAGTTAAAATAAGAAAACGTTTATTAGTGTTGTTGTAGTTTAACCGCACTCACTAATAGGACGATAAAAGAAAAATGTGACGTTGTGGTGGATCCGCACGCAAAAAAAGACATAAACTTTAGTAAATGCAAATAGAGAGTTGGATACTTGATTAAAACTCAAAATTGATAATTTACTTTGAGATGTTTCCTGCTACTAGAGTTGATAATAATGTAGTTAAAAGTAGAGGATATATATAAGAAAATGAGTCAATTAATGGAACTGATACTAGTGGTCATTGATAGTACCTATGATAGATAAAAAAGACCACTAAATAACGTAAACTTCATAAGTGTTTTATGAAGCATAAGATTACAAGATTGAGGTGTAGATAAATGTTGGGATATAAGAAAACAATCCTAGTGGTGAAATTACATTAAAAATCAAAAAATCACAGCGAGATATGAGAGTTGAAGGATTATGGAAAATCTGCATTGATAATCAACTTTATCTTATTTATTGGACTTTTATCACTTTTAAGGTAATTTCTTATGGAAACTTAAAACTTAAAAACTTGTATAGTTTGAATAGAATATGACAGTGAGTTACTTAGATGTCTTAGTCTGATCTTTTATACTGGTATAGTCTAAATTGGGGAGAATGAGTTGTCAATGAATTTGAAGATTTAAGAATTGAATGAATACTTACGATACCAGAATGAATAATTGAGCGGTATATGAAGAGGTT
Source organism: Stephania cephalantha (assembly GCA_039657325.1). Lineage (NCBI taxonomy): Eukaryota > Viridiplantae > Streptophyta > Magnoliopsida > Ranunculales > Menispermaceae > Stephania > Stephania cephalantha. The sequence continues at coordinate 13,164,902 of CM077575.1, forward strand.
GGTATTAACTGCAACTTGTAATTGGAAATGTTGTAAATTTCTAAATGCTTACGAATGGTGATTCGTAGAAATTAAGCTATCATTCGATATACAATGGTTTGAACTTGTTTATAATAGTGGTAAGTCTGTGAAGAGAATTTAAGCTTAATGAATGAAAATTGTACTTTCAAAAGTCTCAAGCAATCTGGTTATCAGATTCTCCTGGAATTTTGCCACCATTTAAGATTTAAATTCATTAATTACTTGATTTCTAAGGTTAAGCCAATGATCAATTCCGTTTTACTTAATGTATTATGGAAATTGTATGAGTTTGAGAACTCAACTCGAGTTCTGAGATTAATTTAGATTATATCAAGAATGAATATTCATTGCCCATAATCGACAACTCATTTGGTTAATTACATGAAACCACTTGTTCTCGAAAGTTAGTTGAGATCTGGATTCATTAACTTAAGATCAGGGTTAGGAATATATGAAAATGAAGACAAGCAATGGATAGATTATGTTAGAAATCATAGTGAGAACCACAGAAACTCACTAGAGGTCATGCTATGTTCATAAACGAAAGAGTAGAGTTGTTGAACTCTATTGGAATAAGATTATCATTATATTATCGATGATAAAATAAAAGGGTTGAAGACTTATCAAAAGCACAAGCAATATCGCAGAATTATGAGTTTTGATGATAAATTGGTTTACACTAAAGATTGCAAGTGCAAATACTAAGATTCAAATATAAATCACTCGAATATGTGTGGAAAGCTAATTGCGAGTCAATGGATTTAACTAGGATTAAGACAATCAGGTAATTATCTTAGGTTCAACACAAATCTAAAAATAAGTGTCATCTGGAATAATTGAATGATACAAAAAAAACATATACAAAGATTTATAGTATTGTGGTGTTGTATATTCAATTAACCCAAGAGTGAAATTGAGATGAGTCATACATGACGCAAAAAAGCTTTGAGAGAAAATTGAAATATAGTTCGACTACAATAATTGCTTGGTTATACCTAAAATATGGAAAAATTTAGAGATTTAGCATAATACATTATTTTAGGTAGTTGTGTGTTGACACAATGAAGCAAGATATTGTAGTTTATATTATTGTATAGCTCAAATAAGGTTGAGAAGAACTATTGTGAAATTATTGTTTTGGTAGTTGTACCGAACAATTTAAGGCATCACTTGTTAAATAAAAGCTTGAAATGTATTTCAAACAATGAATGGAATGAATTGCAAAGATGAATCCAAGAGCTGAGACTTAGGGTTGGATGATAGCCTCTTCCATAGCCTCTCCTTTAAAAACTCAAAAATTTCACACTTCTTCCTTCCTATTAGTGAGGGTAAACCCAGATATTTGTTGTTCCCTATACCCATTTGAACTTCCATCTCATTCCTTATTTGTACCTCCATTTCAGCAGAAACATTAGTTGAAAAAGACATTGCAGATTTCTGAAGATTGATAGCCTAACCTGATGCCTTTTCAAATTTGTCCAGCAAATATTTTATAAACCTAGCCTCTTGTAATGATGCTCGAAAAAATAAGAAACTATCATCAGCAAATAATAAATGGGTTACCGATGGAGCGTTTCTAATGACTCTACATCCATTTATTTGTTTCTCGAACTCAGCCTTCCTCAACAGTGATGAAAGGCCCTCTGCACATAGAATAAACAAGTAGGGAGATAATGGACACCTTGTCTAAGTCCTCGATAGGGGTTATCGAACCCACCAGCTCTCCATTCAGCTGGACATGAAATCTTACTGTTTTAACTAGTTGCATCACCATTTTGACCCAAGGCACATCGAATCCCAATTTTAGTAACATCAGCTCCCAAAAAAACTTAATCCACTCGGTCGTACGCCTTACTAATATCAATCTTGAGTGCTGCATTACCAAATTTTCCTTTGGTATTGCATTTCATGGCATGCAGTGTCTCAAAAGCCACAAGAACATTGTCAACAATGGATCTACCTGCTATGAAAATTCGATTGATTTTCTGAAATTAAGTTGGATATGTGAGGCTTTAATCTGTTGGCTATCACTTTGGCTAGCATCTTGTAAATCACATTACATAACGAAATAGGTCTAAAATCTTTCATGTGTTCAGAGCCATCTTTCTTCGGAATGAGGACAATAATGGTTTTGTTGAGCTTTTCAGGAAACTCTAGGCTTGTCAGCCATTCAACTCCTTTCCTACATAATTCGTCACCCATCGATCCCTAAAACTTTTGAAAAAATGCTGAGTTGAACCCATCCTGTCCAGGTGATTTGTCAGGGCTCATTTGGATTAATGCTACCTTGAACTCCTCTGGCTGAAATTGTTGTCTCAGTCTTCCTCGAATGTCATCTGTTACTTTTGGGGTAACAGCTCCTAGCACTTCCTCTAGTTCTGTGTCTGAGTGGGAGAACAACTTGGTGAAGTAGTCCTTCATAATTTGTTTCATTTTGTCAAGGTCCTCCACCTTCATACCATCATCATTAACAAGGTGAGTTATTAAATTTTGTTTCCTCTTTTGGTTCGTCGATGAGTGGAAATACTTTGTATTAACATCTCCATCTTTGAGCCAATGCATTTTGGATCTTTGCTTCCAATACTTCTCATCCTGCTCTTGTACTTCATTGAATTTATCCTTCTCCAGCTGCACTTCATGGTTACTTGCTCGGGACTCAGTAGTGTCTCAATTTTCTTCTTGCTTTCTTGGATCTTATTTGTGAAATTTCCAGTGATGGATTTGCCCCATTTGTCTAGTTTAATTCCTCATTCATTCAACCTTTCCATTAGTGGTAATGAGATGTTTGAGTTCCATGATTCTTTGACAATTTGATCTAACTTTTCCTCCATCATCCAAGCATTCTCAAATCTGAATTTGTGTTTCCTTCGTGGTCTTTAGTGTTATATGCATTGCAGATATATTGGCCGATTATCTGAGGTTGGGACAGTTAGACTCGTTAGATTGGCATAGAGGAATCTCGATCTCCAGCTTTCATTTACAAAAGCCCTATCAAGGCATTTTTCCAGTAAGTTTGGTTAGTTCCTTCCTATTTCACATGTGAAACCATAGCCCTTCAGTTGTAATTCAGTTAATTGGCAGTCCATAATTGCCTCCTTGAATCCCTGGTAACACCAGTTAGGATAAGGAGCACCACCCTTCTTGTCCTGCTGAGAGATGAGATCATTAAAATCTCCAAAGATACACCACGGATGATGAAATTGGAGTGAAAGTGCTCGTAAGAAGTTCCAAGATTGTCGACGTCGTTCCCGATCAGGTAAGCCATAGTAGCCCGTGAGCCTCCAACTCGGTGCATTTGGTAGATTGAACATAAGATCGATATGGTTGCTAGAATAGCCCACGATCGAAACTGCCTCATTCTAGCGCCACAATACCGCTAAGCCTCTCCCTCTTCCCGAACGGTCAACTACGAAACACCCATCATAATTTAAAACTACTTTTATTTCTAAAATCCTCTTCTCTAAGACAAGAGTTTCCATAAGAAAAATAACATCCGGCTTATTAGTTTTAGCTATATCTTTTAAAACTAATGTTGTCTGGGGGTTGCCAAGTCCCCGACAGTTCCAGCTTACATAACTCATTGCTTCCGATCGAGTTGCTTGAATGCACCCGCCGCTACATTAGAAAAGTCCACGGACTCAGTTGCGCAAGATTTGGAATCCACAAGTTTGGAAACCGTTACTGCGCTTGTGCTCCCATTTACAACTGGGCTTTGTGGTAGGCCCATTTTCGCTCCCACGTTCCTTTTCTTACGGTCCTCCGCAATCACCAAATTCTCGTCCTCCAAAGTTGCCGCATCAGTTACTCCCTTTGACTTGGGATTCAAATTCGAATTTCCCTTAATTATCGCCTGCGATCCTTCCGAAATCTCCTCATTTTTCAGAGTTGCCAAATTTGGCCACCTCGCGTCGTCTGGACCGTTCCGGAGCCACTTTTCACCGTTTCTGTCTTGGCCTTTCACCGGAGCACGGAGCCAGTTTCCCCATTTCCTTTGCAGTTCATCCGCATTCTCCACTTCAAAAACCTTCGGACAAATGCTCTCATTGTGTCCCAGTAATCCGCAAATGAAGCAAAACGTAAGAAGACGCTCGTACTTGAATGAGACTCTCGCATTCCTAGACTCTGAAATCTTCAGGTTTTTTAACCTTTTCAATGGCTTGTGGACAGGCATTGAGACGCGGATTCTCATGAATTTTACCCATGCTCCCTTGATGTTTTCATAGTCATACTCTTCAAAAGCACCAAGAAATTCCCCCAACTTGTAATGGCCCAAAATCGCTAACCCTGTTTATGTCCTGTACTATGGCTAAGGCTAAGGTTTAAACTTACAATATATAAATAAGTCAACATGTTCATCTCCTTATCCAAAAAAAAAAATTTCCAAAAAATAAGGAAAAATTCCAAAAAATTACATTTCGACAAAATAAATAGAAAGTAATGAATTTCTATGAAAAATAAAATATTTGAAATTTCGGAGGAGCATTTTACGGGGGTTGTACCTCGAAAAGCGCAAAATGGGCGAGTTGGCCTAAAATAAATAAAAAAATTAGAAACTTGTCTCGAATTCGATTTGGCCTAAATTTAGACATTATTGAATGATAGACACTAAAAGGAGAACTCAGACGTTTGGGCGCACATTTCGAATTGTCGAGGGATCGGAAAAACTAGGACAAACGTGTGAAGTGTAAATACAACTGTGCGAATTTTATATTTCATTTCGTTCACCTTTATTGATTTAATGGTCTATTGGTATACATTACCACTTGAACTCGCACATCATGTTGTTCTTGTATCCATTCATCGGTGTGAATATTGTGACATGATGCCTTGTGAATTGTTTCATTGACTATGGTTCCTACACTTGATGTCATTCTTGAAAAGATTGATGAAAAACATGCTAATGGAATAATTTGGATTTAATTTGACTTGTATTCGATTTCCTTTAGGCTTTGTAGCCTAACTTGTCTTGAAATCCTACAATTTTGGAATTATTTGTCTTCGAAATTAAAGTAGGGATTATCTAATGTCCATTGCACGAGAGATGTGCGGTTCACGGGGACATGGGACTACCGGGGTTCCGACACTCATCACTACACTTGCACGCCACACGAGTTATGGGACTCGGGGTGGTCGGCAAGCATGAGATTGATGTTGTAAAGCGTAGAGCGCAGTTCCGCTATATTGTGTGAGATATGTTGAGCGCAACTCCATATAGTTGTGGGAAAGGTTAGGTGATAGTTCTCACTACCGACCGGACGTAGATCATATCGACTTAGCCTGTGTCTGTCTCTACATCTTTACCTATGGTATTTACTTGCATTACTTGTTTCAGCAGTTTATTTTGCTACTTTATGCTTTTAAATACCATTCGTTTATTTTGGAAATGTGGCATAGAATTCTCCAGTTAGTACTTAAATATCACTATACTCACCGTCTAGTTTGTGATGGTGGGTGTAGGTCCATCGAGCTGCAGCAGACCGGGGAAAAAGAAGATCGGTGACTTTTTCTGAGCGGTTCGGCGGCTCTCCTCACTCGTTTTGTATGTCTCGACTTTTGTTGTATTATTATTGTTTATGTCATTTTGGGTTGTACATTGGGTTGAGTGAATAGTTTCATATATATACATGCATGTGATGCCGTATTTTTCCTGGTTTTCCGCACTTAGGAATTTTGGAGAATGAATGTTTCCGCTTAACACGATAATGGAATTTGAATTTACTTTAAATTGAATAATATATCAGTGCCTGGATTTGGAGGAATATAGGGACGAAAGGCTGACTAATAGATAATTAAGTTTTATGTGGTTAGGATTAAGGCTTGAGTACTGGATTAAGCCAGGCGGTGCCCTGTTTAGAAGTTGGGGCCATCACAGTTGGTATCAGACCGTAGGTTTAGAGACCAAAATGCATAAAATACAAACCTTAGTTGTGGTAACCAGATGATCATTGCCTAGAAACCATTAGTTGGGAAGTGAATGACTGGGAGATGGGGGATTTCTTATATGTACTTGTTATTTTCTAGCTGTATATATCTACTTATGCGCTATGTCACGTCGAAGGTGATTCGCATTCGCTCTCCACTGCAAACCCCGATGGCTGATACACGCGGTGGAGGAGATGGAGAGCCTAGCGGTAGTTCGCCTCCTGCTATTGCAGAGGATTTACAATGGATCGTCCGACCGAGTGACGACTCGGGGCGCAGATTGATCGATTTCATCGCTATGATGACTGCTCGTTTTGCTCCATTGACATCGACATCAAATCCTACGACTGCTACACCGACTGTCCAGGCGCCAGTACTTCCTACTGCAGCCTTAGCAGCGTCGATAGCCGTGGCTCGCACCGATGGTGGAGAGACGATTGAGGCGATCTTGTCTCCCACGCCCGCATCTTCTAGCACTTCAGTAGAAGTTCAGCTGGTGAAGGACTTCATCAGACTCAAACCAGCTTATTTTGATGGAGTCAGGGATTTTCAGAAGATTAAGAAATGGATCCTGTCACGGGAGAAATTACATCGGGTACTGAGAATTGAAGATAGACTTCGGGCAGAGATATCATCATATACTCTCGAGAGAGACGTCAACGTGTGGTGGCGTATGACAGTGGCCACTCACGGAGAGTTCGAGATAAGGGATGCTTTCAAGCAGAAGTTCTATTAGCAGTATTTTTCGCCTTCAGTCGTGAAGCGACTGATGAGAGAGTTCATGGATTTGAGATAGGGACCAGAGGAGCCTGTGATGCGGTACATGGATCGATACGATTATCTGCGCTAGTTTGCTGGGGACTTGGTGAGATATGAGTCTGAGGATGTATATCACTTCGGTGATGGACTTAGACCTGATATTGGGTATTCCGTTGTTAGTTCAGGCGCGAGGACACTCACCGAGATCTATGAGCGAGCCCTAGCGCATGAGACATATTATCTGGGCAGAGTTGCTGATAGCAAAGCACCGAGTCCAGTTTTGTCTGCAGAGCATGCCTTAGAGTATGAGAGGAGGAGACAGAGGGGTAAGGGAGCAAGGGGATGGAACCGAGGATCTCAGGGTTCGGGGATCGCTACGCACCCACTGGCTGTGCCTCCTGTATCTTCCATTGCTCCAGCACATAGCACAGTGGGCAGACTTCCCTTGCCACCTCCTATCAGACCAGCCTTACCATCTTCTATTGTTCCTGCATTTCCCGCCCCACAGGCTTCACGGCAGCAGCCGCAGGGTGGCAAAGGTCGAGCCAGAGGCAGAGGCCGAGATATGAGACAGAGACCGAAACAAAAAGTGCGAGACAGGGTCGATCGTCGGACACAATGGCCAATATCGGAGGCGAGGGTCGGCGCGAGACGAGTTGACATGCTACAGATGTGGACAGGTCGGACGCATCATGAGAGAGTGCCCGCATCCTGCAGCAATGTACGCACAGCAGGCCCGAGAGGAGGTTCACGTGGTAGTCCAACCAGACGTCGACGTTACACGAGGTCTTATTGAGGGTACGATTTTTATTTGCGATCGAGATTTATATATTTTATTTGATTCTGGCTCTACTGTATCTTTTATTGTTGGTCACATGATAGACATCCTAGGGTTGAAACATGTTAAGCTTAGCATACATTTGATATTGAGTACTGCAGCCGGGGATAGAGTTTACCCTAATAGTATTGTGGAGAAATGTCTTGTCGAGATAGATGGAGTAGAGCTACTTGCTGACTTTAGAGTCCTCGAATGTTTGGAGTTCGACGCGATTTTAGGAATGGACTGGTTAGCTACATACCATGCTCATATAGACTGTTTCAGCAAGACAGAGATATTTGAGATCTTAGGGCGTCCGCCATTTACTTATAAAGGTAGTGCAACGAGGACTGTAGGAACGAGAGGTCGACCTGCGACTAGTGAGAAGATGGAAGCGTTGATTTCACTGTACACTGTACCAGAGAGTCAGGGACCTAGGTTGGAAGATATACCAGTTGTTAGAGAGTTTTCCTGATGTTTTTCCAGAGGATTTACCTGATTTACCGACGCCGCGAGAGATCGATTTCATTATCGAGTTGGTGCCTGGTACGAAACCGATTTCCATACCACCATACCGGATGACACCACGAGAGCTAGAAGAGTTGAAGACTCAGCTTCAGGATTTAGTATATAAGGGATTCATCAGACCTTCTTTGTCGCCATGGGGAGCACCCATCCTTTTTGTAAAGAAAAAGGATGGTACGTTGAGACTTTGTATCGACTATCGACAGTTGAACAAAGTCACAATTAGGAACAAATATCCACCCTCGATGATAGATGATTTATTTGATCAGCTGAGAGGAGCACAATTTTTATCCAAGATAGACCTGCGCTCAGGGTATCATCAGCTTAGGATCAGGGACAAGGATAGGTCCATTACAGCTTTCAGCACCAGATATGGACATCTTCAGTTCATAGTCATGCCGTTTGGGCTGACCAATGCTCCAACAGTGTTTATGGATCTGATGCATCGTGTTTTCAGACCGTTTTTTGACGCTTCGTGATAGTCTTCATCGATGATATAATGGTATACTCGAAGACGAGTGAGGATCACGAACAACACCTCAGAGAGACGTTGCAGACTTTGAGGGAGCATAGACTATACGCCAAATTCAGTAAATGTGAATTCTGGCTGTCAAAGGTCGATTTTTTGGGGCATGTTGTAGGAGCAACAGGGGTATCAGTGGATACAGCCAAAATTGAGGTGATTATCGATTGTCCAGCCGACTTCAGTGACTGAGATCAGAAGTTTTCTGGGTTTGGTGGGGTATTATCGCCGATTCGTGGAGGATTTTTTGAAAATCGCTTCACCGATTACTAAATTGACTCGGAAAGATATGAGATTTCATTGGTCTGAGGAATGTGAGGAGACATTCACTCAGTTGAAGAGGTTATTTACTACTACGCCAGTATTAGTGTTACCAAAGGTTAGACGGGGATTCTCCGTCTATACTGATGTTTGTCATAGAGGTCTGGGATGTGTGTTGATGCAGGGTACTGGTACAGTAGCATATGCATCCAGACAGTACATGAGAAAAATTATCTTATCCATGATTTGGAGTTGGCAACAGTAGTGTTTCCATTGAAGATATGAAGACATTATCTATATGGAGATACGTTTACAATCTTTACTGATCATAAGAGTTTGAAGTATCTCTTCACACAGAAGGATCTGAATATGAGGCAGCGAAGATGGTTAGAATTTCTGAAAGATCACGACTTTTCCTTGGAATATCATTCGGGAAAAACAAATGTAATCGCTGATGCGCTGAGTAGAATACATATTGGTGATGCGGAGGTTCCTACTGAGACTCGAGTTGAGATTTGCGCGCGGAAGAGAGTACAGACCATATCTACACAGAGAAAGGCAGAGGGTCAGAGGACCGACAGGTTGTACTCCAAATTTAGTGAGTTGGCGCAGAGTGCAGATTATGTTGATTGGAAGGAGACGTCTGACCAGTGCTTGCGCTTCAGGGGTCGATTGTGGATACCGTCAATAACAGAGCTTAAAGAGGAGATTCTTCAGGAGTCACACCGTTCCCGATTCACTATTCATCCAAGTAGGACCAAGATGTACCACAATATGAAGAGGCATTTTTGGTGGCCTGGGATGAAAGCGAATGTGTCAATGTTTATTAGGAACTGTGGGATCTGTCAGCAAGTAAAAGTTGAACATCGCAGACTTGGGGGATTGCTAAAGCCTCTTTCCATCCCACGGTGGAAGTGGGAAGACATTGCTATGGATTTTGTGAGAAAATTGTCGAGAACCGCCCGGAGACATGATTCTATCTGGGTTATTGTTGATAAACTGACAAAGTCTGCTCATTTTTTTACCAGTGGTCGCACATTATACGTTTGATCAGTTGAGTATATTGTTTGAGCGAGAGATTATTAGACTGCATGGGGTATCAGTGACTATTACGTCAGATAGAGATGTTATGTATACGTCCAGGATGTGGCGGAGTATGCAGGAGCAGTATGGTACACGCCTACAGTTTAGTACGGCTTTTCATCCTCAAAGTGACGGGCAGACTGAGAGATTGATACAAGTTCTCGAGGATATGTTACGGGCGTGCGTCTTAGAGTTTGGCGGATCATGGGAGGAGTACCTACCGTTATGTGAGTTTGCATATAACAACAGGTATCATTCCAGCATTGAGATGGCGCCTTTTGAGGCTTTGTATGGTAAACCGTGCCGCTCGCCATCGTGTTGGGCTGAGCCAGAGGACCGGGAGACCGTGGGGCTGAGATTGTTGTCGATCACACGGAGAAGGTACGACTGATTCGTCAGAGACTCAAGGGAGCCCAGGATCGACTGAAGAAATATGCGGATAGATATCGCGGTGATCTCACGTACACCGAGGGATCCTTTGTCTATTTAAAGGTTTCCCCTCGGAATGGTTATCAGAAGTTTATAGTGAAAGGTAAACTTGCACCGAGATTTATCGAACCTTTCAGAATCAAGAAACGGGTCGGAAAGGTTGCATATGAGCTTGAGCTACCTCCACAGATGTCAAGAGTTCATCCAGTTTTTCATATATCTATGTTTCGATTAGCTGAGTCGAGAGCAGGTGATCATCCGATTGTAGATTTGAGCGAGATAGACTTGACTGACGATATGTCATACGAGGAGCAGCCTGTTCAAATCCTAAATCGAATGGTACAACAGTTGATGAACAAGTCTATCCCAAAAGTACTCGTCAAGTGGAAGTTTCACGATGATACGGAACTCACTCGGGAAATGGAAGACTACATGCGAAATAGGTTTCCGTACCTATTCGAGTAAGGTATACATGTTGGTTCAACTTTTAAATTTCGAGGACGAAATTTTCATTAGTTGGGAAGAATTGTAATGGCCCAAAATGGTTAACCATGTTTATGTCTTTAAACAGGCTCAACGACCCGTACTTTGGGACCCACACCGTGATATGTCCGTTTACCGAGGCAAGGGCCGAGGTGCATTTTATATTTGTTGTGATGTATGCCTAGTGTATTGTATTTGTGTAGACTATTAAGTTAATTTTCTACGGGTGTGTAAGTATCAAGACGAGCGGGGACGTACCTCGAGTCGCTTGTCGACGTGGGACCGAGGTAGCGTCATATTGGGTAAGTTTAATTTATTTGAATAAAATGTGAATTTATTAGGTAATGAGTGACTTTAATGTGGCCACATGTAACTAAAGTATTAAAAAACCTATAGTTGGTAAAATAAAATAAGGTGCATTAGACGTGCATCGAGACACGTGTTAACTCATCATGAGGCAAGGTTTCACTTTGTTGAGTCACTCACAAGTGACTTGGGGGACAAGAGGGACAATGTGCTTCATGTGATGAGCCTCGGGATACGTGTGCACATCAAGATCTAAGGCCAAGGTTTAAACTTACACTATATAAATAAGTCACACATGTTTATCTCCTTATCCAAAACAAAAAAAAAATCTAGAAAATAGGAAAAAATTCCGAAAAATTATATTTCGACAAAATAAATAGAAAGTAATGAATTTCTATGAAAAATAAAATATTTGAAATTTCGGATGAGCTTTTTACGGGAGTTTTACCTCGAAAAGCGCGAAATTGGCGGATTGGCCTAAAATAAAAAAAATTAGAAATTTGTCTCGAATTCGATTTGGCCTAAATTGAGACATTATTGAATGTTATGGCACTAAAGGGAGAATTAAGACGTTTGGGCACACATTTCGAATTGTCGAGGGATCGGATAAACTAGGACAAACGTGTGAAGTGTAAGTACAACTGTGAGAATTTTATATTTCATTTCATTCACCTTTATTGATTTAATGGTCTATTGGTAGACATTACCACTTGAACTCGCACATCATTTTGTTCTTGTATCCATTCATCGGTGTGAATATTGTGACATGATGTCTTATCAATTGTTTCATTGACTCTGGTTCCTACACTTGATGTCATTCTTGAAAAGATTGATGAAAAGCATGCTAATTGAATAATTTGGATTTAATTTGACTTGTATTCGATTTCCTTTGGGCTTTGTAGCCTAACTTGTCTTGAAATCCTACAATTTTGGAATTATTTGTCTTCGAAATTAAAGTAGGGATTATCTAATGTCCATTGCACGAGAGATGCGCGGTTCACGGGGACATGGGTCTACCGGGGTTCCGGCACTCACCACTACACTTGCACGGCACACGAGTTATGAGACTCAGGGTGGTCGGCAAGCATGAGATTGATGTTGTAAAGCGTAGAGCGCAGCTCCGCTATATTGTGTGAGATATTTTGAGTGCAGCTCTATATAGTAATGGGAAAGGTTAGGTGATAGTTCTCACAGCCGACAGGACGTAGATCATCTTGACTTAGCCTGTGTCTGTCTCTACATCTTTACCTGTTGTATTTACTTGCATTACTTGTTTCAGCAATTTATTTCGCTACTTTATGCTTTTAAATACCATTCGTTTATTTTGGAAATGTGGCATAGAATTCTCCAGTTAGTACTTAAATATCACTATATTCACCGTCTAGTTTGTGACGGCGGGTGTAGGTCCGTCGCGCAGCAGCAGACCGGGGAAGGAGAAGATCGACGACTTCCTCTGAGTAGTTCAGCGACTCTCCTCACTCATTTTGTATGTCTCGACTTTTGTTGTATTATTATTGTTTATGTCATTTTGGGTTGTACATTGAGTCGAGTGAATAGTTTCATATATATGTATATACATGCATGTGATGCCGTATTTTCCCCGGTTTTCCACCCTTAGGAATTTTGGAGAATGAATGCTTTCGCTTAACATAATAATGGAATTTGAATTAACTTTAAATTGAATAATATATCAGTACCTGGATTCGGATGAATATAGGGACGAAAGGCTGACTAATACATAATTAAGTCTTATGTGGTTAAGATTAAGGCTTGAGTACGGGATTAGGCTGGGCGGTGCCTTGTTTAGAAGTTGGAGTCGTCACACAACTGCTTGCCTAGTGCCTACTGATTCATACAAAAAACCCATAGGCACATCATACACCATAACCCATATTAGAACATCGTTCAATATGACTTGTCTAGGAATCTCGCCCACCTTCAGATGCTTCACAATCAATAGATAGCCACTAATGGTCCATGGCCCTCTCTTCAATACCCTACCCATATTTACCGGATGGTAAAACTGGATGATAAATCTGTTGTCTGGACATTCCGAGATCGAAACTCCCTTGATAGGGTTCCAGATAGCCGCTAGTTTGTTTCTCATTGCCCCGAAGTTGACTGTCTTTTCCGTCAAGAAACGCCCCACCAAGCACAGATTGGACGATGGATTCGGCTGCTATTCGCGAAGATGTTTTAGAACGAGTTCTTCTTCTTCCTCATCCGATAACGCTAGGTCATCAAAACCCGGCTCCAAATCGTGTTCCATAACATTCTCCATTACTAATAACCTCTCAACAAAAAGAGGACCGCAAAACTTCTCAACAAGAAGAGGACGGCATCATCAAAGTATAAAGTTAAGAAAGTTTAACTAAGAAATCGTAACCACTAGTCAACCATGATTGTAACGCGCATGCATATATAGATATAGCAATAGGGACATAAAGAAATGGAAAGATTGAAGCAACGCACAAAAGGAAAAAAGGCAATTGATTTCCTTTTTTGTTAAACAAATAATGCAAACACAATAATTAAAACAAACCAAATTGTGATTATAAATGAGATAAGAATCAAACATAATGAATTGGAGAAGACATTTTAAGATTACACTAAGAACCGCAAGGCGCCTGGTTTGTGCGAGAAGGAGAGGAGAAACCCTAAGCCGCGTTCGAACAGCTCGACGACTTTCGCCGAAATCGATCATTTTGAGGTATTCTTCTTCGCTCAATCATTTTAAGGTATTCGAATTTTTCTTGCTCAATGTTCTCTTTATCTATATAAAATATATATCTCGTGATTCTATTGAATTTACCAATTCGTGGCAAGCACATTGATCAATATCGAATTTCGATTTTATTGAATTGACAATGCATCATATATGCATTAGGTACATCATGATTCTAACGACAACCTTAAAAAATGCTTGATGAAGATCATAACTTTGTGATTTACCTTACCTATTTCTAATATAAGGCACAATATTCTTGACAAGAGGAAGCAACTTCTCAATTGTGTCTGTGAACTACAAGACTTGATCTTGTAGAAGGCTAGATTGCCATCATGGTCAAATCATGACCAAAGAGTAGAAAGTCCAAGCTCTTGTTAGGCATGTACGAGTCTCATTTTTTTCTTTTGACCAATTTGTGTGCCTTGCCTCTTCTATAAACTCAGGAACAAAGGAAAACAAGGCAGATCAAAGCATAGAGAGATGGTGAAGTGTGTGCCTGAAGTGGTTTTAAGCAATGGTTGCAAGATGCCACTGGTGGGGATGGGCCTAGCAACCTATCAAACTGAAGAATCCGAGACGGTGAAATCAGCAGTGTTGAAGGCCATCGAACTCTGTTACAGGCATTTCGACACGGCATTGTTGTACCAAATGAAGAAGCAACTCGGTTTAGCCATCGCAGAAGCACTTAAACTCGGCTTGATCAAGTCGCACGACGATCTCTTCATAACCTCCAAGCTTTGGTGCAGTGATGGCCATCCTCACCTTGTCATTCCTGCTCATCAAACAACTCTAAAGTAAGTAATAACTAATGATCATCACTGAGCATATAGTTCATCAAAACTTGATATTGAAACTTCAGTTCTTGAAATCCTTGAATTGTTTTCAATGTACAACACAGGAATCTTGGATTGGACTATCTTGATCTCTACCTCATACACTGGCCAGTGAGCACAAATAAACAGGGAAAATACGATTTTATCGTGGCGAAGGAAGAACTAGTTCAAATGGACTATAAATCAGTATGGGCGGCCATGGAAGAGGTGCATAGGCTTGGCTTCACAAAGTCCATTAGTGTAAGCAACTTCTCATGTAAGAAGCTTGAGTATTTGCTCTCTAAAGCAAAGATCGCTCCTACTGTCAATCAAGTGAGTCAATCAATACCCATGATCTGTGATATCTTATCAATGCACATCGATTTTTTTATTTGATTCTAAAAGGTGTTTTCATTCAGGTGGAGATTAACCCGCTATGGCGACAAGATAAATTAAAGAAATTCTACAAGGACAAGGGCATTGTTATCACAGGTTACTCGATATTGGGAGCGAATGGAGTCATTTGGGGCACCAACAGAGTTATGGAATCTCAAGTGCTAAAAGAGGTTGGAATTTCTAAAGGAAAAAGTGTTGCTCAGGTAATTCTTTTATGTATTTGTATGAGCTCAACTTTTGAGACATATATAAGATGTGAAATTAGGCCATATATAGTGTCTAGTATAAGTAGGAGAGACCGTGTGATTTCTTTGAATTGGATGTAGGTCTGTCTGAGATATTTGTATGAGCAGGGAGTGACATCTCTAGTGAAAAGCTTCAATGAGGGGAGGATTAAAGAGAACCCAGACATATTTAAGTGGGAATTAAGCGAGGAAGACTCAAAAAAGTTCGGCGAGATTCGGCAGAGCCGAGGATCCCCTGGGGACTCCTTTGTGTCAGACAATGGACCCTTCAAATCTAAGGAAGAGCTATGGGATGGGGAGCTCTGATTACTGTTTAGGCATTGTTGGTGGCTTCTTCATCATCAACAATCACCAAATTGTTGCTTTTAATCATTTTAGTGTCAGTTGACATTGTTTGCAGAACAATTACATTTCTCCAAGTAGAATTGTAGTATATATGTGCACTGTTGTAATTGTCACAACTAATTTACAATACATTGTAGTGAAGATACCAATGATTAAAAGTTAAAATGATGAACTACCCATTGAAAAAATAATGGTGGCATGTAATATGTGAAGCTTCTCTAAATGTTTTGCTGCTTATGACTAGCATATCATGCATCCAAACTACATTCTTTCAACAGGAAATGAAACAACTAAAATGATACTGCTTTGCATGATAATAATAGTACCAACTCCTTTCAAAAAAAGAAAAAATAGTACCAACTAAAAGTGGATTGTTGTCCCTTAACTAGTGACTTGAGCGAATCATGAGAATGGAAACACCAACCAACATATACGGTGGGCGACTCAAGGCGAACTCGGAGTAGTCAGACATCCGGTTGCTCTCTCTTGGAAGCTCAACATTGCAGTGAATCCTACAAGCGACAAAAAGAGATACCAGACAGTAGGACCTGGTTCGATTCACATGTCTTCAACTAGCCTTATTGTTGGGTTTTGGGGTTCATACGCAGCGGAAATTACAAAACAATTTTGACAAAAACCCCAACAGGATCCGAATCTAATTCCATTAAAAACGTTTAAACCATGAAAACTTAATTATACCTCGGTCGCAATATACCTTTCGAAGGTTGATCGATCTCTAAGGCGCTGCCAATGACGAACGCCCTCTACCAAGAAATCCACACACGAATGGCGTAGAGATTCAAAGTGCTAGCTTCGAGAGAATACGAAACCTTTTTGTTTCTCTCCAAAACGATCCAGAGCGTACCAGAAAACCCTAATTTGTTTCTAAACGAAAATAGAGTTTCGGCCCTTAATCTTTTTTTATGTGTTCTAACTTAAAGTGTCTAAACCCTTGTATATAGACGGTTAAGTAAATAACACATATACCCCTACTTAAAGAAGTATAAGTGTAATACACCACAAGGACGTTTCTGTCATGAATTTTATCATATAAAATTTGTTTTTCTGAACCATCTTAAAATCTCGCAAAACCATTCTTAGTGTGCGACCCAATAGGCTCATACAACGTTGGCGTGTACCAAAACTCATTTTGGTATACAAGTCATAAACGTCCTCTAGCAAGACATTATGACTACCCAAGTTGTACGAATATCAAATCGATACAACCTAATCAATAATGTATATAACATCCTTTTGTCACACGATATCCTTTTGATCAAACATAAGGCATGGAATTGTCATCCAACATGTTTAATCGTACTAGTCTCGATCTCTAGGTAGACTGAAAACATCCAAATGACATTGACCAATATCAATTCACTTAGACTAGGCCTTTTAACAGTCTTCACATCGAGGGATCCACTGGATATCTCTCTTTATATGAGAGGGACAAATTCTATCTTGATTACACAACTTCATCACATTGCTCACACGGTAACCAATCACAACCTTTATAATCGTCCGGTTAAAGACAACGTTTGATTGTGTCAAATCATTGTGTTCCTAATGTTGAAGTCTCTGGTAATCTCAAGTCAGAGGACTGAAAAATATATCTATCATGAGAAACAATTATGACTTAATCCATGTGATGTTCTCATAGCGGGTCGGTCCAGTACTTTGTTCCCTAACAAGTACTCGTGATCTTGATTCGTATCCCTATACGTATAATCATCATATGATCATCAATCAAGACTCACACTAGTCTTAATTCATCATAGTTCCAAGTATAATGATCGACTAGGGACATTTAGGATATTTCTGTAAATACCCATGGATCTTATTATAATGTAAACATGCAAATTAATTATAATAAACAACAAATGAAATCCTCTATTTTATTAACTAAAAGTATTCATAAAGACAGTTAATGGATTGACCTAGGGCACATGCCCCAACATCTCCCACTTGCACTAGGGCCAATCATACATGCATCTAATGCCCAATGATCTAACATGACCATCATGTTTTGCTTGTGGAAGAGCTTTTGTCAATGGATCCGCAACGTTGTCTTCAGTAGGTACTCTGCAAATCTTCACGTCTCCCCTCTCAATAATTTCTCTGATGAGATGAAAACGTCTGAGTATATGTTTGGATCTGTGGTGTGATCTTGGTTCTTGGCCTGTGCTATTGCCCCGTTATTGTCACAATACAAACAAACAGGGTTAGCAATACTTGGAATCACACCTAGTTCGAAATGTACTTTTTGATCCAAACTCGCCTCCTTTCTTTGCATCGGACGCCGCAATATACTCAAACTTTCGTTGTAGAATCGCTGCCATCTCTCTTTTCGAACTTTTCCACTTCTTCGCACCCCCATTCAAAGTAAACACATATCCAGATCGCGATCTAAAATCATCTATCGGTTTGAAAACTTGCATCTCGTGTAACCATTTACAACTATATCATTTTCAAAACCTCCATGGACCAAGAACACTTCCTTAGTCCTTCTTAAGTATTTAAGAATGTTCTTTACTCGCTATCCAGTGACTCTCACCAGATCTCGATCGATATCTCGCTTGTAGTGCTCAAAGCATATGATACATCGTGTCGAGTGCATAGCATGGCATACATGATAGATCCAATAGGCGATGCATATGGAATCTTATTCATACGGTCTCGCTCATCATTTGTCTTAGGACATTGAATCTTCTTGAGACTTATGCCATGAGACATTGGCAACAATCCTCTTTTAGAGTCTTGCACAAACGAACCTATTCAAGACCTTGTCTATGTAAGCACTCGACTTAGATCGATTAGCCTCTTAGATCTATCCCTATAGATCCTTATCCCTAGGATATAGGCTTGCATCTCCTAAGTCTTTCATTGAGAAACACTTCCCTAACCAAGACTTGACATTCTCGCAATGTTGGGATGTCGTTTTCAATGAGTAATATATCATCAACATACAAGCACTTCGAAAAAACTACACTCCCACTGACCTTCTTGTATACACAAGGCTCATCTTCGTTCTTAATAAAACCAAAATCTTTGATTGCTTCATCAAAACGAAGATTCCAACTCCGAGAAGCTTGCTTTAATCCATAAATGGATCTTTGAAGCTTGCATACCTTCATAGAATTCTCAGGATGTACAAAACCTTCAGGTTGTGTCATATACACGTCCTCAAGCAGCTTTCCATTAAGAAATGTTGTTTTTACATCCATTTGCCATATCTCATAGTCATAATATGCAGCAATGGCAATTAAAATTCTTATGGATTTAAGCATGGCTACTGGCGAAAAAGTTTCATCATAATCAACACCTTGAGTCTGCCTCAAACCTTTTGCTACAAGTCTTGCTTTAAAAGTATGCACTTTGCCATTCATTTCGGTTTTCTTCTTGAAAACCCATTTACATCCAATGGTCTTACCACCTTTAGGTAAATCAACCAGTTCCAAACTTGGTTATCATACATGGATTGCATCTCGAGTTCATGGCACTTAGCCATTTATCCGAGTCCGGTCCGGACATAGCCTCCCGATAAGTGGTGGGCTCATTTTGATCCATAAGCAACACATCACGACTATCGGTAATGAGAAATCCGAATCTCTCTCGGCTCATGTCTTACCCTACCGTTTACGTGGGCCTTGTGTCACTTGTGGAGGTTCAACGGTTCGAACGTTGTTGAACTTCCAAAGAGCGGTTCGGTGTTTATCTCGTGATTCTTGAACTTCTTCAAGATTTATTTCTCTCCCACTAGTGTCTTTTGAAATAAATTGTTTTTCCATAAAGGCACCATACCGAGCAACAAACATTTTGTTCTCGGCGGGATTATAAAAGTAATATCATTTTGTTTCCTTAGATACCCCACAAATAAACACTTGTCGATTTAGGTGCTAGTTTTTCTGAGACTTGTCGTTTTACGTAAGCCTCACAACCCCAAATCTTAAAGAAAGACAAACTAGGTCTCTTTCCGTACCATATCTCATATGGTGTTTTATCAACCGCTTTAGAAGGAACTCGATTTAGAGTGAAAGCTGCAGTTTGTAATGCATAACCCCAAAAGGATAATGGAAGATCTGCATGACTCATCATAGATCGAACCATATCTAATAAGGTTCGATTTCTCCTTTCAGAAACTCCATTCCATTGTGGAGTTGCTGGTGGAGTCAATTGGGAGACAATCCCACAATTTCTAAGATGATCATCAAATTCTTGGCTCAAATATTCACCACCTCGATCTGATCGAAGTGTTTTGATAGTTTTACCAAGTTGATTATGCACTTCATTTTGAAACGTTCGAAACATCTCAAATGACTCAACTTTATGTTTCATAAGATATACATAACCATATCTGCTGAAATCATCAGTAAATGTAATGAAGTACTGATAACCTCCTCTAGCCATTGTGTTTATAGGACCGCATACATCAGTATGTATTAGACCCAATAAATATCATAACACATTCAACATTGGCCTTGTGTCTCGTATCTTCTCGTGAATGTCTTTGGAGCCAAACTCTTGAACTCCTTGAAGCGGCCGCACTTCACATCCACATAGGTAGTCTCCATTCTAGCACCCCGCAATTTAACCACCTTTAGAAGACTATTAAGATATCATCTCAACCTGCTCTCTTTTCATGCAGATACCAAGCACTAACAACCTTGGGATGGTTATTAATATTTAGTGCTTACAATCACACTGATAATGAATTTTAACTGCATTGAACTCAAGGCTTAACGTGATGATAAGCTTCGAGTTGAGTTTCCATTATTGGTGAATTTAATTCATTGGCTTGAGACCCATTTCCCTTGATGTTTTATTCACCAAGTCTCTTGACAATATTTTAGTAAGTGGATCTGCCAAGTTTTGACTATATCTCGCATAGTCAATTATGATAACTCCATTTGTTATCAATTCTCTGACACAATTGTGTCTCAATCCAATATGTCTGGATTTACCATTATACATTTGGTTATAAGCCCTTCCCAATGTGGCCTCATTATCACAATAGATAGAAATTGGAACTATCGGTTTAGGCCACAATCGTGTAATAATTCGCGTAGCCATTCAGCTTCTTTTGAAGTCGAGGCTAGTGCAATAAACTCTGATTCCACGGTGGAACCAACCATTAAAGTTTGCTTCTTTGAAACTCACGAGATTGCACCACCAGCAAGTGTGAAAACCCACCCACTTGTAGAAGCATGATTTAGATCTTTCACAATCCAACTTGCATCTGAAAATCCTCCTAAGACCGAGGGATATCCACTATAACATAAATCATAGTTAATTGTTTTCTTCAGATATTTCAAAATTATTCAAATTGCAAACCAATGCAACTCGCTTAGATTAATTGTGTATCTACTCAACTTGCCTACTGCCAAGGCAATATCCGGCCTAGTGCATGTCATTGCGTACATTAAGCATCCAATTAATCTGTAATACTCTAGTTGTGAAACTGGATTGCCTGTATTTTTGACTAGCTCAATACTTGAATCTAACGGGATAGAAACAGGGGCACAATTCAAATGATTGAATCTATTGAGAACTTTCTCAATGTAATGAGATTGAGTTAGAGCAATACTCCCCTCATCTCTTACAATCTGAATCCCAAGAATGACATTATCTTGCCCCATATCTTTCATTTTAAATTTGCTTGAAAAAAAGTTTTTGGTCAACTGAACTTGTTCCAAGTCAGTTCCAAAAATTAGCATGTCATCTACATAAAGACAGATAATGACACCATTTCCTTTTTCATCAAACTTGTCCTATACACATTTATCATATTCATTTATTTTGAATCCATTAGCAAGTACAACTTGGTCAAATATGTAGTGCCACTGTTTTGGTGCTTGCTTGAATCCATACAATGATTTTTGCAAACTACACATTTTATTTTCATGACCAGGCATTATGAACCCTTTAGGTTGTTCCATGTATATTTCCTCATCCAATTCTACATGTAGGAACGTTGTTTTGACATCCATTTGGTGGATGACTAACTTGTTTATAGCTGCAATTGCAATAAGCAATCTGATAATAGCAATTCTAGCTATTGGTGAATAGGTATCAAAATAGTCTATTCCAAGCTTTTAGGTGAATCCCTTAGCAACCAGAAAGCTACATTTCTTTCTTTCATCACTTCCTCTACTGTTTGAGGATCAGCCTCCGTATTAAAACAATACAGAATTTGTCTAGTTACTATTTCTCTACTTCATTCAACGAGGAATGTATAGAAATCAGAACCAAATGACTTAATTTTTCGAGCCCGTTTGCTCCTTCTAAGTTCAAAAACTTCTACTACTTTTTTGTCATTTTCAATTTCTATAACTTCCTCCCTTTTTGGTTTTCTTCAGGAATACTTTTGGGAACAGATTTAAATTTGGTCACATCAAAAATTGCATCCCTTGATTCAATTACAGTGTTCACTGAAATTGAGTTATTAGGCTCAATTACCATAAACTTATATGTCTTACTGTGCTGTGCATATCTAATAAATATGCAATCCACTGCCCTTTTACCCAATTTTATCTTTTTGGGTTCATGTACTTTTACTATTGCTCTACAGCCCCAAACTCTTAAATAATTAAGTTTTGGTTTTCGCTTATTCCAAAGCTCATATGGGTCACCTTATTCCTTTTTTATGGAATTATGTTCAGAATATGGCATGCAGTCAGCAATGTCTCTCCTCAAAATTCACTACTCAAACTATAGTTTGATAGCATAGCATTAACCATTTCAGTTAAAATGCAATTTTTGCGTTCAATCACACCTTTCTATTGTGGTGTATAGGGAGTTGTAGTCTCATGGACTATTCCAATGGATTCAAAGTACTTTGGATCATAGTACTCTCCTTCCCTATCAGACCTTAAACATTTTATATAGGCCTCACATTGCAATTCGGTTTCTGCTTTATAGGCCCGAAACTTAACCATTGCTTCATTTTTGGAATGCAACAAATAAACTTAACAGAACTTGCTATAATCATCAATAAATGTTATAAAATATTTATTGTCTCCTATTGATGGTGTACTATGTATATCACATACATCAGAATGTATTAAATCAAGCAACTTTAAATTTCTTTCAACATTAGGAAAATGGTTTCTAGTTATTTTTGTTTTCATGCATGTATTGCAATTTCCTTCATATTTATCAAAATAAGGCAGTAATTTCAGATTCACCATATCATGTAATTTTCTGAAATTAACATGTCCTAATCTATGATGCCATAAAAATGAAGGAAACTCAACAAGATACGCAGAAACAATATTCTTATTGGATAAAGCGATTACATTAAACTTAAACATGACCCTATAAGCATAACCCCTACCTACATAAATGTATCCCTTGGAGAGTACAATTTATCAGCCTCTAACACAAGCATAAAACCAAACTTATTCAAAAGACTACTCGACACTAAATTTATGAATTCCGAGAATTTCCTAAACATGATTAGACGACTAATTAAGTATTATTTCGGATTTTAATTGAAGCTTAAGTATTCAAGGTGGGACCCGCGCGTTATGGACCGGAGATCATATGCTAAAAATATTATTTTTATGTGCCGCATGACTAATTGATGTATTATACTCTATTCGACGCGAAATAGGTCAAGTAGAGGTGTAGACGCAATGTTTGTGAGTTTCGGAGCGCGTTGTGAATTTTTTCCAATTTTCGGCGAAATTGGGGTATTTTTCGGGGGCTTAATTTGGTCTTCAAAAAACAAGAGATAATCATGAAATTAATAAGAAAAATGTAAAAGACCTAAAAGGGCATTTGGTTTTTGTTGAAATGGATAAAAATGGAGGGTTAAAAGGGTAAATTGGCTACCCTTCATTTTAAATGAAATCGAAACAGGGGGTTTTATTTCGATCCTCTTCTCTCACACTCAAACTCTCTGTGAATCTCTCGTCTCCCTCCCTCTATGCCCTCATACCTCTCTCTCGATTCTCCATTTCCACTGCATCTGCTCTCCCTCTTGACGTCTCTCTCTTTGCTCGGTTCTGCTATTTTCTCTCTCTCAAAATTTTCTCTCAAGCTCACGCTGGACAGAGGTGAGAAGATGAAAGAAATTGATCACAATTGAGATGAGTGTTTGGTTCGAATTTGACGTTGGTTTAGATAATTCATGGTTAATTCAATGGTTTGGTTGTTAGTCCATTAGTTTTTAGTATGTTGATCAAGAAAGAGAAAAAAAAAAAAAAAAAAGAGAAGAACGAAACTGTTCTCTTGAAGTGAATCAATTTGATGAGTTTAGGATAGAGATCAATGATTTTACTTGAATTCAATTGTATTGGGTTAGTTTTTATCAATTCAATTAGTTTTGAACAGTTTGAAATTGATTAGAATCAGTTTTGACAAGTTTTTGTTCTTTGATGTGTCGAGGTAGGAAAAGTCAGGTATGTTTAATTTCTTCAATTCTTGGTATTTGGAGATGATCTTTGGTGGATTGGTAATCCATATAACCAGTTTTTATCTGAAATTCTCGGTTTTAATTTTGGGGGAATGTGGTTGGAGTTTTGGAAATTCGAATTAGGGGGTAGAACTTAGTTTCAAACTGCTCAAATGCCTAAAAATTTGGCTAAAGTATAAAAAAACTTCTTGCAAGCAAGTTGGGTCGATAAGTTGAGGTATCAAACGAAATCCAAACCCTTGTCTATTTTATTTTACATAATGGAAAGGTACAAACTTAGAATCATTTGTTTTGATAGTGAAAAGTGGTGCAAAGGTAGCCTGCGAGCCGCTGTCAGATGTGAGTAGTCGTGTTTGACAAATAATTAAAAAATCTTATGGATGTCTAAAATACTTGCGAATAGGTTCGTTTGAATCTTGGTATATCATATTTTAATTGTCAATAAGGTTTTTAGTGAAATTTATTGGTTTAGAGGGTTCATATTTAGCGTCAAACATAGGGTCTCTCTAATGAAAAATCTGCACTACCTATAATTTGACTAAATGTAAAAGGCTTATTTCGAGGTAGTTTTGACTCGGAATATGAATGAGAGACTCATATAAACATTGCAATGTTTAGGTGTTTTGGCCAAGGAAAAGGCTCCAAAAGTCGATAAAATGAGTCAAATTGAGATTCATTGAATATTTTTAGTCAATGTTTGAATAGGCAAAACCTATGATTTATCAATTGAGTTTAAGACTCAATTTGGTAATGTATCAATAAGTTGTTGGCCATTGTGGAAATGAATAGGTAGTTAAGACCCTACTTCGAGTTCGTAAATAAGTTGTTATTTGTTTTGGAGTTCAAAAACAAGAAAAAAGTTGTGAAGAGTATTTGGGGACTTTAAAAAGAAGTTATCCGAGTTTATAGTGGTTTGAACTTCATTATGAGATTGAAAGTGGTTTTAACTTCATAATAACTTGTAATTGAGTTGAACACTCATTTGGAGAGTTCAGTTGAGCTTAGTATCAAGTATTATATGATTTTAAATATGAATAAATGAACTTTTAGGTCTCGTGGAAATACGTGAAAGCTGGGAAACAACGTGTGAGGCTTTAAAACCAACCTTGAGTTGGTTGGACTGTAAGTAAACCTTACAGTGGTCTTTATTATTTATAGAATTATCTTTGTACCTGCACTTGTGTTTAGTCTGCATTGCATTTCGCATCATTCTTGGTCATGCATACATGACATCCGAATAGAGTTACCCATGATATTGGTCGTAAGAGTGTGAGATGCTCCACTCCCGACTAGACGTACTGCAGGCGTCTAAAGCGGGTAATGTCGACTCTGGGTAGCATGCATTGAACTTACATTAATGTTTTAGGTTCATTCTTAGGTCGGCCAACCTATTTGTGAACCTTAAATAGTAATGAAACGGTTTCATGTTGTTATATAAATTTCTTGTCATTTTGGAAATGCAATTACATGTCTCCATGTATTCAGATTTCAGACTAACATTTTCAGAAGTACAGAGCAGTGTAGGAGTGTACTTACCTTACATCTTCGAGTTGTTTTTGATGATGTCAGATTCTCGGTGAAGACAAAGAAGAACGGACTAGACTCGAAGACTTGGTGAATGTTTTAAATTCTTAAAGTTTGATTTTCTTGTTGTAATTATTTTATATATATTGTTTTGGGCTTTGGGGTGAGTGTAGACGTGATATATTCTTGAATAGGTTATGAAAGTCTCAATAATTAGTTTGAAGTAAGGTACGAGGTTTAAATTCCAGTTTTAGTTTATTTGGAATTGTAAAATTGGAACTAATGCCTTAGAGACTGTAAGATAATTTAGAAATTTAAATTTGATATATATTGTGAACTGTTGGGATTTGTGAGTCCTTTTAGGCATCTCCCCATTTTGTTGTCTATTAGGTGATTTTCTCAACATACAACTTTTAAGGGAGGTGCTGCCGAAATATTTACAAAAATACAGAGAACAATTCGTATTATTTCCTAATTTGCTCCAATTAAACAAATCATGAATTGAGTTGCATTGAGGATATAAATTTAGTTTTGGAGCTTTAATAAGGAATAAAATGAAAAATTATTTAGAGGATAAGTTAATTGAATGGATCATGTGCCTAATTAGAGGTACAAAAATACAGAGAACAATTCGTATTATTTCCTAATTTGCTCCAATTAAACAAATCATGAATTGAGTTGCATTGAGGATATAAATTTAGTTTTGGAGTTTTAATAAGGAATAAAATGAAAAATTATTTAGAGGATAAGTTAATTGAATGGATCATGTGCCTAATTAGAGGTAATTAGGTTGAGTCAAGGCTTAGTGAGACGAGCCCTGACAAGATTCCTCACTTCTGGTGTATAATACACATTAGTGAATGCTACAATTTTACCAAAAGTGAACTTCAGATCAACACTACCTATGCCTTTGACAGGAACAGTAGCATCATTAACCATGTACAAGACAGTATTTTCATCTACTGCCTTTATGGTCTTCAAAAACCTCTTGTTCTTACAGACGTGTCTAGTAGCACCAGAATCAACCAACCAAGCCATGTCATTTTCAACGACGTTGATTTAAGAAATCATAGCAATGAGATCATCATTGTTGTTTCCTGCACCCTTCACAGCACTTGAGGAAGCATGATGTTTCATTTGCTTCCTCTTCTAACGATGATAATTGAACTTGAAGTGGCCATCTTTTCCGTAGAACTAGCAAGTGACTTTCTGCTTCCTTTGATTCTGATTTTGGTTGTTCAATTTTTCTGAACCAGCAGGTTTTTTGGCACCACCAGGCTTGTTAGGCCTGTTCAGTAAGGGCTTTTTGAACTTGGCTGCTTCCACCACATGCACCTTTGAAATTCCTTAATCATTCTACTCTTTTTCATTTTTCTGCATGCGACAATCCTCTTCTACACGAAGATGGTTAGCAAGTTCATCAAGAGTTATGTCCTCCTTTTTATGTTTCAGAGTTCATTTGAACTATTTCCACGATGGGGGCAATATATCAATAATTGAAGACACAACAATACTTTCATCCATAACAAGATTATGTTGACAGAAGTTATTCCTAATCCTCTCAACTTCACGAAATTGTTCCATAACAGACCTTTCATCAACCATTTTAAAATCAATAAACTTAGATATGAGGAATTTCTTACTTGTCACATCCTCCTTATTGTCCCTCGCCTCCAATTTCTCCCACAGTTCCTTGGCAGAAGGAACGTCATGGTAGAGGTTAAACAGGGAGTCCTTCATCATGTTCAGAATGTGACCTCTACAGGTGTGGTCATCCGTCTCCCATTTCTGCCTCTTCCTAATTTGCTCAACAGTTTCATCATCGGACTCCATAGGCTTGGGTGTATCCAGAACATACACCAGATGAAGCGCCACCACTAGGAAATTCACCCGCTTCCGCCACCTCAGGAAATCTCCTCCATCAAAGCGATCCAGCTTCACGATATTAGCCGACAGTTCTGTGATCGAAGCCATTGTAACAGCTAAAATTTCCTTTAGATCGTTGAACCAAAGGAATGAGCAATGACTTCAAAGCATGTATCAATGTCATTTCCTAAAGGAAATTTTGCTCTCTATACTGCAAGAGTCAGCAAAAATCCTAGAGAATACGATGAAGTAAAACTCAGCTTGCACTTGCAGTAGTGAAAGCTGAAACACAAGCAATTGCTGTTTGAATTCCGAGATGTTCTTCTTCCTCCCCAAACCTCTTCTCTTATAGCTCTCTAGTCAAAACCAGTTGGAGAAGAAACGAGATAATGGGGAGGTAGTTAAAACTGCTCCATTCAGTCAACATTGAATGGGTTTCCCATTAACTGCCCATTTAATGTTGAGTGGGTCAAGCATATAACTGCCCACATAGTAAATTCAAAAATGGTGAAAAATTAATAGTTGCGCATGTGCCTCGTGCAAAGCGCAAAATGTGCCTATAAAAGCGCCTAAAATGCGTCATATGCGTCGCACCGCGCGCGCGTGACTCACTTTGCATCGCACTTGTGGTTTTTCTTTTCAACTCAATGCAGTGCAAGAGTATATATATACTTAAAAGTGGAAGTTTCTAACCAATATGGGACTCAACATTTCCTTTTGAAAATATCCAACAAGTGTGATATTACCCCTTTCCACCATGGGGATTCCCCACTCCACCCATTAGGGATTCCCCATGGGGATCCTAAATATTCCCTGTAGGGACTGCATTAAAATCATTAAATTTTATATTTCTCTTTTTGTACGGTGAATGATTCACATAAAATTTGAAAATCAACTTAGCGAAGAAAAAGTTTTTAATGGTTTTAATTTCGATCTCTTTTCTTTAGATGTTATGTGAAAAAGTGATGGAGGTGGGGACACCCGCTGAGTAGGGAATGGGGGTCAAAATTTCTTTAGTAGGGGATTTTACGCGAGGAATTCTCGCCCAGCCATAAGTGGGGATGGGGATAGGGAAGGGATGGGGATTGCATTCCTCGCCCCAAACCCGCCCCACCTGCATACCTACGGACGACTAGAAGCAATAAAGGTCATTGAGGACATGACCCATCAAACTTATATATCAAACGAAACCGCAGTTTCACTCGATCAATTGATAACACACACCTTCAACTCGAATCTCTCTACCAATCTCTCCCTTCAATCCATCTTCCCACGCTGTAAATGTCGGAGTATGTAATCCCACATCGAAAAAATAATAAGAATTAGTATGGTATATAAGTAGAATAGTAGAATATATTAGATTCTAACACAAACCAATTAGTTTTGTAAAAGATGGGTTCAACCCCATCTATACACCAACATGTACGTGTTAGGCCCAACACTCTCTCGGTCCATAAATGTCAACCATTGCCACATTATCATTGATGTAAAACTTATCCGAGATAGAATCAACTCCCGCAATCTTTTACAATTATATATATATATATATATATAAATGAACTGTTTATGTGAGAAGCTCTCACAACGCGACACGTCGAATATGAGAAGCTCTCACAACGTGACATATAACATTATGATGTCATAATTTATATTTTATAAAAAAAAAAAACAAAAAACACAAGTCATTGATATTTCGCACACTTAAGTGAAGGGTATGATGGTAAAATTTAGTTTTTTTATTTTTTTAATAATTTTTGTTTTTTAGTGTTTTTTTTTTTTTTGGAGTTTCTTTTTCAATTTTTTTTTAAAGAGTTTCTACTTTTGATTTCGATTTTTTAATAATTTTTTTTTGTCTTTTCTTAGGGAGTTTCTAATTGTAACGCAAAGCATTTGACAAAAAGAAAATTATAATACGAGTATCACAAGTTTTTTATTTATTTTATCCATTACTACACAAATTCAATTAGTATTTATTGTAAATGATGTGATTTTATCTTTAATGAGGTTAGAATCGAAAAAGAAGCATTTGATGCTCAATTTTTTGATTTCTTAAAGTTATAGTTAAAAAAAAAAATTCTTAAACCGTGACAAATATTTGATAAGAGAGGAAGAACTTCACAAGTTTTTTTTTTTTTTTTTCACTTTTTTTTCTTCATCAAAATTATTTTATCCAATATGTAAATATTTATTCTTGCCCGCGCTTACTATTAGTTATATATAATTGATAATAATGATTCACTAGTCCCTTATCTTGTGATGTGAAAGACAAGATTGCAGCCTATGAACTTTCAAAGATTACATGTTCCATCCTCAAATCGACCGAATATCAATTACAGAAGCCAAGCACCAACAATTCAAAAAGAGGAAAGATTCAACAGCTTCCCTTTTAATCCTTCGCATTCAACAAGATCTTGCCATTGCTCCATCCTTCACACTCAGAAATCTTTCAAGAAAGTAGAGTCTTTAGGCGTCATTTAACTAAGGAAAATGCTTTTGAAACCCTCAAATGACACTCTCCTATCTGCGCCGTGTGATGCACCTCGGAATACGTGCACAAGGCACCTCGAAATGATTTCTAAGTTAAGTTTGTGGGTTAGCTCCTTAAACTAAAACTGCTAAATATACACGACAAAAGATATTGCGAGAGAACATTAGGTTGATCATCCTCAATCCAAAAGTATTACCAATCTACATTCTTTGGATGGAAAGAATAGTATACATATTCCATTTCGAAATTGAGCACAACATTACGTCTAACACCAAATGCACAAACAAAAACATGCCCAACTCCCTTCTTGGTGCATACACCTCAAATCACATGTTTTTTGCAACAGAATCCTTTCCATCCAAAAGTTCAAAGTTAGCTTTTATTCACTAAATTAACTATTATCAATCTCATACTCCACATACTGCAGGTCCATGTCAACTAGGAACAACCTGAACAATAAGCAAGTAGTTATGCACAACAGGTTGCAAAATTAATGTTTATCCATCAATCTCTAGCCTCTGCCCATATAAATGTTCAACTAACTAGATCCAATTCAATGCTATTCCTTCAGCCCTAGATACAATCACTACAGTAATGTCTAATAAAGAACCCAAGGAAGCATCATAATCCCAAACTCATTAAGAATGAACGACACCAAAACCACACCAAGATCAATCAACTTGAATTCTGCCGGATGTAAAAGATATAGTACAATAGAGAATGCATCTGGTTAAAACAATTGCATAATCCCAATTAGTAGTTTACGCAGCTGCATAGGTACAAATACTTCGGTTTTAATCCTACAATAACCATCATTGGTTTTCAGTAATGACGCATTTTCCAACCACCTAAGAACATCAATCGACAAGGGACATTCACAATAACATTGTCTAGACATGTATGGCTACCATTCTAAGGAGGGAAGATATTCCACAATTGTATTTATGAAGTTACAATAAAAGCAAGATGACCAAAGGGATCGCCTAAACGACCCCGCAGGATGCATGTTCTATATAGTGCACCCCGTTAAACTTTAGGATTCAATACATTGACCTTCCCTGACATAACCAAAAGTATTGTATTTGATGGTAGACTCGTAGTTGCAACATTATATAACTTAAATTAAAAGCAAGAGAACCTAATAGGATGAATAATAATGCAGGATAGACTAAGGAAACTACTTCCATGGGCATGAAATGGACATCAAATTTGCACAAAGGTGGATCAGTCTTCTCCATGATTGATCCGGAATTTCTTCTCACAAAAGGATAAGCAAAAGTAAGGCTGGGTGGCGAAATAAGTACAAAGGAACAAGGAGGAGAAGGCAGCCCCCTAGAATAACGATGAAAAAAGAGAAAGCTTGGTAAAAACAAAGCCTTCTATTTATAAATCATATGATCTTCAAATACAAAAAGTAGCTCCGTTCCAAATCAAGCCAAGAAAACATAAGACAGCACGAATAAACAGACCAGATCAAAATTATAAGATACCAACACAAGAAATCTTATCTTCCGGACAAATACGCAAAGCATATGTACCACAACAACAAAAAAGCGCAAAAGCAAAACAGCAAAATCACAATTCTCTTAAAGGATTGCGCCCCATGGTGGTATTGCAAAAGAGTCAACGAAGGATGTTTAATTCCTTTCTATTGACACACTAAATTAATTCCTAGATGTTTTGCTCCGTAAATCTAAGAACATAGATAATTAATTAAGGTGCAACTACCAACCAACTGTATATAGAAACAAGTGATACTACTACTGAATACAGCAGCTACGAAAAATTGAAAGTAACTACTCAGCTTGGCAAATGACTATAAAAAGCATAAAATTTGTCAATACATTGCGCAAGCCATAAATTTGAAAATGCACACAGTTTAAAATTATTAACTTAATCGGGTCGAGAACCCTTCTATAGTTCAAAACGAATAATAATGGATAAAAATCTGCAACTAATATACAAAACATTCTTTCGAAATGAATCTTGGACTCTTATTCAGTCACAAACGTCTAAGGCGTTCCCTTTCTGATATAAGAAATAGCAAGCAAGACGATAAAAGCCTAAGTTGAAACCGAGAATCTAACCTCCAAATCAGAAAATTATATCCTCATCCTTCTGCATTGCATCATTCAACAAGTTGTGCGCGGCATAAACCGATATTCCTTTCTGCAAAGCCACCTTTTCTGCAAACTGCTCCTCAGCAAACTCTTTAGCTGCCGCAAGCTGTCTCTCGATCTCCCTCTTCTTGTACCCTTGTATCTTCTTCAACCTGAAAAAATCCTCCCTTTCAAGCTCATCCAGCTCTCCCTTGATATAAGATATGGTGTTCTCCAATCTCGGTTTCACAACATTCTCCAGCGCATTAACCCTCCGGTTCGTGGTCTTGATCGCCTCGTCAAGAGTCAAGAACGAGGTCTGCAGCGACGCAAGCTCAACGAGAACTTCAATCGCCTTCACATACGCGGCGCGACAGAGCTGCACCTGCTGCCCACCTCTAGCCAATCCAGTGAGATCATTCTTAGTCTCTCCCTCGCTAAAGTAATCAAACTTAGGGAGCTTCACTCCGGCGATATTCTCCTGCCGCGACCGCACTTTCAGCGTCGCGCTCTGCACATTCTCAAGCACAGTGTGCTTGATGTTCTCCCCTGCCACGTACTTGGCCTCCGTCAGCGCAAACGACGACGTCTTCATGACGTCCCCCATCGACTCCTTCGCCGACACGATCTTCTTCAAGATCTGGCGAAACTGGACCGTCAACGCATCGCTCTTCTTCTTGAGCAAAGCGTGGCCTCTCGTGGCGCCGATGAGACGAGCTTTCATCGCTCCCAGCATCGTCACTGTCGGCACCACATTCAATCGCTGGCTTTGCCCAGACATTCTCGAGATCTCAAATTCTCAATCTCGATATCAAATCTAAGTAAAAGCTACGATCTTTCCCCCAAATCACACAAGTTTGCGAAGATTGAAACCCTAGAATTCAATAAAAGACCGATTATCTACCAAATCAGCATCTTCTAGAACAGCGAAACGAGGGGATCTCGATGAGTATCATGAACAGAGCAGAGTCGGAGTTCAAAGCACTTACAGATTGTTTGATTGTTGATGACGATCGAGAGGAGGAGGAGCGATGGATCAGTTGTTGTTCGCTTCGTTCGTCGCCGATTTGATTTTGGTCCGAAAGGTTTTCGTTTTCCGAGAAGCAGAGCAGAGATGATCGGGAAGCCCCTTTTAAGTGCCACGTTGTGGTTGCTGTGCTAGTGGGAAACGTATTCGGTACGACTGCGAGAAGCGCGTGTTGTGGCTTCTACCGCTGGATTAGTTGATTCAGCTGACAACTAGATAATCAAACGGTCGATAAGTCAAGGTCTCGTTTGCCACAGGAATGGAATTGTTTAGGGTGGCACTATGTGCACCCTAGTCATTACTCAGGGCACCCCATTTAAGAGGGCGCCCAAGAAATTTGTCAGGGCACCCCCAATTTTGACCAAAATGCCTCGGGATGTAACCATTGAGCACCCTAATTGGATTGAACAAAAAGCTTTGGAAACCCTAAGCATTTCCACATTTTCGTTTCTCCATATTCCAAATTTCTTAGTCTTCTAACTCGTTCTCATTCGCGCGGTCCATCTAGCGAGTTGTGTGGGTGTTAACTGGGCAGTTTTTGTGCTTGGCGTTGTTAGGGTTCGTGGACGTGTTTGGATTCGGTGATTGTGTGTAATCGATGGGAAATCTGAGGTATGTATGTGTTGTAGTTCATTTTTACCTAGATTAGGTTCGTTATTATTGTTGGATGTCATCAAAATTTGAGAAATAAGTGTTTTTCTCAAATCCCATGGTCTTCGTCCACACAGGACCGTTAGTTCATATGTAGTCTCGGCCACACGATGCCGAGACTAAAACCCTTGTCACGGACATAAGGTAACCAAGACATATCAGTCACGAATCGTTTAGTATCTACCAAGACCGCTTGAAGTGGTCTCGGTGAGCCTTTACCGAGACAATATTGTATTGAAATTATGTTGTTATGGTCTCGAAACCTACAATCCGAGACTACCCAATATGTCTTGGTTATGTCACACCGAGACGGTAACAATGATCTCGGTTACGCTTAACCGTGAGTTAATTTTTTGTCTCTGACCTGCTTGACCGAGACATTGTGTTTTTTTATTTTTAATTAATTTTTTTTGAATATCGGTGAAATATGCTTAACATTCATTTTCTAATCAGATATGGCCAGAGTGAAAGCAGCAGTATCGAGGCAGGATGTAGATGGTGAGCCGACAAGAGCACAACGTCGGGCTGAGGTGGCGACGACATCTACTAGTCCTTCTGCCCCCGCCGACCGGGGCAAGAGGAGGTCATAGACTGCTTCTTACAGGAAAGAGAAGCAACAGGCTACTCAGACTTCGAGTGTACGTAGACGTCCATCTTCGCGGGATGCGATGGAGGCCGAGGCATCTAATGTCCCCGAGTAGCGGGGCAGAAACCACTATATCCCAAAGGCAAACTAGTGGTGATGGCGGCCGGAATGCTGTAGAGCCCGAGCATGACCGATGTGCTCCATTCCCCGGTGGTCCCATTGATGGGGGTCTTTACTAAAGAGCTACAAGGATCATGTTGTGGAACCAATTTGGGATGGTGATGTATGTTATCGATGTTTACTTTCATTTGATTTTGCAACAATTCTCTCAATTCATAAATGATAATGTATTTACTAATGACTTGTTTTTTGTTGCAGTATCGTCCGATGCTTAAGTGCATAAACCATGGGGCCCAAATAGCTGAGTGGGATCTCCAGTCTTGCCACCCCGACACCCAGGCACTAAAAAGATTCATTCAAAGGTCTGGTTTGGCTCCACTCATAGACTGTTCCTATAGGAAAGGAAATAAGGAGGTCATCTCAGCATTCGTGGAGTAGTGGCATCCAGAGACTAATACATTTCACCTACCCTTTGGTGAAATGTCCATCACGCTCGAGGATGTTGGCATGCTTTTGCACATCCTCGTGGTTGGGAAGGTGGTAGCGGTCGAGAATTTCAGCCGATACACAGAGGAGTCTCGCATGGAGGCGATCAAGATTGTTTCCAACTTGCTTGGAGTTGGAATTGACGAGGCTGAGGAAGAGGTTAACTACACGAGGGGTCTAACGGTGTAACGACCCAAATTTTAATTACGCCGTTATTATTGATTATTTTCAGACTTGGACGCCAGCTCAGATCCGCGTGGATGCCGCAGATAAGTCAGGGCCCACCTGACTAGGTAAATAGTGAGTTTACGCGATTGTTTGCCTATTTGCGATGTCGTATATCAAATTATTTTACTTAGCATCACATGTGTGTATTTATATCATTGAATCGAGCGAGATAGTGTAACATGTGTTCGCCTCGAGAAACGTGTCAATACAGGTACTGAGCGAGCGAAATGTGGGTACGCTAGGTCGGAAAAATAATTTGATTAATCAAATTAATTAAATGTGAAAAAATACAAATTATAAACCCACAATCTAGGCCAATTGATCAAAATTAGCGATTATGGTGCGCCTTGTTATGCGTGCCGAGGTTCGGGACACCGGGTGATCGTAGATAATTGAACAAGACTAAAAATTTGGTGTCTAATAAGGACAAATAAGGGCATACCACCTATACTACCTAATACCCCTAAAATGAGGATTTCCACTCATTTCTTCTCTTCCCCACATTTCCTCTCTACTCTCTTCAACACATAAACAAAAAAAAGTATGCATCAAATGGAGAGAAATTGTTGAATGATTGATAGAAACCATTGAGTGTGTAAGATTTTATGAGATCCTTGGAGTATTTGGAGGTGATTTGATCAAGCAAGCAAGTGATCAAGGTGAGCATCTTTACTTTCTTTCAATTTCTCCATTAATAATGTGTTTAAACTGTGTTTTACCCACGATGGTGGAAGTTGATTGGGTCATGCCGAAATGTTGGACCGAGTCAAACCCGGTTCATGGACCCACCCATTTATTTAAATAATATAATATAAAAAATTAATTTAAAAATGATTTTGTTAAATAAATTACGTTGTAAGAAAAATAGGTAGAAAATTATGAAAAAATCAGGAAAAATATAAAAAATGAGAAAAAGAAAGAAAAATAGTATTCGAGAATTTTTCGGGCATTTGACACCCCGGTATAACTCGAAAAGTGTGCCAACCAAACTTTTTGGAATAAAATCTTCATATTTTTTGCCACACATTATAAATTCACTTAATTTGACTCTAAACTAGTTACAAAAGTTTAATTGGACACTAGGAACTTAGGAGACCATAGTCGGGAGTCGGGCGCGTATCTCGAGACGTGAGCGGAAGTTCGGAGTGCGTTTTTGAGGTACGTAAGAATCCATCTGAAAGTCACTAAGGGTTTACTTTTCCATCATTTATTTCCTATTCCTTGTTATTGTACTCTATTCCGTGATACATTTGGGTTGGTGGTCCAGTTAATCCCACCTGATATTCGTAGTGTACTTATGACACACTAGGCTGTAGCACGTGTGATCAGGCACTCGATGAATTGCAACCCGAGTTGCATTAAGGGTGCACGTGTCGGACACGCACCGCGAGGAACCAGGTGAAAGGAAGTGGGGGCACCCACCGAAAGGATCCTGGGGTCCGAAGTACAGTTTAGTCTGACCGGGACAATACACACTTTGTTTCTCTCGTGTTATTTATTCATGCGATTATCGTAGCACAGTTGCATGTTTAGTTTCCGCATGATTATTTAACATGATTATTGATATCTATTTATTTTCTTATAAATGCTCGGTGTACTTTGTTTTGAATCTTACTAACTGTATTTTCCATCTGGCTTTTTGTGATAGTCGAGTGCAGATCTCGGTACTAGTAGGGGCAAGGAGATTCTTGGCGACTTCATCTGATTGCACGCGGTCGAGGACCCACTAGTATGTGTTATTTTTATATTTTGCTTTACTTTTGGGTATTAGGAGACTGGATAGACATTGTACTTGTATATATTACTGCTTAGTATTGTCGCCTATATACATAGTACTTTCCCGGGTTTTCCACAATAGGAGTTGCTCTTATAAATAATGCTTTTATATGATGATGAATTTAATTGTTTTACTTGCTTTAAATTTAAGACTTCCGTTGTTTTAATGCTAAAAGGGATTCAACTGTCTAACTAAACTGATTAACGAAATGAGTTAACACGCATATCGAGTAGTCGTGATGTAGCAAAGGACGTTAGTGACGCGTGGGACCCAATGGGTCAATGATCTGACAGGACTGCGGGGCCGCGACACTCCACGTGGCGATTTTGGGATTTGGGGCCGCCATAAGTGGTATCAGAGCGAGAGTTCTAGGAACCTCGGGAAATTAATTGAAAAAACATAATACTTAAAAAAAATATTAGATGTGGAAACCTGATGTACTTGCCTTAGAACTCTAGTTAGGAAGTGATGGTGAGGCGTGTAGACTTAGGGTTTATATATGCGTTACGTTTTATTGTAAATGATATATTAACACGTATATATACCGAGGCTTATCCGACGCACGCTTTTCGATACAGATCACGATGGACGGACAACCTTCGACACAGCATGAGATATGACAGACTAGTGATCCTACTAGGGACACTACTACTACCATATCGACTCAGAGCATAGACGATGGACTCGCTGCCCACGACGCCCAGTTGACGGAGATCCTCCAGTTACTTAGGGCTCAGGCCGCGACAGCCGCCACAGCGGCGGCACTAGCTCTCACAGTTCTTGTCGCACCTTCGGTACAGACAGCTGTCGCCCCGACTACACCACATATCCCTATTGATACAACACTTTCAGAGAAACGGGCTGAGGGAGTCCCGCCAGCGATTGTGATAACATTAGAGACTTCGACTCTTACGCCCTACCTATGACTACCGAGCAGTCGGCAGCTACTACAGTTGCTGCTACTTCCATATTTGTCTTGACCACGGAGGCGAAGCTTGTCAGGGAGTTTATGAAGTTTCAGCCAGGATAGTTCTACAAAGGTGGAGACCCTGAGGCAGCATGGAAGTGGATAGTTTCGCATCAGCATTTCCATAAGCTGATGCGGAACGACGACAACATACAGGCACGTTTATCCGGAGCGTGTCTGAGAGGCCATGCAGCGGTCTGGTGGATGACTTATCTGGATATCCACCCAGAGCCAGCGACATGGGCGGAGTTTCGAGAGTTGTTCTACGATGAGTTCATTCCCATGCAGGTGAGGCTGAGGTTTATGGAGGATTTTCTGGTCGTACGATAGGGCAACCGCTCATTGATGTAGTATTGAAGCGTTACCGATACCTATTACTGTTCTCGATGGATGTTGCAGGCACAGAGATGCTTCAGATTTACTACTTCGTACGTGGTGCTGATGAGCAGATTGCTGACGCGATAGTCTCGACAGGTGCTACTACTCTTCGGGAGGTGTACGATCGAGCATTATCTTATGAGACACTACTCTTGGAGAGAGAGAGAGAAAACAGGCGTACGACAGGTACTGCGGTACAAGCGGGTCAGGGTTCTCGATCGGATCGAAGATCGAAGAGACAGAGACATCAGGCTGATAGGGGTCGCCGAGATGATCGACGAGATAGGGACAGTAGGGTTGATCACAGGGACTGCCAGTTCCAGTACGAGGATAGGCGCGAGACGCACGCGCTTTAGCACTCGCACCCACCGAGCAAATAGGGGGACATCAACCACATCACTACCGTCAGGATAGGGATCAGGGAGGCCGTGATAGGGGTCAGAGAGACCAGGTTCAGGGTCAGAGATTCGGAGACAGGCATGAGAAATGTCGATGTCATCGTTGTAGTCGGAAAATGGCACCTGAAAGCTGACTGCAGGGCACCACCGACATTATCAGGAGCACAACAGGTCGGTAGGGAGAG
The DNA here is from genome assembly GCA_039657325.1 of Stephania cephalantha. Classification (NCBI taxonomy): domain Eukaryota; kingdom Viridiplantae; phylum Streptophyta; class Magnoliopsida; order Ranunculales; family Menispermaceae; genus Stephania; species Stephania cephalantha. The sequence continues at coordinate 13,203,753 of CM077575.1, forward strand.
AGCACACATGCGGTCGCGCGACGGATCGAGATGCGACCAGACGACTTGTCGAGGGTACGTTATCTATTATGGGTAGACCGATGCATGTTATAATAGATTCTAGTAGTACATTATCATTTATTGTTGGACGCATGGTAGGAGAGTTAGGGTTAGCATCACAGACGCTAGACACACACCTTGTCCTCAGTATGCCCTCTGGGGATAAGATATATCCTAACCGGATATGTCGAGACTGCACGATAGAGGTAGAGGGGCATCAGTTGCCGATACACTTACGAGTCCTAGAGTACCTCGAGTTTGACGCACTTTTAGGGATGGACTGGTTGGCGGCATATCATGCATAACTGGATTGCTTCCAAAAGACCATCAGGTTTAGAGTTTCGGGGATTCCTGAGTTCACGTTTACCGGAGTCGCGTCCGCACTACCCATTACTAGAGGCCGAGTAGCTACGACTCAGGAGATGGAGGCATTTGCAGCGATAGTTGAGCCAGAGGTTAGGAATGAAGTCAGGATTGAGGATGTTCCACTAGTCCGAGACTTTGTCGACGTATTTCCAGATGATTTATCGGGATTGCCACCACCACGAGCGATGAGTTCATCATTGAGCCGATACCAAGGGGACTCACCGATCGCTAGCAGACCTTACCGGATGTCACCGTCAGAGCATGAGGAGGTCAGGAGGCAGTTGGATGACTTACTGGAGAAGGGTTTCATTCATCCTAGCATGTCACCTTGGGGAGCTCCAGTGTTATTTGTGAAGAATAATGATGGTTCAATGAGGATGTGCATAGGCTACAGGAAGTTGAATCAGGTGATAGTTAAGAACCGTTACCCACTCCCCAGGATCAATGATTTTTTCGATCAATTGGCATGCGCCAAGTTCTTCTCAAAAATTGATATGCGTTCAGGCTATCATCACTTGAGGATTCGAGAAGATGACATCAAGAAGACCGCTTTAAGTACAAGATATGGGTTGTTTGAGTTTAAAGTCATGCCTTTTGGGCTGACTAATGCCCCGACGATCTTTATGGACTTGATGCACTGGGTCTTGAGACCATACTTGGACAAATATGTCATCGTCTATATTGATGACATCTTGATTTACAGCAGGACTCTTGAAGAGCACGCGAGTCATCTCAGAGCGATTTTGACGACACCGAGAGAGCATAGACTGTACGCAAAATTCAGCTAGTGTGATTTCTGGCTGAGTGCATTGAGATTTCTGTGACATGTCATTAGCGATCAGGGTATCTCTGTGGACTCAAAGAAGATTCGGGCGATTATTGACTAGAGGATGCCTGAGTCTGTTTCTGACATTCGGAGTTTCTTGGGACTAGCAAGGTACTACCGTCGATTCGTACATGACTTTTCCTCGATTGCAGCACCGATGACTAGACTGACCAAGAATGATGTTAGATTTGATTGGTCAGAGGAGTGTGAACAAGCTTTCTGGGAGTTGAAGAGGAGATTGACTTCTGCACCATTGTTGACATTGCCAGAGCTAAGCAAGAGCTTGCAGTGTATACGGATACATCGGGCATTGGACTTTGATGCGTTTTGATGTAGGAGGACAGACCAGTAGCTTACTTGTCCTGACGATTGAGACCCACGAGGTAAACTATCCAGTGCATGACTTGGAGCTTGCAGCAGTCGTTTTTGCACTGAAGGCTTGAAGACATTATCTTTACGAATAGCAGTTTGTACTCTACACTGATCATCAGAGTCTGAGATACATTTTCACTCAGAGAGATCTGAACATGCGTCAGAGGAGATGGCTTGAGTTACTGAAGGACTACGACTTCGCTATTGAGTATCACCCAGGGAAAGCGAACGTTGTAGCTGACGCATTGAGTTGAAGCGGTATTGACAGTCAGACTGTAGTGCGACGTATGACACACGAGCATGACTTATTACAGGTGGCGTCTGTTATGTGCATGACCGATGTTTTTACTACGACCGAGCCGCACATTTGTTGTCAGATGAGAGTTCCGACTGTATCTATTGAGCGAGTTGCCGAGTGTCAGAGGAATAATGGGCTCTATGAGCGGTTCAGTGGTATGGCTCGGGATCCGAAGTGTACGGATTGGGTAGAGTCGACGGATCAGTGTTTGAGACACCGAAGGAGGTTGTGGATACCTGCAATTCCGGATATACGAGACGAAATTCTGGAGAACGCACACAGGTCTCGTTACACAGTTCATCCTGGCCGGACCAAGAAGTATCATGATTTGAGGCAATTGTTTTGGCGGTCAGAGATGAAGGCTGACGTTGGCGAGTACGTCAGGAGTTTTCATATATGCCAGCAAGTTAAGGCTGAGCACAGGATACCAAGTGGTTTGCTACAGTCACTACCAATTCCACAGTGGAAATGGGAGCACGTCACTATGGATTTTGTCAGTGGGTTACCGCAGACTACGAGGAGACACGATGCGGTTTGGGTTGTGATTGACAGACTAACGAAATCAACGCATTTTATTCCTATTTCTATGAGATATTCGTTCCCACAGTTGAGCATTATCTTCGAGAGGGAGATCGTTAGATTGCATGGGGTGCCAATCTCTATTGTATCTGACCGAGATCCTAGGTTGACTTCGAAATTCTAGGAAGCGATGCAAGAACAGTTTGGCACCAGGTTGCAATTTAGTACGACTTACCATCCTCAGACAGACGGACAGTCTGAGAGACCGATACAGATTTTGGAGGATATGCTCAGGGCTTGTATTTTGCAGTTCGGAGGTTCGTGGGAGGATTAATTACCGCTGCGTGAGTTTGCTTACAATAACAACTATCAGGCGAGTATCGGGATGCCTCCGTTTGAGGCGTTGTATAGCAGGCTCTACAGATCACGTGCGTGTTAGGCAGAGCCTGAGGATATAGTGGTGATTGGGCCAAAGATAGTTGTTGATCACACAGAGAAGATTAGGCAGATTCAACAGAGACTTCGGGCGGCACTGGCAGACATAAGAAATATGCGGATAAGTATCACGAGGGTCTGAGCTATGAAGAGGGCGACATGGTTTATCTGAAGGTTTCCCCTTGGAAGGGCCAACAGAGAATTGGGATTAAAGGGAAACTGACGTCGAGATACATAGGACCGTTCAAAGTCACAACACGAGTTGGCAGTATGGCTTACAGATTGGACTTGCCAGTAGAGTTAGCTGGGGTTTATCTTATGTTTCATATCTCGATGTTGAGACTGGCTAGGTTAGGACCGAGACCGATGGTTGACTTGAGACAAATCGAGGTTCGGCCTGATGCAACATATAAGGAACGACCGATAGCAATTGTGGATCGCTCGATGCAGACTCTTAGGAACAGGGAGATCCCAAAGGTGTTAGTTTGTTGGCAGCATCATGGTACAGAGGGACTCACTCGGGAGCTCGAGTCTACTATGCGGGAGCGTTACCCTCAGCTATTTCATGGTACGAAACTTTAAGTTATTTAAGATTTTGGGACGAAATTTCTTTTCTAGTTAGGAAGAGTTGTAACGGCCCAAATTTTAATTACGCCGTTATTATTTATTATTTTCATACTTGGATGCCATCTCAGATCCGGGTGGATGCCACAGATAGGCCAAGGCCCGCCTGATTAGGTAAATAGTGATTTTGCGTGATTGTTTGCCTATTTGCGATGTCGTATATCAAATTATTTTACCTAGCATCGCATGTGTGTATTTATATCATTGAATCGAGCGAGATAATGTAACGGGTGTTCGCCTCGAGAAACGTGTCAATACGAGTACTAAGCGAGCGAAATGTGGGTACGCTAGGTCGGAAAATAATTTGATTAATCAAATTAATTAAATGTGACAAAATACAAATTATAAACCCACAGTTTAGGCCAATTGATCGAAATTAGCGATCATGGCACGCCTCGTTATGCGTGTCGATGTGCGGGACACCGGGTGACCGTAGGTAATTAAACAAGACTAAAAATTTTGTGTCTAATAAGGACAAATAAGGGCATGCCACCTATACCACCTAATACTCCTAAAATGAGGATTTCCACTCATTTCTTCTCTTCCCCACGTTTCCTCTCTACTCTCTTCAACACAAACAAAAAAAGTGTGCATCAAATGGAGAGAAATTGTTGAAGGATTGATATAAACCATTGAGTGTGTAAGATTTTATGAGATCCTTAGAGTATTTGGAGGTGATTTGATCAAGCAAGCAAGTGATCAAGGTGAGCATCTTTACTTTCTTTCAATTTCTCCATTAATATGAAGCTTGAATGTGTTTTAATGGTGGAAGTTGATTGTTGGTTAAATGTTAGAGAAAACTTGATATTAATGGTATTGGTTGTTGTTGATGATGTTGTTGAAGTTATTGTTGTTGGTTGATTTAAAAAAAAAAAAAAAAAAAAGACACGTTGGAAACGTCTCTGTGAAGAAGAAGATGGGGAGGGGGTGCACGCACGCGTGTGCATGCGTGCAACCCTAGGACCGGGCCCGACCCGGTTGGGCTGGACCGAACCCGACCAGGGTGGACCCGAACCGGGTCAGGCCGACCCGGTTGGACCGGGTCAAACCCGGTCCAGGGACCCACCCATTTATTTAAATAATATAATATTAAAAATTAATTTAAAAACAATTTTAAATTAAATAAATTACAGAAAAGATAAGAAAAATAGGTAGAAAATTATGGAAAATCAGGAAATATATAAAAAAAGAGAAAAAGATAGAAAAATAATATTCGAGAATTTTTCGGGCGTTCGACACCCCCGTATAACTCGAAAAGTGTGTTAAACCAAACTTTTTGGAATAAAATTTTCATATTTTTGGCTACACATTATAAATTCACTTAATTTGACTCAAAACTTGTTAAAATAATTTAATTGGACACCAGGAACTTAGGAGACCATAGTCTGGAGTCGGACGCGTATCTCGAGACATGAGCGGGACTTCGGAGTGCGTTTTTGAGGTACGTAAGAATCCATCTAAAAGTCACTAAGGGTTTACATTTCCATCATTGATTTCATATTCCTTGTTATTGTACTATATTCCGTGATAAATTTGGGTTGGTGGTCGAGTTACTCCCACATGATATTCTTAGTGTACTTATAGCACACTAGGCTGTAGAACGTGTGATCTGGCACTCGGTGAATTGCAACCCGAGTTGCATTAAGGGTGCACGTGTCGGACATGCACCGCGAGGAACCAGGTGAAAGGAAGTGGGGGCACCCATCGAAAGGATCCTGGGGGTTAGGGTTGGCAAAAAATGGGGTCGGACATAAACGGGACCGGACATCCCTCCTTATAATGATTAAAATTAGTGTCCGGACCCGTTCCCGTTTTTAAAACAGGCACTTTTTTTTGTCCAGACCCGTATTTTTGTAAAACATACGACTCCCGTTTTGTCCGATTTTTATTTTTAAATATGATTAAATATTATATTTATCAATTATTTTAAAAAAAAAAAACCTCAACTACATGTCCCTCAACATTCAATTACCAAAAAATAAATACATAACATCACAATTTTTAATTTCCAATATAAACATCATAGATAAAAAATCTTCAAGGAATGCAAGGCAAAGCATCACATCACTATTGTCTAAGTCTTAAAATTGCATGCCCATATCACAAAAGTTTCAAAAAAAAGATCATTTCAATAGTCCAAATTAATCGCTAAACGGGTACCTATTTTTTTGAAATTGTTGCCCGGACCCGGTCCCGTATTTTTAAACGGACACAAAAAATTGTCCAGACCCGTATGTTTTTTACAAAAATATTGCCCGAACCCGTTTATAGCGGGTCCCGACAAAACCGAACAAACGAGTCTGTACGACTTTTGCCAGCCCTACTGGGGGTCCAAAATACAGTTTAGTCTGACCGGGACGAGTACACACTTTGTTTCTCTCGTGTTATTTATTCATGTGATGATCGTAGCACAGTTGCCTGTTTAGTTTCCGCATGATTATTTAACATGATTATTGATATCTATTTATTTTCTTATAAATGATCGGTGTACTTCGTTTGGAATCTTACTAACTGTACTCTCCATCTGACTTTTTGTGATGGTCGAGTGCAGATCCCAGTACTAGAAAGGGCAAGGGGATTCTTGGCGACTTCATCTGATTGCCCGCGGCCGACGACCCACTAGTATGTGTTATTTTGATATTTTGCTTTACTTTTGGGTATTAGGAGACTGGATAGACACTGTACTCGTATATATTATTGCTTGGTATTGTTGCCTATATACGTAGTACTTTCCCGGATTTTCTACAATAGGAGTTGCTCTTATAAATGATGATTTATATGATGATGAATTTAATTGTTTTACTTTCTTTAAATTTATGACTTCCGCTGTTTTAATGCTAAAAGTGATTCAACTGTCTAACTAAACTGATTAACGAAATGAGTTGACACGCATATCGAGTAGTTGTGATGTAGCAAATGACATTAGCGGCGCGTGGGACCCAGTGGGTCAATGATCTGACAGGACTGCGGGGCCGCGACACTCCACGTGGCGACCTCGGGATTTGGGGCCGCCACAAACGGTGCGACTAGCTTGGCTGAAGAGTCATTTTTGGTTACAACCCACCGAAACTTGTATTCGTATTGTACGTACTCAGGTTCTCGGATACGCGCATTCGAGAATTGTGCCAAATTACGATACCCTATGGCCGAAACGTTGTACACTATTTCGGATATATGGTACCGACATGATCTAGGTGCCCTAATTGATTTGATTAAGGCACCACAGTTTATTCCAATTGTAAAGCGTCTCGACAACCTATGAACGTTATTTTGCTACCAATCTCGGTATAGGGTGAGCGGGACTCGACTATTGATTTCGGTTGGGCGTATCCGAGACTAATGCATCTTCTCGGACCTGCTTGGCCGAGATAATATTTCACATGATTATTGGGATCTACTGAAGTGTGGGGACTTCCCACTATGATATTAAAAGAGCACTTCATTGATTATATTGTTGTGTTACGTTTTTGGACTTGGTACACAATTGTAAAAATTAAGTTGTGGTTTTGGACTTGGTACACAATGCAATAGAATCAAAAAATTGGCAACTTGATATATTTCACATGAAATGGTAAGTTGTTACAACTTCATGGATTTGACAAAAAAACACATGAAGTTGTTACAACTAAGGGGAGATAACCAACAATAATGTGCAGCGAATACAACAAAGGTTTTTCTCCAACAATAAACAATGAAGTGTTAATGTGTTAAGGTTTCGCTAAGTCAATAACTGTGGGCGTGCCTAGCTGCGAAGATGGAACTGAAACTCGTGGTTGGATGTCAATACTAATACCACAGCCTTGAGCATCAACATCCGCGAATGTTCTCCACACAACAAATACGGGGGCACCTGTGCATTAGGCTTCAATATGACCTGTTAATTAAAAGTCCAAAACAAATAGTGTTGTCAATAATGAATTAGTAACCCACCACAATGCAAGTTAACAAACAATAAGAAATGAGTAACTTACCTTAACCCAATGAGTGTCGTTCACATTTGTAATGTCAATGACTACACGATCTTTCGTTGGCGGAGGGGCACCACGTAAGGGAAGAAATGACATGCAACTACCATTTGACACGTTCACTAACACAACGTTAAATGCTGTTGCGATTACAAGTCTCATATCTAGAAGGGTCATCCACTTGTCGAAACTCATTTCCATACCTTCACGAAATCTCAAGGCTCGTCTCACCGTTATGTAAAAATCTCCAAGCAAATTCCTCCAAAACTCATTGTGATTTTCCAATTCCCTAACCATATCTTCTCGTACCTTCATCCAACTGTCCACATCTGACAATCCAAGACCGGAAGCAACACAACGGAATCCACAATGACCATCGCTATCCACATTGACAGTACGTTCAACGTGTTAAACCCAATCCTGCTGAATGGTATGAATGAATCCAATCTCAGATGTTCCCATAGATGCCCCCCGTGTTCGATGAACTTTATGCTTCACTTCCTTTCCCTTCCTTCGCGCACTGGCCGCCTCCTCGCTTGTGACTACAAATTCAAAGCCACTAGGATTTCTTGTCATACACGTGTCATTTTCCTCAGCTTTCCGCTTGTTTGAGTCATTGTTTTCTTTCTTTCATTTCTTCCCTGTTTTTTCGTAACCCCCAAGTGTCGGTCTCCCCCTTATCCTAACCTTTGCCTTTGGTGCTACGCTTGCTGTCGCTGAAGGACAACTAATCTCTCTTAGTTGTTGAATAACCCTAAGACTGGCATCCTCATCAATGCATGATTCAGACTTACCCACAACCCTCTGAATCTCGTCATTCAAGTTATAGCCAGTCCGATTAACAAATTTCTTGGGTATCATACTCAACTTCTTCCAAAAAACATAAATGTCCTTAAGTGGTATAGGTGATCCGGTCAAAATATGCCCGTTAAGCTCATGGTGCAAGGAAGACCAGGATTGGTACGTAACGCACAACCACATAAGATTGGGTATTTCCCTACATCCTCGGCACGTGCAACCTCATCACGAATCAACTTCAACACTTTCTGATAGACATAACCCCGCAAACGGCAATACAAGCCATCCATATATCCATGCTGGAAAACATTCAGACTAATCTTAAATGAGGCTTTGATCTTGTTATGTTGTATGTCAAGCATTCCATGTATGACACTCCAAAGAGACTCAAAGTTCGCAGTACAAGTGCCAACATATTGTTTGAGAGTGGAATGCGCAGATTCAACTCTCTGAGTCGTGGTTTCTCCAAGATGAAACACTGAATCGATCCATGCACATATAAATTTGTCCTTGTAATCCCGCAACCAAGTATTCTCCAAATAAATGATCAATCCTTTAATATTTTGGTACTCATCACGCATGGTACTCCACCTAAGCTCGAATGATGCCTCTGTCTTAGCATACATCAAAGCAGTCCACCTATCACTGAAGAGTTCGAAGCCTTCGTTTTTTCCAAACATCTTTTTAGTGTTGCTCAACACCATCTTCTCGATGTGCCACGTGCAAAGAAGGTGAGAAGATTGGGGAAAAACATATTCAATTGCATTGATAAGGCCCAATTTTCTATCGGTGACAAAAACCTTAGGTATAGACCACCCGTCCAAAAAACCACTCAAAATCTTCAATGCTCAAGTATAGTTGACCCTACTATCCGATGATATGAAACAAAACCTAATCGAGAATGTAATATATGTGGAAGTAACCCTAACAATCTCCAACAACGGCATTCGATACCTATTCGTCTTATATGTGCAATCCATGATAATAACGAACGGGAAACACCTCAACAAGTTGATGGAGTCCGGATGTGCCCAAAATAAATATGTCACAACATTCATTTCAGTGTCCCTCATATGCCACGATAAATACATATGGTTCTTCAATAAGTATAAGAGTTGTTGCATTTCACTTCTCCCACCGGCATCTTTAATCCGATTCCTTTGTCGTACATTATATATTGTCCGCAATGTTGAAGCATTGTTCGCATCCCTTTGCCTCAAAGTATTCAAGATCTGACGAGGCTTAACATTTCCTTTACTCATCTGATCTAAAATAATAGCCTCATCCTCATTCAGTCTTCCTGCGAATGAGTGACCTTCCAAGTATTTCGCAGTCTCATGGTTGTGTTTGCCACTTACAACTCTCACATACCACTCGATAAGAAAAGGACACTGACATTTTTTGGTACTGGTGCTGGGCTTTGTGTTGTCCTCCTCTTCCTCTCTGTTAATCACATTTTGTGATATTTTACCAATTAATTTTACTTTAGCAACCCTAACTCTTTTGGAAAGAGAAGTCTTTAAAGCCACTTGCAAATGGCGCACTTCTTGATGGCGCACCTGGCGATGGTACACTTATCGAAGGTAACTCCTGTAAAAGACATGGCGAAATTCGTAAGAATTTAGAATCACAACGAAAAAATACTTGAAATTTGTAAGTCTCGGTAATGCAGGTCCGATACATGATGCAATATCTCGGGATGTAGTAAACGAGACTCAACCAAAGGTCTCGGACCAATGTCAACCGAAACTTATCACTGTGTATCGATTTATACTACCCGAGCTACATCTTCAGGCTCGGTTGCCACTCTCCGAGACTTATTGAAAAGTCTTGGTATTGTGTAGCCGAAACAATCGTGTTGCCTCTATTTATCTGTGATTTGAAACCCTAACACCTTCGGTTGTATAAATTTCACCTCCAAATGTCTCGCATCGTCTACAGTTACGTCTTGGGCATCCATTATACACTAAACACACACAAATTGCTCCGAAACCTACATATCAAGAGGCACGAATGCATCAATCAAAAACCATTTACATCCCACCAACACACACTACATACCCATGCCTAAAACCATTGAAAAACAGCAACAAATAAGTACATACAAACCTTGTACGCACTATTTGACCGAAAAACGTCACGTCCGATCATCGTCAAAGATAACGAAACGGTTGGAGTTGTTATTCTACTATAAAAAAATGTGGTGGGGTGCCCAAACAAACTGTTTTTCTTCTTCGGTTGTGTAGGAGGGCATATTAGTTATTTCGTGCGGTGTTGGAATTAAATGGGGTGCCCTGAGTAATGACTGGGGTGCACACAGTGCCACCCATTGTTTATTGAGAAGTGGTAGAATGACAACATCATGGGTTAGTTTTTCTCATGGACACCGTCACCCAACTTAATGAATTACAGCATTTTAGTCACAAAAAGTTATCTTTGTAACATAAAAGTTACGATCAGTTTTTCGACGAATGTGCCAATGTGATAATGACGTGACGCCACATGCCAATTAAGGGTAAAAAGTACCCTCACTCTAAATCGAGTAACTTTTTTAATCTTGTAAAACAATTTCGAAAATCCTCAACCCAAAAGACTACAATACTTATGTTTATGTTAAAAAAACTTCTATTTTTTTTTCTAAATATAACGTTATAATCTTAACCTGATTCTATCAAGCTTTTTGAGCTTTTTTTTTCCATTTGTTGTTTTATGGGTTGTAATGAACTCATGTTAGCTCTCTATCGTAGCTCTTTAAGCATTTTCTTTGGTGTGGATTATGATCACTTTGATGTTTTGAAATTATACGATATTGATGCAACTCTTAATTGATCCTTTTATTTATTGATAATTGTTTGCATTGCATTGCAATTTTATTTTTTTTTGAGATGTTGTAGGTGATATGTTGCTTTAGATTAATTTGCTGACTCCGTGTAAAAGGAAAATAATGTTTAGGATAATGTAAAGATGAGTTCAACACCAAAGCAAAAAATTTCATTTTCTTTTTGAGTTCATAAATTTTCTTTTGCGGTGAATCATGTTTCGGGATTGTGAGGATTGGGATTGTGAAATAAAAAAGAAAGTTGCCGAAATTTGGAGTGAAGGTCTTTTTGACATTTAATTGTCATGAGGCATCACGTCATTGTCACGTTCGCACATTCGCAAAAAAATAGACCGGAAATGAATTTTAGTGTCCACGATTGCAAAATTTTTAAAAGGTTTGTGACTTTTGTATTACAAAGATAACTTTTGTGACCAAAACGTTATGATTAATAAAGTTGGGTGATCATGAGAGAAATTAACCCCAACATCATGCCACACCACAAGACACATTGGCTCACAAGAGCTATCCATGTGTGCCTCAAGATGTAAGCATACACAGATCTCGATGCATAACACGAGGGTCGAAGTCACATGGAAGGCTCTTGTGAGCTAATGTGTCTTGTGGTGTGACATTGTTGTTGTCATTCTAATATTTTCCTTGTTCATTTGCATGATGGTACTACATAAGTTGCGGGCTCAACTCCTCCCTTAAATATATTAGCATTGTTCCGGCAAAGGTTACTAAGTATGAAAAATACTAGAATGACCGGGTGATGGGATACCCAGTGATGGTGTTCATCCATTCGTGCATCAATATGTGTGCGCACAAATCTTGATGCATGAATGGATGGACACCATCACCAGATGTCTCATCCCAGGTCGCCCTAGCATCTTCCTATTAGTATTTGTTTCGAGCTATTGCAATCAGTCACAAAAGTCATAGTAATATAATGATACAACAACAACAACAACAACGCTTCGGTCCCAAATTAATTGGGTTCGGCATTATGGATCAAACTCTTCCTATTAATTAATCATCTCAAGTTAACTTTGGTCTACCCCTACCTAGTCGAATTTCTTCAGTTTCTATTGAGTAAGTTTTCTAGTGGGGGCATTTGTAGGTCGTCTTTGCAAATGATCAAACCACTGTAACTGCCCTTCTCTAATATTTGTGTCAATTGATGCTACTCGTACTTGTCTATGAATTTATATATTTCTTATTCTATCTTTATGAGTTTTACCACACGCCCACCTAAACATCCTCATTTCTGCTACGTTCGGATAAATGAGGAGGATAACTCCGCCCACCTACATAGAATACTATGGGCACTACATAGCCGATCCCAAGTTCGGATAAAAGATGACTCTGACGTCTATTTTCCACATCAAAAAATATAGGAAAATTGGTAAAGGATGTCCTCAAGCCCATTTTTCATTCTTCAAAAATGGAGGAGGGTTACGATAAATTGATAGCGAACGTAAAACTTTTGTCACTCTTCATGAAATGGATCAAACACATATAAGTAGTAATATAATAACAGAGGATAAAAAAACAATACTTTATATTGTTTTCTACCTTGTTGAGATTTGCATACAGTTGGTATCGTAGATTTTTTTAGCGCACGATATAGCGTGTATAATTATTAACAAAAATGAGATCATGTAAACTAAATTGGTTGTTGTATAATGGCACAAATTCCTCCTTCAATCATATGGGTTTGGATTTTGAGAACAAAAATTTTTAAAAACTCTTGGCTAAAAGTATCGCCCTTATGTACATTCCTTAAGTTCGGGATTAATCGGAGATTTGCATGAATACCCTTACAATAATTTTTAAAAAAAAGAAAAAAAAAACTATCGAAAACAAAAAATACTATCATATCTCACAAGTGCAGTTTCAAACTTGTCAAAAGGTTTAACCAATTTTTTTCCCCTTCCCCGCTTCCCTACCTATGCTTTTAATTTTTTAATTCCACGAAAGTTAGTCAAATGTCCCAATCCACGACTTCGAAAAAATCAACATATATAGAGTTGGATGGAAAGATTTGATTTTACGACCTTCTATCTTTTGGCACCAAGATCATCTCACCAACTTTTGCCGCTGTCAATTGACTTAAGTCCATTAGAAGAATAAATCCAGAAGTTTTTGCAGGTGGAAGAAACAAATAATTAATAAAAAATAAAAAAAAAGAGTTCTATGAATGCTGATTAACAAAGTCTTTCTATTTCAACATTGGGAGGGATCTTGCAATGTGCAGAAATACAATAAAGCAAGGAAACTCCATCTAAGATTTATACATTTTTTGGTGAAAGAGTGCTCGCATACCATTAACATTCGTAGAAGACTAGATAGAGATGGAATATACACAACATGGTCCCAAGTCCCAACATAGGACTCAGAAAGTGGAATCCTAAATTCCTTATCCCTATGCATAGATTAGTTTCATAATTACTGATGTCATACATGAAGGATAGAAGTGTTGCAAGGATGTACTTACTGGTGTCAACACAAAATGGACCTGAATTTGCACTTCCTGTTCAACATTTTGCGAGTCTTTTATAGACTGGAGGTAAGGAAGGGCAATTCTCATTCATGTTGGCATATGGTTCGATTGTATTGTACTCCGGCAGTTCCATTCGATACTCACCTAGAATCTGGCAGAATGGTAGCCGGCCATTCTCATTGCCGCACCAACTAGGCAGGCGTGTTCGGTTGTTCTCAAATATATTGAGCATGTACGCATCACGAATCTGCAAGCAGTAGTTTGGAAAACAAATCAGAATAGCACTACACCAAGAAAATGTCAGCAATGTTAGAGTACTTACTGTGAATTCAGTGACTTGAATAGAGCTTGAGAGTGGACCGAAGATTCCTGCCTCTTTATACATTTCGAGGATGAAGGCAACACATGTTGTGGATTTTCCGTCGCTATAGACCCATTCATCTTGCTCAGGGATGGTGAGTAATTCGTCAAATAGCATACCGCGTCTCTCTGTCTCAGCAAGTATTTCATGTAAATCCAAGTCCTGGCACAAGAGGGCAATCATTATTACCATCATGCCAAAATTATAACCAATAATCTTAAATTTCTTGAAGAGAGCTTTATGAAGGAGATGCCAGGGCAGGGAGTGCAACTACCAAGCGTTTATGTTACAGGTCCTTTCTATTCAATATGAAACAATTATGGTTGTGATAAGACACTAATCCTATCAAGAGCACAGTGAGATGATAAACAGAGACAATAATCAAAAGTGAGAGAGAACTAGAGACTTTATTGATGAGAATATGTAACTAAACAATACTCGGCTTTCGAGAGGCCGGACTCCCCTGTTTTCCTATTAGCCAAAACAGTTATTAATCGATGGTTAATTAGACTCCTTACTAACTATATATACTCTCTCTATTTCTATTATTTAATAAATACTAAAGTTACTACCACCACCTAATGCAATGCGTATCTTATTAGGCTTCAGTCCTACTGAGCCTTGACATGTCCTGATGGAATCAGCCCACCTTTCTTTCTCTTCCTCTGATAAGTGAACTTAATTAACAGCCACCATGTCCTCAAGGTGGAAATCAGGAAATTGCCTGCGAAGAACTGTAGGTGATTCCCAAGTAGCTTCAAATTCCGGGAGATGCTTCCATTTACTAACATTGGACCCGCAACAGTAATCTTGGTGTCTAAAATGGACTCAGGTTCGACCACCCATTCAACTGTGTCTGAGAGAGTCAGGGGTAGAGAGGACCCACAACCTTGCGTAACTGTGACACATGAAAAATCGGATGGATAGAAGCCGGTGACGGAAGTTCAAGACGATATGCCACTTGACCCACGCGTCGTAATACCTTAAAGGGGCCGAAAAATCTAGGAGAAAGCTTTTCATTAGCCCGCCTCGCTACCGATTGCTGCCTATAAGGACGCAACTTCAAAAACACCAAGTCCCCCACCGCAAACTCAACTTCTCGGTGTTTTCAATCTACCATTTGTTTCATCCGATTTTGTGCTGTCAACAGTTGTTCACGCAACTCCTCTAGCGAATGATCGTGCATTAGCAACAATTGTTCCAATTCCTCATTGGAAGAGGGAGTGGAATCGCAATATGGTAGCAGTAAAGGTGGATCACGACCATACACGACCCGAAATGGGGAGCATCGCAAAGTAGAATGAAAAGAAGTGTTGTACCAATACTCGGCCCAGGGAATCCAATCAGACCACGCTTTTGGTCGTTGGCTAACAAAATAGCGGAGATAACACTCAAGGCAACGGTTAAGAACTTCCCTTTGGCCATCACTTTGCGGATGATAAGCTGAACTCCGCTGTAAAGTAGTTCCTCGCAGCCTAAAAAGTTCACACTAAAAATTGCTCAAGAACACTTTATCCTGGTCAGAGCAAGGTTTGAAACTTCGACTTCTCCGATGACTTCGCTCACTTAAAATTCGGAATTAATTCGAGGAAGTTAACTTCGACGATGGAAGTTTGACGAAAATTCATCGGTGTACAGAAGTTTATGGAATTTTACTTTAAATGCTAGAAAACTCAAGTTTCTTCGTAGAGATGCTATAACAATGTTTTATTCGAATTTAGTCAAAGTCTAAGTATATTTCTAGCATAGTCGAAGTTTGCTCAACTTCCACGAAACATAACAATTTTACTTCATGTTTTATTAACTTCCATCGATATTTTCTAAGTTCAGTCGAAGTTAGCCGAAGTTGAGTCGAAGTTTTACAATTTTTCTACTGCCTATGAACTTCGTTTCGCTCACCTCAAAATCGACAAACTTCGCCCGAACTTCGCCGAAGTTTGTCGATTTTTTAAACCTTGGGTCAGAGACAATGGTCCGAGGGAAAAAACGAAGCTTGACGATTCCTTTAATGAACTCCGCAACAACCATACATGCATTAAAAGGATGTTTTAACAACAAGAAATGCCAATATTTGCTTAAACGATCAATCCCCACCAAAATAGTGTCAAAGCTGCGAGATGCAAGTAATTCCTTGATGAAGTCCATAGCTACCAAATCGCTAGTGGAATCGGAAGCGGTTGGAGTAAGCCTGCTGGCTTTAGAGTCATATTTGTGTTGTTGACACACCAAGCACACTGCAACAAACGACTTGACATCATCCTTCATCCCTTCCCAAAACAACTCAGTTGCAATTCGTTTGTTTATCCTCAATAACCCACTATGGCCTCCCACCAGGCTCCCATGGAACTCCTCCAATAGGGCTTGCTTGAATGTTGAGTTCCTAGACAATACAAAACGGTTTTTGAAACGCAATTGGTCACCCACCAGTGAATACCCAGGCTTCCACAATAAGACTCAACTTGGGATCTGCAAGCACCTCCATCTGCAACCGTGAAAGATCAAAAGAATTGACTGACAATAATGTAAGGAGTGCACTCAAGCAAGGAATGCGTGAGAGGGCATCAGCAGCCTTATTAGTCATCCCAGGACGATATTGAATCTCAAAATGGAACCACACCAACTTTATTAGCCATCGTTGGTACTCTGGGGATACCTATTGTTGTTCTAGTAAGAACTTCAAACTCTTCTGATCCGTACGCACGATAAAGTGTCTACCGAGTAAATAGTGCCTCCATTTCTGTATTGCAAACACAATTGCCATCAGCTCGCGTTCATAAACTGATTTTGCACGCGCCCGAGGAGATAGTGCATGACTATAAAAGGCGATCGGGCAATCACGTTGTGACAGAACTGCTCCCAAACCCATCCCAGATGCGTCGATCTCCACGATAAAAGGGCATGAGAAGCCAGGCAATGCTAGAATAGGTACTGTCTTCATGGCGCTTTTCAGTGTAGCCACTGCCTTGGATGCCTCCTCATTCCACTCAAAACCCTCTTTTTGCAACAGTTTTGTGAGAGGAGTCGCTATCTTGCCATAATCTCGCACGAATCGACAGTAGTAACCGGTAAACCCTAAAAATCCTCGTAGCTCCTTAGGGTTGGATGGGGTAGGCCGATCATCCATAGCCCTCACCTTGTTAGGATTTGCTTGCACCCCGTCAGCTGAAATAATATGCCCCGGGTATTCCAAAGAAGATTGACCAAAGCAACACTTTTTATAGTTCACAAAAAGAGAATGTTCCCGTAACGTCAACACCTGATGCAAGTGTTGGACATGGTCCTGCATAGTTGAACTGAAGATCAAGATGTCATCAAAAAACACCAATACACATTTACGAATAAAAGTCTTAAACACTGAATTCATAAGTGCTTGGAAAGTAGCAGACGCATTAGTTAAGCCAAAGGGCATGACTAGGAATTCGTAGTGGCCTTAATGTGTGCAGAAGGCTGTTTTTGGGAGATCCTCTCCACGGACTCGAATCTGATGGTAGCCTGATTTCAAATCAAGCTTTGAGAATACCATGGCCCCGTGCTATTCATCTAGCAACTCATCAATGTTTGGTATAGGAAATCGATCTAGTATTGTTGCTTTATTTACTGCCGATAATCAACACAAAAACCGCCAACTCCTGTCTTTCTTTTTGACTAAAAGAACAGGGCTGGAGAAAGGGCTGGTGCTCTGACGTATGACGCCTGCTGCTAGCATCTCTACCACCAGTCGTTCTATTTCACTCTTTAGAATTTGCGGATATCGGTAAGGACGCACTCAAATGGGATCGGTTCCCTCTTTCAAAACAATGGAGTGGTCACAATCTCTGGAAGGGAGAAGCTCTGAGGGTGGTTGAAATGCCATTCGGAATTGCAAAAGAACCGAATGTAGCGGGGGGTCGACTACGGGCGGCGAAACTTCCTCGTGCTTCTGTGTGTTGCAACGGCTCAATTCTAACAGCAAGCCATTCTTCACTTGTGTAAAAGAACGGAGAATAGATCGCAAGGACACCCGTGCTTTAGTTAATCCCGGATCACCTTGTACTATGACCATCCTACCGTCAATCATGAAACTCATCCGAAGATGCCTCCAATCATCATGTGTTACCCCTAAAGTAGATAACCATTGCATTTCTAAAATTACATCCGCGCTTCCTAACCTCATAGGTAGGAAGTCCTGCACAATGATTAACCCTTGTAGCCATAGGGACACTTTCGAGCATAAACCCGAGCCTTAAATGCGACTGTCGTTTCCAACCATCACCCCAAAAGGTTTAGAAAAGGACATGGGAAGTTGGAGATGGTTCACTACAGCGGAAGAGGTGAAATTGTGTGTAGCGCCGGAGTCGATTAACACCACCACATCCTCTCCTTGTATTTGCCCTATCATCTTCAGTTTCGTGGTTCCGTCAATCCTACCAACGAGCTAGCGGATAATTCGATCTCTGCCAGGTATGTGGATTCGAGAGTGACGACTTTCGACTCGAGCTCCTCGTTTGTCATCTCATCACAGGGAAGAAGCATCAATAGCTCTTTGGATTTACAGTGATGCCCCACATGCCATTTGTCCTCGCACCAAAAACATAAGCCTTTCGCTCGTCGTTCTTGAGCCTCAGAGTTGGAGAGTTTGCGGGACCGAGAGGTTGAAGACGCTGCAGAACTTGTGGTTGCGGCGCTGGACGCAAGGAAGACCTTATATGATCCCGTTGTATTGTTGTTGGGTTTTGATGTCGCTGGCCCGTGATGTTTAAACGAGCCATTGGCAAGTTAAGAAGTGAACCAAGTGATCGTGCGTGTTTGGGAGTTGGGCCCAGTTGTTGGACCCGACACTGTAGCAAAGTGTTGCTTTTGGTATTGCCTAGTTTTTTAGCCCAAATGAAACAGGATGTCATTGCGTTCTTCAATCTCCTCCGCCTTTTCTATCACTTCCTGCAACCTCTCATGTGTGTGCACCAAAAGCTAGGCACGTATTCTTTCCTCCAACCCATTGACGAACACCGAGATCATGTTTTCTTCACTCACATCTCAGACGTGCAGCGAAAGGAGTTTGAATTGTTCGCGGTAAGTAGCGATAGTGGTGGTTTGTTTGATCGCAAAGAATTGTTGTCGGAGGCTAAAAGGTTGGGCTCACTTGAATATGCGCACTAGTTGGGTTTTGAGTTCTTCCCATGTGACAAAAGGCCACTTTTTTTTTTCCTCTGATTGTAACCAAATTTGTGCTACCCCCAAAAAGCAAATCCTCGATGCGTGCAACTTCGCTTCCTCATTCATCTCATGCAATGCAAAGTAATGTTTTGCTTGATTCATCCACACAATTAAGCTATCCCCTTCAAAAGTTGGCATTTTTATTTTTTTCACATCGGGTGTGGTGCGATAGACGAGAGGGTTGTTTGCCTCGTTCAATTCTAATGTGTTGTCCGCCATTGAGATTGGATCGACAATTGGTTTGCCAAATTTGATTGGTGAGTCGTTGGGAGGATCGGCCAACTTGGCTTTGCTAGAATCGTACCATTGAGAGGCACCGGGATATCCGTACATGGGTTGTTGCTTTTGGGTGGGTCGAATCCATCCATCTTCTTCAATATGTCACTTATTGAATCTCTGAAGTCATTGTTTTCTTTTCTCATCTTCGTTAACTGATCTTCAAGGGTTGTAATCTTCCTCAACTACGCCTCCATAGCATCCTCACGAGTCTCCATCCTCGACGAAATACCAGTTTGATCACCCTTTTGACTTGCTCTGATACCAATTTGATAAGACACTAATCCTATCAAGAGCACAGTGAGAGGATAAACAGAGACAATGATCAAAAGTGAGAGAGAACTAGAGACTTTATTGATGAGAATACATAACTAAACAATACTCGGCTTCGAGAGGTCGGACTCTCCTGTTTTCCTATTAGCCAAAACAGTTATTAATCGATGGTTTATTAGTTTCCTTACTAACTATATATACTCTCTATGTTTCTATTATTTAATAAACCCTACTAAAGTTACTACCGCCACCTAATGTGATGCCTATCTTATTGGGCTTAACTCCTATTGAGCCTTGACACGTCCTGTTGGAATCAGCCCACCTTTCTTTCTCTTCCTCTGATAAGTGAACTTAATCACATGCCTAACAGGTTGCACTGGGAACACATTCAAATGTACGACTGCAGAAGAGGACAAATAATCCCAAAAAAAGGCGAAAAAACAAAGAACTATAACATAAAACCAATCACACCAAGCAACCTCAAGATGTCACAAACTCCTTTTCAAATTTTTTTTGAGGAGAAATAATCTAATTTAGCCTATTTAGGTTCCATTTGATGTCACTATCTCCTGAAACACATTAGTAAGAACTATCCAACCCAACCTTAAGGTTGGAAAGTGTTTCTGAACCAAGGTTTGGATTCCCTCCTTACCTGGCTAGTAACAACAATTTCAAATCCTGGAAATTAAACTGATCTAGAAAGCAATGCGCCAGAGCCAAATGAGAAAGACGAATAAAGCCTACGACGCATGTTACAGATCTGTAAAATAGCACTACCGCCAGCATAACAGATAAATTATGTTTAAATCACAAAATCGAAAGAGCTGGGATTCCATTCAAGTGATGAAAGCATAAATTGTTTTTAAAACTTTCTACTGTAGATTGACAGACGCAAAGCATAAATACTATAATAAAACTGGAAATAATACAAAAGTTACCCGCTTCCAACACTTCACTTTAAAGGGCACCATTTACAGCTTTGATACTGAGATGAAGATGTATAGATTAGGAGAAAAAAGTAGCACCCAAAGAAAAACGATAAACTAAATGCTAAACAATGCATTAACTGCACTGCAACAAAAGAAATCCACACACTTCCACTTTTATGTCAATAAATAAATATCCAAATCCATATTGCATTCGATCCATTATTCTTCCTTAAACGTAACAGCTTTACATGAAATTCCTTCAACTACAACCATTGACCCATCAAACATACATCCACACCCACAAACATCACTCTTGCCATGGAGCATTGGATTATCGGGTATGGTAAGAACTAAGAAGACTAACTAGCACGTGAAAATGGCTAAGCCTAGCATCACATTCTATATATAATTTTTTTTAAGACAAATATCAAATTACTTCGTTGTAAAGCTAAAATGATATGTTGTTCAAAGCTTCAATTATCTCGATGAGTACAAACACGAAGAAGCTCATTTTCATATGTAAACAAGGATAAGTAACCAAAAAAATAAAAATAAAAAAATTATACTCTGGTGTCCAGTATTATCCCTAACTATTCCACAAGAGACACTCCACCCTACAAGAAATATGCCTCAAGAAATTATGAGTTTCAAACTTGAGACCTCATAGAGGCTCAAGAGAAACATAGGTCCCAACCACTAAACTAAAGCAATGGTTGGTAAATGGTTGCAAATTAATAGTTCGAACAAAAATAATAGAAATAAACATGAGGAACTCCAAACCTTAAAGAAATAAATATAAATATGCAAATAAAGCAATACCTCAGTTCCCAACCGCTTGTTTAGAGCTTCATTCCACATGTTAGCAGCATAAGCTGGCTGCACTCTTGTCCACATAGACATGACAGAAACTACCTGTTAACAAAGTAAAGCAATTGGGAGTTCAAGGAGAAACTCAACACACATGAACAGTTGCAAAAACAAGGAAATGGAACACATCATCAAAGCACCCTTGATCAAGTCAGATACATAAAGCAAGAGAATTAGCAGTGTTAAGGCCCCATCTGGTATGATACCTTGGTTAATAAAATTCTTATTGAAAAAAATCGTAAAAATAATAAGAAATCAGAGTTTTGGATGGCCAAATTCAAGTAAGTTTTTTAATGCGGAATACAATTGAAAAATGAAACTCATTAAAGATTTCTTGATGTCTCCAGTGTTTAAAAGGACCTAGAGCCAAACTGTGTTTTCAAAACTTGATATAAAAAAAAAAAATTTAGGCCTTAATCTGCTAAATTCTAAAAAATTGTGCCCAATGTGATGTATTGCTTGGGTGAGCTCAACTTTAAGAAATCGATAGATTGCAAATAATACTGTAAAAAATTAGTTAGATGACCTTTATCAAAAAAAAAAAAAAAAGTTAGATGATGTAACCATATGCAAGTAATAGTTCCATGAAACAACACTTGTTTGCAAAAGGTGCAAGAACCACTCCTTGATTACTTTCAAGAAATGAAAAAATGATAATGTATGTGCTCCCTAAAAAGGTTTAAATCATGAGAATAAAAACTTGAGGAAATGAATGATTGTGTGATCTAATTTTTGCAACGTTAAGTACCAAGTGAGCATCCAGCGGAGGTGGATAATTGTCGGCTACAGTGTCAATCCAACTGAATATCATGTTGTGATAACCATATGGCTTCCCGGACATGCTACGTGCATAGGCCCATGCTGCGGTGTCATTAAACTTTGCACGCAAGTCTGGGTGCAAGGGGAGTAAGGCAATATGAGGATTGGAATCATCCTTTAGTGACAATTCCCACCATTCCTCCCATGGAATCGTCACAATTATTTCTTCTCCCTGAAAGAAAACCAGAGTTCCAAATAAGCTCCTTCAAACTGTTATAAATGTCATAACAAATCACGACATACATTTTCATATTGCTTTAAAGAAAAACTAAAACATTATGAAACATCTAAGCATCCAAAACATTTTCCAGCACTAGGAATTAAAATTTACCAACACAAATCACTAAGAAAACAAGTAGATAAATACCAATGATTGCAAGGCAATGCCTAGGCGGTCGCCTAGGCAAGCAGTGTCTTCTAAATAATTCTAAAAAAAGATTGAAGAGGCAAATTACAATTAAGTTTGAAGCTATGATACCTACCAAAAAAACAAAATCTTAACATAGTTAATGTTAAATAAGGACCTAAAGACTTATTAATATCCTTAAAGTATATATTGAATGTGAATTGTAGTTACTAATAAAAATTCATTGTTAATTAAGGACCTATAAATAAATAAATAATAATTCAAGGGCCTCTAAATAAATATTTTTTTTGGCCGCCTAGCATCACCTCGCCTAAGCCAGGGAAATCACCTCGAGATTGCCTTGGCACCTTGCAATTCTTGATAAGTACTCTAGGCATTTTCACTTTTAAATACAAGCAATAAAAGTAGTCCTAAGAGGCTAAGACCAGCCTTCAAGCAGCCTTCGTGAAGGAGCATTGGCAAACATAAAATTCTACGAATGATAATTCATAAATAGTAGGCGGACCTTTTCATTCTCATGCCCAGATTCAGCGACCCAAAGCTTGCCTGCTTCATCTTTTAGACAAACGGCGGTATGACCAGCAAAAGCACCTGTTACCCATTTCTCTAATGTTTCAAATCCACCCCACCTACCTCGGATTTTTGACACAGCTAAGAAATCACCAGAATGAACATCTTCTGGATTGATCGATCTGACCCAAGGCTTTGGACGTCTCTCAAATGATGCTCCCATATGCTTCTCTAGAAAAGCAAGGTTAGAGCTCTGACCCCAACCACTATTAGAAAACAGAGGTAAAACATCTACTAGAGAAAGCAAGGTTCCCAGCATTCCTGATGGCATAAGGAACACAGATATCCCATGCTGCTTTACCTGATGAAATATCAGAAAAATATCACATTTACGAACAAAAAGAATGTCAGCTAAGACATCCATCATTTTCCACTCAAGTACGAAAAGGAACAAAGCATAACCAAACAAGCAAGAAAGAATCACAACATACATATTCCATCTCGGCAGGATCTTCCCACGACTCAATCTTTAAAGTATGGTCCCTTGCAGAGAAGTAATAATCCCATGTTATCCTATAGGGTGTGGCGAACACATAAAGATCCACGCAGGTCCAGCTGTGAGCAGCACTTGTCTGTCAAAGGATAATAATCACAAAAATAGTCAACCCCAAACATCTCAACAGAACTGGAGAAATCATGCCTCTTTAAATGGCGATAATGGCAAATCAAATTAACCGATCTAGAAAATTGAAATTATTTAAGCACGAAAACAACTTCCTCAATCATCTATGACAATCTTCTTGCAATGTACATAATTCCACTATACGGAACCATAAAAACTCCTACCAAGCTCCCACTATATTATGGTCGAACAAAACATTAGATAATTTTTTTATTATGGTTTAAAATATTTAAAACCCCAAAACTAATGCATCAAAGCTTATAGTGCATAATTACTCCAAATTTTTTAATGAGTAAAATAGCATGCCAAGACAGAAGTAAAGGTCTCATACTCCTACCCATTTAACTCAAATCTTAATATGTTCTTTTAAGAACTAAGAAAAACAGCATGCCAAGACAGAAGCAAAGGTCTCATACTCCTAACCATTTAACTCAAAGCTTAGTATGTTCTTTTAAGAACTACGTGTCCAAAACATAATCATTAAATTTCAATTAAGTGAACCTAATTGAGTCTACAAACTAGTAAACTACCCTCAAATACAAAACAAAAATTTCCAACAACAACAAAGCCCAAATCCCAAATTAGTTAAGGTCAGCTACATGGATCAAACTCTTCTACTGTGCACGATTTAATACACTTAATTGCACACTTTCCAAATCCTTTAAATTTGTCCTAACCAATGTGTCCCAAGTTATCTTAGCACTATCCCCTAAATCACTGAATTTCTTTAGTTTCTATCGAGTCGAGTTTTCTAACCGGGGCATTAGTAGGCCATAAATTTAGAAAGGAAGCCCCATTTTCAATTTCTTAATGAACAACCATATAACTAGGCATGATCAACACATAAAACCCTAATTCCCCAAATTGAAACCAACAACACCCCCAAATTGAAATCAACTCAAAAAACCCACTCTCCCAAAAACAGACCCAAAACCCTCACCGTGAGATGCAAAACTCCGCCGCCCAAACCCTCCCCCTCGTCCCCACCATCACCGGTGAACTCAAACCGGGCCCTGTTCTCAAAAAAGCACGCGCCTTTCCACTCGATCGAGCCATTGCTGGGCGCGACCGATCCGACGAACGCCGGCAGCAGATCGACAGCGCTGTGGAAATTGTTCAGCAAAGGCCATGATACCTCGTGTGGGAGAATCGGAAGCACGTCCTTCACTCTGAATGGCACCTTCAGAGCACCCACACAACTCAACCCCAGAAACCCTAGAAACCACAAAATTGGTATCAATAGTGAGAGGCGAAACGACGCCATGGTTGGATTGTTGAGTTCTGTAGAGTTGATTCGATCGAGAGAAGTCGCAGAGTGAGAGAATTCAGAAACCCTAGAACTTGGGGTGGAGAGGATCGTTGGGGGTTGTTTGGGCGTCCATTGAAGTTCAGTTTATGAGCTTCTTCTTCTTCTTCTACTTGTTCTTAATCGTGTTAGGATTAGGAGTTTGATCGTGATGTGTTGGTTTGTTGACACGTGTCGTATGTTTGTATCAGACGGTCGGGAAAGGTGTGACAGTTGGGGCGTTAAATAAGAGGACCGCTAAGGGCACCCCACCGTTTCATGAAGGCACCCAATTTTTTTGTAAAAATTTCAAACAAAAGTGGAAAAGACCATTTTGCCCTTGTATATATATTGATTCAAACCCCACAAATCATTTTGACAAAGAAAAAGGGCACCCCACTACCAAGCTTGAACCACAAAGCCACATTGCGTTTGGCGGCGTTTATCGATTCTTGCGGATTGACATCATCCGACAAATGATGTAACAATGTTTGACAACCATATGATGGTTTCTTAGAACTGTTTAGTTGGGTAAAACGTGAAAATGATGATTTGTTTGTCAACGTAGGGTTTGGTAATTTTCCTTAAATCCGAACTTGTTTCCACTATATAATAGAGGATTGTGCGCACGATGCAAGAGGAGGTTGAACTTGAGGTAATTTTGCCAATTTATTGTTTTTTATGAGGTTATCCGAAGTTTCGTCGATGTGCGCGATTGTTTCGGCCTCGCAGACCGAGATATATTGAAATGTCTCGGTTATAGAGGACCGAGCCTACTTCTAACCCTCTCGCTGTACAACCGAGAGTAGGAGAAAATTCTCGGTTGTACACCACCGACGCCACATTACCTATCACTAATTGTAGCTCTCGTCATGTCTCGCCGAGATAACACAAGTATTCTCGGCCATGCGTAACGAGACATGTGAACTCTTCCGCCTTCATGGCCGAGAACTCACGAGTTCCCAAAAATTTAGCCCTCGTCTCGGCCATGCTTGGCCGAGACAGCTAAACCGCTCGGCTTTGTGTGGCCGAGAACCGCGATTTCCCAATTTTTTTACCATTCTACAAACCGCTACACACACATTACAACTACTCTACCAAATGTAACTTAATTATACTATAAACGTAACTTCAAACGATCGATTTCGCACAAAATCTGTGTTCGACGATGTTCAACCGAACCCTAACTTGGAGACGAAATCGGCTCACACCACGACCCTACGAACTACAAAAATCCTAAATCGAATGAGAAACACAAGGCGAGACACGGAGACACGATTTCGAGATTCCTCTCACTTTGGTCGGTCACACAAAACGGTTCTTGGAGTCCAAAGTGAGAAGATGGTGGGGGTGGTGGGGTGCGAGATGGATTTCCACGAGGGGTATTTTGGTAGTTCGGGGCTAATTTTTGGTGCCCTGTGTAAAACAGGTTAGTGCCCACATTAACTGGGTGCCTTCATGAAACGGTGGGGTGCCCTTAGCGGCCCTCTTAAATAATCCACTTTTTCTATTTCTTTCGGTTCTCTTTGACTTAATCATTGGATGGGCATCTAGATGTGCAGATAGTGTATTTGGTTATGTAACAGTCGTATCTATAGACAATTTGATTTTTTTTTTTTTTTGATAAGGTCTCGTGGGCCGCCGTCAGTGTTTGACATATGACGTGACAAAAAGAGCACATGTTAGTATTTATAATCCGTCGGGTAACTTGTTTGACCAATGTGTGTAAAGAAAATGTGCAATGCAAGTGCCTGAGACATGTCGTGGCGAGACCAACAACAACATAGTCTCAGTCACAAATTAATTGGAGTCGACTACATGAATCAGACTCTTCCATTATACTCGATTAAGTGCAATTTATGGTGAACTTTCCAAACAGTCGCGTCTAGACCAACCAAAAAATTTAGGTAGGGGCGAACTTTAGCCTAAACTTATTATTGATGGCATTATATATATATATATATATATATATAAAAACACGAATAACAAATTTTTGAGTGGTAATGAAATTTACTTCTTTACCTATATATATCTATTCTTTCCTCATATATATCTATATATAAAAGCACGAATCATAAATTTTTGAGTGGTAATGAAAATTTACCTATTTGCAAACCTCAATCTGCTTTTTGAATAATAATGAGGCTTTAGCACGCAATAGTTCATGTGCTAGGATGCCATTCGTCTTAGTATTTTCGTAGGAATCAACTTGTTTTTAGATTGATATCCAAGAGTAGATAAAAAGTTGAATATCCTCCACACGACATTTCTCTGCTTTTTTCGATATTTTTTTCCTTACAAGGAGTTGTCGTTTCGTTTCTTTGCAAAGATAAACGAATGAAAATTAGAATTTTCGATGTAGGAAAATGCATCATGGTTTATGTTTCATTTAAAATTCTAAGCAGAGGGTCAACGCCACCTTTATGTTTTTCGTTTCACGGAACTCTTTGAAGTTGAGGATTAATGATTTGATGATTTCTTATTTACATTAATCACTCCAAATACTTCATTTTCTTTAATGCACATCTTAATTCTCTTCTTCCCAACGACGCATTGATGATCTATATATATATATATATTGTAGGTTATGTTGAATGGGGGTATGATGGAACAATATTCGATGTGTGGTCGTAATGCGGTGTAATCTTGTATGCTACTAATATCCTCACTTCCTTTTGACGATCGGAATCTTGAGGTGCTCTATCAGAAGGTGAGGTATTCGCGTGAATAAATTGTTGGATCTAATGACTAGCAAGCTAATACATTTTAAATATTTGAAATCATAATTTCAATGCACATATATAATTAATGAAAGTATATGTATGTAATTCAGGCAGCCATGGGAAAGACTAATATTCCCAGTTGGCTCTCCCCTGGTGCTCAGAACTTGATCTGGAGAATTCTCGACCCCAATCCCGCTACTCGCATTACAATTACCGAGATCAAAGAAGATGGCTGGTTCAACCAAGATTATATCCCTTCGACTAACCATGACGATGAAGAACTAGAAGATTATTTTCGAATTAAAAACAATGTGGTACATTCATATACATATATATGAACTTAATTGATTTCATTGCTCTTTGTAACATGTATATATGAAAGACTGGGTAGCTAATTAATGAAGTTGAACTTATTTTGAAGCAAGCGAGATCAAAAGAGATGAATGCAAGTTGTGCTCCAATCAATGCTCTTAAGAGGAAGATAAATTGAGCTAATTAATTCGCACAATGTTTTCGAGAGAAGATAAATTTTATATCGAATCATAGTCCATGAATTATACTTGAGAAGATAGAGGATGCGAGTCATGGAAATGGGACTCATTTGTAGAAAAAATAAGTAATGGAAAGGTCAAGATGTGAATCATGTATAAAAAGTTTAATTTAATTTCTTTGAACTAATTAACAACTTAATAGATCATTAATTAGCACCATATACAATTGATTTGTTACATGATTTTGCAGTTGATAATGACGAGGATGGTGCAACTAAACATGGGTCCAAAGAGATTGGTTCAGCTAACAGTTTTAGTACTGGTATGAATATGAAATTCATTGAATTTAAACATGTTTAAGGCCCCATTTTAAGGCCCCATTTTTATTTTAATTAACCTATAATTAGTGGATATATACATGTAGTAGTTATTGTCACTAATTGATTCTTTCATTGTTTTTTGGTCATCAAGATCACATTGATCCACCTTGGGATTCTTCACTATGTAGGCAGGTATGTATAAATTTCAATTTATACTTATATGATCACATATATATTGAATTTCCCATTCATTATAAATTGCTAAACATACATTTTGATTAATAATCACATTGTGCATGCAGTTGTGTGCTAAGCTATTGGAACACTAGGGATGACTAACAGCCACAAAGTCATTAACCTCGGAGCAAAATATTGATGTATATATCTATTTTTTTTCAAAAGAAGATAATATTTAGATGATTAAATCATGTCATGTATATAGTACTATAGAATACAGTAAGTTCTAATTTTTCGCGTTGTATATATGTAATAGTTCTACCACGGTGATGGTGGTCAGTATATGTCATGTAATGTTTACGAATGTTTATAGTATATGTGTCCACAATTGTGAAGTCGGTTTTGTCACATCTTTTGCTTCGATATTTCGTTTCTATGGATCCTTTTTTTCTTTTTAGTTTTTTTGTGGAGCTAAAAATGATGCTTCTTGAATAGTATTTCTACTTATTACATATTCAAATTACGTATGTTTGGATTTATATTACATAGTTTGTTCAAACTCATACATATTATTTAAATTTAATTTTTATATTTAGTTGCATATTAAATTAACATTATTTATTTTTTAAATTAAAATCCCACGAGCGAAGCGAGCGGGCTTAGTCGTGTGTAGCACGTTCATGAAACTAGTATATATATATATAACATGTTTAGGTCCACTTAATGTGGGTCGAGCTTGGGTGCCTAACTCAAATTCAATAATTTGACGAGCACCTGAAATTGCATTTGTCGGCTCAAACTCGGTGTCATGAAATTTATAAAATATTTTATTGGTATTTACTTAAAAAATAAATGGAGCAATCATTGAACCTTGGTATCCTTGGCTAATAGATACAACTTCAACTATTAAGTTACACTTTATTTCCATTTATCAATTACTATTTAATACATTTACTATGACGATCCTCACCTGACATAAGGTAGGGTCGCTCTGCCCAAACTGCCTCCAGGCCCAATACCCGAACAGAGGCCCGAGCGATCGGTCTGCCACGCCTAAAACAACCTACAGAATATTGCAACAAGTTCATATAGACCAAAAGTGTGGAATAAAGTAAATACGATCTATATGACTAACCATGAAACTATATGTGGGTCTTTAATTCATAAATTGTCTTAAAGTCATTCGATCACTAAGAAGAAATTCAAACTAGCATAGAGTGAGGTTCAATCTACCCGAAAAGAATCATTTTACTACAACCCAAGTAAAATAGTTTCAAAAACAAATA
Source organism: Stephania cephalantha (assembly GCA_039657325.1). Taxonomy (NCBI): domain Eukaryota; kingdom Viridiplantae; phylum Streptophyta; class Magnoliopsida; order Ranunculales; family Menispermaceae; genus Stephania; species Stephania cephalantha. The sequence continues at coordinate 13,233,878 of CM077575.1, forward strand.
AATAGAATATAGCAATATAATGCTCACATCAAAAGAGAAGGCTTCGAGTTATTGCCTCTCCCTTGTCTCGATCTAGCGCCAATGTGTATGATCCTGAGATGTAAGTGGGTGAGCTAAAAGGGACAACAAAGCTCAATAATGCAGAAAACCCGCTCAACCATCAAATACGCACATAATACATAATAAGCATGCAAGGCTAGCATGAATTGAAATTGATTACGGAAGCATTTAAAACAAGACATCTCATGGATTTATAAAGCATTCATAATTCACCTCATGAACAAGATTGATAAAAGCATATTCAAATCAAAACTCATTATCATGCATATAGGGTTCGCAAAAGAGAAATACTATAAAAAATAGTAATAATATAAAGTCGTGGTCTCATTCAATGCATACTAGTAATTGACAAAAATTCGACGGCCAATTCCCCTACCTTCGAGGTGATGGCAACTACTAGGCGACACACATACCTTATGTACCCTCTCGTTAGTCCCATCAAATCAGTAGTAGGTTCGTTCAAAGCCATCACCGATATGTGCACCAAAATCACTTAAGGTTTCTATGAGAAGTTGGCCACCGCTCATGTCCTTAGTGAGCAACCATAAGGATTACTATGAAAAAGTAGTCTCAACTCCTTACTCAGGAGAGGGTAATCCCAACTCCTTACCCGGGATAGGGTAATCTAACTCCTTACCCAGGAGTAGGTAATCCCAAGTTTAGTGCAACACACATACATTCTATAGATAAGTATAATCAAGTTAATGACACGATGCAACTCATTTCCCAAGTATCTAATTAAAAATGTATGTCCTAATATAACTAATATCAAGCCATATTTGATAATTGAGCAAGCTCCCCACTTACTTCGACTTGTCGCGAATCATATTTTCGATCCTCACACGTTTGGGGTTCAATGCGAACTACCTTGCGAATATAAACAATTTAAGACACATTCACATCAACGACAAGTCATATATTAATCTCAATTTATTTTTAAATTTATTTTGAATTCCACTAGTGTAGGTCCCACAAGTCCCATGTCGCCCGGTGCGAGGGTCGAGAGGTGGGACTCGATCGGTCCCCCTCAGGGATGCAGTAGCGCGCCCCATTTAAAGGTATGTGACATTTCCTAATTTGTTTGCTTTTATTTTATTTTATTTTACTTTATTATATATATGTATGTATGTATATATATATTTTATTTATTTTTTTGTCAAGGGAGGATTAAGCCCACTGAAAATCCGGTCAAGGGGCCGAACTGGCCCTTGGTTTAATCCAGTGGATAGTTTGGCCCTTACTTGGGGGGCCATGGGTCAAGATGACCCCTGGCAGGGAGTCCCTGCGCCTGGACGGCTATGCGTCCATGAGGAGACGCCCTCCCTTGCTCACTGCCCGAATAAGCAGTGAGCAAGGTGAACATAGAAGGGCATCCTGGTGGAGGCCCTCCTCCCCTATGGTGGCGGCGGTGGGCTCGTCACACAACTCCGGTGGCAGCGAGGCCGCCGCCTCCGCCCTTTCTCCTGCAACATCGCAACAAATTCTCAAACCGCATAAACACCTTTGAATGGTCCTGTAACGACCCAAAAATCTAACTTGTGCCACATGTCAGGTCCCCTGGTGTCCATTTATACCTTTTAGAGCTAAGTTACTAAGTCATACAAATCACAACCAAATTAATTGACGTAAACCTCACCATGGCCTTCGTGGAGGTCTCCAATCCAAAATCCATTTGAATCCACCGCGTCGTCGAGCTTCGTCGAAGTCACGACGCCTTGTCCACGGTTGTTGTCTAGTCGAGGATCGATCGGTCTGGCAACGCGCCACCGCGTCGTTGCTCCACGCCGTTTCCCCAGCGTCGTTGCCTGCCGCTTGCCGCTCGCCGCCGCCTGGAGCCGTTTCTCCTCGTCGGCGCCCTTCTGTGCTCCTAGTCGGCATCCTCCGTGACAGCCGCGCCACCTCCTGGCGCTGGAATCGCCGTCCGCGCCACCGGTCCGCCGCTGCTGAGGCCGCGCTGCTCGTCATCGTCCCCACAGCCGCCGCCACTAGTGAGCTCCTTCGCGTCGCGTCGATTCGCCCCGCGCGCTCGGCTGCTGCGGTTCGCGCCATTGTCCGGAGCCGCCGCCACTCATCCGCGATCTCCCCTGCGCACTGGTCTCCTCCCCGTGGCTCGCGTTGCATCGCATCGGCAGCTCGCGGCTCACGGGCGCCCGCGAGCCGCCGTCCCTCTCTCCTCTCTCTTCTCTCTCTCTATCTCTCTCTCTCTCTCTCTCTCTCTCTCTCTCTCTCTCTCTCTCTCTCTCTCTTATCCGATCTCTTTTTCTCTATCTCTCTTTGTTTCTTCCTCAAGAAAAAAATAAATGTGTCCTCGAGATTTGTGCAGAGGGAAACTCGAGGCACATCAAATTGGACAACCTAGTTGTGGAACCCTGCATAAATATATCACCTAGCTATGGAGCCTTCCCCTTGTTGGACCGCGGATCTGCACTCGGTCAACCACAAAAATGACGAGCCCAGGTAAGTAACGCCAGTAGGACATATGTATAACATTTCAAAATAACTAAAGCAGTCGAATTCATGCAAATAGAAAGAAAGGAACAAGGAACGCATGAATATAAAAGATTGTAAACAAATCAATCGATAAGTGAGGGTCCGGAATACAAAAACAAACCAATTAACAAGGAGTCCCGACCAAAAGGTCGTTGAGTCGCGGCTAAAGCCCAGCAAACTCGGGTTCAGGAAGAGACACTCTGCGTTGACCTTGCGAGACTGGCTCGGCGGTCCACGTGGGCTTAGGCCGGGCGGGGCCCAGTTTGTGGGAAACTGGGGCCATCACAGGTCCAAAATATATATCTCAAATCAACAATAAAACACCCGAAACAAAGTTCTCCACCATTATTGAATCAAATCCAAGTTTGTGACTTACTAACTCAAGAAAAGATATGGTACGGAGGTTGAGTTACCTTCAAAGGAGATTTCCTTAGCTTTTAGAGCATCAGTACCACCATGAATCACCCAATCAAGCTTTCATCTCCCATTTTCTCCTAATTTGTGTGTGTTGAGCAAAAATGAGCTAGGGTTTATGATAAAATTAATATACTTGGGTTAATTTAGTGTATGGTTGGCATAATTACCAAATTTCCCCTGGGGCGGGTGTTTTGGATTTTTGGGTCATCACATTTACTTTATAAAAAAACTAATAATCATAGTTAGGCGAACGAGTGCCTCCCTTTTAGATCCATCATTGTGTTGGGGAATGTGCCCTATGTCAATCTTATAAACATTGTTTCTATTATTATTTTAGTTAAATAAATAGAGGATTTCATTTGTTGTTCATTATTATAATCGGTTTGCATGTGTACATTATAATAGGATCCATGGACGTTTACCGAAACATGTTAAATGTCTCCAGTCGGTCATTATATTGGAAACTATAATGAATCAAGACTAGTGTAAGTCTTGATTGATGGTCATGTGATGATCATGCATATAAGGATACGAATCAAGATCACAAGTACCTGTTATGAAACAACGTACTCGACTGACTCGCTATGAGAACACCACATAGATTAAGTCATAGGTGTTACTGATGATAGATGTATCATTTAATCCTTTGACTTGAGATTACAAGAGACTTCAACATTAGGATTATAGTGATTTGACACAATCAAATGTTGTTTTTAACTGGATGATTATAAAGGTTGTGACTGATTACTATTGAATAATGTGTGAAGGTGTGTAATCGAGGTAGAATTTGCCCCTCTCGTTTAGAGAGAGATATCAGTGGATCTCTCGATATGTTAGATTAAAAATGGCCAAGTCCAAGTGAATTGATATGATCAATGTCAATTGGATTTTTCAATCTACCTAAAGACCAAGACTAGTACGATTGAACATTCATGGTGACTTTTTCCATGCCTTATATTTAATCAAAGGATATTGTACGACAAAAAGATATGATATGCATTATTGATTAGGTTATATCGATTTTTATCTTCATGCAACTTATGTAGTCATAATGTGACTGCCCAATATTTTATCAATTGCATTTATTCAATATTTTTCAGATTATGACGCCAGGTCAGACCACTTGGACGCCGCATATAGGACTAGGGAACGTCTGACTAGGTATAATTATATTTTTGTATGATTGGTTGCTTATATTGTGATTTTTATTTATTAATTACCATATTTCATCACATGTGCGTGTTGATATACTACTTGTCATCGTGTAAGTTGTACGACAAGTACTCTGCTTAGGCAAACGTGTCGACGCGAGGAATTGGGTAGGCGAAGTACGTGTACAAAAAGATATCATAATTAACAAAACTTAATGAAATGAACCTAAAGTAAATAAGGCATTGTTATACTACAAACCAAATCCTAGAAAAATATAAGCTACGACATGCCTCGTGATACGTGCATAGGCTCGGGGCACTAAGTGTCGGACAGTTGGGTACTATGGAAAATTAAATGTACACCAATAAAAACCCTAAGTAGCCTACAAATGAACTAATGTTCTTATGTTATCAATTAAATCAATTGAATTATAAAAAGGTTTATGGTTTGATCAATTATTCTAAACCCTAACATATCATGGAGATGATAAAAATGATGAGCCCAAGGCCAAATGTGTACTAGTGTGAGTGTCACTGGAGTTGTGAATTTTCAAATGAGTGCCTTAGGATGTCATGGAGATGGGTGTACACACACATGATCAATTGCTAAAATTCAATCTTACAAACTATAAAAATGGGACTTAGTGGTTCATCTCAACGTGCAAGCCTAAACATCGTCTAGGGAGGTTCGAGAGTTTGTTGAGATCTGAAGGAGAATTGAAGTCATAGGAGTAATGCTTGAGGATTCATCAATCAAGTTAGGTAAGCTATCGCTTCTTATCCATCATCTTCACATAGCATGATTTTGATGCATACCCAATTTAGGGTTTAATCTTAAAACGAATTTCATCACTGTTTTTTTAGTTTAAGAGGAATATCTTGATCAATTGTGCTAAGAAACCAATATTTTAAAATTGTTTTTCTACTCTAATTAATGTTGTTGAAGTTCATGGATGAATACATGAATTCTAGGAAAATTAATGATAAATTGTTATTGTGGATGTTCTTTGTTGTTTGTTGGCGTTTGGTTTCCCCACAATGTGAGGGTGAGGTGGACGGTGAATAGAGACGGCCACGAGGGAGAAAATCCAGAATTTTTGAATTGAAAACTATGGGTTTCGGCCTGTTACCGCGCTAATGAGCCTCATTTGCGTGCCAACGATTTTGGGCAGAAACTTAAGATAGGTTGCATGGTTGGCGCTGTAATAAGCCTTTATTAGCGTGCTAACCAGACACCAAAAATTTGATAATTTTTTTAACAACATGAATAGCAAAAATCCACTTTTGACACCAATTTTCTGTTTTAGGGATTTTTGACTTATTTTGAAAAACTAAACCGATAAATGAGTATTTAATAATTTTTGGATTTTGAAACGAATTTTTGTTTTAGAAATTAATTGTTGATTTTTGGGGTTCATACGCAGCGGAAATTACAAAACAATTTTGACAAAAACTCCAACAGGATCTGAATCTAATTCCATTAAAAACGTTTAAACCATGAAAACTTAATCTTACCTCGGTCGCAATATACCTTTCTGAAGGTTGATCGATCTCTAAGGCGCTGCCAACGACGAACGCCTCTCTACCAAGATCCACACGAACGACGACCGTAAATTCGAAATGCTAACTTCGAGAGAATACCAAACCTTTTTGTTTCTCTCCAAAACGATCCAGAGCGTACGAGAAAACCTTAATTCGTTTCTAAAACGAAAATAGAGTTTCAAACCTTTATCTTTCATACATGTGTTCTAACTTAAAGCGTCTATTTATACAACCTTGTATATAGACGGTTAAGTAAATTACACATATACCCCTACTTAAAGAAGTATAAGTGTAATACACCACAAGGACGTTTAAATCATGAATTTTATCATATAAAATTCATTTTTCTCAATCATCTTAAAATCTCGCAAAACCATTCTTAGTGTGCGACCCAATAGGCTCATACAACGTTGGCGATGTACCAAAACACATTTTGGTATACAAGTCATAAGCGGCCTCTAGCAAGACATTATGACTACCCAAGTTGTATGAATATCAAATCGATACAACCTAATCAATAGTGTATATAACATCCTTTTGTCACACGATATCCTTTTGATCAAACAAAAGGTATGAAATTGACATCCAACATGTTCAATCGTACTAGTCTCGATCTCTAGGTAGACTAAAAACATCCAAGTGACATTGATCAATATCAATTCACTTAGACTAGGCCTTTTAACAGTCTAACACATCGAGGGATCCACTAGATATCTCTTTTTATATGAGAGGGACAAATCCTATTTCGATTACACAACTTCATCACATTGCTCACACAGTAACCAATCACAACCTTTATAATCGTCCGATTAAAGACAACGTTTGATTGTGTCAAATTATCGTGTTCCTAATGTTGAAGTCTCTGGTAATCTCAAGTCGAGATATTGAAAAATATACCTATCATGAGAAACAACTATGACTTAATCCATGTGATGTTCTCATAACGCGGATCGGTCCAAGACTTTGTTCCCTAACAAGTACTCGTGATCTTGATTCGTATCCCTATACGTATAATCATCATATTATCATCAATCAAGACTTACACTAGTCTTAATTCATTATAGTTCCCAGTATAATGATCGACTAGAGACATTTATGATATTTCTGTAAATACCCATGGATCTTATTATAATGTAAACATGCAAATTAATTATAATAAATAGCAAATGAAATCCTCTATTTTATTAACTAAAAGTATTCATAAAGATAGTTAATGGATTGACCTAAGGCACATGCCCCAACATCTCCCACTTGCACTAGGGCCAATCATACATGCATCTAATGCCTAATGATCTAACATGACCATCATGTTTTGCTTGTGGAAAAGCTTTTGTCAATGGATCGGCAATGTTGTCTTGATAGGTACTCTACAAATCTTCACGTATCCCCTCTCAATAATTTATCGATGAGATGAAAACGCCTAAGTATATGTTTGGATATGTGGTGTGATCTAGGTTCCTTGGCTGTGATATTGCCCCGTTATTGTCATAACACAAACAAACAGGGTTAACAATACTTGGAACCATACCTAGTTCGAAATGAACTTTTTGATCCAAAGCGCATCCTTTCTTTGCATCGGACGACGCAATATACTCGAAACTTATGTTGTAGAATCTGTGTCATCTCTTCTTTCGAGCTTTTCCAAATCTTTGCACCCCATTCAAAATAAACACATATCCAGATCGCTATCTAAAATCATCTATATCGGTTTGAAAACTTGCATCTGTTTAACCATTTACAACTATATCATTTTCAAAACCTCCATAGACCAAGAACACTTCCTTAGTATTTCTTAAGTATTTAAGAATGTTCTTTACTTGTTATCCAGTGACTCTCACCAGGATCGGACGATATCTTGCTTGTAGTGCTCAAAGCATATGATACATCGTGTCGAGTGCATAGCATGGCATACATGATAGATCCAATAGGCGATGCATATGGAATCTTATTCATACGGTCTCGCTCATCATTTGTCTTAGGACATTGAATCTTCTTGAGACTTATGCCATGAGACATTGGCAACAATCCTCTTTTAGAGTCTTGCAAAGCGAACCTATTCAAGACCTTGTCTATGTAAGCACTCGACTTAGACCAGATTAGCCTCTCGACTTAGATTAGCCTCTTAGATCTATCCCTATAGATCCTTATCCCTAGGATATAGGTGCATCTCTTAAGTCTTTCATTGAGGAACACTTCCCTAACTAAGACTTGACGTTCGCAATGTTGGGATGTCATTTCCAATGAGTAATATATCATCAACATACACTACCGTAAAAACAACTACACTCCCACTGACCTTCTTGTATACACAAGGCTCATCTTCATTCTTAATAAAACTAAAATTCTTGATTGCTTCATCAAAACGAAGATTCCAACTCCGAGAAGTTTGCTTTAATCCATAAATGGATCTTTGAAGCTTGCATACCTTCCTAGAATTCTCAGGATGTACAAAACCTTCAGGTTGTGTCATATACACATCCTCAAGCAGCTTTACATTAAGAAATGTTGTTTTTACATCCATTTGCCATATCTCATAGTCATAATATGCAAAGAATGGAAATTAAAATTCTTATGGATTTAAGTATGGCTACTTTGGCGAAAAAGTTTCATCATAATCAACACCTTAAGTCCGCTTGAAACCTTTTGCTACAAGTCTTGCTTTAAAAGTATGCACTTTGTCATCCATGTCGGTTTTCTTCTTGAAAACCCATTTACATCTAATGGTCTTACCACCTTCAGTAAATCAACCAAGTTCAAACTTGGTTATCATACATGGATTGCATCTCGAGTTCATGGCACTTAGCCATTTATCTTAGTCCGGTCCAGACATAGCCTCCCGATAAGTGGTGGGCTCATTTTGATCCATAAACAACACATCACGAATATCGGTAATGAGAAATCCGAATCTCTCTCGGCTCATGTCTTACCCTACCGGATTTACGTGGGCCTTGTGTCACTTGTGGAGGTTCAACTAGTTCGAACGTTGTTGAACTTCCAATAAGCGATTCGATGTTTATCTTTGATTCTTGAACTTTTTCAAGATTTATTTCTCTCCCACTAGTGTCTTTTGAAATAAACTGTTTTTTCATAAAGGCACCATACCGAGCAACAAACACTTTGTTCTCGTAGGGATTAAAAAAGTAATATCCTTTTGTTTCCTTAGGATACCCCACAAATAAACACTTGTCGATTTAGGTACTAGTTTTTATGAGACTTGTTGCTTTACGTAAGCCTCGCAACCCCAAATCTTAAGGAAAGACAAACTAGGTATATTCCCGTACCATATCTCATATGGTGTTTTATCAACCGCTTTAGAAGGAACTCGATTTAGAGTGAAAGCTGCAGTTTGTAATGCATAACCCCAAAAGGATAATGGAAGATCTGCATGACTCATCATAGATCGAACCATATCTAATAAGGTTCGATTTCTCTTTTCAGAAACTCCATTCCATTGTGGAGTTGTTTGGTGGAGTCAATCGGAGACAATCCCACAATTTCTAAGATGATCATCAAATTCTTTGCTCAAATATTCACCACCTCGATCTGGCCGAAGTGTTTTGATAGTTTTACCAAGTTGATTCTGCACTTCATTTTGAAACGTTCGAAATATCTCAAATGATTCAACTTTATGTTTCATAAGATATACATAACCATATCTCGCTTTGAAATCATCGATAAATGTAATGAAATACTTATAACCTCCTCTAGCCATTGTGTTTATAGGACCGCATACATCGGTATGTAATAGACCCAATAAATCACTTGCCCTTTCACCGTGTCCAAGAAAGGACTTTTAGTCATCTTGCCTAGTAAACAAGATACGCACATTTCATATGTTTCTAAATCAAATGAATCTAGAAGTCCATCTTTATGGAGCTTCGTTATGCGTTTCTCGTTTATGTGTCCGAGACGACAATGCCAAAGATAGGTTTGATTCAAATCATTTGACTTGAATCTCTTTATATTTATGTTAAAGACTAGAGTATCGGTGGACATTTTCATGCTTAGAATATAAATACCATCACACAAATAAGCGTTTGCATAAAATATGCCTTTTCGAGAAATAGAACATCTATTATTCGCAATAATAAAATCAAAACCATCCATATCCAAACATGAAACAAAAATGATGTTTATGCTCAAGCGAGCACAAAATAACAATTATTTAAAGTTAAAATAAGTCCACTAGGTAAGACTAAGTCATATGATCCAACGACCAGGCGTGAACTCTTGCTCCATTCCCTACGCGGAGGATGACTTCTCATTTCTTCAATTTTCTACTTCTTGTGAGTCCCTGCACATTTATACAAATGTGAGATCCACATCCGTATATAATACCCAGGAATCACTAGTAGATAAATTAATTTCAATAACATAAATACCCGTAGTGGTAGTCGCACTACCCCTTTTCTTCTTTAGATCTTCCAGATAGAGTTTGCAATTTCGAACCAATGTCCAGGTGCATGGCGAAATGACAATTTCCTTCCTTTTCTTTTGGGTGTTTTGAAGCGAGAACAGTGGGGCTTGACTTGTTCCATAGGCTTTGCGATAGGTGCAATGAAAGACCTTTGGCAACTTTAGCCTTGCATTTGCCTTTCTTCTTCATTCCCATTCCCTTTTGGACCATCAACACATTACTAGAGGTTTCTTGATATTTTGTTCAAGCGATTTTGAGCATCAAATGCAACTCGAAATTGATTTCTCCATATTATTCATATTGTAATTCATCACAAATTGTGAGTAACTCTTCGGTAATGAATTCGGGATCAAATCCGTAGCCAACTCTTGGCTTCGGGAAATCCGAGTCTATCAAGTCGGTCAACATAGCTTTTCATCTTCGAACATGAAGACTAACGACGCACCCTCGGTCATCTTGCAAGAATGTAGGTTATTGACTATCTCGAACCTTTCTTGCCTAGTTCTTCGTTGGAACATTTCCTTCAACATTACCCATGTCGTAGGCTTCCATTAGTTCCATGTCCTTCGAAGTTCGGAACCATAGTTGCCAAAGATAATACATGCAACATCGGTAGAATCGTTGACATGCTTATTATGCGCATACTTCACAGACTTTCGTAGCATTGGTGGTGGGTCCTCGGGATTAGAGCATCCAGACATACAACTTGCGTTCATGCTTGAGAACGATTCTCAAGTTTCGAACCAAATCAAAAAGTTAGTCCCGATAGCTTATCCTTCTCAAGGATGGATCGCATGACGAGGGGATTATTGTTACTTGAAGAGGCCATTGATCTACAATAAAGATTATGCAAAGTTTATTTTAGTATAGAGGAATAGACTCCCACTAAATTAACAACCCTCCTAAAACATATTGTTTATTTAGAGGACTAAAATCCATATTTCACCTAATTCTATGACAACTATGGCATGAAACACGAACTAGATTATTTAGGAAGGTAATGATTACCAATTACATCTTATGTAATTTTAGATACTTTTATGACATACGGGACATCTTATGTCTTAGCATATTTTTCTTATCTCATCATGTGCCTAAAGCTCAAAACTATCTTGATAACTTTATAAAGTCGGACCATTTTAAACATTTAGGTAACTCTTACGCAACTTGTCTCATCAAGATAACACAATACAACCAGCTATGACTGAAACTATATTAGTGTGATCGAGGCATTGACAAGTGTTTAAAATGGATGGTACGAGACTTAAAATTTAATAGATGGATTTTATTCGCTTTAGTGATTTTATGTAAACAATGAAATATCATATATTTTATTGATTTGTTCAATCACTAAACAATTTGGAAATTTTTATATTGTTCACTAATAAAAGAATTTTCGTGCCCTATGATTAGTTAGACGCAATGCGGTCCATTGACCTCAATCGAATGGACGGGGAACGAGGGGCACACGCCCGTTTTTTTTTTTTAGGAGACGAATTTCAATTTCAAAATTAAAATTCGCTATAGAAAATCATATTTTTTGCTGATTTTATTATCATAAATTAACCCCTTAATTTATCCAAAATTAAGTCAATTAAAACATTTTAATTAACCCGGCCCACATCTAACTAATCATCTTATCCTAATCCAATTAGGACTTAAGATATTTGAATCCTAGCATATCTCCAATAACAAAATTCTCGATATTTATTTCCTATCAATATGGATAACAAAACCGATTTTGCTAATATCTCCTAATCTAATTTCTTATCTATCCCTTATCAAATAGAAATTTCATAACATAATAGATATAACGAGATAATTAAATAATTTCAAAAATAATTATTTGCAATTTCGGTCCTCATCCAAATAATCACAAACATGTAATTGAATCATGAACTACTATCCCAATCGAACATAATCATATTATTCTCTAATTAATATTAAGACTTATACAATTTAAGAAACTTAAAACAATGTAACCTAAATATGCATACTTGAATTACAGAGATTTCATCCATGCATCAATACACGAAAAATAAAGATTATATCTAATGGTGTCATGGATCACGAAACACGAAATTCAATTCATTAAAATTATTCGAATTAACCTAACATGGTTACTAGCATGTCTGAAACCATTTCAATTAAATCACGAATATATGTATCATATACACAAAACATGATAATAAATCTCACATGAAAAACTTATGTATATCACATATACATCAACTATTAACATGCTTTCAATCATATATCATGTATATATCGAAGAAAACATGCAATGAATTTAATGGAATCGAACTCGAAGGCTCTGATACCACTGTTGATTTTTGGGGTTCATACGCAGCGGAAATTACAAAACAATTTTGACAAAAACCCCAACAGGATCCGAATCTAATTCCATTAAAAACGTTTAAACCATGAAAACTTAATCTTACCTCGGTCGCAATATACCTTTATGAAGGTTGATCGATCTCTAAGGCGCTGCCAACGACGAACGCCTCTACTACCAAGATCCACACACGAACGACAGCCGAGATTTGAAGTGCTAGCTTCGAGAGAATACCAAACCTTTTTGTTTCTCTCCAAAACGATCCAGAGCGTACCAGAAAACCTTAATTCGTTTCTAAAACGAAAATAGAGTTTCAGCCCTTAATCTTTCATACCTGTGTTCTAACTTAAAGCGTATATTTATAATATAGACGGTTAAGTAAATTACACATATACTCATACTTAAAGAAGTATAAGTGTAATACACCACAAGGACATTTCTGTCATGAATTTTATCATAAAAAATTCATTTTTCTGAATCATCTTAAAATCTCGCAAAACCATTCTTAGCGTGCGACCCAATAGGCTCATACAAAGTTGACAGTGTACCAAAACACATTTTGGTATACAAGTCATAAGCGGCCTCTAGCAAGACATTATGACTACCCAAGTTGTACGAATATCAAATCGATACAACCTAATCAATAGTGTATATAACATCATTTTGTCACACGATATCCTTTTGATCAAACAAAAGGCATGAAATTGTCATCCAACATGTTCAATCGTACTAGTCTCGATCTCTAGGTAGACTGAAAACATCCAAGTGACATTGATCAATATCAATTCACTTAGACTAGGCCTTTTAACAGTCTAACATATCGAGGGATCCACTGGATATCTCTTTTTATATGAGAGGGACAAATCATATCTCGATTACACAACTTCATCACATTGCTCACACAGTAACCAATCACAACCTTTATAATCGTCCGGTTAAAGACAACGTTTGATTGTGTCAAATCATTGTGTTCCTAATGTTGAAGTCTCTGGTAATCTCAAGTCAGAGGACTGAAAAATATACCTATCATGAGAAACAACTATGACTTAATCCATGTGATGTTCTCATAGCGGGCCGGTCCAGTACTTTGTTCCCTAACAAGTACTCGTGATCTTGATTCGTATCCCTATACGTATAATCATCATATGATCATCAATAATTCATTATAGTTCCCAGTATAATGACCGACTAGGGACATTTAGGATATTTCTGTAAATACCCATGGATCTTATTATAATGTAAACATGCAAATTAATTATAATAAACAACAAATGAAATCCTCTATTTTATTAACTAAAAGTATTCATAAAGACAGTTAATGGATTGACCTGGGGCACATGCCCCAACATTAATTGACACTAAAGTAACCTCAAACCCACTATATTTGAACAAATATGACACCAGGAGTCTAGGGATCCGTAGATGGGTGTCAGGTGCGGGTTTTCAAAAGTGTCGAAAACGTTTTAGAGTGCAATTTTCGTGTATTTCAAGTAAAGTAAACCCACGAGAAACACACCTTAAACATTTATTTCCTTTCATTATTGTCTATGGTTGATGCATTGTTGATATTGATATCCTTGAGTACTCTGTCGTGTTGTATGGTTGTGAGGCTTTTAGATCATAACACGTGGCACATCGCGCGCTCGGTGGATTGCGACCCGAGTTGCTTGCATTTGGTGTACGTGTTGTTCGGTCGTAGGTCTAGGCCTACCGGTGCGAGGGTTGTAGGGTGGTAAGGCTAATGAGTGCACTCACTAGTGGACACTTGGTATACCGAAGTATGGTCTAGTCAGTCCGGGATGGGTACATATGCACTAATTATTATCCTGATTTTTCTTATTTGAATGTAATGTTTTGTTGCATCTGTTTACAATTTACCGCATGTTTCCTTATTTAATGTTGTATACAAAGCCATTGCCTTTACTCGTAGAAGGATCTATAACTCTCAACCAAAAGTGAAACGAGTTCCAGTGAGTAAAACCCCAAAGAAAACCACCAAGCTAGTTTCCACATAATGCCTTGATATACACGGTACTTTATTTCTGGGTTTTCCACTTTAATTCCATATTATGAATATTAATTAAAATACTCACAATTGCCATCTTTTACATTTTAATGACTTTCGCTAAATTTATTATTAATTACTCATAAGACACTCTAAAACTCTTATTAAATTGACTAAATTAATACTTGAACTAAAATAATTGGTTAACAACATAACGAGATAGAACAAGTTAGCAAGAACACTAAGAACGTTGGCGTGGAAATGGATGCAGCGGGGCACGGGACCCAACGAGTTAGCGACGTGGCAAGGTTGCGGAACCCACGGTTCGCTATTCCGGCGGCCTTGGGGAGCGGGGCCGCCATATATAATGTCTTGCTAAAGACTGCTTATGACTCATGTACCAAAAATGGTTTTGGTTAACTTCCAACGTTGCATGAGCCTATTAGGTCATACACAAAGAATGGTTTGCAAGACTTTACGTAACTCAAAACAATAAATTTTATATGATAAAACTCGTAACACATAAATCCCTAGGGTGTGTCATATTAATACCACTTTAAGTAGGGGTATATTGGTAATTCATTTATCCAACTTTATATAAGGGTTGTATAAATAGGTGTGTTAAGTGAATTCATATTATAGTAGAAATTAGGGTTGTAATCTAATTTTCGTTTTAGAAAACGAGTTAGATTTCTCAACCATTCTAGAGTTTTTTAGGGAGAACATAAAATTATTTTCGTGTTCTCTACCGGGCTAGCACTCGGATTCTTGGTCGTCATTCGTGTGTGAATTTCTAATATAGGACATTTTTCTCTAGCAGTGTCTTAAACATAGATCAACACAGAGAAACAAATTAGCAATTGCGGTACAATTTACTTTTGTGACGGCCTCGATTTTCCACAAACTGGGCCCTGCCTGGCCTAAGCCTATGTGGACCTTCTAGTTAGCCCTCACGAGGTCGACGCAAGCTTAGTCAGCCTTCCAATCCATCATTATATGTAAATTCATAATTTAAGTTGAGTTATTAATGTTTTGCAAGGTTTAAAGATTTAGCATAAGCAATTAAGCAATTTAAATAACTCGACAAGTAAAAGAAAGAGTCGGACAACCTATATATGGAACCTTGTACATATACAAACTTGTATATCTGGTGACCAAGTGCGACAAGTAAATAAGTGATATACAAGTCATAAGTGTCTCTAAAAACCCATAATGTATCCTAAGTGTACAAAATATCAAATATATAATAAATACAATATAAACAGAAACCTATAAAATGGCAAAGGGGAAATATCACTCTGATGCCTCAAAGTAAGTCACCAATCATTGGCGCCTTGCCCTTCCTCGCATGCGGATCTGCAACTGTCACAAAAAAGACAATTTCAGTTAGTAAAGCCAGAAAATATTAGCAGTAATGCATGAATAGTAATAAACAGCCCAAAAATCTTGTTGGAAGTAAAAAAAATAGTAAATATGTAAAATGCATGATAATAAGACTAGCTGCGAGAAATGAGTATAAAGGAAATTAAAAGAGAGGCGCCCAAGCAGTCCCGACCCCTGACTGCGGGTGCCATAAGATCGGGGTCATAGAGTTGCAACAAAGTCGGGCAAACTCAGGTCTTAAGAAACAGTAATGCATGCTTAACCTAGAACATCGTGAATGAGGGACAACAATGGTGCCCCGGATAAAACACATTTCATTCTGATATTATCTAGTGAATCGGGGTTGTGGATCTGGTTATAAGTCGGTAACCACACCCCGAAGACCACTTGCTAACGCACTTGGCCCTCGAACACTCATATTAGGAGTGGGAGTCCATGGAAAAGCTAATTCACAATTTTAAAGAATAAAGAAAAGATTAATGAATTACTATGGAGATCCTCGCTGGTTTACTTACCTCAAACTACACAATAAATATGCCCTTGCTGTGGTGGTCCCAAATCTCGAGTCAAAAGGAGCACTGCTGCGTTACCGGATACGTCACTAAGCCTTGCCACGTAGTGGCCTGCTTATCTGTGACGCCCCACGACCTAACTAGTTGCTTACACGTTTTCTAATAATATCTAACCTAGCCATTTATTCTACAATTAATGAATAGTAAGTTTATTTAGCTAGTTCGGTAGTTGACGAATTTACAATAAATTTCACAACGGATGTCTTCAAATATGTGAGTATTTTATGTGTATTTAACAATCCTAAGTAGTGGAAAATCCGGCAAAAGGATACCATTTATATAACACAGGTGAAAAAAAATACAAAAGATCCACATACATGTATTAGTGTTCTACAAGTCCATAAAACCCAATGAAACATAATATATACATTATGTAAGTCACACACAAGCTAGCGTCAGATAAACTCATAGGCAATCTCCTAATACTCCCTTGCCCTTGGTCGTCGAAGGATCCCAAATACATGCTCGCACCCTCGACTCGCTCCCGGTACCTCAACTACGTTCTCTAAGTCCCTGAAGTCAATTAAGCATTTTTATTGTGTATTTATATTGGTTGAATGAGTTTTAAGTTGATCTTTCCAAATCATCCCCTAATTACTAAATAAAGTTTCAATTTTGGTATTGTATTGTAGCGCATTTTTTGGACGTGAAAACATTCGAATCTCAAAAACTTCCCTCAGAAAAAAGTTGGTGGTCTCTGTCTTAGCTTTCTGAATAGGTTTGGTTTGCGAAATTCCGATTTAAGACGAGATATATCACAATTCTACCAAAACAACTCAAATTTGAAATAAATACGACCAGTAAGATTGTAAAAATCATTTCTCCTAATATATTGCTAAAAAAACCTCGATTTTTTGTCATAACTCACATAACATACCCAATAAAAACATACTAAAAGATCAGCCCAATCCAATAAGTATTGAGGGAGTTATGCCCTTGCAAAAGTTTGGCCAATTCTTCATGAATTAATTCGACTAGCAAGTTTAGCCTAATTCTTTTGAAACCAAAGTTATATGACATATATAAGAATTATCTTCAACCTTACAAAAGCATGAAATCAGCAAGCCAAAACCATTTAACACTTCATAGTCATGCATGTAAGTATTTTTTTTATCGAAATTGAATTGAGTATAAGTTGTAACCTATTGTTTGATTCTTTGTAGTTTGATTCTCCAAGCTTAGGTCCTCTTAAAGTCCCACAAATTCAACACACTTTTGCTGTCTTTGATATCAAAAATTTCAAACTTTTTCTTCTCTTGCTTGCATGAAAATCAAAGTTTGTCTTTTATATACTTAGATTAATATGTGGATTAATTAAGCAAATCTATAATTTGACCAAGTTAATTACTAGGACATGTGTCATCTCTATCTCAATGTCACTTGTCCCATATGGAGAATGCATGGCTCCATTAACTAGTTACTATTTAGTCTATGATTCCTACACATCTTCATCATCACTAGGAAAATATTGGTTCCTCAATTTGTTTGTCCAAACTATAGTCACATTAATCCATATCAATTAAATTTACAAACTTAAACACTTAAATTCATGTCTTGTTTCCCCAAATAGGGTACCACCCGGCATAATCCCCGCCTCGTCAGACTTAACAATGTATTATTCAGCCTTTTGTCTCATTCACCATGTTATACATGTTCATGATAATTATTATTTGTTTCTCGTTAGTTATGATTTTTAGAGTAAATTAAAACTTTTTAATCATTTTAATATTATCAGCAGAAGACTTAATAAAATTTGTTGAAGCATTATAAAAATACCTATTGTGGAAATCAGGTAAATAGACGATCACACTTAGTTAAATCGAGTAATACATGCATCAGTCAGGAATCTATTTTCTCAACCCATTATACAACCTAAAATTATACCAATAAGACGTAGGCAATAAATACACAAAATGTTCACCTATAAAAGTAGCAAAACTACACGCTGGGGCTTAGAGATAGTTGTCGATCTTCTCCTTCCCTGATCTGCTACTTGATAGATTTGCACCCACCATCATAAAAATGAAGGTGAGTACAGTAATGTAGAAAGTAAATTGTGGAGACTATTAATCCACATTTCCAATATAATAGAAGATATCTACAAGCATATAAACAACAAAGAAATGTTGAGACAAGAATATGCTAGAAGATACCACAGTTAAAACAAATGAAACTAACACATGAAGAAGTGGTAATGGTTTAGGTCCGGAGTCCCGACATCCCCAGAGAATCTAACCTCGTGTGTCGCGCATACTCATAAATCAGGTAAAACATTAGCTACACAGAGTTCCAACATCCATACGGAATCTAATTTCGTGTGCCGTGTAAACTCATAAGTTCTGACAGTCTGCCTCCTTTGGTATCTAGCATAAAGCTTAACCATCATACTAAGTCCCTAATCATGAAATCATAAAAATGTCGGGCTATGGGCTCGAATGAGTATTTCTCCTAATTTTCCTAAGTTTCAAGTCAAAAAGGCAATCATAGTGTACTCATCCACAACCAAAGGCATGAAGCAAAATTTCGGGTGACTCTAAACGATAATAATAATGAAAACTATACTAAATACATGCATGAAAGTGTATCAACTCCTAATGAAATGAGATAGAGAAGTAAGGAGGGAAAAGAGAGAATAAGATATTAAACACTGCCATTACCATCCTTTTACCGCATATAATTGAAGATTTTAAATGATTTCACATGCGGTCTTTCGCAAAGAAACTCATCCAACTCAATCCACAAATCCTACAATACCCTCAAACTTATTCTGAACATTGTCCTCAAGGTTCAAAACAAGTCAAGAAATTCATGCAACAAAAAGAAAAAGAATAGATATGAAAAAGAACATGGATAAATAAATAAGAAGATGATACAAAGGCATGTATAATAAAAGTCTCCAAAAACTAGTGAATGAACAAAATCTCTCATGTCTAGGTGACTAAGGAAACTATGGAAGAAAAATCATCATAATAAGAGCAAGAACTAATAAGCATATGAGTTAACTTAAATAATTCCCACAAGATCTTGCGAGCCCGAAGTCTTTCAACTAAGGGTGAAATCAATAAGAAGACGGAATGTGCTCCAGTGCCTCTGGTGCTAATCAAACATTCATCATACCTGCAAAAATTTAAGAAACCAAGTTAGGGCTTTATTAAACATAAAAAAAAACTAAAATAAATGCAAGAAGTAAAAGAAATAAAGTTGGGTTGTCTCCTAACAAGCGTATTTCTTTGAAGTCTTTGGCTAGACTTGACGTGATTTATCATGTGATGCCCTTTCCTTTTGAGATATCAACAACAAATGACACATCTATAGCTTTGGGAAATGCAACATGCACACCCTCCTTCAAACTTGGGACCTCATTCGGGACCTCTAATACAAAAGATTATGTCGCATCATGACCATCCAACACAAAGGTGTCGGGAGCGTAGAAAATATGCAAACGCTCTCACCCCCTTGTAAAGTTTAATGAATATGGATGGTGGGTGGGTGGTTTCACCAACACTAGAGGTTAGTATTTCTTGCCCTCTTTCTGCAACTCCTCCGGCCTTTCTGAAATGACTTCAATTTTCATCTCATTTTCCTCATCTTCATTTTGCGCAATGATAATTTCTGGCTCAGTTTGATAGACTTCATGCCCTTCCGTTGTTTCACTCTAATAGTCATCCAACTGTGTATCCTCATTCACCTCAACATTTTTCATAAACCTGACAAATCATATGTGGAATGAGAATAATCTTCACAAATCTCACAAACCTCGTCCTATTGCACAAAAGAATTCATGTTAGAAAATTGATGTCCATTATGTGACATACATACCCCATTCATATCGTAATAATGTGAGTCTTCGAATCGACCATAATTGTGGGAGTAGGTGGCCATTGTGGGAGTAGGTGGCCATTGCGGAGTTCCCTGCATACATGTTGAGAACAAGGGACTAGATAGAAAAATAAATAAATAAATAAAAGAAAACCAAAGAAAGATAAAAAAAAATCAATCCCCTGCAATGCCGCTAAAAACTGACGCGCGCCGAATGCATCAATAAAATATAATACCTAAAAAAACTATTTTGTAGATAATGATAAAAGTTAATCCCATGGACATTTCATATATGCACATCAATCTCCATACACCTCGCCACACCGTATCAACTCCTATACCAATCAACACACGCACGTTTATGTGTCGTCTCTACTCTGTCTACCACATCATCACCTTTGTTCCTCACGTGTGGGCCCCACCAGCTCTGCCTCGGGATGCATGCTAGCGTGATTTTCGATGAAGAACGGATTTGGGCATATGAATACTCAATTTTGTGTAGTTTTTGTCTCGGATTTAACCGCGCACTCCATTATCCCTGAAAATAAAAAATAAGGACAATTAGACTAATATTTTAGAGACTTGACAATAAAAAAGATATAAATAAAATATATATAATTTCATAATTAATGACTTAACATGGAGTCCCGACATCCCCAGGGAATCTAATCCCGTGTGCCGCACAAACTCATAAATCAGGGACACTAGATCCAAAAACTACTTTAATAATGATAAGAATGACTTAAGATCAAAGTTTCCAACATGGCACATGCTTATCACAAGCATACAAGAATAGGAGTACAACCAATATCCAAACTACGCTAATATCATGCTATTTCTACATTTATCAATACACTTAATATCAAGGAATGACATTGCATAAGGAAACAAGAATATGAGCCAATGAGTATCGTTTAACACCAATAATGCTATGATAACAACAGTCATACAATGAGAGAAAACAACCAAGTCATAGCATCAAGATTACAACAGTTATATCAATCCAAAAGACTATAAAAGAGAAGTATGAAAAGGAAGTAAAATGGAGAGAATTGCCTTAACATGTTTACTTACCTCAAATGCACACAATTCCTAGCCTATACTGGCTCTCGAGCACTTCAAACCCGCGTTCCACACCCCGTAACTCCTCTCTATGCACATGATGCATCCTAGAAAAAATTAATTTAACTTGTTAGGTTGGTTAAGAGATATCAAATTCTAATGTTTCACAATCAGCCCCCGTAATACTTTGTTTATGTTGAAATCTATTTTAATAAATAAAAATAGTTTTGGTGCAACAGTTTATGAGTTGATTTCAACTACCAAAATGCTAAAATTATGTATTGTATTACAAATGGAAGATTTTAGATCTATGTCTTAGCTTTCCATAACTACGAAATTTGTGCAATTTTGATAAGAATCGAAGGAGATATAAAAGTTTTACCACAATGACTCAAAACAGTTTTTGATTCCAACCAGAAACTTTGTAAATTCAATTTCTCTTAAACCATAACTTTAAAACTCATGCTTTTTTTTACTAAAGCCTATAAACATACCCTAGAAGATCATACTAAAAGATGAGCTCAATCCAATAAGAAATGAGGGTGTTATGCTCAAAACAACTGGACATTAGCAAAATTGTGAACCGAAAAATTTCTAATTCATCATCAAAGTTGCAGAGGATTTTTAGACATGAAAACATTTGAATTTCAAAAAATTTTAGTAGGCGAAAGTTGTTCTGTAACGACCTCTTACCTTCAGCTGGGGATTAGTGCTAATCTAAATCCTAATTAACCCGAGTTAGGCTCGTGGTTAAGTCCGGCGTACCTCGATTAATCGTGCGTGTGTTTGCATGATGAGTTATGTTTGTTTGAAATGTTTAATTAATTTTATAGGTTGTTGTATAAAGTGGAATTTATATACAAGCCTATAAACAGTCAATATGTAAATAAATAATAAATAGCCAGTACACCAAGTGCAACGAGGGGGTCGTGGAATGAATATGCAAACCCGATAATACTCATAGGCATGTCCGGTGAATTTATTGGCGAGAAAACACACAAGATATATATTTATATATATTTGATATATAAATATATATATTGAAAACTATAAGATTGGTTTGAATTATATAGATATTCGGATCGCCTTGAGATGAGCGTGAGTGTTGATGGTGTCAACATGTGTGTCATTTTAAGAGTGTCATGTTAGCACATCAATCATTCGATCAGTTTCAAGATAGCGCGATGCGTATCTCGAGAAAAATCTATATATTTAAATTAAAAACCTCATATTTATCTCCATAATTTGATCGATAGAGTGAGAGAGAGCTGAGGGTTTAGAGTTTTTGATCATAAGAAATCACTCAAGGAGCTAATTTGATGTAAATTGAAGAGCTTAATCAAAAATCCAGAGATCATCACTGTTGTAAGTTTAGTTTTGATATTTTTGAAATTCAATTTGATAGTAGGTGATAATGTCTTTATGAATTGTTGGTATTGTTGACTGGAAATGGTTTGTTACCACACTAAAGGTCCTCCCTGATGAATTTTGGGAATGTTTGTTGTGGTTGTAATGATTGGTGAATGGAACAGTGGCTGCTGCCCTTTGTACTATCGAGACAGTACAGGGTGGAGCGCGCTACCTTCATCAGCTGTGATTATACATGTTGAATGCGCGTGCTTGGGCGGGCCCGGGTCGGGCATAGACGTGCTTTTTAAATGCCCTGTACGAGCCCGCCCAAGTCCACTACGGGCCGGGCTTAGGCGGACTTAAACGTGGCCATTTACAATTTTTTAAAACTATATATATTTATTAAATATTGAGAATTACAAACAAGGAGAAGGTGGTGTAATGGTTAGGATGTGTACTAATACCAAAGGTCTTGGGTTCAAAACTCACAAATGACATTTATTTTTACAAGATCATATATAGAAATTGCAACAATCTTAATTGCGTGCTGGGCTTGGGCCAAGCCTGTGCAAAATGCCTAAATCTAAGCCTGCCTATTAGTTGTCGGACGGGTCGGGCAGGTCCCTGACTCGCTGAACAAGTCTAGTTGTGATGAACTCAACTGGTGGAGCGCACTCCACCAAGTGATGGAGCGCGCTCCCACCCCAGAAAATAGCAAATAATTTGAGCTTTGATTATAATTTATAAAGGACTGAGGGACTGAACTAGGGGTTCTAAATGTAAGGTATTAAACATATATTGATCACAAATGATTTGTGATAGGTGTTAGATCCTCGGGAAAGCTTGAGTGCCCGAAAACTTAAGGAATTTGGAACAGAAACATAAATCGAGGTAAGTATGGATTCGCTTATTTATCAATGTTTCATGGCTATCCTAGTATATATTGTTCATGTAGTTTATGGACTGAATGAGGAGGGGGGAGAGGGACTATATACACTGTGATGGTTTTAATAAATGGAAAATGGTGTTTAATGTGATTCACGAGAGTCAGTTCTCGAGACTGAGACCAGGTTATATAGGAAATGGGTTACCTTCCCGGCCTATATGTAACTTCCTACTCAGTTAAATAGGTTGCGTGGATTACATACTCACTAAAGGGTTTTGGATGAACCATTGGGCATTAATAAATTGGCTAAACAGCACATCGACCAATATGTTGGTCTAACAATCGCATCAATGGCGTCAGTGGGTAATCGACCTTAGCCTTATAAATAAAATGAAAATCATAGTGTAATAGTCATTGACAGTTTGATTTGCATATGTTATTTATCGAATTATATGTTTTCCATATTCTTGTTAGTTAACATTAGTGCATATTGTTATTGCATAATGTTCTTGATTATTATATGGAATGTTGATGGCTTTGTGAATCCTTACTTATTGAGCAAGTTGAAGTGCTCACTCCAAATTTAATATTTCACATTCGCAACCTAACGCTTCAGAGAATGGCAAATAGTAGATTTATGAGTCTTATAATCTTCTCTACGATGTAATGAACCTTCTTGTACATATATACATTGTTTGATATATTATTTTGTATATAAACAGGGTTAGGAGTTTTATAAACGAGGCTTTGGGTTTGATAAACTCTGTATTTTTGTATATTGTTTAAATATCGAAAAAGTCTTAATTTTTCACTGCGTATACTTTGTATTGTTTATTCAATATCGATATACAGGTTGATTTTATTAGGTACAGACGGAGAGGGTGCTGGCTTTAGTTAAGTTTGGCTGGGTTACTGGGCTTAATTAGGGTTTCAGGCTGAGTATCACCCTGATCAGGATAGGGGATGCTACATGTTCCTCTACGAGTTACCTTTCAGATGCCACCAGAACGGGTCCATTCAATTTAAAATGAGGAAGTTATGACCAAATTACAAAGACTGATTCAAAACAACATGCATAATTTCCAATTTTTTTCTACAACTTCATGAATTTCAAAAATTCGTAACTTAATAAAAACAAATCTAAATCCAAAACTTCTTTATAGTAAAATTAGTGAAATTTCACAAGGAATCAAAATATGTAAACCATTTTCAAAGACCATAACATTTACCCTATAAAAACAGTGAAAAAACTAAAACGAGGTTCAAATCCAATTTGTTGAAAACTTCAATTTTTCGAAATCCAAGCTTGGGGCTCAAACAATCCTCAAGTTGAAATCAAACAATAATTAAAAAACTGAAATTCTAATTAAGAAAAAAACCCTTTTATCCATACCCAAAACTCATGAATTTGCATGAATAAAAATATGTAGACTCATTACCTTGGGTGGTTGATTGTTCCTATCACTTGGATCTTTTTTCTAAGTGTTGAATTTATTGACATGAAACCTTAATGTTTAGTAGTTTTCAACAAGCTTGATTCATTCCAGCCTCAAACTTGTTTTGCTTTGATGTGCATGTGTAACGGCCCAAATTAATTAAACCAGGATTAACGTTAATCTTAGGGATTAACGGTCGTAATTCGGGCGTTACGTGGACAACTCGGTTGACTTGGATACAAGAACCGAGGAAATATGTTATTTATGGATGGTTGAAAGTTTCGAGATTAGGACCATTTCATGCCTAAAAATGTGTTGTAACATAAAACTGAAATTGAGACTTAATTTAGTCTTTAGGGCTGATTTGGGAAGATCAATTTGAGACATATTCAACCAATTTGAATACACAATAAATACACTTAACTGACTTCAGGGACTTAGGGGACCGTAGCTCGAGTATTGGGGAGCTTGTTGGGTCGGATTCGGATGTCCGGGGGAGTTAGAGCTCATGTTGAGGTGCGTAAACCCATTGAGAATGCTTCACAGAATTCATGGTTTTGATTTATCAATTTCGTTTTTCATGTGTGATTACTGGTGGGCACACATGAGGTTTTCACTCCTATTTCGGTGTGCGTATATATTGGTTGTGGCTAAATCACATGCACAGGTTACTTGTGATAGTGCTTGTGTCGATGACATCATAATATATCTACGACTGTCAGGAGGGATTAGGGTGGCCCTGATGCGTAACAGCGTCGGGAAGAGACCATGTCATTTACTGAAGTTGGGGTTTAGCCACTGTAAGCCTGTAAGTATATACGTGGTTCCTATTCGATTATTGATTACTGGCTGGTGAAGGTCAGGGTTTTCTCATGATTATACGGATGTTTACTGATTAATGCTTTATTTCTGACCTGGTTTAATTGGTATATGCTGTTTATTTATTTCACGCTACTGCTTTTGCTTCTCATGTGATGCTTACATTCATGAGAATATGACATACTATTATCAGGTGTTATATTCGCATGTCTCGTAGTTTATCAGTTTTAATTCATGAATATTGTGTAGAATTCTCTTGGGATTTTAATCACTGGACTCGTCACTATATTTGTTGGGTGACTGAGTGCATATCGTTCGACGAGCAAGGGCAAGGGCAAGAAGGTACTAGGCGACTACCTCTGAGATTGTGGAGCCAGCTAGTGTGCGATATCAGTATGTATTTATTTTACTTTTGTTGGGTTTTGGGGACCATAGAACACCGATTACATGTATATGGAATTTTTGTTATACTTAACTCGCCTTGATATATACATGGTATCTTTTGGCGAGTTTTCCACTACTTAAGATTGTTGAATACTGTATAAATTACTTAAATTAAGACTTCCGCTGTAAAATTTCATTATAACTTGATAAAATTGATTAACGGGCTAATGGAATCATTTATAATTATATGGAAATTAATTAGCTAAGTTAGGATTAAATGAAAAAATGTAAGTAGTATCGCGGAACGTCAAGGATAAGCGGCTCATGACGTGGCAAGGCTTGATGATATGGGATGCGACGAGGCGGGTAGCAAAGCAGCCTGAAATTTGGGGCCGCCACAATTTGGTATCAGATAGAGGTTTCGAGGAAACCTCGGGAGTAGTTTAAAGGAAAAAGAATAAAAATGAAACAAATAAAACTTAGAAATGGAAACCCGATGATCCTGACTTAGAACCTTAATTGGGAAGCAAACTTGAGATGGGTAGTGATAGGTTTATATACATGTTATATTTTGTTATATATATAATATACGTCTATATATATCGATGTTGATCTGGAGCACGCTTTACGATGCAGATCATGAACGGACAGTCTGGTACGCCTCGTGAGACTGGACAGACTAGCGATGCGGCTAGGGATTTACTTGTTATGTCGAATGTAGAAGATCGACTGTCGGCTCAGGAGACTCAGATAGCCGAGGTATTATGATTGTTACGGGATCAAACCTCTGCACTGACGGCACTTGCTACGACGGTTACAACACTTCGAGACTCAGGAGTAGTTACAACACGTACAGGGACAGTCATCACCCCGGTTGTTTCCCAGACACCAATGGAGAGAGTAGTTACGGAGACACATGCAGAGAGAGCTACAACTGTTGTTGTCCACTAGAGACGCCGACTCCTACGCCTCCACCTACGACTATAGAACTGACGACCGCTACTACGTCAGGATTTGTTTTGGCCCCAGAGGCTAAGATGTTGAGGGAGTTCTTGAAGTTCCAGCTAGGTTTCTTCTACAGAGGTCGTAACCCTGATACGACAGAGAAGTGGATAGTGTATCATCAACGTTTCCATAAGCTGATGAGGAACGATGAGAGCATTTAGGCACGTCTTTCT
Organism: Stephania cephalantha; assembly: GCA_039657325.1. Taxonomy (NCBI): domain Eukaryota; kingdom Viridiplantae; phylum Streptophyta; class Magnoliopsida; order Ranunculales; family Menispermaceae; genus Stephania; species Stephania cephalantha. The sequence goes on from CM077575.1 coordinate 13,261,184, forward strand.
GGAGCATGCTTGAGAGGTCATGCAACAGTCTGGTGGACTACGTATACGGATACTCATCCAGAGTCGACGACGTGGGCTGACTTCAGAGAGTTGTTCTACGACCAGTATATACCCATGGATGTGAGGTTGAGATTGAGGGAGGAGTTTCTGACCCTGAGACAGGGTAGTCGGACGTTGATACAATATATGGAGATAGGGTAGTCGGACGTTGATACAGTATATGGAGATAGGGTAGTCGGACGTTGATACAGTATATGGAGCGATTCCAGTATTTACTTCAGTTTGCTATGGATGTGGCCAGGACTGAGCGACCACGTATATACTACTTCACACAAGGGGTTGATGACATGATTGTTGTGGCACTGGTGTCATCTAGAGCTCGCACTTTGCAGGAGATATTTGATCGAGCTTTAGCACACGAGACCTTCTTGATGTAGAGAGAGGGTAGGCGTATTACTGGGTCTGAGGTACATATTGGATAGAAGAAACAGAGAGATCGGGATGATAGAGAGGATAGACAGTACGGTGGAGACCGTAAGGATGATGATCGGGCAGCTAGAGCTTATGTTGTACCCGCATTACCAGCACCGCCGCTGGGACATGTACATGACCAGGGAGGCAGGGACTGGAGATCGCAGAGTCAGGCATGGTGGCCAGGATATGGTTATTCGACTACATGTTGGCAGTGTTGACACATCAAGAGAGATTGTCCTAAAAGATCAGTGACTCTAGCAGTAGTGAGCCAGTGCAGACTCGAGAGCCGGAGCACGTGGTGATTGAGCCAGGACGGGAGATGTCCCAGCAACGGGTTCAGGGTATGTGAATTTTAAAATTTTTAATCATTACAGCTTAAGTTCATGCATGCATTATAGATTATTGTATTATGGCATATGATTGTCGTAGGTCGTAGCATGGCATGAAATTGTCATGGTGTGTAAGCATAGGTCGTAGCATGGCATGGGATTGTCATGGTGAGTAAGAGTAAGTCGTGGCATGACACGGGATTGTCATTGTGAGTAAGGGAGGATATGGCATGGCATGGGATTGTCATGATATGTAATGGTTGATTAGGATTATTATGTTTCGTGAGTAAGGGAGGATATGGCATGGCATGGGATTGTCATGATATGTAATGGTTGATTAGGATTATTATGTTGGGATACATGATAGGAGAGGTTTACAGTTACTGGGGTTAGGTAACTAGGTTAGGGAAACTTGAACACAGAAATCGAACTGAGAATAGGTTGCGGGGATGTTGGGAAGAGAGTGACTGATTTTGACCACCTCGGCAATACGCGCCTATGTCCCAGGGTAACACTACGATCCCTGTGATGGAGTAGTGGAGGTGTTCAAGGGACTGTAGAGAGGGACTATCAAGGTGTGAGGTGTGGTCACACGGGGATAGGATAGTTACACAAGAGTATGTTCGAGATTGAAGTTTCGAGGATGAAATTCTCCTAGTTGGGAAGAATTGTAACGGCCCAAATTAATTAAACTAGGATTAGCGTTAATCTCGAGGATTAACGGTCGTAATTCGGGCGTTACGTGGACAACTCGGTTGACTCGAACACGAGAATCGAGGAAATATGTTATTTATGGATGGTGGAAGATTTTGAGATTTAGACAATTTCATGCCTAAAAATGCATTGTAACATAAGACTGAAATTGAGACTTAATTTAGTCTTTAATGCTGATTTGGGAAGATCAATTTGAAACATATTCAACCAATTTGAATATACAATAAACACACTTAACTGACTTCAGCGACTTAGGAGATGGTAGCTCGGGTATCGGTGAGCTTGTCGGATCGGATTCGAGTGTCCGGTGGAGTCGGAGCGCATGTTGAGGTATGTAAACCCATTGAGAATGCTTAACAGAATTCATGGTTTTGATTTATCGATTTCGCTTTTCATGTGTGACTGCTGGTGGGCACATATGGGGTTTTCACTCCTATTTCGGTGTGCGTATATATTATTTGTGGCTAAATCGCATGCACGGGTTACTTGTGATAGTGCTCGTGTCGATGGCAGTAGAATATATCTACGATTGTCGGGAGGGATTAGGGTGGTCGTGATGTGTAACAGCGTCGGGAAGGGACCATGCCGTTTACTAAAGTTGGGGTTTAGCCACTGTAAGCCTGTAAGTATATACGTGGTTCTTATTCAATTTATCGATTACTGGCTGGTGTAGCTCAGGGTTTTCTCACGATTATATGGATGTTTACTGATTAATGCTTTATTTCTAAACTGGTTTAATTGGTATATGCTGTTTATTTATTTCATGCTACTGCTTTTACTTGTCATGTGCTGCTTACATTCATGGGAATATGACATACTGTTACCAGGTGTTATATTCGCAGGTCTCGTAGTTTATCAGTTTTATTTCATGAATATTGTGTGAACTTCTCTTGGGATTTTACTCACTAGACTCGTCACTGTATTTGTTGGGTGACTGAGTGCAGATCCTTCGACGAGCAAGGGCAAGGGCAAGGAGGTACTGGGCAACTACCTCTGAGATTGTGGAGCCAGCTCGTGTGTGATATCAATATGTATTTATTATACTTTTGTTGGGGTTTGGGGACCATAGAACACTGATTACATGTATATGAAACTTTTGTTATACTTAACTCGCCTTGATATATACATGATATCTTTTGTCGGGTTCTTCACTACTTATGATTGTTGAATAATGTATAACTTACTTAAATTAAGACTTCCACTGTAAAATTTCATTATCAATTGATAAATTGATCAACGGGCTAATGAAATCATTAATAATTATATGGAAATTAATTACCTAAGTTAGGATTAAATGGAAAAGTGTAAGTAGCCAAGTAGGTCGCGGAACGTCAAGGATAAACGGGCCATGACGTGGCAAGGCATGGTAACGTGGGATACGACGTGGCGGGTAGCAAGGCGGCCTGAAATTTGGGGCCGCCACAGCATGAATGAGAAAACCACTGACCACTCAATTTATATAATAGGGTAATTCATTTATGACCCTCGATCTTGTGTAAAACACCCATCTCTAGGAACATATAATGCTTCTAACTTGGTACTACAATCCACTAAATCCGCCAAGTTAACACCCATATTAACACCAAGTTATTTAGTGATATTAACAACACACATCCCGAGGCATATCAATGCTTATTGTTTTATTTTCTTATCTTATGCCACATTTATATACATTAGGTTTGTGAACGTGCTTCGCACGCGGGAGCACTTATATGAACATTGATTTATAAATAACTCAAAAGTGTGAGACTCACATTATTATTATTTTTTTAAAGTGAAAATTGATCTAACAATAACCTAAAAAAAAATGTAGTAAAAACTTGATTTATAAATAAATAAAATCTACATCCTCTGTACTTTTGGCTATCATGGTCATTATTTATGTGTAAGTTAGAAGGCAAGATTATGGAAATCACGAAATCATCTCATCTTAATGTGTTATGTATGTTATTGCTCTAACAACTAATTAGATATCATCAATATACAAAGAAGCTTCTTCAAACAATGAGACATTTAAATTAAATTCATAGAAAACAACATATGATAGTATTGATGTAGTTGTGATTCTTTCATCGTCAATGAGACCCTCTCCTCCAATCTTGAATATATATTTTTATGTTGCTAGATATTTAGAAACAACTGAATCACAATTGCTTGGATGAACTTATCTTAAAATGCCATAATCATGGAGGATCTATTTCATTTGGTTTCTCCTCATTGGTTGAAGTTTCAAGCAACTGGGATTCTCAGTGATCTTTAAAATGGCATTCAAGAATACATTTTGAATGGTTTGAAAAATCAATATTTATTTAGATTACAAGCTCATGGTGGATGAGTTCAACAAACACAAATCAGAGCGAGAGACGAGAGTTGAGAGAGTGAAGACGAAGAGAAAGATGAGGGGAAGGCGGAGAAAGTGATAGGGCAAGAGTAAGGATTCGAAACAACGCATCTGATTAGGCTAGTGAAATAGAAACTCAATCAATGCAATTAGCACGTGAATTTCATGTGTGGTGAGCGTTGACATTGAAAGCAACCGTTCATCAAATAATTGTCGCATATATCATGTAGAATTACTTATGCCTCATAATCACCGGCCAAAATCAAAAGAGAGAACTAAAAAAGAGTATATGAGATATAAGCCATAGAGAACTGCTAACTAGAATGACATCCGAAAGTCACATATCATGTAGAATTACTATCTCATTCTAAGAAGTATTTTATCAAATAAGAGATGCTCATCAAAATTCAATTCATACACCAATCAAAGAAACAAGTTGCTAGAAAAGCAAAAGATGACACAAGGCAAGTAGTGGTAAAGATCCATGGACCTGAACTACAAACCAACAAACATTAAGAAAAAAAACATTCAATAAACAACGAAGATTTTTTTGATGAATTAGGAGGGGATACTCTGTATAGTATATATATTGATATAAAAGAGTATATGTACATAGACGTTACAAAATTTTGTGTGGGCTGTACACAATTGAAAACGAAAAGAGTCCTTTTGACTCCCATACAGATCATCATAGCCCCTTCCACATTATAGCAACCAAAAAGAAAAAAACACCAAAATCGTCCCACTAAATCGGATTCAAAATAAACCGAAAGGTAGTGAAGATTCAATGCAAGATATCCATGTTACTCACATGCCTTCCATCCACAGAAACGAAACACAACAACTTATCAACCAGCTCGCCCAAAAACTGCACCCCTTTATGTCAGCCGATTATTCCATAAATAAGATAGCCAGCCACAGCAATAAAAATTCTAAATTAACAAAGAAGATCAGTTCAAGAACTACAAATCCACGGACCTGAACTGTTCCGATTTGCACTATCAGACCCAGAGTAGCCACCACCGGACCGCCTCTCCTCACACTTGATCGGACCATCGCGACCAACGACAATCTCTTCGCCACTCGAACTGTCGGAAGACGAGGTCCGTCCGTTGGCCACGGCTACCGACTCTGATAAACTCTCCTCTCCTCCGCCGCCGCGCTCCACCGCTGCTGCCAGATCTGACGACGAGTCCTCGTTCTTCTCTTTTACTGCAGCCATGCCGGCGAAGCCTCGCAGATCGAGAACAAGAAGAAGAAGGTCGAACACACATCAGAGTGAGAGACGACAGTTGAGTCCGGAACTAATTCAAACTCCCACGTAATGAAGAAAAGTAAAAGATCTCGAAAAGAAAATGATCATATTTGACCGCCGTACATTGCTAACATCAGAAAATGGAACAATCGACAATTCTGTTATGAATCCTGTTAGTAAAATGGGTCACACGAAAAGTCCATTGATTCCTAATCTCCAATGAAAATAAAAAAGATTTATCCATCGATAATCTTGTTCTAATTGGATTAACGGATCATCAGATGAAAACGAAGAGAAAGATGAGGGGAGGATGGAGAAAGAAATATACAGGAATAAGGAATTGAAACAAGCAAAAAAAAAGAAATAGGCAGGAATAAGGAATTGAAATAACGCGACTGATTAGGCTAGCAAAGAGAAACCCAATCAACGCAATTAAAATGTGAATTTCACGTGTGGTAAGCATTGACATTGAAAGCAACTATTTAAATCTTTTTTTATAAGGGTAATAGATTCAACTATAGGCACATTAAATTAGTTATATTAATCATAATTAATTAAATTAGGGCACACCATATTACTCTTTACTCTGGTCCCACGTCGGCACGCATTTTGAGGCGTGTCTCCACTCGCGCTCCAAATTTACAAAATACAACACTAACACGGGTGTATTTAATTGAGATTTTAATAAACTTTTGGTTATTTTTAATGACTAAAAAAGTTTAGGTGTATTCATTTAAAACTTTTAGAGAGTTTATAAAAGTAAGGTGTATTCGATGTGAACTTTTATAGACTTTTAAAAAGTCTACAAAAGTTTTGGGGTATTCAATTTAAACTTTTAGAAAGTTCATAAAAGTAAGGTGTATTTAATTTTTTTGTGACTTTTGTAGATTGGTATCGAAGAGAGCGTAAGTCTAGCAGCAAATCGTTGACCAAGTGTGCGTTAACCTAATAGCAAACCCATGAGTAACCTTATTAAAACTTTATCAAGAGCCCTATCTAGAAAACCTTCCTCGATTCAATTTGAACCTGGATCCTCATCAGAACCTTCTGGCAATTCTGTTTCTACTAAACCTGTTAAACATATGACTAAACTCGATCTCAAAAATATTCATGAAATTTCTTATTCTCAAATCGATCAATCACTTCGTAATTGGAATCTTCCTACCATAAAACCATCCTTAGTTTACAATCAAGGATCTTTTTCTAAAAAACAAGATTTTATAATCAAGTTAGAAGAAGATACAATATCCATAGATGAAGAAGGAAAAGAACTCCATCTCATCTCTCCTGAAAAAATCCAAAAATATAAAGCAACTCATAAATATTTGCATATTGGACTCATCCAAGTTGCCATCAAGCCCTTAATCACATTAGGTCTTAATACATCTGTGTTAGTCTCTGTAAGAGATAAACGCCATCAAGAATTTAATGATTCTCTCTTAGGCATGATTGAAGGTAGTCTTGCAGAAGGACCAATACACTTCAATTGTTTTCCTAATTTCACAATAAGTCTACATGATGACTTACCTCATGAAGCAGCAGTATTAGGCATCTATACTCAAAGCTTCAAAATGAAAGGCATAACTTCTAATGTTGCGGTTGTTTATCGCATCTATTATAAGTTAATGCAAACCATTGTTCCTGATGTTGCATACACTAATTTGCATACTGGAACATCCACCCTTTTCTTAACCAATATAAAAAATAATCAAGTTGATAATACCCAATTAATTAATTGGAATGATATTTCAATCCCACATCAGTGGACCATCAAGGATACAAATAAAAAAGAATGTCAAAAACGACAAGTGTCTCAAGAAATTCATCAAATCATAACCCATGATGATGGTAAGGTTGATATTATATTTGCTCCCATGAGCATCCACATCAACATCGACTTCTCTACTGTCTTTAAATCTCAACGATTTAATTCATCTCCCTCATCAAACAATGAGTCATCTTCACCTCCATTGCATCCACCACCTGCAACTGGCGTTGCTTATCCAATCTATGCAGCTCCTACTGATGATTCTGTCACTATAAATGATTTTGCCGAATATCACATAAATGTTGTTTCTTTGGAAGAAGAATCACAAATACAAATAAATGATCCACAATCTGATTTTGTTTTAGACTATGATTTATTAAAACATCAATTTTTAAATCATCCATTCAAACCTATATTTTGCAAATTAGTAAATTTCAAAACTCAAGCGATTTATCGTGAAAAGTATTTTGACTATGTCAAACATATTCAACAAAATATTCCATTTTTTGACTGGATTATTCATCAATTTCCAAAACTTTCTCATCAAATTAATACAGTTTGGGAAAGCACATCTGGTGAACGATATGTGCAATCTCATCCGCCTCTTGCACCTTTAAAAATCAAAGGAAATATCAAAGCTTCTCCTTTCAAAACGCATTTTGAAGAAGAAGGCTATGCCTCTAAAAAAGATATCAATCACTTAATTGAACAAAATAATTATACCAATTTATATCTCTCTACCTTATCTGAGGTTTCTAAAACTTCAAAACATTTAGTATCTACATCAAAAGATTCTCTTGTAGCATCTCCTATAATAACAAAATCATTTTTTCCTTCAACATCATCTGAATTACCACTTTCGTCATTTGCTCCTAAATATTCTGAAGATTTTATGGATAAATTAACATCTCAATTAGCTAAGTTATCATTAGCTAAATCCCAACAATCAAGTTCCTCTAAAGACTCACCAAACAAAAAGGATAAAGGCCCTGTCATTGCAAACTTAGATCAATTATCTGAGTCTGCACCTTCCATTGCTTCATCCAATCTGAAATCATCATCATCATCACATGAGTCTGTTTCTGACTCACATTCTGATACTCTTTCCATTAATAAAGTTTTTCGAAAGAAATTTCGAAAACAATCCTATTCAAATCGTTATCCTCTTAAAAAACAATTTTATTCCAGACCTTCTCCAGCTGACCTTATTCTCGAAGAAAAGGTTAAGCGTCATCAAAAATTTGATGGTAATGCCATTTATGATTGGAACATCGATGGATTATCTGAATATCAAATAATGAAAGTTCTTTTACAACTACAAATCTATGCCAAGGCATGTTCTATTCATGGTCATTCTGATTCCACAATAGCATTAGCCATTTCATCTGGCTTTACTGGTCAATTGTATGGTTGGTGGTATCATATGTTTAATCTCGCTAACCGAAACGCCATCATCAATGCTATCAAAAAATATGCCAATGGTAATCCTGTTCTTGATGAACAAGGACAGATACAACCTAGCGGTGTTGACACTTTACTAGCTAATATTATCTGGTATTTTGTTGGCAATCTGGCTTCTCTAGATGAAAAGATTTCTGATCAATTACAAAGCTTAAGGTGTAGAACCTTAAATGATTATCGATGGTATAAAGATACATTCTTTACCAAGCTTTATCAATTAACCGAACATGATACGTCTTTCTGGAAAGAAAGATTTATTGCTGGTTTACCCCCATTCTTTGCCGCCAAAGTTAAAGAATATATCAAAGATCAAAATGAAGGATCTATGAACTGGTCTGCTTTGTCATATGGAGATATCATCCAATATGTTCAATCTTGTGGTATTTCAATTTGCAATGATATGCGTATTAAGCGCCAATTGCACAAAGAAAGGAATACATTACGCCAAGATCTAGGCAATTTTTGTTATGATTTTGGTCATGATGTTGATATCACTCCTTTAGCAAATCAGTCTAGGAAACAGCGTATAAAACGCTATCCTACCCTATCAAAAAATCAATATTATTCGCATCCTACTTCTCGTCCTCGTCCCAAACGACGTCAAGCTTCTAAAGCTTATCCTGCATCTTCTTCAAAGAAGAAAAATGTCTGTTATACTTGTGGAAAACCTGGACATTATGCTAATAAATGTCATCTTAAAAATTATAAGCAAAAAATTCAACATATTCATCAATCAGATTCAGATTCATCCTCTGACGTATGTCACTGTACGAACAATGTACCTAATACTTCATCCTCTTCTGATACAGAAATAAATGTTTTAACTGCACATGAAGAACTTATATTCGCCATTGGTGAACAAATCACAGATCCCTCTCTAAAGTATCAATACTTTACTGAGCTTATTTCCAAAGCCCATAACACTGATTCTCCACCTGAGTCCTACAATAAAAAGTTTCATAAATTCAAACAACAATTAAATGTTGATCCTACTAAATATTCATTTGATGAGCTTATGAAAGTTGTGAAGACTAAACCAAATAGTAAACCCAATCAAGCAACAATTCAAACCCTCCAAACTGAGATCAATCAATTAAAATCCGAAATCATTGCTTTAACCAATAGGGTAAATACCCTTGAAATAGTGAATCAAGACTCTATTACTGAGTTTGATCCAAATCAAGATAATGTTTTTATTGAAACAATAACGCAATATACGCATCAACGATGGTTTACACCAATCACCATATCTATCAAAGATTTTTCATCAAAATGCTCTGCTTTAATTGATTCAGGAGCTGATTTAAATTGTATTCGTGAAGGTCTTATACCTCTCAAATATTGTGAACATACATCAAGTGAAATCTCGACAGCTAATGGCAAAAAATCCCATATTACATATAAAGTGCCTTTTGCTCATATCTGTCATCAATCTATTTGTATTCCTACCTCATTTATCATTGTTAAAGGTCTTAAACATGATATACTATTAGGAACTCCATTTTTACAACTCATACAACCATTTTCACTTTCATCAAAAGGTATTTCTACCACTTTTCAAAATAAAAATATTTTATTCGCATTTCTTCAACCGCCTAAAATAAAATATTTGAATCATCTTTTTCATCAAATCGATTATAAACAAACTCATATCAATTTTTTACGTTCTGAAATTAATTTTCTCAAAACTGATCAAATTTTACAAACTCCTTATTTTCAACAAAAATTAAATGAGTTTCAATCTATTTTACATCAAAAATGTTGTTCTGATATTCCTTCTGCCTTTTGGGCACGAAAACAGCACATTATAACTCTTCCATATCTTCCTGATTTCCATGAATCAAATATTCCGACAAAAGCTAATCCCTCTCAAATGAATTCTCGCTTACGAGCTCTTTGTCAAAATGAAATCAAAGATTTACTTGCTCAAAACTTAATTACTCCTTCTAAATCATCTTGGAGTTGCACTGCATTCTATGTCGAAAATGCCCCTGAATTAGAAAGAGGTGCCCCTCGACTAGTCATCAATTATAAACCATTGAATAAAATTCTCAAAACTATTCGCTATCCATTACCCAATAAATATGATCTTATCAAAGCTACTACTTCTGCAGTAATATTCTCTAAATTTGATCTTAAATCTGGATTTTGGCAAATTCAGATTCATTCAGCTGATCGCTTTAAAATTGCATTTAACACTCCATTTGGTCAATACCAATGGAATGTCATGCCTTTTGGCCTAAAAAATGCTCCATCTGAATTTCAAAAAATCATGAATGACATATTTAATCCATATCATGAATTCATTCTTGTTTACATTGATGATATATTGGTTTTCTCTAAATCAATTGATCAACATTGGAAACATCTATATACCTTACAATCACTTATCCTCAAAAATGGCCTTGTGCTATCACAAAAGAAAATGCATCTATTTCAAACATCCATAACCTTTTTAGGTTTTAAAATATCAAATCAAACAATTACTCCAGTAAATCGCGTCATCGATTTTGCTGATAAATTTCCTGATCAACTTACTAGATAAAAATCAATTGCAACGATTTTTAGGTTGTCTCAATTACTTATCTGATTTCTATCAGAATGCGGCATTATATCGCAAACCTTTGCAAGATCTTCTTAAAAAGAAGCAAAATTTATATGGACATCAAGCCATACCTTTGCTATTCAAAATATCAAACAAAAAATAAAATCACTACCATGCCTTCATTTAGCTAATCCTAGCTATCCTAAAATCATTCAAATTGATGCCTCGAATGTAGGTTATGGTGGAATCCTTTTACAAAAGGATCATTCTCAGAAAGAACATTTAGTGTGCTATACTTCTAAATTGTGGAATCCTACCCAACGCAATTATGCGACTGTCAAAAAAGAAGTTTTAGCCATTGTGCTATGTGTTCAAAAATTTCAATCTGATGTTTTAAACCAAAAGTTTTTAATTCGTGTTGATTGCAAAGCAAAAGAAATTCTTTTAAAAGATGTCAAAAATTTGGTTTCCAAACAGATTTTTGCTCGCTGGCAAGCAATATTAAGTATTTTTATTTTGATATTGAATATATTAAAGGCACTAATAACTCTCTTCCTGACTTTTTGTCTCGTGCGTTTCTTACTTCTCATGCTTCATGATAGATCAACATGTCTTCCAAAGGCAAACATTTTGTATCAAAATCCAATAAATTTGCTCCATTATCCAATCTTCCTTCCACCAAATCTCAATATCGATTCAAAGAATCGCCATCTAGTTTTCCTCCTGGAATCTCGTCTTTTGGAAAAATCTCTTGAAGAACAAATTAAATTTATTCTTCCCCTTGTCTCCATTTTATTCCAAATCGCCCCAACATCACCATCAAGTTTTATGAGACTCTTTTGACTTCCACTCGATTCTCGCATCCATTGAGCATTTTAAAAATCAAAATTCGATGAAATTTCTTATTCCAAGCTCAAAATTCAAAAGGTTTTATCTATTAATGAATGGGTTCAAAGAACAATCAGTGCACCGAGTCCATTCATCTATCGATCTATGCCGCTTGTCAAAGACAAATCCCCTTTGCAAGTCAATTATAAAGACTACATTGATGTTTGGCGTCATATTTTGTTCTATAAAGATCCCTCTTCAGGTCACTCATGGTATTTAACTTTCAAAAAATCATTGAAAGCTAATATACCAAATTGGTTCATCGCTGAATGGTGGACTAAGTTTGGACCTCCATTGAAATACTTCCATTTGAAATTTATAAAAAATTCTCAGCTTTGAAAAATTAACCCTTTTTCAGTTTTTGCATAAACATTCCATACCATGGATTCTTAAATGGCATTATGGCACTCATACCATAACCACTGCTCAAAATCAAGTTTTGACTTATCTCTCACAAGAGATTCAATGCAAATGGTGGGATAAATTTAATGTCGATTCAGTTGACATTTCATTTCCATCTGCCTCCAAGCAGCCTGCCATTAATCAATCCAAACATCATGCTGAATATCCAGTTGATATTAGTCCTCCGTATGTGAAACATGCGGATTTTCCTCCGTTACCTAAAACATTCAAAGAAGTTGTTCTTCCTCAACCACAAGAAGCATCAAGTTCAGCCAATACCATTGATTTGGCAAAATCCATCATACAGCAAGTTAATGAAAGCATTCAACAAAACTTTCTAACCATGCAGGAACAATTTGATAAAAGATTTCAACAGTTTGAAGAAAAATATTCAGCATCATCAAGAACTCAATCAGACAGTTGTTCGAATTATTCTGCTGATCCATTTGAGTTATAATGCGGACTTTCGCCCGTGCTCTCAATCATCCTGCGATCCGTGATCCTTTGATTGATATCATCCATGCTGAATTAATCAGTAACGGTGTTGAGATTTTGCTTAACAGCTCAGACACCAGATATCAATTATACATCTTCACATGCAGCACTCTCCTTTGGTCCTATGAAGATGCCAACCTACTTTTAACCTTATGGCATTTGTTGCAGAAACCAATCATCTATGTGGTTACTCATTATCCCGATTTTTATCGGTATCCAACTTACATGCACTTTAACCTATGGAGGATTCTCCGTATGGAACCCATCCGGTTCTATTGTCGTTATCTTAACAATTAAGATTCAGGCCCTTGCCATTCATGTCAATCCAGCTCATGCTTCCTGGACGTGTCCAGCCATCCCTCAAGCCATATGTCTTATCAAGCACATGCTTCCTGGCAATTTTTGCCAGCCATTTCCGCCATCATGCTCGACAATGAGAATCTTATCTCATCATTTCATCCATTTAGCTTTTGATAAAACAGCTTTGTAAAAGTGCTACAGTCATTAGCTTTTACTTTAATGAAGAGTCAGTCATGTTCATACTTTTGTGAAGGGTCAGTACTATTCCTACTTTAACCTTTACTTTTGCGAAAGGTCAGTCCTGTTGTATTTTGTTTGTTTATGAACTACTTGAGAGTAGTGCGTCTATAAATAGCTGTTGTTTGTTCAGTTGTCATCATCGAGTTTGAGTTTATGATCAAGTTTGTAAGTTTTAAGTTTTTCTATCAATCAAAATAGCTATCTTTTCATATTATCATCCTCATTCTTCTACTTCGCCATTATTTGTTGAACCTCGTTTCAACTACCTCCTCAAACCGAATTATCGGTATCACTTTGTGAATGGGCGAACAATTGGATTGGTTACAAATCTTGACTTTTGTAGACTTTTTGTATAAAAATACACATAAAGAAGTCTTCAACTTCTCATCACCTCAACCCAAAAACTTTTAGATACTTCTAATTTTTGTTGGTTACATTTTTCAATAATGACTTCATTGTTCACAAGAGGTCTTTTTCTTATCAATTGTTTTTATCAACTTCTCCAATCACACGCTCACCCATTATACTCTAATATCTATGTTGATGAAAATGGATTGATATCATTATTAACAAAATCTCATTCTCGCATCACTATACATTTTTTATAATTTTTTTTTGACAAAGAAGTTTCGTTTATTTAGTGTATTATTATAATCTCAAAAATGTAGTATTATTATTTTTGAAGAAAATAATTGTATAATTTTTTTAAAATGCAAGAAGTGCATTTTTTAGAATTTAAACTATCATTATTAAGGAAAAAATATGTTTTTTTTTGCTTAAGTCAAACAAAAAAATAAAGTGCAAAATTTTGCACTAATATTTCCAATGATCTTTTCTAAAAAAAAATATTTCCAATGATCTTACTTGATTCTTTTCTACCACTAAAGGATGATTTATTTACCTATTTATTATGTTGATATTTATTTACTTATTTGTTATGCTACTATCTTGAGAGTAAATCATTAATATGTCTATATTTTCTTTACTAAAATACAAAAATACTTTTTAAAAGATTAGTAATAGTTCTTAAGAAAAAAACATAATTATTTAATTTTTTATAATAAAGTGCAAAATATTTGTTTCATTTTAAAATTCACAATAATCTATTAATATTATCAAAATCATGTTAATGAAGTTCACAAAAGTCACTAAAAATCTTAAATGTTGATAAAAGTCATCATAATGAAATCTACATAAAAGTTTATCAAAGTCTTTAAAAGTCTACCAAAATCTAAAACTTCATAAAAGTCATTCACTTATAAAAGTAACCAAAAGTCTATTAAAATCTCAACCGAATACACCCCCGTAAATAAATATTCTCGGGTATAACGTACACACATACATCACACTAGGCATCCATCACTTAAAAGTAATATATTTCTTGGTCCTCACATTGAGTATTGGGACCGTTTACCTGCTCTCGAGTCACGTTACATGTCGGTAACTCTATTTAGGGACTAATTTACTATTAGTAAATTTTGGGTCGTTAAATACGTGGTTAGTGTATTTAGCCTAATTGTTTGCACATTAGTGGTCTCACTAACCCAAATACCTAGCACTTTGTGCCCGGGCCTACGCGCGTATCTCGAGGTAAACACTCATCACACATCTAGCTCGATGATGATATAACACACATACGATGCAATATGATAAATAATAATTTTAAACATCACAATATATACAAACTGTGATGTCCCCAATTTCCAGGTCGCCTTGGGACCCGCCATGTCGCATCCCACATCACCAAGCCCTGCCATGTCATGGCCCGTTTATTCTTGATGCCCCGCGACCTAACCGGTTGCTTACACTTTTCCATTAAACCCTAACTTAGCTTATTAATCTCCATATAAATATTAATGATTTCATTAGCCAGTTAATCGATTTATCAAGTTATAATGAGATTTTACAGCGGAAGTCTTAAACGAGTAAATTATGCAACATTTAACAATCCTAAGTAGTGGAAAACCTGGCAAAAGATACCATGTATATATCAATGCGAGATAAGTATAACAAAGGTTCTATATACATGTAATCAGTGTTCTACAGTCCCCGAAACCCGAAAAAATATAAATACGTACATACTATAGTTACACATGAGCTGGCTCCACAATCTCAGAGGTAATCGCCCAGTACCTCCTTGCCCTTACCCTTGCTCGTCGAAGAATCTGCACTTGGTCACCCAACAAATACAGTGACGAGTCCAGTGAGTAAAATCCCAAGAGAAGTCCACACAATATTCATAAAATAAAACTGATAATCTACGAAACATGCGAATATAACACTTAGCAACAGTATGTCATATTCTCATGAATGTAGGCAGCAAACGACAAGCAAAATCAATAGTTTGAAATAAACAAACAGCATATACTAATTAAACGTGCTCGGAAATAAAGAAAGACTAAATAAACAACCATATAATCACGAGAAAACTCTGACCCAAACCAGCCAGTAATCGATAAAATTGAATAAGAACCACGTATATACTTATAGGCTTACAGTGACTAAATCCCAACTACGGTTACCGGATGAACCCCTCCATACGCTATTTCAAGTCAAATGACACCCTAAATCCCTCCTGACAGTCGTAGATATATTCTACTACCGTCAACATGAGCACTAAACATAACTGACTTGTGCAAGCGATTTAGCCACAACCAATATATACGCAAACCGAAATAGGAGTGAAACCCCATGTGTGCCCACCAGCAGTCACACATGTAATCTGATATCGATAAAACAAAATCATGAGTTTTATGAGGCATTCCAATAGGTTTACACACCTCAATCCGCGCTCCAAAACCTTGCTTGTGAAGCCCCTAAACTGACCCCGACCTCGTTCCCGACATCCGCTTATCAAATTCTAGATCCTTGGTGTCAATTTGATAAATTTTTGGCGTTTAGATATCCGTTTTATTGCATAACTGATTTAAAATTATAATCATGATTCTTGGGGTTTCAAACGTCTCTGGGTACAAACTTCCCTGTGGGCACAGACGTCTCTATGAGTATAGATGTCTCTGTGGGCACAGACATCTCTATGAGTATAGACGTCTCTGTGGGCACATACATATTTGTGAGTACAGATGTCTCTGTGGGTACAGGCACTGTTCATTATTTTTCTCCAATAGCCCATTATGCACGAAAATGACCATAATCTAAACATCAAATCTCGATCCGAAACATGAAGTTCTTGCTCACCATGAGCCTATTTGACCTCAATTACTTCTAATCAACCCAAGACAACTATAATGACCATCTATATTGATAGAATTAAGGGTTTTTAACATGCATTTTCATGAAATCGGAATTCAAGAAAAACATGAAATTTAAACCTTGTAAATGTCTTTGCTAGCTTGAATCCTTAGCTTGAACTAACCATCAATTTGGCTCAAATCCTCCTAAATCTCACAATTTCAGCCACACAGCCTTCTCTCTAGAAGCTTTCTTTTTCAAGATTTGTAAATGAAAATGGTTTTGATTGCATGTGTTGATCAAGTCTCCTTCATATATATTAATGTGGGGTTCAATTCTAGCCATTGATCCTCATGTGTTTACGTATCTTGAGACTCATTTAATGGTCCACATCTTGCCACTTATCCCACTAACTCCCACTAACTTAATCCAAGTGGCACTAATTAGCTATTCACATGGTTCCTAGATGTGTCAATACATATCTCTAGGAAAATCCTATTATTCCAATTTATTAACCAAACTATAGGCCTTGATTTATTTGATTTAATTAACTTAGCTTAGGCCCATTATAATGCATGTGGTTAGTGTTTTTAGAACCTCATATGGACACATTAATGGTTCCACTAATCCCTCGACTACCCGACACCCGGTGCCCCGCATATCGGCACGCATTTGAGGTTTTTCATAGCTTATTGTTTTAATTTAATCAACTTTGTCTATGGTTATATTACCCATTTTAATTGATTAACTAGTCATCTTAACGTGAATTTGTCAAGTTTTTCTAGTGTACCCGTACTTCGCCTCTCGATACCCGCGTTGACACGCCTTTTGAGGCAAACACCCATCACACCAACTCGCAGATAACAACATACACACATGCGGTGCAATATAATACTAATGATTTTAAACGCCACATATACATAACCACCATTCATAAATAACATATTTCATCGATTCTCATGTCCGAGTCAACCGAGTTGTCCATGTAACGCTCAAATTACAACCATTAATCCCCGAGATTAACGCTAATCCTAGTTTAATTAATTTAGGTCGTTACACAAACATCACTTATAAATAAAATATACCATCGATTCTTGTGTCCGAGTCAATCGAGTTTTCCACGTAAGCTCGAATTACGGCTATTAATCCCCGAGATTAGTGCTAATCTTAGTTTAATTAATTCGAGTAATTTACACTCGCGCGCTTCTAACACGTGTCCCAATTAGACCCCGACGCCCGACTCTAACTAGCTAGGTACCTGGTGTCCCATTAGATTGGTTATATATGTGTTAGAGTCATTAAGTTGCATTTACCATCTTTGTTTCTAATGTAGTTTAATTGTAATTCAGCTTGTCTATTTGTAACTTTACACTCATTTGTTCTTGGTATTAGGCTACTAAGGGTTGTTATAATGTGAGCAATGTAACTTGATATATTGATGCTAAACAACCCATTTAGAATCCTACAAATCATTCCAAGTCGATTTGGTGTCTAATGGTTCCTTTTATTCATTTTAAGTCCTTGTTAGGCATTTGGCTCGGCCAAATGTGTCCCGAATTATGTAATATTGTTCAACACATTTTATCTAAGTTGCAAAACATTCCCTTAAGGACTTCAAAATAAATACTTGAAAGTTAGTTTTCCTTCAATTTTGAAAATGGCTTGAAAATAAATAGAATTTTCTAAAATTCTCGGGGTTGGTTCCGTGAAGTCCAAATACTTGAAACCAAGGTTGTCAAGTAATACAATCTTATTTATAATTTCAAAAACTCAATTTGCAACTCAAAGTGAAATTCTAAGTCCTTATTTGTAAATATGAAATTCTTAGTTGACATGCGACTTGAAAACTGAGTTAGGCAAGCCAGATGTGACGGCCCCATTTCCCCACAAACTGTGCCCCGTTCGTCCTAAACCTACGTTGACCCCTAAGTCAACCCTCGCAAGGTTAACTCAAGCCTATTTAGCATTCCTTTCCATAATTTAAGTCATTTAACAATTACGAGTTGAGTTATTTGAGGTTTTCAAGTTTTACAAGTTAATAATTTTGGCAAGTTTTAAAATTTAAGCAGAAGCAATTCAACGAACTAAATAACTCAAAACAAATGAAGTCGAGACAATTTATGTGTTGAACCCTGCATATATATGAACATGTATATTTGGTGACTAAGCGTGGAAAGTAAATAAAGTGATATACAAGTCATAAGTGTCTCTAAGAACCCATAATGTATCCCATGTGTACAAAACATCAAGTATATAGTAAATACAATACAAAAGAAACCTACAAAATGGCAACGGGGAGGGCTGCTTTTATGTCTCAGAGTAACTCACTAATCACCGGCGCCTTGCCCTTATTCACCTACTGATCTGCAATTGTCACCAAATGAGACAATTCCAGTGAGTAAAGCCAAAAGGATATTGACAGTAATGAGTAATGCAAAATACTCCAAGAATCATGCGGGAAGTAAAGAAAGCAGTAAATAAGTAAAATGCATGATAATAAGACTGGAATATATAAACTGCGAGAAATGAGTGTAAATGAAACTAAAAATATAGGCGCCCAAGTAGTCCATACCACCGAGTACGGGTGCTACAGGGTCAGGTCATAGAGTCGCAGTAACGTCATACAGACTCGGGTCTAAGACGCGACAACGCCTGCTGAACCTAGACCATCGCGAATGAGGGATATCATCGGTGTCACGGATAAAACACATCTCATTCCGACTAAATTCAGTGAATCATGGTCATGGTCCTGATTGCAAGTCGGCAACCACACCCCAGAGACACCTTCCTAACTCATTTAGCCCTCGCACTCATAATCAAAATGGGAATCCATGGAAAAGCTAATTCACAGTTCAAAGAATGAAGAAACGAAAATGAATTACTATGGAGATCCTTGCTAGTTTACTTACATCAAACTGTGCTGAAAATACGCCATCGCGGCTCCTTATATGCATCCCAATCAACACTCGACGCCCAAGCTAGTGTGCTAAGTCCCTGGTGTCAAGTATGTTAGTGTCCTTAGGTTAGGATTTAGATTCTTAAACTCAAAACACTCCAATTGTGAAAATTCAATAAAATAGTTCTTTTGTAAATTTAAGTAACTAAATCTAATTAATTAGAAATTATTCTTACATAAGTATCAATTAATTATATGGACCACATTTTATACCTTTTTATATCTTGTTAGATATGTCAAGGGAATGTCTAATTAAAATGTGGTCTAAGTTAATGTCTTGCCTTAACTCAATAATTAAAGTTATGACATTTTTTTAAAGGAATTAAACTCTAAATCAACTCATGAAGAAATTAATTAAGTACTATGATTTTATAATGTACTCAATGAACTTCTCTAAATGAGATGAAGTAATTTAGTTACTAATTAGGATAACTTCTCTAAATAAGATGAAGTAATTTAGTTACTAATTAAGATAATTTACACTATTAGTAACTTATGAGTACTTTGTATATTTTAATCAACTTTTTGTGTGGCTTAAGTTTGTCACCTAGTAGACATATGCACAATTAATTCGAGACACTAGTCTTAGGTGTACTAATTAACCTTCTAATTAAATCCCTAGTTTAACCATGCATATACTGCTAGGACCCATTTCCCAAATGAATCTCGACCAGAGTAGCTCGATCTATAACTCACCAACCAACTCAGTCAATGAGTTATGAATCGAACCAGTAAGCCTTTTTTTAAATTATCTCATTATCATTCATCAAAAATCGAAATTTAGAAAATGAATAATGACTGCATCGGAATATTATTAAATAAAACTTAATCCAGTTTCGACATATAATGGCATTCAAAAGTCATTAACTAGAATAATATCTCTCTAGACTCGAGTTCAATTTATTTAAGTCCCAAACCCATTATAAATATATAATAATAGAAAAACAAGTCTTGACAATTCTGAAACTTGTCATTATAACAATCAAAGATACGATAAGCTCCTTTAAATCGCTGGAGCCTTTCCCTTTCTACTGCAGACGAGGAACCTGTGGGGGAAAAAATAGTTGGGTAAACACAAATGGGCAACGATGCTCAGTAAGTTTAAGTAAGTTACCAGTATTATAATTATTCCATTAATATAATGCAAACTAAAATACTAATGCATGATCTGCACAAGTATATAACATGACGAAAGAGATAATCAAGATAAATAATTCATGCAAATCAAAATGTGTAAATGTTAGGCATGCATGAGTTACTGCAACTGAATTTTCCAACCAAAATTGAAGTACGTGAAGGTTGACCTACTATGGTCTTAGCGATGTCAACACTCCATTTTCAACACTATGGAAGTTCCATTCTATCACGAAGTGCACACATCTCATCCAACTGGACATAACACCTACTACTAAAATTTATCGAGAACAGTGGATCTTATTCTTATTCTTAATTTGTTGGTCGTAGACGGATAGCTTCTTCGTTCGATAAGACTGGACAGCTGCCTTATTTTGTTTTTCCTAGCTCAGTCCTACTATCCCGAGCATTCTGATCGAACTAGTAGTTTTCTGGTGCAAGGACTCTTAGTGAACTCTACTGAGTGACAACATATCATGCCTTATAATGCACCCTAGTTTACCCAATGACCTAGCTATAGATGATTTACCTAACCATATAAATAATTAAAGTTAAATAATTATAATACAAATAACTTAATCCTAACTTACCTGGTACGCCAATTCCCAAATTCTTAATTGGCACTCACGAGTGTACTCTAAACTTCAATTAACCTAAATAGGTTAAATGTTGATTAACTATACAAATTAACTTGAATTTTGTTAATAAAACTAATTTTGAAAATCTTTCGAAAGCTTTAAAAATATATATTTAAAACACTTTAAAGAATCCCTTATACATTTATATTTAAAAATCTATTATTTTAATTTATTTTTTACTATTTTAATATATTTATTATTATTATTTTGTTCCTGCCCTTCCCCAAATGTTTTTGGGGTTAGGCCCAACTGGTTGGGCTAGATTGGCTCCACATAAGAGTCGGGCTTGGGTTCAATCCTAGGTTTGAGTGGGGAGTGAACAACTTCTGCGCTCCCCACCCTCTCTTCTTTCCGCAAACTTTCTTTTCTTTTATTCACTCAAACATGAAATCTCCAAAGGAACCTCTTCTGATCAACAAGGAAAACTTGTTTACATAACTCAAATACGTTTAGATTGCACACAATACTCGTGTTTCAATTTATATCTATATTTCGTTTACGAAATAAACCTTATAACATAAATAAACTAGCAGAAATCCAAATTAAATCTCGAAATCAGTTGATCTAATAAATAAAAATACAAAAGAAAGTTACCTAACACGAGGAACTCCAAAGATCGACTTCCTCGTCCCTCTCTCGGCTTTGCGTTTTCTCCGTTTCCTCGTCACTTGTACGTTTGATTTGTATGCACTTTTTTCTCTCCCACTTTTAGATAGATCCAAAAATTAATCCTATTTTAAATCAATCAAGGATTTTCAATTATCTTTCTTTCCTTAATTGACAAATCAAAATGGACAACTAATAACCCAAGCCGTCGTCTCCTGTCTTAGGCGTTTCTATTAAGTGTGTGCTCTCTTGTGGGCCGACATTAAGGTGAGTTAAACTAGGGTTTGAATCAAACATAACATGCATTTAGGCCATAGGTTGTTTTTATTTATGTGACGGCCCCAGTTCTACAATCCTAAACTGGACCCCGCCTGCCCTAAACTTACATGGACTGTAACGACCCACATTATTCAATCTTAACTAATTATTAATTACATATTATGACACGTAGCTCAGACCCACGCGGACACTGCTGACAAGTCTAGGGCACGCCAACCAAGGTATAAACAGTTATTTTTGGTGTGATGCGTGTTAAATTGTTGTATTATTAATTAATTCGAGTTGCATTAGTTGAGGTTTTATTAGTCGCATTGTGCGCAGGTCGGGACGACAGGGTGCGACGTCGCAGGTGCGTGTAACGCGGTGTGACGTCACGGGGTGCACGCAACGCGGGTGTATGGGATAGTCAAAGGTTTAATAGGTCACATCACATGTCACATCACATCTACCTATTACATCACCCCATACCACCCCTCACTTTTCTCTCTCTTGTTTTTCTCTCTCTCTCCAAACCAAACCCAAACATTTCTCTCTCTCCCTCTCCCTCCATGACCGATTCTTCTCTCCTTCTCATTTCTAGTTCTCCTTCAACACTCCCTCTCCATCTCATTTGATTTACCTCATTCTCACAAGGTCTCCTCACTCCCGCAACATACTCTCGGCCTCTTCCTCCGGCACCACCTCCCACGTCGATGACTTCTAAAAATTGAGGTGAGTGGTGATTTTTTGTTGTTGATTTGTTAGAGAGATTTGGAGTTTAATGGTGAGATAGAGATGGTAAATTCTAGTTGTGGAAGAATTTATTATTGTTGTTGTTTATGTTGTTATTGTTGTTTGTACAAAAAAAAGAAGAAAAAAAAAAATTTGCTTCCAATTTGTCTCTATTGGAGACGAATTAGAAGATGAGTGGGAGGGGGGAGGCCAAAAGGGCCGGACCACCCCCTAAATGGGCCGGGTCGACCCGGGTCCAACCCATATATATATAAATAATAATAATAAATTATCTAAATTAATAAAAATGATTTTTAATAAAATAAATAACATAAAATAGATAAAAATAGCTAAAATAGATAAAAGAAATTATGGAAAATCCTAGAAAAATATAAAAAATTAGAAGAAAGCTAGGAAAATGAGTTCGAAGCTTTTTTGGGCATTTGGCACCCCGGTATAATTTGAAAAGTGTGCCAAAAATCAAACTTTTTGGAGTAAAAATTACAAATTTTGGTCTCACATTATAAATTCATTTAAGGTGACTCTAAAATGATGAAAATTATATAATTGGACACCAGAGACTTAGGATACCATAGTCGGTGTCGGGTACGTATCTCGAGGCGTGTGCGGGACGTTTTGAGGGCGATTTGCGATTTGTTTGAGGTAAGTAAACCCACGAGAAAATTAGTTAAAATTCATTTATGGTACTTACTTTATTTCACATTTCAATTATTCCATTGTGCTATTTATTGTTGTTCATTTACTGTTCATCCACTCCCACGTGTGTATGTGTGTTTGTCGACGGGGTCGGGCATGGCACGGACTCACACCCCGGGGCTAGCTACCCCGCGCTGTTCGAGTAATTGGCCATGTTAGGGCTATGCGGTGATTATTTTCCGCAAGACCCGTAGGTTGAGAGATGTTTGACGAAGACTTAAGTCTTCGTCATGGGTTCCTCTCGAGAGATGTTTGGATGGGGTTCTCTCGTTCATGGGTTCCTCTCATTCGACCGTGAGATGTTTGGCGAGGTGATCGTCATGGGTTCCTTTCGGTTTAGCTAAGACGATTTCTGGATGTCGACCAGGTCTCTGTCACGCTACACTCGTGTCCAAATTCGACTTCTCAACAACTTATTTTCATGCGATTACTTTATTCTTGCTCCTTATTTAAATTGCATGAATTGCAGTCGTTTTATTGGATTTCGTGAATATTAGCTAACGTTCTCTGGGATTTACTCACTGGGATTTTTCATTATTTTTGTGACAAATCGCAGATCTTACGACGAGCCAGGGCAAGGGGGTCTTAGGCGACTACCTCGAAGTTAGGAGAGCCCCATCAGCTTTTTGCGTAGGTAGACGTATGCATTTATTTACTGCTTTTATGGAATGTTTTGGAGGACTTGTATACCTGATACATGTATATGCTCATCTTTTGTACTTTTGTCGCTATTTGATATACATGGTATCTCATGCCGGGTTTCCACACTATAGGGTTGTTTATAAAATGCAAACTTTTCATTTTTACGATATTTGCGTGCTTCAAAGATTTCCGCTTTGATATTCAACTTATATTAATTTAATAAATCGCGAACAACTTAACTTAGTTAATTTAATGTAAATATTCATAAAAACATCCACAAATACTAAGTTAAGGCGAATAAGATACGTACAAAGGTTTAGGTCACGGACAGTTAAAAATAAGTTTGCGGTGACGTGACATGCTTGGTGACGTGTCTGGTGACGTGGCGGTACCCGGTTTGCCACGGAGTTCGGGGCCGTCACAGTTGGTATCAGACCTAGATCCAAGCGAACTTAGGGGGAAAATTTAATGAAACTGAATAAAACTTAACAAACGAACTTAGACGTGGAAACCCGAAGATCTTGACTTAGAACTTTAGTTGGGAAGCGAACATGGGGCGAGTAGTACCAAGGCTTATACGTTATATATTTTGATTTGTAATAGTATATATGCGTATACGAGGCTGATACGGACCTTCGCTATTGCAGATACGACATAGACGGACAACCGACTCCACCTTCGGAGGATGGTGGACAAACGAGTGGTACTACGCCTATCGCGACTGATCAGAGTGTACTTGATCGGATCGCGGCGCACGATCGACGATTCGAGCGAGATGATGGCCTTGTTCGTGCTCGACAACGGCGGCTATCGCGACGCTTACCACCGCCATCACACCGAGCGTCACCGAGACGGCAACCGCGCCGATTGTTCAGGGTACGCCAGTTTTTGCAGTTATGGCAGAGACTACCACGTCGACTACAGTTTTAGAGACTCGTATTGAGGCTATCACACCGGCATCTACACACGCAGTGACACGACACAGACCCCACAGGAGATCACATTCGAGACTTCCCCGTAAGCTAAGGCTAAGCTGACAAAGGAGTTTGTGAGATTTCAGCCGCGATATTTCACTGGAGGCGGAGACCCAGAGGCAGCTGCGAGATGGCTTCTTGTACATGAGAAATTACATAATCTTCTGAGGATTCACGACAGTATTCGCGCCAGGATATCCGCATATATGCTCCGAGGAGAGGCCAGAGTTAGGTGGACCGCTCATATCGAGACTCGTATAGAGCCGACTACTTGGGCCGGTTTCAGAGAGGTCTTTTATGACCAGTACATATTGAGGGAGATACAATTGCGTCTAAGACATGAGTTTTTGTGTCTTAGGCAGAGTAACTGCATAGTGGTCCAGTATATGCTACCTATTACAGTTCGTTGGGGACTTGGCTTCAACAAATCGCGATTAGGTTCACTACTTTAGAGTTGGGCTTAGAGATGAGATTACGAGCGCAGTAGTATCAGGCGGAGCTCGTACACTGCAGGAGATCTACAAGAGTGCCTTAGCTCATGAGACATATCTTCTCTTTCACGCCGCATGGCCCATGCCACATTTGGCATCGGGTTCATCCCAGCGAGGCACCAGGTCTGACAGGAAAGGGAAGAGGATCATCGATCACAGAGATAGACGAGGATAGAGGCCCAGACATGATGATCACTAAGCATTCATTTCCCATGCGATAGTACCTACACAGTCAGCACAGTTGTTAGGTAGTGGTTATGCACAGCGGCAGGGACATAGACTGACCCAGGATCTAGGAGGTAGGGACCGAGGACAGTATGGTCAGAGTCAGGGCCAGAGGTCAAACAATGATCAGGGCCGGAGGTCAGGACACAGGCCTCTTATTTGTTTCGAATGCAGACAGCCTTGACACATTAAGAAAGAATGTCTGATGGCTTCAGTAGCACCGATTGCAGCACCACCAATTTAGGCCAGAGAGCGGGTACACGCTGTAGCACAGCCAGACAGCGAGGCCACCGACAGCTCGTCGAGGGTATGATTTCGATTTGCGATCGTTTTATGCATACATTTATTGATTCAGGATCCACAGTATCATTTATTTCTGGACGTATGGTTGATGAGTTAGGGTTAGCACCGATTACAGTTAGTACACTCCTGATTCTCAGCACATCAGTTGGGGAGAAGGTTTACCCTAATATGATTTGTGATAGAGATCTTTTGACACCAACTCCCTATCGACCTACGGGTTCTAGAGTTCTTAGAGTTCGATGCACTTTTGGGCATGGATTGGCTAGCGTCGTATCACGCCCAAATGGATTGTTTCCATAAGATAGGGGTTTTTTAAATCCCCGACATACCAAAGTTCTGTTTCACTGGTGATGCGAGTATACTACCAACCACTAGGGGTAGATTGGCTACCACCTTAGAGATGGAAGTGTTTGCAGGGATAGTAGAGTCAACCGAGACACTAGAGGTTAAACTTGAGGATGTCCCAGTTGTAAGTGAGTTTCCCGATGTCTTTCCGGGGGATCTACCAGGATTGCCCCCACATAGAGAGATTGGGTTCGTTATTGAGTTAGTGTCAGGCACACAGCCGATAGCTACCAGACCGTACCGGATGGCACGGAAGGAGCAGGATGAATTGAAGACTCAACTGGAAGACTTATAGAAGAAGGGGTTTATACACGCGAGCACATCACCATGGGGAGCACCAGTCCTGTTCGTTAAGAAGAATGATAGTAGCTTGAGGATGTGCATTGACTATAGGAAGTTGAACCAGGTGACAATACGAAATCGTTACCCTTTGCCAAAGATCGACGATTTATTTGACCAGTTGACCGGAGCCCGTGTCTTCTCTAAGATCGACTTAAGATCGGGTTATCATCAGCTTAGGATTCGAGATGGAGACATACCTAAGACTGCATTCAGCACCAGATATGGATTATTTGAGTTTACAGTGATGCCGTTCGGACTGACGAATGCTCCGGCCATGTTCAAGGACTTGATGCACAGAGTATTGAAGTCGTACTTGGATAGATTCGCCATAGTCTTCATTGATGACATATTGATCTACAGCAAGACTCGTGAAGATCACAGGCAACATCTCAAGCAGATATTGATGACGTTGTGAGAGAATAAACTGTATGCTAAGTTCAGTAAGTGCGAGTTTTGGCTATCAAAAGTCAAGTTCTTGGGACACGTTATCAGTGACAGAGGTATATCAGTGGACCAGAGTAAAATTCATGTTGTCATCGATTGACCGACACTTGATGCAGTGACAGATATCAGGAGCTTCCTAGGGTTGGCAGTATACTATCGGCGATTTGTGAAGGACTTATCGAAGATCGTCGCGCCGATGACAAAATTGACAAAAAAGGGTGTACCTTTTGATTGGTCAAAGGAGTGTGAGGACGCATTTACACAGTTGAAGATGAGACTGACTACTCCACCATTACTAGTATTGCCAAAGCCAGGCAAGGGACTGATAGTTCATACTGATGCTTGCGGCCCAGGGCTAGGTTGTGTACGATGCAGGGAGACAGAGTAATCGCCTACCTATCCCGACAATTGAGGACCCATGAGAGGAATTATCCAGTGCACAACTTGGAGCTTGCGGCAGTCGTATTTGCACTGAAGGTATGGAGACATTACCTCTACGGTGAGATGTTCACATTGTTTACAGATCATAAGAGTTTGAAATATTTATTCACTCAGAAAGATCTGAACATGAGACAACGACGTTGGCTAGAGTTGTTGAAGGACTACGACTTCTCCATCGAATATCAGCCTAGGAAGGCAAATGTCGTAGCAAATGCATTGAGCAAGAGAGGACCAGATTCTGAGACAGTTGTATGCCATATGATGAACGAGTATGGTTTACTTGAGGCGGCGGCAACACTGATTTTGACAGAGGTTCCTGCTACAACGAACGCACAGATTTGGGGACATATTGGTGAATCATCTATTTCTATTCCGCGAGTGTTGAAGTGTCAGAGGGCTGACGAGATGTACTCGAGATTCAGTGAGATGGCACGCAGTCCCGATCATCCAGATTAGAGTGAGTCTGTGGATTAGTATATGGGCCACCAATGGAGGTTATGGATTCCAGCAATGGCAGAGATACGCGATGGGATACTCTAGGAGGCTCACAAGTCCCGATATACAGTGCATCCTGGAAGGACCAAAATGTATCACGATATGCGACGATTATTTTGGTGGATAGGGATGAAGGCGGACGTCGGCGCCTATGTTAGGGGTTGTGAGGTGTGCCAGCAGGTTAAGGCTGAGCATAGGAGGCCTGGAGGGTTATTGCATCCGCTGCCCATCCCTCAGTGGAAATGTGAACACATTACGATGGATTTCGTTTGTGGATTACCGCAGACTTTACGGAAACACGATGCGATATGGGTGATCGTGGACAGGTTGACGAAATCAGCTCATTTCCTACCAGTTTCTATGAAGTATAACTTCACACAGTTGAGCATATTATTCGAGAGAGAGATTGATTGACAGAGATTGCACGGCACGGAGTACCAATTTCGATTGTTTCAGACCGGGACGGTCGTCTTACATCATCATTGTGGCAGGCTATGCAGGAGCAGTTTGGTACTAGATTACAGTTTAGCACTGCATTCCATCCTCAAATAGACGGACAGTCATAGAGATTAATACAGATACTCGAGGATATGCTCAGGGCATTTGTGTCGCAGTTTGGTGGGTCTTGGGAGGAGTACTTGCCGGTCTGTGAAATTGCTTACAACAACAGCTATTAGGCCAGTATTGGGATGCCACCATTTGAGGCTCTGTATGGTAGACCGTGTAGATCATCGGCTTGTTGGACAGAGCCCGAGTATACAGCAGCCATGAGGCCTGAGATTATTGTGGACCATACAGAGAAGGTGAGACAACGGTTGTTGGCCGCCCAACACAGACAGAAGAAATATGCGGATAAGTACCGCGATGGGCTGAGCTACGAGGTAGATGATTGGGTCTACTTGAAAGTTTCTCCGTTGAAGGGTCATCAGAGATTTGGGATCAAGGAGAAACTAGCACCAAGATTTATTGGGTCGTTTCAGATTGAGAAACGAGTTGGGAGGTCTCTTATCAGTTGAGATTGCCAAGTCGATTAGCAGGGGTTCATAATGTTTTTCATATTTCGATGTTACGGCTGGCTAGATCAGGATCGAGACCGATGGTTGATTTGACTAGGATCGAGGTTCGACCAGATGTGACGTACGAGGAACACCCCATTGAGATAGTGGATTGCAAAGTACAGAATCTCAAAAGGGGGGAAATACCATTAGTACTCGTACGGTGGCAGTATCATAAGAACGAATGACTGACTTGGGAGCGAGAGTCTACCATGCAAAAGCGATATCTTCGATTGTTTCAAGGTAAAATTTTTACTTAAATTTGAATTTCGATACGAAATTCCTATTATTTGGGAAGATTGTAACGGCCCACATTATTAAATCTTAATTAATTATTAATTACAAATTATGACACGTAGCTCGGACCCACGTGGACACTGCTGACAAGTCTAGGGCACGCCAACCAAGGTATAAACAGTTATTTTTGGTGTGATGCGTGTTAAATTGTTGTATTATTAATTAATTCGAGTTGCATTAGTTGAGGTTTTATTAGTCGCATTGTGCGCGGGTAGTGACGACAGGGTGCGACGTCGCGGGGTGTGCGTGTAACGCGGGTGTGACGTCGCGGGGTGCGCGTAATGCGGTGTGACGTCGCGGGGTGCGCGTAATGCGGGTGTATGGGATAGTCAAGAGTTTAATAGGTCACATCACATGTCACATCACATCTACCTATCACATCACCCCATACCACCCCTCACTTTTCTCTCTCTTGTTTTTCTCTCTCTCTCTCCAAACCAAACCCGAACATTTCTCTCTCTCCCTCTCCCTCCATGACCGATTCTTCTCTCCCTCTCATTTCTAGTTCTCCTTCAACACTCCCTCTCCATCTCATTTGATTTACCTCATCCTCACAAGGTCTCCTCACTCCCGCAACATACTCTCGGCCTCTTCCTCCGGCACCACCTCCCACGTCGGCGACTTCTAAAAATTGAGGTGAGTGGTGATTTTTTGTTGTTGATTTGTTAGAAAGATTTGGAGTTTAATGGTGAGATAAAGGTGGTAAAATTCTAGTTGTGGAAGTTGTTATTATTGTTGTTGTTTATGTTGTTATTGTTGTTTGTACAAAAAAAAAAAAATTTTTTCTTGCTTCCAATTCGTCTATGTTGGAGACAAATTGGAAGATGAGGGGGGGAGGCCAAAAGGGCCGGGCCACCCCCCCGAAATGGGCCGGGTCGACCCGGGTCCAACCCATATATATAAAAATAATAATAATAAATTATCTAAATTAATAAAACTGATTTTTAATAAAATAAATAACATAAAATAGATAAAAATAGCTAAAATAGATAAAAAAAATTATGGAAAATTCTAGAAAAATATAAAAAATTAGAAAAAAGCTAGGAAAATGACTTCGAAGCTTTTTCGGGCATTTGGCACCCCGGTATAATTTGAAAAGTGTGCCAAAAATTAAACTTTTTGGAGTAAAAATTACTAATTTTGGTCTCACATTATAAATTCATTTAAGGTGACTCTAAAATGATGAAATTTGTATAATTGGACACCAGAGACTTAGGATACCATAGTCGGGTGTCGGGTACGTATCTCGAGGCGTGTGCGGGACGTTTTGAGGGCGATTTGCGATTTGTTTGAGGTAAGTAAACCCACGAGAAAATTAGTTAAAATTCATTTATGGTACTTACTTTATTTCACATTTCAATTATTCCATTGTGCTATTTATTGTTGTTCATTTACTGTTCATCCACTCCTACGTGTGTATGTGTGTTTGTCGACGGGGTCGGGCATGGCACGGACTCACACCCCGGGGCTAGCTACCTCGCGTTGTTCGAGTAATTGGCCATGTTAGGGCTATGCGGTGATTATTTTCCGTAAGACCCGTAGGTTGAGAGATGTTTGACGAAGACTTAAGTCTTCATCATGGGTTCCTCTCGAGAGATGTTTGGATGGGGTTCTCCCGTTCATGGGTTCCTCTCATTCGACCGTGAGATGTTTGGCGAGGTGATCGTCATGGGTTCCTTTCGGTTTAGCTAAGACGATTCCCGGATGTTGACCAGGGTTCTCTGTCATGCTACACTCGTGTCCAAATTCGACTTCTCAACGACTTATTTTCATGCGATTACTTTATTCTTGCTCCTTATTTAAATTGCATGAATTGTAGTCGTTTTATTGGATTTCGTGAATATTAGCTAACGTTCTTTGAGATTTACTCACTGGGATTTGTCATTGTTTTTTGTGACAAAACGCAGATCCTACGACGAGCTGGGGCAAGGGTCTTAGGCGACTACCTCTGAGTTAGGAGAGCTCCATAAGCTTTTTGCGTAGGTAGACGTATGCATTTATTTACTGCTTTTATGGAATTTTTGGGAAGACTTGTATACCTGATACATGTATATGCTCATCTTTTGTACTTTTGTCGCTATTTGATATACATGGTATCTCATGCCGGGTTTCCACACTATAGGGTTGTTTATAAAATGCAAACTTTTCATTTTTACGATATTTGTGTGCTTCAAAGACTTCCGCTTTGATATTCAAATTATATTAATTTAATAAATCGCGAACAATTAATTTAGTTAATTTAATGTAAATATTCATAAAAGCATTCACAAATACTAAGTTAAGGCAAATAAGATACGTACAAAGGTTTAGGTCGCGGGCAGTTAAAAATAAGTGTGCGGTGACGTGGCATGCTTGGTGACGTGTTTGGCGACGTGGCGGTACCCGGTTTGCCTCGGAGTTTGGGGTCGTCACATGGACCCCCGATCCCGTCTCGCTGAGTCATGCAAGCCTAGTTAGCCTTCCTTTACCATTTACCATTTATCAAGCAGTTAAAGTTGAGTTAATCAATTAGTGAGTTATCAAAGTTATAGCGGAAGCAAATAAACCTCAAACTAAATGAAAAACCTCAAAGACACAAGTTAAGACAACTTAGAGTGTAGAAACCTCGAATGTGTATATCATCATCAATGAACAGTCAGAGGAGAGTAAACACAAGATATACATGTCCAAGATCTCTCAAAAACCCAACTCCTAGTGTTTCAAAACAAATATATCTAATAATACAAAAAGAATCACCTATGTCAACTAGTGTTTCCTTGTTTTATTTTCACTAACTATAGTCACACTAATGTTTATATTTAATGTGAGCACATTTATTAAACCAACATAAATTCACATTTAACTCACATTAGACTTACTCCATAAGCCGATACCTCGGTCTCACATCGATACGCAATTCAAAGTACGCATTCGCTCGTCTTGACACCGATATGCCCCGCGTGTACCTTACCCGCACATTTACGAAATAAATTATTTTAAATTGTTCAATATTTTGGTATAATAAATATACAAGCATCAAACAAAAATAGCATACCTCG
Organism: Stephania cephalantha; assembly: GCA_039657325.1. Taxonomy (NCBI): domain Eukaryota; kingdom Viridiplantae; phylum Streptophyta; class Magnoliopsida; order Ranunculales; family Menispermaceae; genus Stephania; species Stephania cephalantha. The sequence continues at coordinate 13,293,721 of CM077575.1, forward strand.
GTGTCGACTCCCGAGATTTAGACATGTGTATTACGATGAGTAAGTCCCACATACGACCCTGAAATGACGCATGACACGAGTTAGATTTTAGGGTCGTTACAATTTAACTTAGGATCGTCACATATACTTTGGTGGCATTTTCTTTTTCCTATTAGCTTACTAATAATTTGTAATCTCAATTTCCTTGCATTGCCCATATATTATCAAAATTTATGTACTAAACATTAGAACACAACTATTTTACTTAATAATGGATGATAGCAAGTACCTAACTAATTCAAAGATTAAAAAGGTTTTTAGTACTTATATCTTAACCAAAGATATAAACTTATTAGAAGAATTTTTTTGTAATCTTGTAAAATGATATGGCTAATGAACTTTTAATTTCACTCCATGTTACACAACTTGATGAATGTCTTAAACAATACTATCCCAATTATAAGATGATCAAGATTCGAACCTACATTAGAATTAGGAATTAAGAGAGAAGTAGAGTATAGAAAAAAGTAGCACTTGCCTCTTTAATTGCTTCCCTTAATGTGCTCAAGCTTTCTTAAATATAGCTCCATTAAAGGTAGTTTCCACATTCCTCTTCTCTTTCTTCATGTGATGAAGATGAGAAACTAATTATGAGTTTAGAGAATGATAGGTACTCTAGTTATATGGAGGGAATTTCTTGTAAATATTTAATGATTTGGACTTTGCATATAAATTATTTTCTCCATAAGGATGCATGTTTAATTAATTCATAAGTTTTTCATTTATATCATATATGGACACTTGTGGTCCATGAGCATCAATTTGAGACACTTATAGAGCATTTGTTTATTCGTGTAAATTTTTAAATCTACCTATGATTGGTTTTCAACCATTTCATGCACCCATAGATATCTACAAATTTAACCCATAGATATCTAAAAACTTATCATAGGATTGTCATTTTTTCTATCATTACTAGATGAATATATGGTCATATGAAAATCCACATTAAATTAGGTACATTAATTAGTAAATTCCTTGATTAACTTATTTAAGAAAATCAAACTAGCTCATACACCCATTTAATTAGTTAAGCCATATGAGTTTATTAGTCAATTAGGCTAGTTTTCATTTAATATTTGATCTCATTAATTCACTTATGTACTTAATAAATTTGATTCTTTTCTCATTTAGCATACTTAGGTATTTTCATTATTTCATTAACTTAGGCTAGATAAGCAAGCCTCATTCCATAACTTAAGTGCGTAAATTTAAATAAAAATGAGAACTTAAGTTATGAACTAACCTAAGTCTCAACGTTACAGTTACACTGATCTAACCAATATAGTTGTCACTTTCGTAGCGTGCTCACATTTCAAAGGACTTCTCACTCGCACCTCGACAACATAACATTAAATAAATAAAGAAAGAACTAAATTGTGCATAGTTGGTATAACTAAGTAATACAATCATCACACAATAAAAGTAATATACCTTGGTGTTGAATCCCAAAGGTTGACCACGCTCACCACGTCAAGTCGGTCCACGTCAACGTCCTATATTTGATACGTGACCGAGTTAGAATATTCGGGTCGTTACAACGTAAATTCACGAAATTTAGTAGACACCTTCATAATAATCTAATAACACATTCTAGGAATTTTGGTTCGATTCGACATCATTCGATGCCCGAAATACTATAAGTATAAAATCAATCCGTTAAGTATTTGTTTATGTTTAAATCTACTTTATTAAAATAGAGACAGCTTTTAGTGCAACAACATAGGACTTGATTTCAATTACCAAAACGTTAAAATTATGTATTATAGTCCAAAGAGAAGCTTTAGAGCTATGTCTTAGATTTACGAAACTATAAGGTTTGCGCATTTTCATAAGAAATGAGGGAGATATGAAAATCTTACTACAATGACTTAAAACAATTTTATATTTTGACCAACAACTTTGAAAAACTCATTTCTCTTAAACTATAACTTCAAAAAACATGATTTTTGTAATTGAAGACTACAAACATATCCTAGAACATCATACTAAATGATGAGCTCAATTCAATAAGAAATGAGGGAGTTATGCTCAAAACACCCGAACATTATTAAAAATGTGAGCCCAGAAATTTCAGGTTCATCACTATAATTACGAGAGGATTTTTAGACATGAAAATATTCGAATTTCAAAATCTTTCAAAGCATGCAAAGATTTTTCTTCTTTGAGTTAGCTTTCAAATGCCACCAGAATTAGTCCATTGAGATTTAAAATGATGAAGTTATGGCCAATTTACGAGAGATTGGTTCATAACAACAACATGCGAAATTTTCGAGTTTTTGTTTTACAACTTAATAAATTTGAGAAATTCATAAAAAATTCATTTCTTACTCAAAACTAAAAACCAAATATATTAGATCGAGTGAAAAACACAAGAAATCCAAATATCCCGTTTGTTTTAAAAAATCAAATCATTTTATAGATCAAAATTCTCGATTTTAGTTTCATGCAAAATGCCCCTATTTGGCCGAACTTTACAATTTAAAAAAATTGATTTGGGAAACTTAAATGTGATGTCTAATTGATTATTAACAACTAAAAAAACCTCTTAAATGCTCGAATTCAAAAGACCTTTGATTTGAAACCAAACTTCAATGAATTGATGTATAAAACTTGAAATTCTCACTTAGGTTGTGATGGTTTGATCCATAGCTCTTATAAACCATTTGGGTTGATGAATCATCCCTTTTTAGGCCTTAATTTCCAAAGCAAATTTAAGAGTTTACGTTCAACTCTAATTTTTTCCTTGACTTTGCATGTATGAGCATTGGAGAAGAAGGCTCTTATTTATAGGTCCTGGTCGATGACCTTACTTTGGTTCACTCATTTCCTACTACATGCACATTTCTATGTACATCCAAAGGTCCATTTTAAGTCCTACCTCCACTAATATCATTGTGTTAACACATATTTTAATACTAATTTCAATTGAGATTTGTTTTGTCTCACATCTCAAGGCATGTCGTAAGGTGTTGGATTATTTTTGTGACGGCTCCAACCCTACAAATTGGGCACTTGCCCAACACCGGACCTCCATTAACCCTCGGTAAACTAGTTCGGAGTTAATAAAGACCTAGTCGACCACACAAATTGGTCTTGATGACTGATAATCCACACGACAGAGTGTATATATATAAATGAAATCATATGCGGCGAAATTTAATGCGGTGAAAATATGATAACAAATAGTTCTAGGTGTGGAAGCTAGAATGTGGAAACCCCGTACAACGAATACAATATACAAAGTATAGCATCTCTTAACCCAAATACTTATTTATAAAATATAGTATTACAATATAAATACATTAAACGACCTACATATGTCGCACATCAATGTTCTTGAGCTTGGAGATTATGCCTGCAATTGTCATCAAAAGCGGAGACAATCACAGTGAGTAAATCCAGAAGAAGTTTAACATTAATTCATATTAAACAATAAATAAGTCTATAAATCATGCAGGAAAGAAATGAAGTTGAAAAGAACAATAAAGCACATGATGGACAGACTACAATAGTCAACGATAGGGACCAAGTGACCCGACAGTAAAGGATAGGCGCCTAAGTGGTCTTGACACTCTACACGTGGGCTCAAAACCACTTGACTACAAGTAAGTGTCAAATACTAGTACGGTGGGACTAACTCCGCTTCAACTGCACTTAATTCGTTTGGCATTGTCGGCTCACTTGAGCCGCGGCAGAAAACATTCCAAAGGGAGCCAAAATCACAACCGGATGCTCAACCGGAATGGAATCCTTGAAGTCCCGTGAGGAGCCTCGACACTGGCGGATGCTCACTCGAGAGGATTCATCTCATCCAGGAGCCACGAGCGCGACTCGGATGCTCAACCCACGAGTAAACAACGACTCAACTCGTCCACTTAGACCCTAAGTCACTTGGTAGGGAAGTAGAGTCCAATAATAGGTATCACAAAATATGCAAGGAAAGGAAAAGAATTAATATTGAATTTCTTACTAGTTTACTTACAATACAATCGCATAAATCGCCACATCCAATCAATGATTCCAATAGCCTAGTTGAGTCATTCTTGCATATCTACAATCATAAATAGTATAACAAAGTTATTTTATGGACCATTTGCTAAATAGAGGCCTTGTGAAGCTCAAATGAACTAATTCATCAATTAGTGCCATTAAAGATTCAAGTCATTACATAAAGAGCTTAACATATTAAGACAATCTTATATTAGTTTCATTCTTGAACTTAATGAATATAAGTCTAGGAATCTCAAATTCATAAAACCTTTGTTCTAGTAATTTAAACCAACCCGACAACTGCGAGTAAAATCCTTCTCAATAAGATCGAAATTTAGAAAAGATAGTTAAAAATTAATGCGACTAAATCTTGGTTCTCACCCAATTAAAATAGCTTGCATTGAGCTAATAATTATTGAGGAATAAGGAAAACATTCTTAAAATGATTCAATGCACTTCAAACCATCCTTGAAATTCAAAATTACATTGAAGTTTATGAATTGGTTCAAAACTATTAATCTTCGGTTGAAAGCTTGAAGGAAAACATGTGAACATCTTGTTGGGACATTTTATCAAACACTAAGTATGCTAATCAAAAAGGTTCTAGCCAAGCAATTGTGAATCAACCCAAAAAAAAAAAAAAAAACTCTTCGAAGCTTGGAAATATATGAAATCATGTTTAATTCATCAACAAGGTCTAAATTCCATAATAATTGAGCCAAATATGGCTAGAAAAATCAATATTGCACAATGTAAGTCAAAACTTAGGTTTGAGGAGAGTTAGCACTCAACTTAGTCCTCAAATGAGATTTTCTATTTTCAAAATCCATCGAATCTTAGTTCAAATCATTCTCAAGATTCAAAAACTTTAAGAACTTAACCCGATCATCCATAGAAATTTAACCAATCGAGTTTAAGTTATTAATGTTTGCTTAAAAACTTGAAGAAGAGAAATGAAACCTTCTTTGAGGCATTTCATCAAATACTAGGTAGACAAATCAAAAGAGTTTTACCTAAATAACATGAATTAGCCTCAACTTTACCAAATCAACTTGAATGATTTCTCAAAACAATAATTCATAAAAATAGAGTTCAAATTACTAGCAACCACTAAAACCAAGTTTGTTTGACATAAATCTAACGACAAAGACGACATTGGAACGATTGTGAACTCAAAACATGATTTGAACAAGTATGAAAATCTCACCTAGCCTTTGATGGAGTCTCAAATCCAAGATTTTGGTTCTCCAAACAAGGATCCTCCCTTTCTTTTCTTTCTTTCCTCCTCATTTCGAGCAACCGTCGCCGCGTCGTCGCTCCACGCCGTTCACCGCGCCGCTGCCGCTGCTGGTCGTCCGCATCGAAGGCTCCCCGGATCCGCTGCCCCTCGCCGGCTCGCTGTCCATCCGGTCCGTCCGCGCGTCTAATGGCCATCGTCCGCACCTGCCGTCCGACCAACCTACTAGTCCGTCGCTGCTCGGTTGGCGTCTGCACTAGCAGCTCGTCGCTCGAACAGGGTTTCCCCCTTCCCTTTTTTGTTTTTTTAAGAATGAAATGGGGTAAGCCCCCATTTTGTTGGGTTTTTTTTTTAATTTCTATTGTTTTTTGTTAGACAAATTACCTAAGTGCCCTTCTACTAAAAACTTGTTTTAAATCTAAACTATGGTCACTTATTCAAATAACTATTATAGTTTGACTTCATCTAAATTGAATTAAATTGATTGTAAATTACGAAATAAGCACACCAAACACAATTAATTATTATATATACATATATTTGAGCACTTCGACTAACCGCAACTCTCAATTGAGTTTTAGATCACTAATGATTCGTGGTTATCAATTAATCATCTAATTAAAAATACGAGTCGTTACAATTTTCCACAACTTAAGTTTGTAATTTGATTAAAATTATAACATTGCCTATGAGCAAGTAAATAAGTGGGTTACATTAATTTAAATAACCCAACACTTAGACTCACCATATCACACTCTCTACCCTCCCATGCTCACGCATTTCGAAGCGTGCCCCCGCTTTTGTCTTGACACCTATAGATAGTGTATGACAATGATTTAATAATCTATACATATACACACACTAGGCATCCATTACCCAAAAATAATATACCTCGGTATCGGCTCCCGAGGGTTGACCAAGTACGCCACGTTATCATAAGTCACCGTCGTGTCCTCTACGGTGCTACATGACGCGAGTTAAAAATTTATGGTCGTTACAACTTTTGTTAATCAGTTCAATGGAATTAGGATTTGATCTTTTTGGGGGTTTCGAAATAAAAACTTTAAATTTTTGCTGCGTTTTGAACTCCAAAAACCCAACACATTGATGTTAAATTATCGAAAATCCGTGACACGTAATTGGGGAGAGGAGCTCCCAACTTTGACGTTTCCATTCTTAAGACTTGAACTCAAGACTCAATCATTTTTTTACTCTACGAGTTGAACTTACGACCTCCCCAAACCTTGCTTATTGGCAAATAATGCCTTATCCATTTCACCGGTAGCGCTTTTTAACGAGACTCGATCAATTCTTTAAGCCAATACTAACCTAACAACAATATTTAGGGAAATGTTTTTTGGACATCGCCACACGCACACCGAAGGCACCTCGGGATACAACCCATTCATGTGCACCCGGAAATTGTATGCGCATGCATCTCGATTCATGCACGCATGACTTGTGAAGTATATGTGCCTTTTGGTATGCATCCAATGATGTATGTGTAGCGCTCCCTAATATTTTAGGCGCTTAGGTTGGGGAAAAGTTGGAGTAGGTGATATAACTTCCAAGAAAATTGGAACTTATGTTGTTTGGTTGGCTTTTATGCCCAACTTTCATAAAGTGACCCTAAACTTCTCCCAACAACTCCCTTAAGGGGGTGAGGGAGTTAACTTACTCAAAGTAAGTTGAGAATTTCGACCCAATCGTCCCTCCTTGAATTCCTCACTCATATTCCTCTCTATAGTTTTATAGGTGTTTTTGTCAATTACTTACTTTATTATTTTTAAGTATGCAACTTCCTAACGAAGTTTGAAGTTAAACCAAATAAAAAACAACTTCATGAAAGTTTTATTTTAAAAGGAACAAACTACCTTGAAAGAAACTTTCAAATCCAAAAATACCCTATAATTACAATGCCCGTAATTACTCTCACTCGTCCTGCTTGCTCTCCCTTGTTATCGTTGTGTTGTCATGCGCGCTTTGCATTCTAAATTTTTTTAAGCCTTTTGAAATGTGTGACGACCCAAAACCTAAAACACCTACCCCAGGGCAATTTGGTAATTTGTTATGTTAGTTGTTGTAAAATTGTATGTATTATGATATTTTTATAAATCAAATTACCAGTCTAAATCCAAAGTTAAAGTTACTAACTTAATCAAAAATAAAATGAACATAAACTAAACTTATGAGCATTATTGTAAACTTGCAAAAATCCTACACTAATTACACCAAGTATATAAATCTCATTATGAAACCCTAGCCCTTTTTGGTTCAAACTCACAACACGTAAGGGAGAAAGTAAGATGAGAGCTAGATGGGTTAATCATGGGGCTCAAGGAATTGAAGCTTCACTTTTGAGGACACACATCTTCCCTATCATCCATTCTCCTATTTTGGTGAGGATTTGAGAGGAATTTGAAGAATTTGGAGTGTTGGGAATGAGATTTGGAGGATAGCCGGGTAAAAAGTGTGGCGGAGTGTCGACGGCACCGCCGAGGATAGTGGCGGGGACCTCATCGCTCCATCATGGCGGGAAGATGGGGGCGTCACCGGGCGCCCCCCACCACCACTATTGAAGGAGAATGGAAGGGGTGGTGTCTTAACCACCTCAACCCCCATCCCCCAACTAACATACCCGACCAAGAGCTAATAGAGGCACCCACCATCATCGACCGGGGAGGGGGATCGCTCCTTCCGTGGCGAACGCATAGCGAGGGCATGCTTTGTGTTAGGGCATGTGCCTTAGGTCAATCATATGAACATTGTTTCTATTATTGTTTTAGTTAATAAATATATGATTTCATTCGATGTTCATTATTTTTACATGTTTACATTATAATAGGATCCATGAATGTTTAATGAAAAATCATAAATGTTCCCAGTCGGTCATTATACTTGAGAACTATAATGAATTAAGACTAATGTGAGTCTTGATTGATAGTCATGTGATGATCACGCGTATAAGAATACAAATCAATATCATGAGTACGTGTTGGAGAATAAGATCTTTGGATCGATGCGTTATGAGAACACCACATGGATTAGGTCATAGGTGTAACTCATGATAGATATATCATTTAATCATTTGACTTGAGATTACCAGAGACTTCAACATTAGGATCATATTGTCTTTAACTGGATAATTATAGAGGTTATGATTGGTTACTATATGAATAATATGTGAAGGTGTATAATCGAGATAAAACTTGTCACTCTTGTTTAAAGTGAAATATCATGGATCCTCAATATGTTAGACTAAAAATGGCCAAGTCCTAGTGAATTGATATGATCAATGTCACTTGGATGTTTTCATCTACCTAAAGATCGAAACTAGTACGATTAAACATTAAGGGTGACTTTTTTGTGCCTTATGTTTAATCAAAGGATATCGTACGACAAAAGGATATGTTATACACTATTGATTAGGTTGTATCGATTTTGTTCTTTATGCAACTTGGGTAGTCATAATGTCTTACTAGAGACCGCTTATGACTCGTGTACCATAATGGTTTTGGTTCACTTCCAACGTTGCATGAACCTATTAGGTCGCACACAAAGAATGATTTTGTGGGATTTTAAATGACTCTGAACAATGAATTTTATATGATCAAATTTGTAATATAAAAAGTCCTTATGATGTGTCATATTAATACCACTTTAAGTAGGGGTATAATGGTAATTCTCTTACCCGACTTTATACGAAGGTTGTATAAATATGCGTGTGAAGTGTATTCAGATTACAAAAGAAATTAAGGTTGGAATCTAATTTTTCATTTTTAGAAAATTAGTTAGGTTTTTCAGTTGTTCTATAGTTTTTGGGAATGACATAAAATTATTTTTGTCTTCTCTTTTAGGCTCGCACTCAGTTCTGTCATTGTTCGTGTGTGGATTTACGATAAAGGACATTTGTCTTTAGAAGTGTCTTCAACATTGATCAACACATAAAAGCAAATTAACAATTGAGGTTTGGTTTACCCTTATTAATCAATTCAACGAAATTCAAATTTGATCCTTTCGGGGTTTCGAAATAAAAATTTAAAATTTTCGTTACATTTTGAACCTTAAAAACCCAAACATACGGCCCCTGGTTCCCAAACCAAGGGTCAAACGGACCCCTGGCCCAAGTCAACTAATGGTTGAATGACTCTTGGACCTCTATACATTCATAGCAGGGGTGAATCTCTCTGCCAACAAAATGAAGGGCACTCATGCTCTTCGAGGGACCCGACGACACGTCCCACACTAGACAATAACGTAACGGAACTCTAAAGTGGGCCCGGGCAATACGAAACCCACGGGGTCAACAATAGTGGACCCAAAGACAAATTAATTGAAAAATAAACAACTTTAAATTGCAAATTGTATTGAAGTAAAGCGTTTAATAATTATTTAGATTTGTGAAAGAATCCACAAAGAACTCCAAACAATGCAGGGATCGAGTAGGAGTTTCACGGTGAGTCAAGGTAAGTGGGGTGCTTCATTTATGCATTAAATATGGTTTGATGTTAGATAATTAAGAATAATGTTTTGAACGAAAGACTTAGGTTGTGGTTTGCGTCATGGTATTGGTTTGAATCTATGTATCTATGGAATGTGAATGCACTTGTTTTCCCCATTTATGTTATTCATTAGCCCAAGATGTTTGTGGTGTAGCATCTCCTATCTCGATTAGGGTGATACTCGGCCTTAGACCCTAATTAAGCCCCGATAACCCAGCTAGACTTAACTAGAGCCAGTGACATTTCCTTTTGTACTTGATAAACTCAACTTGTATATCGATATCGAATAAATAATTAAAATATATCTTTGCTGAAAATCTAAAACTTTTTCGATAATTAAATGATATACATAATTATAGAGTTTATCAAAACTCGTTTATAAAACTCCCAACCCCGTTTATATACAACAAAATAATTCAAACGATGTATGTATACAAGAAGGCTCATTACATCGTAGAGAAGATAATAAGACTCATAAATCTTCTCTTTTCCCTTTGCTTAAGCCCTAGGCTGAGAACATAAAATAATAAATTTGGGGTGAGCGCTCCAACTTGCTCAATAAGTAAGGATTCACAAACCCATTAACATTCCATATGATAATCAAGAGAATATGCAATAACAATATGCACCAATGTTAACTAACGAGATTATGAAAAGTATATAATTCAATAAATAACGAATACAAGTCAAACCGTCAATGACTATTACACTATGATTCCAATTTTATTTGTAAAACTAGGGTCGATTACCCATGACATCATTAATGTGATTGCTAGACCAACACATTGGTGATGTCTTTGTCTAGTCAATTCATTAATGTTCGGTTGTTCTATCCCAAACCTACTTGTAAATATGTAATCCACGCAACGTATCTAACTCGAGTAGGAGTTACATATAGGCTAGGAAGTCAACCCATATCCTATATAACCTAATCTCAATTCCGAAGTTACTCTCACGGATCACATTAAACACCATTTTCCATTTAGTAAATACGTCACAAGTGTACATAATACCCTATTCGGTTCATAAACTATATGAACTACATATGCTAACATATCCAAGCAACATTGATAAATAAGAGAATTTATACTTACCTCGGTTTAGGTTTCCGTTTCCAAATTCCTTAACTTTTCGGTTCACTCACGCTATCCCGGTGTTCCGAAACCTATCACAAACCATTTCTGGTTAATATAGGCCTAACACCCTATGTTTAGAACCCCTAAGTCAATCCCCAAGGCCTCAATAAATTCTAAGGAAAACACAACAGAATTGTTGTTTTCTAAGGTGGGAGCACGCTCCTCACTGTGGAGCGCGCTCCACCACCAACCGGGTTCATCATAACGATGAAGAGAGCACTCTCATCCGTTCGATGGAGAATGTTCTACCCCGCACCGTCTCGACGGTGAGTAGGGCACCTTCCCTTATTCAATCCACCAAACATCCAAACAATATCAAATACCCTCCTAAAACATCAGGGAGGACCTCTAGTTGGGTATAAATTCATTTCCAATCAATAACAACAATTCATAGAGAAATCATCATATATTATTGAATTGAACTTCAAACTCGAACTTAACTTACCAAATTGATGATCTTTGAACGATAGTGATTTATTCACTTCGAGTCACACTTTGAAACAACTTTTTTATCGATTCATCAAAATCCAAAGTCCTCAATGCGACTTGTCTCTCACTCTTTCTCGATTGTTCGATGAAGATAAGTTTGAAGGTTTGGATTTAAATATATAGGATTTTTTCGAGATACGGATTGTATTATCTCGAGACTGATCAAATGAAAGAGATGTTAATGTGACACGTCCTAAAGTGACACATCTTAACACCATCAACACTTACGCTCATCTCGAGGCGATCTAACGATCCATATAATTCAAACCAAACTTATAGTTTTATTTATATAATTATATATCAATTATATATAAATATATGTACATTTTGTGCATTTTTTCATTAATAAATTCACTGGACATGCCTACTAGTATTCTCGGGTGTGCACATTTATTTCACGACCCCCTCGTCGCACGTGGTTTACCGACAATTTATTGTTTATTTATTTATTTTTCAACTATAGGCTTGTATATAAATTTTGTTTTTATACTACAACCTATAAATTCAATAAATATTCCAATCAAACACAAACTCATGCACACGCTAATCGAGATACATCGAACTTAACCACGAACCTAACTCAAGTGAATTAGAATTCAAGTTAACATTAATCACAAAGCTTACGGTAGCAATTCGTCGTTATAGTCTCCCCAATTTAAAGCAATTTCGTCCTCGAAATTAAAGTAAACGTAAAATTACTTATAGTTTATAAGAGAAATGGAAACTACTCCTTCATATAAGACTCTCACTCTCAAGTTAGTTCCCCATCTCCGTGAAATTGCCATTTCACCTTATCCAAAGTAATCTCTTTGGTTCCTAGCCTCGATTCTTACGATTAAGAATCAATCGATTGCTCGTCGTAAGATAAGTCTTCCCGAACATCAAATTCATTCTAATTAATCATTGAAGTGAACCGAGTCTCCGTTTTGCAAAGCATAGACACGTGAAAGACATTATGAACTCTAGCTAACGAGGAGGCAACTCTAACTTTTGTAAAGATGACCATCTCTTTCTAGTACTTCAAACGGCCTAATGTACCTTGGAGCTAGGTTACCTCGTAATATAAACACATACGGTCCCTTCATAGGTGAGACTTTCAAGAGAACGAAATTGTCCTTTGAAAACTCCAAAAACCTATGATGGTTATCGGCGTATCTCTTACATCCTAGCCGTGATATAGTCAAACGCTGGCAAATCTACTGAATTCTTTCTGTGTAGTCTTGAATCAACTCCGCCGCAACAAAATTGTATCTCCAACTTCGCCCAACACGCAAGTGAACGACAAGGCCGACTATACAAAGCTTCAAAAAGAGTCATTCCAATGCTAACCTTATAGCTACTATTATAAGAGAACTCACATAGAGGAATGTATTTCTCCCAATTACCACCAAACTCCAAGACACAAGCTCGAAACATATCTTCTAACACCAAAATCAATCGTTCGATCATCAAGTCGATCTACGGATGATATGTCGTCTTAAGGTTAAGAACAGTTCCCAGTGTCTTTGCAATTCACTCTACATCAGGTCGTGAATCTCAAATTTCTATCTGAAGTAATCGACATTGGAACCCCATGAAATCTCAACACCTCACGTACGTACACCTCACATAATCGGTCAAGAGGATCTCGCATGGAAACTACAAGAAATGCACATACTTCTTCAACTTTGTCATCTACAACCTATATTGCATCATGCTTATCTTGACTCGAGAGGTAGCCAAAAATAAAATCCATCGATATATGTTCCGATTTCCACTTAGGAATCGACGAGTGAATGCAACCCGACTCGAGAGGTAGACCAATATTGCAACGTGCTTACGCCGACTCGAGAGGTAGATAGAAAATAACCCTTCGTGGTTTCTATGCTTAGCCTTGAATCGTTGACATATCTCATATCTCTTTACGAACTCAAAGAATATCGCCTTTATCTTAGGCCACCAATAGATACCCCTCATATCGTGATACTTCTAAATATAACATAGATGAATAGAGTAAAAATATCTATGAGATTCCCGTATCAACTCTTGCCTTAACTAATCCCGAGTTGGAATCCGTAAGTTATCCCCGAATCGTAACGCATCATCATCATAAAATGACCAATCAGGATGATCCATACTAGCCGCTAACCTTTGACGCACTACATAATCTGATTAGCTTTCTTATAATCAATCACTCGTTGAATCATTTCCAATTTAGCTCAAATCTGAACATAGAATAACATATTAGTAGCTCGAAACTAGCTTTCTCAATTGATGATGTGTCAGCTGGACTTTCACGAATCATCATCACTGAAGCTTCCTCAAGAGGTCTCAACTTAGAAGCTATAGCATGAGTTATGTTATCTCTGCCTATTCTTCTCATACTCAAGGCATCAACAACCACATTTGCATTGCCTGAATTGTATTCCACAGTGAAATCATAATCCTTCAGAAACTCAATCCACTTATGTTTTGCCTCATATTCAATTCACTCTGGGTAAACAAGTATTTCGGACTTTATGATATAAAAATACTTTGTATATTTCTCACCGAACAAGTAATGCCTTCAAATCTTCAAGGCAAACACAACTATTGCGAGTTCAAGATCACGAACTAGATAATTTCTTTGATGAATCGTAAGTTGCCTTAAAGCATAAGCTACAACCATGCCTTCCTTCATCAAGACACAACCCAAAATTGAATGAGGTGATGTAAGAATAGGCGTCGTAGTCAAACTAGTTTTCAAATCTTTTAAGGCAACCTTGCACTCATTAGACCAAATAAAGTCAACATTTTTCTATGTTAGCCAAGTCATTGGCGAGCAATTATGAAGGCCCCAGGACACTGCCATGAGAACCGCACCCCTGTCGGGGCGAGCCGGCGGCCAAACCCCCTGCACGGCGCCATTTATAAAAATAAAGGGGGGACGCGAGATGGTGTGGTCGAGGTGGCCACACCGCTTTGTGATCGGGGGTGCTCGGTGCTTGTGCGGGGGTTTGGCCGTGCGCTCGGCCCGGCGGGTGCGGCTCACCGCGGTCTAGGGCCTTCACGAAATACGAGAGAAATCATCAATGAATCGTTTGTAATAACCCGATAACCCCGAGAAAACTATAAACATCGACACTATGGTAGGAGTAGGCCAATCTTAGATTGCATTAACCTTCATTGGGTTAACAGACGACATTAACTACATGTCCAAGAAATTTGACCTCTAAAGACCTGAATTTGCACTTACTAAACTTAGCATACGACCAATTATCCTTCGAGTCCGAATGTAAATCGAGGTGGTGCGAATGCTCTTCCCGAGTCTTCGAATAGATTATAATATCATTGATAAATGCGATGATGAATCGGTCAAGATAGGGCTTAAACACCATATGAATCAAGTCCATGGACATAATAGAAGCATTAGTGAGCCCAAGCGACATCCCCGTAAACTAGAAGTGCCAATAATGAGTACTGAAAGCAGTCTTCGAGATATCCTCATCTTTGATCCTCAATTGATGATAACTAGACCTCAAATCAGTCTTTGAAAAATATATGGCACCCTTCAACTAATCAAACAAGTCATCGATCTTAAGCAATAGGTATTTGTTCCTGATAGTCACATGATTAAGTTGTTTATAATCAATGCACATACGTAGGGTTCCGTCTTTTTTTCATAAGAAGAATCGATGCTCCCCACGATGACATAATATGATAAATAAACCCTTTTTGTAACAACTCCTCAAGTTAAGTGTACAACTCATGTAATTCTTTTGGTGTCGTATAATACGGAGGAATATATATAGGTTTGGTACAAGGAATAAGATCAATGATGAAGTCAATGACACGTGGCGGTGGAAGTCCAGGCAAGTTAGATGGAAAACTTCCAAAAATTCACAAACCACGTGCATCTCACTAATATTAAGTTCCCGATAAGGCTCTCTAAATGTAACAACCACTTTGCTATAACCTCTAAATCTCGAGAAGTAGCTTCCTTCCATGAGTTAAAAGTCGTGAAGGATTATAGTTTTTATAGACTATAATTTCGAAAGGTTAGGGATCGAAATATTACCTTCTTATGAAAATAGTCAATACTAGCATGGTATGTTGATAACCAATCCATCCCTAGTAGTGCATTATACTCCAATAACTCCATTACCCTTATATCGGTTGGAAGTTCATTCTCCCCAATTTTGACTACACATCCCTCGCACGACGAGTTAGGATAAACGTTTCTTACATAATGTAATGCTCATAATCAACAACGTCTTGGCTCTAATAGGTTTCAATTTCAATTCATTAACCATTGCACCAATGAATAAAGGAAATAGTAGAACCAAAGATCAATCAATACATGCATATCTCGACCATAAATGTTTTAAATACCTTCCACAAGCCTCCTATTAGCCTCAAGATCTGCCTTAGCCACCGCATAAGTATGTCCTCATCTTTGGTTATGCCGTACTACCTCTTCGATGCGGCGGTGGCATAGAACACTCTATCCGAATATGCCCTATTTTCCCACACCTATAAAATATTGTAGAAACACTATGAGAAAAACCATTGGCTTATGGAACTTTCCTAGATCCACTATGTTTATGTGATGATTGTGTTATACTCTTGCCCTTACCTTTAGACTGAGGTGGTGGCAAAGGTGGTTTGGCTACTAAAGTGAGAAACGAGTGAGGTTCTCTCGACTTCTAAGGAATTGTGGTACTGGTGGTGGCGTAGATACTACTCTAAAGAGTTTGGCTAATATGGCTACTTCCACCTCCGTCACACTCTCAATTATAAAAAGCATAGCTAGTGCAAGGATGAGAGCCAACCACTACATGAATCTCATAATTCGGCCCACCAAAAAACAAATCTATTTTGTTATCCTCTCGACTCCATCATCTCGGGAGCGAACTCTCTCAACTCATTGAGCCTCCGTTTTTATTCTCGTATAGACATAGCTCCATGTTTCAACCGAATAAACTCGGTTTTCTTCTGTTTATCGATTTCGGGAAGTACTACCTATAAAATATTGTTCTAAACTATGGCCAAATGGTGACAGTCTTCCATTCTCTTTAGATAATCCCACCACTTCGAGCGAGAATCAATGAATAAAATGTGATCGCTTTAACTTTAAACCGAGACATCAACATCCACAACAACAAATCGTTGCTCCATCTCTAATATCCAAATCTCAAATTTACCACTTTCCTCCATTGTTCTATTAAACCTCATAAAGTCATATTTCATAAATTCCTTGCGGGCTCTAAGAAGTGTAGCCTTCATAGAATCAATCGACACTACGGCGGTGCTTCGACACCTAAACATGTGCTAAAATTGGTTGAGCTGAAGCTGCTACTATCTCAGTTCCTCCCTCAGCTTTGCTAACCTCGGATCGTTGCGAGCGATCTTCGGTCGTTGTCTTGGTGGTCTCAATCGAGCCATCGGCATTGCCATAAGCTTTGCCTGAAACTCCATAAGTTCTCTCATTTGCTGCTCCATTTTAGATTTCCATTGATCTTCAATTTCCATGTTACCCTGAGATATAGGCCTCTCTTAACCCTCATCCTGATCCACTATTAGATTATGAAGTCACAGGAGATCATTAGGGTAACATTCAGAAAAGACAAAGAAATCATATATATACAATAGATAACAATAAGTGCAGCAAATAACATATAATAATATTTTCATTTTTCATTTTCTCCCCAAAACCTCGATAAAAACCATTTATCACACCCCTAAGCTTATTCGTAACTCAAGACAACTCTCAAAGTTAGTAAAAGTGGGTTTCAATACTGAGAATATGCTATCACTTATTTCGAAAACCATTCGAAAGTGAAAATGAGGTCAGAGCCTCGTCTCTGATACAAACTGTGTCAGAGTTACCACTTAACTCAAAAGTGATAAAATGTTGTCTCTAATAACAAGTTGTAGCATCCTCTATCCTGATTAGATTGATACTCGGTCTGAAAGCCTAATTAAGCCCCGTTAACCTAGCCACAATTAACTAGAGCCAATAGCCTTTCCTTTTGTACCTGAAAAACTCAACCTGTATATCGATATTGAATAAATAATTCAAAACATACATAGCAAAAAATTTAAAACTTTTTTCTATAATGCATAAATACATAGTTTATCAAAACCCAAAACTCGTTTATAAAACTCCCAACCCCGTTTATATACAACAAACTTTTGTGTGTGTGTGTGTGTGTGTGTGTGTGTGTGTGTGTGTGTGTGTGTGTGTGTGTGTGTGTGTGTGTGTGTGTGTGTGTGTGTGTGTGTGTGTGTGTGTGTGTGTGTGTGTGTGTGTGTGTGTGTGTGTGTGTGTGTGTGTGTGTGTGTGTGTGTGTGTGTGTGTGTGTGTGTGTGTGTGTGTGATTAACTAGGAAAGCATATTGCATTGTATAAAAGATACTAAGACTCCCAAATCTCTTTTCCTTTTTACTGAAGCGCTAGGCTGAGAACTTGAAATATTAAATTTGGGGTGAGTGCTTCATCTTGCTCAGTAAGTAAGGATTCACAAACCCATCAACATTTCATATAATAATCAAGAGTAATATGTAATAACAATATGCACCAATGTTAACTAATGAGATTATGAAAATTATATAATTCAATAATTAACGGATGCAAGTCAAACCGTCAATGACTATTACAATATGATTCCTATTTTATTTGTAAAACTAGGGTCGATTACCACTGACACCATTAATGCGATTGCTAGACCAACATATTGGCTGATGCGCTGTCTAGCCAATCCATTAATGTTCGATAGTTATATCTCAAACCCTTTAGTGAATATGTAATCTATGCAACCTCTCTAATTGAGTAGGAGTTACATATAGGCCAGGAAGTCAACCCATATCCTATATAACATAATCTCGATTCCAGGAGTTACTCTCGCGGATCAAATTAAACACCGTTTTTCATTTAGTAAATACATCACAGTGTACATAGTCCCTCGTTTAGTCCATAAACTATATGAACTACATATAAGAACATATCCAGACAACATTGATAAATAAGTGAATCTATACTTACCTCAATTTAGGTTTTCGTTTCAAAATCCCCTAGCTTTTTGGTTCACTTACGCTTTCCCGATGTTCTAAAACCTATCACAAACCATTTGTGTTTAATATAGGCTAACACCCTGTGTTTAGAACCCCTAAGTTAGTCCCCAAAACCTCAGAGAATTCTAAGTAAAACACAACAAAATTGTTGTTTTCTAAGGTGGGAATGTGCTCCCTCACTTGGTGGGGTGCGCTCCACCAATTGGGTTCATCCCAACTAATGAAGGAAGCTCGCTCTTCTGTTTGATGGAGCACGCTCCAACCTGCATTGTCTCAACAGTGAGCAGGGCATGAACCCTTATTCAATCCACCAAACATCCAAACAATAACAAATACTCTCCAAAAACATCAGGGAGGACCTCTAGTGAGGTATAAATCCATTTTCAATCAATAACAACAATTCATAGAGAAATCATTATGTATTGAATTCAACTTCAAACTCAAAACTTAACTTACCAACTTGATTATCTCTGAACTACAATGATTTAATCACTTTGAATCACATTGAAACGCCTCTTTCATCAATTCCTTAAAATGAAAACCCCCAGTTGCTTGTCTCTCACTCTTTCTCTCGATTGATCGATGAAGATAAGTTTGAAGGTTTTGATTTAAATAAATGGATTTTCCTTGTGATATGCATCGTGCTATCTCGAGACTAATCAAGTGAATGATGTGTTCATGTGACACATCTTAAAGTGACATACATCTTAATACCATCAACACTTATGTTCATCTAGGGGCGATCTAACGATCCATATAATTCAAACCAAACTTATAGTTTTATTTATATATTTATATATCAATTATATGTATACACTTTGTGCATTTTCTCGCCAATAAATTCACGGCACATGCTTGCGAGTATTCTTGGATGTGCACGTTCATTTCATGACCCCCCTGTCGCACTTGGTGTATCGACTATTTATTATTTATTTATTTATTTTTCGATTATAGGCTTGTATATAAATTTCATTTTTATACTACAACCTATAAACTCAATAAAAATCCCAAACAAACATAAATAATCACACAAACTAAAGCACACGCTAATCGAGGTACGTCGAACTTAATTACGAGCCTAACTCATATTAGTTATGATTCGAGTTAACACTAATCACCAGCTTAAAGTAACAGTTCGTTACATGTGGAGTCCACACCGAGGGCCTAATAGCAAGTAACTATATCTAAATGCCCCAGGATATTTGATATACCACCGAGGGCCATACTAGTTAAAGCCTTAGTATGTTTTGTAGAATTTGCTACTGAGGGCTTTACTTGTCTAATTGAATGCATAATAAGTGTATCATTTGAGTACATGAGTTGGAGTTTCTCCTCTTGTAATTTGGTGATAGAGGGAAATGTATAAGTGGCGGCTTAAGATGAACCTACTTTTGTTATGATGCTACTAGTCGGGGGACGCAACAATCATTGTGTCCACTAGTGGTTTGCAGTAAATCAAAAGTGAGGGATTCGATTCCTATTAATACCTAGCATGCAATGAATGGAACAACGACTTATATTTATTATTAGTTCTTTACGGTATATCTCTTGTAGGCCCTTTTTGCATCAATGACTTGAATTCACTTATGATTTGCGAATCTTTTTCCTATTATGGTTTAATGAATCTTGGAACTTGCCTTAAAACTTATGAATGGATGGCTTCTCAGTTGTTTATGGATATAACCTAGGGGTGGGCATTGGTCTCCACAAAACCGCCCAAACCGTGCAAACCGCATGGTTTGGTCTGGTTTTTTTAACTTGCGGTTTAGGGGCGGTTTAGAAAACTTAAAAACCGCAATTCCACTGTTTGGTGGTGGTTTTCATTTACAAAAAACTGTGGTTCACCAAACCGCAAAAACCACCCCTAAACTTAGAATGTATTGAAATAAAGTTGAAGCCTTTTCTTGTTGTTTTAACTTTCAAAATGATCTTAGACTCATAATTTTGATTGAGTTCATGTTGTTGGGTTTTGGGGTTCATACGCAGCGGAAATTACAAAACAATTTTGACAAAAACCCCAACAGGATCTGAATCTAATTCAATTAAAAACGTTTAAACCATGAAAACTTACTCATACCTCGGTCGCAATATACATTTCTGAAGGTTGATCGATCTTTTAGCGCTGCCAACGACGAACGCCCTCTACCAAGATCCACACACTAACGACGGCGAGATTCGTAGTGCTAGCTTCGAGAATACCAAACCTTTTTGTTTCTCTCGAAGACGATCCAGAATACGAAAAACTCTAATTCGTTTCTAAAACGAAAATAGAGTTTCGGCCCTTAATCTTTCATACGTGTGTTCTAACTTAAAGCGTCTATTTATACAACCCTTGTATATAAACGTTAAGTAAATTACACATATACCCCTACTTAAAGAAGTATAAGTGTAATACACCACAAGGACGTTTACGTCATGAATTTTATCATATAAAATTCGTTTTTCTCGAACCATCTTAAAATCTCGCAAAACCATTCTTAGTATGCGACCCAATAGGCTCATACAAAGTTGGCGTGTACCAAAACACATTTTGGTATACAAGTCATAAGCGACCTCTAGCAGACATTATGAATACCTAAGTTGTACGAATATCAAATCGATACAACCTAATCAATATTGTATATAACATCCTTTTGTCACACGATATCCTTTTGATCAAACATAAGGCATGGAATTGTCATCCAACATGTTCAATCGTACTAGTCTCGATCTCTAGGTAGATCCAAAACATCCAAGTGACATTGATCAATATCAATTCACTTAGACTAGGCCTTTTAACATCTAACACATCGAGGGATCCACTTTGATATCTCTCTTTATATGAGAGGACAAATTATATCTTAATTACACAACTTCATCACATTGCTCACACAAGAACCAATCACAACCTTTATAATCGTCACGGTTAAAGACAACGTTTGATTGTGTCAAATCAACTGTGTTCCTAATGTTGAAGTCTCTGTAATCTCAAGTCGAGAGGACCGAAAAATATACCTATCATGAGAAACAACTATGACTTAATCCATGTGATGTTCTCATAGCGGTCGGTCCCAAGACTTTGTTTCCTAACAAGTACTCGTGATCTTGATTCGTATCCCTATATGTATAATCATCATATGATCATCAATCAAGACTCACACTAGTCTTAATTCATTATAGTTCCCACTATAATGATCGACTAGGGACATTTAGGATATTTCTGTAAATACCCATGAATCTTATTATAATGTAAACAAGCAAATTAATTATAATAAACAACAAATGAAATCATCTATTTTATTAACTAAAAGTATTCATAAAGACAGTTAATGGATTGACCTCGGGCACATGCCCCAACATCTCTCACTTGCACTAGGGCCAATCATACATACATCTAATGCCCAATGATCTAACATGACCATCATGTTTTCCTTGTGGAAGAGCTTTAGTCAATGGATCTACAACGTTGTCTTCGTAGTAGGTACTCGCAAATCTCCACGTCTCCCTCTCAATAATTTCTCGATGAGATGAAAACGCTGAGTATATGTTTGGATATGTGGTGTGATCTAGGTTCCTTAGCTTTGTGCTATTGCCCCGTTATTGTCACAATACAAACAAACAGGGATAGCAATACTTGGAACCACACCTAGTTCAGAAATGAACTTTTTGATCCAAACTGCCTCCTTTCTTTGCATCGACGACGCCGCAATATACTCAAACTTTCTGCATTGTAGAATATGCCACGATCTCTTGCTTCGAACTTTTTCAGCTTACTGCACCCCCATTCAAAGTAAACACATATCCAGACTGCGATCTAAAATCATCTATATCAGTTTGAAAACTTGCATCTGTGTAACCATTTACAACTAGATCATTTTCAAAACCTCCATAGACCAAGAACACTTCCTTTGTCCTTCTTAAGTATTTAAGAATGTTCATTCTTGCTATCTAATGACTCTCACCAGGATCTTACTGATATCTGCTTGTAGTGCTCAAAGCATATGATACATCAGGTCGAGTGCATAGCATGTCATACATGATAGATCCAATAGCTGATGCATATGGAATCTTATTCATACGGTCTCGCTCATCATTTGTCTTAGGACATTGAATCTTCTTGAGACTTATGCCATGAGACATTGGCAACAATCCTCTTTTAGAGTCTTGCAAAAGCGAACCTATTCAACACCTTGTCTATGTAAGCACTCGACTTAGGCCGATTAGCCTCTTAGATCTATCCCTATAGATCCTTATCCCTAGGATATAGGTCGCATCTCCTAAGTCTTTCATTGAGAAACACTTCCCTAACCAAGACTTGACATTCGCAATGTTGGGATGTCATTTCCAATGAGTAATATATCATCAACATACAATACCGAAAAAACAACTACACTCCCACTAACCTTCTTGTATACACAAGGCTCATCTTCATTCTTAATAAAACCAAAATCTTTGATTGCTTCATCAAAACGAAGATTCCAACTCCGAAGCTTGCTTTAATCCATAAATGGATCTTTGAAGCTTGCATACCTTCCTAAAATTCTCGGGATGTACAAAACCTTCGGTTGTGTCATATACACGTCCTCAAGCAACTTTCCATTAAGAAATGATGTTTTTACATCCATTTGCCATATCTCATAGTCATAATATGCAGCAATGGCAATTAAGATTCTTATGGATTTAAACATGGCTACTGGCGAAAAAGTTTCATCATAATCAACACCTTGAGTCTGCCTGAAACCTTTTGCTACAAGTCTTGCTTTAAAAGTATGCACTTTGCCATCCATGTCACTTTTCTTCTTGAAAACCCATTTACATCCAATGGTCTTACCACCTTCAGGTAAATCAACCAAGTTCCAAACTTGGTTATCATACATGGATTGCATCTCAGAGTTCATGACACTTATCCATTTATCTGAGTCTGGTCCAGACATAGCCTCTTGATAAGTGGTGGGCTCATTTTGATCCATAAGCAACACATCACGACTATCAGTAATGAGAAATCCTAATCTCTCTGGCTCATGTCTTACCCTACCAAATTTACGTGGGCCTTGTGTCACTTGTGGAGGTTCAACTGGTTCAGAACGTTGTTGAACTTCCAAGAATGCGGTTCAGTGTTTATCTGTGATTCTGAACTTCTTCAAGATTTATTTCTCTCCCACTAGTGTCTTTTGAAATAAACTATTTTTCCATAAAGGCATCATACCGAGCAACAAATACTTTGTTGTCGGTGGGATTATAAAAGTAATATCCTTTTGTTTCCTTAGGATACCCCACAAATAAACACTTGTCGATTTAGGTGCTAGTTTTTTCGAGACTTGTCGCTTTACTTAAGCCTCACAACCCCAAATCTTAAGGAAATATAAACTAGGTCTCTTCTCGTACCATATCTCATATGGTGTTTTATCAACCGCTTTAGAAGGAACTCGATTTAGAGTGAAAATTTGCAGCTTTGTAATGTATAACCCCAAAAGGATAATGGAAGATCTCCATGACTCATCATAGATCGAACCATATCTAATAAGGTTTGATTTCTCCTTTCGAAACTCCATTCCATTGTGGAGTTGCTGGTAAAGTCAATTGAGAGACAATCCCACAATTTCTAAGATGATCATCAAATTATTGGCTCAAATATTCACCACATCGATCTGATCGAAGTGTTTTGATAGTTTTACCAAGTTGATTATGCACTTCATTTTGAAACGTTCAAAACATCTCAAATGATTCACTTTATGTTTCATAAGATATACATAACCATATCTCTTTGAAATCATCGATAAATGTAATGAAGTACGATAACCTCCTCTAGCAATTGTGTTTATAGGACCGCATACATCGGTATGTATTAGACCCAATAAATCACTTGCCCTTTCACCGTGTCGATAAAGGGACTTTTAGTTATCTTGCATAGTAAACAAGATACGCACATTTCATATGTTTCTAAATCAAATGAATCTTGAAGTCCATCTTTATGAAGCTTCGTTATGCGTTTCTCATTTATGTGCCAGAAACGACAATGCCAAAGATAGGTTTGATTCAAATCATTTGACTTGAATATCTTTGTATTTATGTTAAAGACTGGAGTATCGGTGGACTTTTCATGCTTAGAATATAAAGTCCATCACACAAATCAAGACATTTGCATAAAATATGCCTTTACAAGAAATGGAACATCTATTATTCGCAATAATAAAATCAAAACCATCCATATCCAAACATGAAACATAAATGATGTTTCTCGCTCAAAAGCAGACACAAAATAACAATTATTTAAAGTTAAAATAAGTCCACTAGGTAAGACTAAGTCATATGATCCAACAGTCAGGGCAACAACTCTTGCTCCATTCCCTACGCGGAGGATGACTTCTCCTTTCTTCAACTTTCTACTTCTGGTGAGTCCCTCCACATTTATACAAATGCGAGATCCACATCCGGTATATAATACCCAGGAATCACTAGTAGATAAATTAATTTCAATAACATAAATACTGTAGTGGTAGTCGCACTACCCTTTTTCTTCTTTAGATCTTCCAGATAGAGTTTGCAGCTTCGAACCAATGTTCGTGTGCATGGAAGAAATGACAATTTCCTTCCTTTTCTTTTTGGTTGTTTTGAAGCGAGGAGCAGTGGGGCTTGACTTGTTCCACGAGGCTTTGCGACAGGTGCGACGGCACCTTGCAACTTTAGCCTTGCCTTTGCCTTTCTTCTTCATTCCCTTTCCCTTTTGGACCATCAACACATTACTAGTTGATATTTTGTTCAGTAGTTTTGAGCATCAAATGCAACTCTGAAATTGATTTCTCCGTATTATTCATATTGTAGTTCATCACAAATTGTGAGTAACTCTCCCAGTAATGAATTTAGGATCAAATCCGTAGCCAACTCTTGGCTTATGGGAAATACGAGTCTATCAAGTGGTCAACATAGCCCTTCATCTTAAGAACTTGAGGACTAACCGACGCACCTCATCATCTTGCAAGAATGTAGGTTATTGACTGTCTCGAACCTTTCTTGCCTAGCTTGCTTTGTTGGAACATTTCCTTCAAATTACATGACCATGTGTCGTAGGCTTCCATTAGTTCCATGTCCTTCTCAAGTTCGGGAACCATAGTTGCCGACATAATACATGCAAAATCGGTAGAATCGTTGACATGTTTATTATGCGCATCCTTCACAGCTTTCGTAGCATTGGCTGGTGGGTCCTCAAGGATTGGAGCATCCATGACATACAACTTGCGTTCATGCTTGAGAACGATTCTCAAGTTTCTGAACCGATCAAGAAAGTTAGTCCCAGATAGCTTATCCTTCTCAAGGATGGATCGCGATGACATGGGATTATTGTTACTTGAAGAGGCCATTGATCTACAATAAAGATTATGTAAAGTTTATTTTAGTATAGAGGAATAGACTCCCACTAAATTAACAACCCTCCTAAAACATACTTGTTTATTTAGGGGACTAAAATCCATATTCACCTAATTCTATGACAACTATGGCATGAAACACGAGAACTAGATTATTTAGGTAGGTAATGATTACCAATTACATCTTATGTAATTTTAAATACTTTTATGAGATACGGACATCTTATGTCTTAGCATGTTTTTTTATCTCATCATGTGCCTAAAGCTCAAAACTATTTTGATAGCTTTATTAAGTCGGACCATTTTAAACATTTAGGTAACTCTTACCCAACTTGTCTTACCAAGATAACACAATACACCCAATTTATGGTGAAACTATATTAGTGTGATCGAGGCATTGACAAGTGTTTAAAATGGATGGTACGAGACTTAAAATTTAATAGAGGATTTTATTCAGCTTTTAGTGATTTTATGTAAACAATGAAATATCATATATTTTATTGATTTGTTCAATCACTAAACAATTTGGAAATTTTTATATGTTCACTAATAAAAAATTTCCGTGCGCTAGATTAGTTAGACGGCGGTCCGCTACCACCGGTCAATGGACGAAGGAATAGGGCGCGCGCCCTTTTTATTTTTTAGGAGACGAATTTCAATTAGAAAATTGAAATTCGTTATAGAAAATCATATTTTTCGCTGATTTTATTATCCTAAATTAACCCCTTAATTTATCCAAAATTAAGTCAATTAAAATATTTTAATTAACCCGGACCCACATCTAACTAATCATCTTATCCTAATCCAATTAGGACTTAAGATATTTGAATCCTAGCATATCACCAATAACAAAATTCTCGATATTTATTTCCTATCCAATAGGGATAACGAAACCGATTTTGCTAATATCTCCTAATCGATTTGTTATCTATCTTTTATCAAATAGAAATTTCATAACGAATAGATATAACGAGATAAATAAATAATTTCGAAAAATAATTATTTGCAATTTCGGTCCTCATCCAAATAATCACAAACATGTAATTGAATCATGAACTACTATCCCAATCGAACATAATCATATTAGTCTCGAATTAATATTAAGACTTATACAATTTAAGAAACTTAAAACAATGTAACCTAAATATGCATACTTGAATTACGAGAGATTTAATCCATGCATCAATACAAGAAAAATAAAGATTATACCTAATGGTGTCATAGATCACAGAACACGAAATTCAATTCATTAAAATTATTCGAATTAAACTAACATGGTTACTAGCATGTACGAAACGATTTCAATTAAATGACGAATATATGTATCATATACACAAAACATGATAATAAATCTCACATAAAACTTATGTATATCACATATACATCAACTATTAACATGCTTTCAATGATATATCATGTATATATCTAAAGAAAACATGCAATGAATTTAATGGAATCGAATTCGAAGGCTCGATACCACTTGTTGATTTACGGGGTTCATACGCGTGAAATTACAAAACAATTTTGACAAAAACCCCAACAGATCCGAATCTAATTCCATTAAAAATGTTTAAACCATGAAAACTTAATCTTACCTCGGTCGCAATATACCTTTATGAAGGTTGATCGATCTCTAAGGCGCCGCTAACGACGAACGCCTCTCTACCCGGCGATCCACACACGAACGCGTAGAGATTTGAAGTGCTAGCTTCGAGAGAATACCAAACCTTTTTGTTTCTCTCCAAAACGATCCAGAGCGTACCGAGAAAACCTTAATTTGTTTCTAAAACGAAAATAGAGTTTCGGCCCTTAATTTTTCATACATGTGTTCTAACTTAAAGCGTCTATTTATACAACCTTTGTATATAGATTTAAGTAAATTACACATATACCTCTACTTAAAGAAGTATAAGTGTAATACACCACAAGGACGTTTCATGTCATGAATTTTATCTTAAAAAAATTCGTTTTTCTCAATCATCTTAAAATCTCGCAAAACCATTTTTAGTGTGCGACCCAATAGGCTCATACAACGTTGGCAGTGTACCAAAACACATTTTGGTATACAAGTCATAAGTGGCCTCTAGCAAGACATTATGACTACCCAAGTTGTACGAATATCAAATCGATACAACCTAATCAATAGTGTATATAACATCCTTTTGTCACACGATATCCTTTTGATCAAACGTAAGACATGGAATTGTCATCCAACATGTTCAATCGTACTAGTCTCGATCTCTAGGTAGGTGAAAACATCCAAGTGATATTGATCAATATCAATTCACTTAGACTAGGCCTTTTAACGAGTCTAATACATCGAGGATCCACTTTGGATATCTCTCTTTATATGAGAGGGACAAATTCTTTCTTGATTACACAACTTCATCACATTGCTCACACATTAACCAATCACAACCTTTATAATCGTCCTAGGTTAAAGACAACGTTTGATTGTGTCAAATCACTGTGTTCCTAATGTTGAAGTATCTGGTAATCTCAAGTCGAGGACCGAAAAATATACCTATCATGAGAAGCAACTATGGCTTAATCCATGTGATGTTCTCATAGCGGGTCGGTCCCAAGACTTTGTTCCCTAACAAGTACTCGTGATCTTGATTCGTATCCCTATATGTATAATCATCATATGATCATCAATCAATACTCACACTAGTCTTAATTCATTATAGTTCCCAGTATAATGATCGACTAGGGACATTTAGGATATTTCTGTAAATACCCATGAATCTTATTATAATGTAAACATGCAAATTAATTATAATAAACAACAAATGAAATCCTCTATTTTATTAACTAAAAGTATTCATAAAGACAGTTAATGGATTGACCTAGGGCACATGCCCCAACACATGTGTATTATTGTGTTTTTGGTGGATGGTCATGTATGAACATATATTTCGTTTATGGGATTGTATGGAATGTGTGATTTTTTTTGCTGAAAATGTGTCGCAAAAAAATCGCAAAACCAAACCGCTCAATCCGTGGTCGGTTTGGTTGTGGTTTTGAGGTTTCGCGGTTTGGTGGTGGTTTGCAAAACGGCCAAACCGCGAACCTTCTATTTAGTGGCGGTTTGATGATTTTCACCACCAAACCGCGGTTTGCCCACCCCTAATATAACCGTACTTTCATGCATCTATAAGAACCTTGCTTTCATGCTTCTAATTGATTGGGAACATTACTTCTATGCTTCTACTTAAATATAGGCATCACTTCCATGCTTCTACATGTTTTGGAACTTATCTACATGCTTTTGTATGGATTTTAATCATTCTTCCATGCTTTTCTACTTAATGCTTGTGATTTGATTTCAACTTCATGTTAGATATTGCATAAGTATTAAGTAGTACTTTGCGTGCTTGATGTTTGAGTGAGGATTTTTCCTCTCATGGAGCTCCGTTATTTCCTCTAATGGACCTCCGTTATCCCTTTTAGCTCACCACACTTACATTTATGGGTCTTTTACCTCCATTTTAGATCACGACAAAGGAAAGGTAATATTATGAAGCCTTTCCTATCGTACGTAGGCCTTGCTTGCTACTACTACTCTATTTATCTTGAATTGTCTTTGAAAAACTTTGATTTGGGTTGTAACTTAAAACATGTCATTTATGTAGTTTGGAACCCTCCTTATCTACTGTGTACTAGTTGGAAGCTTTGTGGTGGTTTTGGAAGCTTCTTGACCTTTGGAAGCTTTTTGGAAGGATTGAACCTATTTAAATTTTTAAACACCCACCTTATGGATTATATGATTTATGAAATTTTAGTTTTATTTTTATTCCGCATTATTATTCTCTATTGTTAGTATATTATTATGCAGGGTGAAATAGGCGTGCCAAACTATTACTTGAGTCTGGTTTATGTATTGAGCTTGGGTGACGGTCTGGGCTGGCGACCAAACCCTAGTTTAGGTGAGGGTCGTCACAAAACGTCTCGACCCATGTGAGATTGACTCGTCCAAAATCATATCCGACCTATTTAACAGACTCAAACACACTTTCAAACCTAGTACAAGTACTCTACAATGGCGATACACGAGAGAAAAATGATTGAGAGGGCCGCTAAGGGCACCCCACCAATTCATGAAGGCACCCAACTTATTTGTAAAAATTCCGGCAAAAATAGAAAAGACCATTTTGCCCCCGTATATATATATATAATGGTTCAAACCCCACAAACCATTTTGACAAGGAGTTAGGGCACCCCACCAAAGAAGCTTGAACTACAAAGCCACAAACCACATTGCGTTTGGCGAAGAGTGATCGATTCTTGCTCGTCCGACAATGAGGTAACAATGTTTGACAACCATATTCGGGTTTTTTAGAACTGTTTAGTTGGGTATAACTTGTGAAAATGATGATTTGTTTGTCAACGTAGGGTTTGGTAGTTTCTTCAAATCCGAACTTGTTTCCACTATATAATGTAGGATTGTCTTGCTCTCTTGTGCAAGAGGAGGTCGAACTCACGGAAATTTTGCAAATTTTTTGTGTTTTTTTTGCGGTTATCCGAAGTTTCTGTGGATGTGCGCGATTGTATCGGCCTCGCAGGACCGAGATTTATGGTGATATCTCGGTCATAGAGGACCGATAGGTGTACGTCGGTCACGGATTGGTAAAACCGAGAGTACTCAGTAACTCTCGGTCGTTTGTGAGCGAGACTTAGAAGAAAGTTTCGGATATGTAAAACCGAGAACCTTTTTTTTGGGTCTTTTCGTGTTTGTCTTTGTACATTTTGGTTGAATTTAAACAGATCGCTTCTAAATGTTCGTCATCTACCAGATCTGTTTACGATGATAACATTCAAAATCTTTACGATGCGATTTGTGACCACGATACTAAGAGTCTCCTACGGTTACCATGAATCTTGACATTCATCATCCTTTGGTAGAGTTCATTTGTCAAGAATTATTCAACAATGGCGTTGAGATTGATTGGAGTCCTCATCCAAGGCGGCATTCCCTCAACATTTTCACATATCATATCGACCATGTGTGGACACAAGATGATATTTGTCTTCTATTTGGCTTATGGTATTTATTGGGATGTCCCATTATCCGTGTGTATATTCATTTTCCGACTATGACGCAATTCCCGATTTTGTGTATCTTTGCTCTCAGGAATTTCTCTATTTTTCCCCCGCCTCATCACATTGCATTATCCGTTACCAAGGACCTAGCGACTAATCGGGCCCATGCCATCTTCACATCAAGCTCATGCTTTCTAGACGTGTCTAGCCATCCGAACCATGCTTGCCGTGCTTTTGCTTTTGTCTCTTATTATGTAAAGAAGTAGTTACTATTTGCTTTCACTTTGTTTACTTTTGTCTGTTGTAATTATTATATATTTTGCTTTTTGAAGTGGCTTTGCTTTTACTAAAGCAGATTCCTCATGACACTTATGATGTATGACTACCTTTCCATTGCTTATGATTGTGTTCTTTGCGCTTTAATCATCGAGTCTTTTTATTATCTCTCTAATGTTCCTTGGTATTTCATAATATCACCTAGTGACCACGATACTAAGTATCCTCATCTTTCCTTTAATATCCTCCCTATTCACCTGCCTTCGGACGAGCCATACACGAAAAAATTACAACATATAAGCGCATGGAGCAAAACCCAACAAAAAATTTACGAAAAATAATGTTCAATTTCATCCATTTCGATGTCTCGGTCAAGCGGGTTCGTGAACTAGCCCATGTTTTTGGTCACCCATGACCGACAATTGTTCCTATATATCGGCGGTGTCCAACCGCGTCGATTGAAAGGTTTCGGTTGTGCACCACCGATATAGGTTGACCACTTCAATTCGCCTTGCTCTCGTCAAGTCTCGGCGAGAGAACTAGAGTACTATCGGCCATGCGTAACAGAGACATCTTGTGAGACTTTCCGTCCTTTGTGGCGAGATCGACTTCCCAAAAATGTAGCTTCCTCTCGGCCATGCTTTGCCGAGACGATTAGCACGCCTCTCGGCTTTGTGTGGAGAACCGCAAATTCCCATTTTTTTAACTATTGAACAAACCACCACCACCGTAAATCACAACTACTCTACCAAATGTAACTTAATTACACTAAATAAGGTGTGTCCGACGAACTTCAACCGAACCCTAACTTGGAGACGAAATCGGCTCACACCACGACCCTACGAATCGCAAAAAAGCGTAGCAGAAGATGGTGGAGCGGGTGGTGGGGTGCAATAGTCTTGGAATCGAAATCGGCTCACGATCTTGGAGTCAAGATCGGTGAAAGTGGTGGAGGGGGTGGTGGGGTGCGGCGGGTTTTTTCGTGTTTGTGCGGGAGGGGTATTTTCGGGATTTCATGTGTAATTTTTGGGTGCCCTTGGAAATTTGTTTTGTGCCCTCAATAACAGGGTGCCTTCATAAATTGGTGGGGTGCCCTTTAGTGGCCCTCATGATTGAGGGGGGTCATTTTGGGTGACGGTTCGAGACATTGGGAGCAGGGGTATATTTGGGTTTCAGCAAAAACTAAGGTCCGTTTAGTCGGACCGTAATCAAATTCCAAAATTACCCATTCCCTAATTAGTAGTTAATACATCCCTCTCCCTCGCTGGGTCGTCGTGTTCGCCTCCTACCATACTCGCTCGTTGGACTACCTCATTTTTTGTTCTTCCTCTACACTTTAGGGTTTCATAACAGTAATCTTAAGAGTTCTCATCAATTCTTCACTACCTCTTCAATCCTCTCTACCAACAATGGCGAAATCCAAGAATCCAACGAAGAAGAAACCGCAGAAGCAACGCGGTGTAGATTTCAAAGTGAGTTTTTCCCGCTTAGATTCTCTCTCAACATTCACTGATTTCAATTTCAATATTAATGTCACTGTTCTTACAATCACGGCTTTCAAATTTTTATTCCAGAAAATTAAGCGAAAGATCGGTCGCAAATTGCCGCCGCCGAAGAATGCCACCAACACTGAGATCAAATCCAAAGGTATTTTGATTTTTAGGGTTTGATTTCATTGCTTAGAGTCGAGAATTTGAAAAAATTTGCGATTTTTACGCCGAATTAGGATTGATGGAAATGTTGTTGGTTTGTGTTATGAGCAGCTATTGTTCTTCCGGAACAGAGTGTTGCGTCGGAAAGAGCGGGCTTGGCTGTGAGCAAAAAGGGGCTTACTTTGAAGGAGCTTCTTCAGCAGACGTCGCATTACAATGCGAAAGTTCGCAAAGGTATTGACTATTGATTGATTTGTGGGTTTTTAGATTAGTTTTGGAGCCAATTGCTGATGTTTCAACTGTGATTTTCTTTGGTGAAGATGCTTTGATTGGTATTAGGGAGGTGCTCCTGAAGTACCCAGAAGAGTTGAGGTTGCACAAACTTGCCCTGATTGAGAAACTGCGTGAGCGTATTACCGACGAGGACAGAGTAGTCCGCGATACCCTTTATCAACTTCTGAAGTTAGTTATTTTTCCCCAGTCCAAGGAGGTATATGTATCTTGCCATTATTACTTTTGGGATTGACATATTTCCTGCCAATTTCTCTAAATGCACCAAGCAAAAACGTGAGGGAAGCCAAAAAATTTACAAAATACATCACGTGCTGAAGTATATTTTTGAAGCTCTGTAGTATAAAATATAAATTGGCATTTACAAAATGCAAGTTTATCTCGTAATTTGAAGTTTAGTTTGTCTTTTTTGTTGATTCCCAAATTCACCGTAATAATTTTATTTAGTATTCATAAACTATGGTAACTGAGCATTACGTTGACAAATAAATTATAGTTCTTCATCATTTTGGCATTTTTTTTAAATATATTGCCAAAGCTTTTCTTCATTTTCTGCAGCGTTCCTTGGATTTCCTTAAGCATTGCTTCTCATATGTTTTGAAAATTTGCCAATCATTTCTCATATTAAAAATTGAGACTCTTCTGTTCATTGACCTTAACATGTAGCCCTCTTCTTAAGGTGAACCACGTGAAGCCGCATTCCTGTAATTCTTATACGATTGTTAATGAAATTGTCACATCACGTTTCTAGTTTGCTTATTTAAAGTTAATCTTCTCTCTTTTATTCTTTTTTTTTTTTTTTTTACTTTCAGGAAATTTCTGGACCATTCACATCATTAATGATGGCATATATTTTTAACGCAATGACACATCTGGCAATTGACATCAGATTAATGGCTTTCAAATTTTTTGACCTTCTCGTTGAGCATTTTCCATCCTCTTTCTTGTTGTATGCTGAAAAGGTATGATAATGACAAACAAGGTGCAAGCCTACCTATTCTTGCATTGAGTATGTGAGCATACTACGGAAAAAAGTCATTTGTTGTAACTATCTTATTTGTTTGAGACACGACTTCTTCAATATCCTTTCTATCTCCTTTGTATGAAATTATTCTTTGGTGGGTTCTAGAAAGAAAAGGAGTGCATGCTAGATACATAGACAATATTAAGGATATGTATGATGGAGTAGTAATGAGTATAAAGGCATTTGGAGGAGCTACAAAAGAATTCCCCATTACGATAAGACTACATCAAGGATCGGCTTTAAGTCCATATCTATTTACTTTAGTTATGGATGAACTAACTAGGCATATTCAAGAGGATATACCATGGTGTATGCTATTTGCAGATGATATTGTCTTAGTGGATGAAACAAAAGATGGAGTGAATAGGAAACTAGAACTTTGGAGGAATAACATTAGAATCTAAAGGCTTTAAGTTGAGTAGGACGAAAACTGAATACATGCACTGTGAGTTTAGAAACACTAGACATCGAGATGATGGAGTGGTAAAATTAGGAGAAGTAGAAGTTCCCTAGGTGAACCACTTTAGATACCTAGGATCAATCATACAAAATGATGGTAATATTGAGAATGATGTCACACATAGAATTCAAGCTGGATGGAAGAAATGGCAGAGTGCAACAGGGGTGATTCGTGATCGAAATGTTTCTGCTAAGTTTAAAGGAAAATTTTATAGGACCACAATTAGGCCAGCTGTGCTCTATGGTAGTGAATGTTGGGCGGTAAAGCAACAACAATTACATAAAATGAACGTAGCAGAAATGAAGATGCTTAGGTGAATGTGTGGTAAAACTCGTAAAGATAGAATAAGAAATATAGAAATTCAAAGACAAATAGGAGTAGCACCAATTGATACAAAGATTAGGGAAGGGCGGTTGCGATGGTTTGGTCATTTGCAAAGACGGCCTACAAATGCCCCCACTAGAAAACTTGGCTCAATAGAAACTGTAGAAATTCGACGAGGTAGGGGTAGACCAAAGTTAACATGGGATGCATGAATTAGGAGGGATTTGAATGGTTTGGAAAAAACACCATCAATTGCACTTAATCGAACACAATGGAAAAGTTTGATTCATGTAGCCGACCCCAATTAATTTGGGACTGAGGCTATGTTGTTGTTGTTGTTGGCCTTGCCTGTTTTAGTGCTTTTCGTTTGTCTTGATATGTATTTTGTTATTCACCTGCAAAATTGCTGTAAACTTTTACTCTTCTCTCATTTGAGTCGGTTTTCTTATTATCACAAGCAATCTCAGTTAAGTAATTGCCTTTCATTTATCTTGAGAATATGTATCAAAACTCCATTTCCATTTTCCGGTAGGAATTGCAAAAACATGCATAGTTAAGTTATCAGCTATTTGTCTCATGGATTTCGTAATTGCATAAAATTAAGAATAATTGTTTTTGTTCTGCTACGTGCTTGCATTTCTCATTTTGTTTTTGTAGAAATCTTGCCTATTTTAGCATCACCAAAAGGTACACGTTCATGTTAAAACCATTTGTCTATTGTCATTTCCATCAAAGGAGAATAGGGAGGTCAAAATCCATAAGTTGATTTGCTTTGCCATTAATTTGATTTGATTAAATTTCTTGAAATTTCATTTAGTTCATTTTTGAATCACATGCTAATGAGTAACGACTATACCAAAATGTTAATTTTACTTTATAAAAGGTAAACCATGCTGGCTTGTAAAGATATTTCATGGAAAATACTGGGAATGATAATTAGTGTAGCTTAAGTTAGATTGTATAATTGAATCAGGAATATTGCCAACCTAGGCTAGAAGTTTAGAGAACAACCTTATAGTAAAGAAGGTTTATATACATAGGTTTAGACTGGGTTCAGGGTTTAGAGAGTAATGAATGCTCATAAAGCGAATGTTAATAGCTAAAGAACATGAAAGAGTTAACGCTTCAAGTGTTTTTGGTCATATCATTCACGAGGTAGAAATAAGAGATGCTTTCATCTTTAGAATGAGAGTATGTTGGGCATGCGGAGTGAATTTGGAATATTCTATGATCAAACTTCAACGTATCCCTTCAAAGCTGAAAAAATATATTATATTGCTGTTATTAGTTGATTGATTGGAAAAGGCTTGTGACACTAAGTAGCATCTTTTGAAGTAAATGAATCTTAAATAGTCTGTAACTGTTAGCATTGGTATTGGGTTTACTACCTCTTTTTAAAGGAAAGCAAAAGGCGAAGTTTAGGCGGACATGAAAGTGTTTATGTAGACCCTCCTAAAAATTATGTAATTTATTTTAAAACCCCTTAATAGTAGGGCACATAATATTTTCACCCATATATGTTGATTGACTCGAGAAACACTAGACATCGAGATGACGGAGTGGTAAAATTATGGGAAGTAGAAGTTCCTAAGGTAAACCACTTTAGATACCTAGGATCAATCATACAAAATGATGGTAACATTGAGAATGATGTCACACATAGAATTCAAGCTGGATGGAAGAAATGGCGGAGTGCAACAGGGGTGATTTGTGATTGAAATGTTCCTACTAAGTTAAAAGGAAAATTTTATAGGACCGCAATTAGGCCAACTATGCTATATGGAAGTGAATGTTGGGCGGTAAAGCAACAACAATTACATAAAATGAACGTAGCGAAAATGAGGATGCTTAGGTGGATGTGTGGTAAAACTCGTAAGATAAGAAATATAGAAATTCAAAGACAAGTAGGAGTAGCACCAATTGATACAAATATTAGGGAAGGGCGGTTGCGATGGTTTGGTCACCTGCAAAGATGGCCTACAAATGCCCCAACTAGAAAACTTGACTCAATAGAAACTGCAGAAATTCGACGAGGTAGGGGCAGACCAAAGTTAACATGGGATGCATTAATTATGAGGGATTTGAATGGTTTGCAAAGCTCACCATCAATTGCACTTAATCGAGCACAATGGAAA
The DNA here is from genome assembly GCA_039657325.1 of Stephania cephalantha. Taxonomy (NCBI): domain Eukaryota; kingdom Viridiplantae; phylum Streptophyta; class Magnoliopsida; order Ranunculales; family Menispermaceae; genus Stephania; species Stephania cephalantha. The sequence continues at coordinate 13,330,696 of CM077575.1, forward strand.
AGTTTGATCCATGTAGCGACCCCAGTTAATTTGGGACTGAGGCTATGTTGTTGTTGTTGTATATGTTGATTGACTCTCATATTTTTTACCACACTTTTTAAATAAGAAGTTATCATGCATATTTAAGAAGCCTCATACCTAACTCACAAAGAGTTGAATGTGTCAATGAGAAGGGGCTACCGGAGATTGTCACTAATGGCGGGAGGCTAGGAGGTGGGGGTTTGCTGGAGTTGAGGGTGGTAAGGATGATGGCGGTTTGGAGGTGAGAGGTGGTCAAGTTCGGGTTGAATAGGGTATATTTGATGAATTTTCTCATACTTGCTAAGAGACCCTCACATACTCTTATTTATTTAAAGCCTATTGATTTTCTAATCAATGGCCGTGGTGGTGGGCCTCAGAATCGCCTAAAGGTGGTGGATCTCCAAATCGCTTAAGGTGCGGTCTAGGCGACACCTTGAAAACATTAACCTTTAGAAAGCAGTGATTGCAAGGCGACGTCTAGGCGGTCGCCTAGGCATTTAGAGTCAAAACTGCCGATGGGGTCACCTAAGCAGCTGATGTCTTTCTAAATAATTTTTAAAAATTGAAGGGGCAAATTACAGTTTGGTGCTATAATACCTACTAAATAACAAAATCTTAACACAATTAATGTTACTTTAAGTACCTAAAGGCTCATTAGTATCCTCAAAGTATATATCGAATTCAGATTACTGATAAAAAACTATTGTTAATTAAGGACCGATAAATAAATAATAATTCAAGGGCCTCTAACGAAATGTTTTTTGGCCGCCCTAGGCACCGCCTCGCCTAGGCCAAGGAAGTCGCCTTGGGATCGCCTCGGCACCTTGCAATCCTTGTTAGAAAGTCATTTAAGTAGCGGTTCTCTTATATAGGCGTTTATGTGTTAGGATGTGTGGACCTCAATGTTTAGTCCTACATCGGTTATCTATTGCTTCTTGAAGAAGTGTGTAAGTGTGGATCTCCTCTCTAATAGTACCAAAGCCTTCTATGATACGGACGGAATGCAAAACGCTCAGACTCCAAGTTCAAATAACGAAAAAACAAAAGAGAAAACAAGAATGGGGATAGAAGGATAAATTGAAGTGCCACGAATAAGGATGTTCGATAAGCTCGTTGAAAAGATCGCCACATCAACGAATCACTTGATAAGATCACGAACGACACAAATTCATAATGAATTTTATAAGTTCAATCATTTACAAGTGTAAAATCTCTCACAGAGAATCGTAAAACCCAAAACTCAACTCAACTCTTTATTCATTAACAGAATGACCATTAGGCTACATCAAGACTAAAAAAAATAGAAATTAATTCCTAATCTCAACAAATTTCTAATACCTAGAGATCATAAAATAGAAATTAGAACACTAAAGAAACTTCCTAAATACATCCTAAACTTATTTAGTAACAAACCAAATTTAAAACCTGTTAAATATCAAACTTCAACAAAAAATATGAATTTCTTTCTTCGTGGCTTTAAACCGGATCACATCATTTTGGAGGAAAACCCCACACCTAGTGTAGAAGGTAGTTAAGTTGAGGACAATATCAGTACTAGCGGAGATTCGCGAGCCTGCGCAGGCTCGCGCGAGCCTAACTAGTGGTAATAGAGCTAATGATTTGGCTGGGACAAAGCATGTTTGTTGGTGGTCGCATGTGTGCCTCGAGTTGCTCTCCGTTGAGATGGTAGCGACGACAGATCATGTGATGTGCCAATCTTGGATGGATTTCAATCCAAGGTGGAAATTGTTGGGATGTGTGAATCGAAATGTTTAGTCCCACAAACTCTAAACAATTCGGTCCACACATCCTAACACTATGTCACCTATGCTTTATAGAATGAATTATTTGGTATTATATAATTTCTGTGGGCATCTAAGCAAATATTCTTCTCTCTGCCAAGGCCCCACCCAAGTTACATAGGGCATACAGCTTAGGCCTCGCCTTACCACCTCGAAAATATTGATGTGGCTGTAAATCTTGTGTGGTTGCATTGTGCAAGCTTGTTATCTTTGATGATTTGGAAAAAATTATCAAAATCTGAGATCTAATCATTAGTTTGAATCGTGTTTTACGTGATAATCTGTAGATTGGAGTCAACCACGATCGATTCTCATGAGCGTGGATACTTCCTAAAATGCTACATATCAACTTTGGGTTTCTCATAGTTTGTAAATAAGAAGGTGATGTAGAGGGGACCTAATTTTCTGCTCTATCAAGTTTGACTTGGACTATGTAGGTCTTATTAGCTTTTGATTTCATTTATGTTTCGTGTTTTCTTTATTATTTTTTTTCTATTGATGTTCTTGAGTTTTGTTTTTTTTCTTTCTTTTGTTGGTTTTTCATATTAAAAGCCATTATTGGCTGGTAGCTATGTTGGTGGCTCAACTCTTAATTTGTTTGATTTTTGATAAAATGTTTGTTTCTGTATTATGTTATTTTGCAACATTTCAACAGGTTCTTCAGAACTACGAGGACATTTTGCAAAAGTACCATATCTATTTACAGGACAAGAGCAAGCTCAAGAATACTCTTGTTGGCTTGGTTCATTGCTTGTCTCTTTTGCCTTCAACAAAGGGAGAACTTAAGAAGACATCAGATGACAAAGTACGATCTAATCGACATTTTCTTTTACTTCTATTGTCCTTTGAATTATCGTTTCAAATGTTGCCTCTCTAATTCATAAGAGTCCTTGTGAGCTATCCTGGTCTTGAAGAGTAGGCTTTGGCATTACTTAGATGCTGGTACTAGAAGATGCTAGCATCCTAATAGATGTTAGTTGGTGTAATACACCATCTTACAAGTGTCGCCTAGAATATTCGATATACATGTAGACATAATAGGTTAGAGGGGCCAATTCAAATTGTTTTATCAAGTTTTGTTGATGTAAGTTGGGGGCCTCCTCATTCGTGACATTTCAATAACTTTTTGAGTTAACAAAGTATTTTTCAATAGGGAAACTTTATGTTCTATATGGTATTATCCGATACATTAAATATGAACAAAATAATATTCTTCATGGTTTGTCGTGAAGATTGTGAACCAAACATCACCTAAGCACACTGAAACAAAATCTATGGGCAAGTAAGTAGTTTAATTTCGCAAGCACGTTTTTTAGGTCTAGTGTTTGTTGTTTAAAGTCCTCACTATTCATTAACTATATGAGCTCAGCATGCCTTCTATGCATGTATGTAATTGGTCAAATAAGAATAAACTTCACGACAAACCATATGCTTATCTCTTGTGCTTTTGGCTTGTTGGTAGACTAGAAAACAAAGAGCTAGACTATAAGCACCCCACTCATCCATAAAGGTAACCTGATTTTGAGTGCACTCCAAATTTTTTTGTTGTTGATTTTATCCGAAAGTTCTTGAAAACTTTGAAAAGAGCTTTTAAAAAGTTTGAATAATTATTTGCATGCGGGTAGTTTTTTTGAGCTAATCAAGGAACAACTTTTGAATCTCCTCAACCATATACTTATCTTTTGTGCTTTTGGCTTGTTGGTATACTAGAAAACAAAGAGCTAAGACTATAAGCACCCCACTCATCCATAAGGGCAACCTGATTTTGAGTGCACTCCGAATTTCAATTTCGATTTATGAGGGCACCCCAACTTGTTTACCAAAATACCCATTCGTCCCAACCGAGCACCCTACTCTAAAACCTTAGCCCATACATCTATTTTAGGTTCAACTGCACATGGCTGATACTTATCTTCTAGGTTCGATTTTGTCCAACCGAGCCTCTTTAGTGAAACTTAGCTGACAACTGCCGACTTAAAGGTTCAGTTGGTTTCGATCGACTCTCCAATTAAAGGTTCGGTGGGTTTTGATCGACTCTCCAATTAAAGGTTCGACGAGCTTGGACCTACTCTTCAACTAGAGGTTCGGTGGCTCTGACCGACTCTCCAACTAGAGATTCGGACATGCGAGATCGAGCCACTTTATGATGCCCTACAAATCACAAGGAGCGTGTGGAGGGATAAAGGTGGGGTGCACAAAACGAGAGGAAAGGGGGAGGGAGGTGCACACAACAGAGTGATGGTCACAAGGGTCATTTCCATTAGAAATGACATTTTCTAAAGTTTGACTTTTTTCGTTGGGTTGCCCTTATGGGCGAGTGGGGTGCGTATAGCCTGGCTCAAAACAAGTTATTAAATACAACCTTATTATTTTCTTTTGCGCTTTGTCTCATTCTTGCAGTAACACATTTTCTATTTTATTAAATATTCTGAATGTGATTATCTAGAGATTGCTGCATGCTTTTGAAGATGAAGCGCCTAGAGAGACTAGTGGTAAGCAAATCAAATCTTGTATTTTTATTATAATTTTTCTACCATTTCTGTTTAACCTCATCAATGTCCCCCTCGTCATTATTAAAAGAGACTAGTGGTAAGCAAATCAAATCTTGTATTTTTATTATAATTTTTCTGCCATTTCTGTTTAACCTCATCAATGTCCCCCGCGTCATTATTATTATTAGTGTTGTTATTATGATTATTGTTGTTGTTGTTGTTGTTGTTGTTGTTGTTGTTGTTGTTGTTGTTGTTGTTGTTGTTATTATTATTATTATTATTATTATTATTATTATTATTATGATGATGATGATGATGATGATGATGATGATGATGATGATTTCCCATTGTTAAAGCCGGTGGGTTGAGTTTTTGGCCGTTGTGGTGGAGATTGGAGACTCAATATATGCATTTTGAGGTCACGAACAATAGCTATCATAACAATAATTTGGTATAATTAGGAGAAGTAGAAGTTCTAAAGGTGTTATATTTAGATGTCTAGGATTAATCATATCAAAATGTTGAAATTGCATAGAATCAAGGAGGATAGAAGAATTGGACGAGTGCAACAACTATAGTATGCAAACAAAATATGCCTAACAAACCAAAAGAAAAAAAATCCTTTTTTAGAAGAGTACTAAGGGAAAATTCTAGAAGACATCAATCAGCGTTGCCTTACAGAAGTGAATGTTGGGTGGTAAAGAAACAACATATATATGAAATGAGAGTAGCCGAGGTGAGGATGCTTAGGTGGATATATGTAGTAAAAGTAAAACTCAGGGATGGAGTAAGGAATACAACAATTTAAAGAAAAATAAGGGTAAAACCAACATAGAAGAAAAAACTGGGAGTATCCATATGCCTCGCTCTAATTTATATTAACCCCCATATTATTATTTATTAGTAGCCCTCATTCATTTTAAACAAACTATAAGTGGACCCTTATTTTTCAGGTAGTTTTCCTATATGCCCCAGTTTTTGCATCTTTCCCTAATTTTGAACGTCCAAACCCTTTTTTCTCCTTTTTGCTCATGCTCTGTCCATTCTCCCTCCCATTTCAACCATCTTGTTCTCCTTAATTGAGCCTGGTGCGACTTGTGTGGTTTTTATCTCTTGGGGATCAAGAAACAAAAGGTTCTTGTTAAAGATTTGGCTGTCCTCAAAAAGAGAAGAAGAAATGTGAATTGAGTTGTGATTTTGTTGAAATCACAAAAGAAAGTCGTTTTTTTTTTTTTTTTTTTTTTTTTTTTAAGAAATTGAGTTTTAGTCATGGTTTCGTTCAAGAAGAAAATAGGAGTTGCTTAACTATCGAACTCCATACATATTGAATCAGCATTTCCTTTTGGTGTGAGCAAAACGTGTCATACACATAACACTAATTAAACTAATTAATTATACAAATTGTAGAAAATGTTCAATCCGCTGCCCAACAGGGCATCTATTAAAAAAGGATCCACTGCCCTGTTTAGACATGCTGGTAGCAGTTTCTAAAATTGGAAATATTTCAAAATTTTTGAGGATAGCTAATCCACTTTTGCTAGTTTTTCTTACTTATTTTCCATTTTATTAATATATTATACTCTTTTTATAAAAAAAGATGGTTATGCAGTGGAACTCAACTGCTTACTTCTTTCAGTTGGTAAAATACTTCATTGAGTTGTGTTGAATATTAGACAGATAAATAATAGCTCAGATGAGCAATGGTGCGAATGTTGAGTCGCCGTTTGGTTCTTTATTGCAAAATTATTTCACATGTTAATCTTCTTTTTATTAGACCAGCTGTTCTCAATGAGTATTTTTGTAGAATTTATATTGTTTTCTAGAGGCTACGTAATTGATTTATGTTTTATTTATTAACTTCTAATATTAGACATCAGAAGAAACATATTGAATTAGTTGAAAAGTACATTTAGGTGCTTTCCTAAAAAAAGAAATATATTTAGGTGCGAGTTATCACTTATGGTTCTACATTTGTTTATTTGTATTATTGGTCATGAAGTAAAATTCTTTGCTTCTTTGTCAAACTGAGCCCCTGTAGTTGATGCACTCTGCACTTTTTTTTTGAGTAGGTGTATCTTCCATTGTTAAGAACGTAGAAGACCTTGTGCCAGTTCTTATCCGTTGTTTCCAAGAACTCACTCCATCCGTTCGCATCGTGCCGCTTGTCGATGTCCAGTCCTACGAGTGCATGTTATGTGTACTTCAGAGCATAGATCTTGCTGTTAACTTTTTTATTTATGTGACCAGCAAACGTGAAAAAGGATTTGAAAGTTCTGTTCCGTGCATATATAAGGAATCAAATATGAAGACAAGGCGACAAACTTCTATGCCTATGCTGTTAAAAAAACTGTTGGATGTATTTCCCCTTACTCCCTGCAATGGGTCATCAGAAAAGGTAGGTTCTCTTACTCTTCAATTCATCTGTACTGGTGGTTCTCTCGATGGTTTGTCTCAACTTTGTAGTTGCCCATTTTGGATGCTTTGTTAAAATTTTGAATGTCATTGATCATTAAGGCAGCTGAACACCTATTTTCTGTCAGACAAGATTATCTTTTTATATTTGTCAATATTTGATGTCACACGTACATGCATAGATTGATTATTCTTGAGTCATATATTCTTTCTCTATGGATAGTTTACTTTATGTAAGTAATAATTGCTTCATTCTCGCACGCTTAGTTTTCGATGGTTCAAAACTCAAGCATCAGTTCTTTGCTAATTGTTACAAGCCTAAAGGTTATCATTGAAACTTAAACAATTCGATTGAATATTCAAGAGGCAAAAGCCTCATTAGGATGTAATGCTTATAATATTTTTATAATTAACTTTTTTTTTTTTTTTTTTTTTTTATTTTTTGGTACAAAGTTAACTGTTTATTTAAGATCGTTTACATATCAAATTTGTTGGTAGCTTGGTTAGCTTCTGATTTAGCTGTCTTGTGGCGTTCCTTGTTCAGTAAATGGATTTACTGTCACTCTGGTAGCAAAACCAAACTTTCGCGTAGAAGTTGAAGAGATTCGACACACTCTATGATGGGAATTGCGACGACTTGTTTAGAACTATTAACGATTAAGTTTATAGTTACAACTTAAAAGGGCATCCGAGCCTTGTTTTCTGTCTCAAGAACCTGAAAACTTAAGCCTCAAGAGTTATGGTCTTTGAGGTTTATGCTTTGATGCTTAAGCCCTGAATCTGAAAATATTTGTTTGTTTTTGCTAATTTCATTTCCATTTCCATTTACATTTCATCCAAAGCTATTTTGGATTTTGTTGCATAATTTATCTTCGATTATCACTAGACATCACATTTACATCTCATGTTGCATTTAAATCGTACACGTAACTATGCAAGTAAAATAGAAGCTTGTGTTTCATATTATTTGTTTGTTTATCTTTATTTGATACTCTTTTACTCTTCTTCTCTTTTCCCCTGGATTTCACTGGATTTCATGTGCTTAAGTACTATTTTGGAGCTGCTCTAGTAATTCCTCTTAAGAGCAACATGAGCAATCCTAATGCTGCTCCTGATTGTAGCTTCCGTTGCAGCTGTTAGTTCTACTATTACTGCTGCAATAGGGGCACTGTAGCATCAATATTGCATCCAATATTCAAACTGTATTAAAATAAATGGAAAAAGTTAGTAAATATTGGCCAGTGATTGGCAAAACAATCAGGGAATAGAAAACTCCTATTTATTGTTTTTAGTAGATTGCACAAGGTTTATGCACATCTTCAGTTCAAATTTCACATGACTTGCTCATCATTGTTTTCATGCATCAATTGGTTCAAATCACTTATCTTTCATTTTTCCCAATTATTTGTAGTATTTTTAGGCTTTTGTATTTTTTTTCTTTTGTCAATTCTTTTCATATCTTTCAAAGAAATTTTTTAGACTCCTTTCTTCCTTAAGTAAGATGGACGTCCGTCTTCTGCTCATGTCGTGGTTATAGTCTATTTCGGAGATTCTTTCTTTTCCCTAAAATTATTAGGTACTATCAAATCACTAAACATATAAGTGAATTATATTGGAAAGCTGACTGAGTTCCTTGTGTTCTTGGGGGTCAACATTGTTTTAGTACTCACTATGGCGATCAGGATTATCTGATAGTATATGAATTAGTTATAACAATTCAGTTTCATAACCTATTTTTAATTACAGAGTTCTTGAATGACTTCACCTAGTTGATGAACTGAACTTTGAATAACATAATCACTTATCCAACAAACTTTTCTGTTACAGATGATGCCTGCATGGTTTGGTTTTAAAAACCAAAGTTTACTTTCCGTGCTTAAAGCTTTGAAAGGCTTTAGGGGATAACTTGATGGCCATTATCAGATGTGGTGAAACCGTGAGAGGATGATCTATGAAATAATAAGGGCAAACATTAATGATGCTTATGATAATATAAAAGGGAAAAAAATTATGTTCATAAGCATATTCTAATAGCACATATTAGGTAGTTGTATGATCTGCACAATTTGTTTATGAAGAACCTTGACATTACTAGTTAACACTATTTGGCAAAAATTGGGAAGTGACAAAAGTAGATATGCACCTCTTACCGCGAATGCTGCTTTATATATTCTTAAAAAAGGTTATTTTTGGCTTATGCCCCTAGATCTTTGTAGGTAGGATGGTAAGCAACCTTTCGCTGTTGTCAAATGACTCTTCAGCATATGTTCCTAAAGGAAGACAATAAACTATCTACATCATATGGAAGCTAGCTTACCTTATGTTAACTTGTTGTAGCTTAATTAAATCTAATTATGCCAAAGCTTCTCTAGTGAGATGAATGCGATATCATTTGCCTACGGCAAGGTTGGGGGTTAGACTCATGTTGGAGTCAAGGGTGTTGTAATTAAGTCGGTTTCTTATAAAAAAAATTAAAATCTAATTATTTCCATGGCAGGATGGAGACAGATATTATGTCTTGAATGTTGGACTTGTGGAAGTATTTCTGCACTTTGGTGAATTGCTCGCTGCTCCTTCTGATCTGCTTGAAAGGATATTTGAATTTCTAGAAAGTTCGCTCTCTGGGCAGGTGAGCTTCATTTCTTGTCAAATTTAGATGAACATATGTTAATCACATGTTTTATCATCCAAAGATGCTTGTGTTGTGAATTACTGGAGGATATAAGTTGTTTACTGCTTTTTAGGCCATAGTTCAGAATATCTTAGCTATTTAAATAGCTTTCATCTGAAACAGAAGTTGTCGTAATACTCGTAAATGCAAATTTAGTAGTTGTTGTCACGGTGTTATGTGCTTAATGATATCTCTCATTTTTATCCGTGACCATTTTTTGCTTGTTGCATTTAGAATTATTCACCGATTCTGGAGAATATGTTTGCAAGAGCAAAAGGTATTGTTCTTTCATTTTCTGTTTCTCCAAAGTTCTAATGTCGTACTCACTCCATCTCTTTTTTCATTGGTTAAAACAATATTCTTTGCAATTTGCATTTGCCATGGTGTGACCTCTTCTATTTGACTTCTTAGTTTATTTTTAAGTAAAGAAAGATATGGGCTTAAAGTGGAGGATTGATGTAGTCCTTTAGAGATGGGATTTTTTTTAATTACTTCAATAATTTTTATACTTTTTACGGCTCCTTTGTGCATATCTTTAATAGTGTCTTGTCTTTTTACCGAGCATGTATCCTTTTTATTTCTAATAGTAGCCGCCAAAGTACATTTCATAGATCTTTAGGAATCCTATAATATGCTTTTTCTAAGTCTACAAATATCATAAGGAGTTTTCTTTTCTTTTCTCTATATTTTTCTTTGATCTTCTTGTATGAAAAATTGCCTCCATTGTAGACTTTCCTAGCATGGAGCCTGAATGATTTTTCTATAACGTGCTTTCCCTTCCTAGACTATTGTCAATTACTCTCTCCAAAAGCTTCATAGATCGACTTAAAAGTTTGATTCCTCCATACATTGAATAAGTTTGATTGTCTCCTTTGTTCTTATAAATTGGTACAAGAGTGCTTCTCCAAACCATTGACTTTTTTTGTATTTGATATTTTGTTGAATCGTATTGTCAATTAAATAAATTCAATTTATCTTAGACATTTCCAAACTTTTGTAGCCAACTTCAACTAATTTGGGATTGAGGCTAGGTTGTTGTTGTATTTCTAAACTTTTGTAGAATATTTGTCTGGATTGCCTACATTTTCCATTTTCATCTTTTTCTACGCTTCTCTAACTTCAATGCTTCTAACATCCTAATATTGTGTGTGCAATTTAAGTTTATTTGTTGATGCGTGGTTTCATCTTTTGTGGTATTTATTTATTTTATTTTTTTGGTTTCCCGTGATGTCCGATGCCAACCGCACCGACTAATCCACATCCAGTCACTGTTGGGCCCCATATGGGGCGCGGTCTTGAGACGACCCTCACCTGAACTAGGGTCGGGTCGCCCGGCCCAAACCATTACTTAAGCCCGATACCTCAACCAGGCCCAAATAGCAGTCTGGCACGCCTATTTCAACCTGCGGAATAACATACTAACCATATGGAATAATAAATGCGGAAGTAAAATCAAAACTAGAATTCCATATATCGTAAAATCAACATGATAAGTGTTTAATTGTCTAAGTAGGTTCAATCATCCCAAATAGCTTCTAACACTACCATAAAATTTCTAAATAGTCCAAAATAGATAGGGAGGGTTCAAACTACCCAAAGAACTTACTTCAAGTCACAACCGAAATTTATTGTTCTAAAAATCAAATAAATAGATAATAGGAGTATGCAACTTCTCACAAGCAAGGAAAGACTTCAAGCGGGTGCCTTTCCCTTGTCACGAGCTAATGCGGGTGTCGACGCACCAGTGGGGTGAGCTAAAATGGACAACAAAGCTCAATTATAGGAAAACCTCGCTCAAACATTAAATACGCAAGTACTACCTACTAATCATGCAAATTCTAACATTAAATTGAAATTGAATATCAAACATTAAGTAGAAAGCATGTAGGAATTGATCAAATTCAAATTTAAGCACGTCGATAAGATCTAAAACATGTAGAAACATGGAAGTATGGTTCATCTTCATAAACAAGGAAAGAGTCATGCATTCATAACTTTCAAAACGAGTTCCAAGATTCATTTAAAGCATAACGAAATTCAAATCAATCATGCAAGGGGTCGACAAGAGTATACCATAAAAGATAATAATAATTATAAGTCATTGGTTCATTCAATGCATGCTAGGTATTGGTAGGAATCAGGTGGCCGAATCCCTCACGTTTGATTTAATGCAACCCATTATTGGACGCAATGGCCGTTACGTCCTCCAACTAGTAGCATCACAACAAAGTGAGTTCATCCAAAGCCGCCACCGATACATGTCGCGCTATCACAAAGTTACACGAGTAGGAACTGCAACTCATATACTTATGGGACACATTTATGCATTCAATTAGACAACGAAAAACCCTCGGTGGCGAATTCCACAAAACATCCTGGGGCATTAACTAGTAAAGCCCTCGGTGGCACCACAAACATTCTGGGGCATTGAAATATGATAACTTGCTAATTAGGCACTCGGTGGGAACGCCACAAACATCCTAAGGCAATAAATGACATAAATGGGGAAATAAATGCATTCGCTTTCCACAGATTTGGAGATTCAAACAAATACCTCGATGCAACCCTTAACCCAAGTCTTTCATTCAAAGCATGATACTTAATTATCTAATAGCAAGTCATACTTAATGTTTGAGGGAAGCTCCCCACTTACCTCGACTCGCCGCGACGCCTATAACAACTCTTGGTACGCCCGGGGCCCGATGTGAACCTTCGTGTGACACTATATAACCATAATACATCTAATCAACGAATGCTTTAATTTAAAATTAATTAAATCTTCCATTTATTGGTCTTTGAGATTCACTAGTGTGGGTCTCGCGGGTCCCTCGTCGCTGGTCGAGGGGTGGGACCGGTCGGTTTCCCTCGGAGACACGGTAGTGCTCCGTTTGAAAGCAAATATTTGTTTTTATTTTATTATATATGTATATATATTATTTTGTTTATTTATAGTATATATTATTGTACTTTATTATATTTTTTATTATATATTTTTTTGTGGTGTTGACCGATCAACACCAGTTGATCAAACTAGGGGCTGTTGGCCCTTGGTTTGTTGACCAAATTAGTGACCAGGGGCCAACAGCTCCTGGTGCGGTGGTTGACAGGGAGAGGGGAAACACCCTCCCGACCACGTGGGGGGACCCGAAGAGCGCGCCGATTGGCGCCGCCCCTGCCGACCCTCGAGCTGCGACGATAATGGGGTGGGGGTGGTCATGATACCACCCCCCTCCCTTCCTTTTCTACCTTGCTGGTGGGAGCAGCCTGGTGGCGCCCCCACCGTGCCGACGACGCCGACATGGAAGTTGTCGGTGGCCGTGATAGTGAGGCCACCGTCGGTCGCTTCGGTCGGCGCCACAAATCACTAATAACGTGATTTTCCACCATGAATTCAAGTTTAATATTAATTTAAAACAAGATTAAAGAGTGTGGGAGATGTGTGTACCTTCGATTTGGGGTTCTCCTTGAGTTAGACTTCCAATACCTCAATCTCCCTTTTCTACCCATGGTTAAATTTTCAAACAAAAAGAGGGCTAGGGTTTTTAATTTGATTTATATAGTGGGGTTAGTTTGTGTAGGTTTATGAAATTACTTAATTGCCCCTGGGGCAGGTCTTTCGGGTTTTTGGGTGGTCATAACATCTCCAATTTTAAGGATTTTTCGTCCTCGAAACCTTATGGTTCGAAAAGAAATGGGAAATTTTCCATCGTATAGTCCTCCTGCGCCCAAGTTAACTCCTGTTTTCCATGGAATTGCCACCGGACGTGCACCAACGAGATTTCTTTCTTTCGAAGCTTATGCACTTTCCTATCCATGATCTGAATTGGCTGCTCGTTGTAGGACACGTCCTCCCTCAAGTCAACTTGCTCCCCAATTGATCATCGGTGCATGTTTGCTATGTGTCTTTTCTCAACATAGAAACATAAAAGACATTATGAACTCCAGCTAGCTGTAGTGGTAACTCAAGGCGATATGCTACCGGGCCTATTCGTTTCTTGATCTCGAATGGCCCGATGAACCTTGGAGATAACTTTCCATTCAATCCGAATCGGTAATGCCTTTTCATTGGTGACACTTTCAATAGTACAAATTCTCCTTCCTTGAACACAACCTCTCGACGGTCCTTGTCAGCGTACTTCTTTTGGCTGCTCTGGGCGGTCTCCAATGGTTGCCTAATCAATTTTATCCTCTCGGTTTGGTCATGCACAAGTTCAAGGCTGATCAACACAGCGTCTCCGACCTCGGTCCAACAAACTGGAGGTCTACACGGTCTCCCATAAAGTGCCTCAAACGGTGCCATGCCAATGCTTGCTTGAAAACTGTTATTGTACGCAAACTAGCACAACGGAATATAACTTCCGCAAAAATCCAGCATACAACCTCGGAGCATATCCTCAAGTATCTGAATCAATTTCTCGGTCTGCCCATTTGTCTGAGGGTGAAAGGCCGTACTGAGATTGAGCTGAGTCCCCATTTGATGCTGAAACCCACTCCAAAACTGAGAGGTAAATCTCGAATCACGATCCGATACAGTAGACACCGAGACTCCATGTAATCTGACGATCTCGTCTAAGTATATGCCTCCCAACTTGTATGTCGAATACTCCATAGAAATGGGGACGAAGTGCGCTGACTCAGTCAAACGATCTACAACCACCTAGACCGCATCATGTCCTTTCTAAGTCGTTGGTAGCCCCGAAACAAAGTCCATAGTTATGTGTTCTCACTTCCACTGAGGAATACGTAAATGTTGCAACAATCCCCCCGTCTTTCGGTGGTCTGCTTTCACTTGCTGACAAATCTCGCAATCCTGGATGTAAGTAGCGATGTCCACCTTCATCCCCGACCACCAATACATCCTTATGTCCTGATACATCTTGTTACCCTCGGGATGAACGGTGAACCGAGATCTGTGCGCCTCCCGGAGTAAGTCATCTCTCAACCGTCTGTGAGATGGTATCCACAATCTGTCTCGAAATCTCAACGCTCCATCAGCTGAAAGTCTCCAATCTACGTCATCAATGCTATCCGCAAGTGACCTGTACTTCCCGTACTCTAAATCGACTCTTTGACAGTCAACCACTCTAAACATAGCCACTGGCTCTCCTCTCATCTGAACTCGTGCCTGACCTTCTGAGACACCTGAGCCAACAACTGAGCCATCTGCGGGTACTCCCTGTACATTCATTACGGTCTCGGACTCTGTCTCTAGTTGTACATGGCTCAGAGCATCTGCCACTACGTTAGCCTTCCCTGGGAGGTACTCGAGCGTGAAATCATAGTATTTCAAGAGTTCCAACCATCTTCTCTGTCGCATGTTCAATTCGCTTTGAGTGAATAGGTACTTCAAACTTTTGTGATCCGAGTACAAGTAGTGCCTCCATAACTTTAGGGCAAACACCACTGCCGCCAACTCTTAGTCGTGTACTGGATAGTTTTTCTCATGTACTTTCAGCTGTCTTGATGCATAAGCGATTGCCTTGTTGTCTTGCATCAACACGCCTCCCAAACCAGTCCCCGATGCATTGGTGTACACCGACAACTCTTTGCCGGCCTCTGGTAAAATCAAGATCGGTGCGGTAGTCAGACGGTTCTTCAACAACTGAAAAGCCTCCTCACATGCATCATCCCACACATAAGCAACGTCTTTTTTGGTTAAGTTGGTGAGCGGTGAAGCGATTGACAAGAAACCCTGCACAAACCGTCGATAATAACCTGCTAATCCCAGAAAACTCCATATCTCGAAAGCATTAGTGGGTTGTGGCCACCTAAGGATCGCCTCGATTTTTGTAGGATGAACTGATATTCCCTTTGCATTCACCATGTGTCCCAAAAACTTCACCTCTGAAACCAAAAACTCACATTTGCTCAACTTAGCATATAGTTTGTGTTCTCTCAAAGTCTGCAACACCTTCCTGAGATGCTTCCTGTGATCAGACTCAGACTTAGAGTATATCATGATGTCATCGATAAACACAATCACAAACTAGTCAAGGAACGACTTGAAAACTCGGTGCATCAAGTCCATGAACATCGTCGGTGCATTGGTAAGCCCAAACGGCATCACAGTGAACTGAAAGTGTCCATAATTAGTACTAAATGCTGTCTTCGGTATGTCTTCCTCCCGTATACGTAACCGATGGTACCCCGATCTCAGATCTATTTTAGAAAAGAACTTCGCTCTTCTCAACTGGTCGAATAAGTTGTTGATCCTGGAAAGTGGATCTTGTTCCGAATAGTCACTCTATTCAATTGCCGATTATCAATACCATCCTCAAACTTCTGTCTTTCTTCACAAACAACACTGGCACTCCCCACGGTGATACACTCGGAGTAATAAAGTCTTTCCGAGTCAACTCCGCTAACTGCGTCTTTAACGCTTTCAACTTGGTAGCCGCCATATGGTAAAGTGCTTTGGAAACTGGTCTTGTACTGGGTATAAGGTCAATCATGAAGTCTATGTCTCGATGGGATGGAATTCGCGGAAGGTCCGAGGGAAAGACATCTGAAAAATCTCTTGCTACGAGAATCTTCTCAATTCGAACTTCCTGCCCTTTTTCTCTCATGGCAGTCAAACTTGCAATGGACTCTATCTCAGCCAAAGTCGCAACTCTACCGCGGGTGGTGACGCAAGCCAATGTGCAACCTCCGAACTCAAACGGTGAAATGCCTAGAATTTAGAAGGTCACAGTCTTATGGAAACAATCTATTTTGGCGTGATACGCCGCTAACCAGTCCATACCCAACAAAGCATCGTACTCTAGGCACTCTAAGACTCGTAAGTCGAATGACATCGTGTGATCCCCAATTTTAATTATGCACCCTTCATATATCACATTCAAATAAATCCATTCGGTAGAAACTGTGCTCAAAACCAAGTAAGTGTGTGCTCTAACTGGTGTCAATCCCAAAGCATAAACCATGGTCCCCGATATAAGTGAAACAGTAGAACCAGAATCAAATAATGTATGCATTTCTCGACCATTAATTGAAACCGTACCTGCGACCAGCGGTTGCGTGGCTTCCTGATCCTGCTTAGTTATGGCGCGGACTCTCCCTCGAGCAACTGGAGCGGCACTCCCCTCAGATAGTGTTGGATTAGGGCACTGGCTCTTGTAATACCCAGCAGTCCCACACCCGTAACATATGATATGCGGCTTCTGGTAGGTCGGGGGCGGCTGCGTTGTATTTGCTGATGTACTCGGCCTTGGCCCTGTTGGCCCTCTGCCTTTGCCCTGCTGTGGTGGACGCGGTGGCCTATATGCCACACTCTGAGTAGTCGAGGGTGCGGGGGCATGTGACTGAGTGGTGGTTCCCGTCGAAGTGTGTGTTGCCTTCGAAGCTACCCCTGAAGACGCATGGTGACTTCCTGATCCCCCAAATCTTTGCTTCTTGAAGTTTCCTCGCTGACCTTTCTGATAACTGCCAAAACTGCGCTTGCCCTGACTATACCGATCGGATCCCGCTAGAAACTGTATATCATCCTCATCACGAAGTGCTGACTTACTCTCGAGTGCCTAATGATAAGCTTGCTGGTAAGTCACTGACCCTGATGCTGCCACTATAGCACGTATTTCTTTTCTCAATCCCTGGATAAATCGTCTCCTACGAGTCGTCTCGGATGGAACGTACTCGTACGCAAACTCTGTCAGCTCATTGAACCTAGACGCATATTCAGCCACGGTCATGTTGCCTTGTACCAAGGCAAGGAACTCCCTGATCTTATTTGCCTTGACGGTCTCCGGAAACCACTCATCATAGAACAAATGCTTGAACTGCAGCCAACTCATATTTGATCCCTGAGTTCTTGAGATGGACAACCACCATTTATACGCCTTGTGTTCCAGTAAGAAGGCCACCAACAGTACCATAGTCCTCTCGTCAATACCCAGAGTATCTTTCCTCTTTTCCATATTCAGTATTCAAGCTTCCACCTCAATAGGATCAGGGTCCCCGTAGAAGTGCGGTACATCGTATTTCATACACTCCTGCTGGATCTTGCCTCTCCGGCATGCCTCGTTCTCTCCATCGACTATGGGTACGGCCACTGCAGCTGCAGCCGTGACAGAGTCAACACCGTCCTTTGCGTGGTGGTGCTGGTGTATCGGTGCTAACGGAGAATCATGCTCTGGCCCTACCGGTGCATGTCCGCGTACTCCATCATTCCTCTGATTTTGCAGTAGTTCCAAGATCTATGCCATGTTCCTTTCCTGTGCAGTGATCGAGTCATGTATGGGCTTCTGATGTGCCTCGATCATAGCGGACATGCGCTGTTCTATCTGACTGCACCATTGCCTTTCTTCTCTTTCCCGAGTTTCTCTCAGGTTGTAGGATGTCCCTTTGTGGTCACTCATCGTGTACTGTGGAGCAACGAAAAAGAAGATTAGTCCAACAAGTTAAGAGAGTAGGCAAGAATATCTAAATGCTATATATATTACATTACAAAAACAAATAACATTATATTAATGGTTTATTTCATGTTTTCAACCCCTTCCATCCTAGGATTGGTCTTTTGTGCACTTTAAGTCAACTTGAACCAATGTCCCATCCCATTGAGTTGTTCGACTTAAACTCGACCTTTAAACTTAAAGGCTCTATATACTTAGGTTTCACTAACCAATTCGTTTTCCCTTGGTTCTAATACCTATGCTCTGATACCAACTGAGACGACCCTCACCTGAACTAGGGTCGGGTCGCCCGACCCAAACCATTACTCAAGCCCGATACCTGAACCAGGCCCAAATAGCAGTCTGACACGCCTATTTCAACCTGCGGAATAACATACTAACCATACGGAATAATAAATGCGGAAGTAAAATCAAAATTCAAAACTAGAATTCCATATATCGTAAAATCAACATGATAAGTGTTCAATTGTCTAAGTAGGTTCAATCATCCCAAATGGCTTCTAACACTACCATAAAATTTCTAAATAGTCCAAAATAGATAGGAAGGGTTTCAAACTACCCAAATACCTTACTTTAAGTCACAACCGAAATTTATCGTTCTAAAAATCAAATAAATAGATAATAGGAGTATGCAACTTCTCACAAGCAAGGAAAGACTTCAAGCGGGTGCCTTTCCCTTGTCACGAGCTAATGCGGGTGTGGACGCACTAGAAGAGTAAGTGAGGTGAGCTAAAATGGACAACAGAGCTCAATTAAAGGAAAACCTCGCTCAAACATTAAATACGCAAGTACTACCTACTAATCATACAAATTCTAACATGAAATTGAAATTGAATATCAAACATTAAGTAGAAAGCATGTAGGAATTGATCAAATTCAAATTTAAGCATGTCGATAAGATCTAAAACATATAAAAACATGGAAGTATGGTTCATCTTCATAAACAAGGAAAAAGTCATGCATTCATAACTTTCAAAACGAGTTCCAAGATTCATTTAAAGCATAACGAAATTCAAATCAATCATGCAAGGGGTCGACAAGAGTATACCATAAAAGATAATAATAATTATAAGTCATTGGTTCATTCAATGCATGCTAGGTATTGGTAGGAATCCGGTGGCCGAATCCCTCATGTTTGATTTAATGCAACCCATTATTGGACGCAATGGCCGTTACATCCTCCAACTAGTAGCATCACAACAAATTGAGTTCATCCAAAGCCGCCACCGATACATGTCCCGCTATCACCAAGTTACACGAGTAGGAACTGCAACTCATATACTTATGGGACACATTTATGCAATCAATTAGACAAGTAAAAACCCTCGGTGGCGAATTCCACAAAACATCTAGGGGCATTAACTAGTAAAGCCCTCGGTGGCACCACAAACATTCTGGGGCATTTAAATATGATAACTTGCTAATTAGGCCCTCGGTGGGAAATCCACAAACATCCTGAGGCAATAAATGACATTAATGGGGAAATAAATGCATTCGCATTCCATAGATTTCGAGATTCAAACCAATACCCCGATGCAACCCTTAACCCAAGTCTTTTATTCAAAGCACGATACTTAATTATCTAATAGCAAGTCATACTTAATGTTTGAGGGAAGCTCCCCACTTACCTCGACTCGCCGCGACGCCTATACAAACTCCTGGTACGCTCGGGGCCCGATGTGAACTTTCGCGCGACAGTATACAACCATAATACATCTCATCAACAAATGCTTTAATTTAAAATTAATTAAATGGTATTTGAGATCCTCTAGTATGTGTTCCGCAGGTGCCCTGTCGCCTGATGCGAGGTTCGAGGGGTGACGCCCGCTCGGTCTCCATCGGAGACGCGGTAGTGCCTCGTTTGAAAGCAAGTGTTTGCTTTTATTTTATTATATATGTATATATTATTTTGTTTATTTTTAGGATATATATTATTGTACTTTATTATATTTTTTATGGTGTTGAATGGTCAACATCAGTTGACCAAATCAGGGGCAGTTGGCCCCTGGTTTCCAAACTAGGGGCCAACAGTCCTTGGTGCGGTGGTTGACATAGAGGGGAAAACCCCATCCCTGACCACCGGTGGGGGGGGGGGTCCTCCCGGCGGCCCCGACCCGGGGTTGGCCAGGGGCGCAACAACGGCCCTGCCAGTCCTCGGCTGGGACGATTATGGGAGTGGTCACGATACCACCCCTTTCCCTTCCTCTTCTACATTGCTGGTGGGGGCAACCTGGTCATGATAGTTCATTCAAAGCATGATACTTAATTATCTAATAGAAAGCCATACTTAATGCGTGAGCGCAACTCCCCACTTACCTCGAATCGCCGCGACGCCTATAACAACTCCTGGTACGCCCGGGGCCCGATATGAACCTTCGCGCGACACTATACAATCATAATACATCTCATCAACAAATGCTTTAATTTAAAATTAATTAAATCTTCCATTTATTGGCCTTTGAGATCCACTAGTGTGGGTCTTGCGGGTCCCCCGTCGCCCGATGCGAGGGTCGAGTGTTGGGACCCGGCCAGTCTCCCTCGGAGACGCAGTAGTGCCCCGTTTGAAAGCAAATATTTTCTTTTATTTTATTATATATGTATATATATTATTTTGTTTATTTATAATATATATTATTGTATTTTATTATATTTTTTTTAATTATATATATATTTTTATGGTGTTGACCGATCAACACCAGTTGACCATATCAGGGGCTGTTGGCCCTTGGTGCGGTGGTTGACATGCCTGACCACCGGTGGTGGGGAGGCCCAGCGCTGGCGCCTCCCCGGCTGCTCCAGGCCAGGGCTGGGACGATAATGGTGTGGGGGTGGTCATGATACCACCCCCTCCCTTCCTCTTCTACCTTGCTGGTGGGGGCAGCTTGGTGGCGCCCCCACCGTGCCGGCGGCGGCGATAGGGAAGTCGCCGGTAGCGGAAACAGTAAGGCCGCCGCCGCTCGCTTTGTTGGCACCAAAAATCATTAATAACGTGATTTTCTACCATTGTTTTGTCGAATTCAAGTTTAATATTCATTTAAAACAAGATTAAAGGGTGGGGGAGATGTGTGTACCTTCGATTTGGGGTTCTCCTTGAGTTAGACTTCCAACACCTCAATCTCCCTTTTCTCCCCGTGGTTAAATTTTCAAACAAAAATGGGGCTAGGGTTTTCAATTTGATTTATATAGTGGGGTTCATTTGTGTAGGTTTATGAAATCACTTAATTTCCCATAGGGCAGGTCTCTTGTGTTTTTGGGTCGTCACAACCCTCTCAACCCAGTTTTCTCCATTCACGAGATTCATGTGGTATTTATTTAGTTATATTGTTAAATAAATGATTAATGTAGCGTCTCCACCCTTAATGTCATCATCTTCTTTCATTAAAAAGTCTTTTGTTTTAATCCTTAATGCAACTAAGTTGGTGTAGATCTTGTGTCTTTTCATCTCTATTTGGGCTAGGCTATAGATATATATTTCACCATCTTTATTGCTTAAGTTTGTATGTGAATAAAAAATATGTTCGAGGAAAGTAACCAACTTCCCTGTTACTGCATCATCATTTTCATTTGTTTTGTTTTTAAAGTATCCATTTTGTTCCCACTATTATTCGTATGATCGTGTCTTTAGTCTTTTCAACGAAATAGTAAAATATCACTTTTTTATAATTGGTTGAACTCAACCTGTATTCCTAAGATTAACCATCATCCTTCAAAGATTCCTCAAACAAAATACTTGTGTGGCTTGATTTATTACTAATAGATGTTGCTATGCTACTTAATTGCCTCTCAAAGTATCACTGGTTTGTATTTTTGTTCTGTCATTTATTCTATTGTTTTTTTTTTATTATGCTTCATATATTCTTTTTTTTTCATTTTATATTTTGGTTCAATTTATTGAATTTGTTTTAGTTTCTATTTTAATTTATTTATATTTTAATGGTAATCCAATATTAGTTTATACATTTAACTTCGATTAAATTTACCTTTAACTGTTTTATCATCTAGTTCAATTCGATGCAAGTCTTATCTTAGTTTATGCTTGATTAACTGAAAATCCATTGTAGTCCATTAATGATCATTTTAGAACGGGGAAAAATTGGACGGGTTAAAATATTGTCACCTTGGCATCATGACTTTCTGTTGGTCTCATTGTAAAATTATCCGTACATACTGATATATCAATATATTAGTAATTTGCTTGATGTCAAATAACATTTTATCTAGTATTCTATTTTCTGGTCTTTCGCTGCAATGAAGAGTTTGTTGTATATTCATGGATGTAATCCTTGATGTCATTGAATATATCATTGGCTATATGCTCTGTTTTATGTCTATTCTCCATGACTTGCATTGCATCTCCCTCTTTATTTTATGACAGTGAACTTATTACTTATAATATTTGTTGACGTTACTTTGATAATGCCATATCCGTACTTATTGCGATTATCATTTTTAAATGTACTACTCATTTTACTTTAAGACTATATTTGTATTTAAACGCATGTTTGTATTGAAAACAATTACTATTATTGTTATTATTATTGCTTTCACTAACATAAATATATATATGTTTATATTTGTTTTTAATTTTCTTTTTATCAGAATTTTCAGTAGTATCTCTACATTCTTACATTTCTGATCTTGTATAACACTACATTTATTTTTTTCATTCACCTTTCTTTTGATCTTAATTAGTATATGATCTTGTTTTTCACTACATTTATTTTTGTTTTCCTTTTGTATTTTGCTTTTATAGATATATATATTTATATATATCACTATATTTGTTTTATGCATTAATTCGAAGAAGTGGAAGCGTTTGATCCATGTAGGCTGTAGCTGACTCCAACTAATTTAGGATTGAGTCTTTGTTTTTGTGGTTTGAAACTTTTTATTATTTAATGTGATATTTCTTGCTTGTAAATATATTTTTCTTTAAAATATCTTTCCAACTTGTGCGATCGTGCGTTTTAAAATATTTAATTTAGTTATTAAAAAATTATGTCTTCGATTGCTGTAAGTTTTGATTTGATGTCGTAAGGAATATTTTAGAGACTTATCTTGCATTACAATTACGTAATCTTTTCATCGGTAATTAGACTTGCACTACTCTTCCATTTTGACGTCTTTTATGAATGTTTTTTATAACTCCACCTATGTAGAACATTATATGCGCTACATGGAAGGGTTTGATCCATGTAGTGGCCTTAATTAATTTGGGATTGTGGCTATGTTGTTGTTGATGTCGTTGTTGTTAAGTGGAACCCTCTTCAAATCATTAAAAATAAAGTTTGAGAATCTTGATTCATGACCAAAATAATTTAGAAAGTTGGCAAATATAAATTATTTTACTTCAGATTGTTTTTTACTTTTATGTTTTTATGAGTTCTTTTGTTTCTTTGGATTGATGTTCTTGCTTAATATTTTAGTTTTAAGGTCGGTTGCCACTTTGCCTGTGTTTGTCTTTGTTCAGGAGGCACAAAATACCCAATAGTCCGCGGATCTGATCTAGTTTAGCCCAATTAACACTAATTGGATTATGTTTCTTGTTTCATGGACACGACTGGATTGCCAAATTAGTGATCCGCACGAACTGGACCGGATTGCGATTGCATGTTTGAAATCCGCAGATCCAGTCCAATCCGTCTAACAATATATACATATAGTATGTACTGCAAAATGTAGCGTCACTAGTTTAGACTATACATGGTGTATTTTGTTTTCCATTTCAAGTCAGATGTGGTTTTGTAATGTTTTTATTTATTTATTTATTTTTTATGTATTACATTTTCTAGATGAGTCTAAATACGGGATATTGTGCTTAAATACTTGGCTATTACCATATATATTACGATATTGTGCACATTATACAAAAATATGCATTTTATACATGTAAGTTTAAGTATATTAGATTGGCCTAATGATAAATATCATAACCTTTACAAGTTTTATCAATTATATCATAACCTTTGAAATTTATCAATTATATCCTAACCTTTCCAATTTAGTATCAATTCTATCCTCAATTAATTTGGGGCACTTTTTGTTTGAAATCAACTTAAATCTTCTAACTTTTCTCTTAATAATCATCCACATCGATCAATTTACATCAAAATCGTTTAAGCCCCATGTTTAAATTAAGTTTATGAAGACTCATAAAAATAATAATTTATAAATTAATATATGATATATTAATATTCTAATTCAAATTTAGTTATTCATAGATCACTAATAGTAAGTTAAAAATTAGTGTATATATTCATATGAAAATGACATAAATTAACTTATTAGAAGGTTACTTATAGTTGTTTAATTTGATAAAAGAACTAAGTACCTAAATTATGTATGTGGTTGAGTAGGCATATGTACGCACAACTATATGTATTATATGCATGAAGACTTATATATTTAGCATGAATATTGAACTCTAATGCATATGTATGAATAAATCCTTAAAGGGTGTTACAAAAAAGTTGAAAGAGAATGATGTGGATACATATTATGAAGGAAAAATTGGGTCAAATTTGTTGAGGATAGAATTGATACTAAATCCAAAAGGTTAGGATATAATCGATAAATTCCAAAGGGTAGGACATAATTGATACAACTTGTAAAGGTTAGGATATTTTTGATCATTTGGCCTATTAGATTTGTGTTAATTTTGTTGTCTATAATTTTTTTTGTGTCAATGTTTGTCGTGTAAACTTAGATATATCTACGTGTATAATGTCAATTCCCACGACTTGATCCAGTCCGGTGTGCATTAGGTAAATTGGGTTGGACTGGATCGACAACTTATTTGGATTGGATGGATTGTAATTTTCCAATTCATAATAATCAGACTGGATTATGGATTGACCATAATTGGACTGGATCCAATCCGTGTTCACTTTGTACATTCGTTAACAAGGATGATAACTGATGTTATCTGGCTTTTTTTTTTTTTTTTTTTTTTTTGTGGCTTTGTGTGCATATATGAATGTATTTTGAGAGACACACCTGGCCAAACTCTTATCAAAACTTATGCCCAATTAGTAGTTTATTGCAATTATGGTGGTTATTTCTCGGTTGCACGCACACCTCAAGTATATGCTATAGTAGATGAAGATCCATTTTGCATAATATCCACTAATTCCTCGTTTTAAGCAAATAAGTATTACTCAATCATTTTTGAACTGATTGCATCTGGTTTCTGATGTTGAAACAGTTTTTCTTTATCCATGGGCGATGAATTTCACCATATTGGGTATATTCATTTTAGCTTTAAATTATATATGCTTGCTTATCCGAAATGTTGGTTCCGAGTAATTCATTCTTTTTTCTCCAATCAATGGTCAAAACTTTGTTTTGGTTTGAATCATACAAAGATTTTAAATACCTTAATAGTTATTGACAGTACTTAATGATCCAATGGTATTTAAACCATCAATATAACTTTGATATTAATGACTTTATCATAGCAACAATGGCCTTGAAAATTTATGGAGTTTCATTTGTAATGGTGTCAAGAGAAAACGCATAACAGGCGAGAGAGTTGTTTCCATTAAATTGAGGTGACGATGGCTGATGATGCAGTTAAATGAGTAACAGGGTTGAACCAATTCTTCCAAGAGTTGTTTGTGATATATAGTATGAGGCTATGAGCATCCTTATGTAAACTAGTTCATTGTTTGTGGAATTGAACACCCTCCTTTTTTTTCCCCTAAATGAGTGTGTTTTCTTTCTTCTCACATGAATGATTCTTATGCGTGAAAGGAGAGGAAGACATGCTGCAATTAACATAAGTTGGAACAGTTACCAAAATTTTTTATTCATTTACTTCATTTAAAATTCTTGTCATCATTTATGTATTGAAATATTTTAAGGCATTGTTGAATGGTTGCCATATTGAGGATGACATTGCACATGAAATTCAAGCTAGATGGATGAAATAGAGGAGTGCAATAGGTGTGATATGTGGACGAAATATCCGTGTTAAATTAAACGGAATATTCTACAATTCCGCAATTAGGCTAGCTATCTTTATGGGAGTGAATATTGGGAGATAAGGAAACAACACACAATTGAGATTCGCAGAGATGAGGATGCTCCGGTGGACATGTGGTGAACTTGTAGGGATAGAATAAGAAATACAAATTCAAAGAAACATTGAGCATCACAAATAACGGCAAAAACTATGAAAGGACAGTTTCAGCGGTTCAAACACATTTAAATATGACCAGCCAATGCCCTTGTTAGAAAACTTGATACATAATAACTGAAGGAATTTGACTGTATATAGGTGTAGGCCTTAGATAACTTGAGATGCATTAAATTTAAAGATTTTTTTTTTTTTTTTTTTTTTTTTTTTTTTTTTTTTTTTTATCAGCAATTGTAAACGATTTAGAAGAATATCAAAACATGCCATCAATCTAAAAAAAAAAAACAAAATAAAAATCAAGGTGAATGGGATCATTTGATCCTTGTAGGTGACCCCTGCTAACTTGGATTGTTCCTTTGTTGTTGTTGTGGCCCTTGTGGGTTAAGCTCTGTTTAAAATATCAAAAGTAATTAGTTTCTTTTGATTACAATTGGATTGATTGGAATACCTAATATGTAATATTGTTATCCTTTATTCAATAGTGATAATTAAATTACCTTTACATAAGTTTCCAATATGCATAATTACAATTTTGAGGGACCAAATCACTATAGTTTTCTAATATGCAGATTCTTTTCCATGTCCTTTTTTATTCTCCATATGCAAATGACAAATTACACAGGCGAAGTGAACATGAATATATTGAATCTCTATAATTAATGCTAATTATCAAGTTTTAATTATTTGTTAGTGCAAAAGTCAAGCTGGTTTATCAAATTTTCTGGTTTGATGGCTCCTTTATTGATTTTAGACATGTTTTTAAATAAGAAAAAAGTTGGTAATCAAATATTTAGTCTTTGTGCCTTGTTAAACCCTCATTTAGGGATATGTGCTATCATGTATCACGAGAAGGAAATCGGGTGGCTCACACCCTGGCTAGATTAGCACTTAGAGAGAACGTTTCATGTTATTGGAGGGATGCCATACCTTTAGCTAACTCCTAAAATGCAACTCTGATCTACGTAGTTGAGTGGATTTGCCTGTTGGGCTTTCAAAAAAGGAACATTTGTATCACAAGAAGGAAATTGGGTGGCTCACACCCCGGCTAGATTAGCACTTACAGAGGATGTTTCATGTAATTGGAGGGATGTCATATCTTTAGCTAACTCCTTAAATGCAACTCTGATCTCCGTAGTTGAGTGGATTTGCTTGTTGGGCTTTCAAAAAAAGAAAATTTGTAAGCATCAACATCTGTCAGAGATCATGTTTGGAAAGGAAAGTAGGTTTCATAGTTTTGTTTTCCAATTTTCTTTCTTTCTTGTTCTTCTGCTTTAAAGTTCAAACATAGGCCCATCCTAATTTTAGTGTTTAAACTGATTTTATGTTTTATATGTGTCTTTTATTCCACAAAGGAATACCTGCTCGCATTTGCTCTTATTTTTTAGGCATCAGTTAGATGGAAATAATATAATTGCCGGGGATAACATGAAAAGCAAAAATGTAAAGCCAATCAGCTCTTTCTTTGTGGTGCTTGTGGGGCCATGGTTTTGTTTGATTTTCAATGTGTTTGCTGCTGAGTAGTTCAAGATTCATAGTTTTAGCTACCATGAGACTAGCAAGATTTCAATTTGCTATTTCTCCTGAATAAATTTATGCAGTAACATTTCTGATTATATTCTGTATGGATTGAAAATATTCTACAGTGTTTCTCTTATCTGATGAAAGGGCAGGATAGCTCATGCCCCAATAAATGAATGCTAATGCAATGTTTTAATTTCCATGTTGATAATCTTCTTGTATTTGTTCTATCATCATCTTTCACTTTGTAAATCCTTGGGCAACTTAAGGACCTGTTTATGTGTACTCTGAATCTCTGATAATGCAATCTACTTTTGGTACTTAACTACTTATAAATCTAGAAACTAAAGCTTGGGCTGGGATCTTTCTGTTTCTATGGTAACTTTATAATATGTAACTTCTCAAATGCTGCAATGGGACCAAGAACATGATTCATTAATGTTAATTTTTTTTTTTGAAAACCATTAATGTTAATTTCTATCTGGTGGAACAACAAATTGTTTTCAATCTCCACATTCCCAGTATTATAATCATATGTTCTAGCGCCTTTTGCAGATATATAGCGTTACCAGGTCTTCTAAAGCACTCACTGAAAAGCATTTAGTTCGATTACTTCCATTTATTCCAAAGATTGTGTCAAAAGTAGAGAGCAATTGGAAGTACCGCCTTCTACAGGTTTGATTCATTTGCTACAAAACAAACTCATTTCCTTGCTAAATAAAGATCAATTTGTTCTGATGTGAACTATATTATAATTTAGTCGAGATTCATGTTTGTAAATCTTTCTATTTTAATTTTCATAATTTCCATTGTTATCATAAAGCTCTTTTGATTATGTGGACGGAGTCAGTGCACCATATTCATGGTCCTTTTTCCCTGTCAAATGATGGTCCCTTTTTGGTGTAGAATTAATCAACTACTTTTCAAGATCTATCGTATGTGAATTTTTTTTTTTACAGCAGTGCGCCACTTACGATACAAGCTTTAATATTTTTCTGGTTAATCCTATGAGGTTTTGTTTCTTGTTGCTTTTCTTTCAAGTTTAGTACATTCACTTTTTTATTTCTTATTATTTTTATGCTCTCTTATATTATTTTGATATATAGAGAGCTCCATTCTGGAAGGTTATAATTGCAGTGGTGAATGAAATCCTTGAACAATTTTGAAAATATGATTAGCCGGTAATTACATCCCTTTTTCTTAAAGGGTTGAACTGACGTGCAATCAATTGCAGGCATTTACAAAAGCATTTAAAGGTTGTAAACCAGAGTCTTCTTTGAGTTTGGCTTGTCTACGTGCTATAGAAGACATGTTAATTCCTGTAAGACCTTTTTTGTTTTTTTATTTTTTTTTTGTGAGATGACTTTAGACATGTTGTTGAACATATTTTTTTATAATAAAGCTGTTCTTGTATTAAATGGTATTTTAACAAAATAGACATATTAATAACCTTGAATTTTCCTTCCTCTCCTTGTGGCAAGTTGGAAGGTCAAGATATGCTGTTGGATCCTAGTGATGCTGTGGTAGTAGGAAATCAGATAACTTGGATACGTGAACTTCCAGTGTTGCTGGTTCAGTTAGGTGATAAACACCCTTCTTTTTCAAAGGTAAAAATATGTCAGTCTTCTACTATATATACCCTGTGCAAGCCAGTTTGATGCAACGAATATGCACAAGGCAGTTTAGTCTATTTGGAGGTGTTACCCTCTGCTGACTAATTTCAGTGGATGCTTTGATTTGTTGAGATTTGTGCTCCTTTCAGGTCGTTTTACATCTTATGCTTCACCTTGGGCAGTGTGCTCCATTGTGCAATTTCATTACTTGGGAATATGATAACATGCAACAATTATTCCGAGACTTCTTTTGTAGATTTCTATATAAAAGTGAGGGTGAAGGTACTAAATAATCCTGATCAAAATATTTGATCTGTCATGTGCCTTGGCCTATTTTTTAATCTCTGTTTTTCTTTTTTTTTTTTTTTGTCATTAGGTCATGTTGAATATGGACCTTTCGTTGTGCTTCCAATTGAATGCCAAGAACTTGCCATTTGTTCATTGTATTACTTCTCCAAGTTGGATTCACTTTTACTGTCTTCATTGGCGTATTGTTGCTTCCGTGAGTATTACAACTTCACTGAGTTATAATGTTCCCAAAATTCTGTCATGCTTTCTGTGTTCTCAATTTTCACTTATTCCTTTCTTGATTAATTAATGGTCTGTTTTCCTGTTCAGTTCAGTTACTTACTGATTGGTTAATTTGCTTCAATCAAGCATCTTGAGAGGGTAGTATGACATGCCTGTTACGATCAACACCCGTGCAGTTGTTATCTTATTCTATATTTATATATTTTTTAAAATAGGAAACAATTTCATTTTTGCTTTTTAATCCAACAACTGTAGATGTCTTTGCTTCTCCAAGACATGGTTTAAAAAATCGACAAACTTCGCCGAAGTTCGGGCGAAGTTTGTCGACGTTGAGGTGAGCGAAGCGAAGTTCAAGGGC
The DNA here is from genome assembly GCA_039657325.1 of Stephania cephalantha. Classification (NCBI taxonomy): domain Eukaryota; kingdom Viridiplantae; phylum Streptophyta; class Magnoliopsida; order Ranunculales; family Menispermaceae; genus Stephania; species Stephania cephalantha. Next base: position 13,360,659 of record CM077575.1, read on the forward strand.
AGTTGAAAAATTGCAAAACTTCGACTCAACTTCGGCTAACTTCAACCGAACTTTCGAAAACATCGATGAAAGTTCATAAAACATGATGTAAAATTGTTATGTTTCGTGGAAACAAACTTCGACTGAAACTTCGGAAACTTCGCCTATGCTAAAAATATAAATTTGGAATATCCTCCACTAACATGAGTTTTATGCATTATTGTTGTATGATTAAGTATATTCCTAGCATCTCTACGAAGAAACTTGAGTTTTCTAACTTTAAAGTGAAATTCCGTAAACTTCCGTACACCGGCGAATTTTTGTCAAACTTCCATCGTCGAAGTTAACTTCCTCGAATTAATTCCGAATTTTAAGTGAGCGAAGTCATAGGCGAAGTCAAAGTTCCGAACCTTGCTCCAAGAAACGTGAGACGGTAGTTCTTTTTCCCCCTAAGAAGGAAGTTAATCTTCAATCTTTCCCACACCTTGTCAACATAATACTTTTGGTTTCAAAACTGTGTTCTGGTCATGATGGAGTGATGTTACTATGGCCCTCGTGCCCTAGTTGATGCAACCTTAAGGGGCCCAAGTTTTCTTATATATAGAGACGTGTTAATCCGGTGAAAGATTTTCATCATTTTCAAGAAGTATGTTTTACTTTTGTATTCTCAAGGAAATCTGGGAAAAAAAACTTTGTTCCAATAAAAGAACTCAAGACTTGTTGGACTGATGAAGAAGCACTAGCTTTGATATAGGTGCGTATGTTACTGAATATTAAGAGAAAATTTATTTTCTCGCTGGTTTTATGGTCGTTGAATGAGAGAAAGATGGCAAATGGTAGGGAGCATTTGTCTGTTTTAGCAATCCTATGCTGACAGGAGAATAGGAAGGAACGATGCATATGGAAGAAGTCATGCACCTGTTGAAGCATGGGGATACTGAACTTATGAAAGATTATCAGTTGTGGTTTGTAAATTTGAGACTTTATTTTAGGCCTTTAATTTCACTGTTGGAAGTGGCTCATTTGGGTGGGGGATCACCCAACAACAATGTCAAAATCCCTAAATTACCCTTAATTAAGAAATAACCACCCAACCATCCTCATTCTTCTTAACTTTTAACGAACACCCCTTGTCTCCTTGCCAATCCAATGTTCTTCTGATCTACTCCACCATATGCCGCCAGTTCCCACTCTCCTCCTTGTAACTAGTTCAAATTTCCTTCGACGCTTATTGCCATTGCCTTTTTGAAATTGATTTGTGGGAAAATTAGAACGCATTCATTTTCGGCTATGTGCTATAGGCTTCAGCTGCACAAGGCTGAAATCAATATATAGACTTCGGTCCTATGAGGCCGAAGTGTATTGTTTTCTTCTTCGGATTCTTGTACTATTCTTACTTGGCAAACTGGACAGCCCTATCATGTTTCAACGGAAAAGTGGTTCTTCACTTTAATCTTATTAATAAGTTTTGAAAACAATGACGCAGAGACCCATTTTAGCGTAAAAAGGCCAGAAATCTTCGTAAAATTCTGATCTCAAATAATAATTATCATCATTACATATTCACCCTACCAGGTCAGACCATATCTTAGCATACTTAATTAGAAAAATGAATTCACCAATATAATTCAATCTTATTTTACACGTGATACAGAGAGAAAAAATGAATTAAGGAGAGGGGAAAAGAGGAGAATGGGGTGTGGGGAGAGAGGTTGGTAGAGGGAGGGGTGTTGATAGGTTTTGCACGAGGGTATTCTTGTTATTGACTAATGGGGTATTTCAGTAAAAAAAAAAAAATCTTTAGATTGGGTGGCGAGAGAGGATGGATGGGTTGAAATAGTAGCCGTCTTTATATTCTTTGGCACATTTACTTAACAATTCCACATTGTGGAAAGAGCTTTGAGTGCAAACATTGACTATGGATAATACTTTATTTTTTTTATAGGAATTGACTACAGATAATACATAGTATCTTTTGCTGTAAACCTATCTGAACCCTAGTTGATTTGCACAGTTACGCCTAGGGTTACCATGAATTGACTTTTGGTTTAACTTTGAGATGTTAAGTTGCTATTTCTGGTCTATTTTTCGAGTTGTTTATTTGATTTTGTAAGGAGTGGTTGTACCTGAAGTGGTCTTTTGCACTAGTAGTTAGAATTAGGTGAGACTGAAGGGTAAGAATTACGGAGCTGACTCCTGAATTACTTTCATCTGTAACATTTAAAGTTATATCTATTATCTTGTTACATGATGAAATACAACGGGTAACTCCATTTGTTCTGTTATCATGTTGGTGGTGCAATCTACACTCTAACTTGTGTTGGTATGCATATGTTGTTCGCATGATCTGTTATTTTCGGAAGTCACTATGCACGTGGTCACCTATTTTTGGGTTCGTTGAAGTAAAATCTTCTTCTCAATGCATTCATGATTTTCTAATGCTCACCTAGTTAATCAATTCGACTCTTCCATTTACTGTCTGGTATATAATGTATATTTTTAGAATCTTTTGTTCAGTATCCTCTTTGGTACTTCTAAACAGGTGATCGTTTGGATCCATTTGTTTTACTACGACTCATTGAGATTCTGCAGTCATCTTATAAAGCTGGACATACCCAAATAGCGGATCTTATCAGTTTTTTTGCCACCTTACTGGCAAGATTTAGAGTTTATCCAGGTAATATCAGTACTGGTTTCTTATGCGGTGCATGAATGTGTAAAAGTTTGATTTATTAGGTGGTATGCATATAAGTGTTAATCAAAGCTCAGGGCCTTTTCTTTAGATGGTGGCCATCTTGAAATGTGAAGTTAAGTGATTTAAAACTTAGCACCAAGAATAAAACCAATGAATCACAAAAATGTTTCCGTTGCATGATCCATCCATCTATCCTCCTATCTATGTTACCTAGACTCGGGTAGGGGTATGAGTCTAAAGGTTGGACTCACCTATTCTTTGATTTAAGGATACATAGACTTGGCAAAAAGTGTCTAAAACTTGAGGCACATATGCTTATATATATGTAATAATATATATAGCCTTAGTCCCAAATTAATTGGGGACGTCTATATGGATTAATCTCTTCTATTGTGCTCGATTAAGTGCAATTGATGGTGAGCTTCTAAATCATTCAAATCCCTCCTAATTAATGCGTCCCAAGTTAACTTTGGCCTACCCTTACCTCGTCGAATTTTTTCAGTTTCTATTGAGTCAAGTTTTCTAGTGGGAGCATTTGTAGGTCTTTCCAGGTGACCAAACCGCCGCAACCGCCCTTCCTTAATCTTTGTGTTAATTGGTGATATTCCTATTTGTCTTTGAATTTTTATATTTCTTATTCTATCTTTACGAGTTTTACCACACATCCATCTAAGCATCCTCATTTATGCTACGTTCATTTTATGTAGTTGTTGTTGCTTTACTACCCAACATTCACTTCAATAGAGCATATCTGGTCTAATTGCGGTCCTGTAAAATTTTCTTTTTAACTTAGTAGGAACATTTCGATCACAAATCACACATGTTGCACTCATCCATTTCTTCCATTCAACTTGAATTCTTTGTATGACATTATTCTCAATATCACCATCATTTTGTATGATTGATCCTAGATATCTAAAGTGACTCACCTTAAAAACTTCTACTTCCCCTAATTTTACCACTCCATCATCTCGATGTTTTAATATTTTTAAAGTCACAGTGCATGTATTCGGTCTTCGTCCTACTCAAGTTAAAGCCTTTATATTCTAATGTATTCCTCCAAAGTTCTAATTTCCTATTCACTCCATCTTTTGTTTCGTCCACTAAGACTATATCACCTGCAAATAACATACACCATTGTATATCCTTTCGAATATGCCTAGTTAGTTTATCCATAATATAGTAAAGAGATATGGGCTTAAAGCCGATCCTTGATGTAGTCTTATCGTTATAGGAAATTCTTTTGTAGTTCATCCAAATGTCTTAATACTCGTTACTACTCCCTCACACATATCCTTGATAGTGTCTATGTATCTAGCGTGCACTTCTTTTCTTTGTAGAACCCACCAAAGAAGATTTTTAGGAACCCTATGCTTTTTCTAAATCTACAAATACCATATAAAGACATTTATTCTTTTCTCTATATTTTTTCAACAATCTTCTTGCAAGGAAAATTGCCTCCATAGTTGACCTCCTAGGCATGAAGCCAAATTGATTATCTGATTTTGTTGTTTCTCTTTTTAGCCTATTATCAATTATCATTTCCTAAAGTTTCATAGTATGACTCTTAAGTTTAATTCCCCGGTAGTTTGAACAACTTTGAATGTCTCATTTATCTTTGAAGATTGGTACAAGCATGTTTCTTCTCCAATCCATTGACATTCGTTTTGATTTTAAAATTTTGTTGAAAAGTTTTGTTAACCAAGTCAATCCAATTTCTCCTAAGCATTTCCAAGCCTCTATTGGTATTTCATCTGGGCCACATGCTTTCCCTATTTTCATCATTTTCAATGCCTCTTTAACTTCTGAAATTCTAATATTGCGTGTATAGTTTACATTTCTTTCTCGGTGTGGGTTTTCATCTACTATGATATCAACTTAGCCCATCATTAAATAAACATCGAAGTAGCTTCTCCATCTCTCTTTAATATCATATTCGCGCGTTAAAACATTTCGATTTTCGTGCTTAATACATCTAACATGACTTAGGTCTTATTTCTTTTTATCTCTTAATTTCGTTAGCCTATAAATATATTTTTCGCCATCTCTACTACCTAACCTTGAATATGAATCTTCCATAAAATTTGTTTTAGCTTGACTAACTACTTTTTTAACTTGTTTTCTAGCTTCTCTATATTGATTGTAAGCATCTTCATCTTGACACTTAGATATTTTCATATACATCTCTTTTTTAATCTTAATTGCTCTTTGGACATCCTCGTTCCACCGCCATGTTTCCTTCTTGGGCGGTCCCAAGCCTTTAGATATACCTAACACATTTGATGCTACTCTCCTTATGCAACTACTCATTCTAGCCACACTGTATTAGCATTTAAATCAAGATTCCAAACATTTTCCTTTAGTAGTTTTTCTCTAAACTCTACTTGTTTACTATTTTTTAGGTTCAACCACTTTATTCTGGGGTCTTTGTCTCTTTTATTCCTATTAAGTCGTCGTTTTAGCTTAATATCAAGTACTACTAAATTATGTTGGGTTGTAAGCGCTTCACCAGGTATTACTTTGTAGTCTCTACATATGTTCCTGTCTATTTTCTTGTTAAAAGAAAATCTATTTGACTCTTGTTATGACCACTACCATAAGTAATCATGTGCGACTCCTTTTTCCTAAAACTAGTATTTGCTAAGACAAGATCGGACGCTGAAGCAAATTCTAAAATTGATTCTCCTTCTTCATTTCTAATACCGTAACCAAAACCTCCATGAACTCTCTCGAACCCATCATTACTTGCCCCCACATGCCCATTTAAATCTCCTCCAATAAAAACCTTTTCATCTAATGGAATACTGATACCGAAATTGATCAATTGAATTGAGAGAAACAACAACGATTACAAACTTGAAAGTAACCCAGAGAAGAGTCTTAAAACTCTCTCAACCTAAACTACTAAGAGTTCCCAAATTACATTCAAGATGACAAGATGCTTTTCTCTCCCTTGCAGTCTCTATTTATACTACTACTACAAACTTACTCAACTACCCTTATAACTAACTTGGACTCACACCAATACTATTGTGGTAGTCCCCTTAAACCCTATCATTACTCCCCCCTTTAAAAATCCACCTTGTCCTCAAGGTGGCAAAGAGATAATGATGCAGCCAGGAACATGGATCCACATGGGGAGAAGATCTTAAGGTATTAGTAACCAAGCAAGGATCCATATCAGTCGCGGAGCGCCCGGTGGAACAAGCAAGTGTTCCGGCATAATATCGAATGAAGGCGCTAGACCCTTAACCCAAGATGTGCAATAGAATGCCGAAGTGCTCAAAACATCACCATGAGTCCCCATCAATATGAAATTCAAATTAGTGTTGGCAACATAAGGCTTGGAGAACCCCAAAATAAATCTTCCGTGAAGCTCATATAGAATGGCTTGAGCTAATGTTGGAAGCTCAGACCCAATAAATTAAGGCAACAAAATCTCAAAGAAAGCATTTCTAGGCTCAATATCCATTAATGTCTTTTCATCCAACAATTGTTGCACACAGCAAATGGCGACCAAAGCAAGGAGTAACAAATATCCGGAGAGCGTGTAGTCGAGAGAACATGCAAGAATCGACAACAACCATATGGCGCAAGGGTGAGAGAAATCAGACTGTAGATTTTCCCTCAATAAGAGGACCAAAGACACCAACCCATCAACCCACCAGGAGGTGCCGCATACCCACCAATTTGTCAAGAACATTTCAGCAAACACTTCCAATGCAACAAGATTACAGTCAATTTGCACATACGTACCTTTCTCCATCCACATGAAACACCATGCCATAACAAACAACACTTCATGAGTGCACTCAAGGAGTACCCACACATAACTGATGTCGTTGGGTACCAAGACAACACAAAGCATTGTTCCTTGCACCGCCACACAATGGGTCATAACATCACCATGAAAGGAGTAACCATAGTGAAGACAGTGGAGTAGATAACACTGTATCGATGAGAAAGATGTGGAGAAAAGCATGTGGTAAGAGATAAAACAGAATCCATAAGATATTTCTCAAATGACGTAGTACCTCGCCTTGTGAGATCTCCTCGACTCACCCACAGTGTGCTCATCTTCCCAAAAGGATGTATTACCAGAAGTTCTGACCTAGCAAAAATGGCGGAAACAAAACACCTAAAAATGAGATCAGCGAGCTCTAGAAGGAAGACTGATGTTATCGATAAGGGTGGCGGCCACGGTGGCGGAACGAGGAAGGCGCCGTTGTCTTCAATACTCCTAAAGCTCAAAGCCACATTTGTGATGTTGTCGTGATGCTGGATGTCATCGTTGAGTGTATGAGATGCAGGAGTTGCAGATGTTGCAAAGAGAATATGAGACATCAACATCTTGGACGCCACCAGATCTGGTGGTTCTGGTTTGCTTACAATCAGTAACCCTTCGGATAATTTTAGATCTGACTGACTGGAAACTTTCAGCAACAACGCAAGTGGCAAAGTTTGAATCCACAAAAATGGAATTGACAATGGTTTTGCGATCTGCTCTGCATGAATAATCGAGTTGGAGAAGACGCCCAATTTGATATTTGATTTGACAATGGATGGATCTGAAAGCACTGGCAGCTCCAGAGTGCGATCACCATCATCATGTGAGATCATGGCTGGAGGTGAAGAATCACGAACTGACCATGTATCGAGCTTCTCTAAGATGCAATCAAGCTTAATTTCGTAAAGACCTCTTAACATCTCATCCGACAAAAACCTTGAATCCATTCTTGATTGATTATATTTCTGATGAAGATGCTCTGATACCATTGATAGAACACCGAAATTGATCAATTAAAATGGAGAGAAACAACAACGATTACAAACTCGAATGTAACCCAGAGAGGAGTTTTAAAACTCTCTCAACCCAAACTCCTAAGAGTTCCCAAATTACATTCAAGATGACAAGATGCTTTTCTCTCCCTTGCAGCCTCTATTTACTACTACTACTACAAACTTACTCAACTACTCTTATAACTAACTTGGACTCACACCAATACTATTGTGGTGGTCCCTTTAAACCATATCACATACCTTGCATAAATCCATCCATTTCGTCCAAAATTTGCCTTTGATGCTCTCGTTCAATCCTACTTGTGGGGCATAGGCGCTAAGTATGTTAATTTTTTCGTCTCCAATAATTAATTTAACTAGGATCAATCTATCTCCCATTCTCTTGACGACCTGATCCTTATAATTATTATCCGCAAGAATTCTTACTCCATTGCATTTCTTATGTATACTAGTTTATTATAATTTAAACCCAATGTTTCCTATTTCTCAACTCTTTTCTCCTACCCATTTTGTCTCTTGAAGGCAAACAATATTGACTCTCCTTCTAATCATAATATCTACTAATTCTATTGAGTTCCTTGTAAGTATTCCTATGTTCCATGTTTCTAAAGGAATTTTTTCTCCCTTTTGTGTTTGTTTTCCTTTTCTATTTCTATTTTGTATGAAAGATCTAGTATCATTATCTATGATTTTGTTTTGGTTTCATGTTTGTTTTGAACTAGCTTCTTTACCCACACCCGTCCTCTTTGTAGGAACCCTTGCTCATTTTTCTTCACATCCGGGCGACGATGTGAAGGGACTAGCTTCTTTACCCACACACGTCCTATGTGTGGGAACCCTTGCTCATTTTTCTTTACACCTAAGCGGCGATGTGAAACACACCGTTGCTCATTTCTCACTACACTTAGGCTCCGATGCACCATGTCGCTAGATGGGAGCGCCCCAACATTTGTACGTGTTTGATCCATTTCGTGAAGAGTGACAAAGGTTTTACGCTGGCTCTCAACCTATCGCGACCCTCCATTTTTCAAAGAAGAAAAATAGGCTTGGGGCCTTCTTCCCTATCTTTCGAGTATGAAAAATGGGTTTGGGACCTCCCTTATCCATTTTTCTGTATGGAAAATGAGCGTTAGATTCCTCCTTTATCCGGATTTGGGACCGACTATGCAGCGCTCATAATGTTCTATATAGGTGGAGTTATATATATATACCTATATTTTTTTTTCTCATTTTTCATTTGCTATTCTACACTAGAAAGTTCTTGTTAATTTTTTCTTTCTTCACATACATTTTAAATCTTTTTATACAAAGAGCTCTACAATTGGAGTATCTATATCTTTTTAAGTGTTGGACTCGTTTCAAGCGTCTAACACCGGTACTTTGGGTTAGAGTGAAGGGTTCGGGTAACATGGCCTCCTGTAATACATAACAAATGTCATGCTAGGCATCTCGACATTCCAGGCACGTATAAACTTAAATAATTAAATATAGAGTTTATGTTATGAAATGGATGGACACTTGTGCATGTGGATGACGTTCTCACATTGAATTGTAACATCAAGCATGACTCTTACACTTCATGTAACTTGTAATCCTCTCCAATGTACACCAACTCTTCCATGTATTGTCTATGTTGCTTGTGATGTGTTGTATGACTTGTGGTGTATGTATAACTTGTACACATTGTATAAGTACAATTATCATCATCACCAAATGGCCTATATAAAGGGTGCCAACCCATTGTAATTTACACACCAATGTTGGAATGGAAATCTCTACATTTCTCAACTCTAGCTCTCTTCTCTCTTGTCTCCTCCTCTACTTGTTCTAGTAGTTCTTAGTTTATGCCTTCTATGCTTAAGTCTCTAGCAAATCCAACTTAAGTTCTAGTTGGCTTACAACTTAGTTTACAACAGTTTACAATTTATCTGGGACCAAGACTTTGTTATTGTTTGTTGTATGATAAAATTTATTTAGTGCTTGATTTTGCAATGGTAGAATGAAGTTAACTTGGGCCACATTGATTTGGAGGGATTTAAAGGATTTGGAAAGAACGTCATCAATTGCATTAAATCGAGCGCAATGGAAGAGTTTGATCCATGCAGCCAACCCCAACTAATTTGGGATTGAGGCTTTGTTGTTGTTGAATTTACTGATTAAATAGTTAATTAGGAAGGTACTTATAAGTCCTCGTTCACAGCCTAGGTCTCACCTTAGATGGGGCCCATCATCGTGGCATCTCCTCACTGTCTTAACACAACCGATGTTTTACGGAATGATTTGATTTGTAATTATTGGCTTCATTCTTTTCCATGCGACGTGTCATGTTGGACAGAATATTCTGGTTGACTAGAAATATTTTCTTTTAACAAATGACTTTCTTGTGCATTTCTCTACATTTGTGAGAGTTTCATTTGGTTAGTACTTAGCACTCAGCCCTCGTATCTTTTTCTGGATGTGATTGTAACTTTTTTCCTACAGCTTCCTGTGTTTTGTTTGTCATGACTCTTGTTATCAAGAAAAGTGACAAGTACATGAAAATTTAGGTGGTGTTTGGTTTGGGTTTCTGGCAGTTTTTTATGTTATCATAATGAGGTAAATGAAAAGGAGTTACGATTCATGTCTGGTACGCTGTTCCCAATAGCTCTTTTCAGATTCTTTAATGGAAAAGTGAAGGAAATTGTGAAAGATAAAAATGATGGAAAAACTTGTTCCTGGTTTCCAATTTAATCTTCAATTTGTAAATATGAGTACACAACTGGAAGTTGGTGCGCATATTTCATACTTCGTATTCAAATTCGTAAAAAGATAAAAAACAATGAACAATAGTTTGGGATCGTAAACAGAATGCATGTCTAGATATTTCTCAGTTTATTGTGGAACTAATAGCATATTGCCTCAATCATTTATTTTCTCTTTCGTGGCGTCTTTGTGGATAGAATTGTTGAAGATATCTATTAATTTGTATGTCATTTGATGTAAAATTCTGTGAATTAAATGATAGCTGTTATCCATGCAGAAAGGCGAGATTATGTCTTTCGAATCAAGGGAGAAAACTCTAACTATAAAACTTTTGAGGCCATCACCAGCTCAGTTTGTTCATGCCTGTCCCAGATTGGTGATGATGTACTTGTTCTGCAGCTGATACAGAATGTCATCCTCCATGAGATGGTGGGTCAATGTCTATACTTATTCATGCTTTAGAAAGATTGTTAGTTATAGTAGTTTAGCAGGCTAGTGCCTTTCTACGCCATTATTTTCTCTTTGTGCCTGAAGCAAGTATTAATCTTAGCAATCTTATGAATTTTCAGTCTCAAAAACCACCTTTGCACAATTCTTGTGCAATGCTCAGAGTATTGGCTCTTTTGGACTCCAGACCGACAAGTCTCTCAGAGAACAATATTATAAATTTTGCCAACTTAATGGTGAACTACTTGATTGGTTTTGCTTATGTGAGTATACCTTTTTGTCAACTTTTTTAAGTGATATTTCTAAGTCCTGTGAATAGAAGTTCTAATGTTACATGGGATTTATTTTATCCTAGCTTATTGAAATAGTGTACTTGATTTCGCCTCCAAGGGGTGTGGTGTAGCGGCAAAGAAAGGACCGCCATAACTCTGACCGAGGCATAGGTCATGGGCTCGATTCTTGGTAACTACATTAGTACATTATATTCCCTTAGTTTCTCCCAGGTTATGGGGTCGGGGCGCCCGACCAACTCCCCTAGGATTAGTCGAACCAAAGTAAGGAGGGGCTGAATAGGTTCGGACACCCATGTTAGTCAAAAGAAAAAAAAATAGTGTAATAGATTTCTGTTACTAACGAATTATTACCTATGTTCATAGTGGCTTCGTGAAAGACCACTGCAACCTTAAACAACCTAGACTTGGCCATACAAGTTGAGGTTGCTTACATAAGCTGTAGACCTCACACTATGACAATCATGTGTCACTCACTGTTAAATGAAGTGTCTTTAATAAATATCCGTCTTGACCATGCACACACACGTGCACATACCCATCCAAAAAAAATATCTAGAAGTTATTTCGTCAATTGTATTCCTCTGGACTTCCTATTAATTGAGCGGAATCCATCCATATCAATGTACAATTATACAAACCCATTATTGTCATCAATTAGATGTTTTCCTTTTCCTTAAAGCGCTCATTTTCATGTAATTATAGGCCAACCCAGATTTTATTTTTTCTTTTTATGAATGAAATGGGCATATCAAAGATGATGTTACATGTAGAATTCAATCTGGGTGGAAGAAGTGGAGGAGTGCAACAAGTGTGCTATGTGACCAAAATATCTCTGTTGAACTGAAATAATAACCCTGTAAGCGATCAGGTCAGGTATGGTGTATGTGAATGTCAAACATAAAGAAATAACACATACATAAAATGTGCATAATAGAGATGAGAGCTCTATGGTCACGTAATGATAGATTAAAAAGTGCATACATTCGAAGAAAAGTAGTAGTGCCAACAGGAGAGACAAGAATATAAGGGTGGTTGCAGTGGTTTTGACTAATTGAAGATGACCTGCCCATGCCCTAGGTAGACCTAGGACAATTTGGGTTGCTTCAATATGAAAAATTGAGACGATCACGTAATCGTATTGTTTACTACATTAATTCAGACGAAATGGAATTGTAGAATCCATGTAGTAGACTCCAACTAATTTAGGATTATGGCTCTCTTATGAATGAGATAGAAATTACTTCAAGAATCATTATAAGTTTTTTAATTGTGACAAGAACTTAATATTCAAAGAATATGTTGTATCTTACTTCATCACTTTGTACACATATATATATATACAAGTTTGGGAGTCCTATTATAGGAAAGAAAATAAGTCAGCATCTAATCAAATCCCTATGATTAAGCAATCCCTGTTCATTAGCATATATACATTCCTAATTATTTAGTTACAGCTGTAACATTCGTCCTCAAGCTGGAGCATAGATGTTAATCATGCCCAGCTTGTTACACAAGTAATCAATTCGAACTCCATTAAGAGCCTTTGTGAATATATCTCCCAATTGTTCTCCAGTTTTCACATATCGTGTCGAAATTATACCCTGTTGGATCTTTTCTCGAATGAGGTGACAATCAATCTCGATGTGTTTGGTTCGTTCATGAAAGACTGGATTCGAAGCAATATGAAGTGTCGCTTGGTTGTCACACCACAACTTCGCTGGTAATGAGTTATCAATTCCTACTTCACTAAGGAGTTGATGTACCCACATTACTTCACACACTGATTTAGCCATAGCTCTGTATTCAGATTCTGCACTTGATCGTGAAACTACATTTTGTTTCTTACTTTTCCATGAAATTAGATTTCCTCCAACAAAGACACAATATCCTGATGTGGATCTTCGATCTTCCTTACACCCTACCCAATCAGCATCCGAAAAACACTCAATCCTAGTATGACCATGATTGTCATATAGGATTCCACGACTAGGAGCTCCTTTTAAATAGTGCAAGATTTGCTCTATTGCCTTCCAATGATCAATAGTTGGAGATGACATATATTGGCTTACCACACTAACCGAATAGGAAAAATCTGGACGAGTGACAATGAGATAATTCAACTTTCCTACAAGTCTTTTGTATCTCTCAGGATCTTCAAACAATTCACCATCTTTTGTAAGCTGCAAATTATGAACCATTGGAGTACTACAAGGTTTAACTCCCATCTTTCATGTTTCTAAGAGTAAGTCAAGCACATATTTTCTTTGAGATAAGAAGATTCCTTTCTTACTCTTGATTATTTCGATGCCTAATAAATATTTAAGTGCTCCCAGATCTTTGGTATGAAACTGAGTATGAAGAAAGGATTAGAGAGATGAAATCCCTCTAGAGTCGCTGCCAGTAATTATGATATCATCCACATACACAACTAATAGAATGCTTCCGCTATCAGATCGTTTGAAGAAAACTAAGTGATCGGATTTGCTTTTCTGTAACCCAAACCTTTCAACAGCCAGACTAAACTTGCCAAACCAAGCTTGAGGACTTTGTTTCAAGCCATACAAGGACTTTCAGAGACGACATACCTTCCCATACTCCCCCTGAGCAACAAAACCAGGTGGTTGCTCCTTATAAACTTCATCCTGAAGGTCACCATGAAGGAAAGCATTTTTGATGTCTAGTTGATGCAGAGGCCAATGATGAGTAGTTGCCATAGAGATAAATAATCGGACAGATGTAAGTTTAGCAACTGGAGAAAACGTATCACAATAGTCCACTCCATACGTCTGGGCATATCCCTTAGCAACAAGTCTGGCTTTCAAGCGAGAGACAGAGCCATCAGGATTGACTTTGACTGTAAACACCCATTTACACCCAATATCCTGTTTATCTGAAGGTAAAGTCACCAGAGTCCAAGTATCAGTTGCATCCAAAACATTCATCTCCTTAATCATTGCATCACGCCATCCAGGATGAGCTAAAGCTGCACGAACAGTTTTAGGCACACAAACATTATCCAAAGATGTGATAAAAGCACAAGAAGAAGATGGCAAGTGATTGTAAGAAACAAAAGAGGAGATTGTATAAGTGCAAGTACGTTTACCTTTGCGAAGAGCAATGGGAAGACTATCAATGGAGGTTGGATCAGATGACGATGATATTGGGTCATCAAGACAAGTTGTTGAAGAGTCTGGATTAGGATCAGAACGAGTTGGGACGACGTGAATATGTGTGTTTGATGGGAGGCTTGACCAGAGTTGGAGGAGAAGGATTAGACAGTGGTGTAACGGGATCAATAGGTATTGTAACTATATAGATCAACAAATCATCATTCTCCCCGTCTTGTAGAACCCGAAGAGAAAGAAAGTGGTGTGTTTTCCAAAAAGGTAACATCAACAGACACGAGGTAGTTACCAAGAGTTGGACAATAGCATCGATATCCTTTTTACACACGAGAATATCCCAAAAAATACATTTTAAAGATTTAAGGTCAAGTTTTGTGACTTGAGGGTGAACATTTCGAACAAAGCAAGTACAACCAAATATCCTAGGCTCAATAGGAAACAATTGTTTAGTAGGGAAAAGAACATGAAAAGGAGACTCACCGGACAAAACAGAAGAAGACATACAATTGATTAGAAAACAAGCTGTAGAAACAACATCAGCCCAAAAATGTTTATGAACCTGCATTTGAAATAACAAAGCTCGGGTTGTTTCTAAAAGGTGCCTATTCGTTCTCTCAGCAACACCATTTTGAGAGGGGGTATCCACACAAGATGTTTGGTGAAGAATCCCATGTTGGATCATGTAATTTTGAAAACTTCCTGATAAATATTCTCTAGCATTATCACTCCTCAAAGTTTGTACAGATTTTCCAAATTGGGTTTGAATCTCAACACAAAAGGCGAAAAAATGAGAGAATAATTCTGAATGATTTTTCATTAAATATAACCATGTCATTCTAGAATAATCATCAACAAAGGTATACTAAATCCAGTTTTAGCCACAAATGGACACGGACCCCAAACATCAGAGTGTACTAATTCAAAAGGGGCATTAGCTCGTTTATTGACTCTTGGACTGGAACTAAGACGATGGTGTTTAGCAAACTAACAAGACTCACAATCTAAAGAAGACATATTAGAAAATTGAGGACAAAGTTTCTTTAATATAGGAAGAGAAGGGTGACCCAACCGACAATGCGCTTCAAAAGGGGTAACAACTCCAGTGCACACTAAAGACTTTGGTTTATGTGTGTCAAGGATGTAGAGGCCTCCAGACTCATGTCCTTTACCAATAATCTTCTTTTTCATAAGATCCTGAAATATACAATGACTAGGAAAAAACGAGACACAACAAATGAGGGTACGAGTTAATTTACTTGATAGAGATTAAATTAAATAATTGAGGTAGACTTAGAACAAATGACAAAGAGAGTGATGGTGTAGGATGAATTGTGCCAGATCCAATAACCTTTGATGTTGATCCATCAACGAAAGTAACAAAAGTGGTAGAATTATGTGGTTGAAAGTCGAGAAAATAAACTAGAATTACCCGCCATGTGATCTGTAGCACCGAGTCAATGACCCATTTTGAAGAAGAGGAAACAAGTTATGTATCATGTTTACGCTTTACCCGACTCGACTATGGCAGCAACATCATTGGATGACGATTTCTTTGTTTCTTGAGGTTGAGTCAATCTAGCATACTCGTCCGCGAAATGAGGACAGATCCTTTTAGTTTGCATCGGTTGTGGATGCAACATGGGTTGATCGATTATTTGTAGTTGATTGCTGATTTCTATATTGCAACTACTGCCGCAAATCCGCTTCATATGTCCCGGCTTATGACAATAGTGACATTCAATCTCTCTTGAATCATACCCTTTCTTATCAATATTACTCAAACCCTTGCCTTTGTTATTATGAGTAACAAGTGCGTTGTTTGAATAGGGTGAAGGGGTACTAGTTCGAACAGATGTGGTGTTTTATGTGCGAAGTATTCGGCTGAATGCTTCTTTCAAGGACGTAACCTCGGAATCGGAAAGGATTTGAGATTTGTAGTTTCAAATTCAGCTGGAAGGCCGACTAAAAAACTCATAACAGCCTTCCTTTCTCTTTGTGCCTGTTGAACTTTGACATCAAGACTAAAAAGCAACAACATATTAAGCTCCTCATAAGTTTTCTTAAAATCCATAAAATAATTTGTGAGAGATTTGTCTTGTTTTTCTGCACGATAAAAAGCTTGACATACCTCATAAATACGAGAAATATTCCCTTTTCCGAAATGTAAAAAATTTAAATATTCCATCAATTCCTTAACATATTCACAATGATTAACCAACCCAATTACCTCGCTATCGATGGAGTTCCGAATCTACAAAAACAACCGAGCATCCTCACGCAACCATGTTTGTTTTATATCATTCGTAGGAGGATCATCGGTTAAATGATTATCTTTACCAACACTCCTCAAATGCAATCAAACTGTTTTACTCCAATCCAAATAATTAGCCTCATTCAGTTTGTGTTCCGTGATTTTTGACATCACAGGAACTATATCAGAAATAACTGTTGATTTTGTATTAGACATATTGTGGAAATGTAGTATTGAGATGGTAATTTTCAGCAAAACAAATCACAAAGATGTTCAGCAAAACATATTACAAAGGTTCAACAGATCACAAAGATGTGATACCAACCGGTCGAGCCAAACGATGTTGATCGACGCTCTTTTCGACAACAAATGCGCCTCCACGTGCGGCAAGGGGAACTCTGCCAGATTTTCGTTTCTATATTTCTGATACCATGACAAGAACTTAATATTCAAAGAATATGTTGTATCTTACTTCATCACTTTGCACACACATATATACAAGTTTGGGAGTCCTATTATAGGAAAGAAAATAAGTCAGCATCTAATCAAATCCCTATGATTAAACAATCCCTATTCATTAGCATATATACATTCCTAATTATTTATTTACAGCTGTAACAAATTGGATGCATTATTTTCCTTTCTACTGATTTTACAAGTGTTCTGTATATTTGTTTGCCCCTCTATTTACGTGTTATTTATCCATTTTTACTTTTTTATGTCAATGTTAGTACCCAAGGATAGTGAGGTTCGACTATTTGACATAAAAAGAAATGACCAGCTTCTGGTACAAGTGGAAAACCTTGCGTTGGAAAGAAGGAAATAATTGATTGATTGATTGATTGACGATCTTTTTGGAAGTTTCCATAACTGTCGCTATCCATGTAACCCTATAAATATGGAGCTATTGTAAAAAAAGAAGCATGAATGAAATGATACCCTCTTCTTTCTCCCATGGATGTAGGTCTAGAAACGAACCGCGTAAATCATTGTGTTTATCTTTATTTCCTTAGTTTTTAATTATAACATGGTATCAAAGCATCAAGGTTTATAGTAAGTTTGTCATTTGTCCTTTAATTTTTCAGCTTACATTGCCTTCATTGCTGTATGTTGTTTGATGTGAGCAACCTTCATTGCTGATTTTTATTTTTTTTTGAAACTCAAGACTGCTTGCTGCCTTTATTGTTGTATGGCATTCACCATTTAGTGCAACCATCGTTATTGTGGTTGTCCACTATTTAGAGTAGCCTTCATTGTTATATGCTATCCTCCATTTAGTGCAGCCTTCATTGTTGTATCCTATCCATCATTGCACCTATGTTGATGCAGTCTCTCTCTTTTGTGCAACCTTCATTGACATATTTTTGGTTTAGAGCCAAAATCAATGTCCGGCCTTCATCGCCATAATCATCATTAGTGAAGAGAGAATGATCTGCAAACTAGACCAATTGCAGTAAATCCTTTTGAAGACACGAACTTCAACAATGATGAAATAAAAAAGCTACGTACCTTACTTGACCGTTTGGATGAATCCTCATATATCAACTCATTGGTCCATTCAGGTGAGTTTCCTATTTTCATTGGGTTTAATGCCTCGTATGTATCATTTTCAAATTCTTGGATTCTAGATTTAGAGCAACCGATCACATGACTAACTCTCCTAATGCCTTTCACTCCTATAACCCTTGTCCAAGTAATAGGAAAATAGCAATTGCAGATGGCTCATTAACCATAGTTGCAGGCATGGGAGACATTCACCTTACTCCAACATTTATACTTAAAGATGCCTTTCACATTTCGAAGCTCTCGATGAATCTCATCTCTATACACAAAATCACACAAGATTCACATTTAACCGTGTTATTTTACCCTACTCATTGTGTATTTCAGGATCGGGGTGCGGGAAAGACAATTGGACTTGCTAAGGAACAAATTGGGCTCCATTACCTTGAGTTACCAACATGTCCAACACATTCTACACGAAATACATGCTCATTTCTTTTTTATCACAACCTTTCTAGTAAAGATCGCTTATGGTTTCATCATTGTTGACTTGAACATCCTTTTTTTAGCACCCTTATGGCTTGTTAAACTTCACAAATACAATAGTCTTGTGTATGGGATTAACTTATACATAGGATTGTTGCTTGGATTAAGTAATTAGTCCCGGTTGGGTCACTAGTTCGGTTCGGTGTATTCAGATTGGGATTAAAATTTTTTCAGCTGGTAGAATGACCAACATGCCCCTAACAAAATTGATATTTTATCAAACCTTATTCAATTCTTGAGTACGAGAAGAAGGAAAGATTTTGGTTGCAGCTCAACAGTATTATCTTTTTTTTTTTTATAGGAAAGTTGTCAACAATATTATGTGTTGAAGTACTGATTATTCTTTCATCAATCACTCTGTCGAAGAACTATTGGAGAAGGACTAGTTGTTGAAGAACATCTTGTTGTTGAGATTCCTCTGTTTTTTGACCTATACAACATTGTTGGATCGCAAACTTCAAAGTTAATCGCTGGAGAAAAGGACGGAACGTGAGAGAAGGTCTCTCCCACAAAGCTTGCGACGGATCCACCAACACCGACAATGCGACAGTCATCTAGAGGTTCCATGAATCGGGGAAAATAGCAATACCTCTCGATACAAGCGGAGAAGATGAACGAAGATGATGCGGTGGCTTTGGTGGATAGAGATGATGATGTTCGCTCGCTGTCCTGCCGTTGATCTCCTCTCGCACGCCCTTTGGTCTCCTTCCTCCATTTGCTAGGGTTTTGTCTACCCCTAATGAAGTCGATGAAGGTGAGAAGCACTGCAACGAACGACTTAACTTGTTTAAAAGAAAGGGGTACTTTGGTAATGTTTCAAACACAAACATTGGGACTAATTAGTGACACCAAAAAGGATGGTTTAGTTTAGTCACCTGTATTGAGTATTAAATAGTCCCGTGGACTACTTAATCCTCCAAGCGAACACTGGATTAGTCAATCCAGTGTGGCTAATCCGACCTAAGAAGGTGTAGCGAACAGGTAATTAAGGTCATGTTCCCTCTCTTGTTCAAGTCATTTAATGTTAGTGATTTTCATTGTGAAGTGTGCGAACTTACAAAACACAAACGTGTGTCTTTTTCGTTAAGTAATAATAGAAGTTCCACTCATTTTGACCTAATCAATAATGATATTTGGGGACCTACACCGACTCCAAATATTTCTAGTGCGCGTTGGTTTGTATCCTTTATTGATGATTGCACTAAAGTCACTTGTATTTTCTTGCTAAAAAAAAAAATCGAATGTGAGGCTCATTCTCCCACAATTCCATATGATGGTGCATACTCAATTTGGCACTAAGATTAAGAAGTTTCGATCGATAATGCCGAGATTATTTTAATCAATCTCTTACATCATGTTTTCAAAAGGAAGGAATCATTCACGAATCCTCTTGTGTTCACACCCCACAACAAAATGGTGTGACCGAAAGAAAGAATGGTCACTTACTGGATACAACCCATGCCTTCCTATTTAATCACCATTTACTTTAAATCATATTGAGGGGAAGCAGTCCTAACGATCGCACATCTTATAAATAGATTACCTTCTCGTGTCCTTGGCCTTAAAAGTCCGATAGAAGTCCCAATTTTATCCTAACTTTAAAATGTCAAACAATTTAGTTCCTTAAAGATTTGGACGTGTCACCTTCGTTCATATCCACCATTCGAATAGGGGGAAATTAGATCCAAGAGCTCTCAAGTGTCTTCATAGGGTATTCCTCCACTCAAAAAGATATAAGTGTTATCACCCACCTTCTCAAAAATTCTCTGTCTCATTAGAAGTAACCTTCAATGAGCACGAGTAATATTTCCCCGCTCCTTCTCTTCAAGGGAGAATTCCATAATGGAAGACAAGGATCGGGATGAGTTATTCTTTGCCCCTTTAGACATAGATTTATCATTTGAGCCACCGATCGGGTAAAAAATCTTAAAGCCTAACATCCTCGAGCCCAAGGCTAATAATCAGAACCAACTACTCTTGAGGATCGCATGACAGGGCAGGTCTACTGAAGAAAAAGAGCCACCCCACCTGAATTAATGCAAGTCCAAGAATCTGAACCAACTCCTGAAAATAAAATATCGATTTTTGAGTCAACCCATTGAATCAGTGCAAGTCCAACAATTTGGACAAGTTCATGAAAATGAGGTTCAATCTCTAAGTCCCAACTTGACAAATATGTTGATTTGGATCTCCCTATTGCCAAAAGGAAAGGAACCTGGGATGCACTAAACGTCCCTTGTACCCTCTCTCTCATGTTGTCTCATTCAAGAAATTTTCCCTTACTCACAAGAATTTTCTCATAAGCCTGAATAGTGTTCAAATCCCAACCACCTTATTTGAGGCTATGTCTAATGGACACTGGAAACAAGCCATGAATGTGAAAATGGATGCCTTAGAGAAGAATGGAATGTTGGAATTAGTTGATCTACTTGCAAGTAAGAAACCAGTTGGATGTAAATGGATTTATACATTGAAATACAAGGCGAACGGGTCACTAGAGTGATATAAGGCGAGATTAGTAGCCAAAGGGTACACTCATACATATGGTGTGGACTATCAAGAGCTCCAGTTAAAGATGAATACAATAAGAATTTTGTTGACCTTGGCAACTAATTATGATTGGGATTTGCAACAATTTGATGTCAAGAATGCGTTTCTTCATGGTGATCTAGAGGAAGAAGTTTATATGGAGGTGCCCCTTGGGTATCAGACAGAACTTGCTACCAAGAAGATGTGTTAATTAAAGAAGGCATTGTATGAACTAAAACAATCTCCAAGGGCATGGTTTGGTAGATTCACCAAAGTGATGATCGATATGGGATATAAACAAAGAAGTAGATCATACTCTGTTCATCAAACACTCTCTTCAAGGGGAGTTACAACCCTTCTAGTTTATGTAGATGATATCATTGTAAGTGAGAAGCAGAAATTAAAACCGTCTTTGACTAAAGAATTTGAAATCAAAAAACTTGGAAGGCTGAAATATTTTTTAGGAATCAAGGTAGCACATTCGAAAAAGGGTATCTTCATATCTCAATAGAAATATACTACAGATGTTTGTAAGGAGACATGGAAGCTAGCAAGCAGATCAACTAGTAAACCCAATGATCCAAATCACAAACTTGGGGAAGCAGAAGAAGCTATAGTCGTGGATCAAAATAGGTATCAAAGATTGGTCGAAAAACTAATTCACCTTTCTCTCACTAGACTCGACATTGCATATGCAATAAGCGTGATTAGTCAATTTATGTACAATTTTAAAGAAATCCATTTACAGGCTACATATAGAGTGTTGCAATATTTAAAGGGAACTCCAGGACATGGTCTTCTGTTTAAAAGACATACAAGGATAGTATTGGAAGCTAATACATATGTTGACTATGCCTGCTCAGTGGTTGACATAAGATCAACTATTGGGTACCGCACATTTATTGGTGGAAATTTGGTGACTTGGCGCAGTAAAAAGCAAACTGTGGTTGCTAGATCAAATGCTGAAGCAGAATTTTGGGCAATGGCTCAAGGAGTCTGTGAGCTTTTATGGTTGAAGATTATCTTGAAAGATCTCAAAATCAAGTGGAATGTATCCATGAAACTTTATTGTCAATAGCAAGTTTGCAATCAACATAGAATATAATCCGGTGCAACATGATCAAACGAAGCACATCAAGATTGATCGACATTTTATCAAAGAGAAATTGGATTGCGGGCTCATTTGTATTCCTTATGTCTCAAATCAAAATCAGCTTGCAGACGTGCTTACTAAGAACAATTCTTCATTTGAAATAAATGTTTCCAAGCTGGAAATGACGAATCTTTATTCACCAGCTTGAAGGGAGTGTTGGAAAGAAGGAAATAACTAATTGATTGATTGATTAAATATCTTTTTGGAAGTTTCCATAATTGTCACTATCCCTGTAACTGTATAAATATGGAGCTATTGTAACTAAAGAAGCATGCATGAATGAAATCATACCCTATCCTTTCTCCCGTGGATGTAGGTCTAGAACTGAACCACGTAAATCATTGTGTTCATTTTTTATTTCTTTAGTTTTTAATTATAACACCATGAATTTCAAATTATTTTTCTAATGAAGACCAAGAATAAGCTCTGCACTAAGTTAGCTTTTAATCTCACCGGCCTCTCTTGATGATTCCTCTAGAATCTTCTTGGTGCAATTATGTGGAAAAATAGAACTAAGGACTATGATTCTCCAAACTTTATCATTCTAACAAAATTGAAATTATTAGCCGCTCATACTTATACTTGCAGGTACTTTTTATCTCAAACTTATTTGTCTAAAACAAACTGAGAAGAAATTATACAATTAGTGATCTACCTCTCAGTAGCCTCTTTTACAATATTCATAAATCCTCTCATTGCTTTAAAACCGTGAAAACAAAAAAGAGTGCAACAGCTCCTTCAAATGTTCTCCATTCTGTTTCTAACAACTATAGCCATAGTCATGGCTTTGGAACATTCACTAGGAGCGAACCTAGAAATCTCCAGCCCATATTAAAGTCAAGGAGCAAATGAGGAATAAATGGAGAATACATAATGCCCCTTCCCATTGTAAAACACGTAAATTTGGTGAGAAACATCAAAGGGGCACCTGCTTTTCAGCATGTAACAACTAACTAGAGCTAATTTTTTCAACAACAAGGAGCCAGATGAATATTTGAGCCTTTGAAGGTACTGAAGGTCATTATGCTTTCTCGCTTATGCTATAGATTGTTTCTACACAGACAAACAACAACTTAGCCTCAGTCCCAAATTAATTGGGGTTGGTTACATGGATCAAACTCTCCCATTGTGCTCGATTAAGTGCCATTAATGGTGAGCTTTCCAAACCATTCAAATCCCTCCTAATTAATGTGTCCCAAGTTAACTTTGGTCTACTCCAACCTCGTCGAATTTCTTTAGTTTCTATTGAGTCAAGTTTTCAAGTGGGCGCATTTGCAGGCCATCTTTGCAGGCAAGGAACAGAAATTCGATAAAATTAGCCGAAGTTTAGGCGAAGTTTATCAAAGTTGAAGGGATCGAAACGAAGTTCACAGGTTGTTTAAAAACTACAAAACTTCGCCGAAGTTTATGTTAAAAATCGACAATATTGATACAAATTGATATGTATTGCTAAAACAAGAGAATTTGCAAACTTTTCAGTCAAAAAAATCGAATATGTGTGTAGGAGACGGAAGGGTTGATGGTTGTAATTGATGGTGGCTTTGGAGGGTTATTGAGAATTTGAGAGTGACTCACTTTTGTACACACATCTCTACACCGATCATGTGATCCCTAGATTTTGCATCAAGATTCAATGTATGCATCAAGATTCACTTTTGCACACACATCTCTACAACGCTTTGTAGTTTTTTTTATTGATGTATAATGTCAAAAAATGGTTATTTTCTTTTGCTTTAAATACTTTGACCCATATAAAAAAAAGCATGTTTCATAATTTTAATCTTATTTATGTGAATGTGCAATTAATAAAATGGTTAGAGAATCAAATTAAGTGTAATTATTATCATTAAAAAGTGATCTACCATACAAGTATACATGCCTAATGCCAATAAAATTGACTTAAAACCATTAAATTGTAAATTTTTTAGATATAAATGCATAATTGTGCTTGTTTTGACATCCTATAAAATGAGTTTTATTTTATTGACCACTTAAATAAAAATTTCTTAAACTTATCTAAGTTAACGAATTT
Source organism: Stephania cephalantha (assembly GCA_039657325.1). NCBI lineage: Eukaryota > Viridiplantae > Streptophyta > Magnoliopsida > Ranunculales > Menispermaceae > Stephania > Stephania cephalantha. Next base: position 13,384,754 of record CM077575.1, read on the forward strand.
TTACCAAAATTCTCCACGTCGAATTAATTCCGATTATCAAGAGAGCGAATTATAAGGCGAAACCGAAGTTTCGATCTTTGTTTGCGGTGTGACCAAACCACTCGCAATTGCCCTTCCCTAATCTTTGTGTCAATTGGTGCTACTCCTACTTGTCTTTGAATTTTTATATTTCGTATTCTATCTTTATAATGGAAAAGTTTGATCCATGTAGCCGACCCCAATTAATTTGGTACCGAGGCTATGTTGTTGTTGTATTCTATCTTTACAAGCTTTACCACACTTCCACCTAAGCTTCATCATTTCGCTACGTTCATTTTATGTAGTTGTTGCTTTACCGCCCAACATTCACTTCCATAGAGCATAACTGGTCTAATTTCGGCCCTATAAAATTTTCCTAACTTAGTAGGATCATTTCGATCACAAATCACCTCTCGTTGCACTCCCCATTTCTTCCGTCCAGCTCGAATTCTATGTGTGACATCATTCTCAATATTACAATCATTTTGTATGATTGATCCTATGTATCTAAAGTGGTTCACCTTAGGAACTTCTACTTCCCCTAATTTTTTCACTTCATCATCTCGATGTTTAATATTTGTATACTCACGAGTGCATGTATTTGGTCTTCGTCCTACTCAATTTAAAGCCTCTAGATTCTAATGTATTCCTCCAAAGTTCTAATTTTCTATTCGCTCCATCTTTTGTTGCGTCCACTAAGACAATATCATCTCGCAAATAACATACACCATGATATATCTTCTTGAATATGTTTAGTTAGTTCATCTATGACTAAAGTGAAGAGATATGGGCTTAAAGCCGATCCTTGATGTAGTCCTATCGTAATGGAAAATTCTTTTGTAGGACATGCCTGATAAATTTGAAAGTATTAGAGTCTCGCTGAAGGTCTAGATCATTTATATTGGCAAAAAATATCTAAACATGTCAACCTTTCTTTTTCTTCTCTGGTTTGAAAAGCTAATTTTCTGTTGGCTAACTTTTCAAAATATGCCCAAACTTGTAAAATTATGCCCTTAATTGGAGTAAAGATATTTCTTGTGTTTCAAATAAATTCCTTATCATTTACTTGAGAGACCATATTTTGTAGTACGAAGAATGCACATGTAATGTAAGTAGATATGAGATTTATATTTTATTTAACTCAAGGAATTATAAATAAATATTTCTTCAACGACTATTATCTGAATGCTGCCTAGGCATCACTACATGTAGATGGGACAATCACCTTAGTGTCCTCTTGTCATCAAACTAATTGGGTTAATATATTACGTAAAGGTAAAAAGTCAGTTTCATGTTAACAATTCTCTTAGAAAAGGTGAAATGACATTAAGCCTCTGCCTTTTTAATTGTATAGTTGTGAAGTAATGAACTTTAGCAGAAAATACACCTGACAGGCTATTGCTATATTTGTCAACTGGATTTCAGGTACACTATTTACAGCTTAGTTATGAATTGGCTTCCTCACATGCAAAGTTCATGGATCCCCCTTGAGCCTAGTGAATTCAAAATCTAGAGTATTGATGAGTAGAACCTACTACACTGAAACATTCCTTCTTTTTTTTTTTTTTTAATATTGAGGCCTTCGTTGTAAGAAGTAAGGTGAAAATATGGTTCATGTGCTTGGAATAGATCATAAAGCTGAATGCATCTGGCTATTGTTTTGCAAATTCAAATTGATTGGTTTTGTCGATGTGATTTTTTATGAAATTTCTTAGCTTACTGGATGAGTTAATAGAATTATCGTGTGGGGCGTGTGCATCTGCTTTCAGTTGTCTCGTAGTGTTATAGTTAGAAATTGTTGAGAAACTACCTAGTTGTAACTTTCTGATCGCTAGTAGGTTGTTATTTTCATGCCGTTTGGAACTCACGAAACTTCTGGTGTGTATTTGATGCAGTGCATTCCAGAAAAGAAGGATGACTGTATTGACAGTGATCTGATCTCCGCAACAAAATATTATTTGATTCCCTGTTTTGTTCTTTTTTCCAAGAGCGATAAGCTTCTAAACTGCATTTTAAACTTGATGGGAGCATCTGTAGCTTATATTAGGGCAGGACTTCCTTCTTTTGATGGCGTCATTCCTGCGTTCGACCACTCAGGACGTGCTAGAGCAATTGCTTTTGTCCTTGTACGCATGCATGAGGACATGAAACTTCATAAAAGTCTCTCTGCATGTAAAGCGGAAATAATGCATATTTTGCACTGTTTTCGCCATTTACAGGTACCTTCTTATATCTCTAACCTGCAACTCTTCATAATCTTACATATTACAGATAGCAACCTGTTAAAATGATATTATTTAAGTATTTTTGGGAATTGAATTATCCTCTAACTACATTTCCTTTTTTTTTTTTGAGTCACTATGGACGCATAAATTGGGAGGGATTTAAATAGTTTGGAAAATTCACCATCAATTGCACTAAATCGAGCACGATGGAAACGTTTGATCCCAATATTCGACCCCGACTAATTTGGAATTGAGGCTATGTTGTTGTTATTGTTGTCATTTTTTGAGTCACTATATTTCCTATATTTTGATTACCATGATAGTGACGGTACATTATCTACCATAATCCAGTTAAATGATACCAGGACAGCTGGTATGTGAAGGAATTCGTGAAGATTTGAAAGGTTGTTCAATAAGTAGTTAAATATGAAGTCGTATCGGAGCAATCTTTTAGGTTAAGGGGACTGAAAAATCAGATTGAGATTCTTGTAAACACTCCTTGAGTCTTGATTGGGATTCTTTTTAGCTCAGATTGAGGTTCTTGTAAATTCTAGAAGTGCATTTCTTCTTCAATCTGATTTTACCAGATTTATGGTGTGTCAGTCTATATGACATGACACCTAATCAATCTGATTTAATTCTAGAAATGTTCTTCAATCTGATTGTTTAGGTGTCATATAGACAGGCACACCATATATTTTTCAATGAATAAACTTCACTTGAACATTTCTTATGAATGGAATGCGACTTTTGAAGAGGGAATCTAGTGTAGTTTACTAATACAAATATAACAGTATGAAGAAACGGTGAATCCAAGATTCTGCATAATATCTTCGAATAGACACGCCGACATGGATAAATATCTATGCACAAAACAAAAGTACTTCGTATTAATTTGAGTGGTTAATCTTATTCTCTCCCTCTCTCATTATATTCGTTGAAAACTCAATTTTTATTCCAATTTGCGTTTAGGCATAAAAATAAATTTACTTGTGTGCATTCATTTGTCATTTGTAGGTTAGGTGGAAAATCTACAACTTGGAAATAATGCCACATAATCAATTAACTCTTCTCTTCTACTTTTGCAGTCAAATAAAGTTGGCTTAGGTCTTGTAGAAAGACAAAAAGTACAACTTGCGTTTGATCAAGTGAAGACTACAATTGATAGAATACATGGATGGAATGATAATATAGCAATTGGAATCGCTGGAGTTGTTTAAGTGATTGGAGGCACGGGTAAGATTAGTAGCCATACGGCTCATATCTGTTCCATCTTGAGAATTTATTTGCTATTGTGGTCCAGAGTTCTCAATGGTTGGAATTAATTCCCATAGTTTGTTCTTATAATTGTAATGGCTTTGCTTGTTTAATGTAATTATGTCTCATTTCCTGTCCAAATAAAAGTTTTCAATAGTGATTATGGCTTTCGATGGAAGTACTATGTTAGCTTTAGGATTTATTGAAGTTTTGTATAGTGTTTTAAACTGCATGGATTACTTACGATGTTGTCAACAGTTTCAAAACCATATTATTTTTTGGACCCTTCCAATTCAGAAGGCCATTCTTTATGAGAACTATTTATGAAGCACAACAAATAGCATATTCACTGTCATGAACTGACAATTCAATGGGTTGAAAAATGATATGTTTGGTTCTGGAACATGCTAAGCTGTAAAAAACAAGCGTGATGGTTTTTATTTAAGACCAATGCTGTGTAATATGGTGCATTTCTTGTGGAAAGTGCATAGTTCAATATTGTGAAACTTTCCTGAGTCCCATCACATGGTTTCTTTTGCATTCGAATGCTGAAGCTGAACTTGTTTCTGGACTTATTTTCTGAGCATCTCTTCCTAGCACTGCCACAATTACAAGTCTGTTTGGAATGCCACATTAACACGCTTGAAGTCTCATACTTGTTGAAAACTGTGCAATACTCATTGAAACATGTGCACACACATCTTGAAGTATATCACATGGTTTTGAAACAGGTATGCGACCTGGTGTGTGATTTTGTGTCTCAATTTCCATTCTGTTTTACATGTAAATTGCACTTGTTAAAATAGCTCACTTAAGAAAGTATGGTTAAAGATCGGAAGTTACGTTTGAAATAGAATTCCCCTGGCGGCTCTCTTACTCTAGTTTTCCCCTCTCTGGTTCTCCTTTGTGTTTTTGGCTTTTGAACTACCGCCAATCTATGCTTTTGATCAGCGGTGGTTCCGATTGCCTTTTCTATTCCATATGTCTCAAATAAGTTTCAGATCTATTTTGACAAGGGGATTAGTTTCATCCCCGTTGCGGTCATCGGATTTATTGTTGACAATGGATTTGCATTTATGGAGTCTCGTACTTGTCACTAGGTTTTATTTCTTAGGTAGTTGTTTTCTTCCCATGTTAGAAGATTTAGATTGTCTTCCCTTGTTGGAATTTGTGTTTACTTCTCTTGTCAAAAGTTTTATTTTTCGTTATGGTTCGAGTAATGTATATGTGTGCTGTCGTGTTCCAGGCAAACTCAAGAGAATAGTCAATGATTGCCAAACTATTCTATTGTTACAGTCGCAGTTCTCAATAGTCAACTTTATCGCAGTTGAATGTTCATTTGAATAATTAGGACTAGCGAATCAATTTGCCTATGTGATTGATTCTATGTCTCACCTTGTTTCGTTGAATGTATTAAGAGCCATTGATGATTAATGAAATTTCTATTTCTCCAAAAAAAAAAGAAAGAAAAAGAAAAAAAGAATGTATGGTTTCATTGAGAATGCAACTGTTAGCATTCCGGGGAGACCTCCTATCCATAAGGTGTATCACAGAAGCAGGTGCGGAGCACCGGATACAAGCCCATATAGGGCAGTTTTGACAACAAGCAAGGTGCGTCCACCAACATGACAACCACACCTGCGTGAGTGAGAGTAGGGAACATGTACGTGAGTTGTAAGGAAGGATGAATTGCTCAGTGAGAGGGAATTAGGTGGGGTGGGGTATAAATAGTCAAGGAATGATTGTTGGGGTAGGTAAAACTTGTCATTACAGTTTAGGTTTGAGAGGAGAGTCTGTTCTCCTTCTCTGGGTAGATCTTCCCTCTCCAGAGTGTGTAGACCTATTTTGCTTGATTGAGTGATAAGAAAACCAGAGGCGACCCCTCTTTGCTTAGACTTCTATCATTGGTATCAGAAAGGTTCTAGATGGGACCGAAGGTGGATGCTCATGTGGATGCCCGTGTTGACTCCCTGGAGGAACAGATGAGGACGATCCCGGCGGAGTTGCGGTGAGCTTGTGCATGCAACAAAGTCCTCCTGCATCCAAAACCAGTCAGATCGGTAAAGTGCTTGGTCCGGTCCGGTAAATACCACCGATTTGCCGGATCCGGGCACTAGGATGGACGAAAAATGGGCTGGCCGACCAGATCCTGGCTCGACACAGTACCGAACGGGACCAGACGTACGGAAAATCAAGATGCCAACATGTGACACGTGACGGTACGGAAAATCAACCAAGCCGAGCACTACTTCGAGCTCCATGAGATGCCTGGATTTCACGGTTGAGGGCAGCACGAATTTGCCTGGTGGGTCCAACACAGATTTGGCTTCAGATGGAAGAGAAGACGAGGCCATTTGAAAGTTGGGGTGAAATGAAAGCTCAACTGATACGGCGGTTCATAGAAGCAAACCCTCTTTGCCTTTGCCAGCAGTTCTTCTCTCTGAAACAGGAGACCACGGTGGACGAGTTCCGTAGCGGTTCGAGCTGCTGTACCTCCAGATGGAGGGCTTGACGGAGATGCACGCCATGGCAGTTTTCATCAATGGGTTGGTTGACAGAGTCCGGGTGGAGGTCATGCTGCAGCCGCCGAGATCCCTACAAGGCGTGGTCGAGCGTGCGGCTCAGGTGGAGAGGAAGCTCCGAGACAGTGACGCTCTCGGTTTGGGGGTGGGAGGGATTCACAAGGCCCATCCAACATAGTCCATCAACAAAGGCCGAGCCCAAACATTCTAATTGGGTCACTCACACTATCGCCAACTCCACCAGGGATAGTGGACCCAGCCCAACCAAAACTCAGGCCCAAGGGAGCCCTTCTGTTAAGACCAACTCAACTTCATCAGCTGGGTCCAATGCTTCTATTTCCAAGCCCGCCACCCCTCACGTATCGACTCCAAGGTTCAAACGGTTGACAGAAGCAGAAGCGGAAGTCCGCCGGAAGCAAGGGCTTTGCTATCGATGCGACGCGAAGTGGCAAGTCGGTCACCGTTGTCAGCGGAAGGAGCTTCAGATCATTTTGGTCGACGACGCGGACGAGGCCGACACTGTTGTTTCCATTCCAGAACCTGAGGATCAACCCGAGGATCAACCCGAGGACGAGGCCGACACTGCTGTGGAAAGTAAGCCCGTGCCCCATACCATCAAGTTCCGGGGTTCGATTGGGAAAGTGGAGGTAGTAATCTTGATTGACAGTGGAGCCTCCCACAACTTCATTTCACCTGCTTTGGTTAGTTTACTCCAGTTACCGGTGACAATCACGACGGATTACGGGGTCTTGGTGGGAAGCGCCTCTCGTATTCCGGGGTCCGGGGTCTGCAGGAATGTCCAATTGATGTTTCAAGGGTCAACAGTTACCACGGACTTCTTTCCTATACCAATGCTGGGATCTGACATAATTCTGGGTATGCAATGGCTTATGACGATGGGAATGGCGATGGATGATTGGCCGAATCTTACAATGCATTTCCAGTTGGAGGGGAAATGGGTCGCGGTGCGGGGAGACCCATCGTTGCACAGAGCATTAGTATCGTGTAAGTCTATCCAACGCTCTCTCAATTCGATTATTGGTTGTTTTTTGGTTGAATTGTGCAATGTGGAATACTCAGATGATGATCCAATTTCTCGTGTCTGATCCTTGTGTGCGAGAAATTTTGAACTCTTTCGAGTCTCTTTTCGCTCTGCCCAAGTCGCTGCCACCCACGCGAGCCTGCGACCATGCCATTCTCCTTAAAGAAGGGACCGAGCCAATTTGAGTTAGGCCTTATCGCTACCCACAGATTCAGAAGTCCGAAATCGAGTCCATGGTTGAAGAGATGTTGACAGCCGACATCATCCAGCATAGCAACAGCCCATTATCGAGTCCAGTTTTACTTGTAAGAAAAAAAAGATGGCGGCTGGAGGTTTTGTGTAGACTATCGAGCACTAAACAAAGCTATGGTGCCTGACCGATTTCTCATTCCGAATATTGACGAACTTCTGGATGAGTTACATAGGGCAAGTGTTTTCTCCAAATTGGATTGCGGTCCGGATATCATCAAATCCGTGTACGACCAGCTGTTGTACACAAGACGACCTTCAGAACACATGAAGGACATTATGAGTTCCTGGTCATTCGTTTGGCCTCTCAAACGCCCCTGCTACCTTCCAGTCTGATGAATTCCATTTTCAAGGGGGTTATTCGCCGTTTTGTCCTAGTCTTTTTCGATGACATATTAGTTTACAACTCTTCCATGGAGGATCACTGCAGTCATCTAGCCCAAGTCCTCACTATCCTCAAGACGCATTCTCTGTATGTCAACCTCAAGAAGTGTTGTTTTGCATGGTCACACCTCGATTACCTGGGTCACATCATTTCGAGTGACGGGATGCTCGCCGACCCTGACAAGGTCCGTGCCATGGAAGTTTGGCCTCTCCCGTCTTAGCCTAAAGACCTGCGAGGTTTCTTGGGGCTCACTGGTTATTATAGACGTTTTGTCCGCGACTATGGCAAGATCGCCGCTCCCTTGACTGCCCTACTTCGCAAGGAGGCGTTTTTATGGAACGGCGAGGCCACCTTCGCCTTCAATAGGTTGAAGCAAGCAATGCAAGAAGTACCCACCTTGGCCTTATCGAATTTTGATGAACTGTTTGTCATTGACATCGACGCCTCCGGGGTAGGGGTAGGAGCCGTGCTCACTTAACACGACATGCCAATTGCATTTTTTAGTCAAGGCCTTTCTCCTCGAGCTCGTGCCAAGTTTGCTTATGAGAGGGAGTTGATGGCAATTGTACCAGTCGTCCAAAAGTGGAGGCATTACCTAATGGGTCGACGCTTTGTGGTGACCGAGCATCAGCGCTGGTTACTCAAGCTCCTCGACTTCCACTTTGATATCTAGTACAAGCCGAGTTCCTCCAATGTCGTGGCAGATGCTTTATCTCGCTTCCCCTGTGTGACGGCTCCTGTGGTCTCCTTGAAGCTACACTCCTTTTTTGATCTTAACTTCGGATGATGAGGCGCTGCTCACCTCTGAAGGCTTGACTGATCTCACCCTCTCCACCATTTGGGCTGCACTATTGGGAGACCCCGAGGCTCGACCAGGTTGGTCCTTGATTCATGACATCCTGATGTACAAGAATTGGTTGGCCTTACCTGCCAACTCTTCCCTTAAGCCCAAGATCCTACATGAGTTTCACTCCGGTCCAGTTGGGGGGCATCGAGGGTTTTTAAAAACCTATAAGAGGCTGGCAGCTGAGTTCTTCTGGCGAGGCATGGAGATGGATGTCAAGGGCTATGTGGCCGCCCGTGCCGTGTGTCAACGCAGCAAATATGTGACCCTTACTCTGGGGGCCTCCTTCTGTCGTTACCGATCCTAATTGCCATTTGGGAGGATATTTCGCTGGATTTTGTGGAAGGGTTGCCTCCATCTAAGGGCTACAACTCAATCTTAGTGGTGGTTGATCGCTTAAGCAAGTAAGCTCACTTCCTTCCCCTCAAACACCCCTTCACTGCTAAAACAGTTGTTGATTTATTTCCGCGTATCATCGTACGCCTTCACGGCTTTCCTTGCACCATTGTTTCGAATCGGGACAAAGTTTTCCTAGGTCATTTTTGGAAGGAACTTTATCGACTCCACATGGCTCAGCTCAACCACAGCTCTGCCTACCATCCACAATGCGGCGGCCAGACGGAGGTAGTTAACCGATGCCTCGCGACTTATTTACGTTGTTATATTGGGCAGCATCCACAACAGTGGTCCGATTGGCTTCACTGGGCATAATACTGGTACAATACCTCCTATCACTCCTCTTTGCTTTGCTCCCCATTCAAAGTGGTTTATGGGCGCGATCCTCCTCCACTGTTACACCGTTCTCTGCACCGGACTATTGTGCAATCCGACTTAGAGTCTCTATTGGCCGCCCGTGACCAGACCCTTCGCGAACTCCGCGATCAAGCTACTCATCGCCCAAAACCGCATGAAGCAACAAGCAGACAAAGGACGTAGGGAATTGGTGTTTGTCGTGGGTGATTACGCCTTTCTCAAGTTGCGACCTTACCGACAGCTCACTGTCGCGCGACGCTCCAGCATGAAGTTGAGCCCCAAATTTTATGGGCCTTTCCAAGTTCGGCCCGAGTACGAGAGGTGGCGTACAAGGTCGACCTTCCTTCTTCCTCCTCCAATCATCCCGTGTTTCACGTCTCGCAGCTCAAGCGTGTGATCGGCTCCTCCACTCTCTCTCTAGTTCTTCCTCCTTTCCTTCCAGACTCCCTTACGGTGCCCATGGAACCCGAGTCTATTTTGGCATATCGAACCTCCTCAGCGGGCCCAAAAGTGCTGGTGAAATGGGTGTCAGGCTCCCTTGCAGACGCTTCCTAGGAGTTGGTTCGCCACATTCGGAAGTCATTTCCTGCCTTCCACCTTGAGGGCAAGGTGGTTGTCCACCGGGGGAGTAATGTTAGCATTCCGGGGAGACCCCTATCCATAAGGTGTATCACAGGAAGCAGGTGCGAAGCACCGGATACAAGCCCATACATGGCAGTTTTGACAACAAGCAGGGTGGGTCCACCAACATGACAACCACACCTGCGTGAGTGAGAGTAGGGAACATGTACGTGAGTTGTAAGGAAGGATGAATTGCTCAATGAGAGGGAATTAGGTGGGGTGGGGTATAAATAGCTGAAGGAATGATTGTTGGGGTAGGTAAAACTTGTCATTACAGTTTGGGTTTGAGAGGAGAGTTTGTTCTCCTTCTCTGGGTAGATCTTCCCTCTCCGGAGTGTGTAGACCTATTTTGCTTGATTGAGTAATAAGAAAACCAGAGGCCCCCCTCTTTGCTTAGACTTCTATCAGCAACTTGATCCTCTTGATTGTTATGAATTAAAACATGTGCCATTACTTCAGAGGAATCGATATTAAGATGCACCATGCTAGTGTTTATATCGCTTTATTTGAATTGGAGGAAATTATTTTAGCAATTCAGTTTGCTGTATTTGAATTCAACTTCGTTTCCTTTTTTTTTTTTCTGAAGTTTGAGATCTGCGCCTAATTTTTCAGTTGATCAGGATTTGATTCACATGTTAGAAATTGTGTTTTAGCGACAGAAGTGGTGTTTATTGAGTAATGAATTCTTCTTGCCTGATCAACTGGACCCTTTTTTGATTTGTTTACCCAATCACAAACAACAATTTTTTTTAGGAATGTGTGCAGAATTTTGCAAAAAATGCTTGAAAGTTTGAAAATTTCCTTGCGCTAGCTTCTTCGGCTATACTAAAATCTATTAAAGAATAGATTATGCTCTCCTTTTTTTGCATATTGCAATGATTATTCAATTGCTCCTTGTCCAGGTTGTCCTCATGCCAGCATTCCTATGAACTCGTTGACGATGAGAACTGGCTTTCCAGTTTCCTCCCCCGAAACATGTTCAATTTTTCTGCAAGAAGACATGGGACCATGGGGTTCATGTCCCCAAGCAGACTCGAGAGTTAACAATCTGCAATTTTGAGGTAACAACAGCAGACTGGTGTTGTATAGACACGGAGTTTCGAAATGGAAAACCACGTCGGTGTAATGGTGGCACTTGATGTGCCTCCTAAGTTAAAATGTTCACTTTTCAGGCTTTTGGTTGAGATTTGTTGGTCTATAAGGGTTGGCTTTTATTTTCCTGTAAAACAATCAGTTTTGGTGATATGGTTGATACGTTTATTATTACTTTATCCATTTGAGTTGGGCTGTTATGCTTTTTTTTTGGGGAGTTATGCTTCAATTTTGACAAATAATGCACATTACAATTTTGATATTGTTAGATTAAGATTGCATTACAATTACAGTACAATGATACATTAGAAGCTCATTACAGCACCCAACAACCATGCGATTCGAACTGGCTAGTCGACTTCAACAGCAACAAACTGGCAGGGTCAGTTTATACATGTGGTTTGATCTACCTCGGTTGGTATAGGATACTTATAGTTGTGGGTCTGATTTCTACTTGCAACAACAACATAGCCTCGGTCTCAAATTAATTGAGGTTGGCTACATTGATCGAATTTTTTCATGGTGCTCGATTAAGTGCAATTGATGGTGAGCTTTTCAGACCATTCAAATCCCTCTTAATTAATGCATCACATATTAACTTTGGTCTACCCCTGCCTCGTCGAATTTATACGGTTTCTATTGAGTCAAGTTTTCTAGTGGATGCATGTGTAGGTCGTCTTTGCATGTGACCAAACCACCCAACCGTCATTCCCTAATATTTGTATCAATTGGTGCTACTCCTACTTATCTTTGAATTTATACATTTTTTATTCTATCTTTACAAGTTTTATCACACATCCACCTACGAATCTACATTTTTTCTACGTTCATTTTATATGATTGTTGTTGTTTTATCGCTCAACATTAACTTTCATAGAGCGTAGTTGGTTTAATTGCGTCTTATAAAATTTTCTTTTTAACTTAGTAGAAACATTTTGATTCACAAATCACTCTTATTGCACTCCGCCATTTCTTCCATCCAGTTTGAATTTTATGTATGACATCATTCTCAATATTACCATCATTTTCTATAATTGATCTCATGTATCTAAAGTGGTTCACCTTATGAACTTCTACTTCCCTTAATTTTACCACTCAATCATCTTGATGTTGAGTATTTTTAAACTCACAGTGCCTGTATTCGGTCTTTGTCCTACTCAATTTAAAGCTTTTAGATTCTAATGTATTTCTCCAAAGTTCTAATTTTCTATTCACTCAATCTTTTGTTTCATCCACTAAGACAATATCATCTGTAAATAACATACATCATGATATATCATCTTGAATATGCCTAGTTAGTTCATTCATAACTAAAGAAAATAGATATGAGCTTAAAGTCGATTTTTGATGTAGTCCTATTGTAATGGGGTCTGATTTCTACTTGAAGAGGTATATTGTAGTTAGTTTTTTTTCAAACTAATCAATTTTGTCGCACGCCAGTGTGCTTGTGTTGATGCCCACCCCGAGTTGGCGATTCAGACTTAAATTCCAATATAGTTAATGGAGCAAAAATGTTTTAAAGAAGATTTTCTTGCATTTATTTGATTGCATATATAAGAATTTTTCACTTTTTTTTTCTTTTTTGAAGAGAAATTTCATTAATTATTCATGACACAGTACATTATCAAACATAGAATCAAGTACATTAATTCGATAATTCTATTTGTTCAAACAAACTGCTATTAATTTGGTTATAAATGAGAAATTGAAACAATTGTTGGTTATTAAATGAACAAAATATAAAAGGGATTTGATTGGAACCACTGCCGATCGAAGAGGAGGATCGACGGTGGTTCAAGAACAAAAATCACAAAAGTGAATGAAGAAGAAGAATTCTAGGGTTTTGGATAAAAAAAAAAGAGGCGGCACCCAATAAGAATTTTTCACTTAAAACTCACAAAAACAAATTTCGAAATAAAGATTAAAACTTACCAATTATATTAAATATACTAATTTTCATATTTTAAATATAAATTTATTATAGATCTTAATATGAGAACATATTTTCTCATAAGAAAACTCAATTTGCCCACCTAAATAAATGAGAAAATATATGAGATCTTAACATGAAAAATTGGCAATCGTGAAAAAATGTTCAGCGATAAAACTTTGGCTATCAAACACAAGAAAATGTAATTTTTTCACAAAATTTACCATTTTCCTTGGAACATCCAACCAATCAGGGTCTTAATGTTTTCGGTTCTTGAATAATAGAATTTTTTTTCGTGACTAGAATAACAGAATTGAATCAACCGAATAAAGCATCTTTTTCTTAAGAAAACAAGATCTATATATTTCATTGCAAATAAGTCAAAAGAACATAAGCTACCTTGCAGCCATACCCTTGTAAACTCCCAAAGCAATCACCTGAATTAGCTCTCCATCATCAAAGACCCTAATATTAGCTAGTCTCTAATTATAAGCGGACTTATGTTACAAAAAAGTGCATCAGTTACAATAAATGAGAGCAGATAACCTGCCTTCCCTCGACGCTAGTGCTTTCGCCGTTTTCAGTCATGAGACCCAAATACTCTCTACGCCATAGCTGGCATTGAATGTCCATCGTCGTCGCCACTGTCCCAAAGCCAATGAAGCTAAGAGATGAACTGATTGCTGTGTCGACATTCAACTGCAGCTTCCAAGAGTCAGGTGCCTGCCAATGGTTAACCAAACTGCGCTTACTCCTGTGAGCCTGAAAAGTTACTGCCATGCTGTTGGACATTAATTGTTGGCTTCTCTGATTTTGTATTCGATCAGCGCAGCAGCTTAAATCAACCATTGTTCCGTCGACTCAGTTAGCTAGTTCTTCGCCTTCAACTCGTAGAGATCCATTTCAGATATTAGTTCGCTTCTTGTTTACAGGCTCCAATTATTTCATTATATTCCAAATATGAAGCAATTTGAATAGCAAGGGAGGTACAGGGCAGTATCTTCCATTACCAATGGTTGCCTGAATGGATTTAACTGAACCTACAAGGCACAATCGCGCATTACACGTTGACTTAATTACTTAAGTAAAAGTTCTACTAAGAATAGGAACTGGAAAGACATGCGCATGTTCTCACGGGAATCGAGAGAGGGCGGCTAGTCACTGTTGTTATGCAAGATGCCGCCAGATATGCAGCTTCTTCACAGTAGTCGGTGATAATTGTAGGCACATTCATATCCTTTATTAATTCCTGAAAATAATAGTTTCAGAGTTGCTATAAATCTAAACTGGTAGAGTATTCGTCAATCAAGGCCTGATTGGGTTGTGTCTAATATACTTCACTAAGCGAAATCCAGAACTTTCAGAGTCCATTGGGGTACCTCACAAGTTTCTTCCTCTTTTTTGGTTCAAAAGACATAAAACACTACTATAAGCTTGCCTAAAAAACGCTTAAGATTCCGGATAACTGACTTAATTGGTTTTCCCACAATTATGTATGAATATACATATCATTTAAAAAGGGTGGAATAGGCATGCATTCTGATAGAGAAGATAAATGTGTAAAGAAAACGTACGATAGTTGGCAACCAACTCGAATAGGCAGCGATACCAGCATTCGGAGCAATTATAACATGCGGAAACGATTCCTGCCAAGGAGTGGTAGTCATTAAACTGTAGGTAAGTACTGGAAGTCATAGCAAATCTTCAAGGAAAAAGTGTGAAGTAAAAATATATATGAACAAGGAAATGCTAAGTGATGGACCTTTAGTACATCCTTGAAAAGATCATGATAAAATCCTTTGTGGAAGCCTAAGCTCACTCCTGAGCTTTTATCAAAAGGATACCTGCCACCATTTTCCGCGCGTGATTTGCAATAGCAGTCTATTTCAAGACATTTAGCATAGCCCGTCAGAGTCATCCTCTCGCCGTTCCTAACCATTTAAACACAACAGAACACATAAATAAACAGCTTCAGATTTGCAGCAAGAATGAGCATACGTTAATACTCCACAAGGACAATCATTCAAAGTAAACAAATTAATCTTTCATGCTTTGTCTTTCACTTGGCTTTATGCACGTGCTTATAATGTACGCCATATAGCAGGCACATGAAAGCGTCTTAATTATCATTAAGACCTGCACATGACTTGTGCAGTTATGCCTTTTCATGGTGTGCGGTGAAATTGTATAACAAGGGGCTTGACCTATCCAACCAATCAATTGCAAAGTGCAAGCTTAAACGAAAGAAGGCACCAGTCACCTTGTGATTCAACATGTTCCTACTTCAAGCAGGATGGACATTTCTCATCTTCCTGTGCTATATGATTCTAAAGTCAAATTTTGGCTATATCTCGCTCTCACCTCACTAAACTTTGAAATCAAGTCCAATTCTCCTATTCCCACAATAAAAGAACAAGGAATTAATATTTAAACAAATTATGATACCATTTTGATTTTATAAATTATCTGAACAATGCATAAATATTAGAAAGTCTTTGTATTACACAAAGGTGTTTAAGCAATCATAGTGCATTCACTGTACCGACCTAAATTGAGGAACAGCTGGTCCAATAAGTTCAATATGCAGCTTAAGATCAGGGAAAAGGGCATGCAACTCCTTGAAAACTGAAAGTTGACAAAGTTCTTTATCCGGCCCTTCAAACATTAATCCATGCACAGAAACTAAATCAGAGACATTGCAAAAACTCATTGATATTTCAGAACTCTGGAAACAAATGACTATAAATAACAAAACATGATGGAGTCGCAACTCTTGAGACAATATTGTAAAAAGGTTGAGAGAGAATTGAGCAAACAAATGATATTGATTGATTGATTAGAGGAAAACAACACAAATTACAAGAACATAGAAGTAACCCCAGAGAAAGGATTCTCAAATCCTTCTCAACCCTAATCACTCAAAAGAGTGCCTGCCCAATTACAATTTCGATTCCAAGATGCCCAATCCAACTTACTCACCACTATTTATATTGATTCCCTCAAACTACTAATTCTATGACTCCATGTGGGATCGTATCACATATTCTCCGATTACATACTCTAGAAATCCATGGGCCCAGAGAGTATTGGGCCACACACGCACACTTGGGTATATAAATGTGGTTGGAGCCCATCTTGCACAAAACCAACTGGCTTGTGCTGGGATCCAATCTACTCCACTCTTATACCACACCAACTTATTATATTTTAGATGTGGAATTATACACTCCAACACTCCCTTTCAAGTGCAACTGGGCCTGGACCAATTGTCACTTGCCAAACATAGAACTACTCTTACAGGTCTATTCAAACATGACTAGGCCTATCCTTATAGGCTCTAGGTCCGCAAATGGGTCTAGACTCTATTGCTAGCCCAACCAGGTCTTCAAACACACACACACACAGACACACACGTGGGTATATAAATGGGGTTGGAGCCCATCTTGCGCAAAACCAATTGGCTTATGCTAGGATCCAATCTACTCCACTCTTATACCACACCAACTTATACTATATTTCCGATGTGGGATTATATACTCCAACACATACATTATGCCGTCTACAAATGCCCATAAAGACAATTAGGTAATCTTCACTTTGTGGGTATGTGTTAGGCCTCTCATTTCGAAGGTGTATCAACGTAAGGGGAAGAGGAGTATGGGATCGTTCCTCACGAGTCCTCTCACCACAAATGGTCAAGCCGGGCCCACTGGAGTTAGTGAGGCATAGTTGGTATGTGTGGTTAGGTGCACGAAAGAAAGTGAGGTGGGTTAGTAGTATAAATGGGACACTATTCATCTCCGTAGGGGATAGGGAATTTCTTGTTTTGGTTAGACTGTTAGTCCGGTGAGGAGAGGCTTGTCTCTTTCTCGGGTTGTGTGGCTTCTTTTGGTGTAACTCTTTTTGGGTTTCGTCATCAATAAAAGTGTGGTTGGGATTGTATTACGTCATTGAAGTCGGTTCTTAACATTGGTATCAGAGCGACGTCGTCAATGGGACCAAAGGCAGATTCACGTATGGAGGCTGTAGAGGCGGAGCTGAGCAAGCTCAGGGAGTTGGAAGGCTCGATTCATAGCTTAAGATCGGAGTTCCAGACTCAGATCCACACCCAATCACGGATCCAGAGTCGGATCCGGGAGTTGTCGCGGCGGATGGAGGAGTTTTTCTGCGAGGACGGAATCGGGAACAACGTCTCGGATCGGGCCGCGGGGAGTGGTTTAGCACCGATCCACCGGATCTGCGATCGGGAGAGGTCGATCTATCAGCGGAGAGCTCGGATCGGAGATCCCTAGCCTATCGGTCGGGACCTGAAGTTCGCAAGATCAAGATGCCGACATGTGATGGTGAGAACTTACTGGTGTGGCTGAATCAAGCGGAGCATTACTTTGCCTTGCATGAGATGACGGAGTTGTCCAAGCTCCGAGCGACGGATCTGCTTGATAGGGCCTGCCCAAATTTGGCTGCAAACGGAAGAAAAAGTACAGGTGTTCGAGTCTTGGGAGGATTTGAAGACACAACTGTCATTGAGGTTTGCCGAAGCCGATCCTCTCTACCTCTGCCAGCAGTTCTTCTCCATCAAGCAGGAGACGACAGTGAACGAGTACCGTCAGCGCTACGAACTCTTGTTGCTTCATCAGGAGGGCTTGACGGAGAGGCATAAAATCGCTGTGTTCATTAATGGGTTGAAGGATCGACTACGCGTCGAGATGATGGTGGAGCCGCCGCAACGTTGAAGGCGGTGGTGGCGAGGCGGGACGACTGGAGAAGAAGCTTGGAGAAGCAGAGCTCCTTGGGGCGGGAGGGGGTAAGGCCCATTCGTCCACGGTGGGGCCCAATTCCAAGGGGGGGACACCAAAGGCCCCCACTGGGTTAGCCATACCTTTTCAAGCCCAAATCGGGAGATTGCAACCAAGGCCCAATTGCCTGTGGGCCCACAAGCTAAAACCCATCAGTCTTCCTCTTCTTCGACCAGTCCGAGTTCTTCAAGCGCGATCCACTCCTAATGTAACGCCACCGAAGCTCAAACGCTTGACGAGTCCGAAGCACGAGCACGCCGAAACAGGGGTGTGTTATCGTTGTGATGACAAATGGTATGTGAGGCATCGTTGTGCAAAGAAGGTCTTGAATGTGCTCCTGGTCGATGATGACCCTATCGATATGGCAAACGAATCTCCTTCAAACGTTTCCGAGGAACCACGGAGTTTACTTCCATCGAGTTGTCTCGCTTCATGCCGTCGGCTGGAGGTCCGGACCCTCATACGATTAAGGTCGAGGGAAAGGTGCAAGGGCGAGAGGTCGTGATTCGATTGACGGCGGGGCTTCACACAATTTCATTTCCCCGGTGTTGGTACGGGAGTTGCAACTTTCCGTTGCGCCCACGGCTGATTATGGCGTTTTTGTGGGGGCGGAGCACGGTTCACGGGTTCGGGGGTGTGCAAGGCTGTCCCAGTCTCCTTCCAGGGTCTCACTATATCCGCGGACTTCTACCCTATCGGTATGCGGGGACACGACATCATTTTGGGCGTTAAATGGTTGTCCACCATTGGAGTCACCACAATCGACTGACAACGATTGACCATTTCCTTTGTGTATGAGGGCAAAGCCGTGACCATTCAAGGTGACCCAACTCTGCATCGAGCACTCGTCTCGTGCAAGTCCATTCAACGTTCCCTCGAGACTGTTCTAGGGGGTTTCCTGGTGGAATGCTTCAGTCTATCTCCTCCTACACCGAGCTCTCCTCCCTCGTTGGTTGAGGCCTGCGTCCAGCAGGTATTGGATCAGTTCAGTGGCCTGTTCCAGTTGCCCACCAGCTTACCGCCGTCCCGTGACTGTGACCATGCCATTGTGTTGAAAGAAGGCACTGAGCCCATTCGTGTCCGGCCTTCTTCTCGTTACCCTCGAGTTCGAAAGCGAGAGATTGAGAAGTTGGTGAAAGAAATGCTTGGCGGCGCGTGATTCACCGAGTAATAGTCCTTTTTCCAGCCTAGTCTTATTAGTCAAAAAAAGGATGGGAGTTGGCGATTTTGCGTGGATTACCGGTCCTTGAACAAGGCTACTATTCCGGATCGTTTTCCTATTCCAAACATTGATGAATTGCTCGATGAGTTACATGGCGCCTCCATTTTTCTAAGTTGGATTTGCGCTCGGGCTACCACCAAATCCGCGTAAAAGCATCGAACGTTCCGAAGACGGCTTTCCGAACACATGACGGTCATTTTGAGTTTCTTGTTATGCCGTTCGGCCTCTCTAACGCCCCCGCTACATTCCAAGCTCTTATGAACTCCATTTTCACGAGGCCTTATTCGCCGGTGTGTCGGTGTTTTTCGACGACATTACGGTATATAGTTCCTCTATGAGCGACCATTGTGCTCACCTCCATCGTGTTCTCTCTATCCTCCAAAAGATTCTCTCTTTGTGAATTTGAAGAAATGTTGGTTTGCAAAGTCTTCCCTGGAGTATCTTGGGCATATCATCTCGGCTGATGGGGTACGCGCGGATCCGGACAAGGTGAGTGCTATGGACCAGTGGCCAATGCCTTCCACACCAAAAGAGCTACGTGGGTTCTTGGGTCTAACGGGTTATTACAGGAGATTTGTGCGGGATTATGGCAAGATAGCTGCCCCTCTCACCCAACTGTTGCGTAAGGATTCCTTCTCTTGGTCTGATGAGGCCTCCTTTGCTGTCCAACAATTGAAACTAGCAGTTAAGGCGGTTCCGACCATAGCGTTACCGGATTTTAATGCCTTGTTTGTGGTTGAAACCGATGCATCGGGCGTCGACGCTGGGGGCGTACTTTCTCGGTTGACCGCCCATTGCATTCTTCGACCAGGCCCCGTCACTTGCGGGCACGAGCTAAGTCGACCTACGAACGTGAGCTTATGGCTATAGTGTTGGCGATTGAAAAATGGCGCCATTATTTGTTTGGTAGAAAGTTCCTTATCCTGGACAGACCAACGCGACTGAAATTCCTACTTGAACAAAGGGTGGTGGCTCCGGAATATCGGCGATGGCTCGTTAAATTACTTGGTTTCCAATTTGAGATTCATTATAAACCCGGGTGACAAATCAAGCGACGGATGCCTGTCTCGTTTTCCTTTTGAACCGTAACCGGGTTCCCTCATGGTCTCCTCCCCCCGACCGACGCCTCTCCCATTGATCGATAGGTCTCGACTGATCCCACATTCCGCGCTATCATGGCTGATCTCGTCCTGCAATGCCTCGGCTAGACCTGGTTGGTCTCTTGACGATGGTCGTCTTCGTTACAAAGGACAAGTTGTCTTGCCGCTTCTTCTTCATTCAAGAACAAGTTGTTGTCCGAATTCCACTCGTCTCGGTGGGGGGCATGGCGGGTTTCTCAAGACTTGTCGGCGTCTATCGGCTGAATTCTATTGGCCCGGCATGAAGAGTGACATCCATTCCTTTGTTGCTTCCTGTGATGTGTGCCAACGCAACAAATATGAGACTGTTTCTCCAGCGGGGCTTCTTCAACCGCTCCCAATTCCAGTGAAGGTGTAGGAGGATGTGTCTATGGACTTCATTGAGGGACTGCCAATTTCCCATGGTGCGAATTCTATTCTCGTCGTTGTCGACCGGTTGAGTAAGTTTGCTCATTTTTTACCTCTTCGGCATCCATTTTCGCTCAAACAAATGGCATCCGTGTTCATCAAGGAGGTCGTACGCCTTCATGGTTTTCCTAGCAGATTGTGTCCGACCGCGACCGCGTGTTCCTCGATCTGGTTTTGGTGTGAATTGTTCCGTCGGCAAGACACACCGCTTGAACCGCAGCTCAGCTTATCACCCGCAAAGTGATGGTCAAACTGAAGTGGTGAATCGTTGTGTGGAAACGTACCTACGTTGCTTCATCCACCAACGCCCTAAGGACTGGTCACAGTGGCTACATTGGGCGGAGTTTTGTTACAACACATCTTATCATTCCTCCTTGCGTTGTTCACCATTTAAGGTGCTCTATGGGCGCAAACCTCCTCCGATCATTCGTTACGGATCATTGCCTGGGCCTTCGCATCCGGATGTCGACTCTTTCTTCTTTGTCACGCGACCTCGCCATTCTTTGAATTGCGCGATCACCGTTACTTGCTCAAAACCGCATGAAGCAACAAGCTGATAAGCACCGCCGTGACCTCTCTTTCGAGGTGGGCGACTTGGCGTTTCCGAAGTTGAGGCCATATCACCAACACACGGTGGCTCGCCGCACCAACATGAAACTTAGTCCCCGTTTCTATGGTCCTTACAAGGTTTTAGAGCGTATTGGTGCGGTTGCTTACCGACTAGAGCTACCAATGCGGGTTCATCCATTCATCCTGTTTTTCACGTGTCCCAACTCCGGAAAGTGGTGGGGTATGTCCAAGTCTCCTCTCGAATTACCCCTTTTGCTCCCGAGTCTGTTATACTCGAGAGTTGAGCCGAGGCGTGTCTTGGCTTATCGTTGTCTCGCAACGGGACCGGGAGGTGTTGATTAAATGGTCCTCGTTACCCGATTCGGATGCCTCTTGGGAATTGGTGCGTCATGTGCACAAGTCTTTTCCAGCTTTCCACCTTGAGGACAAGGTGGTCATCCCACAGGAGAGTATTGTTAGGCCTCTCATTTCGAAGGTGTATCAACGTAAGGGAAGAGAGTATGGGATCGTTCCTCACGAGTCCTCTCACCACACTGGTCAAGCGGGGGCCCACTGGAGTTAGTGAGGCATAGTTGGTATGTGTGGTCGGGTGCACGAAGAAAGTGAGGTGGGTTAGTAGTATAAATGGGACACTGTTTCATCTGTAGGGGATAGGGAATTTCTTGTTTTGGTTAGACTGTTAGTCCGGTGAGGAGAGGCTTGTCTCTTTCTCGGGTTGTGTGGCTTCTTTTGGTGTAACTCTTTTTGGGTTTCGTCATCAATAAAAGTGTGGTTGGGATTGTATTACGTCATTGAAGTCGTTCTTAACGATGTCAATCTCATCAAAGCTTTATTAAAAAAAATCGCCTGAAGGAAATAAGCAGAGATAGACTCAAAGAATAAAATCCTGAAAATATAGCATTTTGACTACTTTCCTAATTGCTTATCCAATCTCATTGCAATGCTTGCAATAGTATTCGAATTAAATTAAATGATAAGATACCAATATTGTAAAATTGCAATATTTTGAAAGTGAAAAGAAGAATTTAAAGCATACCAAGATAGTGTACGAGCAGTTTGTTGCTAATTTCGGGAAGTAAGTTAATACTAGCAGCAAGTTGAATGGAATGGTATATAGTAAGAGGCTGAAAACAAAAACAGTAGTTACATTAGCAATGTCGAAACAGTAAACAAAAGCAGAAGTAGGATCCTGGTATAATAATATTACAAGCTTCAATGACATAATCTTTGTCGATTCATGTGGCAAAGGTGACAAGCATCTGTTAACTCACTACGTTTCAGGTTCAATGCATGGAAACTAAATAGATGATAAATCTTACGTGTCAGGAACTACAATATTAAACTTTTAGGGAACAAAGAGCATACCCAATGAAGTAGTACAGCAACAGGTGAATTGAGTGGAATACTCCGCCAGTCATAGTAGGACCTCCAATTATTCAAACAAACCGACATTGGTTTTGGTACTTCTACATGCGAATAAGAATCAATCAAACTAAACAATCACTGGCATAGTCATTGACACTAAAAAAGAAAATAGCACATAACAAAAAAAAAATACCTTGGCATGGACACAAGAGACTTTGAAGCCCCCATTCATCATTTACCCTATCAAGATTAAAAATGTCAACTATAAATTGCAAATTGATTATATCAAAGAAAAAACAAACAATAAGACCAGTAGCCGGTAAATGAATTTAGGAGCTACAAGCCAGAAAATATAAATAAGTCAATAAAATGCAGTAAGAGTGACTAATTAAGAAAACTGCTTCGGTAACAAAAATTAGACCACCTTTTACTACAAGTATTTACGAAAGAGGGGTTGAATACAGCTCTTTTTTTGTGTGGTTCCAAGTTTTTGAGATTCAAGACATCAATGCATCAGATTAATATGTGATTGAAAAAATTAACTTCTCTGAAGATGAATCAAACAACAGATCATTAACAACAACAACAACAACAACAACATAGCCTCAGTCCCAAATTAACTGGGGTCGGCTACATGGATCAAACTTTTTTATTGTGCTCGATTAAGTGCAATTGATGGTGAGCTTTTCAAACCATTCAAATCCCTCCTAATTAATGCATCCCATGTTAACTTTGGTCTGCCCCTACCTCGTCGAATTTCTACAGTTTCTATTGAGTCAAGTTTTCTAGTTGGGGCATTTGTAGGCCGTCTTTGCAGGACCAAACCACCGCAACCGCCCTTCCGTAATCTTTGTATCAATTGGTGCTACTCCTACTTGTCTTTGAATTTCTATATTTTATTCTATCTTTACGAGTTTTACCACACATCCACCTAAGCATCTTCATTTCTGCTACGTTCATTTTATGTAATTGTTGTTGCTTTACCGCCCAACATTCACTTCCATAGAGCATAGCTGGCCTAATTGCGGTCCTATAAAATTTTCCTTTTAACTTAGTAGGAACATTTCGATGAATTAGACAACAGATCCAAAGAATAAAATGATATTTAGAAGATTTATACGGAAAAAGTGGCACACAAATCAAATAGGTATGTTGATGCTACTACATTTAGACCGTACAAAGAATCGGCCAGTCCAAGGATCCAGTCCATTCTATGTGGGCTGGATTAGACCTAGAATTTGTTGGGTTGGACTGGATAATTTAAAACTATAAATACACTTAGTTTATCAAGAATCAATTCGTAAAAAAGTGTTTGAATGAATCATAAATCTGAAATATACAATTAAGAGTAAATAATTATTAATGTAACTGGTACAACCTCCTCTTGAATGGTTCAGTAAGGAAAGGTTTTTGTCTAAAACAAGTGCTATAAACTTTATGAACAACATTTCTAAATGCAGTGTTTCTTGACCTTAGCTTTTTTTTCCACCTTTTTCTTGTATAGTTTTTTTAAAAGGTATTTTCTCGCACAGCTGATTAATGACCAAAACCACGATATATGGAATGCCTCACAAAAGTAAAAACATCAACATCCCAGAAATTCAACAAAATCTTTAGTCTAGAGAGAAAAGTAAAATAAACCTCAAGTAATCAGCAGAAGAAACAGATGCTCCACAGTTGCACTCATGTTTCCACATTCCCAGTAGATGAAGGTTCCTTTGCATCAAGAAGGAACAGCGAGTCACCTTTTTCTCTACTACCTACAAGAACAAAAGAGAAGATAACAAACAAAGAAACTCAAATCAGTAACCTTCTCACATCATACATGTATTGCATTCTATAGTTTAAACCAACTTACCCTAAATGTCTCTACAAAACTAATCTAAACTCTAAAGATATTTTCCTTTAACAATAAGAATTGAATCCACATGCTGTAACAAAGCCTTGATCCCGAATTAGTTGTGGTCGGCTACATGTTGTAATATTTATTCCATTTCTATAAATCAAACACATACTATATCTTGTATTAGCAAGGGATAATAAGAGAATATTGATCGTATCCACTGACATGATTTAGTTCTCAGTGTGCATTATGTATTATTAGCCCTTTCATTGTGCATTATGTTTTTTTTTTCAATGGAATTAAGATGTTTGCTTGTCATCTTTATTACATCAAGTAGATGGATGGAAAGAATAGTAAGAAGCTTAACTTCTCATTTTCATATATCTATTACCCTTATAAAAAAGGCTTAAACGGTTGCTTTCAACGTCAATGTCTACTCACGTGGAAATCACGAGGCAAATGAAGTGTTGCGTCGAATGTCAATTGTGGTAGATTTTTTCTCTACCGTTATCAATCTGACTCTCCATCTTCCTGAAATCGTGCGTCAACTGTTGCGTTCGCGTATCTATTTTTTTTACTTCATGCCTCGCTCCACGAATCAGCAATTGAATAACCTCAAACGATTGAATCAGATCTAATTGATCGATTAATCTCCCTCTCAACATATTGGGGTTTCGAAAAGCTATCTGAGAGAACTCCTTTCGTATTCGCAAGAACACTCCGACCTCTCTCACACCGCGACACGGGAGAGAAACGTATATGCGAAGACACACAAAGGTAAGTGGAAGGGGCAACAGACAAGTGCATTTTTTTTGTTATCTCAGTGGAACGTCTTTGCTCCTTCTAGGCTCTGTTTGTTAGTCTTTCTATTGCTCTCTCTTGCAGTAATCTATCACCCAACAATGATTCCGTGTATATGTCTATGTTTTGTGACTGTCAACAATGTTTTGATGTTTTGTACGATTGGTGATCTTTAATTAGGATCTTTACATAGAACTTCGGTGATTGTTTTCCTTTTTTGGGGTTCAAATTCAATGCATTGTTGGTTTTAGTTAAAGATGGGTTCTGGCGGTTAATTCATCAAGTCTGATTCTTTTTACGGGACATGGAAGTTTGACACTTTTGGAGATGTTGGGCAATCCTAAAATTGGTCAAGGTTTGATTATGAGAGATTTGTTGAGAATGACACTGAATCTTCCCTCATGGTGGTTTTTTCATATCTTCTCTCACTCTAACACCAACAAAGACAAGTTGTTTATTCTCTTCTCTCCATTATTTCACCCAAAATACATGATCTGCATTGCACTCCTCACTAGTTGGATGTTGTCAGTTCATTGTTTTTGCAGTTTTATTTATTTAATTTTTTTGAATTAGCTAATCATGTTTTGAGATTATGAGCAGATATGTGTAAAAGGCTTCGCTGGAAAAGGTAAATTGATTTAGCTTCTGTTGTCAGTCCATTGCTTTTGTTTTTTAATCATTTTTTAAGAAAAAAAATCTATGACGTGAAACACTATGATGGTTTTAATCAAGTTTTTGACCTTTTTCGTTTACATCAGTTTTTGAATTTTGTTGTTCTTGTGTTTGAATGTCTTCGCAAAAATCTAGCTAATAGTTTGTTTGAGAAAACCTACCTATCCTGATTGTCTTTGTGCGAGTCTAAATTGAGTGGAATATCTCGTGGCATTTAAACCTTGGTTTCCTTAATAGAGAAAAGGCCTTCCCAAATTTTAAAATCCTCCATTGCCTTCCTATGCATAAATTATATGATACACAAGTTTTCTTTATGTCATAGTACTGTGGCCTACAAAATGCAGCAGTTTTTCGGGTTTTTTTTTTTTTTTTTTTTTTCACCCCACTTATCTTCTTTTTTACTTTAGACTTAAGAGTACTACTTACTTTCTACATATTTAATACCTACAGTTCTATTTACTTTCATTTATTTTGTCTTTAAAAACTCCCATCACACATGTCTCAATATGAGCTACACACTCATATACACTGTGAAAAGATTAAAAAAAAAAAAAAAACTTTTTTTTAAAGTAGTCGATTAACCAATTTTCAGTTCGGTGGTAGTGTAAATTAAAGTAGTTGCCTAAAACGTTCATCTTGGAGAAGTTCTCTTTTAATTTTTTCAAAGAAGTTTATTTTTATGAATCAATTAATAATTTGTCACTCAGTTTTCCAAAACCATCATTCTTTGTCTTTTTCAAGTATGCAGCTCTACAACCTTCGTTGGCGATAGTTTATTTAATGGGACCTTACCCATTTAGCCTAGGTCCTCAAGTTCCACTTTCAGAATATGTGAGAAAGAAGTTGAAGAAGATTGTTCTTCAACTCAAGGTATTTTTCTTTCTAATATATATGTGTGTGTGTGTGTGTGTGTGTGTGTGTGTGTGTTGCTTCTTAATAAGTATACAATATTATTGTTACATGCATTCATGCTCTTATGGACTGATTTGCTGATGTATAATTACCTCGTTACAGTATATTGGACAAAATATCTGGCCAATTGAATAGCACTACCCTTGATTTTTCAATTGTCGAGCCATTTTCCACTTAACACTTGATGAAAATTATGCTCAATGCCCTTGCTTTTAAACTAAATTCTTCCTTCATGATTCTGTATTTTAGATGTCTTCATGATAATAAGATCATATAATTATCAGAGTCTTTCTAAGGGAACGCGCATTATTTTTCCCAGTTGTCATCCTGTTATTGAGAAACTAATCAAAACAAAGAATCGACAAGGTGATTTCCTATTTCTTAGGTATGCAATTTTATTTCATTTTTTTATGGTAACATGTATGCTTACATGTTGGCGTCTTTGTTTAAATGCAGTTTCTACTTGAAGTGAGCTTGTTAGAACACGAGGCTCGTCCTGTCATAGATATTCAAAGACTAGTATAGATTTTTACAAAAAATAGATGTGAAGGTTGTTGATTTTGGAGTGCAATACAGAAATGGGATGATTGACTCAATGCTTGTCTTATGTAAGTTTTGTTCTTCTATCTTATCCAATCTTGCATTCAGTTGAACAAGTTGAGTTATTGTGCTTTGAGCAAGTAGCTAGGCTAACCATCAAATCCTTCAAATGGCCAGTGATCACCTCTTTATGAAACTATATAAGATCGTCCATGGCCATACTACTTTTTATTTTACTCTATGCTTTGTCTTTCCAAATTCATATTTTGGGGATTAGAACCATCGGTAAACCAAATGCCTTTACTTCGTGGTATGCAAGCTTCAGCCCCTTTCAAATTTATGCTTGAAATTGATGAACATTAGGAATTGAAGATTCAAACATGGTCTTTGTGGTTGTTAACTAAGAATTAGCTAATGGTGTAATATGAGGACTCACTTGATTCAGTATAATTGTAACGCCTTATCCTTTGTGCTTGCAGTCACGATTAGTTATGTTTTATTTGCATACTTTTATCAATAAAGTTTTATTGAGGCTTAATTAAATACTTGATACCATATAGGAGTATGAACTTGATGGTCTCATTTAATCTTTCTGGTGCAGTCTACATATGAGCTAAAGATTACACTGAGAACTGGAGTCCATTTGCACCAGACTTCATAGAACTTAAGGAGAATGAGTATGTAGAAAGAGAGAAGATGAATTTGACTTGGTGCCAGATATAGAGAAGGTGAAGACTCCGCTGAATCATCTCCGAAATGAAAAAGAGGAGGGGCCTAAAAAAAAAGAAGTAAATCAGTTTGTTGCAATGATTATCTTTTTAGCTCTTATGATTGTCCTCAAATGCAGGTTAAAGAGTCTGACATCAATGAAGATGAGGAAGTTGATATTTTAACCGTGGAGAAGGAATCACCTATCATTGTTTCAGATGTCTGAGGAAGAGCTTCGTATCCTACCAACAATCCCTTGTCCTAAAGTACCTCAACAATAAGACAGCTTAGCTGGTGAACAACAACCATTCTGGATCTCCACTTTCAGAGGAGCGAGCCAGAATGGGCAAGCAATTGAATGCAGTCCTTTGATTCCTATTGTTGGTTATTTCAATTACTTAGCTGCCCCAAATCTTTTTATACTTGACAAATCAATGAATTTATGCAACCAATCAACACATAAGAAGTTGCTATTAAGATGTTTACTTGGAATTTGGAATTGGATTCATATTCATATCCATGCGTAAGATATGCTACATAACATAGCAAATTTCATTAGAAGTGTATCCGAATTTGAATGAGATGGTTTTGTATGTTTTAAGCAATTCAAACTTGCATTCTTTTATAAGAAAACACAGATTGTAGTGATTGCTTGCAAAATCTTTTTTCTCTATTGACCTTTGTTCATACTTCTTGAATCTTGATTGATTGGGCAACTCATTGATGTATTCATGTGTGTTCACTCAGTGGCAGATGGTACCAATAAAACGGAAACGAGTTGCAAGTATAAAGGTTGGAAACTTTTTTTTGGTAACAATAAAGGTTGGAAACTTAAACCATTTAAGAAAAATCAAATGCCTTTTAGCAAGTCTTCAAAATCTATGAATAGAGGTATTGGGGTTCGTGATACAACTATACATGCATACAACTATAGAAGCACTATTTTTATTTTTATTTTTTTTGTCAAATTAGAAGCACTATTAATTAAGATCCATAGATTACGATACCGTTCGAATTAAATTCACAGTATAGATGAAAAGAAGCCCAAAATAAGTTGGGACCGAGGCTTTATTTTTTTATGATGATGATGATGATGATGCAAAGATAAATAATAAATTAACTCGGACGGGTGTGACCTAGTGGTAAGGGTAAGGGCAAGGTTGTGTGAATTAGGCTCACGACTTCGGTTTCGATTCCCCACGACACCCAAACGACTTCGGTTTCGATTCCCCACAACAGCCAAACGTAAGGTCACTGGTGGTCTCTTTCCGCAATCCTAGGGTCCTTGGGACTACTCAGACAAAGTGTCTAGATACCCACAATTACTTAAAAAAAATTTATTACTAATATATTTAGACCTGGAGTGTAGCTTCCATGGAAAATGGAAAAGGGAAATGATGCAAGAGATGTGCATTCATCATCTGTTTCTCTAATCTTCCACATTCTTCTTTATGGTAACTCCAATGTGCAACCTATAACAATCAATAATAAAAAGAAATCAATATAAATTGAACAAGAAATTCATGAATGAAGAGGAGGGGATTGAATGGTGTGACCTGATGAGAGATGGAGCAGTAAGCCACGGCGCCGCAGCGCCCGCAACGCCTGATTGCGGGGCCGGAGCATAGCATGCGACTGCTCCCTCTCGCACCACACTCCATCATCGATCAATTCCACTACACCGACTCTGTTATTTCTTCTCTATTTCACCATGTTTTTTTAGAAAGGAAAATGTTTGTATAACACTGTTTTTAACCTTTTCTTTGTTTTGTTTTTGTTTTTTTTTTTTTTTTTTTTGCGAGCGGTGTAATTGCTTAAATGACCCGATTTTAATTTTTTTTTAATTGAGTTCCAATTCTGCCCGGGGCTGCCCAAGAGGAAATGAACAAGTTACCTTTCACATAGAGGGTCTCACCTTTTTTCTCTTTCACCGACTTGACCTCATTCGACTCAACACTCATATCTCCAACCGACTAAAAACATGTAAATCCACACAAAATCGACTCGATAAGTCAATTCTCTCCTTGTTTTCGCTAGTTTGGTGGGTTTTGTCGAGCTTTTTGGCCATCATTTTTATTGTTATCGATGTTGGTTGTTGTTTGGTTTTTAGGGCTTTTGATTTGTTGACGATTTCCACATTTTTTAGTACGAAATGTTGAATGAGTCATCAAAACGAACCCACCTTGACAACAACGAGCCGTTTTTATGGTTTTTTATTGGATTTTTCATTGAGGAAGAACTTTTATTTTTGGTTGATGTCCCCGCGTTGTGCGAAGTAATAGAACTAAAACACATAGTTACATATCGGTTTTGTTTGACTAACATACTGTACATACCCTTCACGTAGTTGCTATTTGGACCCCACCCGGTTGAATATTTGAGTTTTTTACTTAAGTTTCGGGCACAGTTGTTCACGATATTACCAACATTATCGGCTACTACAGACCGTAAGACATGTCAAGGTTTCAGTCAGTATACACTGTAATCATACATATACCCCACCGATTTACTCCACGGACCCCACCCGATTGTATATTGAAATTTTAGGTAGCTGTCGGAATTACAAGTCCGAAAATATTACTGGCAATATCGGTTAACAAAGATTGTTACGCCTACAGAGATTCCAAATTTTCTAAACCGCAATCTTACTTATACCCCACCAAATTACTACACGGACCCCACCAGACTGTATTTTCGAGTTTTAGTACATGAACGACAGATTCGACTAAAAAAGACCCTCCCATGACCTCCATGGCCGTGAAAGACGAACCTGGATTTTTTTGAGTTTTGTGAAAGTTTCAATTTGGGGTATGGATGTTGGAAATGAGTTGGGGGGTGATTTTTTGTTTGTCGAAGATAAGAGTATTTTGGGGATTTTGAAAAAAAAAAAAAAAGGTCCGTTTAGTAAAAAAAAATTCAAAAATGGGTACATTGAAGTAATGAGGTCCTCTAAGCAAAAAATGGGTCTTTTAGCCGCTCTTTTTTTTTTTTTTTTTTACTTCCTATATGACTTTTCCCATTGTCATTCTAGTATTATCTTTATGGAACATGAACCCACTACTACCAATAGACATCTCACTGATACCGATATTGTTCCCAACTTAATCCCTATAGAGTCCTGTGGGGTTTTACTCTAGAAGGCCTCGGTACTATTCGGGGAGAGATAACAACTTAAGTATTTCTTATTCAATCCTACAAGTCACAAAAAAGTACATACATTGTTGAGATTTTAAAGTTTTTAAATCAAATTGTAATTTCTGAAAAAAAAATCAAATTGTAATTAATTAAGATGTAGTATGATGTCTATCTCACCATAACGAGCAGCATTGCAGAGCACGGTTCCGCAAGATTTGAAGGCATTGCAATGGAAAAGAGTAACTTTGGGGTTCTTCGCTCTCACCCGTTCGAGTGCGTTGTTGAGCTGAGAATCGAGTTTCGCCGCAAAAACAATATCAAATTTTAGGCACCTAAATACATCATAGTCTTTTGAGTAATTAGATTTTAACATTCTAAATTAGACACATAATTCGGAGTCTACGGGGCACATTTATAGAAAAAAGTGATACATACAAAATGTTTATGTCATTAAAATTATTAATTATGTGCATTTATGTAATAGAGAATTGGAAGAAGTTTGTTGAAATGTTTACTTAAATTCCACCAAACTAGTGGATGGTTCATTGATTTATTCCATCTCTAATGGTAATGTGGATTTAGAGCATGGATTGATATCTTGTCATAGATTTAGGGAGGTTGTTATCAATAGATAGACATTCAAATCTCAAAATGATCTTCAATAGTAACGTGGATTTAGAGATTGTGATTTTTTTGACTTTCTATAACAAACAATGATGATACGCAATAGATTAGATACCCTCCACTTTAATTTTTTGCTACATCATCTAGACATTCACAATACATGTCCCATTGGAGAGTATTTTTTGGGTTGGATGTGGATTGTGTCATAGGTAGATTCATTTCCACTCCAATCCATGGTCCCATTAGAGATGCTCTTAGTATAGCTTACTTACATTGTCAAAACCTATGTAATATGTAATTAATATGCAACATAAAAATCTATAATGAAAAAACCAATATGTAATGATTTATAAATTTAACAAAAATCTTTGTGTTGTAATATTTATTCAATCATTAATTATTACTTTTTGTCATAAAAAATAGTTTGCTATATATTAATTTAAGATTTTAATAAGTTTTAACTATGTGTATATTCACTTAAGAAAACTATATGTACAACAACATTAGGTTCTGTTTGGCAACACTAGTTAATAATCTAGCTGAAAGCTGAAAAACTACTAACTGATAATTGAAAACTAATAATCTAGCTGATCATTTAAAATTGTTTGGAAGAAATAGCTGATCGAGTAGCGGAGAAATACAAAATGACGTAAAAAGACATGGTATATATTATATTATAAATGATATATATGTATTATTAAATGTAGTACTTATAAACATAATTATTTATTTAATAAATATTTAATGTTATATATAAAAATATATTTTTTATTATTTAATACTGTTTATTTAATCTTTTTTTTTAAAATATTAAATATTAATTATATATTTATAATTTAGTATTTTTGACTTTTTATGTTTAATATTTTTTGACTTAATTAATGTATTTGAGGACTGAAATGGAATGAAAATTAGATTCGGTGTTTTGTAACTAAATGTTACTTAGGATAGCTTCCAAGATTTTAGAGTTTCATCTAACTTATTTTTAAAATAAAATGCTAACCAAACACAATTTATTTATTGAAGTAGTTTATAATCTAGCTTATCAGTTAGTTGATAAGCTAGTTTGTGCATGCCGAACAAGGTCTAAGTGTTGTAAAAGATTAATTTGACAAAAAAAAATGTTGTAAAAAATCATTTTTCTTATATAGGACTGGCAAAAGTTGTCCAGACCCGTTTGTCCGATTTTGTCCGGACCTGCTATAAACAGGTTCGGGCAATATTTTTGTGAAAAATATACGGGTCTTGACAATTTTTTGTGTCCGTTTAAAAATACGGGACCGGGTCCAGACAACAATTTCAAAAAATTGGTACCCGTTTAACGATTAATTTGGACTATTGAGATGATCTCTTTTTTTTTTTGAAACTTTTGTCATGTTGGCATGCAATTTTAAAACTTATACAATAGTGATGTGATGCTTTGTCTTGCATTCCTTGAATTTTTTTTTTTATCTATGATGTTTATATTGGAAATTAAAAAATTGTGATGTTATGTATTTATTTTTTGGTAATTGAATGTTAGGTGACATGTAGTTGATGTTTTTTTTAAATAATTGATAAATAAAATATTTAATCATATTTAAAAATAAAAATCGGACAAAACGGGAGCTCGTTTTAAAAATCGGAACGAGTCCGTACACTAATTTTAATTATTACAAGGAGGGATGACCGGTCTCGTTTATGTTCGGTCCCGTTTTTTGCCAGCCCTTATATACCGTCATCCCTAATTGTAACTTGTAAACTATTAGATTAATTGAAGCACTTGCTTAGTAATGTGTAATAACCTATCCATTAGTCAATCGACTGGTTGAGGTTTAAATTAGATAGATAATCTTGACTCCAAAGCAAGCGGGCCCCCTCATTGATCAAATTTCCGGTATTGATTGGATTATGAATCTCCAAATATAAATACATGAAAGGAACATCTAACTTTCAACAACAACGACAACAACAACAACAACAACATAGTCTCAATACCAAATTAATTAGGGATGTGAGGCCTTTATATACAACAACAAAAATAACAACAACATAGCCTTAGTGCCAAATTAATTGGGGATGCGAGGCAGCGAGGCCTTTACATAAAGTGAGGGAAATGATGTGTGAACTAGTTAACTCTAGTGGAGAGCTAATAAATCTACTAATTAATTTAAAAACCTACACATATAGTTTACTCAAGAAAAATGGTTAATCAGCAAACTATAAAAAAAAAAGATTTTATTTAATTAAGTTTTTCACATTTCTTTACTTCCTCTGGTCAATGATATATATAGGAAGCGACTATTAGCCCCCTACTACCCTATATCAGCCCCTCATTTAATTTAATATATTTTTAAACTAACATGTATTTTGGCAGAATAACATAAATAATCCCACTCTAAATCATGAACTTATTTCATTTCTTTTTCCCTTTCTACTTTCCACTCGCTACACCCTTCTTCAACTTTACTTTCCACTCTCTACACCCCTCCCTAATTGAAACTTTAAACTCATCACCAACTCTTATCTCACTCACTACACTCACCTTCTCCTCTTCTATTAATTACCCACCCCAAATTAAATCATAGACTCATCTTATTTTCTCTTCTACTTTATAATCTTTACACCATTTTCATCTATTTGTCCATACACTCAACAATTTATCATCAAATACAATATCTTAATTATAGTATTTAGGCCTTGTTTTGTTATGGGTGGAGTTATCTACCAAGATATAACTTACAAGGAGTTGGGAACTAATCTTGTTTGGTTACCCAACTTGCCTGCAAGTTATCTCCCAACTTACACTCTAAGGTGTGAGATATCTCCCCACCACCCCCTCTAGGAGTTATCTCCCAGAAGTTGTGGACACAATTATCCCTCCTTAATGACTCATTTATTATTCATATCTCTCTCTTGTTTGAAGGCTATTTATGTCAATTCATTTTTTATTATTTAAAAATTTGAAACTTCCCTACAAGTTTAAAGTTGAATTAAACATGAAAATATTAACTCCAAGGAGATAACTCTCAACTAACTCTGTAAGTTAGCAAAAATGAACCAAACAAGGTCTTAGTTGAGATTTGATTCATATAGTTAAAACCTTTATTTGTGTTGAATGTTAGCTTTGAAGGATCAAAGAGTCAATTTTGGAATGCATATGGAGCAAATTGAGTTAAGGGAGAGAAAAAATGATGTGCAACAATTAGGGGTTGGAGGTTGAAGATCAGAATAATGAAAAGAGGGCTTTCTGATAGGAGAGGGGAGGGAGAGCAATAAAACTAGGGGTATATTGGAGAGTTTACTAACAATTAAGGGGGTGCTAAGAGTATGAACTAAATTATTAGGGGCTATAAATAACATTAAGTCATTTTACTCAAAACACACATATTAAGGGAGATATTAATTATGAGTTCGAATTACATTGTTGCATGTGTTTTAATTACATGAGTAACAACATCAACCCTATATTTTATTACCTCGCAAAAAAGAAACCTCTATTTTATCCAATAAAAAGAGAATGAGTGTTTGATTGCAAATAAATAATGTTTAGGGGTTACTTAAAAAAAAAGTATAGTGGTCAAAAAAGTAAATAGGTAAAATAAATTCTCTAAAATTTCGAGAACAACTTATATTTTTTGATAAAGAGCTTTTGTAAGATGACTCATAAAAATGACCCTATGTTATTTAATTGATTTTATTTGAACTTTAACACAACACCTTGATTTGTATTAATTTTCTAACATGCTTGCTTGTTGTATGATCAAGGTGTAAATTCTCCCGGCCACGCTGCATATGTATGCGCAAGCCCGTGGATCTCTACCACCATCAACACTGATATTGTTCATAACTTAATCAACTTCAACTCTTAGGTGTAGGGTTTTAATTTAAAAGGCTTCGGTACCAATTGATGGAAGACAATCAATTATGTACTTCATTATGAAATATTCTTTAATCAATGCAGGACTAATTTCAGTATGCACATCTTCAATATTTCACCTTGAATCGAAACTCAAATGATCAAAGTGGCTTTTTCTCAACATGTCCCAATTGAAGATGGTATCAAAGTCCATGGTTGGCTTAATTGCCTATTGTCTTAGCCTTGGATACATAAAAAAAGGCGATTGATTGATGTTGGTGTAAGCCCAACTAGGACTTGAGGGTAGTGTTGGAGATTTTGGGATAGTCCCACATCGAATACTTCGAAAGAAAATTAAAGCTTATGAGTGTGGATCCATCTTGCATTTGCATTTTAAGCGAAACCCACTTTCACACTTATAGCCCATACATATACTAATCATCACACTCTCCTCACCTTGGATTAGATCCTTATATTATAAAAAATTGAAGACAAGGAGTCCTATTTGTATCCATCCTATTTATATAAAGATCATGGAGGATGATCGTGTTCATCTAATTCATTTGAATGTTACAAATTTGAAAATTTTCTCTTTTTTTTGGTTATTGTAAAAGGCCAAGAGATGTACAGTAATTAATATACAAGAAGTTGTATGCTTTTATAAACTTCTTAATGCCTTTAACTCTTTCTCTTCCCCTCAGCTTTTCAAATTGCATTGTTATTGTTATGGTTGAACAAGTTTCACTTTTGTCTTGGACACAGGGCCGTTGGAAAGAAAAATGGCCTTATTGAAATGGTTTGGGAGCGCTAGCTAGAGAGACATAAGTAAGATTTGGAAGAGAATTTTTGATTCGAGTTCATCGGTTACTTCTTGTTGTTGGGTTAAATATAATGAGAAGGGTAGATAGATTTGAGTTAATATTTAAGGGGGCAATTAATATATTTACTAATTTGATAGGGCTGCTTATATCTCATATATAATAATAGGGTGGCTGATATAAAGTAGAGTGGTCTAATAAGTCGCACCTTATTTTATTAATTAATGATTTTATTTTTATTTTTTATATATAATATTGGGTGTCTAGTTTTTCGAGCCCCTCCCTACTTTCTTTGATAGGTTTTTCATTTTTTTTCTCGATAGGACTAGTCCCTCCCTACTTACGCTCACTATTCCTATTAGTTATTTGGGTGTGGGTTCCCCAAACCCCAATCTCACGATCTTGGATAAAATAACGTATTTGGAATCGGATGGTAGTACTTGATCTCTCAACTTTTTGGATGTACGTTGGTCATCAAGTGCACTCAATAACTTCTTTAGTACGCGCATCTAACATCTCATTAATTTTTTTAGTACACACGACTCAATAACTTTATCACCACTAGGGTTGCAAGCCGGGCGGGGCGGGGCGGGGATCGTAATTATCGTCCTCGTCCCTGCGGGGCTCAGAGCGGGGATTTATTCTTGCAAATTTTCCACGGGGCAAATTTTGCCGCCCCATGCCCCACCCGCGGGGATCCTCGTGGGGCGAGGAGTCCCCGCAGTGCCCCATCAATTTCGTAAAAATATATATTTTGATCTTCATTTTGGCACTTAAGAACTACTTTCTCAATTTTTTTTTAAAAAATTATTTTTCTCAAATTGAAGGATTAATGTAGATTTTATATATAAGATTTTCAAAACTAGTATGACAAATATATTTCAATGATGTTCTAAATATAATTTTATATATCTTTATGATATAATATATATATTATACTTAATATAATGGTAAAAATAAACTTTATTGTTGGAGATCTTGAATTTCAATCCATATATTGCATATGTTTTAAGTAAGAAAGTTATGTAATTTTTTTTGTAAAAACATAAAAAATGGAGAATTTTATGTAAGGGATGCGGGGCAGGGAATCCCCGCGGGGC
The DNA here is from genome assembly GCA_039657325.1 of Stephania cephalantha. NCBI lineage: Eukaryota > Viridiplantae > Streptophyta > Magnoliopsida > Ranunculales > Menispermaceae > Stephania > Stephania cephalantha. The sequence goes on from CM077575.1 coordinate 13,422,183, forward strand.
AAGAACAATTCCCATTCCCACCTTGCCCCGTGCCCTGCCCCACGAGGAGCAAAAAGTGGGGATGGGAATGGGGATTCCCCACCACGCTTGCAACCCTAAACACCACAATAATAAATGCATTAAAAATGAATTAATATTGCCAACCACAGCTTGTGGAAAAGACATTTTATCACCTCTGTGAAGTTGATTCCTAAAAAAATGAATTATTAATTGTTTATTACAAAACAGGTAGGCAAGTATTTTCAAATATTTTGGAATTGGTATTCGGCCACATTTTGAAACTTTTTCATTCTGCTTGAATTATAGAGCTGACAAAGTTACACAAGCAAGGTACCGAGTTACAAACCAAGCTTAATTTAGATACTATTTAGGCCCAAAAGACAGGGACATGAAGCAGGAAATGCACATTAGTTTTAAACTGTTGACTAAAAGCATACTGCAAGTAAATATTAATCCACCAGACTACAATATGACAATATGTAAAGCTTTCCTATAATTCAAACTACTACAGTACAATCATTGACATAGGTTGCGTGTGGAGAATAAGATGCACCACTTTATGTAATCTATAATGATCTAAATAATACTTTGATTCAACCATAAATAAACAAATAAACACATACCTCTTTCCATTGCTATCTAAGTTGAGAATGTGTTTCCCTCCTCTCCGCCTTTTATTTTTCATGATTGATGTTCAATGGCCACCCTTATTCTTTTAATACCATATCCAACAACTAAATTCATTTATTGGATACGTATCTTATGAAGAGAGAGAAGACGGAGATTTGAGACACCCAACTCTAACCGTTTTATCCCAAAACATAGCCATCATAGTGTGGGCCAATTATTTAGAGTTTATCATTATCTTCACTAATATGGGTCACCTTATTGTTGTCAATCAATTAATTAATCTAACAATCTCCCACTTGACCCATATTATGACTTGAAGACTTACCATTAAAACATAAGTGTGCACAATTTAATGTTGGGGAATGTGCCATGGGTCAATCTATAAACATTATTTATCTTATAATTTTAATTAATAAAATAAAATTTTTCATTTGCTGTTGTATTATAAGTAATTGCAGGTTTACCTTATAGTAAGATCCATAAGTATTTGTTGAAATATCCTAAATATCCATAGTCATTCATTATACTGGGAACTATAATGAATTAAGACTAGTGTGAATCTTGATTGGTGGTCATGTGATGATCATGCGTATAGGGATACGAATCGAGATCATGAGTACTTATTAGGAAACAAGGTACATGACCGACACGCTACGAGAACACCACATGAATTAAGTCATAGATGTTATTCATGATAGGTATATCATTTAGTCATTCGACTTGAGATTACCATAGACTTCAATATTAGGAGCATGATAATTTGACACAATCAAACGTCGTCTTTAATCGGACAATTATAATAATTGTGATTAGTTATCATGTGAATAATATGTGAATGTGTGTAATTAAGATATAATTTGTCCTTCTCGTGTAGAGAGATATCAACGAATCCCTCGATATGCTAGATTGTTAAATAGTCAAGTCTAAGTGAATTGATATGATCAATGTCATTTGGATGTTTTCAGTCTACCTGAAAATCGAAACTAATATGATTGAACATTAAGGGTGACTTTTCATGCCTTATGTTATATCAAAAGATATCGCATGACAAAAGGATATAACATAATGTTATTCATTAGATTGTATCAATTTTGATATTTACTTGCAACGTCACATGAACCTATTGGGTCGCACACAAAGAATTGCTTTGCGCAATTTCAATTGGTTCAGAGTAATGAATTTTATATGATAAAATTCATAACATAAAAGCCGTTACAATTTGTTATATGATAACTTATTAATATGAGCGTATGTGTAATTTGCTTAAACCGCCTAAATACAATAGTTGTATTACAAATATGTTTTAAAGTGATGACTTATTTACACACATAAATAGAGGATGAAACCCTAAAATGAAATAAGATTTTCGTTTTTGCTATTTTTGAGTTCTCTGGATTTTTGGAGAGAAAGAAAAATATTTTCTATCTCTCTTAAGGCTAGCACTCCAAATTGTGGTCACCATTCGTGTGTGGATTTCTGATAGAGGACGAACGCTTGATCATCTTGGAGATTGAACAATCAGAGAAGGAAAACACGGATTAAGGTATGGTTTTACTTTTTTAGATCTAGTTTAATAGAACTTATTTTCGATCCTATTGAGGTTTTTCAATTTTTTTTTTGAAATTTTCGCTGCATATAAACCCTTAAACCCAATAGTGGTATCAGAGCCATAGACTCGGTTCTATTAAAAATTTGCATGTTATCTCTAATATATATATGATATATGTGTGAAAACATGATCTTGATTAATGTATATATGATGTACATATAGGTTATGTGATAATTGTTATCAAGAATTGGTTTTAAAGCATGTTGGTAATTCATGTATATTGATACATACACATGGTTTAATTCAATGATAGAATTCATGTTTAGAATATTTCGATTAACATATGTTTTACTATTGAACGATGTGAATTTTGTATGTTCACATAGTAGAAGTCATGTTTTTTCTTGGGTTAATGCGATTCTGGTGTTAAATACATATTTCATTTTTGTTCAATAATTATGTATGTCTCCATGATAGAAATTATGATTTGATTAGTATGATTAATTTAATATTATTATGGTGTTAAATGCATGATTAATATTTCGTTTCTTGATTGAATTGCTTGTTTCACACGAATGAGAATCGAAATTGATTTTGATCATATATCTCATTGTGGTTATCTGTTAGTATATTCATATTAGATAAAATATAAACTTGTAATCGGATAAGAATTACAAATCCTATAAAATAGGTGAGATAGATAACAAATTCTAGTTGGATAATGATTCAAATATCTTAAATTCTAATTGAAATAGGATAAGATATTAAGTTAGAGGTGAGCCTGAGTTAATTAAAAATATTTTAATTAATATTTTCAAAATTAAAATAAGGGGCAGTTTTGGTCAATTGGATTGACTAAAATAATAAGAAAATTTAGGCGATTTTCAATTTTCAAAACTGAAATTTGTTGTCTAAAAAAAAAAAAAGAGGCACTGCCCCCTGTACCCCCGTGAACCACCTACCACCCACTGACAGATCAGCGGGACCGCCGATAACTGTTCGTACCGCAAAGAAAACTCGTATGATAGTCAATATTAATAAAATTTCCTAACTTGCTTAGTGATTGTACATGCATTGTAGTATATGATATTTATCTTGTTTAATTTATGATCACTAAAACAAAAAAATCCCTCTTCCAAATTTTAAGTCAAGTGCCATTCATTTTTAAACACTTGTCAAGGCTTCGATCACATCATATGGGTCTGCCTCCGTAGAGTGTATTGTGTTATCTTAGTAAGACAAGTTGAATAATGGTTACTCTACTGTTTGAAATGGTTAGACTTGATGAAGCTATTAAAATGATTTTTGGGCTTTAGGCACTAGATGAGATAAAACATGCTAAGAGATAAGATATCATAATCTCATAAAAACAACTAAAAGTTACATATGATGTAATTGGTAATTGGTACCTACCTAAATAACCTAAGTCAAAGTGTCATGCCTTAGCTGTCTTGGAATTAAGTGAAACATGGATTTTAGTCCCTTAAATTAACATATCATTTTTAGGAGGGTTGTTAATTTATTGGGAGTTTATTCCTCTATATTAAAATGAACTTTTGCATAATCTTTGTTGTAGATCTATGACCTCTTCAAAGCACACTAATCCCTTGTTACTGCGATGCATCCTTGAGAAGGATAAGTTGTCTGGGATAAACTTTCTTGACTGGTTCAGAAACTTAAGAATTGTTCTTAAGCATGAACACAAGTTGTATATCCTGGATGATCCTATTCTTGAGGAACCACCAGCAAATGCTTTAAGAGCCGTGAAGGATGCACATACAAAGCATGTCAACGACTCAACTGATGTTGCATGCATTATGTTTAGGGCTGGCAAAAGTTGTCCAGACCCGTTTGTCCGGCTTTGTCCAGACCCGTTTTAAACGGGTTCAGACAATATTTTTGTGAAAAACATACGGGTCTGGAAAAATTTTTTAAGTCCGTTTAAAAACACGGGACCGAGTCTGGACAAAAATTCCAACAAAACGGGTACCCGTTTAGTGATTAATTTGAAGGGCATATAAGTAATTTCACACTCCATGACCAAACCAAACGGCCCAAAGTCCAGACCAGTCACATAGGCGATAGGCCCTTTTGCCCTTTTGGCCCTTTTCTTTTCTCCCTCCCCTCACGAGTCACGGGTCTCACCTCACCCGTCACCCTCTCCGCCTCTCGCCTCGCCTCTCGGCCTTTCCCTCACAAGATCAAAACCCTGGGTCCATCGGGCGTCGGCGATCGTGTCTCGAGCTCGACTCTCCGCAGCGCGCGCAGCTCACGGCCGGTCGGGCGTCGGCGACACTCGCCGGCTCTCGCTCTCACTCTCCCGACTCTCACCTCTCCCGGCCGTGGACCGTGGTCACTCGATCCGTCGCGGCTCGCCGGCTCGCCTCACTCTCTCGACTTTCACTCTCCCGACTCTCACTCTCCCGACTCTCATCTCTCCCGGCTTCGTGGTCACTCGATCCGCCGCGGCTCGCCGGCTCTGCCTCTCACTCTCCCGACTCTCGGCCGCTCTCGCTCTCACTCTCCCGACTTTCACTCTCTCGACTCTCATCTCTCCCGCTTCGTGGACCGTGGTCACTCGATCCACCGCGGCTCGCCGACTCGCCTCTCACTCTCCCTACTCTCACATCTCCCGACTTTGTGGTCACTCCGCCACAACTCTGCCTCTCATATCGCCTCTCAATTTTTGGCCCGAGCCGCAACTCTGCCCACTCATCTATCTGCTCTCAATGTAAGTTTTTTCTACTCATTCTCCATTCACATACATGTTTCTTGTTTGATTTTATAAAAATTGGACAAAACGGGAGCCGTATGTTTTACAAAAATACGGGTCTGGACAAAAAAAAGTGCCCGTTTTAAAAACGGGAACGCGTCCGGACACTAAATTTAATCATTATAGGGAAGGGGTGTTCGGTCCCATTTTTTTGCCAGCCCTAATTATGTTGGTAGCTATGGTTCCTGAACTTCAAAAGATATGGAATACATGGAAGCTTATGACATGGCTACGATGTTGAAGGAAATATTCCAACAGCAGGCTATGCAAGAAAAGACCGAGACAATCAAGAACCTTCATTGTTGTAAAATGGCTGAGGGTGCGTCAGTTAGTCCTCATGTTCTGAAAATAAAGGGCTATATTATCCAAATTGACAAACTTGGATTTCTCATAAGCCAAGAGTTGGCTACGGATTTGATCTTAAATTCATTGCTTGATAGTTATTCATAATTTGTGATGAAATATAACATGAATAATATGGAGAAATCTATCTCAAAGTTGCATTTGATGCTTAAAACTATTGAGCAGAATGTCAAGAAACCTATTGCTAATGTGTTGATGGTTCAAAAAGGAAAGGCTTAGAAGAAAAAGGGCAAAGGTAAGGCTAAAGTTGCCAAGGCTGTTGTGATTGTCACAAAGCTTGTGGAACAAGTTAAGCCTAAGGCTGCTTTTACTTCACAGTTCTAAAAGGAAAAGGAAAAAGAAGGAAATTGTCATTTCTACCATGGACCTGGACATTGGTTCAGAAATTGCAAGCTCTATCTTGAAGATTTAAAGAAAAATAAGAGTAGTGCGACTACTGCTTCAGGTATTTACATTATTGAAGTTAACTTTTCTACTAGTGATTCCTAAGTATTAGATATTAGATATGGATCTCACATTTGTATTAATGTGCAGGGTTTCACCAAAAGTAGAAAGCTAAGTAAAGGACAAGTCATCCTACGAGTTGGAAATAGAGCAAAGGTTGTTGCATTGGCTGTAGGATGATATGAGTTAATTTTACCTAATGGACTTGTTTTAGTTTTAAAAAATTGTTATTATTAACTAAAATTATAATAATTGTTATTATGTCCCTATTTTTATAATCCCACTGAGAACAAAGTGTTTGTATCTTGGAATGATGTCTTTATAGAAAAAAAAGTTTATTTGAAAAGACAACAATGAGAATAAAGTAAGTCATTAAGAAGTTCAAGAACTACAAATAAACACTCAACCACCAGTGGGAGATCAACGAAGTCTTAAACTAGTTGAATCTCTATAGGTATCACGAGGCCGCGTAAGTCTGATAGAATAATACATCAACCTGAGATATTTGGATTTCTTATTACTGATAGTAGTAAGGTGTTGCTTATGGATCAAAATGAGCCTACTAAGAGGCTATGTCTAGTCCTGAGTCAAATAAATGGCTTGGTGCCATGAACTCTGAGAGCAATCCATGTATGATAATCAAGTTTAAAACCTGATTGATTTACCTGAAGGTGGTAAGACCATTGGATGTAAATGGGTTTTCAAGAAGAAAATAGACATGGATGGCAATGTGCATACTTATAAAGTATAGCTAGTAGCAAAAGGTATTAGGCAGACTCATGGTGTTGATTATGATGAGACTTTTTCCTCTTGTAGCCATGCTTAAATCTATTAGAATTCTAATTGCCATAACCGCATATTATGACTATGAGATATGGAAAATGGATATCAAAATAGCATTTCTAAATGGAAAGTTACTTAAGGACGTGTATATGATACAACCTGAAGGATTTGTTCATCATGAAAATTTTAGGAAGGTGTGCATGCTTCAAAGATCCATTTATGGATTAAAGCAAGCATATCGGAGTTGGAATAATCTTCGTTTTGATGAAGCAATTAAGGAATTTGGTTTCATTCAAAACAAAGATGAGCCTTTTGTATACAAGAAAGTCAGCGGGAGTGTGGTTGTTTTTTTGGTACTGTATGTTGATGATTTATTAATGATATCCCAACCTTGCAAAGTGTCAAGTATTGGTTAGGGAAGTGTTTCTCAATGAAGGATTTAAAAGATGCAACCTACATCCTTGAGATTAAGATCTATAGGGATAGATTTAAAAGGCTGATCGGTCTGAGTCAAAGTGCGTATATTGATAAGGTACTAAATAGGTTCAGTATGCAAGACTCTAAAAGAGGGTCGTTGCTAATGTCTCATGGTATAAGTCTCAGCAAGACTCGATGTCCTAAGACTAATGATGAGCGAGAACGCAAGAATACGATTCCATATTCGTCAACTATTGGATGTATTATGTATGTCATGTTATGCACTCGACCTGATGTATCATATGCTTTATGTGCAACAAGCAGATATTAGTCTGATCCCAGTGAGAGTCACTGGATAGCAGTAAAGAACATTCTTAAGTACTTGAGAAGGACTAAAGAAGTGTTCTTGGTCTATGGAAGTTTGGAAGAAAAACTTGTTGTAAATGGTTACATATATGCAAGTTTTCAAACTAATATAAATGACTTCAGATTGTAGTCTGGATATGTGTTTACTTGGAATGGAGGCGTAGTGAGCTAGAAAAGTCCCAAGCAAGAAACTGTGGCAGATTCTACAACAGAAGTTGAGTATATTGCAGCGTCTAGTGTAGCTAAGGAGGCAGTTTAGATAAAAAAAGTTGATATCTGAACTTGGTGTGGTTCCGAGTATAGCTAACCTCATTTGCTTGTATTGCGACAACAATAGGGCGATAACGCAGGCCAAAGAACCAAGATCACACCACCGATCCAAACATATACTTAAACATATTCATCTCATTCGAGAAATTATTGAAAGGGGAGATGTGAAGATTTGTAGAGTTCCTACAGAAGAGAATGTTGCAGATCCTTTGACGAAGGCTCTTCCACAAGCGAAATATGATGATCATGTTAGGTCATTAGGTATTAAATACATGAATGATTGGCTCTAGTGCAAGTGAGAGATGTTGGGGAATGTGCCCTAGGTCAATCTATAAACATTATTCATCTTATAATCTTAGTTGATAAAATAGAAGTTTTCATTTGCTATTTTATTAAAAGTGATTGCATGTTTACCTTATAGTAAGATCCATGGGCATTTGTTGAAATATCCTAAATATCACTAGTCGGTCATGATACTGGGAACTATAATGAATTAAAAATAATGTGAATCTTGATTGATGGTCATGTGATGATCATGTGTACATATATACGAACTGAGATCATGAGTACTTGTTAAGAAACAAGGTACTGGACCGACCTGCTATGAGAACACCACATGGATTAAGTCATAGATGTTACTCATGATATGTATATAATTTAGTCATTCAACTTGAGATAACCATAGACTTCAATATTAAAAGCATGATAATTTGACATAATCAAACATTGTCTTTAACCGGATGATTTTAATGATTGTGAATAACATATGAAGGCGTGTAATCAAGATATAATTTGTCCTGATCGTATAGAGTGAGATATGAGTGGATCCCTCTATATGTTAGACTGTAACGGCCCAAATTAATTAAAACTAGGATTAATGTTAATCTCATAGATTAACAATCATAATTCGGGCGTTACGCGAAAAACTCGGTTGACTCGGGCACGAGAACCGAGGGGATACGTTAATTGTGGATGATGGTTTCTTAGGTGTGATGTTTAAACATTATATTATTGTATTGCATCAAATGTGTGTATGTTGTTAACGAGCGAATTAGTGTGACGGGTGTTCGCTTCGAAACGCGTGTCAATGCGGGTATTAAATAGGTGAACTACGAGTACACTAGGAAACTCCACTAATTTATGTTAGGATGATTAGTTAATCAATTAAAATGGGTAACTTGACCATGAGCTAAGCAAATTTAATTTTGAACAATAGGTTATGACGCACCTCAAAATGCGTGTTGAGATGCAAGGTACTGGATATCGAGTAGCGGAAGGTTAGTGAAACCACAAGTGGATTAATTTTGATAAATAAAACGCTAACCATATGGTTTGTTAAGGCTTAATGTATGGTGAGTTAATCAAATAAATCAAGGCTTATAGTTTGGTTAATTAATTAGAAACTATAGGCTTGTCCTTAAGATACACATTGGCACATGTAGGAACCATGTGAGTAACAAATTGGTGTCACTTGGTTTGAGTTAGTGGTGAGTTAGTGGGCTAAGTGGCTAGAGGTGAACCACTAGATAAACCTCGGGATACATAAATACATGAGGATCAAGGGTTAGAAATACACATCATTAATATATATATTGAGTGGAGTAAACACATGCAAATCAAACCAATTTGCTTTCAAGGTTTGCTAGAGAAGAAGAGATGATTGAAGAGCTAGATTTTAAGGCTTTGGAGATATATTTGAGGGTCAAAACTTAAGTAACCATCATCTTCATCTTCTACTCTATCACATGAACTAAATTTTGTGTGTTCTTGATAAAATTCGAATTAAAGGGTTATATCCCTAGTTTTGATGAAAAATTGATGAAATATATGTTTTGTGATAATTTACATAGAGAATTTACAACTAATTTTAAATAAATGGGTGTTTTGAAAAAATTGGGAAAACTAGTGATGGGATTTGAGGAAATTGATCAAATTGTTGTTCTGAGGTTGTTCTAATTGTTGTTTTGGGTCAATTTGATATGGAGAGGGTGTGAAATGGGGTCTAGTTAGCTAATTGGGGAAGTTGGGACCAAATTCTCGTGTTGAGAATTTTGTCACAGAGGGCAATTAGTGCACTAACTCAACTGGTTAGCGCACTAATCGTTCTGGGTTTCCAACTGTTTTTCAAAATGAAGAATAATAGCGCGCTGGACAGATTCTTTAGTGGGCTAACTTTACATAGCGCGCTAGGTAGACTCATTAGAGCGCTAATGCCAGATAAAAACTGAATTTAAGGGACTGTTTTGCGATTTTGACTTAAATACATACCAAACACCTATAATCATACTAAATATGTAAAACTGGACTTCAGGGACTTAGGGGACTGTAGCTCAGGTACCGGGGAGCTAGTCGGGTTGGATTTGAGTCTGGGAAGTTAGAGCGTGGATTGAGGTGCGTAAACCCTTAAGAATGCTTTACATAATTTAGTTCATTTTTCTTATGCGTGTGATGGATGCCGAACTATTTTACTTATTGGTTTGTCTAATTGATTGATTGGTTTATTGTGTGTGGACGGACTTGGGTACACTATACCATAACACGTTTGATCAGGCCCTCGGTGAATTGCGACCCGAGTTGCACTAAGGTGCACGTGTCAGTGTCTCAGCGGATATGGCCAGCACCGCGAGGACTAAGGAAACGAGACTGAGGAGGTTGCTGGAAAAGCCCAAATGAGAGACCTTTAGCTCCGAAGTATGGTATAGTCTGCTACACGTGACATATCCTTGGGCTTTCTATGAGTAGCGGCAAGGGAAAATCTTAGGCGACTATCTCTTTCTGTTGTCGGTCTTAGACATACTCGTAGGTGTTTATATTATTTTGATAATTTGGTATTATTTTGGGTATTGGGAGACTTGAGATGACACCGTACATGTATATATATACACTATTTTATGGTATTGTCGCCTACATACGGAGTACCTTTCTGGGTTTTCCATAGTCGGACATGTTCGTATGGATAAATATTATCATGCTAATCTAATGATTTACCTGCTCAAGTTAAGCTTCCGCTGATTTATTGTTAACTTGTAAAATACAAACCACTAGTACGGTTAAGACTCAAATAATCCATAGACAGTTGAACTTAAAGAAATAAATTAAGATTAATGTGATTAATTAGTCAACCAAACTAGAAATACCTATATGGACACGATTATCGAGACATGAGATGGATGGGCAGGTACCGGATACGTATAGCTGGGCCCACTGGGCGAGGAGTGCACAGAGAGATGACACCACGGGGTGGCGGGGCCACCACAGATTGTATCAAATTAAAGTTGATGGATCCTAGGGGATGAAGTGTAGTTGTTCTTTAATCTGATACCAACACCATAGTTGGTATTAGAGAGAGGTCGATGTAGCTTCGGGAAAATTTTTAAAAATTTGATAAACTTAACCAATTAAAATCTTAGATGTGGAAACCCGATGTTATGGCTTTAGAACTTTAGTTCGGAAGTGATGCGAGATGAATAGTGATAGGTTACGTGTTATATTTTGTTATACATTTGTTATACATAAATATATCGAGGCTGATCCAAAGCACACTTCTTGATGCAGATCATGGATAGACAGTCTACTAATCCTCAAGAGATCGGATAGACTAGCGATGCAGTTAAAGATTCCTCTATTACAGTGAGTGTGGAGGATCGAATCGTACCCCAAGAGACTCAGATGGCCGAGGTATTCTGCTTATTACGGAATCGGGTCGCCGCACTTACGACATTCGCTGCAACTGTGGCTACGTCATCTCGAAACCCAGTAGTAGTCACTACAACCCAACCAGAGATAATGTCGGTTGACCGTAGTACTGGTGATGGGCATAGCAGGACCAGACATAGGACATAGGAGGAGTACATGTTGAAATTTGTACGTCCTTATGCAGATAGGGAGCGTGATCGAGTGTTCCCACCTCGTGCACGGTACGGGAAGATTTTAAGCCAGAGTTCAAGGAGTCGGTGAGGAAAAGCAAAACGACGACGTAGATGTTTTCGATGTGGCCAACGTAGACATGGTAAGAAATATTTTCCTTGGAGACCGATGTCAGTTACTACAACACCACCTGCGCTAGAGCCAGATTTGCAGAGTAATGAGACTGCATCATTGGGAAAGGAGTGCCCTCAAGTATGTTCTCGCTGTGGCATGGAGGGGAATCATCTTTTCAAATGCCTAATGATCTTTATACCACTGATACCAGCGATACCAGTACGGGTTAGAGCCCCAGTTCAGGAGGCTGACACGTAATAAGTAGAGGTGAAGATTTTGAATGCCAGGTCATTTTGTATAGTTAATGAGAACCTGATGTTTTTGCTACATTATATGTGTAAACTTCATGTTAAAGAAGATAATGGTGAATGCATGTAATTATATGTGGTTATTTCATGCTAAAGAGGAAAGTGATGATTTGAGTTAGAGACTATGCAGTCTATGCGTATTGCAAACCATGACACAACTGCTGAGGACTTGATAGTTCCCAACCTAGTTGGTATGGGATACCTAGCTTAGATCTCGACATAACATGGGGGTATGATGGCGAGTTCATACAAGCCATGAGTTGTAGGTCGAAGGTGCTTTTGATTTGAAGATCTATAGAAAGACAATAAGTATAAGAATTGAAATAAAGAGTTTCAGAAGTGTACAAGTAAGGGAAAGTGGTCGAGATATGGTAGGTAGAGTCTTACAAGGATAGCTAGAAGACGCGAGACTGAGGAGTAGCTAGAAGACCTATGGCTAACTGATAGTGTTGAGATGACTCGGGATGTACATGAAATGACAAACACCTTTAGCTCTGGCCAGAGCGCTGGAGTTAGTCTCGCAATCATGACAATCCGAGTGACTCCATATAAGTTTTATGATTGCCCTCAGACAGTGAGGTCGGTGGGGGCCCACACCGCTACCTCATCTAAAAAAGAACAATTCAATAAGTATAAGTCGAGAGAAAGCTTACAATTGTGCGAGAAGACATCAAACAAATCACTGACACGAAGATTTAAATCAATTTTAATGAAGATGGACAACTAGGACCAGGGGTGATAGAGATTAGTGTGACAAAGTGGAACACATGAGATCTTAGGGAGAAATCTAAGAGTTATGTACAGAGTAAGTGAAATGGACTGGCATCATGATAGAGAGATAAAAAAGCCATATGATTTGTAGATCTAAGGATATGAAGACATAAAGCTTATAGAAGACATGAGAATAAAAAGAATGAAACTTTTCATTAATGGATTAGTGGTACTCTCCATTTGGTACTGTATACAAGGTGTATGACCTTATTAAGTATACAGTGTAAAAAGGCGGGACGAGACAATACGTAACTTAGACATGAGTGAGAGTAACTCATGATGGCCATAGTCACAGTGTCATGAGATCATATTTCACTGCTTAAGTTAGAGTCTTGTGCTCTGTGAAGCACTACAACAATACTATGATTGTGATGGTATGGACACATGCGAATATAATGAAAGCGCGACTGAAACACTCGGTGTTCAAAGCCTGATAATGAGCCTGAACATTGTTAACTATGTTCATGGATATGACTCGCCTTCAGACAAGGTTGAATAACAACTAGACCATTACATTTGTATCAGGAGTCCTCGGTGAATGACGACCCGAGCTATTGTGCTGGTACATATGTCGGTGCGTCGTGGGTCTACGCCGACCACCGAGAGGACTATGTATTAGGCCAATTGGGTGCACTCACTGGCCAGAACTTGGGAGGGAATTCGAAGTATGGTCTAATTAGGTTTGGGAGTAAGTTGGCAATTACGAATGTTTCTTGCCACAATTTCCTCCCCACGAAAAGAAGAACAAAAAACCAGGAGTGAGTGGCGTTGTGAATATTTTCAGCCACAATTTCCTCCCCATGAAGATGAAGAGATGAAGGTCTGTAAGAAAGCCCTTGCTGGGCACATTGCATGCGGGGCAACGCCTGAGGATACAGTTATGAGAAGGGCTGTAGGCTTGCTGGGCACATTGCGTGTGGGGCAATGCCTGAGGATATAGTTATGCGAAGAATTGAAAGGTGGTAGGAAGGGTCTTGCTGGGCACATTGCATGCTGCGCAATGCCTGAGGAATAAAGTTATAGAGAGAACAATAATGATAATCGATCTTACAAAGAAAGAAGACTCAGTGTTGTGATATACACTAGGCCATAACATGTTTGACCCGGCCCTCGGTGAATGACAACCCGAGCTGTCTTGGTGCACATGTTGGTGACTCAACGGATTGGCTAGCACCGCAAAGGCTATTAGGTGATGGGCCAATAGAGTGGGTTGGAAAGGCCTACTAGTAGGTCCCCAATGTATTAAAGTATGGTCTAGTGGAGGTCGAAATTGAGTTGGCGACGTCAGTTGTATTGCTACTATTTTAATTTCGTGCCGAAGTGAATTTGAAGTCCCTCAAGTTCTAAATTCTGAGGACGAAGTTCTTTTAGTTTGGAAGAATTGAAACGAGCCAAATTAATTAAAACTAGGATTAATGTTAATTTCGGGGATTAACAGTCATAATTCGGGTATTACGTGAACAAATCGGTTGACTCGGGCACTAGAACCGAGGGAATATGTTAATTGTAGATGATGGTTGCTTAGGTTTGATGTCTAAACATTATATTATTGTATTGCATCACATGTGTGTATGTTGTTAACAGGCGAGTTAGTGTGATGGGTGTTCACCTCGAAAGTCGTGTCAATGCGGGTATTGAATAGGTGAACTACGGGCACACTAGGAAACTCGACTAATTCATGTCAGGATGACTAGTTAATCAATTAAAAGCTAAGCAAATTCAATTTTGAACAATAGGCTATGGCACACCTCAAAGTGCGTGTTGAGACTTGGGGTATCGAATATCAGGTAGTCGAAGGTTAGTGGGACTGCAAGTTGGTTAATGTTGATAAATAAAACACTAACTATATGCTTCGTTAAGGCTTAATGTATGGTGAGTTAATAAAATAAATTAAGGCCTATAGTTTGGTTAATTAATTAGAAACTATAGGATTGTCTTTGAGATACACATTGGCACATCTATGAACCATGTGGGTAAGTGGCTAGAGGTGAACCGCTAGATAAACCTCGGGATACATAAATACATGAGGATTAAGGGTTAGAAATACACATCATTAATATATATTGAGTGGAGTAAACACATGCAAATCAAACTAATTTGCTTTTAAGGTTTGCTGAAGAAGAAGAGGTGATTGAAGAGCTGGATTTTAAGGCTTTAGATGTATATTTGAAGGTCAAAACTTAGGTAACCGTCATCTTCATCTTCTACTCTATCACATGAACTAAATTTTGTGTGTTCTTGATAAAATTCGAAGTAGAGGGTTAGATCCCTAGTTTTGATGAAATATAAGTTTTGTGATCATTTACATAGAGAATTTACAACTGGTTTTGAATAAATGGGTGTTTTGAAGAAATTGGGAAAACTAGGAATTTATGGTTTGAGGAAATTGATCAAATTATTGTTCCAAGGTTGTTCTAATTGTTGTTTTGGGTTAATTTGATATGGAAAGGGTGTTAAATGGGGCCTAGTTAGCTAATTGGGGAAGTTGGGACATAATTCTCGTGTTGAGAATTCTGTCAAAGAGGACAATTAGAGCGCTAAGTAGACTGGTTAGCGAGCTAATCGTTATGGGTTTCCAATTTTTTTTCAAAATGAAGAACAATAGTGCACTAGATAGATTCTCTAGCACGCTAACTTTACCTTGCGCGTTAGGTAGACCCATTAGCGCGCTAATGCCAGATAAAAACTGAATTTAAGGGATTGTTTTGAGATTTTGACTTAAATACATACCCAAACACCTATAATCATACTAAATATGTCAAATTGGACTTTAAGGAATTAGGGGACTGTAGCTTAGGTATCAGGGAGCTAGTCGGGTCAGATTTCGAGAGTCCGGGGAAGTCAGAGCGCGGATTGAGGTGCGTAAAACCCTTGAGAATGCTTCATAGAATTCAATTTGTTTTTCTTATGCGTGTGATGGGTGCTGAACTGTTTTACTATACTGGTTTGTCTAACTAATTGATTTGTTTATCGTGGTTTTTACACCTGGATGTGTGGACGGACTTGGGTACACTATACCATAGCACGTTTGATTTGGCCCTCGGTGAATTGCGACCCGAGCTGCACTAAGGTGCATGTGTCGGTGTCTCAGCGAATATGGCCAGCACCGCGAGGACTAAGGAAACTAGACTGTAGAGTTTGTCGGAGAAGCCCACATGAGAGATCCTTAGCTCCGAAGTATGGTATAGTCTGCTACACGCGACATATCCTTGGGTTTTCATCAAAGGCATTTATGTGTATCTTGACTTAACTATTGTATGTTTACATTATCGTTTACCTCGTTAACTGCTACTTTGTTTGATTATTTTCTTTTGCACCGTGTTACTATCATTGTATGCTGCTTGAATCTTTTGTATTGCCCTACATTCATGTAAGTATGCATTTCTGTTTCCAGATAGCATACTTGCATGTTTTGTAGTTTTATTTGAATTCTTGCTGAATATTGTGTGGACTTCTCTTGGGAACTCACTCACTGGACACGTCACTATATTTGTTGGGTGATTGAGTGCAGATCCTTCTACGAGTAGCGACAACTTAGGCGACTGTCTCTTTTTGCTGATGGTCTTGGACATACTCGTAGGTGTTTATATTATTTTGATATTTTGGTATTATTTTGGGTATTAAGAGACTTGAGATGACGCCGTACATGTATATATACACTATTTTATGGTACTGTCGCTTATATACAGAGTACCTTTTCGGGTTTTCCACAGTAGGACATGCTCATATGGATAATGATTATCATGCTAATCTAATGATTTATTGTTAACTTGTAAAATACAAACCACTAGTACGGCTAGAACTCAAATAAGCTACAGACAGCTGAACTTAAAGAAATAAATTACGATTAATGTGATTAATCAGTTAACCAAACTAGAAATACCTACGTGGACACGATTATCGAGAGATGAGATGAACGAGCAGGTGCCGGACACATGCAGCTAGGCCTACAGGGCGAGGAGTTCACGAAGAGACGACACCCTGGGGCGGCGGGGCCACCACATAGACTGTTAAATGGCAAGTCTAAGTGAATTGATATGATCAATGTCATTTGGACGTTTTCAGTCTACCTAAAGATCGAGACTAGTACGATTGAACATTAAGGGTGACTTTCCATGCCTTATGTTTTATCAAAGGATATCGCATGACAAAATGATATGATATATATTATTCATTAGTTTGTATCGATCTTGATATTCATGCAACTTGGGTAGTCATAATGTCTTGCTAGAGATCGCTTATGACTTGTGTACCGAAATGGTTTTAGTTCACTGCCAATGTCGCATGAATCTATTAGGTCGCACACAAAGAATGACTGCGCAATCTCAATTGGTTTAGAGTAATGAATTTTCAATGATAAAATTCATGACATAAAAGTCCTTACAATTTTTTATATGAAAACTTATTAATAGGGGCGTATTTGTAATTTGCTTAAACTGCCTAAATACAATAATTGTATTACAAATAGGATTATAAGTGAAGGCTTATACAAACATATTAATAGAGGTTGAAACCCTAAAACGAAAGAAGATTTTCATTTTTGCAAATTTCGAGTTCTCTGGATTTTGGGAGAGAAAATTTTTTTTTCAATCTCTCTTGGGGCTAGCATTCCAAATTATGGTCACAGTTCGTGTGCGTATTTCTAATAGAGGACGCACACTTAAACGTCTTGTAAATCGAACCATCAGAGAAGGAAATAATAAATTAAGGTATGATATTCTTTTTATAGATCTAGTTTAATAGAACTTATTTTTGGTCCTGTTAGGGTTTTTCAAAAAATGTTCTGAATTTTTCGCTGCATGTGAACCCAAAACCCAACATTTATTGAATCTTTCAAGTCACTTTTCACTTAATTAAAATTATCAGATCATGAAGGTCACAAGTCATTTAATCGACATGATTGCTTCTGTCACGGGGTCGTTAAGTGAGGGGTTTACCCTAAGGAAAATTTTCTCGCTCAACCCAACCCGTGGTGCCTAAGGGCCACCTTAGTTCAACACTACCAATACACAAATCGAATGAACAACAAGCTATGACAACAAGGAAACATTTTACTATGCTCTCAATGGGAATACAACTCTGGTACTTTATGCTTCCCCAAGCCTAGAGCCCCTGGCTTTATAGAACAACCAACAAGTAGTTACATAACCGACTAGGACACCTGTCCTGATTACATTGATCCATAGACTAAGTAAAACCCCACTTCCTTAGTGGTCAAGGCAGTTACCCAACTGACTTGTTCCCTTGCTGCCACCTCGTTCCATAACCGCCTCCACTGCTTGGTCAATTGCTACATGCTCGGGACATTTTCGGACGTGCCTTGGTCATGCCTCGGCCATGACCAAGGTAGTTACCCAACCGCTTGGAACCGCCTTGACTTGGTCCATCCATGCCTCAAAGGTCTTGATCCACGTTTCTCTTAGGGACGAGGACGCTCGGTGGTGTCTGGCCGTGCCCGAGCACCGGGGTGTTAGCGGGGATCGGTCGAGTCCCACCGGCTCGGGGTGGCCGGACCATGGGTCCGAGGGTCTTGCCTTGGCATGGTGCCTAAGGCATGCTCGAGGGTCTTCCTTGCTACCGTGCCCATGCCACCCCAGGAGAGACCACATTTCCTTATAGTAGATGTTAAGCCGTTTCCCCAACTCCAATAGGAAACATCAAGAAATGAGACCAAGCGTACTTTGACTTGGTCAACGCCCAAGTCAAGCTTTGTCAACCCTTGCCAAGGTATGCCTTGCCCGTGCGTGGCCTTGCTCCTTGCTCGTGCCAAGTCGCGGCTTTGCTCGTGCCCAAGGAACCCAAGGAACCTGCCTAGGTTTGGCCTTGCTCGTGCCAAGGCGCGACCTAACTCATGCCCAATGAATCTGCCTAGGTTCGGCCTTGCTCTTGCCAAGGCGCGACCTAACTCGTGCCCAGGGAATCTGCCTAGGTTCGGCCGTGCCTCTGCCAAGGAATGTGCCAAGGCTCGTGCCAAGGCATAACCTCGTCTGCGCCTAGGCACCGTGCCTAGGCGCGTGCCAAGGCACAACCTCCTTTACCCTGCGCACTTGCCTTATCTGTTCCGCATGCAACCAACCTCCATGGAACCATCCGAGTCCTCCGAACTCGGTCATTTGCTAGGTTTCTCGCTGCCCAGCCCAGCCTACTCGGGTCATGCTATTGGGGTGTGACAAACATCCCCCCGCCGAAATGTTCGATGCCCTCATTGAACTGCTCGGTTGCTGTGCCGCCTCTGGTAGTCTGCTATCTCATTCTCAAACTGCCATAGAGTAGTATCTCGCTCCCAAGTAGGTTCCTCAACATCAACCCACTTGATTAAGTAAAAAGTTCGCCTATTTTTCTTGCTCGGCCACGCGTCTCGTGGCTTAGAATTTGCTCAATATCTCCAGCAAACTCCTTCCGTACTAAGGGTGGAGCTCGTCTCGTTGTGCTCCTCCCTGGATCTGCCTCATCAGAGTGGAAAGGTTTAAGATAGCTGACATGGAATGTAGGGTGTATCTTCAACCTCTCTGGTAGCTTTAGGCGATAAGCCACCCTCCCAACTCGCTTGACCACCTCAAATGGTCCTTCGTATCGCTGTACCAAGCCCTTGTGCGTCTCCTTCTTGTTGAACTTCTTCAAGATCTGAGGAGTGAGCTTCAACAAGACTAGATCTCCTTCCTGGAACTCCAAGGGTCTCTGTGCTGGTCAGCATACTTCTTCATTCTTCGGACGACTTTGGCCAAATTGTCTTGAGTTGCCTCCCTCAGCTCCTGCTTGTTTCTTGCGAAACGATAAGCCGCTGGGCTCGACCCCATCGACTTTGACTTGGCTACCTCATGTGGAGTAGCCGGTTGTTGTCCTGTCACCACCTTGAATGGACTCAGCTCCATAGCCGAGCTTTTGTGAAGGTTGTAGCATAATTGGGATGTATCAAGTAGATCCACCCAGTTGGACTGACTTGCATTCATGTAGTGTCTGAGGTAGTCCTCCAGCAATGCATTGATCCTCTCCGTCTGCCCATCCGTTTGGGGATGGTTTACTGTGGAAAACTTCAACTCCGAACCCAACAGATTGAATAGGGCAACCCAAAACCTTCCATGAACCGAGCGTCTCGATCACTGATAATGTCCTCCGGTATCCCCCAATATTTCGCCACATGCTTCAGAAATGTTCATGATCAAGTCAAGTCAAGCATCACAATTCTTCGGAGCGGCTATGAATGGGGCATACTTCAAGAATCGATCCACCACCACCAAAGCATGTTGGTCATTCCCCGCACTTTAGGAAGACCGGTGATGAAATCCATAGATATACTACGAAAGTGGTCTGCATGCAGGTACAGGCAAAGGCTCCAGCAACCCTGGTGTCTTCATTCTCTCTGTCTTGTCTTGTTGGCACACAAAGCAAGTCCGCACGTACTGATCTACGTCCTCCTCAATCTTAGGCCAGAAGAACGAACGTGATAAGAGAGCATGAGTGCGCTCCATGCCCGGATGCCCAGCCCAACGAGCATCATGTGTCTCCCTTAGAAGTAGTCTCCTTAGTCCGCCAGTACTAGGGACATATGGACGTCCTCCTTTTGCATAAAGGACTCCATCATCGCACCAAAACCTCCGAGTGACCCCCTCAGCCACTAGCTTTAGCATCTTCGAACAAACATGGTCTTTGCTCGTCTCCTCCTTGATGCGAGGCAGGAATTCGCTTTCCAGCCTCACTGCTGCTGCCACCATCTCAGCCACCACCTTGCGACTAAGAGCGTCTGGGACTGAGTTAAGCCTTCCAGCTTATGTTCGAACTGCACATCGAACTCTGCTAGGAAATCCAGCCACCTCGCCTTCTTCTGATTGAGCTTTTTCTGACTCATGAAGTAGTGATCGCATTGTGTCCGTCCGCACCATAAAACTAGTTCCCAAAGAGATAATGCCTCCAAATATGGAGAGCATGAATCACAACCAATCATTTCTTTCTCGTGAGCGGGTACCTGCTCCGCTTTCCTTCGCTTCCTACATTCGAAAGCAATGGGGTCCCTCCTATACAAGTATCGCCCCAATGCTCTATCCGATGCGTCCGTGTGCACTTCGAAAGGTAGGTCAAAATTGGGCAGTCCCAATCCTGGTTCAGAGGCAATGACCTGCCTCAGCTCCGCCATAGCTTGGTTGCATCGATCCGTCCATGCCCAAGCTCGATCCTTCTTCAATAGATCTGTCAGCGGTGCCACTCTCCTTGAGTAGCCCTCCACGAACCGCCGATAATAGTTTGCCAAACCCAGGAATGACCGCAACTCTTGGACCTTCGTGGGGTTTGGCCACTCCATGATCGCCCACACTTTCTCTGGGTCCATCTGTAATTTGCCCTGGCCTATAACATGACCAAGGATAGAGATCGTTTGCGCAACAAATTCACATTTCTCCCTCTTTACATACAAATGGTTAGCCCTCAAAGTAGTCAGAACCATCCGTAAGTGATCCACATGATCTTGGAGGTTCTTACTGTAAATTACAATGTCGTCAAGGTAAACAACAACAAATCGATCGATGAACTCCCTTAGTACATCGTTCATTAAGTTACAGAATGTAGCAGGGGCATCTGTCAAGCCAAATGGCATGACTAAGTATTCAAATGATCCATACCTAGTCACCATGGCCGTCTTAGGGACATCTCCAGCTGTAATTCGGACTTGGTAGTACTCCGACCTCAAGTCCAACTTTGTGAAGTAGGCTGCACTGGATAGCCGATCGAACAAGTCCGCCACTAACGGAATAGGGTATTTGTTCTTCACTGTCAGCTTGTTCAATGCCCTGTAATCTACGCACATTCGAAGAGAACCATCGTGCTTCCTCTGGAACAGGACTGGTGCTCCATAGGGTGCCTTGGATGGCTGAATAAATCCAGCCTCCAACAACTCCTGCAACTGCTCCTCAGCTCCTCCAACTCCTTTGGAGCCATTCTGTAAGGGGCTTGTGCTGGGGCTTTTGAGCCAGGGATTAGCTCAATCTCGTGTTCAATCACCTTTTGTGGGGGTAACTGTTTCGGCAACTCCGCCGGCATTACATCACTGAAGTGCTCCAGTACCTCAACAACTGCATCAGGGACTCTTGTTGTCGTTCCTGCCTTAGTCTCCACCAAGGCCTCTTAGTATGTTGGTTCTCCTCTCCTTAGTCCATCTTTCACTTGAATGGATGAAAGATGGGACAACTTTGCACTCTCTTTCCCTGCAATCGTGTTAGCCGCAGGAACAAAGCAAGGATGGGATTTGTTCATCACAAACAATCCCCTCAAGAATGGCATCAAGGCAATGCTCCCCAAATGTAGAAAGTCATTCCCTAGGATGACATCAAAGTCGTCCAAGGGAACTGCCATGAGGTTGATCTTTCCCTCCCAAGATCCAACCTTAAGATTTACATTAGTTGCCATACCTTGAATTCGCTTTGCTTCAGAATTCACGGCTTTCATTCGACTGGAATTCTCAACAAGATCCAGTCCCAACTTCTCCACCATGTGGTCCGCCACAAATGAATGTGTTGCTCCCGAATCCACCATTGCCAAGACTCGCCTTTGATTCACCTCTGCATCAACGTACATCAGCCCCTCCGAGGGACTTATCTTGGCTTGTTGCATGGCATTCAACAATTGTAGTGGGTTCATCCGGGGCTGGCCATCATCTTCCGCGATCAAGGCCGAGAGTTTCTCCTTCTTTGGGCAGTCTCGTGCCCTGTGAAGGCCATTGCAAATGAAGCAGCCCTTGTGTGAGGAACTTGATGAGGGCTTCGCGTCTGCTTTCGGGGCTGGCTTCGAGCCCATTTGTTTAGGAGGGAAGGGCTTCTTCTCGCCCTTCTTGTGGTGGTCCTTGAACGGCTTCTTCTCCTTGTTTTTCCCCTCGCTCGTGGAAGAACTAGTCTTGAAGTCCACAAGACAGTCAGCTGCCGCAATCGCACCGGGCAAGTCCTTCACCCCTTGCCTCCTTAGCTCGGATTGAGCCCATGACTGCAATCCCCTAGTGAAGTTAAAGAATTTGTCCTCCTCTGACATGTTTTTGATGTCCAGTAAGAGAGAGGAAAACTCAGAGAGAGGAAAACTCCTTAACATAGTCTCGAACCGATCCCGTCTGTTTGAGCTTGCGCAAGGCCTCCCGCACTTGCCAAGCCGCATTGGTAGGAATGAATTGATCCTTCAATTCCCTCTTTAGCACCTCCCAATCCACGATCTTGGGTCTACCCGCAGCCGCATCATCGTCTACTCTGGTTCTCCACCAGAGCTTAGCATCACCTTCCAGGTACATGGAGGTCAAGATGACCTTTTGGTTCTCCTCCGTCCGAGAAGTAGCAAAGTATTGCTCCATGTCCCAAAGGAAATTCTCAAGCTCCTTCGCGCTCCGCTTGCCTGAGAATTTCTTTGGCTCTGGCACCTTGGTTCGAGGCTTTACCGCAACTGCAACCTCCGATGATCCACCAATGGCTCGCTTGAGTAGATTCACCTCCAAAGCCATTGTTGTAGCTGTTTCAGTGGTGAGTTCTCCCACAGAACGTACATCAGCTACCAGATCCTCAAATCCCGATTCCCACATAGCTATCATGGCTTCTTGTGACTCTCCCCTAGTCACCAAGGAAGCCACCAACATCTCCAAGCCTTCAATGCGCTGTGCCGCCATTGAAGACTCCGCCGATTCTGCTGGGACAGACATCGTTGCCATCAGGTGTTCTAAGTGAGCTACCCTCTCACTTAGATCGCTCGCTGCTCGGGTCGCCATCGTCTCCGAAACGGGGCTCGATACCAATTGTCACGGGGTCGTTAAGTGAGGGGTTTACCCTAAGGAAATTTTTCTCGCTCAACCCAACCCGTGGTGCCTAAGGGCCACCTTAGTTCAGCACTACCAATACACAAATCGAATGAACAACAAGCTATGGCAACAAGGAAACGTTTTACTATGCTCTCAATGGGAATACAACTCTGGTACTCTATGCTTCCCCAAGCCTAGAGCCCCTGGCTTTATAGAACAACCAACAAGTAGTTACATAACCGACTAGGAAACTTGTCCTGATTACATTGATCCATAGACTAAGTAAAACCCCACTTCCTTAGTGGTCAATGCGAAGTACCCCAACCGCCTTGTTCCCTTGCCCCTGGTTCCATAACCACCTCCACCGCTTGGTCAATTGCTATATGCTCGGGACATTTTCGGACGTGCCTTGGTCACCTCCACCATGACCAAGGGTCCAACCGCTTGGAACCGCCTTGACTTGGTCCATCCACGCCTCAAGGGTCTTGATCCACGTTTCTCTTAGGGACAGGGACTGCTCGGTGGTGCCTGGCCGTGCCCAAGCACCCGGGGTGTTAGCCGGGGCTCGGTCGAGTCCCACCGGCTCGGGGTGGCCGGACCATGGGTCCGAGGGTCTTGCCTTGGCATGGTGCCCAAGGCATGCTCGAGGTCTTCCTTGCTACCGTGCCCATGCCGCCCCTATGAGAGACCACCTCTCCTTATAGTAGATGTTAAGCCGTTTCCCCAACTCCAATAGGAAACATCAAGAAATGAGACCAATCGTACTTTGACTTGGTCAACGCCCAAGTCAAGCTTTGTCAACCTTTGCCTAGGTATGCCTTGCCCGTGCCAAGGCGCGACCTTGCTCGTGTCAAGGCGCGGCCTTGCTCGTGCCAAGGCGCGGCCTTGCTCATGCCAAAGGATCCGCCAAGGTATCGCCTTAATCGTGCCCAAGAACCCGCCTAGGTTTGGCCTTGCTCGTGCCAAAGGGGCGACCTAACTCATGCCCAAGGAATCTGCCTAGGTTCGGCCTTGCTCGTGCCAAGGCGCGACTTAACTCGTGCCCAGGGAATCTGCCTAGGTTCGGTCGTGCCTCTGCCAAGGAATGTGCTAAGGCTCGTGCCAAGGCATAACCTTGTCTGTGCCTAGGCACTGTGCCTAGGCGCGTGCCAAGGCATAACCTCCTTTACCCCTATACACTGCCTTATCTGTTCCGCATGCAACCAACCTCCATGGAACCATCCGAGTCATTCGGAACTCGGTCAATTGCTAGGTTTCTCGCTGCCCAGCCCAGCCTACTCGGGTCATGCTATTGGGGACAGCTTCCATGTATCACAATAAGCTCAATCAGTATAACTTTAATAAGGAAATTCTCAATCCTTCAACTTTGTTATTTTCTCGCTAAAACATAATGTATATAACAAGCACATAAGCCAAAACAACTAACATGGACTTGTCTATATTGCCCATACGTTCAATATGGCCAATAAACATTTTGGGTGGTAGCCCCTTAGTTAACGGATCCGCTATCATTAGGTCAGTACCAATATGTTCAATCGACACTCTATGTTTTTGTACTTCTTCTTTGAATACTTGTCATTATTCGAAAAGAAAACTATTGCAGAATTATCACAGTATATAGCCTTAATGGTTTAGCTATACTATCAATAATAGCAAGTCCTGACAAAAAATTTCACAACCATAATGCATGAATAGTGGCCTCAAAGCATGCCACAAAATTAGCCTCCATAGTGGAATGAGCAATTACAGTATGCTTCGCACTCTTCCATGAAACAGCTCCTTCAGCCAACAAGAACATGTAATCGAATGTAGATTTCCTCGAGTCTACACATCCGACAAAGTTTAAATCTGAATAGTCAATCACTTCGCGATGACTCGATTGTTTATTAGGTCAACATGTAATCTTGGTGCCTTGTAAGCACCTAAGTACTTTCTTTATGGATTTCCAATGATTCATTCCAGGATTACTTTGATATCGACCCAAAATTCTAACAACAAAATTGATATACGACCAATACAAGTTTGGGCATATATTAAGCTACGAACTACTGACGCATAAGGCATACATTGCATTTCCTTACGTTCCAAGCCATTTTGAGAACATTGCATTATACTGAACTTGTCCCATTTCTGAATTGGAACTTTTCCTACGGAGTACTTGTCCATTTGAAATCTCTCTAATACTTTATTGATATATCATTTCTAAGACAAACCTAACAATCTTTGTGATCTGTCACGAGATAATTCTATTCCTATCACATAGGATGCCTCACTCATATCTTTCATTTCAAAATTCATAGACAGAAATCTCTTTACATCATGTAACAAAGCAACATCATTAGCAGTAAGAAGAATATCATCAACATATAAGACCAATATAATGAACTTGCTCCCATTGATCTTTATGTATATACACTGATCAATAGTGTTTTCTACAATACCATACAATGTAATGGAATTATTGAACTTAATATACCATTGTTTGGAAGCTTATTTCAATCCATATATTGACTTCTTCAATTTACACACAAAATTTTCCTTTCCTGTGGTCAAGAAACCTTCGGGTTGGTCTACTTAAACTTCCTCTTCTAAGTCTCCATTCAGAAAGGTAGTTTTTACATCCATTTGGTGATGCTCAAGATCATAATGAGCTACCAAAGCCAATATAATTTTTAGAGAGTCCTTCTTTGAAACTGGAGAGGTCTCTTTATAGTCAATGCCAATTTTTTATCATAACATTTGGTGACAAGTCTAGCTTTATGTCTTTCAAAGTTGCCTTGTGATTCTCGTTTTTTAAAAAAAAACCCATTTGCAACCAACTTGCTTTGCACCTTCAAGCAACTTGACTAGTTCCCAGACTTTATTGTCATCCATCGATTTCAACTCATCTATCATTGCATTAAACCATTTTTCTGAATTATTACATTGCATGGCTTGTTTGAATGAGATCAGATCTTTGTCAATGCTCAAGTCACATTCATGTTCAAGTGAATAAATCACAAAGTCATTTGAAACTGTTGGTCTTCTTGTCCTTACAGACCTTCGTAATTTTATTTCATGTGGTTCTACTTATTCATTTGAAACGTGTACATCATTATCTGGTTCATTAACAATAAGTTCATTTTCCTCATTTGGTACAATGATTTGTTATCTGAGTTATTGTGTAGTTGTGATAGAACAAGAGGAACAACAATTTGAAGAGAAATGCTAGTTGCAGGAGTTCTCAATCAAACTTCATGAATATGCACATTTTGTGGTTCTTCATTCCTACTAATTTGGCCATTCTCAATGAACCGAACATTACTAGACTCAATTATTCTCCTACTATGGTTAGGACAGTAAAATATTTATCTCTTAGACTTTTCAGGATAACCAATGAAGTAACCATTGTTAGTCCTTGCTTTAAGTTTCTTTTCATGTAGACTATATATCCTTACTTCTATTTGACATCCCCAAACATGAAAATGTCTTAAACTAGGTTTCCTACCAATCCAAAGTTCATAAAGAGTATTAAGAACTGATTTACTAGGAATCCTATTTAGCAGAATATCCATAATGATGAAGGTAAAGTGTTACAACTTAACATACTCCTAATCATGTCCATAAAAGTATGGTTCCACCTTTCAGCTACACCATTTTGTTGAGGTGTATCAAGCATTGTGTATTATACATAAATGCCTCGAATTTTAAGGAAATTTACAAATGGACCTGGACATTGTCTACTTTCATCATACTTTCTAAAGTATTTACCACTCCTATCAGATCTCACCACTTTTACCTTTTTTATCTAGCTGTCTTTCTACCTCATTAATGAACACTTCTAAAATGTCAACTAACTGAGACTTTTTATGCAATAAGTATAGATAAAAATATTGTGAGTAGTCATCAATACAGGTAATAAAATTATTTTGACCACTCAGTGATGGAGCGTCAAAAGGACCATAAATATCAATGTGTATCAATTTAAGAGACTCACTGCTTCTTATGGCTGGATGCTTTGATGCGTGTTTAATTTGCTTTCCTTTAATGTAATTCACACATACATCCCAATCAACAAAGTCCAATTGAGGTAAGATATTACTTTTCACTAACCTTTTTACTATTTCTTTGGATATGTGACCTAATCTTTAATGCTAAAGAAAAGCAAAGCACTCATCATGTACGCTACGTTTATTTCCTATAACATGTTCAACATTAAACAAGGATTCAACAAACATATTATCAAGATTAAAATGATATAAGCTATCAATTATAATACTAGAACCATAATAGTATTTGTGCTTAAATAAACTGAAACAACCGTTTCCAATCTTAAAATTAAAACCTACACAATCCAACTTTGAAACAGAAACAAGATTCATACAACATTCAGGAACATATAGACATTTTCTAAATCTAAAGAGCATCCGGTATCTATGATCAATCTATAAGTCCGAATCTAATTTATGCGTGCCTTCATTTTGTTCCCATAAACCAAAACTTTTCAGTTCTGCTTATGGGTTGGATTGAAAGGAATCTCAGCATAACATGTGAAACATGAGTAGTTGCACGAGTCTTAAGCCACCAAGTGTTATTAGGCACTTCAATGAGGTTTGATTCAAAACATACAGAAATGTAATATATACCTTTCTTTTCAAACTATGTTTTTTATTTTGGACAGTCTTTCTTGAAGTGTCCACTTTTCTTGTAAAAGTGGCACATTAGCTTTTTATGGATTCGACCCTCATTAACTTTCATTCAGGCTTTGTCTTTTTTTTCTTAATTTCTTCCCTGGTGTAGCTTTGTTGCTGCCAGCTCCATCATGTAAAGTGAGATGAACTGAGTGATCATTTATCATCTTTAATTTCCCTTCCTCATGTACCAAATTGGCCTTAATTTCTTGCAGATTCCATTTTTTTAATAGTGTTGTAATTCACTTGAAACTAACCGGATTTAGGAGGAAGCAAATTAATGATGTATTGAACCAGAAATGATTCACTCATGTTCATTCCTATCGCTTTAAGCTTCGCTGCCAAGTTAGACATACTAGTCACATGATCGTGGATAGGCTGTGGCTACTCGAATTTCTTAGTGGTCAACTCACTCATTAAGGTTTCCATAATGGACTTGTCAGCAATGTTCGACTGTTAGTATTATTTCAGCTTGATCATGAACTCTTTTGCGTCGCTTGTCTTGAGCAAAGATGGCTTGACGTTATCGGCAATCACCATGTGCATTAAGTTAAAACTTAGCCTATTAGACCGCTCCCAAGCCTCATAGAGAGACCTTTCCTTTTTAGAGCTAGTCTCAGTAATGGCTGTGGGCTTGTCATCTAGAATGATTGTCAGGTCCAGGTCCATTAAACCCAGTTAAAACTGGATTTGTTCAGACCAACATTGTAGTTGAGCCCGTTGAACTTAACCATCATATTACGTAAGGCAAACATATTAGAAGATGTTGCAAATATAACATAAACTATTCACATTAATGTTGGACTAAGTGGTTAGTCACTTTACTCCACCCGGGGTTTTAATGGAAACGAACAACGTGAAAGTATACTAATAAGTTTATCAAGTGTATTTCAATTAGTCAAAGTTTGTAGAATATCACATCTCAAGTGTTCAAGCCATATAAGTTCAAGATTCGGTCCACAAGAGGAAACGAAGACGCAAGATCATATTGCATGTTGTAACATTGATGTAAGGTACACATGTTCATTTACGCAAGCCTAATGCATTAATTCATGCATATCATGTTTTTCAAATCTCTTTTCAAGTTTCAAGTGATCATTTGGAGTTTAAAATGAAACTTACCACTTGAATTAGTCTTATAAACTCAAACTATGTGAAACCATGTTTTTATATTCATAACGTACTTTAAAAACCATTGTGGAAGTTTTCAGAAATGAAAAACTTGTTTTGAAAGGTTTTTGAAAAGAAAAACTGTGTATTTGCATAAAAGCCCCTATGTAAGTCATGAAATCAGGATTTTCCATTTCTGGGATTTTTGAAAACAACCGGACCACCTAAACAGGTCCTATGACCCTTAACAAACATGTATAACATGTTATAAGATGTTTGGTAGGGTCCTGAATGTGATAAGGGGTCGCTAACTCTAGGGCCAAAAATATTTATTTTCAGGCCCCTGACAGTTAGCACACTAATGTTCAGCATTAGCGTGCTAGTTTAGATGATTAGCGCGCTAGGTCCCAATATTAGCGCGCTAATTGCCTTTGTGACAACTTTTTTATAAAGTTGAAAATCACACTTTAATTTGAATAGATGATCAAGTTTGAGCCCTTGGTTCTCTAGAATGGTCAAAAATTGTTAAAAATGAATGTAGAATATTATCAAACTATCTAGAACATTTTATTGTCTTGTCAAGGAAGAAAACCAAATTGTGCTCATAGTTTTCAAAGAAGAAGCATGGGTTTTTGTGTGCTATCACTTGTAATCTTTCGAGGCAATTGAATCACTCTCGAAACCAGCGTTATTGAGGCGTTCTAAAGCTTACAACATCCTCTCCAGAACTGATTTTCAAATCACTCTCTCGGGTTGTAAAAAGTCCGATTTCCTAGCTTTTCTTGTGCTTAAATTTCATATTTTTGTGTGCTTGACTTGTGGAAATCATTTGTTGTGTTCTTGAACACATTTGTCTTAGATTTTACATTTAAACTTAATTTTCTATACCCTATGACTGGTTTGGACAAGAGTTTGCACTTAAAATTGATTTTTATCAAACTTCTTGTTCTTTGGATTCGAAACCGGATTTGTTTTAATCGATTTGTTTGAAATAGTTTCATATTTGAGATTTGCACAAAATTAGTGATATACTTGCATTTTTCATTTGTTCTCATACTTGCATGCATTAGAGTAGTTAGGCTCTATAAGGCTTGCTTGTATTTGAATTTGGTGTTGTTTTACTTTGTAAAGTGAATTTGATTATTTTCATCTATTCTTTATAAGTGGCTGATTGTAAGACTTAGTGGGATCTAAGCCAAAGGGAAGACCTAGTTGAGGCTAGGCATAAACCCTAGTTGCGACTAGGTAGGAAGTCCTAATTTGTGA
The DNA here is from genome assembly GCA_039657325.1 of Stephania cephalantha. Taxonomy (NCBI): domain Eukaryota; kingdom Viridiplantae; phylum Streptophyta; class Magnoliopsida; order Ranunculales; family Menispermaceae; genus Stephania; species Stephania cephalantha. The sequence continues at coordinate 13,452,643 of CM077575.1, forward strand.
TTAGGCATTCTAGGCTTGTACGCTTAGGTTGTAACACTTATTGGCAATATAAGTGGGGGTTTTAAAATCCTAACCGGGGAGGTTAGGTAGTGGATGTAGATCATTGGATCGAACCATTATAAATCGTGTGTCTCTTTCCATCTTTTCTATCTCCTTCATCTTGCATTGCATTCATACTTGCGTTTGAGTGACCATATAACATCTTTATTGTTGAATTATTTTAAAAAGGCGATAACTTCTCGATACACCCAATTCACCCCTTATTAGGTGTGGTTTCAATTGGTGTCAGAGTAGGTTATTGCTCAAAGTGTTACTAATGTATCTTTGAGTGTTTTTGTGTAAGGATGCAAACTTTAGATCCGGCTCGTCTTAGGGAAGGCAACTCCTCGAGTAGGCCTTCATATTTTGATGGAACCAACTATGCTCATTGGAAAGTAAGGATGAAGTTTTACATTAGGGCGGAAAGTAAAATTTTGTGGGACTCAATTGAGAATGGGTACACTCCACCAGACAAGCTCGTGAGAGAATACACCGCCGAGGAGACTAAGATTGTGCTCTCAAATGATCAAGCCATGAATCATTAGTTTTGTGCGCTAAGTGAGTACAAATTTAACCGAGTTAGTGCTTGTCAAACGGCCAAGGAAGTGTGGGAGAAGCTTGGTGTACATTATGAAGGTACACTTCAAGTGAAGAAGACAAAGTTGAGAATCCTTGACGAACACTGTGAGACTTTCCGAGTTGGCTCTGATGAAGACATAGCCACCGCCATCACTCGGTTCACTAAGCTCTTCAATGAGATCAAGAATCTTGGAAAGAACTATGATTAAGAGACTTCAATGTACAAATTCCTTAGAGATTTACCTAAGGAATGGGGTGCCAAGAAGTATGATATCTAATCGGCGCAAAACCTTAGAGAGTACACTTTTGATGCCTTGTGCGGAGAGCTAACAGTCCATGAATTTAAACTAAATGACCGAGCTAGATTGGAAGCATTGAGTGGGGATACTAAGAGTTCAAGAAAAGAGATTGCTTTGAAGGCAAATAGCCCTCTAGTTCCATTGGTTGAGATCATTGAAGATGAAAAATCTAGTGATGACAATGATCTTGAGGAGGAAGTAGCCATTCTCTCAAGAAAGCTCAACAAGGCTATGTAGTGAGACAAGTACAAGAAGAAGTTCAAAAGTGGAAGAAATGGAGGAAAGTCAAGTGAGACCATATGCTTTGGGTGGGGCAAACCAGACCACATTAAGGCGGAATGCAAGTCCAAGAAGGTGTTGGACAAGAAGAAATGCAAGAAGAGCTTCAAGGCGACATGGGATGATTCATCTTCATCAAGTTCCAAATCCGAATCAAAAAGTGTGAAAGCAATACTTTGTCTCATAGCACAAAGTGAGGTAAACTCTAACAATTTCAATTTTGATGATGTTGATTATTTGGATGATGTTCCTAATGTTGATGAGCTTAGGAAAGAGTTGGAAAAGGAGGTCAAAAAGACCAAACAACTCAAAAGAGCTTGACCATAGCGATTAGTGAGATTGAGTCACACAATGAGACCATTAATATCTCCAAAGCAACTTGAATGAAGTCCTTAAGGAGAGAGATGCTTTAGTCAAGGAAGTAGAGGAATTGACTAGCACGGTGCACAAGTTCACCAATGGTAGAGAGATGTTTGACATGATGTTGGGAGCACAATAATGTGCACTAAACAAGAGAGGCATAGGCTATGGAGCGAACTTGTTGAGTTATAAGAAATTGCTAGATGATGACCGTAGATGCTCAAAATGCAATAGATCTCATGTGGTTGGGAAATGTGCCTTACAAACGGCCAAAATGGGTAGACTAGCATGACCAGTTAAGAATGATTATGATACTAACTTTCTCGGACCCAAAGGTGTTTGGATACCAAAATTTAGTGTTTTCCCCATTGTGTAGGATGTGAGGAAGAACACCCCATGGTACTTGGTGACTAGCATGGTGCACAAGTTCACCAATGGTAGAGAGATGTTTGACATGATGTTGGGAGCACAATGTTTTGATGCATGTAGATACCTAGCATGACCAGTTAAGAATGATTATGATACTAACTTTCTCGGACCCAAAGGTGTTTGGATACCAAAATTTAGTGTTTTCCCCATTGTGTAGGATGTGAGGAAGAACACCCCATGGTACTTGGATAGTGGTTGCTCAAGACACATGACCGGAGATGCACATCAATTCATTGAATTAAAGCGACATGATGGTGGAAAAGTCACATTTGGGGACAACAACAAAGGAAAGGTTATAGGCCTTGGAACCGTTGGTAACGATTTACTTTCTATTTCTAATGTTTATCTTGTTGATGGTTTGAAACATAACTTGCTTAGCATTAGTCAATTGTGTGACAAAGGATTTCATGTCATGTTTGAATCATCAAAATGCATTGTTAGGAATGAGAAGCATGAAACTCTATTTGTTGCATATAGAGATAAGAATGTTTATGCCATTAACTTTGATGAGATGCATATGCAAAATGTTTCATGTTTGAGTGCTCAAAGTGAATGTGATGCATGGTTGTGGCACCGTAGACTAGGACATTCTAGCATGGAAAACTTGTCCAAATTGACCAAGCATGATCTTGTCAAGGGTCTACCTAAATGCACTTATAAGAAAGACAAGGAATATGAATTTTGTATCCTTGGTAAGCAAGTGAAATCATCATTTAAGACGAAAGTAACTAGTGATGTGACTAGAGCATTGAAAATTATCCATATAGATTTGTTCGGACCCACCCAAATACAAATTCTAGGGGTAAATCATATTGCTTTATCATTGTTAATGATTTTACTAGGTATACTTGGGTTTATTTTCTAGCTCATAAGCATGAAGTGTTTGATGTGTTTGTGAAATTTTATGCTTTGGTTGAGAATGAGAAGGGGTATAAAATTACCATCATTAGGAGTGATCGGGGTGGTGAGTTTGTCAATAGGAACTTAGAGGAGTTTTGTGTTAAACAAGGATACACACACTAACTATCTTCTCCTAGGACACCACAGCAAAATGGATTTGTAGAAAGAAAAAATAGGACCCTCCAAGAGATGTGTATGACCATGCTAAATGAGTACAACATAGCTAAGCACTTTTGGGCTGAAGCCATTAACACGGCGTGCTATGTTCTCAATAGGGTAAATGTTCAAAAGCAAGTGAAAATGTCTCCTTATGAACTATGGAAAAGCCAAAAGCCCAACATAAGTTACTTCAAGGTGTTCGGTTGCACTTGCTATGTTCTAAATGATAAGGATCATTTGGACAAATTTGACCCAAAATCAAAAGTGTGCACTTTTCTAGGCTACTCCATGTATAGCAAAACATATAGGGTGTTCAATAGATCAACCAAAACCATAAAGGAGTCTATTCATGTCAAACTTGATGAAGTAGATCCTAAAGTGAAAATGATGCATACCTTAGAAAAATTGCTGATTGATGATGATGATTTCACCCTAGGCCAAACATCCAATAGTCAAGAGGTTGAGATGAGAGTGGAACCCAAACCTAGTGCACCTAAGAACTCAAGACTTCTTATAGGCCATCCCTCCCAACAAATTATAGGTGATCCAAATAAAGGAATAACTACTAGGTCATCATTGCACCGAGATGAGGGATACATAGCTTTTTTTATCACAAACCGAGCCCACCAAGATAGATGATACCTTAGGTGATGAGTTTTGTACATGGCTATGCAAGAGGAACTAGGTCATTTTGTTAGGAATAAGGTATGGACACTAGTACCTAGACCTAAAGACCATACTATCATAGGCACCAAATGAGTCTTTAGAAACAAAAAAGAATGAGAAGGGTGAGATTGTAAGGAACAAGGCTAGGTTGGTTGCACAAGGCTAAAATCAAGAGGAAGGAATTGACTATGAGGAAGCCTTTGCACTGGTAGCAAGACTAGAAGCAATTCGGATGTTGCTTGCTTATGCTTGCTACAATGTGTTTCTACTATACCAAATGGACGTTAAAAGTGCATTCTTAAATGGCTTCATCAATGAAGATGTATACGTAGAATAACCACCGGGTTTTGAAGACCATGATCATCCAAGTTATGTCTATCGTCTTCAAAAGTCCTTGTATGGATTGAGACAAGCTCCTCGAGCTTGGTATGACCGACTTAGTGCATTTCTACTTGACAAAGGGTTCAAGAAAGGAACGCTAGATCCTACTTTGTTCATTTTGATTAAAAAGCGTGACATGCTACTTGTTCAAATTTACGTTGATGATATTATCTTTGGGTCATCCAATACACGCTTATGTGATGAATTCTCATCATTAATGACCAATGAATTTGAAATGAGCATGATGGGTGAACTAACATACTTCCTAGGCTTGAAAATTAAGCAATCCAAACATGACATTTTCATAAACCAAGCAAAGTATGTGAGGGACATGCTAAAAAAATTCAAATTTAAAAATTTGAAAGCATGTGACACTCCTAGTAGCTCCACCGTCAAAATGGACAAAGACCAACTAGGAAAATCCATAGATCTTAAACTTTACCATGGCATGATTGGTAGTCTCCTATACTTGATCACTAGCAGGCCCGATATTATATTTAGTGTGTGTTTATGTGCTAGATTTCAATCCGAACCTAAGGAATCTCACTTGAAATGATCAAGCGTATATTTCATTATCTTAGTGGGACACAAAATTTGAGATCGTAGTTCAACAAAGCCAAGAGTTTCGAACTCCGAAACTTTGTTGATTCCGACTATGCGGGGAGTCTAGTGGATAGGAAAAACACTTCCGGGTTTTGTCATTTGCTAGAAAACTCACTTATATCATGGTTTAACAAAAATTAAAATCCCGCTGCTTTGTCTACGGCCGAAGCCGAGTATGTGGCTGCCAAAAGTTGTTGTGCTCAAGTCTTGTACATGAAACAACTTGAGGATTACCAAATCCAAGTTGGTTGTGCTGAATTTTATTGTGATAACACAAGTGCAATCAACATTTCAAAAAATCTGGTGTTACACTCCCGCACCAAGCACATTGAGATTAGGCATCATTTCCTTCGCGATCACGTCTAAAAGGGTGACGTTAAACTAATCCGTGTGCCCACGGAGGACCAACTAGCTGATATCTTCACCAAGCCATTGCCTAGAGACCAATTTTCTAAGATTCGACGTGAATTAGGCATATTTCGTGAATCGGACCTTCTAATCATGTTTTAATTGTTCCAATCTTTTTTATATTTTGTTAGTGAAGTGTCCATGAAGTATGAGGTGAATCGGAGTTGTCCGTAAAAAACTCAAAAAAATAAATTTCAAATTTCAGTGAGCAATTAGCGCGCTAGGTCTGATAATTAGCATGCTAATTATCTCTGATTAGCGCGCTAATTCAAGGACCTAGTGCGCTAATCGTCCATGGCCTAGATCACTTATTCGCATCATTAGTGCGATAATGTTGTTCGGCCAGAACTAGTATATCACTGTTTTGACCTTAAATTCTTATTTTTCACACACAACTCCTCTCCTCTTAGGTCTTCATCCTCTCCAACGACTCCCCCACGATCCCTAGGTAAATTATATTACTTCCATTGTCAATAAGGGGGCACTAGGCTCAGCTATGTTAGTCTTCAGTGTTTTGATTTTCATTTGCTATATTGTAGACTCAGTTATTTAGGCCACATCTATGTTAATGTTCATTTTCTGCATTTAATATCATGAAATTTTTTTTGCGTATCTCTAAGTTACTGTTATGCTTTTATTCATTGCCCTATATTGGTTGCATGTGAATGACTTTCATTGATATACCTGTTTATGGCTCGTAATATGCATGTAGTGAGGGGGAGTCTTCCACCTACTGTGTTGTTGTTATATTCGTGCCTCATTTTTGGTTATGCCTGTTGTGAAGGGAAGCTTGGCCCCACTTTTTGATGTTATAAAAAGGGGAGAAATGTATGTATTGAACTTGAGATTGCACTATGGATATGAATACACGTGAATTCCATTTTTGATTGTCAAGTTCACATTGTTTGTTATCATCAAAAAAGGGGATATTGTTGGACTAAAAGGTTAATCACTTTTACTCCACTTGGGATTTTGATGGAAACAAAAAAAGTGAAAGTATACTAATAAGTTTATCAAGTATGTTTCTGTTAGTCAAAGTTTGTAAAATATCACATCTCAAGTGTTCAAGCCATACAAGTTCAAGATTTGGTCCACACGAGGAAACGAAGACGAAAGATCATATTACATGTTGCAACATTGATGTAAGGTACAAGTTCATTTACGCAAGTCTAATGCATTAGTTCATGCGTATCTTGTTTTTCAAATCCCTTTTCAAATTTCAAGTGATCATTTGGAGTTTTAAATGAAACTCACAACTTGAATCAGTCTTATAAGTTCAAACTATGTGAAACCATGTTTTTATATTCCCATCGTACTTTAAAAACCATTGTGGAAGTTTTCGAAAATGAAAAACTTGTTTTGAAAGGTTTTTGAAAAGAAAACTATGTATTTGCAGAAAAGCCCCTATGCAAGTCATGAAACTGGGATTTTCCATTTTCGGGATTTGTGAAAACATCCGGAGCACCTAAACAGGTTCTACGACCCTTAACAAACATGTATAACATGTTATAAGAGGTTTGGTAAGGTCCCGGATGCGATAAGGGGTCGCTAACTCTAGGGCCAAAAATATTTATTTTGAGGCCCTGATAGTTAGCGCGATAATAGTTATATTAGCATGCTAATTGTAGATTTAGCGCGCTAATGTTCAACATTAACGCGCTAGCTTAGAGGATTAGTGCTCTCGGTCCCAATATTAGCGCCCTAATTGTCTTTCTGACAACTTTTTTATAAAGCTGAAAATCACACTTTAATTTGAATAGATGATCAAATTTGAGCCCTTAGATCTCTAGAACGGTAAAAAATTGTTAAAAAGGAATGTAGAATATCCTCAAACTACCTACAAAATTTTATTGTCTTGTCAAGCAAGAAAACCAAATTGTGCTCATAGTTTTCAAAGAAGAAGCTTGGATATTTGTATGCTATCACTTGTAATCTTTTGAGGCAACTGAATCACTCTCAAAACCAGCATTATTGAGGCGTTCTAAAGCTTACAACATCTTCTCCAAAACTGATTTTCAAATCACTCTCTCGGGGTTGTAAGAAAGTCCGATTTCTTAGTTTTTCTTGTGCTTAAATTTCATATTTTTGTGTGCTTGACTTGTGGAAATCATTTTTTGTGTTCTTGAAAACATTTTTCTTGAGTTTTACACTTAAAACTTGATTTACTAAACCCTAGGACTGGTTTGGACAAGTATTCGCACTTAAACTTGATTTTTATCAAACTTCTTGTTCTTTTGATTTGAAACCGGATTTGTTTTAATCGATTCGTTTGAAACGATTTCATATTTGAGATTTGCACAAAATCAATGATATACTTGCATTTCTCATTTGTTCTCATACTTGCATGTATTAGAATGGTTAGGCTCTAGGAGGCTTGCTTGTATTTGAATTTGGTGTCGTTTTACTTTGTAAAGTGAATTTGATTATTTTCATTTATTCTTTGTAAGTGGCTGATTGTAAGACTTAGTGGGATCTAAGCCGAAGGGAAGACCTAGTTGAGGTTAGGCATAAACCCTAGTTGCGGCTAGGTAGGAAGTCCTAATTTGTGATTATGCATTCTAGGCTCGTACGCTTAGGTTGTAACACTTATTGGCAATATAAGTGGGGGTTTAAAAATCTTAATCGGGGACGTTTGGTAGTGGATGTAGATCATTGGATCGAACCATTATAAATCGCGTGTCTCTTTCCATATCTTCTATCTCCTTCATCTTGCATTGCATTCATACTTGCGTTTGAGTGAGCATATAGCATCTTTATTGTTGAATTATAAAGTATACTTCATTCATTCATGATAAAATGTTATAATCACTATATACATATAAAATATTTTATTTTCTTACTGTGTAATTAATGTGGCCCTCCTTTGATCCTCAAATCTTTTCCTTGTAAAATAAAAAAATTCCAAATATTGTCAAATATACAATATTATTAAGATAAAACAAATACTTTGTGTTCTCCCATTCTTCTATGATTTAAGGCATATAATATAAAAAACAAGAAGATTCAGTGAAAGCCAACACAATAACTTAAGTCTTTTCATTTTCTCTCAAAAGTCAATTTCATAAAAAAAAAAACATGATTTAAGTACAATGGAAACACGAAAAAAAATAGATTAGGTCAGTATGTTGTTATATGTTCTAGCTAACAATGAAAGCCACCCAATTTTTAAATTTTAAATTTTTATTTTTTGGCACTTCACATAAAACATATCATAATCACACCCTACAATTTTAGATTAAAGCATAAATTAGTCTTTAAATTTGCTATGATTAACTTTTTTACGAGAAAGAAATATACTAGCTATATATGATTAAATTATCTCTTATTGTATTGTTTTAAAATAAAACAAATACTTTGTGTTCTTCAAAATTTACCAATAAAATAAAAAACAAAAAAATTAAAATAAAACCTACACTCTGAGCACCAATACATATTATCTCCAAAAGAACTTGGACAAAGAACTCCGACCTCTAGCACAAAAAGAGAAACTAGAAAAACACAAACATGGATCTCAAACAAACGTACAAAATTTACACTCACCTTTATATCTCTCTTACACACAACCAAACCGTCTATATCTCACACACACACACTTACACATCTTTCTTACTCTCTTTCTCACAGTGGGCTTCTCACACATGTACACCTCCACACCCACGGTTCCCTTCCCTTTCTCTCCATCTTATCACAATCCACACACATCCACGGTTCTCTTTGGTTTCCTTCCTCTCCCTCTTATCATACACCCACTGTTCCCTTCCCTGCCATAGTAGCCCCACATATCCACAGCCTCTATATTTTCTTATACATTACTCACTCTCTCGCCCTCTTATTATACTCCACACTCTATCTCTTTCTCACTCAGAATATTTATCTCCTTCTCACTTTACTATCCCCCTTCTCTCTCTTTGGCTTCTAAATACATTGATTCACCAACACCATTAAATAAATAACCAATCTCACCCACATACCTTATTCAAACCCTCTGGCGACCTACACCCCCACCCCCAGCTCAACTAACCTACACCACAGCCCATATTCTCAAGAACGCAGGGAATATATTCCCTACGATCTCGAGAAGACGATGGACGATGGGATAAGTCCCTGGTATATAACAGATCACCAATGCACCATTCGTGTTATGGATCAATCCACGTGGGATGTCCACGTGGATTGCTCAAGAACACGAATGACGTATTTGGAGAATGCGCCATTCATGTAACAATTCACATAGACATCCACGTAAACTGATCCATAGATATAACACATTATTGACGTACTCTTAAAATGAAGAATACCTTAACGAATAAAAAGAAAGATGAAAATTGCGATTAATTAATTCAAATAACGCAACAAGAGAAATTGACTACATAATTTAAACTTAATACTAGAAAAATTAGAAAATTCATTACTACATAGAAAATAATTTGAAAATATTAAATATAATATTAATTATCCTTCAATTCCTCCAAAGCAGTTCCAAATATGTTCAACCATATTTGTTGGAAGATGTTGATGCATTTCTTGATCACATAGTTCTGCATTCCTTTGAATATATTTTTCAAAATCTTCAATGGCTCTTTGAGTAGTGAGAAGCGAAGTTTCTCCCTCATCATCATTCCAATTTCTAATCGCGTTGCCTTCATCCTCAACAATCATATTATGTAATGTTATGCACGCATACATTATAGCTTGATATTCAATCTGTACCATGAACATGCAGGGCCATGTAAAATCCCCCACCGAGATTGAAGCACACCAACTCTTACATTCGTTTGAATAAACCCTCTTTGGGTCTTCTGGATGCGAGAAACTTTTCACGCATGTTGCCTACTCTGGGTATATGCCATCAGCGAGATAATATCCTTTTGTATATGTTATGTTATTGACTGTGAACTGAATCTCTGGAGTATTTCCTATCAAGAAGTCATTAAATAAAGAAGATTTATTCAACACATTAATATCATTGTTAAACCCTGCCACACCAAAAAATACATGCAAGATCCATAAGTCAGCTGAAACAACAACTTCCAGCATAATTGTAGGAACCCCTTGATCGCCTTGAGTGAGTTGCCCTTTCCATGACGTTGTACAATTTCTCCATTCCCAATGCATGTAATTTATGTTCCCGAGCATGCATGGGAAGCCATGACGCTCAGAATGTACATCAAGTAAACATTGAATATCTTTGTTGTTTGGTCTTCTTAAATACTTAGGTGCATAGATTTCAATAACATATTTACAAAATTCACTTAAAAAATCAATTGCAGTACGCTCACCAATCCTTACATATTCATCATATTGGTCACATGGTGCTCCATTTGCTATTTGTCGTATGGCGGCTATACATTTCGAAGTAAAGAAAGTCCTCGTTTCCCGCTTGCATCAACTCTCCATTGAAAATATTTTGAATGATTTTCAAAAGCCTCAAAAATTTGCAGGAAAAGTGTCTTACTCATATGAAATCTTCGATGAAACATATAATCTGGATAAACTGGCTTGTATGCGAAGTAATCATCAAGAATTCATTGATGCCCACCTTCACGATCCCTGTTTAAGAATCTGCAAGTTCTAGGAAGGTTGGATGTCTCAGCAGATATCATATGTTGTCATTCTTGAAAAAAAACATTCGCTCATCATCTTCGGCATTATCCTTCATTTGATACATCATATATTTTTACATTGTTTCTAAAAGCTTGCAAGAGTCCATTTTGTAGGATAAAAACTATGTATGATGGAATGAGGAAACAATGAAGGATGAGTAGAGAATTTGGTTGAGTAGGTGATGAAGTTTGCACAAAATATCACCAAATATATAGAAGTTGGTAGAGTGGTTGGAGCAGTGACTACATTGTAACGACTATATTTTAAAGGCTAGTAGCACAACTGCCATATTTTAACAGTTACTTTATAACGACTATATTTCAACAACTAATAACATAACGACTAGTTTAAAATTAATAATAAAATTCGAATACATCGATCATCCTAATACAACAATGACAAAGCCTCAATCATCCTAATGCATCATCCTAATACGTTAAATTTAAATTCCCAAATAAATAAATTATATGTCTTAAAATAATAAAAAGCTACTCATTGTTCCTTACTCTTATCCTAGCATAGAACTCATTATGATCTTAAAGTTTTTGTGCATTCAAGTGGCTAGTACCCATAGTCAATATTGTGTGCTTAGCAAGTTCAGCAAAATTCTTTTGCATCTTTTGCATTGCTTTTATTTTCACTTGTATTTTTTTCCATTCTTTCACATCATCATTAATTTCAGTAGTTGTACCACCTTCTTTTGACTTATTTTTTATTTTCACCTTTTTTTGTCTTTTATTCCTTTTGACCGATTGGACGACTTTCGTGTTCATCGTCGTCTACATCACCACTTGCATCTGGGTTGGATAAAGATGTGTAGTGGCCACCCACGTTTGTCTTCGTTGTTTTCGAAGACTTAGTTTTGGAACTAGTCCCTTTCCATTTGGGGTCGTCCTTCAACATGATCCATATATGCTCTAATGTGAAATGTTTGTTGTAAGTTTCCTACAATAATGTACGAGCATGATTCTTCACTAGTTCTTTGTTCCAACCACTGTTATGTTCCCTTACTATTATGTTGTATGATTCATTGAAGTTGTTGACTTGCCTAACAACGGAATGCTAATGTTGTTTGGCACTATTGGGATTTCTTTCTGGATAAGTGGGCTTCCTTTTTTCATTAAAGTAGTCAACGATTTGCTTCCAAAATGCTCTTTTGCTTTGACTAGTGCCTATGATGCTGTTAGTGGAGGTTGTGAGCCGCACAGTAGCAAGCAACTTTTCATCTTCAATTTTCCATGGCACAATTTTGTCTGATACTTTTTTACTTTGTTGCTCTTCTACCACAACATTCTCGGTTCTCGTCTGTGTAGAATAAAGAGGAATTTGAGACTCGAATACCGAACCTGTTTCGGTTGCATTATCTTGATTAGTACGAGAAGCACTTTCAAATGGTTGATAAAAAGATTTGTAAATTTTTCAAATAAAAAGGAAATAAGAGGTTAAGCATGTTTGGTGGGAACAAAGGATATGGAAAGTTTGGCATATTGTACAAATGTTGATAATTTTGCAAATAATAAGGATTTAGGGGATTTTGAAAATATTTTGGGTTTTAAGTAAGTTGGGGAATTTGATAATTTTGCACGTTTGGTGAAAAAATTGAGGCAATAAATTTTGAAAATTTGGAAAGCGTTGGGAGTTTTGAGAATTTGGAGTTTGAGAAGATGAATGATTACGATTATCATCCATATTCAAAAAAATGTAAAACAAAGAGCACACAAAACTATGCAAATGAGAGTGTATGTAGTAGAGATATAAGAGTATTGATGGAGAAGTGAAGAAATTATTAGTGTGTGTTGGTTATTTATAGTGTGTGTAAAATTAATAGATTTTTTTATTCTCAAAAGAAAAATGTCCAACGGTTAACTTTCAAAAAAATTAAAAAATTGCGACAGTAAGAAAAGAACAACAAAAAAAATCATGAACGTACGACGTACTAATAGTAAAACGAACAAATAGTATAAATATTAAAATTAAAAAATTTAAACAAAATTCGAGTTTATAGCAGCAGCAAAAAGCTACTATGGCCCAAATGTTGCGCCCTAACATTATTATAGCCTCCCCTTTTTACATGGTACAGGGAGGGTATATATAATGGGTCTAATAGACCCCCTTTAAGACTCCACTGCAGTTGCTCTTCTAGTCTTTTCGAAAATCAAGACTATACATACTTAAACTTTTTGACATAATCTTATATAAATAAAAAATTCTTTGTTTCCTATTGTTTGAAAACAAAAGATATGCTAAGAAAGATTGAGTAAAATTGAGAATTTTTGAAAATTTCGCCGATTCCAAAATCAACAATTTCGTCATCAGAATAGGTAAAAACTTACAACAACAACAACAACAACAACAACAACATAGCCTCAGTCCCAAATTAACTGGGGTCGGCTACATGAATCAAACTTTTCAATTGTGCTCGATTAAGTGCAATTGATGGTGAGCTTTTCAAACCATTCAAATCCCTCCTAATTAATGCATCCCATGTTAACTTTGGTCTGCCCCTACCTCGTCGAATTTCTACAGTTTCTATTGAGTCAAGCTTTCTAGTTGGAGCATTTGTAGGCCGTCTTTACAGGTGACCAAACCACCGCAACCGCACTTCCCTAATCTTTGTATCAATTGGTGCTACTCCTACTTGTCTTTGAATTTCTATATTTCTTATTCTATCTTTACGAGTTTTACCACACATCCACCTGAATAGGTAAAAACTTAAAATTCATAAAATACCTCTTATACCTTTTGTACCCAAATTGAAGAATCAACTTCAAAAATATTTTCAGTAATGTCGATCAAAATTAAAATAATATTGCAGAAACTTTTAGATCGAGTCAAAAGAATCAAAAGTGTTTAACCCTGCTCTGATATCAATGTAATCTATAATGATCTACATAACACTTTTATTCAATCATAAATAAACAAATAAACACATACCTTTTTCCATTGTTATCTAAGTTGAGAATGTGTTTTTCTCTTCTTTGCCTTCTACTTTTCTTGATTAATGTTCGATGGCCGCACCTATTCTCTTAATACCATATCCAATTACGAAATTCAATTATTGGATACGTATCTTATGAACAGATATGAGAGGGAGATTTGATACAACCAACCCTAACAATTTTATCCCAAAACACAACCATCACAGTGTGGGCCCATTATATAGAGTTTATCATTATCTTCACTAATATGGGTCACCTTATTATTGGTGATCAATTAATTAATCTAACAATTTCTACAATAACAACTAAGGCCTTGTGTTACTTTGTCAACAAAAAAAAAAACACTTAAGACCTTGTGTTAAGCACAACCATTCTAAAAACTTTATTTTATTGTTTTGCACATATTATCTTTAAGGTATTAAAGAAGCAAATATAAAATTTATAGGATTGGAAAAAAACCCTAGCACCGCAACAAACCAAAACCATATCTGCTTTGGAGCTTAGCGATGCTTCAGCATGTCGTCGGTCCCCCGTCCATTCGTTGTCCCTTTGCGTTTCTTCTTTCCACTCTTTGTTGCGACCTCCTCCACCAACCTCCTCCCTTTCACTGCCATCCTCTTTCTCTTCACAGTAACCATCATGAACACCCATCCTGGCCCACCCCAAAGCTCTTCACCCTACATCCTGATCTACCTTCTCCAATGCTATTTCTTTTCCACTATTTTCTCCACCTTTTTGGAAAACCCTCCTACTTGACGTTAGGGTTGTTCTAGGTCTCAGACGTGGTCGCCGTCGTATCATTTTTTGCCTGGGGCTTGATCTAGATGAAGGAAGTGACGAGTTAAGGTTTGGGCCACCCGCATCTAGTGAAAGAAGTCAGTAAACGAAGGCAAATACCGGTGGCAGCGATCTGTCCATGGCGGGGAGCAATTTATAGCAACGGGGGTGACTTTTTTGGAACGACACGTTCGATCGATCTTTCGATCTTTTTTTTTAGGAAATGATCTTAGTGCTTTTGTTGTTTGTTTGGTTTGTGCTTGCCTAAGTGCGGGTTTTGTAGTGTACATATCTCTCCGGTGATAATTTCTTTGTAGATTTTCACTAGGAGCCAGTTTCTTTCTTAGTTGTTTGTTGTCCCCTACATGGGGGCGTTGCCCTCCATAAGGAAGTTGTTGTCCTCATTGTGATGATGTTTTTCTGAGCTTCAGTGGATTGTAATATATGTTATCTTTATTTGCAATAGATTATTGTAGTCTTTTTGGGTGTTAGGAACGTCAATTCAACAAATTTGACAAAAAAGTAGACATTATAGTTGTCATTATTTACACAAGTCTGATGAGTTAAAAGAAGGATGTAGTCTGATCAATTTAATCTCATAATGTGTTTATAATACTTTGTAGCAGTGTTGTGTCCATAAAACATTTTGTCTGTTGCCACAGAATGCGTTCTTCTGCATATATGAAGATGATAGTGTAGAGACAACTAGTTTAAAATTCAAATTTGTTTCCATTCTTGAAGAATCAACTCCAACAAACATATTCTCTGAATCTGTAAGGTTGACAAAGAACCTTCTTTGTATAGAAAAGATTACCAATCAATGAGGATTTACTAACGTGTTGATTGAAAACGTGATATATAAAGTTTCTAAAATTTTGTATTGTGTTTTCTTTATAAATTGTGTAAACAAGAAACACACATTGTCCCATCTTTGAAGACCAAAAGCCGATATTGAGATAGATGAATATTAGTTCGATCTCTTTGTTTTTCTTTTTGCAAACCTGTCAAGGGCCTTTATATATATACATATATTTATATAGTTATCATTCTTGAAGAGTCTAACACTAGCAAGCATTCTACTTTTTCATTAATTAAAGTTTAGAAGTAGATAAATATAATTGTACATGTAGTATAAATTATTATAATTTTCTTTCAATATATATATATAGTGTAATTATTAATTCTTAAGTGTTTTTTTATACAAATATATAATATAAGTTCTATATATAGTATAATTTGTACATCCATATAGTATATATATAAGTTTTTAAGTGCTTTATTTTGTTTTTAAATTTTTTGTTTAATTAATTTTTTCTTTCATTACATATAGTATAAGTTCTATATATAGTATAAAAGTGTTGCTATATATTCATATATATCAATCAATTATATATTTTATTTTTTAATATATTTTTTCTTTAATTAATTTTAAAGTGCTTTATATATGTATATATATAATATTAGTCCTTTATTTTTTCCCAATTAAAATTTAATTTGTCAATCGGATTATTTTCAATTATATGAGATTTTATTATTGAAGCGTACATCATTAATATTTTATTTTACTTTTTTAACAATAATCTTAATTCAACTAAACATACTATACTTTTTTTCCACCAAAATTATAACACATTACAAAAAAATACATATCATCATATACAAACATCACAAATATACACAAAAACTAAATTACAATTACACATTTTATTTTTTACAAATATAAAAACTCATACAAACATCACAATTATACATATAATTTTATTTTTAACAAACAAAAGTTACAATTACATATTTAATATAAAAAAAATCATACAAACATCCCAATTATACAAATAACTTTATTTTTCAGCAACAAAAATTGTAATTACACATTTTATTTTTCACAAATATAAAAAATCATACAAACATCACACAAAAAAATAATTTTATTTTTCACCAAAAAAAGAACAATTGCACATTTTATTTTTCACAATATAAAAAAATAATACAAACATCACAAATTTATAAATAAATTTATTTTTCACCAACAAAAATTACAATTACACATTTTTAATTAAAATAAATAATCATACCTACGACACCAGTGGAATGTGGCATCAAAAGCAGTAAGGTAGGGCGCGACCAGCAGCGTAGAGAGGCGGGCACCGACTAAGCGACCATCAATGCAAGATAGGGTGGACAACGAAGGCAACGAGGGAGATGGGGCGAGATGGCGAAACCGAGAGGACGACGAAAGCGAGAGGATGAGAGAGAGAAATAGAGAGAGTTCCACAAATTTAGGAATAAATTCATTTTTAGAAAAACTAAATAAATAAATATGATTTTGTGTGTTAATATGCCTATTTATGTGTATTATTACAAATAATAATATAATTACATGTGGAACAACTAAGGGTAAATTGTTAAAAATCCAAATTGGATGGACTTAACCAAGGACGTTGGATGGTTCTAGAACTAATGGGCACAAGATAAGATAAAGGGTTAAGAGTTAGTCACCTAAACTTTAGATCTTGAGACATATATAAATACTAGTTACAACCTAAGTTGTAACCCTTCTCAACACACCATACGTGGAGGCTAGGGTTTAGTGTAGAAGGGGTGGAGTTGGAGTGCTAAAGAGCTACAACAACCTCCACAAGTTGGAAATCACTAAAAACAAGGTAAATCTCACAACCTAACTTGTAAGTCTTGAATGGAATCGTCGATTGTGGGTGTGTAATCTCGGATTTGTGTTTACCATAAGTTTTTAAAGCGGATTTGCAAGGTTTTCACATTTCTAATTGTGTTATTCATGGTTCCAATAGTTATATATATGGTTTGGGAGTTCAATTTGATGTTTTGAATCGAATTGGTGATGAACACTTGGTTTCTTGATGGATGTTGGTTTAAATCCGAGGTTGTAGTGTTTTGTAACCATGGTTTCGATGTTTGAATTGTGTTTTCAGATTTGGAAAGGTTTTGCAACAACACTTTAAATTCTTGGCGTGTTTTTGTACAAACTCATTTGAAACGGTATTTGATAGTTATCGGTTGATGGAAGCCATGAATTCAGACTATTTTTTATGTATTTGAAGTCCTAAAGGGGTCGGGAATAAGTCGTAATTCGCGAATAAGGAAATCAAAAAATTATGGGTCTCTCCGATGTTGATGACGTCCCAGCGTCAAGCATACACACGCACGACGACGTATGTGTAAACACACCGTCAACAACATGGCAAAGTGCAGCTCATAGCAGTGGTGATGTTGTCCTAACGCCATGTGGGTAAACCCACGGCGACACCACGATGCCTGTCACACTGATTTTCACCAGTTCATAAAAGTGGCATAACTTCTTTGTTTTAACTCTGTTTTCGACGTTCCAAACACCATTGGAAAGATATTGGAAAGTTTAAAAACATGGAATTGAATCACTTAAGATAAGACTTTAACTAACTCAAAAATGTGTTGGAAGTCACGAGTATAATTTTGCGTTGAAACTCACCTAGCGTGTATATATTATAGATACTTAAGGGATGCCACCAAGGACTCCTCGAGGCTAAGGATTTGGTTAGGAAAGCAGCACTAGAGGCAAGTGAGGCTTGCTATATTTTCAATCATGACAAACTATTAGTAATGCTATAATTCATGATAGTGAATGGTTGATATTTTATTGGAATCTAGTTAAATATATCTTGTCTTTCCATTTCATCTTGTCCTTGAGCTCTCTATTTATGAATGTTTGTGGAACTGATGTGCTTGGAATGAATAATTGTAATGGTATCTCGGACTGGAAAGCCGGCGGCCACTGATCATCTCCCTCTATAATGCTTGGACACCAATCTGTTGAGGCCAAGTCTTATTGGATACTGTTGAAGCCAGTTGGTTGTTTAGAGACTAATCTATTGAAATCATATCATTTATGACGTTGAATGTCACATCGCACACTTGTATTTAGTTTCCACTTTGTTGACTCTATGACATTCATGTTATCATTGTTATTTTGTTGACTATCTTATTCGGCCTTATTTCATTATGTCCTGCATTATATAGTATGCTCGTTTATATTATCCTTTCATGTCCGGAATGATTGTATGAATTGATGAATATCCTTGTTCATGCTAGTTATTATGCATTAAGTATTACTTTGATGATTGAGGATAAAGCAAGTTTCTGCTTTACTGAGTCTGTTGAAATATTGATTACCCCACTATTTTCTCCCTCTAGGTAATTTAGCTGTTGTTCAGGATAAAGGAAAGGGTAAGGTCTTAGTGTATAAGCTATTTTTTTGTTTGCTAGGTTGTTCTATACATGAGCAATTGATTTTGAGACATTTTGTATTAAGCAGGGGATTTTACCATGGGTAGACTTTGTGAAACCCATAGGTTAGTTAAAATTTTGTATGACTTTCTACTTTATTTTTGCACCTAATAGACTTAGAAGACTTTCATTTCGCACTATTTAAATGTCTTAGTAGTTGTAATGGCCTGAATTTAATTCACCATTATCACTGATGTGGTTGCAGACGCTGCTGACAGCTCAAATGCTCGCGAGACCCGCAACTAGGCTTGTGCGCGCCTGGAGTTAGGTAAATAGTTATTTTGTGTGCTGGTTTGTTTAATTTGTGATGTTTATATTGAAATATAGTAAATGACATCGCAATATGTGTGATTATATTTCATTTAAAGTGTGAGATCGTGTGTTAAGTATTCACCTTGATATGCGTGTCGATGCGGGTACTGGATAGTCTAGAAGACTAAATACTAGGCTGGCGGGAATAATACACACATAAAATAAATAAAATAGGTTAAATAATTAATTTTTAATGTATATTTGGTGGTTATGGACATGGTAGTACGTGTATGTCGCGGTTCGAGATGCGAAATCGGCCGTCGGAACACCCGAAATGCCACTTTTTGAGTTAAAGACAAGGCTATTGGTGTCAATATTCAGAGTTATGGGAGGTTGGAAATGGAGCAAATGGAGGTCCTAAGATTGCCTTGAGATGCACAAGTAAGGGGATATCAAATTTGACTATAAAAGTCAAATTACCTCA
Source organism: Stephania cephalantha (assembly GCA_039657325.1). NCBI lineage: Eukaryota > Viridiplantae > Streptophyta > Magnoliopsida > Ranunculales > Menispermaceae > Stephania > Stephania cephalantha. The sequence continues at coordinate 13,472,097 of CM077575.1, forward strand.
TTTTTTCCACCACTTTTTTTCTCTCCTTATCTTTCTATCTGAGAATTGAAGTGAAGAAACAATGGTTTGGAGATCAAACTTGGTGATTTGAGGAGCTTGGAGTGGTGAAAGCATCAAAAGCAAGGTGAGAATCACAAACACCTCAACTTTCTCTATCTTTTGATCTTAATTGTGGAGGTGTTGGTGTGAATCCAATATGGATTATTTATAGGTTGTTGAGTTGTTGTTTTGGTAGGTTTTAAATGTTATGAAGTTTAGTGGTTGGTGTTATGGTTGTTGTTGTTGGTGGTGGAGGGGTTTAAAACCCAGAATTTTTAGTAGACTTGTTGTCCAGAACGCGATTAGCGCGATCATGACGTCATTTAGTGTGCCACAAGACAGTTAGCATGCTAGGCAAGAAGATAGCGCGCTAATGTTCTTCCTGACGAAGAACATCTAACTGGCTGGGAATCTAGCGCGCTAATTCCCAGACGAAACGCGCTAGTTCCTGCAGTTTTGACATTATTTTTGCTAAGTGACTTAAAACACATCCAATTGACTAAAAATCAATTATAAATGGAAATAGGTCATTCAGGGGGTAATTCAAGATATCTAGGACTAGGCGAAGCCGGACCAGAGGTTATTGACGAGACACGGAGTGCGGTTTGAGGTGTGTAGTATCCCAATTGAAATTTCTTAAGCAGTACTTTATTTTGCTTTTGAATTCATATTATGTCTTTCATTACTCTATTCTTTGTGTGTTATAATGGACGGACATTGAGGCTCTCCCTCCGTGCCATTTCTGTGTGTTTGTCCACTAGGCCATAGTACATGTGCCATCTCGGTGAATAGGGCGACCCGAGATTCATGTCGAGCAAGTGTGGGTGCGTCGTAGGTTCCACGCCGACCACCTATCGGATCTAGATGTTGTCCTTACTTAAGTGCTACTCGCCGGTAGTAGTCTGTTAGGAGTTCGAAGTATGGCGCTAGTCTGACCCTAAGCTCTAGGAACACACACTTTGAGCTTTCACTATTACTTATGCATGCGATGAGCATAGTTGCTTGTTTTTATCTCCACATGTTTATTTAATAGTTTTGTTTATACTCCAGTATTTACTTTCCGTATTGCTCACTTAATTTCCTTGGGAATACTCACTCTGGACTCGTCATCTGCCTTTTTGTGATGACTTGAGTGCAGATCCTAGTACGAGCCATGGCAAAGGCAAACTATCGAAATATTTGTGACTCAGAGACATCAAGCCAAGCTTGTACATTTGTATTTTATATACTTTATCTTTTATTTTGGGAATTTGGGATTGAGAGGTACTACAAGACTATATTTTTGATATTTTGATACATGGAGGTATATTTTTGGTCTGTGTTGGTATATGGGTTTTCCACACTAGGTATCAGAGTTAAATGCATGACTATTATGTTTTACTATTTTAGATTGTCGTGATAAAAGACTTCCGCTGTGATTTATTGTGGTTTAAAATGATCTTAGTAAATGACTTTAGTTCAGTAACAATTTAAACTGTAAATTGTTGTTTATTGAGGTTAATAATGATTAAATGGTGAATGAGATGGCATGTGGGACACAACTGGCGCTGGTAGGCCAGGTTGCGGGCCCGCATTGGCCCCCGTGGTGGTCCATTTGGAAAATGGACCGTTACAGTAGTCTTCGGTGGATTTTCTTGTATTATTTTTGCAGGTTAAGGCTTACTAGATCATCGCGTGACTTGTTGGGTTATCTAGAGTGATTTGGTGATGGTTTAAGCTGGGTGGCCCTAGTTATAGGAATTGGGGTCGTCACAGTTGGTATCAGAATGCAGGCTAAACGAACCTAGAAAGAAAGTGGGTAATGACCACAGTTAGTATCGAGTCTAGGCATTAGTACCTAGTAAAGGTCACAGTTGACATCTTAAACATAGGTAATGGAGCCTAGAGAAAAAATGTAGTTTAATCCTAAAATTAGGAATAGGAATCGGTCAAATGGTCATAAATAGTATCTAACTTTAGTCACCTTAAGGATTAGTAAGTTGTTGAACTTAGGAAAGGTTAGTCATTGTTAAGTAATGGAATCGTTTGCATAGGCTTATGGTTCGCATTAACTTATTATGCACATGTGACCAAACTTAAGGTGGTAATGGGATTTAAAATGAAAAATTATATGTTATGATGCTATTTGATTATGAATATAATATATATATCGTTAGATATATTGTTCATTCATCTTGTTGCCTATGTAAAGTCTTAGAACTAACTTCCTTGAACTGCTTACAGTGCATAATGAGTACTCAAGGTAGAAGTTCCTATGGCTTGAGGAGCGCTAGTGGTGTACATATGACTAATGATAAATAGTGGTGAGCTCAAATGGAGCGTCGGATGACCAAAATGACTTAAAATCGTCGCAAGACACTTGAGGATATGTCTGCCACATATGAGCCCAGGATGACTGAGATGATGGAAGCTATCAGGGGACAGAGAGCACCAGTGGCACCACCGCAGATGTCAGCATTGCCATAACTACAGGTAAGTCTACATATGCAACCGCCAGTTATAGGAGCTAGTTTAGGAGTCATTCTAGAGGCTGTAAATAAAGAAGATGATGTGGGTCAATCAGTGGTTAGGGTAGATGAGAATCCCGTGGCACTATGAGTGTTGTCACCAGCATTACTAGTAGACGCAGAAACACTCAAGATGCTTAAGATTTAAAATGAGTTTATGAAGTACGATGTACTACATTTCTATAGGGACGGAGAGGTGAAAGAAGCAGAGCATTGGATGTTGTGTGTGGAGAAAAGGCAGGAAGTTCTGAAGATCAATAGTCCCACTTAGATTTTCTTTAGTTCATATCTTTTGGAAGAGAAGGCTTAAAATTGGTCGAGGTTGGTGAAGAGGACTGAGGGACCGATTGACACTTGGTCAAGATTCAAGACCTTATTCTATAAAAGTATTTCCCAAAGTTGGTCAAAAATGCTAAGAGGCGCCAGTTTCTGAACTTAATGCAGGGAGACATACCAATACAGGAATATAAATTAGAATACAATGAGTTATCTAATTTTTCTTTATAATATGTGGCTACCATGAAGGATAAGGTCATTAGATTAATTGACGGATTAGATGAGCACCTCACAACCCGCGTGGCACCTTCTATGTCGGAGACTTATATGACGGCTGTCGCTAGTACACAACATTGTGAGGCAGCATATCAGGTCACTAGGGATAGGGAGGCTATGTCATAACCACGAGCGATGAGTAGGATGATTGTCAGGGATTCAGTAGGAGCAGGTCTAGATATGGTTATCATATGGGTTACCTTAAGAGAAGCAAGAATAGGAAATATTCTGGCAGTTTCTCTCGTTCTGGTGCAGCGTCGAGAGTACCACACAGTTCAGGGGGGACTACCCATACCCCTACTCCCTCGCCTGCACACAGTTCAGGGTATAAACCCCCTCATCCATCACAACGATCAGAGAATACTCAGAGTAAAGAATTGTCAGGGTTAAGGCTAAGCATATAGGAGGCATCATCATTTGTGATATTTCAGAAACCTAGGGGTGTGTGCTTTGGATGCGGGTAGGTTGGGCACTTCAAGGTAGAGTTTCCTAACAAATAAAATAACAAACAAGCAGGGTCCACAGCTAGCGTTTTTCAGCCAGTTAAAGGAGGAGTGCGTGCTATTGCAGAACCAGATGCAGGGGCTACTCGACAATTGGTGGCAAGTACGATTTATATTTGCAACAGAGGCATGCGTACTTTGATAGATTTCAGTTCTACTAGTTCATTTTTATCTGGTAAGATGGTTGATGAGCTAGAACCGAAATTGGTTAGAGCTATTATAGTTTTGATCCTGAGTACGACATAGTAAGAAAATATATCCTAACATGATGTGCGAGGGTTGGATAATTAAAATTGGGAATCACATTTTACCACATGATTTGCAAGTCTTATATTATGCATTTTTAGAGATGGATTGGTTAGCAGCTTACGATGCCAATATTGATTGTTTTCGTAATACCGTTACTTTTTGGAATCATGATATACCACTATTCAGATATAGAGGTCGCGCACCCAGCAAATTTGCCACTTGTGGGAAGGTAGTAACTGTTACTGGGTTGGAAACTCTCATGAGTTTGAGAGCTATGGAGGATGATGGTCATGAAATCAAACTTGGCGTAATTTTGGTTGTTAGAGAATTCATGGAAGTCTTTCATTTAAACTTGCCAAGAGTCCCTCCACCCTGGGATATCGACTTTATTATTGACCTTATACCTGGTACAAAACCTATTTTTATACCACCCATATAGGATGGCACCCAAATAGTTAGCCGGGTTGAAGACTCAACTGGAGAAATTGTTGGATAAGGGTTTGATTCACCCAAGCATGTCGCCATGGGGAAGGTCGATGTTGTTTGTGAAGAAGAATGACGATATTATGGAGATGTGTATTAGCTATGAATAGTTGAATCGGGTGACCATTAGGAACAAATATCCACTCCTTAAGATCGATTACCTATTTGACCATTTGCGGGGAGCGAAGTTCTTTTTAAAGATAAACTTGAGGTCGAGATATCACCAGTTGAGAATACGGGAGGAAGACATAAAGAAGATTGCTTTCATAACGAGATATGGAAATTATGAATTCACAGTGATGTCGTTTGGACTTACAAACGCACATGCAGTGTTCATGGATCTCATGCACAGAGTCTTCAGGCCTTACCTTGATAAGTTCATCATTTTCTTCATCGATGACATTATAATGATTTATTCCAAGGCTCAAAAAAAACATGAGAGATATCTCAAAGTTACCTTGTGCACTTTGAAGGATCACCGGTTGTATGCTAAGTTTAGCAAGTGTGAGTTTTGGGTATCGGAGGTACAATTTCTAGGTCATGTGGTGAATGCGAAAATAATTTATGTAGATCCAGTTAAAGTTAATGTCACCACGAAATGGCCACAACCCACCATGATGACGGAGATAAGAAGTTTTCTTGGATTAACAGGTTACTACCTGAGGTTTGTGAAGGACTGCTCGAAGATTGCAACACCAATGACTAGGCTAACTCAAAAGAATGTAGAGTTTAAGTGGACAGAAGAATGCAAGATTGCTTTCAAGGAATTGCGAGACACAATGGCTTCGACACCTATATTGGTACTTCTAGAAGTGGGGAAGGAATTAGTTCTTTATACTGATGCTTCAAAAATCGGGCTGGGATGTATTTTGATGCAATAAGGGTGAGTGATTGCATATGCTTCGAGATAGTTGAAGATACATGAGAGGAACTACCTAACTCATGATTTGGAGTTAGCAGCAGTTATGTTCAACTAAATTTATAATGTTCTCAAATCATAAAAGCTTGAAGTATTTGTTCAACTAAAGTAAGTTGAATATGTGACAAAGGCGTTGGCTCGAGTTCTTGAAAGACTTCGACTTTAAATTTCAGTATCATCCTGGAAAGGCGAATGTGGCAGATGCTTTGAGTCATGTGAGGAAGGAAAAGGAGGAGGTAGGCATGATGATGACCAAGGAGTATAGATTGCTTGATGAGGTCGCATTGATGTGCATACATGATTTACATACGGGAGAGTCTGATGTTTTAGGTTCCTCGGTACAAATTGAGATGAGAGCAGATCCAGAGGTTGTTTAATGAGTTATAGATTATTAAAGAGTTGATTTAGAGTATGGCAAGTATAGATCACAGGCTGACAGTGAGAAAATCCCAGATTGGAAGCTTTCGACAGATGGAGCATTAAGATTCAAGAACAGGCTATGGATACCACAACATGTATAGATGTAAGAGGATTTACTTTGGGAAGCTCATCAATAACGATATACTATTCATCCAGGGAGCACCAAGATGTACCATGACATGAAATGAATATACAGGTGGCCGAGGATGAAGGCGGATATTGCTAAGTATATCTAGGAATATATGACTTGTAAGCAAGTGAAAGTCGATTATCAGAAGCCCAGAAGGATGTTGCAACCCTTACCTATTCTTGAGTGGACGTTAGAACATATAGACTGGTTTTTCAATGATAAGGAAGAAGCATGATTTGGTTTGGGTGATTGTAAACTATTTGACTAAACCTGCGTACTTCATTCCAATTTCCATGGGAGATCCAGTGGACAAGCTGAATTGGGAATATCTTGATGAGATCTTAAGGCTGCATGATGTCTTAGTGTCTATTCTTTTGGATCGAAATACATGGTTTACTTCCAAGTTTTGGAAGGGTTTACAGACTCGGATGGGAACCAAGCTCAATCTCAGCATTGCATTTCATCCTCAGTCAGATGGCCAGACTAAGAGACTTATCCTGATTCTAGAGGATATGCTAAGGGCTTGTGTGTTGGATTTCTCTAGGAGTTGGGAGGACTACTTACTGTAATGCAAGTTTGCCTACAACAACAATTCTCAAGTGAGCCTTGGTATGACACTATTCGAGGCACTTTATGGAAGACCTTGCAAGTATGTTACGTAGTGATTGGTGACACGGTGTTGATAGGACGTGTAGGATCACATTGAGAGGATAAAGCATATTAGGCAATGACTACAAACCGCACAAGGTAGACATAAGAAATATGCTGATAAGGATCATCGGGATGCTTACATTAAGAAGAATGATTATTTGGTGCTTAAGGTTTCACTGATGAAAGGACATTACATATTTGGGCTAAAAGGGAAGCTTTCTCCTAAGTACATTAGACCCTTTGAAATGATCGAAAAAATTGGTCTGGTTGCCTATAAGTTAATTTTGCCACCTCGACTAGCAGGAGTTCACAACATGTTTCAAGTATCCATATTACAGAAGACGCCAACTAAGAATACACCATCCATTGATTAGCGTCAGTTGACTTGAGGGAAGACATGTCGTATGATGAGCAACCAACTCAAATTCTAGACATGAAGGTTCAAAAGCTTCACAACAAGAAGATCCCACTAGTTAAGGTGCGGTGGGAGTTCCATGGAGATTAGGAGCTAACTTGGGAGCGATAGGACTATATGGCGGAGCACTTCCTAGATCTCTTTGAATCTTAAGGTACGGCTTACTTTTAGTTTGAATGATGAAACTTCCTAAAATTGAAAATATTATGATGCCCACATCTCCGAATTCATTAATAAATTCATATTTAGAAAAGTTAAATAAATAAATATGATTTTGTGTGTTAATATGCCTATTTATGTGTATTATTACAAATAATAATATAATACTTGGGAACAAGTAAAAGTAAATTGGTAAAAATCCAAATTGGATGGAATTAACCAAAGACGTTGGATGGTCCTAGAACTAATGGGCACAAGATAAGATAAAGGGTTAGGAGTTGGTCACCTAAACCCTAGATCTTAAGACACATATAAATACTTGTTACAACTTAATTTGTAACGCTTCTCAACACACCACACGTAAAGGATAAGATTTAATGTAGAAAGGGTGGAGTTGGAGTGCTAAAAGCTACAACAACCTCCACAAGTTGGAAATCACTAAAATAAGGTAAATCTCACAACCTAACTTTTAAGTCTTGAATGGAATCGTTGATTGTGGGTGTGTAATCTTGGATTTGTGTTTACCTTAAGTTTTCAAAGTGGATTTGCAAGGTTTCACACTTCTAATTGTGTTCTTCATGGTTCCAATAGTTGTATATATGGTTTTGGAGTTCAATTTGATGTTTTGACTCAAATTAGTGATGAACACATGGTTTCTTGATGGATATTACTTTAAAGTCGAGGTTGTAGTGTTTTGTAACCATGGTTTCGATGTTTGAAATGTATTTTTGAATTTGAAAAGGTTTTGCAATAAAACTTTGGTTTGTTGGCATGTTTTTGCACGAATTCATTTGAAACAGTATTTGATGGTTACGGGTTGATGGAACCCTTGAATTTGAACTATTTTTGATGTGTTTGAAGCCCCAAAGGATTCGGGAATTGGTCAAAAGATGGGAAAAAGGAAACTAGAAAATTTTGGGTCTCCGTGACGTTGACGGCGTCCTGATGCCGTGGCGCCGTCATGGCACCAATCACATTTATTTTCACCTGTTTGTAAAAGTGGCATAACTTCTTCGTTTTAACTCTGTTTTCGACGTTCCAAACACCGTTGGAAAACTTGTGGAAAGCTTAACTTCATGGGATTGATAAATCACTTAAAATAATACTTTAACTAACTTAAAAACATGTTAGAAATTATGAGTATAGTTTGGCATAGAAACTCACCTAGCGTATATATAATATAGATACTCGAAGGACGCCACCAAGGACTTCTTCAGGCTAAGGATTTGGTTAGGAAAGCAGCACTAGAGGTAAGTGAATTAGCTTTATTTTCAATCATGACACACTATTAGTTATGCTAGAATTCATGATAGTGAATGGTTGATGTCTTGTTAGAATCTAGTTGAATATATCTTGTCTTTCCATTTCATCTTGTCCTTGGGTTCTCTATTTATGAATGTCTATGAAACTGATGTGCTTGGAATGAATAATTGTAATGGTATCTCGGACTCAAGAGCCAACGGCCACTGGTCATCTCCCTGCGCTATGTTTGGACACCAATCTGTTGAGGTCAGGTCCTATTAGATATTGTTGAAGCAAGTTAGTTGTTTAGAGACTAATATATTGAAGTTGGGTCATTTATGACAGCGTTGAAGCCAATTGGTTATCCCATCACACACTTGTATTTGGTTTCCACTTCGTTGACTCTATGACATTCACGTTATCATTGTTATGTTGTTAACTATCTTGTTCGGGCTTATTTCATTATGTCCTCCATTATATAGTATGCTCGTTTATATTCTTTCATGATTATGTTATATGAACAAGCCCAATTGGGTTGTTGATTATGTTATATGAATAAGCCCAATTGATAATGGGCCTTATTTTATTTACTTTTCTTGCTATATCAATTGTTACCCTAATTGCACTATGTATTTAAACTCTTACCATGAATAAAATTGACAGAAAATAAAGTTAAATTTTACTTCCTTATAGTCTTTATTTCCCTTATATAGTAAAACCCTATCAATTGGTGCTTTTATCAGAACGATTGGTCACCACTCGCTGGCTCAACTGGCACAACCATCTCAGCCGATTGCTTCCGCACAACCACCTCAAAACGTCGACATAGCTGGTCTATGCGAGCAACTCAATCCTCAAATGCAACTTATTCAATATTTGGATAAGGAAAACAGAACTCGCCAAGACAGTGTCACTACAGCTATCGCGGAACTGCACTTGCGCGTTAACCAACCCAGTCCACACCTACCCTACACGCCTCACCATTATCCACCTAATCAATGTTAGATACACCAATTTCCCAATCGCAGCGCCCACACGCATCGAGAGCATGGCCCTCATCCAAAGTTGGCTCAACAAACTTCCCCACCATACCTCCCTACTTCTTCAGCCATTCCCCATCTCCGGTACCATTGGCTTAACGGTTTCTGTTCTAGATTCCAATCAAGCCACCTAAGGTGGTTCTCTACCAGTTTGATAGGATTGATCCCTTGGACCGGTTATACCAGGCTGAAAACTATTTTCAGTTCTACAAAATTTCGAAAAAGCAAAGACTTTCCATGACAGCTTTTTTCATGCAATGAGATGCACTGAATTGGTTCTAATGATACATAGGAACAACCAACTCACCTCATGGGAGTCTTTCACCAAGGCGTTAGAGCTGCATTTCGGGGCTTTCCTCATATGAGAATCACCAGATCTCATTGTTTCGACTCTGCTAAATTGACTTTCTCACCGACTACGTTCTCACTTTTGAGAAGATTAACAACCGTGTGGTAGGACTACTCGCGTACGTAACCCGTGTGGCCTTCATTGCAGGCCTTAAGCCAGAGTTTCAGCGAGAGCTTGATATCATCAAACCACCAACCCTAGCAGAAGCTATCGGTATGGCCAAACTTTTTGATGATAAATTCGTCGATAGCAAACGACCGAACTTCAACAAGCTACCTAACTTCACTTCTAAAAGAGCGCCACTACACCCTAAACCTAACACTTCGGCGCTGACTACAACCACTCCAGCACCACCAGCATCATCCCAACTGGTTCGACAACTCTCTCCGTCCGAAATGCAAGAACGACATTCTAAGGGGGTGTGTTTCAATTGCGATGAGAAGTTTTTCCCAGACCATCATTGCAAGACGAAACAATTCTTACTACTCGTGGATGACGATGATCGAAGGTGTCCACAACACCAACACTAACCCTCGCCGCGATCCAATTATGGAGATACCTACACCATCACCCGCCCTCCTATCTCTTACATCTCCATAACTCGAACACAACATTGCACCCGAAACTGTTCACTTCCACCTCTCCGCTACGGCCCCAACCAGTTCCCTCGACCCCTAACCTTACGACTCCACGGGAATATAGCTGATCTACCGGTCTCCATCCTAGTAAATAATAGGAGCTCACGACATCCTACAACCTTGCCTATCAGCACAGTTACATTTACCAGTCCTACCCATCCGTGAGTTCTCCATTATGGTGGGCAACGAAGCCTCCAGTCACTGTTCGGTTATTGTCCAAACACGCCAATCAATATATAATCCCATACATTCTATGTTAATTTCTACATCATGGCAATCCGGGGTGCCGATGTCCTTTTGGGATTCAATTGGCTCAAATTCATAGGGAAGTTCCTTTCGGAATACATAGTCCCTAAGATGCAATTGTACCACCAAAGACAACCTATTACCACAACCTCCCCTTACCCTCTTCCTTTTCCCAATTGCGACACCTACAATCCATAAACTCAATAGCCTCCTTCCAGGTCTTCATAATCATTCCAAATACAATCCTAACCAACCTTACCGCCACAGATTCCCCTGCACCCATTTCGCCGTCAACCTTTTCCCAAACCTATATGACGCACTCAATGAATTTTCCCACATCTTCCAATTACCCATGGGTCTACCTCGCCTTGCCCTACGACCACCACATACATTTCTTATTGTGTTTTGGGGTTCATAAGAAATGAAAAATTCAAAACAATTTTCGAAAAACCCCAGCAGGATTGAAAATAACTTCCATTAAACTAAATCTACAAAAATAAAACCATACCTTAATCCGTAATTTACTTATCTGATTGTTCGATTTCCAAGACGTTCAATTGTGTGTCCTCTATCAAAAATCCACACACGAACGGTGACCAGAATTTGGAGTGCTAGCCCTAAGAGAGATTGAAAGCATTTTTCTTTCTTTCGTAAAATCTAGAAATCTTGGAATTTGCAAAAACAAAAATCTTATTTCATTTTAGTGTTTCAACCTCTATTTATATGTGTAGATATGCTCACTTAAAAAACCTATTCGTAATACAACTATTGTATTTAGACAATTCAAGCAAATTACACATATGCTCCAATTAATAAGTTATCATATAACAAATCGTAATGGTTTTTATGTCATAAAATTCATTATTCTGGACCAATTGAAATTGCGCAAAGTCATTTTTTGGTTGCGACCCAATAGGTTCATGAAACGTTGGCAGTGAACCAAAACCATTTTGGTACACAAGTCATAAGCAGTCTCTATCAAGGCATTATAACTACCCAAGTAGCATGAATATCAAAATCGATACAAACTAATGAATAATATAAATTATATACTTTTATCGTGCGATATCATTTGATTAAACATAACGCATGGAAAGTGTAACAACCCCGAATAATCTAATCGTATTTGTGTGTTGTGTAGGACCATGACCTGTCGGCCATTCCTACGTGACGATCTCGGTCAACACTCGGGTGTCGTCACCGAGGTAAATTAATAATTTAAATTAATTTTACTTGTGTTTGATGTTGTATATTATTTATAACTAACTATATATGTGTGCACACGAGTGTATGTTTATATCGCAAATTCGAGCGAGCGAGAGTGCGACTTCATGATGCATGTCAATGTGGGATTGGGATAGAATGTGATATGATAGGTCAAAATTTCTTAATTGTGATAAATAAACTAATTTAATATTCCTATAGTTGAATATACATATGTACATTAAGTTGTAGCTTAAAGTTTGGTTAAAAGTCAACCATCATTAGATATGCCTCGAGATACGTGTTAACGTCAATGTGTATAATCTTTGTGTGTCATTTAGAGTAGGTTATGTTGGGGCATGTGCCCTACGTCAATCCATTTACTGTCTTTATGAATACTTTTTGTTAATAAAATAGAGGATTTCATTTGCTGTTTATTATAATTAATTTGCATGTTTACATTATAATAAGATCCATGGGTATTTACAGAAATATCCTAAATGTCCCTAGTCGATCATTATACTGGGAACTATAATGAATTAAAACTAGTGTGAGTCTTGATTGATGATCATATGATGATTATACGTATAGGGATACGAATCAAGATCACGAGTACTTGTTAGGGAACAAAGTACTGGACCGACCCGCTACGAGAACATCACATGGATTAAGTCATAGATGTTTCTCATAATAGGTATATTTTTCAGTCCTCTGACTTGAGATTACCAAAGACTTCAACATTAGGAACACAGTGACTTGACACAATTAAACGTTGTCTTTAATCGGACGATTATAAAGGTTGTGATTGGTTACTGTGTGAGCAATATGATGAAGTTGTGTAATCGAGATAGAATTTGTCCCTCTCATATAAAGAGAGATATCCAGCGGATCCCTTGATGTGTTAGACTATTAAAAGGCCTAGTCTAAGTGAATTGATATTGATCAATGTCACTTGGATGTTTTCAGTCTACCTAGAGATTGAGACTAGTACGATTGAACATGTTGGATGACAATTCCATGTCTTATGTTTGATCAAAATGATATCGTGTGACAAAAGGATGTATATACACTATTGATTAGGTTGTATCGATTTGATATTCATACAACTTGGGTAGTCATAATGTCTTACTAGAGGCGCTTATGACTTGTATACCAAAATGTGTTATGGTACACTGCCAACGTTGTATGAGCCTATTGGGTCGCACACTAAGAATGGTTTTGCAAGATTTTAAGATGGTTCAGAAAAACGAATTGTATATGATACAATTCATGACAGAAACGTCCTTGTGGTGTATTACACTTATACTTCTTTAAGTAGGGGTATATGTGTAATTTACTTAACCGTCTACATACAAGGGTTGTATAAATAGACGCTTTAAGTTAGAACACACGTATGAAAGATTAAGGGCCGAAACTCTATTTTAGTTTCAAAAACGAATTAGGGTTTTCTAGTACGCTCTGGATCGTTTTGGAGAGAAACAAAAAGGTTTGGTATTCTCTCGAAGCTAGCACTTCAAATCTCACGCCGTTCGTGTGTGTGACTTTCTTTGTAGAGAGGCGTTCGTCGTTGGCGCGCTCCTTAGAGATCGATCAACCTTCAGAAAGGTATATTTGTGACCGAGGTATGATTAAGTCTTCATGGTTTAAACGTTTTTAATGGAATTAGATTTGGATCCTGTTGGGATTTTTGTCAAAATTGTTTTGTAATTTCCGCTGCGTATGAACCCCAAAACTCAATAGTGGTATCAGAGCCTTCGAGTTTGATTCCATTAAATTCATTGCATGTTTTCTTCTGATATATACATGATATATGATTGAAAGCATGTTAATAGTTGATGTATATGTGATATACATAAGTTTTCTATGAGATTTATTATCATGTTTTGTGTATATGATACAAATATTAATGATTTAATTGAAATCAGTTCCGTACATGCTATTAACTATGTTAGGTTAATTCGAATAATTTTAATAAATTGAATTTCGTGTTCTCTGATCCATGACACCATTAGGTATAATCTTTATTTTTTGTGTATTGATGCATGGATGAAATCTCTGTAATTCAGTATGCATATTTAGGTTACATTGTTTTAAGTTTCTTAAATTGTATAAGTCTTAATATTAATTCAAAACTAATATGATTAGGTTCGATTGTGATAGTAGTTCATGATTCAATTACATGTTTGTGATTATTTGGATGAGGACCGAAATTGCAAATAATTATTTTTCGAAATTATTTATTTATCTTGTTATATCTATTATGTTATGAAATTTCTATTTGATAAGAGATAGATAACAAATTAGATTAGGAGGTATTAGCAAAATCGGTTTCGTTATCCCTATTGGACAGGAGATAAATATCGAGAATTTTGTTATGGTGATATGCTAGGATTCAAATATCTTAAGTCCTAATTGGATTAGGATAAGATGATTAGTTAGATGTGGGCCCGGTGTTAATTAAAATGTTTTAATTGACTTAATTTCGGATAAATTAAGGGGTTAATTTAGGATAATAAAATCAGCGAAAAATATGATTTTCTATAGCGAATTTTAATTTTCGGAATTGAAATTCGTCTCCTAAAAAAAAAAAAAGCGGGCTTCGTTTTTGTTCCAAATCCATTGACCGGGTAATGGAACCACATTATTGATCGACCAGTAATGCGTGACAATGCGTCTAACTAATCCTAGCGTACGGAAATTCTTTTATTAGTGAACAAGTATAAAAATTTCCAAATTGTTTAGTGATTGAACAAATCAATAAAATATATGATATTTCATTGTTTACATAAAATCACTAAAACTCAAATAAAATCCCTCTATTAAATTTTAAGGCTCGTGCCATCCATTTTAAACACTTGTCAAGGCCTCGATCACACTAATATAGTTTCAGCCATAGCTGGGTGTATTGTGTTATCTTGGTGAGACAAGTTGGGTAAGAGTTACCTAAATGTTTAAAATGGTCCGACTTAATAAAGCTATCAAAATAGTTTTTGAGCTTTAGGCACATGATAAAAAAAAAAAAACATGATAAGACATAAGATGTCCCGTATCTCATAAAAGTATCTAAAATTACATAAGATGTAATTGGTAACTGTTACCTACCTAAATAATCTAGTTTTGTGTTTCATGCCATAGCTGTCATAGAATTAGGTGAAATATGGATTTTAGTCCCCTAAATAAACAGTATGTTTTAGGAGGGTTGTTAATTTAGTGGGAGTCTATTCCTCTATACTAAAATAAACTTTGCATAATCTTTATTGTAGATCAATGGTCTCTTCAAGTAACAATAATCCTCTGTCACTGCGATCCATCCTTGAGAATGATAAGCTATCTGGGACTAACTTTCTTAACTGGTTCAAAAACTTGAGAATTGTTCTCAAGCATGAACGCAAGTTGTATGTCCTGGATGCTCCAATCCCCGAGGACCCACCACCAATGCTACGAAAGTCATGAAGGATGCGCATAATAAGCATGTCAACGATTCTACGATGTTGCATGTATTATGCTTGGCAACGATGGTTCCCGAACTTCGAAGGACATGGAACTAATGGAAGCCTACGACATGGTCAGTAACATCTGAAGGAAATGTTCCAATAGCAAGCTAGGCAAGAAAGGGTCGAGACAGTCAAGAACCTACATTCTTGCAAGATGACCGAGGGTGAGTCAGTTAGTCCTCATGTTCTGAAGATGAAGGGCTATGTTGACCAGCTTGATAGACTCAGATTTCCCATAAATCAAGAGTTGGCTACGGATTTGATCCTGAATTCATTACCAGAGAGTTACTCACAATTTGTCATGAACTACAATATGAATAATATGGAGAAGTCAATTTCAGAGTTGCATTTGATGCTCAAAACTGCTGAACAAAATATCAAGAAACCCTCTAGTAATGTGTTGATGGTCCAAAAGGGAAAGGGAATGAAGAAGAAAGGCAAAGGCAAGGCTAAAGTTGCCAAGGCTGCTGCTGCACCTGTCGCAAAGCCTATGGAACAAGTCAAGCCTCAGCCTGTTCCTGCTTCAAAACACCCAAAAGAAAAGGAAGGAAATTTTCATTTCTGCCATGCACCTGGACATTGGTTCGAAATTGCAAACTCTATCTTGAAGATCTAAAGAAGAAAAAGGGTAGTGCGACTACCACTACAGGTATTTATGTTATTGAAATTAATTTATCTACTAGTGATTCCTGGGTATTAGATACCAGATGTGGATCTCACATTTGTATAAATGTGCAGGGACTCACTAGAAGTAGAAAGTTGAAGAAAGGAGAAGTCATCCTCCACGTAGGGAATGGAGCAAGAGTTGCTGCCCTTGCTGTTGGATCATATGACTTAGTCTTACCTAGTGGACTTATTTTAACTTTAAATAATTGTTATTTTGTGCATGCTTGAGCAGAGACATCATTTCTGTTTCATGCTTGGATATGGATGGTTTTGATTTTATTATTGCGAATAATAGATGTTCCATTTCTCGTAAAGGCATATTTTATGCAAATGTTGATTTGTGTGATGGTCTTTATATTCTAAGCATGAAAAGGTCCACTAATACTCCAGTCTTTAACATAAATACAAAGAGATTCAAGTCAAATGATTTGAATCAAACCTATCTTTGGCATTGTCGTCTCGGGCACATAAACGAGAAACGCATAACGAAGCTCCATAAAGATGGACTTCTAGATTCATTTGATTTAGAAACATATGAAACGTGCGTATCTTGTTTACTAGGCAAGATGACTAAAAGTCCCTTTACTGGACACAGTGAAAGGGCAAGTGATTTATTGGGTCTAATACATACTGATGTATGCGGTCCTATAAACACAATGGATTGTGTTTTTGAAGTCTCTTGATGCATGAATGTTAAGTTTTGACCTAGCCTCAGTAAAGTGAGCATAACCTTTTCATACGAACTCAAAAATGGTCAAATCATATGCCGTTGGAAAGTTAATCTGATATCTACAACTTTTTTTCGCTAGAGAAATTTCAAAATTTCTCGCATGTCACCAATCCAGGCCTTCTATGGCCGAGCTCCTCCACCGATCCCCTCGTTTCTAGTTGGATATGTGCCATCGGCGCCTCTAGAGACCCTCGTATACCAAAAAATGAGATCTTGGGGTTACTTAATGTGAATCTACGCAAGGCTCAGCAACGCATGCAAGCTCAAGCAGATCTTCATCGAAAAGATAGAAGTTGGGGACTTAGTTTCCCTGAAATCGTGGCCCTACCGACAGCGATCCGTCCTCCACCGATCATCCCAGAAACTCGCCCCTCGCTATTTCAGCCACTATCGCATCCTCCGCCGAATCGGTGAAGTTGCATACAAGCTGCTCCTTCATCCTTCCAAGATACATCTAGGCCTTGTTTGGTATGTGGGCGCGGGGAGTTAGGTAACCAATCTTGTTTGGTTCTCCAACTCCTTGTGAGATATCTCCCAACTTACATGGGAGGGGGTGAGTTATCTCCCCCTCCCCCATAGGGAGATATCTCCCAGGAGTTCAATGGACAAAAATACCCCTCACAAATCAGCTTTTTCCCAAGTCCCTCACAAATCATCTTTTTTATTTTAAAAATATGTTTGAAATGCATTTATGTCAATTCCCACATTTTACTATTTTTAAAAATTTGCAACTTCCCTGCAAGTTTAAAGTTCAACTTAACATGAAATATGAACTTACATTATGAGTTAACTCCATGGATTTATCTCCACTCGCACTGTAAGTTGGCAAAAACGAACCAACGAGGCCCTAGTCTTCCATTTGAGTTTGCTGAAGAAGCACTCATGTCCGCCATCTTCCACCCAAGCTCTCTGATTTCCCACAAAACCCTACTCCTCGAGCTCATCGCGGCTAAAAAATATAATGCATGCCATATAGGGAAACCTAACAGTTCCTCGTTGAATGGGATGATAACTATGAACCTAGCTGGCTTTCGAAGACCAAGCTCGACCGCCTCATCTCATCTTATAATCTTGATGACAATATTAATCTCGATGGGCGGGTATTGATATGATCACGATCGTGGATCTGGACCCGAAGATAACTGCTATGACCAATGGGGAGAGCCCAACTGATTGCCCCCTTGAACCCACGCCCCGACGAACCAAACGAGTGGCCCAAACGTACTATTAAGAAGGCTTCTTTGGTTGCTGATTATGTTACGTGGACAAGCCTAGTTGATAATGGGCCTTATGTTATTTATTTTCTTGCTTTATCCATTGTTACCCTAATTATACTATGTATTTGAACTCTTACCATAAATGAAATCAGTAGAAAAGAAAGTTAAATTTTACTTCTTGTCTTTATCTCCCTTATCTAGTAAAACCCTATCATACATGTCCATATATATAGGCATGATTAGGGCAAGGATTACACTACTGATTCTATTAAGAACTAGTCATAATCTTAATCCTTAATCCTAATTAGAAACACAACAACACTTAGATTTAACAAGCTTGGATTAATTAGCAATTCCTCAATGGTGGTGGAAGCTTTGCATCCATGGATATTCAACTAGATGATCGTGGAGCGAAACTCAAAGATTAGAAACTAAAATCGGATCGTCCAAGTCCATATTTTATTGTCCCAACTCCTTAAGACCTCTGGTTGGTCCATAACCATATGCTTGATAGATAGTCCTATTCATGGCTTCCTCAAAGGCCTTCTACAGTAAGGTGAAAAGAAAAGAGACATCTGTGAGTTTGTATGTTTATGGCATTCAAAATTTCATCGCAGGATGGCAGGAGGTCCCTGTAACCAATACGATTCTGCTTCCTGAGCAAGTTTTTAATGAAATTTGATTCAACAAATGAGAGATTAAGCAAATGCAGATACAGAGAGGTACAATTAGCAAAGCTTAATGTTCTTCGAGAGGAAGCATAAGCTGTTATATATAAAACGATTGATTGATACCAGCATACTGCAACATTAGTAAGTATTAATTTCAAGGATGAATACATTAAAGTTCAAACAAAAGCCAAAAAAATAATCCACCAAACTACAATAGGAAAAGTTTTCCATTCATCCAAACCATTACAGTTGAATGAATCATTGAAAGTAAGTAGTAGCATGGTAGCGTAAGAGGTGCCTATGCCTGGATATTAAGAGAGTTCACGAACTCATCCTCTCAACATTCTAACTGAATTCAGTTAGAGTGTGAGAGGGTATTTATAGATGATTTACAATGTACAAGAATGGTAAATACTTAGACTATCTAGAACATTCCTCTAGATCAGTACATTAGTGAATTTTACTTCTCTATCAATCACTTTTCTCCTACATTTACAATGACAGTAACATTTTCAGTCTATCCCTCAATGTACATTGTTTTCAAAGTGAAACTTAAACACTATGTACATTACAGTTCAATGGTTCTGGTTTACATCCCCTTCAAATAAAGGGGGAGTACATGAACACCGATTTTGTCTCTGAGATAACAGAACCGAGAGTAGGAGAGAGGTTTAGTGAAGCAATTAGCTATCGAATTATGAGAGGGAACATAATGAACAGATAGACGCTGTTTGAGCACCTGATCTCTAATGTAGTGGACATCGATTTCAATGTGTTTTGTTTTTGCATGAAAGACTGGATTTCTTGCTAAAGCAGTAGCACTCATGTTGTCGCACCACACCACAAGTGGATGAGGAAGATGAAACTTCAACTCAGACAGCAATGACTTTAACTAAGTGATCTTAAAAGCCATATGAGTAAGAGCCCTGTATTCAGATTCAGTGCTAGATCTAGCAACCAAAGCTTGTTTCTTCGATTGCGATGAAACGAGATTGCCACCAAAATAGACAGCATATCCAGCTATGGATTTTCGATCTTCAATAAAGGAAGCCCAATCGGCATCAGAGTAACCAGTCAGTAGCAGTTGAGAATCAGGCTTAAAGACTAATCCATAGTGAATAGTCTTTTTGAGATACCTGAGAACTCGTTTAAAAGCTTGCCAATGAGATGAAGCAGGGGCTTGTTGAAATTGACTCAATCTATTCACAATGTACGTTATATCAAGACGAGTATTCACAACATACTGAAGTCCACCCAACAAGCTTCAGTACAGGGTTTGATCATGAAAGGGAGGATCAGGAGAGGAAGAAATAGTTTTATTGATAGTGGCAGGGGTATCAGCAAGTTTAGCAGCAGACATTCCAGCTTTCATAAGTAATGAGTTGATGTAGCTTGATTGGGTAAGAAACAATCCTGATGAATCACGATGGACTTCAAAACCAAGGAACATTCTGATACTTCAAAGTAAATACATTGTGCAATTGAGCAATGAATGACTGAATGAACTGAGGGTTGTTGCCAGTAATGATAATATCATCCACATAAACCAGTACAAATAAAATGGAACCATTTATGTAAGAGTGAAAAGTGATGCATCTGAAACAGCAATGTGAAATCCCTAGGCAAGAAGCTTGTTTTTGAATTCATCAAACCATGCTATCGGTGCTTGTCTCAGTCCATATAAAGCCTTATTGAGTTGACGTACCATTCCAGCATAATTATCATCTATGAATCCCTCAGTCCGATGAGTGTAAACGTCTTCTTTCAAATGACCATTGAGAAATGCATTGTTGATATCAACCCTTCTAAGTTGTCAGCCATATGTGACAGCAATGGAAAAAATCACTCTAATATTAGAAGCTTTAACCACTAGACTGTAAGTTTCATCAAAGTCTACTCCAGGAACTTGCTTGAATCCTTTGGCAACCAATATGGCTTTGTAACGATTGACAATGCCATCTGAATTCCTCTTGATAGTGAAAATCCACTTGTTGCCTACAATGTTCTAGTTTGGATAAGCTGGAACCAATGTCCAAGTTCCATTTGCAATGAGAGCTTGGTATTCTTTCTGCATAGCTGCTTTCCAATGTGGAAAAGTTAAAGTTTGGCTTGCAGTTTTAGGAATGTCATCAGAAGATGTAGACACATTATAAACCTTTTTTTTAACAATACCATTCTTAGCCCTTGTAACCATTGGATGAGAATTCTGAACTGGAGGAGGTGAAGGAACATCAATGACAGATTCAGACATCAAAGGTACAACAGATGAAGGAGAAGCATGTACATCTTGAGCGGCATTAGGCAATGACATAGTGTCATGTAAATAAGAAGGTACAATAGGAGATCTGGAAACAGATGTAGAGGTAGCTGGCAAGGGTACATTAGCAGGACCAGGAGTGTTGTAATCTGGAAAGTAAAGTGGTAAAGAAACCATAGGACTAACTGATGAAGTTGACAATGACTGAGATTGTTTAGATGAGAATAGAAAAGTGTATGGAAACTCTTTCTTATTAAACAAGACATGTCGTGAAATATAAAACTTTCCAGCTGAATTCAAGCATTTATAACCCTTGTGAACATAATTATAGTCTAAAAATAGGCATTTCTCTTATCTATATTGATATTTGTGAGAATTGAATAGCCTTGTATATGGAAAACAAGTACATCCAAATACCTTCATCATCATATAATCAGGACAAGCTCCATATAATTTCTCAAATGGAGAGAGACCTTGTAAGACAGTAGTAGGCAATCTGTTAATAATGAACACAGCTGTTTCACAAGCATCCCACCAAAATGATGTAGGTAACTGAGCTTGAGCAAGGAGAGTAAGATTGGTTTCAACAATATCTGTGTGCTTCCTTTCCACTCTTCCATTCTGTTCATGAGTATAAGGACATGGATGTTGAAACAAATGCCCTGGTTCTCTAAAAAAGATTTGAACACATGATAATCACCTCCCCAATCAGACTGTACTCTTTTTATCTGAGTGGAAATTTTTTTTTCAACTTGTAACTTGAACAATTCGAATATATGAAATGCCTCATATTTATATTTCATAGGACGAATCCATGTAAATCTTGTATAATCATCAATAAAAGTTATATAGTACTTGAATCCACCAGTAGAAGATACAGGAGAATGTCCCCAAAGATCAGTGTGTATCAACTCCAACACATATTTGCTACATTTATCAGATTTACCAAAGGGAAGAGCATGGTGTTTTCCCAATAGACACACTGAACAGAATTCAATAGTAGTACACTGCAAATTCAAATTGGACTTCATTATTTGGTGAAGAGTCTTTTGAGTAGGATGGCATAATCTCAAATGCCATATGAAATATGAGGGCTTTGTGTACACCACCAAAGCTTTATTATGCTGATTAGTATGCTTGGAAACTGGTAACAAGGAAGATGATTCAAAAAACTTGTAAAGACCTTCATGTAGTACTCCAGACAGCAGAATCTCATTAGTTGAAGAATCTTTCACCAAACAATGTTTGTTAGTAAACTCAACTACAACAACATTATCTTTAGCAAGTTGAGAGATACTCAGAAGATTTTTCTTTATGTTGGGAACACAAAGTGTATTAGGAAACGTAAGTCTATTCTTTAGAGACTTAATGTTTGCTTGACCAACTGATAGAATAGGTAAAGCCTGTCCATTATCAACGATAAGAGCATCATTACCTTGGTAAGGAGAACTACCATTCAGTTGGGAAACATCAGGTGTAACATGGGCAGTAGCTCCACTGTCTGCATACCAAAAACCATCAGACATGGAAGATGAGCCAAGACTAACATGATGTTGATTTCCCACAAAATTTGCATTGAGTGGACGACTTCCAAATCCACCTCTCTGATTAGTTTGAAAGAAAGAAAATTCGTGATTCTGATTATTTTGAGTTGGATTCTAATTACTGTCATGAAACGATGAGGCTCCCATGTAATTCAAATCTACTCTGTAATAGCAGTTAGCAGCAGAATGTCCCAGTTTGTTACATATTTGACAAGTTGGTCTAGAATTGTTTGTGTATTTGAAGCCTCCTCTTCCTCTTGATCTTCCTCTCCCTCTGATTGCATTGTCATTTCCTTGCCTTCCTCTATAGTGATTTTGAGAAGTAGAACTCCAGTTTTTAAATCCTAGATTTGATTTCAGCAGCATTTGCTTGTACATTTCCTTGAATACTCAATAAGTTGATGCCAGAAACAAGTTGCAAATGTTCCAACTTAGCCTCAAAACTCAACAAAGTGGACTGCATTTCTATCCATGTAAGATCAATTTTGTGTTCCAACATATATGTGATAGGAATGTATTCACCATCAAGACCTGATAAGGTACAAGAAATCAATTCAACATCAGTGATCATATCACCAGCAGTAATCAAATTATCAGCATAATCTTTCATCTTCCTCAAGAATTCAATCATCTTCATTGAACCCTTCCTTGTGGTTCTAATTGTTGTTCTATTGTACTGAATATGAGCTCTATTTCTTGCACCACATAGATCCTCAATTGATTTCCACAATTCACTAGCAGATTTAGGTCTTCCATCAACATTCTTTCTAGACACAGATTTTGCAATTGATGGTTCAATAGAACACATTAACCAAGCATATAACATTCGATATCTAGAATACCAATCTTGAAAATCAGAATTTGGTTTTCCATCCTTATCAAACTCATCAGGTACATGTATCTTGTCAAACAAGATGTTATCCAGTCTACATCCCTCAAGTGCAGGTACAACAATTGATTTCCAAAGCAGAAAATTCGTTTCATCAAGTTTAACTGAGACATTGTGATTCAGTGAGTTACCAAATGGAGTGATCAACTGATTGATGAACACTGGATTAGAAGATCTGCCTTGATTGGAAGAAGAATCTTCAAAGATTCTGTGAGAAGAGCTTCTCTGAGCTTCTATGGATGAATCTTCACGAGCTGCCATTTCTTATCTTCAACAGCTTGCAAGGATTTGATTGATCACTTTAAAACACCAGTGTTGAAGTCTCAATCGATCACCTGTAATGGCGACGATGAATCTCTCACAGCTCTGATACCATATTGAGAGAGTTCAAGAACTCATCCTCTCAACATTCTAACTGAATTCTGTTAGAGTGTGACAGGGTATATTTACAATGTACAAGAATGGTAAATACTTAGACTGTCTAGAACATTCCTCTAGATCAGTACATTAGTGAATTTTACCTCTCTATAAATCACTATTCTCCTACATTTATAGTGACAGTAACACTTTCGATCTATCCCTCAATGTACATGTTTTCACAGTGAAACTTAAACACTGTGTACACTACAGTTCAATGGTTCTGGTTTACACTGGAGAATTGAACAATGCCTTGTTTTACAAAAGATTTCCAAAACTAAAGGCCGTTTTTGACAAGCAACTAATAGCTTCTCAATAAATGCAATTACCAAAAAGCCTGCTGATCATAAATGAACGATCGGGTCCCGACTACCGTGGAGTATTCCTACAGTTAAGTAGCTAACTGTGAAAAAGTATTACTTCCATTGAACTTAACCAAGTCCTAGGTTTTTTTCTGCAACCCCAATCAAAACCTACACACCACACCAGGGACACCACAAAACAAAACAATAAAAAGGATAAAAGTTTCAGCAAAATCGCATGTTCCTTTATTTTCAAATAATTATTAAGACAACGCCAATCCAGTTAATCTTGAGGGAAAATGCTAGAATGACACCCCTAATGACAGGGCGACACCCTAAGCCCTGACACCCCCGCGGTGGATCCCAAATACTAAAATTTTGTGAAGGCCCACCCGCGCAAACACCCCCGCGAGTTCCCACGTAAAAGTGAGTGTGCGCATAACACGCGTGGTGTGGATCTCGAAGCGCGCACGTCGGCTCCTATGAATGTGGGTTAGCACGCCATGTCACATTTTTACGTAGAACCCGCCCGCCACGTCATAGATGTGTCACTTGGGGTGTCATTAGAGGTGTCATTGTAGCATTTTCCAATCTTGAGAATGTCCAAAAAACATTCCCGAACTCCCTTGACAAAGGTGTTTTCCTTCACAAAAAAAAAAAAAAAGAACAAAATAATGTCCTTCAAAAAGTTCTAAAGGTAATTTTCCAATATGAAATAGTCGTGTTTTGCGATTACCGCCAATGTTAGCCACCTTCCTGCACATCACATACCAAAACATAAACATGATTATAAAAGGGCTTATTTTGGCAAGTAGTCATATAATCTTATTTCTTTTTCAACTAGAAGTGCTGCAACAATTAAATTTTACGAGGAATAGGAGTTTCCAAGTGACAAGTGGAAGGTGGGAAAGCCACAATGATGAACCTTCAACTAGATATATAATTAACAGAAAGATAAGAAACTACAACAGGAGTCCAACAAGTTCAAATTCTTCTTTCATGACTCTTTTGAACCTTTGGTTGGTCCAAAATATGCTAGCCAGATACTAATTCTATTCATGGCTTCGTAAAAGGCCAGTATGCCACACTAAGAAAATAAAGATTGATGAATCAAGATGTCTTTAAGATTTCATTTCAAGAGGCTCCGAAACTAATACAACAACATAGCCTCAGTCCCAACTTAATTGGGGTCGGCTACAAAAATCAAACTTTTTCATTGTGCTCAATTAAGTGCAATTGAGGCTCCGAAACTAATCTGATGATATAATAAAATCATCGTTTTGCCATTAACCCAATAAATGAAGTCACAAATATGCCTCAATATCATCTGAAAGCTACAAAAACATTTCGGTTCTTCAAGATTTCAGGTCAGTACACTAACTAAGAACAATCCTAAGGATAATTATGTTTGCAATTGCATGCTTTCTAAAACTGCTGCAGTCATATCCGATACCAATGTTGCAAGTAATGCAAAGCCAAGGGTCATAACAGCAGAGAATATCCACAATGTTAAGGAAACTATAGTAGGTATTGATGTGGGCTCATCGAGTACAATATGGTGCTCTTATTTATATATAGCTGAACAAAGCATAAAATAAGGAAAGTTACCTAAACTACCGAAATACCAAAATATAGAAACTTCATAAATACTTAAACTATGGAAATATAACAACTACTATAGTTTCCTTAACACCCTCCCTCAAACTCAAGTTGGTTCGTGAAAATCAACTTGAGGTTGCCAATCAAATCAGTATACTTGACAAATCTAAGGTTCGTTGCGAAGCAGATCAACGACCACCCAAGACGGCAATAACAGATTTAGATGTGGCAGAATCAGAACAACGGAATTGTAGAACAACGGATATTAGAGCGGACGGAGTCGACAACGTACAGATAGCAGAGTCGACATAGTCGACGACGATGTAAAAGCGAGTCGACGTAGTTGACAAAGAGGTAAACAACGAGTCGACTTAGTCGACGGTAGAAAGCGATTAACTGAGTCGACGGCGAGCGCACACCGAATGTGGCTAGATGCAATGATGGCACCGCAGATCGTAAAATTGTAAACAAATGATGATGAACACACCAACATATATGTGTACAGGTGTTGGGCAGAGGCGATTAAAGAAAAACAACAAAGAGAGTGAAAACGACAGAAGCATATAAACAAAAACAAACGAGCACAAGCGGAAGAGAACACCACGGAGCGGTCGTCGACTCGAAAGTCGATCAACCTAGCACTAGAAACCAAACTCTGATACCATGATAGATTTCAAAGAAGAGTCTAAGAATTGTATTGATGTGGGCTAATTGAGTACAATATGGTGCTCTTATTTATCGAGCTGAACAAAGCATAAAATAAGGAAAGTTACCTAAACTACTGAAATACCAAAATATAGAAACTTCATAAATACTTAAACTATGGAAATATAGCAACTACTATAGTTTCCTTAACACACAATAGATACATGAAGAATGTCGCAAAAAATAATAAAGAGTGAAAAATAAATCACTAGTTCCCTTCATCTTTGTTGGCTATTTGATGAGGATGGCTTAAAGGTATTTGGGCAAATCTCAGTATTGCTTGTGTCCAGCGACTTCATTAAATCTCATGCATCCATGTAAACAGCAATAATTATACCATTTGAGGCTGGTGCCATATCATAAAATGCTAGCCAAAGCAAACATACAGGTACTAAGCACTTGTTGGTTGTCAGCAATACATACAACACTAAAGACTTTTCTGAATGAGCAAAAAATGAGACTATTTTCTCCACATATCTCATTTTTCTTTTTCCGTTATTCCGGTCTGTCTTCTACTTCAATTAGTGGATGGCAAGAAAGGGAGTAATTTTGTAGGCTTAAGTTGGCAAGCCAAGTTATCTCTACAAAAACTTATCCAAACTGCATTACTGTCGAATATTTTTGGACCATGAATTGCATAGCAATATTTCTCTTCACATAATGGCTTGAATCTTAATCAATATGATGAAATTATATGCATCAGGTAGCAACCTACAAAATAGTTGGTGCAAACTTCAAAGTATGAATTGGACAAACACACAGATGATGGCGGGAGTTCCCTATTTGCAACCTCTTTTGAAACCAGATTGACGAATGAGGATACAGTCCAATGAGCCACGTTCTAAAAAAGTTTACATAAACATCATTGAGAATCAACGACTCCTAAACAAAAACTATCTGCCAATTTAATAAGTGGATTGTAGAAAATAATTAAAAAAAAAGTTATGGTACTGGCGCCGAGCTTGGCGCCCCGGTTCTGAGCTTGGGGCTGCAATGGCAGCCTCAGTACCAAGACCAGAAGCTCTCACTGTTGGCGCCACACCTAAAACAAATAGGTGCGAGTTTTGGACGTTATTTGGTCTGTTTTTTGGTACTTTTTTGCACCAATTAAAACTCACCTCTTTGTGAATAGAAATCAAGTCTCTTGATTTTCTATAAATCAAAGAGATCTAATACGTACTAAACACATTGAGGTACATTGAGAAACACATTGAAACACAAAAGTCTTTTGAATCAAAGTGTATTCTTATTCATAGCATTATCATTCTCTCAAAAGTTTTTCAAAGAGTGTTCTTGGTTGGAGTTGTGTTACACACACATCATACAACAACCATTAGAGATTTGATTGTATCCTGAAAGCAAGTTTTGATTTTCTCATTGTGTATACGCGGTTTCGATCGGTAGGGGAAATATTGTCTAAAAGAGATCGATTACGCGCTTCAAGTCTTTGTTTGGTTCTTCCATTCTCATCTTACATTCTCTGTCCGAAGATTTGTTCCAATAATTTTTAGACAAGATTTATTGTCCGTGGCTTCTTCGGATATGATTCTTGGTAATTTGTGAAGAGGACAGCGGCTACAGGTAATTTTGATCAATTGCTCTCAGGTTTCGATTTAGCGATCTATCATGAAATTCTGGTATTTGTTCACTATTAATTTTTGCATACCTACATGATCGCAATGATTAATGATTATCATGGATGCGTATAATGATTACAAGTAATTAGAGATATACAATTGAATTCTCATAAATTGATTAATATATCTACTTTGACCAAGATATGTATATTTTGATGCCCTTTACATATGCTCTTTTGTGTTCGCAATGGCATTTGTATTATTATTACGTGGAGTTGAGCCATTTGTTGACTTTGATTTTGTAAATCATGGCTAGGCTAAATATGGATTACACATGGCTATATTGTTATAACAACAACAAAAAACAACAACAACAACAACAACAAAAATAATAATAATAATAATAATAATAATAATAATAAT
Organism: Stephania cephalantha; assembly: GCA_039657325.1. Lineage (NCBI taxonomy): Eukaryota > Viridiplantae > Streptophyta > Magnoliopsida > Ranunculales > Menispermaceae > Stephania > Stephania cephalantha. Next base: position 13,500,333 of record CM077575.1, read on the forward strand.
AATAATAATAATAATAGTAATAATAATAATAATAATAGCATCTAGAAGTGGCAGTGGCAAATAAATTGTCAATAGATTATACATCCATGTAATTGAAACGATGAGAGTCGTGTGTCTTAAATTTTGAAGACCCATTTCAAAAATATTAATTTGACTATTCGAGTGAATTAGATGCACATATATATTGCTTTAAGTGTGTGGCATGATAAATGTGACAAGTGAATCATGATTACAGAAGATTGATGCGCAAACATATATATATGTATGGTATATATATTGCTTGCTTGTTGTAGTTAATTACAATCATATGATCAAAACATAAACGAAATTGTATATGCTTATGAGATCATAGTATAGCATGGGAGTCTAGAGGAGTTGTTTTATTACTATTCTAATGAATACAATCATGGAAATCTAGAAGATTTGTCTTTAAATACTTCTAATGAATAAGGAGTCATCCTACTAAGAATGATAAAGTAAGGAGATGAAGAAAGCAAAAGATGGATAAATCTTTGTGTATAGATTAACCTTTTTGGTTGAAGGAAACATATGGGAAGTTAAGGAACAAATAAGACTTGTCCTTAATTTGAAATGTAATCATGTTTCGTTTCAATATAATTCTTCATCAAGGGATGCTTTGTTTTTCGAAAAGAAACGATTAATGATGATATTATAAATTCAATTCTATTGAATCAAACTTAGGTTTTATTGATCTCTTACAAAGATCAAAGGCAATATGAAGCAAATGAGTATTCAAAGGGAATTGAATGCCAATATAACTATTAATAATTAGTTCAAGGCTTGTTTAGTGGCTAAGGGATACAAACAAAAATATGACATTGATTACTTTGATACTTGAGTATCAATTGCAAGAGTTACATCCATTTGAGTGTTAATACGCTAGGAAGAACGATTGATTCTTGGGGGGCCAAAGAAACAATGATTTATAGTAGAATAAAAAATAATTGCCCTAGTAAATGCAACCAATGAAGCGGAATGGCTTAGGAACCTGTTAATGGAGATATCATTATAGAACAAGCCATGTCCAGCTATATTAATCAATTGTGATGACATGACAACTCTTTATAAAGTCGCAAGCAAGACTTATAATGGAAAGTCTAAACATATAAGTCTAAGACATAATCTTTTGAGACATTTACTCAAAAATGGGGTTGTCACAGTTGATTATGTGAATTCTAACAAGAATTTAGCGGATCTATTAACAAAAGGAATGAGACTTAAGTTGGCCTAATTCGATCGTTACTTGATGGGAACCCAACTTAATTCTTGAAAATACAGAATAAATTCAATGTGGTACTAACAAGTCAAGTGAAGATTATGGAACACTAGAAAATTTGTATTATAAAAAGTCCCTTCCTAATTCTAGTGTTGGTTTTTGCATGACGGAGGTTGATAATTTGGTCATAGTAAGTCGAATAAAGTGACTCGCAAAATCACTTAAGTAGATTTACCTAAATGGGTGTAAAAGTGTGGCTGTTTCTTTGAATTTAACCGACTCTAGAGCACTCAAGAAAGACAAAATTTGCACAATGTCATAATGTACAATCAACATAACACTCTTATATGAAATCAGTATGTGCAATATTTCCGGTTTTGTCGTAAAGGTTCTTGGTTCAAGATCCATTCACCATAGTATCTGATGAAACTTTGAAGTGTTTGCACTAAGGGTGTGTTTGATAGCAAAAAAATTCTTCAATGAGAAAAAACTTTTTTTAGCAAATCTTCTCGAGAGAATTTTATAAAGAAAATTTTCTCATAGTTGTTTGATTGCACGAGAGAAAAAATTTTCTTTTATGGTTCAATCCGTATGCGCATCTAAATCATCGTCATTGCTGTCGGCGGCTCGACGATGATGTTGGTGACGGCCGGAGACAAAGAGAGAAAGAAAAAGTATATATCCGCGAAAGAGTAGCAAGAGCCAAGTTTGTTTGGGTGGAAGAAATGATCAGTTCGTGAGAGAGATTGAGAGATTTTCGATTTTCCACGCTAAAAGATGAGAAAATAAATGAGGAAAATAGAGGAATGTGGTTTTTTTTCTCAGTGCAGTTACAAAGCTATCAAACAATGGAAAAAACGGTTACACAAAAAAAGTAGACAATTTTCTATAATTTTTTTCATTTTCTTTGCTATCAAACACACCCTAAGTGAAAAGTTAAATCTAAAAGGCATTTTTCATTTATGTACCGATTTCAGAATGATGCTATATGTTTTTTGGTCATGTTATTTTCTAAGTGTAATTTTCAATTTATATGTCCATATAATTTGAAAATGGAGGGTAATTGTAGAAAATAATTAAGAAAAAAGCTCTCACTGGTCGGCGCCACAGTGCCTAGAACGAATAGGTGCTAGTTTTAGGTGTTATTTAGTCCTTTTTTTTGTACCTATTCACATCGAAACTCACCTCTTTGTGGATAGACATCAAGTCTCTTGATTTTCTATAAATCAAAGAGATCTAGTACGAACTAAATACATTGAGAAACACATTGAAAGACAAAAGTCTTTTGAATCAAAGTGTATTCTTATTCATAGCATTATTCGCTCAAAAGTTCTTCAAAAAGTGTTTTTGATTGGAGTTGTGTTACACACACATCTTCCAACCACCATTAGAACTTGATTGTACCTTAAAGACAAGTTTCAATTTTTCCATTATGTATACGCGATAAGGAGAAATCTTGTCTTAAAAAAAAAATAATTACGCACCTCAAGTCTTTGTTTGGTTCCTCCATTTTCATCTTGCATTCTCTGTCCGAAGATTTGTTCCAACGTGGATGGCATAAGTTATTTCAACAAATTATACAAGATGCACTAAGAATTAAAATATGTTTGATCCAAAATCCTAAAAGACTGCTTCAAGTATTTTTGCATTATTGTAGCTAAAATAAGATGAGCATCCAGAACTAACAAAGTAACTGGAGAGCAAATTTAGAAAATTATAAAATAAAGACTAAGTAAATTAGAAGTCAAATATATGAGCAATGAAATGGAGGATAGCCATTGCTGTTAGCGTATAGAGAATATACACAGCACAGAATGATGCCTTCCTTTCTCCAAGGTAAAAATGAAAGAACGAAAAAAGAAAATTGATATTTTCTTGTTGTACATGTGTACTTGGTTTTTGAGAGTGAGAATGAGCTAGACAAAGGAAAGTTGGAATGGCTGCTTCCCGGCGACTTCCGTATACCATGACTTCCAGGCTTCCATATAGTGAACGAACAGTTCACTTAATGCTGCCACAAGAATTAGAAGAAAAATATCAGCTAATGGCTCATACATTTACATAAATAGATCTTGGCTTGCACATTTAATCAATGAAATACAAGGTGATTTTCAATGGTTCAAATGAAATCAAAATTCCTACATTAGTATATGTGATTCGCACTCTTTGACAACCACTTCTGAAGAAGTAAAATAAAAATAGGACTGGTAGGGATGATAATCATTGCAACTTGTAACAGACTTAATGCAATAATTAATGACCAGATGTGTTCAACTCAGAAGATAAGACTATTGAAATGACAAACAAGAAGCAGCACAAAGAAAATGCTTTTACAAGGTGCGTGTCCTATTTAACAAACCCAGCCATCTCGTAAAGTATATAACCAGTCAAAATAAAATCAAGGTAAACGACATTAAAGGCATGAAGATGAAGTATTAATAAAGCATTGCCAACGTGATTATTCCAAAACTTTTACTAACTAGCTTAGCTTACAATTTCTTTCTTTAAAAGATAAAGCTTAAAACGACGAATCAATCAATCAAAGCCACAAAGTTTGGCAAACAATTAAAAAAATTGAAGCCACTAAGTATTTCTTATTAAAAAAGAAAATATATAAGTAGATCATTGGTCCAATTCTTTATCATGGCTGTTCAAATGACAGATATTGTTAGCATATATGGTTGTTAAACAAAGATACATGACAACTATTAACACATATCAGGACATTATCAATGCAAGTTATGTGTCTTATGCCTTTAAATTGATATGTAGCTGGAGAGAAACTTTGGGACCATATCTTGGAATCTTATATCTTATGCACCAAAAATTATCTCTTGAATCTTATCAATATATCTCCTTTGGCAGGTCTGCGCATCATTGTGCTAAGAGAAATAAACGCTCTAGCAAAGGAAAAGTTACTAAATATGTTGAGAACTTTTACTATCCATACATGACAAGATTTAGAAAACTTTGACAGCTTAAACTCCCTTTTCAGTCAAAGGCCCGCCCCTTCTCATACCAAGCAAGGCCACATTTTCACAGACATACTGATCATGATGAGGGAGTTGCTTAAACTGTGCCATCAGATGCAATCGTGCTAAAATATTTAGAAACTCATCTAAAACATGGGCTGCTCAGCCTCCTTCTTTGTATCTAAACAGAAAATGCTAAAGCATATCAAGTCATAATCGTAAAACATCGAACGCTTGATGCAGAATGTTCAAACAGTAAGACAACTCACCGGTACTTGAAGCAACAAACACAACAAAGCAGAGCAAGAATATACCTTGGTTGTGATATTGTGGCCGATGTGAGGATGCTAGACTTTCCCAGTCCTGCACTCTTCTCGCACGATTCATCTCATCGTAACTAACTTTAGGCAATCCAGCAGGACCAAAAGGACCAAAAACAACACCCCTCGAATTCTGCTTTGCCTGCTCTTGTCGATTCTCATCATTGACTGAAGCATCACTCATAGTCTGCAACTGGAGCTTCAAGTTTGTTTTGTCGTCAAATAGATGATTTACCCTCATCCTCTTAGAGCTGATATTTGTGATATCTGCTCCAAAATTTCGTTTCTTCATCTCTAGAGAAGGTGTGGAATTTTTTGAAGGTTTTCCATCAATTCCCAACCATCTAAAAGCTGGCTTTCTGCTCTCTTTGTGATGGGTCTGCACATCAATGAAGAAAACCCAAAAACCGTTTGGGATTTAGTTTATCCAAGTTTGTTCTTTTAGTTTCTTTTTCTAAAATGCCACTGATTTCTCACCTTTTCAATGAGATTCAATGAAGACAAGACATTTGCAATGTCATATAATCGTCTCACCTTCGCTGCAGAGTTATCTTATGAAGAGAGTGTCAGTCAATGAGTTATGCATTTGTGCATTTTTCCGTAAAATAAATAACTAATGGTAAAGATGAGATTGAAAAAGAGATTTACTTCGCATCGGCAATGAGTTTTGAGCATCTCCAAGCAAGATCTTTGCAGCTTCATCCAGAGAGACTACATCGGTCTTGTGAGGGATAAAAGAAAGCACAAAGGGATTTAAGTATCATATGGCAACTTCAATAAAAAAAAATCAAAAACAATTTACGAGGTTTACAGACTCAAATAGCTTACATCACTGCATATGAAGAGCTTCACAAAATTCTGGGTTAGCAATCCAAGGGATTTTTCTTTTCTGTTGTCTGCTCAACAAACACCAAAAACCCAACTCAATAAAAAATATTTGCACCAAATTGACACAATAAAAGCACTAATTAGATACTGGATGCACCATTTAAACAAGTTGATAATTTCTCTCATTTGAAAAATCTAGCATAGCAAGATACATTACAAATCCGCGAAATCATTTCAAAAACCAAGGTAACAAAGCATACATGCACTTCTAGTCATGTTATTAAATGCACAGAAGGAAATTACCAATTTTGGAGTTTAAAAGAGATTTGGGGAGAGGAGCAGAGCTGCTCTTCTTGATATCAGTACTCGAATCACCAGATCCCTCAACCTCGTCGGCACCCGAATTCTGAATTTGTTAAAGCACCACCATGTCATAATCAGATTATGAGACACCAAGAACTAATTTTTTCCAAGAGAAAAACAGAACAAAATTAAAGGGGTTTTGACCTACTTTGTCATAGTTGCTATCGTCGAAGATACTCAGTTTGTTCCCTTCCAAACCATCTTCCTACAATAGAACAACAAATGACAGATTATGAGAACAATTAAGAAAGTTTCCCACATTGAAAGTTTGCGGATATTGAAATCTATGGTTAGCATTGATTACTTTCAGCTCCTCCAACGCCTTAGGAATCCCGCCAAATCCAATCCAGGAGTACCGATTTTTGGCCTTTCTTGCAAGGACCTGCAAATCAAACAAACAAAGTTCAAATCTTTCAAAACCCCAAAATAAAAGTACCCTAAAAAACACAATAAAAACCCGATCAAGACCCACCCCAACGCTTTCTAACACGTTCACGATATCATAGATCCGCCGCCGCTCAACTCCTGAAAATCAAGATCCATATAGAACATCACAAACAATAAATATGGGCGAAAAATCAAAAACTTCAAACAAAGAAGAGACACATACCTAATTTGCTCGCCGCGTCGTCCAATCCAATCGACTCAACCCCGTCTCGATTGTACAAACTCAAGAAACTGAACCAGATCGAAACCAAGCACAAAATCAAACCAAATCAAAACGAATCCAAATCAAACTTCACTAATCAGTAAAGAAGATTGAGGGATCGTATACTTTGTACACAAGAGACCGAGCGATTTCTGTTTCCGGCTATACGAGTGGTGCCGACTCCCCGAAAACGACGACGCTGCCGAGATATCTGAACACCCGTCCATCTCACCTTCTCTAACAAGTACAAATCAAAAGCACTGCTCAATCTGAACCTCTTCGCGGCCCTTATAGATTCGTTTCGATTCGATCCGAAACCCTATCGCTCGCTCTCACTCTCTCGCTGCGACGGCTCTCTCTTGGTGTTCTTTAAGAACATAGAGATCTGAAATTTTGGGAGGGAAGATGCGAAAAGGGCATAAAATAATTGCGACCGTTAAAAGCTGAGAGAGGGAGAAGAGGTCGCCTTGGCGGGTTTGGAATTTTGAATGTTGGTTCGGACCCGAACCTCAAATTAGAAAGTCATTCATTGACGTGAGTTTAGAACACACATTGGGTACGGCCATGTAGTGCCGTCGGATGTGGAGGTTAGATTTGGATCGGACGGTTCAGAACGAGTGTGTGGTGAATGTATGCACAGAAGATAATGAATGTGTGTGTTTCTATTTTGTTTTGATCGTGGAGTTTGAACCAACGGCGGGAGTTCAAATTATTTGTTTAGCGCAGGCGCGCAATCACGTGCGCGTGGCGGAACTGCCCTCGCGCTCCTAGCAGTTTCGAGGGCGATTTTGGTAATTTTACTGCGTCATGAAAATGTTCCTGGTAATGAGTGATAATGGTATGATTAGCATCTCTTGATTAAGTATCCTATTATGAGATATTTACTATCTAAGCAATCACATTGATTTGGAATTGTCAACGGGCCGAGTACTTTATGAATTGGTTCGAACATATAGTCCAACATATTATTTTTAATGGAAACTTTAATAGATCGTGATTGAATCCTCTCTATGCAGCAAAGATTGCGATTCAGCGGGCGCTAAGGCGTCTGGGTGCGCGATTGTTTCGCCTCGCAGACCGAGATGTATGGTAATGTCTCGGTCGCAGAGGGACCGAGAGGTTTCACGTAGGTCACGGTGCCTGGAACGACCGAGGGTAATGGTAACTCTCGGTCTCACGTAAACGAGACTATGAAGAAAGTTTCGAACTGTACAACCGAGAACCTATTTTTTTGGGTTTTTTTGTGATTGTCTTTGTACATTTTGGTTGATTATAATGTTACACTTGTTTGTATTGCGGGTAATGCCGTTATCTTGTAATTTTCCGGACTACAAGGACACTTTTACACCTTCTAAGCCATTCCCTCTCGAAGCGGCAATTTCATGGCTTCAACGATTGGTGGCGAGAACAAGTTTGTGTTAGTAACGAAGCGCTCGGATGCGGGGCATTAAGCGAAGGGGAAGGGTGAAAATTGCTGTGACAGTGTCCGGGACATATAGGGGACCGGCTCGAGAGTTGGGAAGGGAAAGCGGCAAAATTTTTAAAGAAATCAAGGAATGATGAAAAGGCGAGGACTCACACTAGTACGAAGAAATGTGGATGCCCTTTCCAAATTAACGTCAAGGAGAATGCGACTCTTTATGGTATGTCACTTGTTGATGCCATTATCGATGTGGTTTCCGATGGTATGTCACTTTATAGGCGAGGACTCCACAAATGCGTCGTGCCGGTCGACGCACGCAAAGTGGATCTAACATGACTTATAGTCATTGCTTAGAACCGGATTGGTTGCCACATGTTGATGCCATTATCGATGTGGTTTCCGATGGGAATTGTGGATATAGGTGTATAGCCTCGGGCTTGGACTTGTCGACGTAGACGGGTGGAGGATTGTGCGTAGACGGATGTACGATGAGATTATCGGGTATGAATACCTATGGCGGGAAGTGCTTGGCTCGAGTTTCGAGCTGTCAAGAATGCGGTGCATTGCCCGAGAGAAGCGAGAGGGGGCATCTTTCAAAGAATGGTTGACACTTCCAGGACATGGGATTGTTAGTATCCACCGCATTCAATGTCATTCTCGTCAACCTCTCGCATGGGAGTGCCTCCACATTCCTACCTCTACGTAGTACTCCAACGTCGTCATTGCACAACAGACTTATCATTGCAATGGCGAATGAAAGGAATATCCATTGGGTTATGGTAAGTTCTATGATTTTTTTGTGAATTGGTTTGTTTCCCCCTTAATCGGGTTTGTGACAATATCTTCTATGTTTTACTTGTTCACTTTGACAGTGCGATTGCGTGTGAATGCACCGCTTGCCATCCTTATATCCATCGTGGGATCGGTACGTTGAGGAATGCGCCAAAGGTTGGCGAGATGGATTCGTTTTTCGAGACATCGCGCCCATTGCAACCGCTGATCATGAAGCCACCATACCTGTTGTAGATTTAGATACACCGTAGGTTAAAGCTTGTACCTGACGGCTAAACATTTAGAAATTTTGCCAATTCGTCCAGAATGTTCTATGTATATGCAAATGTTGTGTTGTGTTTTAATTGTTGTTTACTTATGGATGGACCCTTTTTAGAGTCAGTTTGAATGTTACGGAGATTTATAATTAATTAAGGTTCGGTGCAAATTGTCGTGCTGGATTTTCAATCTTGCATTGTTAGTTTGACGACTACGGAGATTTTTTTGAAACTGTAATGTTCAAATTCATCCATTCCTGATATCGCGGTCAAGCAGGTTCGTGAAACAACCCATATTTTCGGTCACCAATGACCAGCAAAGTATTCCAATATATCGTTCTTGTATAACCGAGTCCTATTTCAATTTCTCGGTTGTACACCACCGAGATGGATTGACCATTTCAATTCACCCGACTCTCGTCCTATGACGACCGAGCCTCATCGAGACCCTATCGGAAGTGGACAACCGATACGCAGCTAACTCTTCCGGTCTTCGTGGCGAGGCTGCGACTTCCCAAAAATATTAGCTTATGTCTCGCCAAGGCCGAGACGGTTGACACGCTTCTCGCTCTAAATCGGCTTGAGGGGTTCACAACAACGAAGAAACACGATTTCGGGGAGTGGTTCAAAACAAATGAATTCTTCCACCAGGGAGGGGGGTCTTGCCCTGCCCGGGGTTTTGGAGGAAAGTTTTTTGACGAGGGCAAGTAAAGGTACCCCTGAAAATGCATCATTTGAGGAGGAGAAACGTGACGACGAGGGGGGGGTCTTGTTTTGAATATGTCTTGTCTTCTTCCATAAACTACATTCATGCTTTAGTGAACTCGCCAATCGAAATCGATGCACCCTTCGCGGAATATGTCGCGGGAACTTGTTGATGACTCATTGTTGGTGACTCTAGTGACATACTGCATAATTGTGAGAAGAAGGGCGGTCGAATCCAACCACAATGGCTCTTAAATGGGTTCAGACGAGTAATCGATGATTGCCAGGTTATTGATCTAGGTATGGAAGGGTATTCGTTTACTTGGGGGAGACATCTGGGATCAAATCAATGGTTAAAGAACGGTTGGATCGAGCCATGGCATCCTCGACTTGGAAATAATTGTTTGCTCGTATCCGGGTTCTAAACTTGGTGGCTCCATGCTCTGATCATATAGCATTATTCCTCAAAGTATCATATTGGAGGCAATTGCAAATGGAGGTGCGATTTAGGTTTTGAGAATTCTTGGTTGCGTGAAGGAGGCTGTAATGAAGTGATCAAGAAGACTTAGGAGGTGAACTCTTTCCTCCCTGTTATGGACATAATTATGGAGTGCGGTATTGAACTGAAAGAATGGGGGAAGACCACATCTAATATTTTTTTTGAGACTTATAACTATAGTACTGAATCTAAAAAAATGCCACCAGTCGCTCTGATGATGGAGTCTTTGATGGTAACACCAGTGGATGTCTGCTGAAATCTTAGTCTCTCTCTATGACTCAAAAGCTCCCCGGCGACGCCCAGGCTGATTTCCCGGTCAAGCCTACGGCGGAGCTGTTGTTTCCCGGACAGGAGGAGCGACGGCGGCGCTCACCTTCTCGTCCGCGTGTCAGATCTCGGCCGCATCTCGGTGGGTGAGTGAATCTGGAGAAGCTGTTCGGGGGGTCAGCTCGAGCTCGCGATTTTGAGTTCTTATGTTCTTAAAAGGGCTCAAAGAGGGGAGGGTGTAGATCGAGGGATTCGTGAGGGAAATCGTGTTGTGAGAAAGATTTCAACGAATTGGAAATTCAATTGCCAGAAGTAAGATGTGCCAACGATAAATAACTCGTCATCATGGTCAGCTCTTTCAATCTCTCTTTCAATCGATCGATCGATCTTCTATTTTTCTTTCTTTGATTTGTCGTTTTGGTTGGATTGATCTTGGATCTACCTTCAATTTGATGTGATTTGAACCTAGTTTGATGAATAACGTTGTTGTTGTTGGTTGCGATTGTTTGTTTCTGTTGTTGATTTGTTGATCTGTGAGGCTGGATTTGAGATCTGTAGGTGCGGATCTGCTGGGTTTTTTTTTGACATTGGCTATGTCATGACCTCGGACTAGCGGCTACAATGGTTCGGGAGGCATGGACGGAGGTCGTTCGAAATAGGAAACAAAAGGTGGGAGAAAAGAATGGGTGGGACAATGAAGGGAATGAAATTCGGTGGTACTTTATGGGAGAGAAAAAATAGTTCTCAGTGAATCTAAGAGTTACCGAATTTTCCTCTAAGCAATCCTATGTAGTATTGGTTGATTCAAGGGCTGTACAATGGATGGTTGGGGTAATTAATGGGATAGTAAAAGGGGCGGAAGAGTTATCCTCACCTAAGTTCTGACATGAAGGGCTTGTTACTCTTTCCTTGCAAATTCTACAAAACAACAGAGGGGCGGTCTTGAAGATCTTGAAGCTATCAGGCAGTGGGAGGCAAATGGTGTTAATTCTGGAAGGAGACAACAAACAAGCTTGGCGTGAATTTCTTGATGCTCTACAGGACAAGCATGAAGGGCCGAACTTCAAGGGTATTTTGTCTGGACCTCAAGCTTCTACCTCAGCAAATGGTGGTTTGGTTTGTGAACTACATTGAGGTACGGCGGCTGCCGAGGGAGGACACCCAATCTGTCCCCTTCAAAGAGGTAACAACGTCACGACGTGCGATTGGGAACCAGCACTTGTGATCTTTCGTTCGTCGCGATATACTGCTTGGGAAGAGATTGAAGAACGACTAACTTTGGCCCTTAATCGTCCCACCAGTCTGAAATCTATAGGGGAAGATCGGGCCATATTGTTTTGCTCATCGGAGGCGGAAAGGATGCGGATAATCCATCGGCTGGAATCAATCGGAGGAGACCTTGTGGCCTCGGCGACGCCGTGGAAACCAGAGGTACATTGGGAGGATCGCAAGTGGGGAGGGGTAAATTGTTGGATCTCTATTGTAGGACTTCCACTTAGCCTTTGGAACACGGAGGCGTAGCGATGATTGGAGATAGATTCGGTGGGCTGTTGGAGGTTGACGCGCAGACGAGGAGGCGCAAAACTTTGAGTCGGCGATAATCAAAGTCAAAGGGAGAATCAAAGGCTTCTACCCTTCGGAGCTGACTATCCCATGCCCGAATGGTACTGCGAAATTGTTCATCTCTCGAACCCCTAAAGCTGTTCATTTGAAGGCTCCCGGAGTGGTGAATCCTTCGAATCAACATAATTTGGGAGTCGGGCGGATGGATAGGCCAGCCGAGCTAGCCGCTGATGCTCCTACACCGAGATGTCTACCGACTATGGTGGATCTCACAGCTAGGAAGGATTTGCAGCTCGCACCAGCGATGATAACGGCCTCGCTAGTTGGGCTAATGGAGAACACGACCCTGCGAGCCCAAATCTGCAGCCGGCGGAACCGTTGAGGCAACATCAGCCGCCTCAGGGACTGGGACAGCGCCGGTTACGCTAACGGAGAGCACGGTCCCTGTGAGCCCATATACGCTGCCGGTGGAGCCGATGAGGCAACATCTGCCGACGTCAGGACTTAGACGGGGCCCACAGTCTCCGACGGATATTCCGATTATGCTCGCCAGCAGCAGGGTGGTCGGAGATCAAGGAGGGGTCGTGATGCCATGCGCTCACGATGGCGATCAGGGAGTGCCGCAGCTGGGTGTACGACATAGTACCAAGCATGATGATGGGAACACGTGCCCTCTCAATGCTCCCCTTGCAGTCATTCAATCGACTAGTCCATTAAACAGCAAGGGGCATGCATTGATGGGAGAGGGGACAGGGGCATTTAATGCGGCTGACAAAGGGATTGAAGACCTTCACAATGTCGACATACAGCTGGCGACAATGATGCGTGTAGGTTCGCCTATCTGAGATAACTGGCGAAGTGAAGACCTCTTAGAACATCCTTTACACACTAATTCAATGGGCCTAAATGCCACAAAAAGCCCAGTTGGAGATGTCCAATATTGATGAGGGCATGTGGCATGTTTTCGATCGGGCGACAGTTCAAGATGTCAGGCCTGGCCCATGGAGATTAATGTTTGAATCCCAATTGAACGTGATCAGTATGGGCTTGGAATCCCAAATTGATGAGGGAGGCTCGGTCATACAACCACAGACGAGTGTGATGGGTATGGGTCACATGGGATACTTCTCAGTAGGAAGGATCAGGTCGACTACAGTTGAGCAGATACACCAACGGGGGGATGGATGCAGTTTGTTTAATGAAAGTGGAGGAGAGGCCGGTCTTGACGATTTTGGCATATAAGCCAACGAGACTCTCCAAGGATTACAAGAGGAAGGACACACATAATTGGACGCGGAGTCCCAGTCTGATGACTCGGGTGAATCTAGGGAGATAGAGGTGGGGGTGGACATGGACGAAATTATTGCGAAAACCCTCGAGGAACGAATTTTGGAAGCCCAACTGGTGGATACGACGCCGACGGAACCACTTACTGGGAATTTGATTGAAAGGGAAGTGGAGGCAATCCAACACCTTACGCAGTCAAGGGCGACCGTGGGATTACCTCTCCTAGGATCCACAGATATTGAGGACGGGGGCTGTGAGGCGGCACCAATAGATTCATCCAAACTTGAGGTCCTATATAGGGGGAAGGTCAAAGGAACATTGAGGAGGATAGCTCTGGCGGGGCAGTGGCCCCAGCGGATTTTCTCTCTCAATGTAGCATTGAGATCATGAGGCAACCCAGGGTTGCCACCCCAGGGGAGTCGAGTATTGCACGCTTAGCGAGAGAACAACGCCGAATACAATCTAGCATAGACTATAGCAAACCGGACAGGATGGGAGTTGGTGCGCCTAGATGAGGATTTTGACATGGAATGTTAGGGGTCTAGGGGATGCAAATAAGAAAAGATTGATTCAGGAAGAGGTTAAGAGGCAGAACCCATATTTTTTGATCTTACAAGAAACGAAGAGGGAATCGTTTAGCCGTGGTGAGGTGTCAGCTGTGTGGAGTGGGCGATTCAAGGAGTGGGTGGTAATAGATTCTGTGGGCGCTAGTGGGGGCATTGTAATCATCTGGGACACTAGGAGAGTTAAGGTGATCTCTAGTTTAGTAGGACTCTTCTCGGTCTCAGTGCACGTTGAAAGCGAGAATGATTCCACGTGGTGGTTGACCGGGGTATATGGGCCGACAACCAGTAGGGGTAGGCATGAGTTTTGGGAGGAATTAGGGGCATTATTTGGATTGTGTGGACCAAGGTGGTGCATAGCCGGAGACTTTAATGTTATTCGTTTTTTGACAGAAAAATCGAATAGCACAAGGTTGACGTCTAGTATGCGGGAGTTCGATAATCTCATCAGGGAAATGGAACTTACAGATCTACCTTTGCTTAACGGAGAATTTACATGGTCTAATATTCGTGCAAACCCTATACAAGATTAGATCGGTTTCTCTTTTTAAGTGAATGTGGGGCACAGTTCCCGAATGGGAGACAATCCCTGGGAAATCGCTTAACTTCAAACCACTCTCCGATGATTCTAGATACAGGTTTGATTCAGTGGGGCCCTGCGCCTTTTCGTTTCGAAAATGTATGGCTAGATCACAGCTCCTTCCAAACCCACATAGAAGGCTGGTGGCCTTGGGAGGTAAGACATGGAGGGCCAAGTTTCAAATTGATGAGGAAATTATGGAAAGTCCGCAAGGAACTGAAGACTTGGAACAGAGAGGTCTTTGGCTCGACTCAAACTAGGAAAGAGGTGCTAAGTGCTCGAATTAAACAACTAGATGATATAGAGGGTGGTCTTAATTGGAATGACATATTGTTGGCAGAGCGAAGGAGGGCGAATGATGAATATGCGAATGTCTTACTTATTGAAAATCGACTGGCGAGCCAGAAATTGCGAGTTAAATGGGTAAAAGAGGGGGATGCGAACACAAAGTTCTTCCATCGCATTTTGGGAGTAAGGAAGTCTAAGAACGTTATCGACAGGATACAGCTTCAGGGTGGGGAGTTTCCTGAGGAAAGCGGTAGAATCAAGCAAGAGATTGTTGACTACTACTGACATTTATACACGGACGAAATGGATAGCATATGGGAGATCAACGGTATTAATTGGGGTGTCATTCCGGGAGAGGAGGCGAGTCATATGGAGAGATCATTCTCGGAAGACGAGGTATAGGCGGCGGTTACTTCCTGCGAAATGGATAAAGCACCGGGCCCCGATGGATTCACCTTCGCATTTATCAGACGATCTTGGGGAGTTATCAAAGGTGACATTATGAAGTTCTTTGAAGATTTTCATAGTAACGGAGTGATTAGTCGAAACATGAATGAGACATTCATATGCTTGATTCCCAAAGGCTCCAAAGTTGGGAGGATCGAGGATTTTCGGCCTATCAGCCTGGTTACATCTATGTACAAACTGTTGGCAAAGGTCATCTCTCATCGTCTAAGGGCAGATCTCAAACATACAATTGCGATGGAACAAACTGCATTTGTCCCTGATAGACAGATGATGGATTCGGTTCTTATAGCCAGCGAAGTGGTTGAATATGCCAGGAAAAGGGGGCTACAAGGCTTTGTTCTGAAACTGGATTTTGCCAAAGCTTATGACCGAGTGGATTGGACCTTTTGGATTATGTGCTTCAAAGGAAAGGCTTTGGCGAGCAATGGCGATTGTGGATGAAAGGATGTGTCTCATCGACTTACTATTCGGTTCTCATTAATGAGCGACCTGAAACCAACTTTAAAGGACAAAGGGGTTTGAGACAAGGGGACCCATTATCTCCCTTCCTCTTCATCTTGGTGGCTGATGTCATGGGAAGAATTATGGACGCTGCCAAGAATAATGAAATGGTAGAAGACTTTAAGGTAGGCAGAGAAGGGGTTCACGTCACACACGTGCAGTATACCGATGATTCGCTGTTATTCGTTAAAAACTCGGAGGAGGCGGTTCACAAGGTGATGCAGCTCGTTCAGGCATTCTGCAAGATCTCGGGTCTAAAATTAAATTTGTCCAAATGCAGCTTGTTGGGGATCAACGTGTCGGCCGATATCGTACTACAGGCGGCTGAGGGTGTCAATTGTCAGGTCGGGACTTGGCCCATGAAATACCTTGGTACGCCATTAGGGGGTTCCCCACTTGAGGTCCATTTTCGGGAACCGGCTCTCCGGAAAATCGCGCGCAGGTTGGATTGGTGGAAGCGAGGTTTCTTATCCAAAGGAGGTAGAGTCACATTAATCGCTTCAGTTCTCGACTCCATTCCGTCATATTTCATGTCATTCTTTCGACTCTCGGTAGGTATTGCCAAGAGGGCCGAAAAGATTATGTGGGATTTCCTATGGAAACGATGGGATGGCCAATCTTCGTGGCCGCTTGTGGCTTAGAACCAAGTAAAGCTCCCCAAACGGCTTGGGGGTCTTGGAATTGGAAACCTCTTAATGCGCAATACGACCCTTGCTTGTAAATGGCTCTGGCGTTTCCAGCAGGAGCCGGAGGCTCTTTGGGCGAATGTCATAAGAAATATCTATGGTAAGGAAGCTAATGGCTGGGATACGTCATTAAGATTTAGGCCCTCGTTCAGATCTCCATGGCGCTTTATTGCTAGCTGCAGTCAGGATTTCATCAAAGGTGTGGAGTTCACGCTAGGGAATGGCATGAAACTGCGCTTTTGGCAGGATGCATGGAACGGGACGTGATCTTTTGCTAAGGACTTTCCGGGCTTATTTTCTCTCTCGCGAAATCCTGAAGCAAGTGTGGCAGAGGTGGCTTCTTTTGTCGGGGGGAGCGAGTGGGATCACTATTGGCATTACGATTTTCGGCGGAGGTTAGGAGAAACAGAAGCTATAGAATTCACGGCACTCACGCATCGTCTCCAAGAAGTTTCCCTTACCTCACACACGGAGTATAAGCGTGGGTGGGGGTGGGACCCTTCCCAGTTATTCTCAGTTAAATCTTTTTTCTATGGTCTTTGTCTTGAAAATTCGTTGGCATCTTTTCCGGTTTATAATCTAATATGGAAATATGTTACTTCTATGAAGGTTAGGGTTTTTGCTTGGATGGCGTGGCTAGGAAAGATTAATACGACAGATGTGCTCTAAAGACGGCTCCCTCATATCACCCTCTTGTCGTCAAGATGTTGTTTGTGTTTTTCTCATATGGAATCCATTGATCACCTTTTTTTGGCATGTTCATTTTCCTGTAGGTTATGGGAGGACTTGTCGAGGGAGATAGGCGTCGAGTGGCAAAACCCCCAATCTTTAAGAACATGGATGGAACAAGCGGCGGCTATTTCATGCGGCAATAAAAGGAATTTGTTGTTTAAAGCCAGACTTTTAGCACTCCTTTGGGCACTGTGGGGGGAGAGAAATCAACGAATTTTTAAAGAGATTGACAACACTTAGCAAGAGATATGGGAATCTACGAAGAGGAATGTAGGCTTGGCCTTGCATGGACATAAAGAATTCGCAGGATGGTCATGGCAACAGTGGCAAGGAAACTGGTCTGTTTTTTGTTGACGATTTGCTGGATTGGTTTTTGCAGGCTTATGTTTGTTTTGTGGAGGCAAAAAGGTCGGGGGGGGGGCAACTGGGCATTACCTTGTTTGAAGTACCAACAAGGTAGTGCGCCCGACCTTTTGTCCATTACGGTCGCCGCCCTCTCTATGTACACACTCGTGGTGTCTGGTGAGCGTGTTTCCTGGCCAATCATGAACCTCGGTCCTGTGTGAGATTTGAAACTCTGATGTGGTCAAAGTGGGTGGTGTATGGTTTTGATGGCGTGATGATTTGGAGGACCAAAAGGCAGTGGAGCGCGATTTTATGTCAAAAGTTACATGATGCTTTCGAAGAGGTCTTTATGCAACATGGTTTTATTTGTTTTGATGATTGGGATTTGGGCGGCAATGCTAGGGGAGCTCGGCCTAGTGTGGTAGCAGCCATAATCTTTGAACTTATGGCTGGAGTTGGTGAATTCAAATTCACAAACGAATATGAAAGGAGTGTCGTGCAGAGCGGGTTCCATTGCGATATTGTGGGCTATATGGATCGAACGGAACCACCAGATCTTTAATGATAAAACGAATAGGTGGGAGGATGTTTGGGATTCAACAAAAAGGAATGTGGCCTCGGTTTTGCTTGGCCACAAGGAGTTCAAGCATTGGTCATGAAGTCTTTTAACTGGGGACTGGGCATTGCTATGTTGAGATTAATGATACAAGGGATCCAGGTTGGGGGGCCAACTGGGCATTGTCTGGGTCGAGCTCGACATGGTAGTGCGCCCAACCCGGCCCTATGTTTGGTAGGCGATCGAATGGTAGTGTGCCGATTTCCCTTTTTTGGCAATTTTGTGGATATGGGGACGGTCTGCAGAGCGACTGGTGGCCTTTTTTGGGATTGAACTGGGGGTCATGGCTTAAGGGGTGTGAAGATTGTGATAGTTTGAATTTTGATTCAGGGAATTTTTGGGCAGTTTGGCTCTGTATGGACATTTTTGGGGGGTTCAAGATGGGAGATGTTTTATTTCTTGTTTCTTGCTTTCTCTATTCTTCTGTAATTATCAACTATTGTAGTTATCAATTTTTGTAGATATATATATATATTTTAAAAGGAGTCTCGCCTCCTATTATCCAAAAAAAAAATCCGTAAAAGACTTAATGCTCTCCAGGGAGCCAATGATACATTCTCGGTCAAATGTTATAACGAAGCGGAGCAAGAGTTGTTGTGTTTACTGATCTATATAACACTTTTGATTCAATCATAAATCATAAAAAATAAACATACCTATTTTCATTGTCATTAAGTTTGATAATGTTTTCCCCTCTTTGCCTTCTTCCGTTAGACATAATTTTCTTGATGGTGAGATCTCTTTGGTTTTTAAAACAAATCATATCCCAATAACTGTTTTACAGTTAGTGGGTCCGTTTGTTTTGAAGAGAGAGGGAAGGGAATTAAAACCCCCGTACTTAAAACATTTATGCCCAAACTACCATCAAGTTGTGGGCTCAAAACATGGAGTACGTAACAATATAATATGGGTCACATATAATAGAGATTAATTAGGAAAAGATAATCTAACAATCTCCCACTTGATCCATATTATGACTTGATAATTCAAAATAAAATATAATTGCGCACTTTTATTGAATCTATCAAATCACTTTTTCACTGAATTAAAATGATTAGATCATGGCGGTCACAAGTCATTTAATCGACGCGATTCCTTCCATGTATCACAATCAACTCAACCAATATAACTTTAATAAGGATAATTCAACCCTCTAACCATAATGTTATCTCACTGAAATATAATGAAGGTAACAAGTACATAAGCAAAGACAAAACTTTAATTGAATTCACAAGTGTCATGACAATAATACGAGCAATACAATTATAAATGTATGTATACATACCACAATATTATGTTAACAAGGACTTGTCTATAATGTCCATACGTTCAACATGGCCAATAAACGTTTTGGGCGGTAATCTCTTAGTTAACGGATCAGCTATCATCAGATCAATACCAATATGCTCAATCGACACTCTTTGTTTTTGCACTTCTTCTTTGACAGACAAGAACTTCAAATCCATGTGTTTTGCACCTTTTGAATACTTGTCATTCTTTGAAAAGAAAACTGTTGCGGAATTATCACAGTATAACCTTATAGGTTTAGCTATACTATATATCATAGCAAGTCCTGACACAAAATTCCGCAACCATAATGCATGAATAGTGGCCTCAAAGCATGCCACGAATTCAACCTCCATAGTTGAAGTAGCAATTACAGTCTGTTTCGCACTTTTCCATGAAACTGTTCCTCCTGCCAATAGGAACAAGTAACCGATTGTAGATTTCCACGAGTCCACACATCCGACATAGTCTGAATCTGAATACCCAATCACTTCGAGATGACTCGACTGTTTGTAGATCAACATGTAATCCTTGGTGCCTTGTAAGTACCTAAGTACTTTCTTTGCGGCTTTCCAATGATCCATTCCAGGATTACTTTGATATCGACCCAACATTCCAACAACAAAACTGATATCTGGTCGAGTACAAGTCTAGGCATACATTAAGCTCCCAACTAATGACGCATAAGGAATACATTGCATTTGCTGACGTTCCAAATCATTATGAGGACATTGCATTAAACTGAACTTGTCCCCTTTCTGGAATTGGAACTATTCTGCAGAGCACTTGTCCATTTGAAATCTCTCTAATACTTTATTGATATATCATTTCTGAGACAAACCTAAAAATCCTTGCGATCTATCACGGAATATCTCTATTCCTATCACATATGATGCCTCACCCATATCTTTCATTTCAAAGTTTATAGAGAGAAATCTCTTTACATCATGAAACATAGCAACATCATTCACAACAAGAAGAATATCATCAACATATAGGACCAATATAATAAACTTGCTCCCACTGATCTTCATGTATATACACCGATCAACAGTGTTTTCTACAAAACTATATGACGTAATGGTATTATTGAACTTAATATACCATTGTCTGGAAGCTTGTTTCAATCCATATATTGACTTCTTCAATTTACACACCAAGTTTTCTTTTCCTGTGGTCAAGAAACATTCGAGTTGGTCCATGTAAACTTCCTCTTCTAAGTCTCCATTCAGAAAGGCGGTTTTCACATCCATTTAGTGAAGCTCAAGATTATAATGAGCTACTAAAGCCATTATAATTCTTAAAGAGTCCTTCTTTGAAACTGGAGAGAAGGTCTCTTTATAGTCAATGCCATCCTTTTGATTGTAACCTTTGGCGACAAGTCTGGCTTTTATGTCTTTCAATGTTGCCATGCGAGTCTCGTTTTGTTTTGAAGACCCATTTGCAACCAACTTGCTTTGCACCTTCAGGCAACTCGACTAATTCCCATACTTTGTTGTCATCCATTGATTTCAACTCGTCTATCATGGCATTAAACCATTTTTCAGAATCATCACATTTCATGGCTTGTTTGAACGAGACCGGATCTTTGTCAATGCTCAAATCACATTCATGTTCAAGTAAATAAACCACATAGTCATTTGAAACTGCTGGTCTTCTTGTCCTTACAGACCTTCGTAATGCTATTTCTTGTGGCTCTCCTTGATCATTTACAACTTGTGCATCATTAGCTGGTTCATTAACAATAAATTCATTTTCCTCATTTGGAACAATGATTTGTTGTCCGGGTTTATTGCGTAATCGTGATACAACAAGAGGAACAAAAATTTGAGGAGAAATGCTAGATGTAGGAGTTTTCAATTGAATTTCATGAATATCCACATTTCGTTATTCTTCACTCCCATTGATTTGGCCATTCTCAATGAACCGAGCATTACCAGACTCAACTATTCTCGTACTATGGTCAGGACAATAAAATATGTACTCTTTAGACTTTTCAAGGTAACCAATGAAGTAACCACTAATAGTCCTTGCATCAAGTTTCTTTTCATGTGGATTATATATTCTTACTTTTGCTTGACATCCCTAAACATGAAGATGTCTCAAACTAGGTTTCCTACCAGTCCAAAGTTCATAAGGAGTCTTAAGAACTGATTTACTAGGAACCCTATTCAACATATATGCAGCAGTTTTTAATGCATGCATCCACAATGATGAAGGGATAGTGTTACAACTTAACATACTCCTAACCATATCCATAAGAGTACGGTTCCGCCTTTCAGCTACACCATTTTGTTGAGGTGTACCAGGCATTGTGTATTGTGCACAAATACCTCGACTTTTAAGGAAATTTTCAAATGGACCTGGACATTATCCACTTTCATTATACTTTCCAAAGCATTCGCCACCTCTATCAAATCTCGCCACTTTTACCTTTCTATCTAGCTGTCTTTCTACCTCATTAATGAACACTTCTAAAATGTCCACTGACTGAGACATTTCATGCAACAAGTATAGATAACAATATCGTGAGTAATCATCAATAAAGGTGATAAAATACTTTTGACCACTCCAAGATGGAGCATCAAAATGACCACATATATCGGTATGTATCAATTCAAGAGGCTCACTGCTTATTGTGGCAGGATGTTTTGATATATGTTTAGTTTGTTTTCCCTTAATGCAATCCACACATACATCCCAGTCAACAAAACCCAATTGAGGTAAGATATTACTTTTCACTAACCTCTTTACTATTTCTTTGTATATGTGACCTAATCTTTGATGCCAAAGAAAAGCATAGCACTCATCATGTGCACTACGTTTATTGCCAATAACATGCTCAACATTAAACAAGGATTCAACAAACATACTATCAAGATTGAAACGATATAAGTTGTCAATTAAAATACCAGAACAATAATAGTATTTGTGTTTAAATAAACTAAAACAACTGTTTCCAATCTTTAAATTAAAGCCTACACAATCCAAGCTTGACACAGAAATAAGGTTCCTTGAACATTCAGGAACATAAAGACACTTTTCTAAATCCAAGAAGTATCCGGTATCCAGGATTAATCTGTAAGTCCCGATCCCTTCTATACGTGCCTTCATTCTGTTCCCCACAAATAAGAACTTTTCAGTTCCGCTTATGGGATGGATTGAAAGGAATCCCCGCATAATATGTGAAACATGAGTAGTTGCACCAGTATCAAGCCACCATGTATTATTAGGCACTTCAATTAAGTTTGATTCAAAACATACAGAAATGTAATGTATACCTTTCTTCTCAAACCATGCCTTTCGTTTCGGACAGTCTTTCTTGAAGTGTCCACTCTTCCTACTGAAGTGACTCCTCAGCTCCTTATGGATTCGACCCTCATGGACTTTCATTGGGGCTTTGTCCTTCTTTCTGTCCTTCCTTCCTGGGATCGCTTTGCTGCTGCTAGCTCCATCATGCATAGTGAGATTAACTGAGCGACCCTTCAGTTTCCTTAATCTCCTTCCTCCTGTACGAGCATGGCCTTGATTTCTTGCAAGTTCCATTTTTCTTTTATGGTGTTGTAATTCACCTGGAACTGACCAAACTCAGGGGGAAGGGAATTAATAATGAACTGAACCATAAATGATTCACTCACGTCTATACCTATTGCTTTGAGCTTCGCTGCCAAGTTAGACATACTAGTCACATGATCATGGATGGGCTGTGACCACTCAAATTTCTTAGTGGTCAACTCACTCATCAAGCATCCCACAATGGACTTGTCAGCAATGTCCGATTGTGAGTACTCTTTTAACTGGATCATGAACTCCTTTGCGCCGCTTGTCTTGGGCATAGATGGTTTGACATTTTCTGCAATCGTCATTCGTATCAAATTCAAACTTAGCCTATTAGGCCGCTCCCAAGCCTCATATAGAGACATTTCCTCTTCGGAGCTAGTCTCGGTAATGGCCGCAGGCTTTTCATCTACAATGATTGCTAGGTCAAGGTCCATTACACCCGGTTGGAACTGGATCTGTTCAGACCAATCATTGTAGTTGAGCCCATTGAACTTAACCATCATATTACCTAAGGCAAACATATTAAAGGACGCTGCAAATATAACGAAATCATTCACATTAATGCTTTGAGTTAAACTTAATAGATTCAGACATACAATACATTTATTATGTATTTAAGTTCACATTTGGGTAGTACTTTAATACATAATTCACACTATATCAAATTCTTAATAAGCATACTTTCATAGACAATCAATCATACTTAAGTAAATAAGTAAGATATCTTTGGATAAAACATACCTATTTTTAATTAAGTATGATGATAAATCTCTTAAGTTTCATTAATCATAAGCAATGGTCCACCTTTGGGTGACCTCCTAGCTAGCATTATAATTAATTGTCTTAATTAAATATTTAACATCTATTCAAGCTAGGCCACTTTGGTGACTAACCAGCTTTTCATGAAATAAACATTTAATTAAGTATACTTTAATTTTAATTTTAAAAAATTTTAAATTCTAATATATATTTCATGCAATTCGATTAAGGCCGTAATTCTTTATGTGTCTATTTTCATATCAAGATATACATGTCAATTATATGCATACATGCATGACATTGAATTAATCAATTAATAATGTGACATACATTAATATCACAAATTTATATACGTAAAACATGTAATATGTGTAATATGATCACATACATTAATATATCATGGAAAGTATGAAATATATGGGTGAGGAAATAATAATGAATAAGTGCTCGACTTTTAAGTACCAAACATATATAATATAACATGTATTATATCAAAAATTAGTATGTGCACAATAATATATCTGAAAGATATGGGTGACCACGACTTTTAAGGTATGTATATCACAAAATTTTCTATTAATATTATATAATGCGTGTATGTACTGTGTAAGCATATATATTGTTGATTCAGTGATACCAATATATATAAAGAAGTCGATCACTTCAAACAACGCGATAAGCATGACATCTACATAAATTCCAAATTTGTGTTTATCTACAGACACCAAATTTGTAGACTTTGCAAACAATTATGTAGATATACACGTTTTAGTGATTTCGAAAATAAGGTCACACACACATATATATATATATATATATATATATATATATATGAACCAAAATTACATTGAAATAGAAATTCTATTTCGCTATTAAAAAGGAATCGAAATAGCATAAAAATTAAAATGCCTATAATAACGAAAATTGGCATCGAAATAGGTAAAATTCAAAATTAATAAATTACCTTTTATACCCTTTTATACCCAAATTGAATAATCGACTTCAAAAATTATTTTCAATAATGTCGACCGAAATTGAAACAATAATGCGGAAACTACTATCAAGAATCAAAGTGTTCAACCATGCTCTGATACCATTGTTGTGTTTACCGATCTATATAACACTTTTGATTCAATCGTAAATCATAAAATATAAACATACCTATTTCCATTGTCATTAAGTTTGAGAATGTTTTTCCCTCTCTGCATTCTTTCGCTAGACATAATTTTCTTGATGGTGAGTTCTCTTTGGTTTTTAAAACAAATCATATCCCAATAATTGTTTTATAGTTATTGGATCCGTTTATTTTGAAGAGAGAGGGGAGGGAATTAAAACCCCCGTACTCAAAACATTTATGCCTAAACTACCATCAAGTTGTGGGCCCAAAACATGGAGTACGTAACAATATAATATGGGTCACATATAATAGAGATTAATTAGGAAAATATAATCTAACAAGAGTATCATAAAGTTCTTGCCCAACAAGATGATTTCTGGAGACAGTGGGCGAAACAACACTAGCTACAAAGTGGGGATTCCAATACAAGCTTTTTTCATGCATATGCAAGGGCAAGAAAGAAGAAGAATTTTTTTGAGAAGCTTAGAGGAGAGGATGGAAACTGGAAGGAATGGGACTCGGGGCTGGGAGATTTGATTTACAGTTATTACGCGTCCTTGTTTAAGTCAAGCCAAGTCGTTGTACATCTAGTGACCGATTGTGTTTCGGCCCGTGATACTGAGGAACATAATATGATCCTTCTTCAAGAATACACAGCTGATGAAGTCAAGAATGCAGTGTTTTCGATGCACCCGAATAAAAGTCCTAGACCAGATGGTATGAATCCAGCGTTTTATCAACATTTTTAGCCGATTATAGGGAAAGGGATGGTTGGGGCTTGTATTCAAATTATTAATTCAGAGCATTTACCACAATCTCTTAATGATACTTTGGTTACCCTCATTCCTAAAAATAGTAAACCTGAGGTAATAACTGATCTTCTCCCTATCTCATTGTGTAATGTATTATACAAAATTGTACAAAAAATGCTTGCAAACAGGCTAAAGTTGATTCTCCCTGACATTATCTCCAAAGTTCAAAGCGCCTTCATACCAAGGAGGCATATAACATATAATGTGATATCGGCTTTTGAGGTGAATCACTAGCTTCAACGAATAATGCAAGGGGAGAGATGGCTATGCGGCATTGAAGATAGATATGATGAGTAAGGCTTATGATCGGGTGGAATGGCATTTTCTTGAAGCCATTATGACCAAGATGGGCTTCGGGCAACGGTGGATAGACTTGATGACTATGTGTGTTTCCTCTATCCAATACGTGTTCAATGCAAATGGAGCGGAATTCGACCCAATTATTCCCTCTCGTGGCCTTTGCCAAGGCGACTTTATTTCACCATATTTGTTCTTGCTATGTGCAGAGGGTTTGTCATCACTTTTATTCAACCAGGAAACAAAGGTGTTCTTCATGGCTGTAAGATTGCGCAAGGTGCCCCAACGATATCCCATCTTTTTTTTGCCGACGATTGCTGCTTATTCTTTAAAGCCACAACACTCGAAGCTTTCGTAGTGAAGGATTGTCTCAATGTGTATGAAGAGGACACTAGACAGAAGGTAAATTTTCAAAAACCGGGTATTTATTTGAGTAGAAATACTCGAGGAGATCTAATGGAGGATATTTGCAATCTATTTCAAGTTGAGCACACCACAAATGTAGGGTTCTATCTTGGATTGCCTAGTAGGGTGGAGAATAATAAAGAAGAGTTTTTTCATTATATTTATGAAAAAGTGCACAATAGGCTTCAAAGTTGGAAGGGACACATGTCATCGAGAGCGGGCAAAAAAGTTCTATTGAAGGCGGTGGTGCAATCAATACCTACCCATGTGAGGAGTGTGTCCTTATTACCAAGAAGTTATGTGATCAGTTCGAGATAGTCATGAATAAGTTTTGGTGGTTATCGGATGTGGACAAAAAAAATGGGATTAGATGGTGTGAATGGGCTAAACTTTATAGGCCTAAAAAACTTGGGGGGATTAGGATGCGTTGAGCGCGTGATTTCAATATAACCATGCTACATTCCCTTGCAGCTCGACTTCTGAAAGCAAGGTATTTCCCATATTCTCAATTATGAAAGGCTAGTGTTGGGTCCAACCCGAGTTTTATATGGCGAAACATATTTTCCTCTATCAAGTCTTTAATGGAGGGATGTCAATGGAGAGTTGGGGATGCAGATTTGATACACATTTATCATGATTCTTGGGTGCTTGATAAGTCTAATCCAAGAATACAATTAGTGGCATTGCCCCAACTTGAAGACTAGAGAGTTAATTCACTTCTCTCTATATATGGCTATTTGTGGTGTTGGGGTTGCTCAACCCCTTTGATCATTGAAACATATGAATAAAAATTCCCACCAAACCACGATCAATGCACGAAAATAAACACACCACAAAATACGCAAGATTTAACGTGGAAAACCCTCCAAATCAGAGGTAAAAACCACGAGTCAAACTCCAAACAATGCACTATGTGAATAAAGAGTACAAGATATCTCAATTGCTTGAGATTCACTAACAATGGAGTAATACAAAAATACATCTTCCAAAAAATTAGATGATCACACTAAGAACGCAGAAAAACTACCCCAATTGTATTAAATCTTTGCACCTCTTTTCTTGAACACCAAGAAATCACCAAAGCCTCTCCGTGGGTCTTCATATTTAAGATCTTGATATGCATTCAATGTAGAGATAAGAAAACTAGAGAGATTGCACACTTCAACTCGAGTGCGCACACCAATCGGACACCAAAAAATAGGCGTTCCTATTTTTTTTCTTTTAATCGGTCTCCACAACCGAAATCACAAGTCACCAAATTCCTATTTCTTTGGTTATTGTGTTTATCACTTTCTAATTTCACCAAATTAGAAAATATAGGTTGGACACCATGTATGTAGGCCCACATAAAACCAATAATCTACCCCTCCAACCCATGGGGAGATGTCCAAACATTTGTTGCTCAACTGCAACTCAGTCCCGCCAATTTGGTGCATGACTTATGCCTATCGTGAGTCACCACCTTGGTGAACATATCAGCTAGATTCTTATCGACGAGAATTTGAACTTTCTGGAAGCTCCCGGCTCCCCCTCTTCAGTAATCGTAACATATGTGGAACTGGGGTACTCGTAGAAGGGACTTTCCCTCTTTCCGACCTTCTCAATGGAGGTTATGTTGTAGCTTCAAGTGGAGGACACTGTTCCCCCCGCTCAGAATCATCGTATGATTCTTGCACATCATCAACAGTAGGTGCGTGCACGTCATCAAACATCATCATGTGCATGCTCATCATCGACCCCATGTTCTTCAGCTAAATCTCCTTCATGTGTGGCATCACTAATCGAAGGAGAAACTAGTCCAGGAAGAGATTCAACATCATCATCAACTATGATTTTCTCTGATGTCTTAAAATCTGTTATGGTCTTATTTTTGTGAAATACCACATCTCTTAATTTGGCAACCTTTTTCTTTTTTGGATCCCATAACCTATATCCAAACTCTGCATCTCCAAATCTTAACAGGATACACGGAACAGTCCTATAATCAAGCTTTCGTCTCTACTCCTTAGGCACATGCATAAATGTCTTGCATCCAAACACCTTCAAATGAGAGTAAGTAACATCTTTCCAAACTACACACTCTCTAGAGTATCAAACTCTAACGGTGCCGAATGAGAGCGATTCATCAGGTAGCAAGCAATACTAAGAGCTTCACCCCAAAATAACTTAGGCGATTTAGCCATTTTCAACTTGCATCTGACTTTATCTAGGATGGTTCTGTTTGTTCTCTCAGCAACACCATTATGCTGAGGGGTACCCGGAATTGTCTTCTCATGTCTGATTCCATGTTCTGAGCAATAATTCTCGAACTCCTTTGAAGTATACTCCCCCGTTATCACTACGAAGGCACTTCAAATATACTCATTTTTCTCTTTCCACCATGGTATGGAACCTCTTGAAGTATTCAAGAACCTGGCATTTTGTTATCAAAACAAACACCCAAACCTTTCATGAAGCATCATCAATAAAAGTAACAAAATATCTGCTACCTCATATAGTTTCCACTTCAATAGGACCACAAACATCAGAGTAAACTAACTCAAGTAGATTTTTTTCTCTCAGAAGATGAAGAAAAAGAAACTATATGCTGCTTACCAAATAAGCAATCATCACAAGGGTTTAGAATTTTACCTTTGGAAAAAGGGATGAGATACTTTTTTGCCAACATCCGTAACCCTTTATCATTCATATGACCCAGCCTCCTATGCCACAAATCGGGTGAAAAATCATCTTCAACTGCATTCAAGTCACATTTGACGGTCTTCAATTAAGTCTTGTAAAGTGTGTAGCTCAATTTTCCTCTAGCAACAACAATTGAGCCTTTTGTGAGTTTCCACTCATTGCCCCCAAAGACGTTATAATAACCATCTAGGTCTAAAACATGAGTAAAAATCAAACTCAGACACAAATCTGGAACATGTCGCACATCTTTCAGAATAACCGTGCAAGCAACATTTGTCTGCACACATACATCTCCTATGCCAACTATATCTTTAAAACTGTCGTTTCCCATCTTTGCCTTTCCAAAATTCTCTGCTCGATAAACAGAGAAGACATCCTTCCTCGGTGTAGCATGGAAGGATGCTCCTGAATAAACGACCCACTCACAATCTGTATTAGTGACATGATCTTGATCCTCAATAGAAGAAAGCACAACCAGTTCTTCACTTGCATCTGATATAGTAGCTGTAGTGTTTCGATCATTCGCCTTATTCCGATTTTTCTCATCATCCTATTCTATTTTCAACACTTTACAATTTCTTTTAATATGCCCTTCTTTGCCACAATGAAAACAAGCAAATTTTCCCTTCGCTTGAGACTCATCTCTAAATTTGCTCCGCCCTCTCGGACCTCTAAATATACTTATGCCTGTGTGTTCTTTTGTAGTAACAAAAGCCTGTGAAGTATCAATCTCTTTATCCTTTCTTTTTGTCTCCTCATCATAGAGACTATCACGTATCATAGATAAGGATAAAACACCACCCGGGGTAGAATTACTGATGACACCACCAAAGTTTCCCAGCTTTCTAGCAAAGAACTCAAAATTAATAGTGCATGTAACTCATCCTCAAACACTATCTTTATGGCACTTAACTGATTAATCAGGTCTTCGACATCATTCAAGAGCTCTATCATTGACTGTCCATCTTTGTACTTCATGTTTACAAGCCTTCTAACCAAAGAAGCCTTGTTTTGTGCACCTTTTCTCTCACACATACTTTGCAATTTTCTCCACAACACTTGCGCATCAACTTCTTTACTGATGTGGTGATAGATATTGTGTTCGACCCATTTTCTAACAGTTACAGCAGCTTTCCTATGCATTTTCTTCCAATCAGCATCGGATGTTCCTTCTGGTTTGGTTTGTCCATGTTCAATTAGATCAAACAAATCTTTGCAATAAAGATGATCTTCCATCATAGGTTGCCAAATTAAATAATTTGAAGAAGTCAACTTGACCATACATGATTTTTCTTCACCCATCTCGATTCCCACAATTAATCCCCGGTCACGAATCTAAACCGCGACGCTCTGATACCACTTGTTGGGATTGCTCAACCCCTTTGATCAATGAAACAGATGAATAAAAATTTCCACCAAACCACGATCAATGCACGAAAATAAACACACCACAAAATACGCAAGATTTAACATGGAAAACCCTCCAAATCAGAGGTAAAAATCACGGGCCAAACTCCGAACAATGCACTATTTGAATAAAGGTACAAGATATCTCAATTGCTTGAGATTCACAAACAATAGAGTAATACAAAAATACCTCTTCCAAAAACTTAGATGATCACACTAAGAACGAAGAAAAACTACCTCAATTGTATTAAACCCTTGCACATCTTTTCTTGAACACCAAGAAATCACCTAAGCCTCTCCACGGGTCTTCAGATTTAAAATTTTGATATGCCTTCAATGTAGAGAGAAGAAAACTAGAGAGATTGCACACTTCAACTCGAGCCAATCAGTCACCAAGTCAAACTCTCGAAGTCGACTTTCAATGCTTGTATTTTTGTCTCCCAAAAAGAAACCTATACGGT
Source organism: Stephania cephalantha (assembly GCA_039657325.1). Classification (NCBI taxonomy): domain Eukaryota; kingdom Viridiplantae; phylum Streptophyta; class Magnoliopsida; order Ranunculales; family Menispermaceae; genus Stephania; species Stephania cephalantha. Next base: position 13,531,062 of record CM077575.1, read on the forward strand.
CTCCCCAAAAAATAAGCGTTCCTATTTTTTTCTTTTAATCGGTCTCCACAATCGAAATCACAAGTCACCCAATTCTTATTTCGTTGGTGATTGTGTTTATCACTTTCTAATTTCTCCAAATTAGAAAACATGGGATGGACACCATGTGTGTAGGCCCACACAAAACCAATATATGAGACATGGATATTGTACAGGATCTGTTCGACAACACGATCATAAGCTTATTTTATCGATACCATTGAGTCGATCACAGTAGGATGATAAATGGGTTTGGGGAGACGATAGTAAGGGAGGATATACGGTGAAGAGTGGCTGTCAACATCTAATGCCATTTATTACTGCTGATCAATCGGTGATCCCATCCTCATAGAAGCAGCGATTTTTGAGTGTTGAGGTTCCCCTAAAAGTGCGAAATTTCATGTAGAGAGCAGTGAAGGATTTTTTGCCCATCACACTTAGTCTTCACTGTAAAAATGTTCATATAGATACCTTGTGTTCAGTTTGTAAGTGTGGAGAAGAGGTTATCCTTCATGCCTTGATTAACCGTCCTATAGCAAAGACTTGTTGGGAAAAGATGCAGTTGGATGTGGAAAGTTTCTATCCAAGATCAATCAACAAATGGGTGGAAATAGTGTTCATGCACCTTACTAAAGAGCAAACCGAGATGGTGATGATGGTCTCATGGAGTTTGTGGAACAACAAGAATTCAATGGTTTGGCAGCAGCTTGGTCAGTCCTCTTCTCAAATTATAATGATGGCGAGATCAGCGCTTATGGAGTGGCAAAGAGCAAGGGCAATTGGCTCCAATACAGGGGAGGGGAGGTTGAACAAGGAGAACGCGAAATGGAGGAAGCCAAATTTTAGGGAGATGAAATGTAATATCGAGGCTGCCATATTCGACGATAAAGGAATTACTTAATTTGGAGCAGTGATCCGGAACAGTTCTGGCTCTTTTGTTGCAGCATTGGGATGACAGATGGTATGTGTTCTTGAACCAGGGAGCCTAAGGCAATGGGTTTAAGGGAAGCGCTGAGCTGGATGAAAGATTGGGGAGTGACCAATGTGATAGTGGAGACTAACGCGAGTAGTTGAACAAGCACTGCGGAGCGGGAGTAATGATTCTTCATATTTTGGCTCCCTGATTAGTGACTGTAAAGAGTTGTTAATGGACTTGATGTCCTATCGTCTGACTTTTGTTCATAGATCAGCGAACTTAGCAGCCCATACCATAGCTAGGGAGGCTAGTTCTTTATTTGATTAGTGCGAGTGAAATATTATTCCCTCGTTTCTCATAAATGTACTTACAAATAATTTGAAATAAAAGTACGTCTACTATTTTTGCAACAAAAAAGGTTCAAATGCATGTATCAAAACAAAAGCACAAATGATTGGATCCCTCACTAGGGGTGAGTTGGGTGACCTTCTTAAGGAGCGACGTACATGCAGTCCGCTCCCATACACTATTTCCAATCCACGACGTGTTGCCGCTCCAGTGCGCCACATGTCTAAGGTAGTTATCAAACTCCTTTTATCTCTCTTTACCTTAGACACGTGTCATGCTGGAGCAGCAACACGTCATGAATTGAAAAGACTGTATAGGAGCGGACTATATATAAGGAGGCCCGCTATGGGTACCCCACCATTTCATGAAGGCACCCATAATTTTTCTCATTTCCCAATCTAAAATGTAAAAGACTATTTTGCCCTTTCATATATACACACCCAAACCCCACAAACCATTTGCAACTCAAAACTGGGGCACCCCACCACCTTGAGGAAGAAGTGAACCTAAAGCCACAATTGTGTTTGCCGAACGTGTATTGATTCTTGCGTCTTGACATCATCCGACAGCGAGGTAACAATGTTTGACAACCATATGAAGCTTTGAAGGAACTGTTTTTTGGATCAAAAACTGTGAAATTGATGATTTGGTTTGTCAACATAGGGTTTCTCAAATTTTTAGACGTTTTTTCACGGGCGCGATGGATTCGGCCTCGCAGGACCGAGACTTATGCAAACGTCTCGGTCAACATCCACCGAGAAAGGAATAAAAGTCTCGGTAATGGACAACCGAGAGAAATGATACGTTCTCGGTTGTACATCACCGACATGACATAAACTATACACTTCGACTTACTCGTGATGTGGTGACCGAGACGACAATAAAAGTCTCGGTCATGGACAACCGAGATCTATCTTACACTCTCTGGTTGTACATCACCGACATAACATAAACTATACACTAATGGTTGCTCTCGTGAAGTGGTGACCGAGATAACAATATAACTCTCGCCATTCGTTCGAAATGTGTAAACTATACTTGGCTGTCTAGCCGAGAACCACGAGTTCCCAAAAGTTTCCCTCGCCTCTCGGCCATGCTTGGCGAGATCATAAACAAAATCTCGGCTGTGTGGCCGAGAACCACGACTTTCCAATAAATGCACCATTGAATGCATCGCCACACAAACATAACAACTACTCTACCAAATGCAACTTAATTAGACTATCAACGTACTTTCAAACGATCGATTTCACGACTTGAGTGTGTGAACGAAAAACTTGAACCGAGCCCTAATGTGGAGACGAAATCGACCAAAACTCGAGCCTTCAAACTCGAAAAATGTCCTACAACAAATGCGGAGAGAGAGACGGAGAGGAACGAAGACAACTGAGATTCGGGATTGCTAGCTGGTTCGTTGACGAGAAGTAGGGCAAGTCAAGCAAGAGGACGGTGGTGGGGTGGTGGGGTGCATCTGTTTTGCACGAGGGGTATTTTCGAAATTTCGGGCCTAATTTTTGGGTGCCCTTGGTAATTTGATTTGTGCCCTCAATAAGAGGGTGCCTTCATGAATTGGTGGGGTGCCCTTAGCGACCCTCTATATAAGCCACTACTACCTTTCATAACCCTGTTAGCTTACTTCACGAGGAGATTGAAAACAAAAACCCCGCCTAACAATAAGCAATTGAGTCCCTTTTAAGTTCTTTTCTTATTCGATTGTTAGTTACATTGTAGCATCTTGAATATCAAAACTTGCAGCTGCACGTATATGATTAAAGAGGGTTGGGTGAAGTTGAAATGGATTAATTAATGTAATTATTAATCATTTAACGAAACTTGTAATTTTTTTTTTTAAAAATGTGTTTTGCCGTATGTCGAATCATATGCATATTACTCTAAATGATAGCGGCATTTCGAGTAATCTAGATGTAGAAATCGAACCTCTAAAATTACTTTATTATGGCAATTAAACTATTAATGATCAGTTGGTATCCTGCAAACTTTAAAATGCATCAATGTATAAAGTTTTTAATTAGATACGCAATGACATGAGATATGTATCCTTGATCATCTACTACAAAATATATGTTACATATCTTTTTGTATATATCAAACAGAGACAATAATGTTTGATTACAACTGACAAAATTTGGGAAATAACACCTCAGTAACATCCTCTCTCAGTATCGTAGCTAACACCGATGGGCAATGAAAAGGATGTGACTCCCGATCGAGTTGCGCTGCAAATGAAGCCAACCAATTCGCAACCCAATTTCCCTCACGATGAATGTGAGCAATACGAGTTGACCATCTCCGATGTAATAAATGTCGAATAAGAGAAGCAATGTGGCGATATTGATTTATTGGAATACTTTCACCATTCAACAACTCTACTACGCTTTTGTTATCCATATCTAAAACTACCTTTCTGAAAACCATATCATATGCTAGTTGGAGCCCTTGGAGCACTCCCCAAAGTTCCGCCCCAAAAACAGAGCACGTCCAAGATTAATTATGAAGCCACATATTTGATCACCGTCTGCATTTATGATTAAACCACTTGCACTCGCTACTTGATGTTACATATCTTTGACAAAAAAACGCACCTTACATACGGTCCAATAGTTTACAATCTTTACAGTTTGCAATGTGGCAACATCTTATTGGGCCATTTGTAATTACAATGTAGAGAACAAAAAAGCACCAAAGCTGTGTTTCTTTTAGGGTAATGCTATTTGGACACAAAAGTCTAGACTCGAGAGATCTTTTTATTTCAAAGTCATCATTCAAAAGTTCATATTATTATTGAAACACCCTGGACAAATTGGGGGAATAATCTTGCCCTTGTTTTCCCCATTCGCGCCATCTCCCATTCACTAAACGTTTCGTCTTCTACAACCTTCAATGCTGTGGAAATCTATCTGATTCCCCATGGAAACCAACCTGGAATGAAGGACTCGTTGCAAGAATCACAGACGACCGCCACTCGCGCCATTTCCATTAACGAAACTCTTAGTCTTGTGCAACCATTGTTGTTGTTGTTGTTGTCGTTATATTGTCGTTGCAGAATCACGGAGGACCACCACCACCACAATCATCACAGAGCACCACCATCTCCATCACCCTCACCTTGTCGGCGGCTGCTTTCAAAGCGGAATGCTTCACTGATGAGGCGACTAATCCTTCGGGCGTGAGGTAAGTTCACCAAAATTAGGGTTTTGTCTAGCATTAGTTCTAATCCTCTTTCGTCTGTAGGAATTTTTTTGGCACACCCTAATTGCCGAACAAAATTAGGGTCCCATATGTAGGATCCGATGGGTGCTATGACATCTTACCTTAATGAGGTTTAATGTAGAATGATCTCTGCATCGTTTGATCTTTCATGGAATATACATAAAAGAACCCCCAATCGAGTTAGGTGCAGGTTTGATTCGACTTAGCATCTCCATTAATTGACTAATGTAGTTAATTTTTAAAGGATTTTGCTGGAATTGTTTTTCCAAACAACACTTGTGCATATGCCAGTAAACGAAAAATGGCCTTTGATTAGTTTATACCATTGTGAGCCTATGGATTAGTTTACGATTTGTTTATACATTTAAACAAGAGATGATTTATGATTAGTTTACTTTATACCCATGAGCTAGTACTTGACTTATTTGATTTGCATGTGATTGTAGCCAATTTTGAGTCTTCTCTTTTCATTTAGTACTCCAAAACTTGCAAATCATGTTATAAGAGCGTTGTGATTGTTGCAAGATTTATTAGGGGAAATTTATTTGTTTGGTCGAGCATTGTCACTGTTAATTAAACTTGACATGATTTGAATCTTATATAAGTTGTTTTTTTTTAATGGGGTGTGCCAAAAATTGAAGATTTTTTGTTCTTCAATGTATTTGTAAATCCTTATTTTGTCTATAAATAGATAATGCTTCAAATATAGCTAGAGAGATTAAAAATCTCAAAACTTTAGTTTGTGACCCTCTCAAACTTTATTCCCTCCAAATTATGCCTTAACATTAAGTCATATTTTGTACAATCGTTTTGCACTTGGTACTTATGAGTTGGTATTTTGTATGCTATCTGTTTCATAATCGAGCAATTTCCTAGACAATGTAGTATGCATATAATATATATATATTGAATTGAGCAAGTGTCCACTGTTTTCAATCTTGATAATATTTTTTTAGTAAATAATCTAACGTTCTACAAATTATACACACAAAAAGATGAATTTGTTTGACTCTTTATCGCTATTTTTATTTTAGCTTTTTCTGAGTTCAGCACAATAAAAGAAGCAACTACCAATGAATAACCTTTTAGTTGTTGTCAGTTTTGGTTGTTGCTTATGTAAATATAGAGGATTCTATTCTAGCATATATCCCGTTGTTTCTAGTTTATGAATGGGGAGTGAACGAGTTTTAGTGCAATAAATCTCAAAACAAGTTAAAGCATAAAATATGATATAATGTCAATATGCGGTTTATTTTCAATTTCTGCAGTTTGCGTAGGCTGCCCTTTTCTTGAACTGTTGTCTTTTGGAGTTGATTTTGTTTGTTTCAAAGGATAAAAATATTTGCTAATCAAAACAACTCTCATTGCTTGTTATGCTCCTATTGTTAGTTTGCTCTTAGCATACACTTGGCAAACTATGTTATTGAATGTTTTTTTTATTGTTGCAGCTCTTTTAATCATGTTGTTGGACTTAAATTGTTTTTTTTTTTCATTTGAAAAGATTGTTTTTTTTTTTTTTTGAATGTTTTTGATTGTTGAAGCTCTTTTAATCATGTTGTTTAACTTGAATTTAGTTTCACTAGGCAAAAAATGGCATTTGGTTTCTCATATCATACTGACTTATATGCTGACTTATTGGTGTTTAGAAAAAGGGCATTTTGTTTCTCATATCATGCTGACTTATTAGATCATTAAATATATGTCTTAAATGCTTAGGCACATTGTTAGTGATTTGAAGATGGATGATTTACAAATAGCAAGAGCAACTGCACTAAGGGACATATTTGGTTCTAGTGATAGTGGAAGCTAATCCTATGAGAATCTTGGTTGTGAAAACAACACAATTTCTTTGGTAGATGAGATAACAAGTCTGAATGTAGTTCAAGAACAAGATCTTAACATTAGTTCTCATCATCTTCCTGTTGTAGGCATGTTGTTTGATAGCGTAGATGAGTTGCTGACAGCTTATCATGACCATGGTAAGGAAAAAGGTTTTGCCGTTGCAATAAGATCTAGTGTTAGAGATACAAATGCAAGTGGTCGATTTAAGTATGTGTCGATTTCATGTGATAGGGGACGAAACGCATACTTTGAAAAGCACTCTAAGAGGATTAATTGACCTGCTAAGGTTCGTGCAGTCAGACAAGGTGATAATCGTTGATCGGTGTCAAAGGTTGTTGTTAATATAACCATGAATTGATTCCTAACCTTTCACGTTTTATGAGGGGTCAACGAACAATGAGCGTGCACATGAAACGCCAGCTAGATGCGAATGACATAGCAGGCATCAGGCCTTGTAAGAGCATACAAATGCTTCAAGTTCGATCAGGTGGTCCAGAGAACCTAGGATGTACTCTAGAGAACCTTGTCTCCAGAGATTGTCGCAACTTCATCGATGTAAGGAGGAGACTAAGATTAAGAGAATGAGATGCAGAAGCAATTCGAAAGCTTTTTATAACAATGCAAGAGAGAGACAAAAAATTTTTCCATACCTTCGAGATTGATAATCATAGTAGGTTGTTGAATATCTTGTGGGTTCATTCACGCAGTAGAGCAACATTCGAAGAATTCTCCGACGTAGTGAGTTTCGACACTACATACCTTGTGAATAGATATAGAATGCCTTTTGCTACAATGGTTGGAGTGAACCATCATGGTCAATCCATACTGTTAGGATGTTCTCTAATTTCTCACGAGGATGTCAAGTCTTTTGATTGGTTGTTTACAAACTGGATACGAGCTATGGGAAATGTATATCCTCGTTGCATTCTAACTGACCAATGTGAGAGCATTAAGGCAGTTGTTAGGAAAGTTATGCCTGACTCGATTCACAGATTTTGTTTGTGGCACATTATGTGTAAAGTTCCAATGAAGTTCAAGAGTGTTCCAAATTTTGAGACTACGGTGAATGAGTTCAAAAATGTAGTTTATGACAGCCTGAGCATTGAATTGTTTGAAAGAAATTGGAACAAGTTCGTTAGAAAAAATTCTTTGGAAAATCACGTGTGGCTGAATGATTTGTATGCACAGAGGGAGAGTTCCAGTTTTCTTGAACAATAACTTTTGGGCTGGAATGGTGTCTACCCAGATAAGTGAAGGGATGCATGCTTTCTTTGACAACTACATTACGTCTAACAACACACTAAAACAATTTGTTGAACAATATGAGGTGGCAATTACGGACAAGATTCAGAATGAGTTGAAAGCTGATTTCGACTCGAAGAATGAAGTGAGGAAGTTGCATTCAAGATTCCATTGGGAAAGACAATTCCATGATGCCTACACCAAAGATATCTTCAAGAAAGTTCGAAAGGAAATCACAGATATGATTTACTGCCATTTGGATCCAAATAATGAGATCGATGCTTCATCTATTCCCGGTGTTGAGAAATTCAATATCAAGGAATGTAGTATCACTAATTGGTATTGTAAGGAGTTTTTGTATACAGTGGAATTTAGAGCAAATGGGCAGTACTTTGATTGCAACTGTAGAAAATTTGATTTTTGTGGCCTCCTTTGTAAACACATCTTCGAAGTGATGAAAATAAAAAAAAACATTATAAGGGTTCACGAGAGATATATTTTGAGGAGATGGAGGAAGGATGTGTTAAGAAGGCATTCAAGTATCGTATACTCGGGAGGTTATCCACACATGACAGATGAATACAAGAAATTCCAAGAGATTGAGCGCGCACTTCATGAAGCAGTTGACTTGTGCAAGAACAACCCTGCGAACATGGGGTTTCTTAAGAGAGAAATAAATGCATTAATTGAAAAGATACGGAGCGGTGATATCCAAGTGGATCAAGCACAACATATGGATAATAATGCTTCTATTCAAGATCCTAATTATGCTTCTATTCGAGATCCTAATTATGTTCGCTGTCGAGGGAGGCCTAGGTTGAACCATTTCAGATCAGTCCGGGAAAGAGGCAATAGTAGTCAAGGTCGGCCAAATGGCCTAAGGCGTGGAAGACAATCAAGGCATGGTGGGAGAAGGCTAATAAATTCTGTCACAATTCATAATAGTGGAGAGGTTTGTCAGGCCTAGTTTCTCTAACAAGTTGAATGATGTATTTTAAATTTTTTTTTGTACTTTTGTGGAGCTTATTTTATGAAATATTCACATTTGTTTCAGGACATCATAGATCTGAATGAGCCATTTATAGAAATTCAAAACAACAATGCGGTGAGACTGAATAGGAGTCAAAGCCAGCCAAACGGCCCAAGGCGTGGAATACAATCAAGGCGTGGTGGGTGAATGTCGATGAATTTTCTCACAGTTCATAACAGCGGAGATGTTTTTTAGGCTCACTTTATCTAACAAATTGAATAATGTATTTTAATAGTTTTGGTACTTTTGTGGAGCTTATTTTATGCAATATTCACATTTGTTTCAGGACTGTGTAGATCTCAATGAGCCAATTATAGAAATTCAAAACAACAATGGACGGAGACTGAATCTTGATTGAGGTAATTTTGATTGTTTTCCACATTTTTTCAGTTTATTGTTGCTTGGTGGAGCTTATTATATGTGTCAACTATTAGTGAGAATTTGCAAAATATGATCTCATGGGTCACATCTTCATCTATGTTGTCTCATATTTCAAGTTGTATATGCAATCTGCAATCACAACTTCATCTAGTTTTTTTCCCATTGTCTGTGTATCTAATTTTAATCTGATTTAGTCATGTCTGAGTTATAGCTAACTGCAATATTTGGTCTGTAGGCTAAAATATAAATGTTGATATGTTTTCAACATGCTCATTATCGGTTGGCTTGGTCTTACAATAGAATAGTTCTCTAGTCATTTAAGATTTCTATATGTGAATAGCTACTAGCTACTGACTAATACTGACATCGAATGGCAAAATAGACTAAAAAAACTAATAACTGAGATAAACTACTATCATCTCTTCCCTATAAAACGTCGAGGATAAATAACTAAGTTTCAACTAGATGATGATCTGATTATATTGCTTATGCTAGTATCCTTAATTATGGTTATGCACTTCCGCTTATCATTTATCTGTTCAACTCATGATAGTTTGGCATATGTGCATCTATGGCTGGTGATCCATTTTAGCTGATTCCTTTTGCATGTGTCTAATACTACTTTTGCTGCAATCACTAGTATCCTTAATTCTTTTCCTTGGATTTTTATTTTTACTTGAAAGAATCAAGATGAGCAATTAGTTACAGTTTTGGTAACTATATGAGAATTTCTCTTTAGATAATTAAATGAAACTTAAACTTGTCTTTTGAATGCCTATCCAGGGGAAGGTTCTTGCTGGCAGAAGTGTTGTTGATGAATCTATGTTGACAGAAGAGTCTATTCCCGTATTTAAAGAGAAGGGCCTTACAGTTTCTGCTAAAACCGTGAATTGGGTATTACATTACTCATTATTAAAGATGTCTCGTTTAGACTAAACGACTATTTCACCCCTGCACTTCAAGCATGCATGGCTAAATTATTTTGCTCGTCATAGATCTCTCCTTGTTGACTTAAAATTAGTGAAAGAATTCCATCCATTTTTTTTAGAGTCCAAAGTTCAACTTATTGTCATTGTCATCAATTCTTGCTTATAGCTTAATTCACTCTCATCATGGACTTGAGAATTGCATGTTGCTCATATGCTGAAACAAGTGCTTTTGTTAACCAAATTCGTTCTGTTCTTGAAAAAACATTGGAAGCACCGGGTGCTTTTGCTAAGTATGAGAGCAAGAGTTATGAGAAGTTGGTATCATCCATTGAAGATCATCCAAACAAGGTGGTGCAAGCAATGCTGAGATCCTTCTTGGGGAATATCTACAAGATACAGAAGTAAGAAAATGCATTGACCCAATATAGGGAGGAAATGAGATTGTAGAATTTGATATCATCCATTGAAGATCATCCAAGCAAGGTGGTGCAAGCGGTGCTGAAATCCTTCTTAGGGAATATCTACAAGAGACAGAAGTAAGAAAATGCATTGACCCAGCATAGGGAGGAAATGAGATTGTATAATTTGATATCATCCATTGAAGATCATCCAAGCAAGGTGGTGCAAGCAGTGCTGAAATCCGTATTAGGAAATATCTACAAGAAATCCTTATGTAATTACAGACTACTATATAATGAAGTAATGAAAAGCAAGCGACCTATCAAACCCTTACAAATCCTTTTATCTTTCTCTCCTACTCTCTTCTATCTTTCTCCTTTCCCTCACTTCTGTACTCAAGATATATATTTGATGATGTAAATTAATCCTAGCTACGACTACTCACAATTGCTAAATTACAAATTTGATCCTCAGTTGTATTTCCAGTTTGGTCAGTATTGATTGACGAGCATTGAATCATAGTTTTATGAAATTAGATATATATATATATATAGCTAGCTCTCGATCTGTGTATCATTCATACTTCGATCTGTGATATCTTATTCTTTGTTTCTAGTCATTACTTTGTTTTCCACTCATATTTCTGCCCACCTTAATTAGACTTTACACTGCTCAAATGATTTCCTACAAAACCAACTGTAAAGGTTTACCACCTAGAAATTGATGGCCAAATTGTAGAACTTGTTTCAGCAATAGCATGGTTGGTAAGGCAGTGTAGCAAATTAAACAAGAAAAAATTGGTTGGTCTAGTTGATAAGCTACTTCTTACTGACTTGTTTAGGATAATGAAATGCTTGAGATGAGTATGTTTTGATAATTATTGTTGAAGTTATTAGCTTCAATTTTAGACTTTGCTGGAAGTTTCTCTTTAATTTTTTTTCCTTTTCATTTCTCTGGTATAATTTTGTATATTTACATTCTTTCATGTACATTGTAATTGGAATACTTTATATCTGGCTCATGTTTGGAGTTGGAATACTTGACATCTGGGTGTTTAGACTTCAAAATTGGATTACTACAAGCTTGTAATTTAACAGGGAAAGGAATATTTGTAATGAAACTTATTTCTTAACCAGTTGACATGTCAAGTAGAGATGTCCTTCAGGTTTACAGTTCGATGTACTTGAACAAACAAATTTTAAAAGTCTTGTTGGTTGATGTGAAAACTTTCACAATGGATGTTCCTCAACTGCATAAATAATATAAAGACAATTATAGAACTAGAAAAAAAAAACTTGAGAGGATGCAGAAGAAGCACATTGTGCTGATGTAACCCATTAAAACTTGCATTTTCATTTCAAAGTTGCAACTACAAAATAGGCTATAAGGCCTCAAAAACTCATTGAAAATAACAAGAAAATCACAAAAACATGAACTAAACGGCACTTGAGGCAGTAGTGTCAGAAATGACAATTACTTCTTTTGCGGAGAGGGTCTTCTTCATCTCTTTCGCAGCATCGCAAAAAATATCGTAACAAGCTACGAGTGGTTCATCATCCAAGATAACAGCCAACAGTGTTTCCTCATCAGTCGATGCGAGAACCCGCATCATTAGTTCCTTCATCTCAGCACGAAGGGTGTCAAACTTGTCTTCCACTTTAGAGAAAATTGTCTTCATGCATTTCGGATATGGAGTGGACTGCGAACATCCGTCCTTGGCGGGAGTACCTCGATCCATTTTCTTTGATTGAATTAAGGGAAAAACTTCCTTGCCTAGCTATTGACTTCACTACTTGTAGACCTTTATATAAAGGAGTGCACATTTACTTCGGACTACACGATTCTCATCTTCATCCCACTTTGCCTAATAAATGAACACGATTCTCATGAAACAGCCCATATGATTCTCATCTTCAGAGGAAGCGATTCATCTTCAGACCAAACGATTTGATTCATCTTTAGATCAAGCGATTCATTTTCCGCATCTCTCTCTTAGGGCTAGCACTCCAAATTGTGGTCACCATTCAAGTGTGAATTTTCGATAGAGGACGTGCGCTTGAACGTCATGGAGATCAAACAATCAAATAAGGAAATCATGGATTAAGGTATGATTTACTTTTATAAATCTAGTTTGATGGAACTTATTTTCGATCTTGTTGGGGTTTTCCAAAAATTGTTTTAAAATTTTTGCTGTGTATGAACCCTAAAACCCGACGTAAGTTCATTAAACACATGATCAAGATGTCTAAGGCATTATGCTCAGAATCAATACAAATTCTAACCATTGCACTTTTTACTATCAATTTTTATTCCTATTCAAAGCAATGCCGGCAGAGTTGCCGAAACAATTACCCTCACAAAGGGTAATTGACCACGAGATTGAGCTGATCCCTGGCTCAAAAGCCCCAGCACAGTCCCCTTATAGAATGACTCCAAAGGAGTTGGAGGAGCTGAGGAAGCAGTTGCAGGAGTTGTTGGAGGCTGGATTTATTCACCCATCCAAGGCACCCTATGGAGCACCAGTCCTGTTCCAGAGGAAGCACGATGGATCTCTTCGGATGTGCGTAGACTACAGGGCACTGAACAGGCTGATAGTGAAGAACACATACCCTATTCCGTTGGTGGCGGACTTGTTCGATCGGCTATCCAGTGCAGCCTACTTCGCAAAGTTGGACTTGAGGTCGGGATACTACCAAGTCTGAATTGCAGCTGGAGATGTCCCTAAGACGGCCATGGTGACTAGGTATGGATCATTTGAATACTTAGTAATGCCATTTGGCTTGACAAATGCCCCTGCTACATTCTGTAATTTGATGAACGATGTACTAAGGGAGTTCATCGATCGATTTGTTGTCGTTTATCTTGACGACATTGTAATTTACAGTCAAAACCTCCAAGATCATGTGGATCACTTACGGATGGTTTTGACTACTTTGAGGGCTAACCATTTATATGTAAAGAGGGAGAAATGTTAGTTTGCTGCGCAAACGATCTCTTTCCTTGGTCATGTTGTAGGCCAGGGCAAATTACAGATGGACCCAGAGAAGGTGCGGGCGATCATGGAGTGGCCAAACCCCACGAAGGTCCAGGAGTAGCATTCATATTATAGGATGCATTGATCCCTAAGATAAATAAACTACTCGCACATCATTGAAACACAAATCACAATTCAATATAGAATTCATTGCAAAACATAGATGAGTATAAATATTACCATGAATTAATCAATGAAACCAAATATTGATTGCAAACGTGGAGTCTTCAACGTTTCTTCAACAAAAACTCCTTAATACTCAACTCAATGCTAAATTACTCTAATGGAGGCTAATCTCCTTCAATGTCGTTGTCTCTTTCTTGTTTACCACGTCCTAATACCTATTTATATTCCCTAATAACAATTAGAAACCCTAAATTACAATTTAACTCGAATTAGAACTTCACTTTCTAATTTCTACGAAGTTGGCGTTGTCGTTAAAGCCCCGGCGTCGTATGTGTTAAGTCATGACGCCGCCACTGCATGCTTATTTTCTTGCTCCCTGGTGTCTCGATGCTGTCACCTGTATACTTGGCGTCGTTCCCTTTGCTCCACAACGTTGCTAGACTTTTAGAGTTGGATTTCTTCATTTTTCCTTCTCTCCCACACCATGCCTATCCTTTCCACGCCGTGCCTTGTATGCCCACAACATCAATACATGCTCCCACGACATCAACTCTGATTTTATGGGTTTTTGCTCTATTTTTTCTTGTTTTCCTTGATTTGTTCTAATACACCTTAATTCCCTGAAAATGCAATAATACCATGAATTAACATTCATTTGAGGATATTTATACTATATATACTACTAAACTAACCCTATATGTACGTATAAATTATTACTTATCATATGTAAAAGATTATATTACACGGGGTTTTGTCTTGTTTTTGATATTTCAGGTAATAAATGGAGAAAATGAAGAAATGAACGAAAAAGGAAGATTATGAAAGACTTAATCAAGTGGAAGAAGTATACAAAGAACTATCACTAAGGAAGCAAAGAAGAACATGACTTTTTTACTTGAGATTCTTAATGATTCCTGGAGACACAGAATCGCTGACCAAATTGTTGGACACAAGAAAAGAACAAAAAGTTCAATTTTATGGATTTTCCTAGCGATTCCCCGCTCACACAAATTGCTAGAAATCGCTGGGCAAGATTTTGAGAATTTAAGATAACTACAAGTCATTTTAGTTGGTTTGAGATGTTTACTACTTAGAATACTATGAATATAAGCTTAGGGTTACAAAATTAGTTGCCCTTGAGTACTTAGATCAAAATTCAATTGCTCTTGAAGCTATTGTCTATTATTTTCACATTTTATTGTTATTGGAGAAGATTGAAGATTCAAGTATTTTAATTTATAGGTATTTTTCCATTATGTCTTTTATTTTTTTTATTGCAATATTTTTTATGATTATGAGTGAGTAGTTATTTAATCTAAACAAAGTCCGAAAGTGAACTAGATTCGTTTTGCAATATAGTTATAATGAGATGAATATGTGCTTAATGATTTAAACCAATTGTATTCTTTGACTCACTAATTCAATAAGTTATTATCTATTGATTTTAATCATGATCTTTGTATTGTATGCATAGTCTAGAATATGTATTTGTGATATATAGTTTCAGTATCTATTTGAAGTAGTAACTAAAATTGTTTGAAAGACAAACACCATTAAAATAACCTAGGTGAATTTGAGATCTAAATCTAGTGTTGAAGTGGCTTTTCGAAGATGTTAGATTTAGTAGGTCGAAGTTCTCATAAAGTCTAATGTGGTTTTATTGCGTGAAGTTAATGTCTTTGTGTAAATAAATGGGTTAGCTCAATAGAATTAGAATGTGGCTTTTCCACCGGTTTAAAGAGAACAAATGGATGGCTTAAAGCTGTTTACTTACTTATGATTAGAGTTTAATGGTCTATCTTACTTTATAAAGTATGCTCATGACTATATGGATTGGAGTTACATGTTCAGAATGCAAAACGACTTCATGTTTCATTGTTCTGGATGTTTGTTTAAATATTTATTTATTATTGAGTTTAATCTATTTGATTGAATGTGAATCTAGATTGTGTTAGTTAAGATAATATAGTTAGTAAAGTATTATTATATTATAGTTAATTATTAGTTAGTTTAATTACTATTTTTAAAGTATTATTATATTATAGTTAAGATGATTTCCATTTGCCATTATTATAAAATAATTAAAGTATAATATAAAGGGAAAATTATTGTACACACCCAACACATGTTAGTCGTAGACAAAGTTAGGATTTTTGAAGTTTTGGTGTGACCAAAACCAGTGTTATGGATGTTTTATGGAGATGTTGGCTCAATTTGGTTGAAAAATTGGTCTAAAACGAGCGTCGAAAGTCAAAATAGTCAAAATAAGGGTTTTAGGGAATTAATAAATAAAATTAAATTAAGATGTTGACAAGCAACTTAGGGTTTATATATAGATATAAAAAAATTAAAAAATTAAATGAAGATTCAATTGAAATGGTCAACAGAACGTTTTAAAGGTTTTGGTTTCTAAACTTCTTCGTGGACATTTTCGCTCGCGGAGCTCCATACGTCCGATTTTCGTCCAATTTCTCTCTGCGAAATTATATAGCATCTTGAGACGGTCAGTTTAAGACAAATTTCTAGGCGGAAACGAGGTATTCAGCTTGCAATTTGGTAAATTCTCAATTCATGGAATTTTTTTCAATTCAATTTGAATTCCCTTAATTATTCGATTTCTTTCGTGGGATTTTGATAGAAATTGGTAAGGATTGTTGTTAATTGGTATATTGGATTGGTTTGTGCCAATTCAGAATAAACTACACTGACGTAGGTTAGGGTTTTGGTAAATTGAATTGATGCGTTTCATTTGATATCTATTTTAAAGATATTTTTGTTAAGTTTTGGGGTTCATAAGCAGCGAAAAATTCAAAACAATTTTTGACAAACCCGAACAAAATTGAAAATAAGTTCCATTAAACTAGATCCACAAAAAGTAAATCATACGTTAATCCGTGATTTCCTTTTCTGATTGTTCGATTTCCAAGACGTTCAAGTGCGTGTTCTCTATTAGAAATCCACACACGAACGATGACTACAATTTAGAGTGCTAACCCCGATAGAGATTGAAAACGTTTTTCTTTCTCTCCCAAAATCCAGAGAACTCGAAATTTGCAAAAAAAAATCCTATTTCGTTTTAGGGTTTCAACCTCTATTTATACGTGTAGATAAGCTTTCTTAAAAAACCTATTCGTAATATAAATAGTATTTAGGAAATTCTAGCAAATTACACATATGCCCCTATTAATAAGTTATCATATAACAAATCGTAAGGGCTTTTATTTCATGAATCTTATCATATAAAATTCATAACTCGGGAGCAATTGAAATTGTGCAAAGCCATTCTTGTTCATGCGGCTTTGGTAGTGAACCAAAATCATTTTGGTACACAAGTCATAAACGGTGTCAGCATGGCATTATGACTACCCAAGTAGCATAAATATCAAAATTGATACTACCTAATGAATAACATATATCATATCCTTTTGTTGTGCAAAATCTTTTGATTAAACATAAGGCATGGAAAGTCACCCTTAATTTTCAATCATACTAGTCTCGATTTTTAGCAGACTGAAAACATCCAAGTGACATTGATCATATCTATTCACTTGTACTTGGCCATTATCAGTGTATAATATGAGGGATCCACTAATATCTCTCTCTATATGAGAGTAACAAATTCTATTTTGATTACACAACTTCACTATTATTCACATGGTAACCAATCACAATCTTTATAATCGTCTAGTTGAAGACAATGTTTGATTGTGTTAAATTACCATGCTCATAATATTGAAGTTTATGGTAATCTCAAGTTGAAGGACTAAATGAAATAGTTATCATGAGTAATATCTATGACTTAATCCATGTGGTGTTCTCATAGCGGGTTGGTCCGGTACTTTATTCTCTAACAAGTACTCATAATCTCGATTCATGTCCTTATATGCATGATCATCACATGACCATCAATAAAGATTCACATTAGTCTTAATTCATTATAATTCCCAGTATAATGACCGATTAGGGACATTTATGATATTTCAACAAATACCCATGGATATAAACATGCAATCACTTATAATAAAACAACAAACAAAAACGTCAATTTTATTAACTAAAATTATAAGATAAACAATGTTTGTAGATTGACCTAGGGCGCATTCCCCAACAGTTTTTATAGTTAAAATTGATTTACATTGGGATTATGAACGAATTGGATTATTAATTTTACCCAAATTGACTCCACGGGCTGTGAAAATATTTTTAATTTAGTTTGTTGTGATTCTCAGTGTTTGGCGTCGAGTTTCAAGGATTTAGTTGCAAAACATTTATTTGGAGAGGCTTCATTAGTTCAAAATAAATAAAGTTCGTCTAATCAACATGCCATATTGGGAAATTCATAACTTCTCTATTTGTTATCCGATTTGAGTGTTCTTTGAATATTTGGAAAGTATGAAGTTATATTTACAAGTTATTTTTTGGAAAATATAAAAATATTGAGGTTGTCAAGATTAAAAAGGTACCTCAAGTTAGCAAGTTGAAAGCTAGTAGAGGTTATTATAAATAATTATTTTTAGAAACAGTTATCGAGCATACATTGGCCGCTGTTTTCGTGAGGTTTTGTTATTTGGTTTCACTCGAAGCTTGAACCTAAATATAATTAGATATGTAAGGAAGCTATTGGAGCCTATTTCAAGGTAATCCAATGCTCCTGGAACCCCGAATATTTAACTTGAAGTTGATTGGTTGTAAATAAATCCTACAATGACTGCTTTATCATTTGTTATCGTATTATAATGTATTTAACTCCTTGTTTATGCATCATGTTTGTTGATCATTCACTAATGCATCAAGGGTAATGTGGGTCAAGCGTCCGAGTCTTAATACTCTAATAGTTGGCTCTTCGCGAGTATGTTTCCTGTGTGATCCGAAAAGAGTTGCCGAAAATCGAAATAGCTCGAGTGGGGTGAGTTAACGTGGCTTGAAAATTATCCTCATATAGTGCATAAGAAGTTGCTTTTGGTACTGTTTTCATTTCACTCAGGTATTGATCACACCTTAGTGACGCGCTAATAGGAAGGCTTTGACCATACGTTCATATTTACATGTTGATTCTCATTGAAATGCATTTATATTTCTTATTATCTTGAATTTGGCTATATAGGTAATTTGGACAGTGTAGGATTTGCTTATCAGAAATCATTTTACCTTCTGTTGGTGATTTTAAATTGTGAAGTTCATGAAAGGATAAGAGGAGCTTAATTTGGGTATTGAAGTGTTGTTCAAATTTCTAATTTTTTTGATGAATTGTTTACATAAAATTATGTGTTCTTGGGTATGGGTATGAGTGATAGGCCGTGTAACAATAGTAATGGCATCACAATCCGAGTAATCATGATACTATTGGCGTGAGTCTTAAGGATTAAATAATGTTTGAAGTTCAAAACTATAATTAGGGATTATGAAGCCGACATGACTGTAAATGAGTTTTAAAGAAAAAGCTAGTGGACATGATGTAATTTTGATATTTTGATTCTTTTTGATATTATATTGTGAACTATTGTGGAGATGTGAGTCTTTCTAGGCCTTCACCAAAAGTTATTTATTAGGTTTTTTATTTTTCAGCAATCAAATTTATAAGGGAAATGCTACCAAAATTTTATTTTAACTAAAAATATTAAGATAACCAAGACTTTGAATTTGTAACTTAGGATTAATAAGGATCTTGAGGATTTCATAGAATTGATGTCATGAAAGGAATTAATGAAATATTTTAGAGGCTAGCTAGATTATCGAAGGATTTTGATAATCTAAGCTGGTCAGAAGCCCTAATGACGAGGGGTCTAACACAGTTGTCATTAGAGCCAGGTTTGGCTTAATTTGAGGATAATTTTGGTTGAGAATCAAAAAGTGACTCAATGCGATTTGTTGGGAAGTAATTGTGAGATAGGGTTAAATTGATTATTATGTTATGGTTGGTATGTATTTTTGTATTATCCCCAAATATGAGATATGAAGTTTATTCTCTTTTTCTATTCGATACTTTGCTCGTGGGAAATGGCGAGTAAGATTAGGAACAAATAATTAACGTGAGAATAGACTTTGAAACGATAGCTGAGTGTAATTGGATGTGAAATAGACTTGAGAAATCTTAATTCACAAAGGAATATTATTATTTCGATACAAATATAACTAAGGGAAGTTGTTAGTTATAAAACCAATGAGTAATTGGTTGAACAAGAAGTCTAAATGATTCATGACAATAATTACTGAACATGAATTTCTTTGAAACCAAAAGTATTGAACTATTACAATTTTGAAACGGTTAGAAAAATGTCAGCACAGACTAAAATTAAGTCTCAAATAATTGAGAATCGGTTGGTAAATGTAAAATGAAAGTGAGATTTTTGGGAAGCACAAGATATTAATATCTTTGATTTTAGAATGAGGTTAGTACCGGTTGAACTAGTAACTCAAAAAAATCTATTCTTTTAATTATTGGTTTAATTTATAACCAATTGAGAGTTGCTTTTGAAATAGTCTTAATGGAAAGTAAAACGGAGTTAAAGTTTTCGAAAATAGAAATTGATTAGAAAAATTGAATTTTGAATGGAAAATCACAATAGGATTGTGATAGGGTCAAATAAAGTTGTCTAAGTCAATTTCTATGAAAATAAAATACTTTGAAAAAAATCGGATTCATAGAAGGAAATGAGATCATAAAGATACACAGACGACTTGACTATGGTATAGGTCGGATGTTTATGTGAATAGTAAGCAGCAAATCTCCCCTAATTTTGGAAATCCGGTGGTCGCGTGTGAATTCTGCTTAATGATAAAAGGAGAACTGCACTTTGTGAGATAGCAAACTCATTATCCATAGGCACTGTTTCGTCTTCAGCTAACAAACAAAAAAGGGGAAGGACTATAACTAGCCAGTTGTAACAACTGGGAACTGCTCTTACTAACCACTGACGAGATGAATTTCTACATTCCCTTTCTCTATGTATTTCTAGCTATCAATAATTCAAGATGCATTTTACCGCATGTGAAAGTCAGGTTTGACACTAGGGTTAGGATTCATTATTACCACTTGTGCTATATCCATAGAGGATAAAATGCTTCACTAAGTATTGGCTCCTTTCCAAAGTAACACAAAGTGAAATGTGGAATAGAAACATAGTATAAAACAATCAAGGGACTTAAGATAAGAAGTATTGAGTTTTTTATAATGATTTCTTACTCAAGTTGCTAAATTTTAAGCGACGTTGTGTATGATGGTTCTATGAGTCGACCAAAATACTGATAAAACAAATAGAAATACTTAAGTTAGGATTGATCTTTATTGACACCGTGTTAGGTGTGGTTCAGATACAAAGATCAACAAAGCCTCCAACGTAAAAAATGAAGGACATAGTGATAGGATAAACATATCAGAAGTTAAGATATTGGGGAAATGATACGATAATAGCTAGAGTTAGCTATTAAATAAAAACACAAGTGTTTATGTTATAAAATCCTGAGTACCCAATAATTACTTCTATATAAATTAAAGTTATGATGCCTATCACTAGGACTTAAAATATAACAAATGAAGAGATAAATGTATTGATTAAGTATCAGTAAGTGATTTGTATAGGAAGTCGATATGAACTTCTATATTTCGAGAATTTTCATTGGTATGACTTAAAAGATTGAAATAACATCATGTAAGAGTTTGATTATCTGTTAAATTGATCATGAGTTTGGAAATTCAAATTCTTCTATCTCTTAAGTTGAACAATTACGATAAAGTGAAATCATCAAAATTAAAGTGATAAAAGTAGGATACTTTGATATCTTATAGAGTCTCTTGAAAAGTACCGAAATTCTTTTTGAGAGAAAGAAAAGTCGAGAAATTCGAGACTAACTGCAAAGAATTAAGACAATAACAAACAGTTAGTTTGTTTAAGTTATGAATATCTCTTATTCATATAAAAAGTGGCTAAGGAAGACTTCATTTGATTGAATGATTATAGGAAGGCGTAACATTCTTAGCTATATTTTCAAAAAGAGAAGGGATATAAATTACTTTTATTAGTCAAAATTAAGAAGTTGTAAGTGGTCTAAGTGTTGATTAAAGTTGCGATAAGTTATAAAAGGGACCAAGAACAAGATAAATGTGAGAATAGCTAAAATTGACAAAATGGAATGGAATAGACTCTGTAAAAAATGAGACGTAGAGATGACTTATGACTACTGGAAGTGACACGAACGGACTCCTTTAGTTAAGGTAAGGCACTAGAGTAGTTGTACATAATTGAAAGTCTAAGTAACTCCGTATCCTGATCATGATTAATTCATAGCGTAGAAGACCGGTGAGACGAAACTTGTCTTTGAATAATCGAATGAATTGGTGATATTCATTATTACCAAAGTCTATAATGTCTCATTGAAGTCAATTGGAAGCTTAAGTATATGCAAATGAATGGTAAAAAAAATTCTTACATAGGTATGAAAATAGGAATTTCAGGTCAACGAATCTCGATAAGACTAAAGATATCAAACTATAAGTTTAATGGAATTAATATATCTTCATAAGGATCTTACATGAAATCAAACTCTAGAAGTTGAAAGTTTTGAACCAAAGTTGTATACAACTGATATTAGTGAATATGTTGTATATTGGTTCAAAAGTCGTGCTACACCACGTGATTAGTCAGTAGTGAAGTTTTTAAGCATTATGTTATATTAAATTTAAGTTAAAGTAAGATAATTGTGTAAACTGTGAAGATACATATGAAAATAAAAAGAGACGCATGACTTACATCTTAGTTCATCAGTATTATCCTTGTTGGTTGGAAATAATAAATAAAGAACATTATATCGGGCTTAATATGTTTGAAGAATTGAATATTCTTCTATGGTAATTTTAGAAAATTTAGAAGTTTAGGGAATTGTAAGTGAGTGAGACGTGAGACGATGTAAAACCTTAGTAAATGGAGAAATGATAGAAACCAATGTGATTAAATTGGTAATATGGAAACTAGAGTAGTTAAGAAGGTAATCTGGAAAATATTGATAGTTAAATGAAAGAAATGAAGTTCTTTTGTAAACTTATGAATAGAGAATGACTTGAAAATGTTAGAAAAGTCATTAATTTTCTAACTAGTCAAACAAAAGGTAAAGTGAATTGACTTACGAGTCAGGATTGCTAATTGCTTTCTAATCCATAACCTAAATGATATTCTGAATAGACATTTAGAGAATGCGTGAGGGTTGCATGATGTGTCAGGTTTTGTTTTCTGATCAGATTGAAATTTGATCTCTTTTCATGTGATAGCAAATGTAATTTGAGATCTATAATCATGAGATAACTTATGATTCTAGGTTTTGCTGAAACGTTGGAATGGTGATGGATCAGATAGACATGCGACTCTACTTTAATATCTAAAGTTGTGCTCAAATATTATTTGCATCACTATATATATTTAAACAAATGATAATCTAAGAATTGATCAACTGAAAATTCCAATAAGAAATGATTAGTGATGAGAAAGAAAACTGGGATGTGTATAGCAGAGTTTGATGGATATGAAAAGAATTATCAATGATTTGTGGAATAATACTCAATTAAGAATAAGTAGTGTCGTATGAAAAGCAAGCTAGGTTAAATTTTGCTAAGTATTGATTCTAGAATGGAATTCAAGGCGTGAAATGTAAAATGAAGCAAAAATATTCAACAAGTTCAGTACATGACTCATCCAAAATAAAATTGCCTGAATTGGCACAAAAGTATTATAACTTTTTCACCGAATATAAGAATAAGACTAAGAGTTAAATTTCTTAGAATCTCTACTCATAAGACTTATAAAGGGTTTATATAGAGAAGAAGTGTTTTCTTTTGGGTAATCATGCCTGTTAGACATCACTTTCTTATTATTCAGAATCATGAAATATTTCCTTTAATCAAATTTCAAGGACATTTAAATTAGTTGGGAATATTGTGACATCCCCAATTTTAATAAACCAATATTTAGATTTAATTACGAGATTAATAAGCCTTAATTATGACACGTGTTATGGATTAAGAATTGGATCGAAGAAAAATGAAAATCACTAGATTAATGTTATTTTTCGTTGGTGAATGCCTAGTGTGTGTATTTTATGGTATTTTGTCGCGACGTCAGAGTGTATTAAGGTGTGTCTCAATTTGTCATTATCGGGCTTGCAAGTGCGTGTCTTAAGGGCACGAGTGAAAATAAATAATTAGTTGCTTAAAACTAGTAAATTAAGTGTCAAGTATCAAGTACAGATTTTGCTTCGATTTACGTGTAATTCGGGATCGATGGTAGTGTAAAATGAGAACAAAGTTGTTCAATATCTTGCCTTCAGTTTTATGTTGATTGGCGATGGTTGTGGTTGAAATTGGGTACAAATCGGCGCATGTTTTGTTTAGTATAGCAAGATCATTGGTCCAAAAGATTTTAGTATATCATAGACAAATTTAAGATTTTTGTTGTTATGGACATTTTATAGAGTTGGACTATTTTATCGAGAAGTTAGCTCAATTTGGTTAAAAAACTGATCTAAAATGAGCGTCGAAAGTCAAAATAGTAAAAATAAGGGTTTTCGAGAACTAATAAATAAAATAAAATTAAGTTACTGACAAGCAGCTGAGGGTTTATATATAAATATAAGAAAGTCAAATTAAGACTCATTTGAAACATTTAATGGAACGCTTTAAAGGTTTTGGTTTCTAAACCTCTCCATTGACATTTTCTTTCATGAAACTCTCTACATCCGATTTTCCGCACAATTGTAGAGCATCGCGAGATGCTCAGTTTAAGCCAAGTTTTTTTAGTGGAAACGAGGTATTCAGCCCAAAATTTGGTAAATTCTCAATTCAATGCATTTTCCGCAATTCAATTTAACTTCTTACGATTTTTCACTTTCTTTCCCAGGATTTTGATAGAAATTGGTAGGGATTATTGTTAATTGGTATATTGGATTAATTTGTTCCAATTTGAATACACTCCACTAATGTAAGTTAGGGTTTATGTTTAACTACCCTCACCTGAGCTAGGGTCGGGTCGCCCAACCCGTATCGCCTCCCAAGCCTAATAACCGAATCAGGCCCAAGCAAGTGGTCTGGCTCCCTTAAAAAAATTTGTGGAATATCTATTAATGCATATGGATGAATGAGTGCAGAAATAATTAGAAGGAAATCCATATGAAAAACTAACTATATGTGGGCTTTTAATTCTACATTCAAGTATGCGCATAGGATATGTTCTCAAATAGTTCAACTAAGGAAAGTAAAGTACAATCTACCCAAGAGAACCATTTTAATACGACCCAAGCATAATAGTTTCAAAAACAAATAAGTAGAATATAGCAATGCAAGGCTCACAATAAGAGAAGACTACAAACAATTGCCTTTCCCTTATCTTAATCTAGCGCAAAAGTATAGGGTCTTGAAATGTAAATGAGGTGAGCTAAAAGGGAAAACAAAGCTCAGTAATATGAGAAGCTCACTCAACCATCAAAAACACAAGTAATACTTAATAAGCATGCAACTTTAGCATGAATAGAAATTAAATAAAGAAGCATTTAAAAAGAGACATTGAATGGATTTATAAAGCATTCATAAATCGCGTCTACAAGATTGATAAAAGGATTTTCAAGTAAAAACATATCATCATGCATAGGATTCACAAAAGAGAGATACCACAGAAAATAGTAATAGTATAAAGTTGTGCCTTCATTTAATGCATACTAGTAATTGACAAGAATTCTGTGACCGATTCCCTTCCTCTCAAAGTGATGGCAACCACTAGACGACACATATGCCTTATATTTCTTCTTGTTATTCCCATCAAACCAATAAGAGGCTCGTCCAAAGCCATCACCGATATGTGCACCAAAATCACATATCGGTGCCATGTCCCTAGTAATCGACCGTAATGGCTTCTATGAAAAAGTAGCCCCAACTTCTTACCTAGGATAGGGTAGTCCCAACTCTTTACCCAAGAGAGGGCAATCCCAACTCCTTACCCAAGAGAGGGTAATCCCAACTCCTTATCTAGGAGAAGGTAATCCAAAATCCTTACTCAGGAGTAGGTAATCCAACACATATGCATCCCATAGATAAGTAGAATGAAGTCAATAACATGATACAACCCATTTCCCAAGTCTCTAATTAAAAACGTATGTCCTAACATAACTAATGTCAACCCATATTTGATAGTTGAGCAAGCTCCCCACTTACCTCGACTCGCTGGGAATCCTATTTCTGATCCTCACACGCTTGGTGTCCTATGCGAACCGCTTTGTGAATCTAAACAATTTAAGACACATAACATCATCGACAAGTCGTATATTAATTTTAATTTATTTTTAAAATTTTTTGGGTCTACTAGTGTGGGTCCTACTGGTCCCTCATCGTCCTACACGAGGGTTAAGGGGTGGGACCCGACCGATCTCCTTCTTGGACATGCTAGGGCGCTCCGTTTGAAGCCATGGATTTGTTTTAATTTAATATATAAATTATTTTTATTTATCATATATATGTTATTTTATTTTATTTTATCTTTATTTATTATTTTTATATTTATTTATATTTTTTAGTTAGGGGCAATATGCCCATGACATCCGATTCAGGGACCAAAAAACCCTTAATTGGGTGGCCACGGTTTGACCCGTGGTTACTGACCAGGAGTCGTTTTAACTCCTGGCCAGCGCTGGTTGGGGGGAACGTTCCTCTCGCCCTCTCGGTTGGGGCGCACCAGCACCGTCGGGGCTGGCCACTCCGGCTAGTCCCCTTGGCTAGGGTCAAGATAAGGGTGACGGCCAATGAGCCACCCCCTCCATTGGTCTTCTTATAGGGGGCCTCCTTGTAGAAGCCCTACTATGGGCAGCAGCAGTGGCGCTGCGCTAGTGTTTCCCCCTCGCCCTCTTTGAGGTTTTTTTAACGCGAAATCGTCGGTTCGACCTTAATTTATCAAATTAAAAGAGATGGGGGGGGGGAGAGAGAGAGAGAGAGAGAGAGAGAGAGAGAGAGAGAGAGAGAGAGAGGAGTGTGATTACTTTTCAAAGGGACTCCATTTGTGTTGTTGGACTTCAATCCACCATTAACACATCCTCCTCGCTAGGATTCTCCTCTCCTTCACTTAGTTGGTTTAGTTGTGCCATAATGAAGCCAACTTATATAACTTGTTTTTATAGGTGGGTCAAATGGGATTACGGTTTTCAAGTGACTCCTCAAATTACAAAAAATGCCCCCTAATGAGTGTTTAGGCCCATTTCATGTTTTAATTAAGTTAGTACCCCTAACTTAAGACCAATTTTTTGTTAACTTGATTTATTAGCATATAATACACACATTTACGATGCCAACCACATGTAAAATTATGAAACTACCAAAATACCCTCGATGCGAGTATTTTAAGTTTTGGGGTTGTTACAACATCCCTAATTTTAGGAACTTTCATCCTCAAAAGTAAAATTAAGGTACACCCGTAGCCCGACGTGTCCATTCGTAACAATTTCTTTTACGACCCATTTTTTTATTGATGGAAATCCACACCTGCGAAATATGCCCGTATCCGCATGAAATAAAATCCTACTATTGGCTCTAACTTCTTAATAACATCTTTTCCATCCCAAAAACCAAAATTCACAAGGTGTGTCTCATATAGGTTCCAATAAATTCATTATCCCTTAGCTACCTGCCAAGTTCATGTATCATCACGCATTTCTTGGTATTCCTTTGTAATCTCCATCGAAGTTGCAACGTCCACCTAAGTCGTCTAACCAACAAGTAGAGAGAACCATACTAAGATGTGATTCAGTGCTATGTGTTGTAGAATATCTCTACCCATCTGGAAACAAATCCGCATTGCCAATAGGTTGTAGAAATAAGTATAACTATATGCTATAATATGAACACTAGCACACCATCTCTGTCACCATCTTGGTTACGAAAATATCAATGAACGGCTCACCTTTTTTGCGACTTATCTATGAAGGCTACAAATGAGCATACGTAGTATTCCTTTTGAGAATAATATCTTGACGTTACTAGCAACATACTTTTGTCGACGTTTATTTTTGTAGGTTCATGTTTTGAGTCAACTTTTGACCGACGGTCCACCTAGTAACTTCTTTATCACATTTAACCATTTATTTACACAATAAACTTCCACTCTTGGTGAGCTGTTGAATAATCATCATCGCTCGTTATCCCTAAAAAGCTTTCAATACTCATTTGTATGCACTTTATTATATCATAATTTTTGTTTCATACAAATGTCTCCTATTGTAATCAATCAAATTTTTAGAGAATTGTCGCATTACGTCCTCATACCAATCAACTCTCACAATTATAGGTGGCCGTTTTAAATTCTTTTGGCATAGTCAAGATTCACATTTATTGCACAAGTGTCTCTTATCGTCATTCGAAGCTAACTTTTAGCTTTTATAGTTTGTTTAGAACTTTTCTCACTGAGAAATCAATGGTGGTTTAACTTTCATGTCGTTTCTTGAGAATATATAACCCATACATCATGTTTTGTGATTAAGGACTCGTAAGTCACTACGATCCAATTATTTTAAATTCATAATTCACCCACAACATTTCAATTTGTTACTCGTGTGCGTTAATACTGTCGCATTTTTTATTTGTTCTTCGGGTACTCTAAAAGTAATGTACATGACAGTGTACTTAGTACTTAGATGAGCGTTACTTGTATGTCATGCCCTTTAAAAGTTTGGTTCAAGGATACCCCGACTTCAAAATCATATATACGTTCATAAATTTTGCTTTTATCATAAGAAAAGCTCAAGTTTGCTTCACCATCGTAATCGGTTATGATTTTAGACTTTCATATTGTCACTATCATTTACCCAATGATCAATTCTCGATGTAGGTTAGGTTTCACGTCCCTTAATTCATTAAGTATCCTACATCGTACATGTGTCCGTTTCGCAATTTAATGCTTAAGCAAATCTGGTAGGTATATAACTCCTTTACATATCTTGTAAACACCCCATACCTAAGCAAATCTTTCATGACATATAAATTATAATTCATTTGTTACTTATTAAGGCGTCAACCTTGAATATTTCTTGCATCTCACCACTTCTCGAAATCTTCAACGCTTGGTCGTCTTTGTACACCTATAGCTTTCCCATTTAGGTTGCATTTTAAGTTCTCTTACACCATTCGATTAGGATTCCCTCTTTTGAACTTACTCTAAGCTCTCAGGCTCCTCATTGCTAGCAACGCTTTTTGTTTAGCAATTCCTAACATTGTCAAATTTAGAAGATCTTATCTCTACATAAAGATACATGTTTTATAAGTAGCTTAAGATATTTTCTCATTCTTCCTAGTCATCGAACCGTATGTGTTATATAATATGAACTTTATTAGGGGGTCGATCATAACCTATGATCCCTAATTTTAATCGCCAAACTATCGTTTGTTCGATCCTTTATTTCCCCCCAACTGCCTAGTTTGGTAATCCATGCTCTTGAAGTAATGTTCACTTTTACTCGAAAACTCTCAAGTTACCTTCCACATGTGATTTTCATGATTTCCCGTGACGTCACCATTTTAATTTGAAATTTTATGTTTATGAACATGGTACACAACTTGCAAGTCATATGGCTACAAAAACTATCGTAGTAAATGTTGTCTCTCTCGAGTTAGCAACTTTTCATACCCCCAATTTATTCATTCATTTTTTCACAAATCAACCCTATCTTAGGATCCCAAAATTTTAAGAATCAAATAATCATTGACTTTGGTTAGGTGGCATTAGTTACATTATTTATTCCTGGACATTATTTTCATTTAACTCTCCCCTACCAAGCAGGTTAGGTTCCATTTTGACTTAATAGTTGTTAGTTCATGTGTCCATTATTTGACAATCATACATAAAATATTCTTTTAGCTTGGTATCTCCGATTTTAATGATTAGCCTATCATTATTTTATTACGATATCATTAACAGTGATGTACACCCTTCAAACTATACATATTTTGACTCATATAAAGCATTCAATTTTGAGGAATTCCTTAATTTCTCAATTATGGTACTGCCATTGCGTACCCACATTCATTTAAAAAAGGATTTATCAAATATTGGTATCCCCAATTTCATAAGTCAACTCACTCCTAGTAAAGTTAAGACATATTATCTTTGAGTCGGTTGCCTTTGATTTATATTAATTTAACCTCATGCCTTAAGTTCTTTCAATATTTACAAATTTTTACTTGGAAATGCGATCCTCACACATGGAAATCTTGCCAAAAATAGTTCTTACCTTGGGATCCCCAAGTTTTTTATATCTCAACTATCTTCGAGTGTACTAGCACGACACTTACAAAGGTGTGCACCATTAAGTTGTAGTTACTAGTTTTACTAATTGAGTTATTTTGAGGTATTCTTTAACTTCTCATTCACTATCTCGTATGCTATGTACTTATGTTTCGAGTTAACCCTCAATTTGGAATCCTCAATTTCGATATTCACCCCATTAAAACCTGGTTTCAATTTAACTTTCTTTTGTATAGGATCGATCAAACTCAAGAAACATGACTCAATCCTTGAATAGTCAAGTCCAAATTGATTTTTTGAAGAAAATGGATTATACGTGTCTTTCCTATCTTGAATTAATGCTTTAAGTTTAGCTTTCTAGCCAAACTAACTTAATTTGATTGTTTAAAACCAAGATTCATTGGCATCCTTGCTAGAATCATTAACTTCTTTTTAAACAAGGCATCATGAATTTTGACTGTTTTATTATAATCTCAAGAGTTAGAGTTACTTCTCGAATTGTGACCACGTCGCTACTTCCATTTACGTATGTAGCATTGCGACTCACTGCCCTTTCAAGTTTCTTGATTCTTGTTTAAACCTTTTATTTGCTTTACTACCATTATGCATAGGCATATCACATCTCATAATTTCCAATCGAAGCTTATTAACCATCACAACAGTAATCGCAGACATACTTGAAGTGCGTTTAAAATCTCCAAAAAGAGTTCACCTCGATTTCCTTGCGTCGTTCATTGCCATTCCCCTTATAGTCTCATAGAACTCAAGTTCCTCATCCGCTCGCGAAAATCGCTAGAGAAAATCAAACTAGTGGGGGGAAGGCAATTCACTATATATGTAACGATATATTATATATACAAGGTAGCAAATAATCATCATAACAAATCTTTTGTCAATTTTTTTTATCCCGTCCAATCTTAGGATTTATCATTTGTTTATTTTAAGTCGACTTTAAACCAATGTCCCATACCATTGATATGTCTGACTTAAACTTGACCTTTAAATCTTAAAGGCTCTACAAACTTATGTTTCAATAACCTAATCTCTTTCCCTAGGTTCTAATAGCTATTCTCTAATACCAATTGTGACCACCCTGACCTGTGCTAGGTTCAGGTCGCTCGGCCTAGACCGCCTCCCAAGCCCAATAGCTAAATCGCGCCGAAGTAAGCGGTCAGGCTTGCCTAAAACAAACTACGGAATATCAATTAATGCATATGGATGAATAAGTGCAGAAATAATTAAAAGAAAATCCATATGACACACTATGAAACTATATGTGGGCTTTCGATTCTATATTTAATTATGAATATGTGACATGTTCTCAAATAGTTCAACTAAGGAATGTAATGTACAATCTACTTGAGAGACTCATTTTAATACGATCCAAGTACAATAGTTTCAAAAAAAAGGCTCACAACAAAAGAAGACTGCAAACAATTGCTTTTCCTTTGTCTCGATCTGGCGCCGAAGTTTAGGGTCCTGAAATATAAGTGGGTGAGCTAAAAGGGACAACGAAACTCGGTAATACGAAAAATTTGCTAACCATCAAGTACGCAAGTAATACTTAATAAGCCTGCAAGGCTAGCATGAATTGAAATTGAATAAGAATCATTTAAAACAAGACATCACATGGATTTATAAAGCATTCATAAATCGCGTCAACAAAATTGATATAAGCATTTTCAAGTCAAAAATCATCATCATGCATATGGTTCACAAAAGAGAGATACCATAGAAAATAGTAATAATATAAAGTCGTGGTCTCATTTAATGCATACTAGCTATCGACAAGAATCTGACGACCGATTCCCCTACTCTTGAGGCGATGGCAACCACTAGACGACATATAGGCCTTATGTGCCTTCTTGTTAGTCCTATCAGACCAATAGTAAGTTTGTCCAAAACCATTATTGATGTGTGCACTAAAATATTTTAAGGTTTCCATGAAAAGTTAGCCACCATTCATAACCCTAGTAACTGACCACAAGGATTTCTATGAAAAAGTACTCCCAACTCCTTACTCAAGAGAGGGTAATCCCATTTCCTTACACTGGAGAGGGTAATCCAAACTCCTTACCCTGAAGAGGGTAATTCCAAATCCTTACCTGGGAATAGGTAATTCCAAGTTTGTTGCAACATACATACATCCTATAGATAAGTAGAATCAAGTCAATAATACGATGCAACCCATTTCCCAAATCTCTAATTAAAAACTTATTTCCTAACATAACTAATATCAAGCCATATTTGATAATTGAGCTAGCTCCCCTCATACCTCAACTCCCCACGATGCAATATTCTAGAGGCTGATTAGATTATCGAAGGATTTGGATAATCGGGGCCGATCGATGCCTAATGATGAGGGGTTTGACAATATATATAATATAAAAAATAAAATTCTTGACTAATAATTTTGAATGAAAAGATTTTTAGAAATCTATCTTATTTATCTCGCACTTTTATTTCGATCTTCTACCTATTATAATGTCTAACACAAAACAATCAATCCCTCTAAACTCCTCTAGTGCATACAGAATCTAGGTAAGTTAAATAGGGTATAACAATTCTTTTCTATCATAAAATCTCTATTTTCATGGGCAATAAAAATATCACTTCTATTTAAATCCAAATTATATTCAATTCATATTTTCCTAACTAAATAAAGTAAAATGAAAATATATTACCTGTATCTTCAAAAATTCAAAAATTTTTAGTCAAATTTGAACATTGAATAAATAGATTCTACCTCTTGAGTTTTTCATACTTTTCTTCATTATACTTCACTTCACCTAAATACCCCCAAACTCATTCCAAACCTTGTCCTTAAGGTTTAAAAATCAAGTTGGGTTTCCAATGAAACAAATATACCTCGTGAAGCATAAATGAAATAAAAGAATTAAATAAATTTTACATAAACAAAGAAATCATGACAAAAATAAATTACCAAGCATTATCAATAACATTAATGTATCACAATCACATAAAACATAAGTAAAAGCCATTGTATCACAATATCATAGATCACATATCACAGTATCACATTACAAATCAAGACCTCACACAAGATCACACAAATATAAATAAATCAGAGAAAAAATAGATCAAAATTGTCGTCCAGAAGTCGCTTCATCACCACCATCCCCTCGATCATGTTGTGAGAATGATAACTCACGAAAGGATCGTAAAGTCTTTAGTCAACTCCAATCTCTAGAATTCTATCTAAAAATACTTCTTCATTCATTAATCTTAATTGGGTAGATGGTACATGATTTTCAGATCCTCTTCTTTCAAAACCATGCAAACTCTTTGCTATTTCTCTCTAGTTTTGAAACATATTATCAGACCCCTCATGATTAGGACATCCGACCGGCTTAGATTATCTTAATCCCCTGATATTCTAGTCACCTTTAACCTTCTCATTAATAAATAAACAAATCTCAAGCCTCGTAGTTATACAATATATATACTTTATCAAGCTTATGGGATTCGAAAAGTTAATTTGGAACTCAAAGTTCGTTTAGATCGTTTAAATAATCGTTAAGTTTTTTTAAAAGTTTTCAGCAACACGTCCTCTATTTCTAAGCCTACACCAAAAAAGCGTAACCTTCAAAAATATTGAAACAAAACCAACTCAACCTAGTAGAAATGTCGAAGGATTCACAATCCACCCCATTACAATACAATTCATCAAAACATATATGTATTCAGAAACTTAAAATGATTTAAAACCTTAAACAAGATTAACCTAGCTCACAAAGTACTTTTGGTTCACCAAATTCATTACAACTGTTCAAACTCCCAACCTATACCATACACGACACAAATTCCATTTATACAATATAATATATAAAAAACAATACATACATAAAGTAAAGAAAACTAAGGAAGTCACGAAAAAAACATAAATCTTTCCCTTTCCTTGTCACACGCTCTAACTCGTAATCGCTAACCATAAAGTAAAACGATTTAAGATAAGTAAATACCACATTATCTAGTACACCTATAATAGTCAAATGCATTGTATTCCATAAACTTAAATGAACAATAATATCAAAAGGAATCATAAACATATGAATGTGAAATCCATCATGTTTCTATTAACCGACCACAATCAAATGACGTTTTCTAAAAGTGGTTGGTAAAGTGTAATAAATATTCAAGAGTTTGAAAGGAAGTCCCTCGAGAAGCCACGCCATTAACACTCCATGGAGTATGATCCTGGCTAACATCACAAATTCTCCTAAAATCTCCTAAGTGTCTACAATGGTTAGTGACTCCAACCGTAAAGCACCATGGTGTTCACCCTACCATACATATAGTTAGTGAACACAATGGGACCCCCTAGAGCCTAGTTCCTCTCGTGTCCATGAATGCATGACCAATAAATATGCAACGATAAACAATGCATACAATTATATTCGAGAAATAGTCATACAATGTAAGGGTTACTATAGGATTTACTTACAATACAAATGTAGTACATCGAGTCCCTTATGCTCCTGGTAAGTAAGCTAGTCTGCAGGAGGTTACGATTTTGGTCCTATTATTCATTTATAGGTTTGGTAAGTTTCCGCAATAATTTTATAATTTTTTAACTTATTTTACATTAATTGGTACTGCCTCATCCAAAAAATTTCGTAATTATTCCGAATTAAATCATCGGATGTTCGAACCCCAATTTCGACTCTAAGTTATACTTTGACATCGAAAATTAACCTTGACTAGGCTTTTAAATAATTTTCCAATTTTTGGACATTTTTGAATATCGAGCATGTTTTATGAGGCGAAATCCCGATATCAATCCACGAGAAAATCTCAAATTTCTCATTTTTTATATATATCCACAATTTATATTTATTTGCCTAAAATGTTTATTTTTCTCAATTTTCTTTAATTTCCAAGGATTTTTATTTTATTTATAAATTTAAAAATACTTTTAATATATATGGGAAGGGGTTTGATCCATGAAAAGGGCCAGTTCAGCTCACTTGAGCCAAACTAAGTTTTAAGGTCATCCTTTCCTCCTCTTGGAACAAAAGAAGGAAGCTTGCTTCTTTGTTTTGTTCTTTAATATTATTTTTCTTCTTTTGGGGTGCCCAACCCCATCGGGTTTGGGTGAGGGAGCTCAAGGCTCCTCCCCTATCTTCTTCCATCCCCCTCACGGTTCAGATGTTTATGTTTTGTTTGTTTTTTTCTTCAACTGAATCAAACTCAATATTCACCTACAACAACTACAACTTCATCAACTCTCTCTTTTAATTTGAACTCAAGACTGTCCCACACAATCACCAATTCATAAATCAAAAATTAAATTTGAAATCCATTACCTCACCTTCAACACCACCAAAACCCATGGCTTCTCTTCTTAGTCAAACAAAATATAGTGACGAGAGAGAGAAAGAGAGAGAGATGATGATGATGATGATGATGATGATGATGATGATGAACAGTTGAAGGGAAAATTGAAGATGATGATGTCCAGTTGAAGGAGACAATGAATAACGCACAACAATCAACCACCTTTTGTAATTTTGATTTGTAAATAAAGGGTATGCCAAAAGACCATTTTGTCCCTCCCTTTTTAATCCTTAACTATACAAAATTAATACCCTTTTCTGGTGATTTGGTTTTTTTCTATTTTTCTTAATTATCTATTCATTTTTTGTCCAAATTAAACCCAAAAAAATACTCTAATTCGATAAAAAATTAGAGAATTTACCAAAGCACTTCGAAACTCTCGGACAATGTATATGGCACACAAATCGAGGTATTGGCCCCATGTTGGCTCGTTAAATCCATTTAAAGTTTAAAATTCAAATTTTTAACGTAAACACAATTATTTTTCATGAAATTGGAAACAAAAGTTCAGATCAATATTTTAATTATCTCAAGATTCATTTCGACACATATCTCGAGATAAACCCCGTGAATTTTGAAATTACTCTGTTCCTTTGAAATTTCGTAAAATAACATAATATTATAGTACATAACGTTAGGCAAACATCACACAATAATAAAATCACATGTATATTTCTGTTTCACTAGTCCTTAGCTCCCGAATCGCGACTTAAACCACAATTAGTATCTATTATCCCTGATTAACCCTAATTATCAATTTAAAATTTTTGGGATTTGACAATCTTCCCAACTAATTAGAATTTCATCCTTAAAATTTAAATTGGAACCAAATTTACCTAGACTAAACGAGATTTGGGAAATGCCTCTCAGGTACGCCTCTCGTTCCCATGTTAAATCCGAATCACCGTAAAATTGCCGCTTAACCAAGACAAGTGGGATTTCCTTATTTCGAAGCTTTTGGACCTTCCTATGCACAATTTTTATAGGTTTTTCTTTATATGAGACTTCACCCTGCAAATTGAACTGATTCCATTCTACTATGTGATGCAAATCAGGTTCCTTTTACCTAAGCATAAACATGTGAAATACATCATGAACTCTGGCTAATTGTGGTGGTAATGCTAGTCTATAAGCAACCTTCCCAATTTGTTTCAAAATCTATAAAGGTCCTATAAATCTGGGGGAGAGCATTCCTTTCAGTCCAAATTTGTAATGGCCTTTGCAAGGGGAAACTTTCAAATAAATCCAATCTCCTTCGTTATATTCCTAAACCTGATTATAGAGATCATAATTACTTTTATGTCTTTCTTGAGCCGCTTTCAATCGTAGACAAATTTGATGAACAACCTTAGTGTGATCACAAACCATCTATGGCCCTACTTTTACCAAGTCCTCCGGTTCACTCCAATAGGCAAGAGAACAACAAGGTCTACCATATAATGCCTCAAACGGAGCCATCTTAATACCCGATTGATGACTGTTATAGTAAGAGAACTGAGACAGAGTTATGTATTTTTCCCTT
This sequence comes from Stephania cephalantha, assembly GCA_039657325.1. NCBI lineage: Eukaryota > Viridiplantae > Streptophyta > Magnoliopsida > Ranunculales > Menispermaceae > Stephania > Stephania cephalantha. The sequence goes on from CM077575.1 coordinate 13,567,700, forward strand.
GAACTTCCAACTTCCAGTACACAAGCCCTGAGCTTTTCTTTCAGTCTGACCATCCACTTGTGGATGAAATGAAGTACTGAAATGTAATTGAGTGTTGAGCTATTCCTGTATGCTCTGCCACAACCTCGATGTGTACCGAGCATCCTGATCAGAAACTATCGTCAATGATACTCCATGCAAGCGAACAACCTCTCGCTCATACAACAAGGTCAACTGTGTAAAGGTATCGAAAATTGACATAGAAAGAAAATGAGTAGACTTTGTCTCTCTATCACCAATAACCCAAACCGAATCATGTTTCTCCGTGAAATAGGCAGATGAGCAACAAAATCCATCGCTATATGTTCACATTGCCATTGAGGTATGGGAAGTGGCTGCAACATACCTCTAGGTTTCCGTCGATCGGCTTTAACTAGTTAGAAAATCTCACATCTCCTCACATAATCACCGGCATCCGTGTTCATCCCTTGCAACTAATACAATTGCTTCATATTATGATACATTCAGTTTCTACTAGGTTGAATGTTATATCTGGATCGATGAGATTCTCTCAATATCTCATCCCAAACCTTAGCCACTGATGGAATCCAAAGTTTGTATCTAAACCTCAAACCCTGATTTACAGATTATACCCAATCTGGATTGTTATTGTCAAGAGTAAACTCCTTAAACTTCATATACTCCAAATCAGCTTTTGGAACCTCCAATAAAGTCATAGCAATGACCTTTTCAAGCAGACCATACTCATAAGTTAATCGACTCTTCGGCTCCCAAAATGCATTATCTAATTCTTTTGACCATATGAATTCAACATTCTACTGAGTTAATTTAGTGATTGACACATCTATCTTAGAAAAATCTTTTATAAATCTACGAATAGCTAGCCAAACCTAGAAAACTCTTGATCTATGTCACTGTATAGGTTTAGGCATGCCAATGATAGCCTCAATCTTAGCTTGATCCACTGAAATCCCATCCATACCAACCACTTGACCCAAAATCTTCACCTTAGACAACCAAAACTCGCATTTGCTAAATTTAGCATACAACGTATGATTTCTAAAATTTTGGAGAATAACTATGAGATGCTGTTCATGTTCCTTGCAAATCTTGGAGTAGATCAATATATCATCAATAAGGACTATCACAAAGTGATCCAAATACAACCTCGACAATCTTTGCATCAAATCCATAAACATTGACGGGGCATTAGTCAACCCAAACAGCATAATGGCAAACTTAAAATGACTATATCTGGTACAAAACGTAGTGTTTTGCACTCATTTTTTTGAACTCTCAACTGATGGTGGCCAAAATAGAGATCAATCTTGAAGAAGAATTTGCTCCATTTAGTTGATCAAACAAATCATCAATTCGAGTAAGTGAATATTTGTTCCAAATATTGACTTTATTTAATTATGTGTAATCAATGCAAAACCTCAGACTGTCGTCCTTTTTTTTGACAAAAGGGCTAGTGCGCCCCATGATGACATACTAGGGTGAATAAACCCTTTTTTCAATCACTACTGCTGCTTGTTTTGTAACTCTTGCAACTCCTTTAGAGCCATTTTATAAGGAGGAATAGATATAGGTTTCGTGCCATGAACTAATTTAATAATGGAATCGATTTCCCTTGGAGGTAGAACTATAGGTAAGTCGTCGGGAAAAACATCGAGAAATTCACAAACAACAAGAATCTCCTCTAGTTTAATCTCGGGTCTAACCTCAGTATTAGTGATTCTAGCACAAGTTTCTATTTCTTGATCAGTGGCTATCATTGCTCTAGTTAGGGGCAACTTAAACAATGTTTCTATGTAAGTAAACACTATACAACCTAGAATATAAAAGAACACCATGTTATGGAAGCAATATGAATGTGCATGATAAGCAGCTAACCAATCTATTCCTAACAACACATCAAACTCTATGAACTTCAACACACGTAGATCAACTCCCATCTTTTGTACAAAGATCTTAACAATACATTTCTCACATATAAAGCAAGGACACATCTTATCCTAATCACGGTGTTGAGGACAAGATGAATAGGGACTCGCAGCAGAGTTAACCGTAACGCAACTACCATACTAGTATATATAAATGAAATCACTGATCTAGAATAAATTAAAGTATGCATAGGTTAACAACAAACTAAAATATCACCTTCGATAAGATTATGATTCGCATCTGAATTTGGTTTATCTAACACCTGAACACGTTCCCTGGTCTATTATTGAGGATATGACACACTGAGGATGCTCCCAAGAGTTGTGGACACAAAATCTTTTAATGTCCTTTTTTTTCGCACCCAAAACGCGTAACGTCACTTAGATTCTGAGGACCATCTCGGCTGATGTGACTCTGCTTCCTATACCAAAAATCATGTAACTATAGGTTTACTACCTACAGAAGATGCCTGACTAGTTGCCGCTCTCTGACTCAAAACTTGTCCCTGAAATCCTTGACCCTTACCTCAACTCCTTTGCGTTTGAGGTGTACCTTTCCGGGCTAAAGGCTGAAAGGAATGTGATCATGTCTATCCTGACCCTATCTGTGTCAACTCTGAGGGTTTACTGGTTGTGCTCGGGAAAGGATTATGACATACCTATGATGGAACATGAGGTATTGTCAGTGTGAATGGTGGTCCTTCACTTTTCATTTCTTTTGAAAATCTGAGTCGAAACCTTGCTGGGAATCTTTTCTTACCCTTGGAACCTTAGCTCTTTCCTGAATCCACAACGCCTTGATATCATTGTGATTCTCGCCGAAAATATGTGTAGTCACATAAGCACTTGCTCTATCTTGAACATCTTGTAGAGTGCTTGGCTTAGTTGTCAATATACTGATACCAAGTTCATCCTGCAACCCATACATGTACTTGCACATCTTCTCCATCTCTATCATCCTTGACTCTCTTACAAATCTCATCAAATAATCAAACTGCACAGCGCACTAAGCCAGTTACATATCTCCCTGAACTAGATGATCAAACTCTAGCTTCATTTGCAGGATCATGCTCTCATAAAAATACTGCTTACTGAACTCCCTACAAAATAAGCCCAAGTATCAAATACAAGGTGCCCGTCATGTAGAGATCTCTACCAAATCTTAGCATCGGCTTGAAAATAGTATGAATATATCGAAGGCCTAAAGTGTTCATTAGTACCCAACATATTATGAAACTTTTCATAATTGAGAACTCAAATCTCCACAGTTCTCAAGTATAATTCACCATAGAAGTACATAAGGTCGTACTTCCTAAACTCTCTTATCTAATTTTTCTTCCCATGAAATTGCTTTAGCAATGGTTGGATCAACCCGAACCGACACTCTAACAATCGGTTCAACTCTACGACGAACTGCATAGGTAGCTTGCTCCTTGGTCGTGGCCGCAAGTATAACGGCTCGATTGTAGTAATAATGTGATAAACTAATATTGATTACGGATATCATCTTCAGGGAAATGTGTGTTATACTCAGTGTACTTATTCAAATTTACACTATTGCTAAAGAAATTCCCTTTTAATTAATTTTTTTAAACTAAACTATTCTAATCTAACAAAACAATGTAAATAACTTTGGACTCTTATATTAAGAAAATCTTAGTTCACAACTTCACTAGGTAATGAATTACTATGCTTTTCAACTCACCTTCTTCATCTTAATTATGTGTATGCAATGCTCAATTAGAATAGACATATTTCCTTCAAATCAACTTCAATCCATAGTCGTGATGGAAATGATTCTAATGTGCTAACTAGAACTTCACCTATCGGTGTGAATAACGTAAGTTCTACGTTACTTTAAGTTCCTAATCTTTAGACTCATAACCAGTTACGTTTACTATCAGTGTCTCCCAAATCAATAACTATTTATCGGTGTTATATATTTTACGGTTGTATCGTCCATATCCAGCTTAAAAACTCTAATGGCCATGATAACTCCTAAAACCTATAATCGACAAACACGTGATCAAGATGTTTGTAGCATTACATCTAGAATCAATACAAATTCTAACCATAACACTTTTTAACTTTATGATCCATTCAAACTACTTTATCATATCATTCATACAATAAGATCCATTGATTCTTAAGATTAATGAACTATACACACATAACTGAAATTAACATACACATCATATTGTTTATTGCAATAAAAAATTAAATGAAATAACTTCAATTAAATCGAGAAAACAATACTGAATAACCACACATGAGTCTTTCACCTCGGCCGCAAGTATAAGGGCTCGATTATAGTAATAGTGTACTCAACTTACGTTGACTACGGATATCGTCCTCAGGGAAAGGTGTATTCACTCACTACGTACTTAGCTAAAATGAATCTATTGCTAAGGAAACCCTTTTTAACTGGTTTTAAAACTAAACTAACTAATCTAACAAATCAATGCAATTTACTTAAATTCTTATATTAAAACTATCTCAGTTCACAACTTTATCTAGGTAATGAACTACTATGCTTTTCAACCAATTTATCATCTTTATATGTTTTGTGCAATGCCTAATTAGAAAAGACATATTTCCTTCAAATCTACTTTAACCCATTGTCATGACGAAAAAGATTCTAATGTGGAAACTAGAACTCCACCTAGCGGTGTGAATAATGTGAGCTCCACATTGATTTAATGTTCCAAATCTTTATATTCATAAGCAATATATTTTGCTATCCGTTCCTCCCTAATCAACAAATATCACTCGATGTTGTGTATTTTACGGTTGTATTAGTTCATGTCTAGCTTAAAAGCTTCAATGGCCATGATAACTTCTGAAACCTAATGTCAATAAACATGTGATTAAGATGTCTATAGCATTACGCTCGGAATCAATACAAATTCTAACCATTGAACTTTTTATATTTAATTTATATTCATGTTCATAGCATAGTATTCATAGTGTAGGATCCATTAATCCGTAAGATTAATAGACTACTCAAACATCATTGAAACAAACATGAACATAGTGGTATTCATTGAAATCAGAGATAATTTGAAATACTTCAAATAATATCAATAACAAAATACCCAAATCACCACAGGTGAGTCTTTAATCTCTTCGCTCCACAAATCTTTTTAATACTAAAAAATAAGTAAAACCTGTGATTAAATACTTTAATGATGGCTAATGGTTGATATCTTCTCAGTTTACCATGTCCTAACATCTATTTATACTTCTTAATAACAATTAGAAACCCTATTTTATAATTTAACTCGAAATAGAACTCTAACTTTTTAATTTCTTTCAATCCGGCACTGTCACTTAAACCCTGGCACCATGTGTGTCATGCCACGGTGCCACCACTATGTCGCCTCTTGTGTGTGTCCTTCCGTGCCTCAGTGCCCTCGGTGCCCTGCCTTACATTGCCGTCTATTATGGCTTTACAACGCCACCACAACATGCCACGGCGCCAAGCCTACTGCCTTGATTTTCTTCACTTGTCTTCTCTCTCATGTTGTGCCTAGGTCCTCCACACTGTCTCTCATGCTCTTCACAGTGCCACTCTTGCAGGCCATGGAGCCAACCACTCTTAGGTGGTTTTTAGCTCCGTTTCTTCTCATTTTTGCATGTTTCATTCGTTTATGCCTTAATTACCTGAAAATGCATAAACATCATTAATTAGAGCTCATTTAGGGATATTTATACAAAATATATTACTAAACTAAACCTATATATTAGTCTTAATAATCACTTATCAAATACCCCCAAACTTAAGATTTTGCACGTCCCGAGCAAAAATATATTTTACTAAGTCTCCTAATACCTAGTTCTTGTTCATTTTACATTGTTCATGGAATATTCTTTAATTCATTAAGTTTCAAGTTAATAATCTACTAAGACTTATTCTTTGCAAAACTTATATCTTTCAAAATATGTAGCTTAAACAACACGTACAACTCGCTTTCGAAACATCAAAGTAGATCACAACCAAAACCATCACTACTCACAAGTTTGTTTCACCTCGACAATCAAGTAGCAAGTGTACAACCTCATGATTTCTCATTAAGCTCGGGAATCTACATATAAGCATAGGTCATACTCATTTTTGGTAGACTTTAACACTTCAAGAGTCTATAGGACTTAACGTAGTTAGAAAGAAAACTCAACTCAATCAAACTACTCGCACTCGAGCTAAATCTGTTATTTGAAGAGTTTTATTTTACTTCTGCTTTCTCTTCTTTATTTTTCTCTCATTTCTTTTCTTCTTCTCCTTTTCATTTTTATTTCACAGTCCCTGCTCCTTTTCTTATGGACTTCGTTTTTCCTCACTTTTTCCAACCATCAAGTTCTCAGCTCCATTTCATCTAGAAGTTGTGGGACTCTCTCATTTTTATCTTTTTAAAACTCTTGTTAGCACTTCTTACTTTCATTTAATTTAGCAAGTTAACTACAACTTCTCATTTACAATGCCTATTTCATCCCCTCTTTGCACTAAGTCTTTGTTTACTTTTTATTATCAAGTAAGATTCACACTTATTATAGAACTCCTTAGAGATCTAAATTTTTTCACAAGAAGTGTTCTAGTAATTTCATGCTTTTGTTTTAAGTTCACGGTCTTCCCTAACTCTAGGTTTCTAATCATGAAATCATACCATTACTGCTACATTTCAGTATTTTCTTCAAAAATTTAAAAACCCATTCTAGAGTTTCATATCAACAAGACACTTGTATTTTACTCATCCTCTATTAAAGGCATGAACACGCAAATGAACTACTTATTCATTATATATATTACTATATATAACCTAATCTATATTAACTAAACATCCAAATAGTAAATAAATGAAATAAATAATACGCTACCATGCTCTCCTCTTTAACTGCTTCAAAAAAATAAAATTTTAACAATCATAGCTGCAATGTTTATCGTTATATCAACCTTTCTTACCACTTCCCATAATGTAGTGCAGTGTTGATGCCCCCAAACTTAAACTAAACCTTGTCCTCAAGGTTTAAAAATAAGCCTGAAATCATGAAAACAATAAAACACACAAACATATATAATAACATAAATTATATAAGCATAAATTAAACAAAACATAGAATTTAAATAATTACAAAGTTAACAAAATATCCAAAAATTAAAATAAATGGTATCAATGTATCTCTCGTTTCTCCAAGTCTAGAGAAATTCTAAGACACTAACATGAGGACTACGCGTCATCGACATCATCATTAGCTCCAACGTAGAATGTTGTTAATGGATGCTCTGTCTCCTTCTCTACACCAAATTTGGATCAAACACATAAGCTAGTGCTGTTGGAAAACCAAATGACCCGTCAGTAGGTCTCATCCGTTTGCTCCTCTCAACCTAGCTATGTCTTTCTAATGATCAACAAACAACATGAAGTTTAATTTCCCATTATATCAGTCTTGCTCTCTCCTCTCCATATCCTGCTCATGTCATAACACGATTTCCTGGTACTGCGCCTTTTCCTCTCAGTATGGTCTCGTCATCTTAGTAATCAACAGCCTTTGCTATTGTAGAGTCAAGTCCTTTGGTGGAGGTACTGATGGTTGTGGTGGAGGAGGTGGTGGAAAAACTTCAGGACTATCTAAGTCCTGCTTTCTAATAAGTGGGTCCACAAACTCGTAGCCCTCAACGAATCCCTACTATTGTTGTTCCTCTTAGTCTCAATAACCTTCATCTTCTAGCTCTTGTGCTAATTGTATTGATGTTGATGCTCCATTCTCTTCTTATTCTTTAGCCAATAAATCGGCCTCAAGTCTAGCTCCCTCGACTCTCTCTCTCTCATTCTCGGAATCTTGATAACCAGACATGATTTCAGTGTAAGCATGAAAGCCTCATCCATGGTTACTTGGGCCTTAATATCAAATTCTTTTTCATTTCTCTATCGCACTCCGGCCTTCAAGCGTAACTGAGTGCTCAATATAGGAAACAACAGTTTTTGTCTCCTTTTGACATGATGGACTCCCTCAGATTAGTGTGGATGATTGTGCCGACATCGATCTCTCATTTCCTTATGATCTCATATAAAAAAAGTGCCTTTGGCTTATTGATCTCTCCCTGCTGAGTGGTGGGATATAGCGATGCGACAAGAAAATTTTGCCACATTCGATAGACTTTCCTAACACTCCCTTTCTCGATGTGCTTCAACACATTCTAAGCTCCCATTACCTAGCCTAGTTGTCCTTGGACAACCAATGTTCTTTCTATGGCTGTAAATGAGTATAAGTTATAAGGTTTATCATATACATCATCCGAAAAATTTGTTTTGGCTCCAACCTATAGATATTATTAACTTCACACTCATTAAAGGGGGGACAAACAACCCTCTCACCTTTACTCATTCTTCCTCATGAACTTCGTATTTGCATAAAAATCATACACAATTCCACTCACTCCTTTAATTTTGTTCTCTATATAATCTTGAGTGAAATGCTCCTAATTGTGTCACCTAATGAAACTGTTCAATCATTTGTTGTACTTGGCCGACAAGTTTATTCATCTCTCATAAATGAACTCCTTATTTTGAATATCCTCATATCTATCCTCTGTTGGGTTTTTAGGGTTCATACGCAGCGAAAAATTCAAAACAAAATTTGAAAAACCCCAATAGGATAAAAAATAAGTTCCATTAAACTAAATCTATGAAAGTAAATCATACCTTATTCTGTGATTTCCTTTTGATTGTTCGATTTTCAAGATGTTCAAGTGCGCGTCCTCTATCAGAAATTCGCATACGAAGGTGACCACAATTTGGAGAGCTAGCTGCAAGAGAGATTGAAAAACGGTTTTTCTTTCTCTCCAGAGAACTCGAAAAATTGTAAAATGAAATCTTATTACATTTTTTAGGGATCCACCCTTTATATATATGTGTAGATAAACCCTTACTTAAAATCCTATTCATAATACAACTATTGTATTTACGCAATTTAAGCAAATTACACATACACCCATATTAATAAGTTATCATATAACAAATCATAAGGGCTTTTATGTCATGAATTTTATCATATAAAATTCATCACTCTAGACCAATTGAAATTGTGCAAAGCCATTCTTTATGTGCGACCCAATAGGTTCATGCGACGTTGGCAATGAACCAAAAACCATTTTGGTACACAAGTCATAAGCGGTCTCTAGCAAGGCATTATCACTACTAAAGTAGCATGAATATCAACATCGATACAACCTAATTAATAACGTATATCATATCCTTTTGTCGTGCGATATCCTTTGATTAAACATAAGAGATGGAAGTCACCCTTAATGTTAAATCATACTAGTCTCGATCTTTAGGAAAACTGAAAAACATCTAAGTGACATTGAACATATCAATTCACATGGACTTGGCCATTATCAGTCTATCTTATCGAGGGATCCACTGATATCTCTCTCTATACGAGAGTGAAAAATTATATCTTGATTACACACCTTCACATATTATTCACACGGTAACCAATCACAATCTTTATAATTGTCCGGTTAAAGACAACATTTGATTGTGTCAAATTATCATGCTCCTAATATTGAAGTCTATGGTAATATCAAGTCGAAGGACTAAATGATATACATATCATGAGTAACACCTATAACTTAATCCATGTGTTCTCATAGTGGGTCGGTCCAGTATCTTATTCCATAATAAGTATTCATGATCTTGATTTGTATCCTTATACGCACGATTATCACATGACCATCAATCAAGATTCACACTAGTCTTAATTCGTTATAGTTCCTAGTATAATGACTAACTAGGGGCATTTATGATATTTCAACAAATACCCATGGATCATACTATAAGGTAAACATGCAATCACTTATAATAAAACAACAAATAAAACCTCTATTTTATTAACTAAAATTATAAGATAAACAATGTTCGTAGATTGACCTAACGCACATGCCCTAACATCTCCCACTTGCACTAGGGCCAATCATTCATGTTTCCAATACCTAATGACCTAACATGACCATCATGTTTTGCTTGTAGAAAAGTCTTCGTCAAAGGATTTGCAACATTGTCTTCTTTAGGAACTCTTCAAATCTTTACGTCTCCCCTCTCAATGATTTCTCGAATGAGATGAAAACGTCTAAGTATATGTTTGGATCAGTGGTGTATTCTTCGTTCCTTGGCCTGTGCTATCGCCCCGTTCTTGTCACAATACAAGCAAATGGGGTTAGCTATACTCGAAACCACACCAAGTTTCGAGATGAACATTTTGATCAAAACTGCCTCCTTAGCTGCATCGGACGCTGCAATATATTCAGCTTCAGTTGTAGAATCTTCGATAGTTTCTTGCTTCAAACTTTTCCAGCTCACTGCGCCTCCATTCAAAGTAAACACATATCCAGACTACGATCTGAAGTCATCTATATCAGTTTGAAAACTTGCATCTGTGTAACCACTTACAACAAGCTCGTCTTCCAAACTTACATAGACTAAAAACTCTTCTTTAGTCCTTCTCAGGTACTTAGCAAGGTTCTTTACTGCTATCCAGTGACTCTCATCAGGATCAAACTGATATCTGCTTGTTGCGCTCAAAGCATATGATACATCAGGTAGAGTGCATAACATGGCATACATGATAGATCCAATAGCTGATGCATATGGAATCTTATTCATGCGCTCTCGCTCATCATTAGTCTTCGGATATTGAGTCTTGCTGAGATTTATACCATGAGACATTGGTAATGATCCTCTTTTATAGTCTTGCATATTGAACATATTCAATACCTTATCAATATAAGCACTCTGACTTAGACCGATCAATCTTTTAGATCTATCCCTATAGATCTTAATCCCAAATATGTAGGCTGCATCTCTTAAGTACTTCATTAAGAAACACTTCCCTAACCAAGACTTGGCACTCTGCGAGGTTGGGATGCCATTTCCAATGAGTAATATATCATCAACATACAATACTAGGAAAACAACCACACTCCTACTGACCTTCTTGTATACACAAGACTCATCTTCATTTTTAATGAAACCAAATTCCTTAATTGCTTTATCAAAATGAAGATTCTAACTCCGAGAAGCTTGCTTTAATCCATAAATAGATCTTTGAAGCTTGCACACCTTCCTAGAAGTCTTAGGATGAACAAACCCTTCAGGCTGTATTATATACACGTCCTCAAGTAACTTTCCATTTAGAAAAGTTGTTTTGACATCTAATTGCCATATCTCATAGTCATAATATGCGGCTATGGCAATTAGAATTCTAATGGATTTAAGCATGGCTACAGGAGAAAAAGTTTGATCATAATCAACACCTTGAGTCTGTTTGAAACCTTTTGCTACTAGACGTGCTTTATAAGTATGCACATTGCCATCCATGTCAGTTTTCTTCTTGAAAACCCATTTACATCCAATGGTCTTACCACCTTCAGGTAAATCAACCAAGTTTCAAACTTGGTTATCATACATGGATTGCATATCGTAATTCATGGCTTTAAGCCATTTATCCGCACGAGAGCTAGAAACAAATTTCCCTCGATAAGTAGTAGGTTCATTTTGATCCATAAGCTATACCTCACTACTATCACTAATAAGAAATCTAAATCTTTCAGGCTGATGTCTTACCATATCAGACCTACAGGGCCTTGTGATACCTGTGGAGGATCAATTAGCTCAAGACTTGGTTGATCTCCCACTGGCGGTTGAGTGTTTATTTGTGGTTCTTGAATTTATTCAAGACTTACTTTATTCCCACTGTTGTCTTTTAAAATAAACTCTAAGTCCATAAAGACACCATTCCGAGCAACAAACATTTTTTTCTCAACGGAATTATATAAGCAGTATCCTTTAGTTTCTTTAGGATAACCAACGAACACACACTTGGTTGATTTGGCTGATAATTTTTTTGAGATTTTTCGTCATACGAAAACCTCACATCCCCAAATCTTAAGGAAATACAAACTTGGTCTTTTCCGAAACCACATCTCATGTGGTGTTTTATCTACCACTTTAAAAGGAATACGATTTAGTGTAAACGCAATAGTTTATAAGGCTTAACCCCAAAAGGAAATAGGAAGATCAGCATGACTCATCATAGATCGAACCATACCCAATAAAGTCCGGTTCCTCCTATATGAAACACCATTCCATTGTGGAGTTGTTGGGGGAGTTAACTGTGAGACAATCCCACAGTTTATAAGATGATCATCAAACTCTTGGCTCAAATATTCACCACCTCGATCTGATCGAAGTGCTTTAATAGTTTTACCAAGTTGATTTTGCACTTCGTTCTGAAATGTTCGAAACATCTCAAAAGATTCACCTTTATGTTTCATGAGATATACCTAACCATATCTACTGAAATCATCAGTGAATGTAATAAAATACTGATAACCACCTCTAGCCATTGTGTTTATAGGACTGCATACATCAGTATGTATTAGACCCAATAAATCACTTGCCGTTTCACTGTGTCCAATAAAGGGACTCTTTTTCATCTTGCCTAGTAAACAAGATACACATGTTTCATATGATTCAAAATCAAATGAATCTAAAAGTCCATCTTTATGGAGTTTAACAACATGTTTATCATTAATGTGGCCAAGGCGACAATGCCAAAGGTAGGTTTGATTCAAATTATTTGACTTGAATTTCTTTGTATTTACGTTAAGAACGAGAGTATCTGTGGACCTTTTCATATTTAGAATATAAAGACGATCACACAAATCAGCATTCGCATAGAAAATGTCTTTACGAGAAATGGAGCATTTATTATTCGTAATAATGAAATTGAAACCATCCAAATCCAAACATGAAACGTAAATGATGTTTTTGCTCAAGGCAGGGACATAATAATAATTATTTAAAACTAAAATAAGTCCATAGGTAAAATTAACTCATAGCATCCTACAGTTAACGCAACAACCTTTGCTCCATTTCCAACTCGTAGGATGACTTATCCTTTCTTCAGCTTTCTACTTTTGGTGAGACCCTGCACATTATTACAATTGTGAGATCCACATCCGGTATCCAATACCCAGGAATCACTAGTAGACAATTTGACTTCGATAACGTAAATACTTGAAGCAGTAGTCGCACTACTCTTATTTTTCTTTAGATCTTCAAGATAGAGCTTGCAATTTCTGAACCAATGTCCAGGTGCATGGTAGAAATGACAATCTCCTTCTTTTTCCTTTTCCTTTTGGGAATGTGAAGTAGAAGCGGCATGGGGTTTGACTTGTTCCATAGACTTTGTGAAAGTCACAACAGCCTTGGTAACTTTAGCCTTGCCTTTGCCATTTTTCTTCAAAGCCTTTCCTTTATGAACCATCAACACACTAGCAATGGGTTTCTTGAAATTCTGCTCAACAATTTTAAGCATCAAATGCAACTCTGAGATAGAATTCTCCATGTTATTCATGTTATAGTTCATCACAAATTGTGAATAACTATCAGGTAATGAATTCAGGATCAAATCCGTAGCTAACTCTTGGCTTATGGGAAATCCAAGTCTGTCAAGATGGTCAATATAGCCCTTCATTTTTCAGAACATGAGGACTAACTGATACACCCTCAGCCATTTTGCAAGAATGAAGGTTCTTGACTTTCTCGAACCTTTCTTACCTAGCCTGCTATTGGAAAATTTCCTTTAGCGTCATAGCCATGTCGTAAGCTTCCATGTGTTCCATGTCCTTCTGAAGTTCAGGAACCATGGTTGCCAACATAATGCATGCAACATCAGTTGAGTCGTTGACATGCTTAGTATGTGCATCCTTTACGGCTCTCAAAACATTGGCTGGTGGTTCCTTAGGAATAGGATCATCCAAGACATACAACTTGCGTTCATGCTTAAGAACAATTCTCAATTTTCTGAACCAGTCAAGAAAGTTTGTCCCAGACAACTTATCCTTCTCAAGGATGGATCGCAGAGACAAGGGATTAGTGTGATTTGAAGAGCCATAGATCTACAACAAAGATTATGCAAAAGTTCATTTTAGTATAGAGGAATAAACTCCCACTAAAATAACAACCCTCCTTAAAAATACTATGTTAATTTAAGGGACTAAAATCCATGTTTCACCTAATTCCAAGATAGCTAAGGCATGACACTTCGAATTAGGTTATTTAGGTAGGTATTAATTACCAATTACATCATATGTAACTTTTAGTTTGTTTTATTGATCATAATTAAATAAGATAAATATAATATAATTCAATGAGTGAATAATCACTAAAAAGTTAGGAAATCATACAAATATTGACTATTGTACGAATTTTTGGACGCTACGAACAGTTAACGGTGCCCCCTTTTTTTAGACAACAAATTTCAATTGTGAAAATTGAAAATCGCCTAAAATTTCTCATAATTTTAGTCAATCCAATCAACCAAAACTGCCCCTTATTTTAATTCCGAAAATATTAATTAAAACGTTTTTAATTATCTCGAGCCCACCATTAACTTAATATCTTATCCTAATCCAATTAGAATTTAAGATACTTTGAATCCTAATCCAATTAGGATTTTTTTATATCTCTCATATCTTATAGGATTTATAATTCTAATCCAATTACAAGTCTATCTCCTATCTTATAGGAATATACTAACGGATTCCTACAATGAGATATATGGTCAAAATTAATTTCGAGATATTAATCATGCATTCAACATCAGAATCATATTAAATTAATTATATTAACGTAATCATGATTTCTATCATGGAGACATACATAATTATTGAACAAAATGAAATATGTGTTAAAGATCAGAATCATATTGACCTAAACATGAAGTCTACCATGAACATACAAAATTCCCATCGCTAAGTATAAAATATATGTTAATCGAAATATTCTAAACATGATTACTATGATTGAATCATATCATGCGATGTATCAATATACGTGAATTAACAACATGCTTAAAAACCAATTCTTGATAACAATTACCATATAATCTATATGTATATCATATATACATTAATCAAGATTATGTTTTCACATATATATCATATATACATCATTGAAAACATGCAAACGTTAAATAGAACCGAGCCTAATGCTCTATACCACTGTTGGGTTTTTGGGGTTCATACGCAGCGGAGAATTCAAAACAAATTTTGAAAAACCCCAACAAGATTGAAAATAAGTTCCATTAAACTAAATCTACGAAAGTAAATCATACCTTATTTTGTGATTTCCTTTTGATTGTTCGATTTTCAAGACGTTCAAGTGCGCGTCCTCTATTAAAAATCCACACACGAACGATGACCAGAATTTAGAGTGCTAAAATGATTTTTCTTTCTCTCCCTAAATCTAGATAACTCAAAAAATTGTAAAACGAAATCTTATTAAGTCTTTTAGGGATCCACCCTTTATTTATATGTGTAGATAAACCCTCACTTAAAATTCTATTCGTAATACGACTATTGTATTTACGCAATTTATACAAATTACACATACGCCCCTATTAATAAGTTATCATATAACAAATCGTAAGGGCTTTTATGTCATGAATTTTATTATATAAAATTCATCACTCTAGACCAATTGAAATTATGCAAAGCTATTCTTTGTGTGCGACCCAATAGGTTCATGCGACGTTGGCAGTGAACCAAAAACCATTTTGGCACACAAGTCATAAGCGATCTCTAACAAGGCATTATGACTACCCAAGTACCATGAATATCAACATCGATACAACCTAATTAATAACATATATTATATCCTTTTGTCGTGCGATATCCTTTGATTAAACATAAGACATGGAAAGTCACCCTTAATGTTCAATCATACTAGTCTCGATCTTTAGGTAAACTGAAAAACATCCAAATGACATAGATCATATCAATTCACATAGACTTGGCTATTATTAGTCTATCTTATCGAGGGATCCACTGATATTTCTATATATGAGAGCGACAAATTCTATCTTGATTACACTTTCGCATATTATTCACACAGTAACCAATCACAATCTTTATAATTGTCCGGTTAAAGACAACATTTGATTGTGTCAAATTATCATGCTCATAATATTGAAGTCTATGGTAATATCAAGTCGAATGACTAAATGATATACCTATCGTGAGTAACACCTATGACTTAATCTATGTGGTGTTCTCATAACGGGTCGGTCCAGTATCTTATTCCATAATAAGTACTCATGATCTTAATTCGTATCCTTATACGCACGATCATCACGTGACCATCAATCAAGATTCACACTAGTCTTAATTCATTATAGTTCCCAAGATAATGACCGATAGGGACATTTAGGATATTTCAACAAATACCCATAGATCTTACTATAAGGTAAACATGCAATCACTTATAATAAAACATCAAATAAAACCTCTATTTTATTAACTAAAATTATAAGATAAACAATGTTTGTAGATTGACCTAGGGCACATGCCGTAACATCCTCGACCTCTCTACTAATGAGATATTTGGATTTAAAAGGTCTATGCTCCTCTGTGGGATCTCTTGAGGTAGATGCCTCAAAATCATTTGTTCTAACTTGGCTAGCTTGTTTCATTGTTCCCTGCATTCTCTTCAATTCAAGCAACAACATAACAAATGTAACTTAGCAATACGGGTCTTGAAATCACCTAAAAAACACAATTCATATCACATGGATCATTCATATGCCAAATCATGCAAAAACATAGACTATGTCTCCATGGGTAACATTAATGCTCAACATTTACACAATCTTGCAACTCCTTATCCTCAACAACCTCAAATCCATTATTCATGCAAGCTTTCATCAAAATTTTTAAAATTCAAAGCACAAGTAATGAAAATGTAAATTTTACCTCAATGTCGGACTAGCTTCCGGTGTAGAACACTCCTCCAAGTCTCTATCGATCCAAGCCCTATCACTCTCTAACAAACTAGAACCCTATCTCTCTTTGAAATGAAAATCCCAAATTCAAGCCCTAGCTTTTCACTTTTTGCAAATCTATAATGCACTTGTTTCTTTCACTCTCAATCCCTAGGAACTCTCTTATCTAACTTAGTATTGATAAAACTTTGGCTCTAGAGGAATGTATACTTGGTCATTGTAGTATAGTGGTGAGTATTCCCGCCTGTCATGCGGGTGACCCAGGTTCAATCCCCAGCAACGGCGCCAAAATCTTGACCTCGGCCACAAGTATAACGACTTAATTGTAGTAATAGTGTACTCAACTTACATTGACTACGGATATCGTCCTCAGGGAAAGGTGTTTGCACTCACTACGTGCTTAGCTATAATGAATCTGTTGCTAAGGAAATCCTTTTTTAATTGGTTTTATAACTAAACTAACTAATCTAACAAATCAATGCAATTCACTTAAATTTTTATATTAAAACTATCTCAATTCACAACTTCACCTAGGTAATGAAATACTATGCTTTTCAACCACTTTATCATCTTTATATGTTGTTTGTAATGCCTAAATAGAATTGATAGATTCCTTTCAAATTCACTTTAACTCACTGTCGTGACGAAAAAGATTATAATGTGCAAACTAGAACTCCACCTATCGGTGTGAATAACGTAAACTCCACATTGCTTTAATGCCCCAAATATCGCTCGATGTTGTGTATTTTACAGTTATACCGTTTATGTCCGGCTTAAAAGCTTTAATGGCCATGATAACTTATGAAACCTAATATCAATAAACATTTATTAAGATGTCTATAGCATTACGCTCAGAATCAATACAAATTCTAGGCATTATACTTTTTATATTCAATTTATACTCATGTTCATACATAATATTCAAACTACAGGATCCATTAATCCCTAAGATTAATAGACTACCCACACATCATTGAAATAAACATGCATATAGTGGTATTCATTGAAACCGAATATAATTTGAAATACTTCAAATAATATCAATAACACAATACCCGAATTACCACACGTGAGTCTCCAATGTCTTCGCTCCACAAATCATTTTAATACTCAAAAATAAATAAAACCTTTGCTAAAATACTCTAATCGTGTCTAATGGCTGATATCCTCTCAGTTTACCACGTCCTAACATCTATTTATACTTCCTAATAACTATTAGAAACCCTACTTTATAATTTAACTCGAAATAGAACTCTGACTTTCTAATTTCTTTCAATCTGGCTTTGTCATTTAAACCTTGGCATCGTGTGTGTGTTGCCACCGCACCGCCTCTTATGTTAGTTCTTCCTTGCCTCGGTGCCCTTGATGCCATGCCTTACATCCCCGACATCGTCACCTATGGCTCTACGGCGCCACCACAAAGATGCTCGGCGCCAAGCCTATCGCCTTGATTTTCTTCACTTATCTTATTTCCCAAGCAATGCCTATGTCCTCCATGTTGTCCCTCATGCTCTTCACAATGCCACTCTTGCATGCCACGACACTAACCACTCTTAAGTGGGTTTTATCTTTGTTTCTTCTTATTTTTGCCCGTTTCCTTCGTTTATGCCTTACTTACCTAAAAATGCATAAACATCATTAATTAGAGCTCATTTAGGGATATTTATACTAAATATAATACTAAACTAAACCTACATATTATTCTAAATAACCATTTATCAGTCTTCAATGTCTTCTCCTTCAAACTTTTTTTAATACTTAAGAATAAAGTAAACTAGGCTAATTTGTGGTAATGTATGGTAATCTATGATATTCTATGATAATGGGTGAGTTTACCACGTTATAATATCTATTTATAGCCCTAAGATACTTTAAAAACAATTAGAGACCCTAATAGACAATTCCAAATGAACTAGAACTCTAAACTTTATATTTTCTACGTCTAGGCGTTGTCCATAAGTGATCCGGCGCTATCAGTGTAAAGCCACGGCGCCGCCACAGCTTTGACCTCTTTGTGTGCATTTTCCACACTCAGTATGCTCGGGGCCCTGGGTAGACCACCCCGGCGCCATCACTTTGTGCCCACGGCACCACTGTACCGGCATTGCTGTCTCACTTTTCTTATCTTCTTAGTTCTTTATGCCTTGTCCATGCTGTCTAGTCATCTCCCACGGTGTCAAGCATCCTTGCCTCGACGTTAATCATAGTTTTGTACATTTTATCCTCATTTCATTCCGAAATCACTCCATTGTCTCCTTCATACCTTGTTTATCTTAAAACACATAAATACCGTCAATTAGAGCTCATTCTGAGAGATTTATACTAAATTTACTACTACGCTAATATTACATATAAGTCTAAATAATCACTTATCAAATACCCACAAACTTAAGATTTTGCACATCACGAACAAAATTATATTTTTATGAGCTTTTTTACTACTACTACTACTTAAGTTCATATTCATTTTACATCGTTCATGGAGTATCCTTTAATTCAAATAAGTTCAAGTTGATAATCCATTCAAGAGCTTTTCTTTGCAAAAACATATAGTTTCAAAAACATGTCGCATTTAACGACACATAAATTTCACTTTCGAAACTCCAAAGTAGTTCACAACCAAAACCATCACTACTCACAAGTTTATTTTACCTCAAAACTCAAGTAGAAAGTGTAAAATATCTTGATTTCTTATTAAGCTCAAGAATTCACAAATATTCATAGATCATACTAGTTTTGTTAGACTTTAGTATTTCAAGAGTCCATAGGACTTAATATAGTTGGAAAGAAAACTTAACTTAACTAAGTTACTTGTACTCGAGCTAAATATTTTTTTTGAAGAGTTTTAATCTATCTTCCTCCTTTATTTCTATTTATATGTATTTCTTTTTCTTTTTCTCCTCATATTTTTCTAGTTGCACAGTCCCTGCTCCTTTTCCTATGGATTTTATTTTTTTCTCTCTTTTCCAACCATCAAGTTCTCTACTCCTTTTCCTGTAGAACTTGTGAGACTCTATATTTTCTTATTTAAGACTCTTGTTAGTGCTTCTCACTTTCACTTTATTAAGCTAGTTTAAACTCTAACTTTTTAATTAAACACCATGGCTATCTCTTCCCCTCTTAGTACTAAGTCTTTATTTACTTCTTATATTCAAATAAGATTCATACTTATTATAGAATTCCTTAGAGATCTAATTTTCTCCATAAGAAGTGTTCTAGTATTTTTTTTTGCTTTTGTTTCCAGTTCATAGTCTTCCCTAACTCTAGGTTTCTAATCATGAAATCATACTGTTGTTTGCTACATTTCTTATTTATTCAAAAATTGATAACACTCTCTTGAATTCCATATCAACAAGATACTTATATTCTTACTCATCCTTAATTAAAGGCATGAACTTTGCAAATGAATTATCCATTCATTGCATATTACTATATATAGCCTAATCTATACTACTTAAACACAGTCAAATAATAAGTAAATAAAAAGAAAAATACACTACCTCAAAAATAAAATTTTACTATCATACCTATAGTGTTTATCCTTATTTTATCATTTCTTATAACATCCTATAGTGTAGATGCCCTCAAACTTAAACCAAACCTTATCCTCAAGGTTTAAAAATAAGTCTCAAACATGAAAACACTAAACACGAACATGTAATAACACAAGATATAATAATAATGGATAAACATAAAATGTAAACAACTACTAAATTGACAAAATATCCCAGATATAAAAATAATTAGTATAAATGTATCATTCATCTCCCCAAGTTCTAGAGAAATCGTAAGACTCAAACTCTAGAACTGCGGATCATCATAATCATCAACATCATCAGCCTCAGCCAAAGATGGTGTTAAAGGATGCTCCACTATTCTCGCTTCGCACCATGTTGGGATCAAACATGTAATTTAGAGTCAGCAGAAAGCCAATATACCTATTAGTAGGTCTCATCTGTCTACTCTCTCATATAAAGTTATGTCCCTCTGATGATCTGTAAATAACATGAAATTACATTCTCCGTTCAGTTGGTCTTACTCATATCTCATCAAGGCTTCACGATAATGAGCCCTATTCTAGGCTCTGATACCAACATTGTTAGACCACTAATGATTAGGGCATCTGACCAGCCTAGATTACCTTAATTCCCTGATAATCTAGTCAGCTTTAACCTTCTCATCAATAAATAAACAAATCTTAAGCTTCGTAGTTATTAGGGGTGGGCAAACCGCGGTTTGGTGGTGAAAACCACCAAACCGCGACCAAACCGAAGGTCTACGGTTTGGTGATTTTCCAAACCACCACCAAACCGCGAACCACCAAAACCGCAACCAAACCGAACCGCGGTTTGCGCGGTTTGCGGTTTGGTTTCGCGGTTTTGGTGCGAGGCGGCGGTGGACGTTCGCGCGGTGGAAGGCGACGACGATGGCGATGGATTCGGCAGCGGCTGTGAGACGAAGATTGAGGAGGATGAAGGAGACGGGCTGGGGTGAGAGGAGCGCCGCGGAGTGAGGACAGAGGAGCGCCGCGGGAGTGAGCGCGGGAGAGGAGCGCCGCGGAAGTGAGAGCGGGGAGAGGAGCGTCGGCGGGAGTGAGAGGAGAGAGGGAGAGGAGCGCCGCGGAGTGAGAGCGAGAGACGAGGCAGCGCGCATGCGAGTGAGTGACCATGGGAGAGATGAGAGAGAGAGCGCCGGCGGGAGTGAGAGCGGAGAGAGGAGCGCAGCGCCGCGAGGGAGTGAGAGAGCGGAGAGACGAGCGCGGCCGCCATGGAGTGAGCACAGAGACGAGCGGGAGTGAGAGCGCAGAGAGAGAGAGAGAGGAGTGAGAGCGCAGAGAGAGAGAGAGAGAGAGCAGAGAGAGAGCGAGAGCGGCGCAAGCGCAGAGAGAGAGTGAGAGAGAGAGAGAGAGAGCGGCGCGAGAGAGAGAGAGAGAGAGGTGAGGAATTTTTTTGTTTTTTTGTTATGTTTTAGGGTTTTTGATATATGGTGGTTATTTACCAAAATGCCATCGGTTTGGTTAAACCGCGGTTTTTCTAAAATTAAAACCGCGACCAAACCGCAGAATCGCGGTTTGGTCATTTTCCAAACCGCGACCAAACCGCGAGGTTTAAAAACCAAACCAAACTGTGCGGTTTGGTCGGTTTGGGCGGTTTGGGCGGTTTTTCGAAAACCGCTGCCCACCCCTAGTAGTTATCCAATATATAAACTATATCAAGCTTATGAGATTCTAAAAGTTAATTTGGAATTCAAAGTTCATTTAAATTGATCAAATAATCCTTAAGTCTTTTTTAAGATTTTCAGCAACACCTCGTTTATTTCTAAGCCTACATCAGAAAAATTCGACTTTCAAAAATCTTGAAATAAAATCTGCTCAGCTTGGTGGAAATGCCGAAGGACTCACAATCCACCCCATAACAATATAATTCATCAAAACATATATGTATTCATTCCAACCTAGTTTCAAAAGCTTAAAATAATTTCATGTGACAGCCACAAATCCTAAGGAAAATTAGGCACCGCCTCATTGCCGGACACACTACCAAGTCATGCCACGTCACCTGCACGCCTATCTATGATGGCTCGCGACATCGACTTCACCTTTTTCTTATATTCCTAATTAATCTTATTATCCTAGTGTTATTCACACTTAATTGTTTCAATTAAGCTATTCTTAACTTTCTTAGTCGCTTTATAAGTTATTTATTCCATATCCTAGGCTTACAAACTAATTATTAATGTTTTACAACATATATCTTTGAGTTATTATCATATAAATTTTAGTTTTAGCTGAAGTCTTTCAATTCACATGTAATAAGTAAATGTAAGTAAATTACATTATTTAATAAACCCTAAGTAATGGAAAACCCGGCAAAAGGATACCATGTATATCAAAGGCAACAAAAGAGTATAGTATCAAGTCAATATACATGTATCAGGTACAAAAGTTTCCCCAAATGTCCCAAAAGCAGTAATATAATATCTTCAAACACCTACGAGATCAGCTAGTGGAGGCTTTCGATAATTAAAGGTAGTTGTCAAGCTTAGCCTTCCCTCGACTCGTCGTAGGATCTGCATTCAGTCATCCATGCAAAAAGTTGATAACGAGTCTAGTAAGTAAATCTCGAAAGAAATGCAAGTTGTATTTAATAAAAATTTAAATAAAGTGGCTACAAATCATGTTAGGCAATATGAAATACACTAAAAGGGGTAAATAGCATGAAGATATGTGACATCCCCTATCCCAATTAGGGAAATATCCTACTAAAACCCTAATTAAGCCCCGATACACCAAATGACTTAACTAGAGCCAAGAACCTCTCATTCCATACCTGATAAACATAACCTGTATATCGATATCGAATTATAAATCAAAGTAATATGCAGTGAAAAATTAAAATTTTTTGATAATACATTCAATATACATAAATCTGGAGTTTTTCAAAACCAAATTATATTTGTAAAACCTGTCTCACAAGTCAATAATTAGACATGTTTTATACTACATTTTAGTACGATTTAGATGTAAAACTATATATTACATGGGGTTTTCTCTTATTTATGTTATTTTAGGTAATAAATAGAATATTTGAAGAAATGAAGAAAAAATGGAAGAAAATGAAGGAATTGACTGAGTGAAAAAATGTATGAAGAATCACCAAGGAATCAAGGAGAAGAACTTGACTTTTGAACTAGTGATTCACAGTGATTCACAAGACATCTGAATCATTGGTAAAATTGGATGACACAAGAAAATACCAGATAGCTAGATTTTTTGGATATTCCCAGCGATTCCTTACACAAATCGCTAAAAATCGCTAGATGCGAATTCAAGGATTGTGGATTACAACAAGGATTTTGAGTCGATTTAAGACTTATATTACCTAATATACTATAAATAAAAACCTTAGACTACGAAATTAGGGCCTTTTGTTGGTTTTATAACTTTTGCTTTAGTTTGGAGGCCATATATTATTGCTTTGCTTTTTAGGAGAAGATTCAAGTTTTTATCAAGGTGTTTTTAATTATGTCTTTTAATTTTGAATTTATTTTGTTATTTATTATCATGTGTGAGTAGTTTGTTAATCTAAACAAAACTCTAAACATGAACTAGATCTCGCTTTTGCTATGTAGTCATGATAGGATGAATGTGTACTTAATGTTTTAAACCTAATTGTATTTTTTGATTCAATGTTTTTATAGATTGTTACTTATGGATTGCAATCATAGATTTGAGTGTTATGCGCATAATGGCCAATATGTATGTGATGTTTTGATTCATTAACTAATTGAAGTAGTAACTAGGATTGTTTCAAAGGCAAACATTGTTTAAATATCCTAGGTGAATTTAAGATCTAAATCTATTGTTGAAGTAGCTTTCCAAAGATGTTATATTTAGTAGTTCAAAGTTTTCATAAAACTTAAAGCAGTTTTTTTGCATGAAATTAATGTCTTTATGTAAATAAAGGGGTTGGCTCAATAAAACTAAAACGTGGCTTTTTCACTGGTATAAAGAGAACAATTAGCCGGCTAAATGTTCTTTACTTACTTATGATTAGAGTTTAATGATCTAGGATACTTTAGGAAGTAGTTCATGAGATGATTTGAGTAATGTATTTGAAGTGCAAAATGGATCTATGTTTCATTATTTAGGAAGATTGTTTAGTTGTTTATTTATTATTGAGTTTTGAATTGATTTTAATTTAGTGACTTTGATTTGTGTTATTTAAGTAAGTTTAGTTAGTTTAAATTGTGTTTTTATTAATTTTAAAATATAAAAAAATAAAACTTATTTTCTTAAGGAACTTGCAAAATCTCTATAGAGACGATTCCTACTTATCACTACTACAAAATATTTAAAGTATAATATAAAAGAAAAATTATTATACACACTTGACACATGTCAATTTTTGACTCCGTTGCCGGAGATTTTGAAATAATTTCTTAAGAATCTTTCTCGTTGTATGTCATATAATATGGAACATATCGAGCAAGAACTTACTTTTATTCAAGCTAATAAAAATATCACATCTTATGAACCTACATGTATTGTTTTTCGTATGGATTTCCCTAATTTTGAGTTAAAACTAGGATTCATCAATTATTTACCTCACATACAAGGTGAAGGTGATGAAGATCCTCAACAATATATTAGGAAATATAGACATAAGAATATGATAAACCCAAAAACTTAAAGTGAGATTATTTCAAACTAAAGGCTTTCCTTTCTTGTTTGAAAGGTCGAAATTGAAGATTGGTTGTTCTATCTCCTCAAAATCCCATAACCACATGGTCCAAAATATTAGAAACCTTCTTAGATCAATAAGTTCCAGCTTGCAAAATAATTTTGTATAGGAAATGGATTAGCAATGCTAGGATGGAGACCAAGGAGACTTTTTGTGAGTTTAAGGATAAATACAAACGATTAATATCATTATGTCCACAACATGAATTTACAGAGAAAATTCTATTAGAATACTTTTACGAATGACTAAACCATTTAGAACAAAGAATCCTAGACATGGTATGTGGAGGACCTTTAGTCGATGTAACGCCAACATTAGCAAGAAATACTATTATCAAAATCGTAAAACAATCAAAACAATATTGCGAGAAACTTTTTTTGGGAAAAACCATTCTTATGAAAACAATAGCAATATAGTCAAGACATCATACAAGAAAGTTGATGAATTGAAAAGTATGGTTGAATTACTACTAAAAGATAGGTCAGTCCAAACTAAATTTGTACTTTTTGCAATGAGGTCAATCATCTACATGATGAATGTCCATTAGTGCAACAAAACCAATTTTAAAGGGCTAACACTATGACGAATCATTATAATAATCCTAATCAACTTACTTACACAACTGGTAACAATGCTAATTACCAAAAACCAAATATTTGTAAAGGTGTAGACAATTAGAATTTTCAAAGATATAGAACACCTGCATTAACCAATAGAATAATAGCATTAGAAAATTCAAATAAAGCAAAAAATCAAAAGATTCAAGCCTTACAAGATGATATAGTCGAACTAAAAAGTCAACTAAGTCAAATGGCAATATAAATGAGCCCATGGTTTAACCATGGTAAATTAGCATCTCAACCTTACCCTAGTTCATACACAAAAGCGATAACTTTGAGAAGCGGTAGACAAATGGAAGAACCAAAGATGCTAGAATAATTAGTTCATAGAAAACAATTAGAGAATGAATTAGAAAAAGAAATAGAAATTAAAGATAATAAAATTCAAAAGAGAAGTGATTTCGAAAAGAATATACCAAGTATAATAAGACCACCATTTCTCCATCATTTAGAAAATAATAAGAACGTCAAGAAGTTACAAGAAGAGAAAGAAATTTCAGACACTTTACGGAAAGTGGTAGTAAACATAGCTTTATTCGAAGTCATAAAAAACGTACCTAAATATCAAAAATTATAAAAGATTTATGCACTAATAAAATTAAACCTAATGAAAGAGTAAGCCTAGGAGAACATGTGTCAGCAATAATTTAGATAAAAATTGCCCCCTAAATGTTCTAACCCTAGAATGTTTTTCGTTCCATGCACTATAGAAAATATAGAGATATCCAAAGCATTATGGGATTTTGGAACCTCAATCAATGTTATACCTTTGTCAATATATTTGCAAATGATAAATGTACCCTTAGAAGAAAACGGTATAGTAGTAAAATTAATAGACAGATCTACCATCCAACCTGTAGGAGTCTTAGAGGATGTACTGGTTAGAGTTAATGACTTACTTTTCCCAGCCGACTTTTATGTCATAGACATGAAAGAATACCACTTCTCTAGTAAAACTTATCTTATCCTAGGACGCTTATTCTTAAAAATGGCAAAAGCCAAAATAAATATTTCTAATAGAACTCTAACAATGGAAATAGATAATGAAACGGTAAACTTTAACATCCATGATGCTATGAAATATCCCTTAGATGTTTCATCAATATTGACAAGTTAATAATTAGAAATGTTTTATAGTGTAATTTAGGTTAATTTTAGATATAAATGATGATATCACACTATATATTCTCTTGTTTTTGTGATTTCAGGCTTTAATTAAGAAAAATGAAGAAATTAAAAAAAAAGAGGAAGAATAGCAAAATAGTCAGCTGGAGAACAAGTCCAGCTATTTCTCAGTGATATGAGATTACACAGGAATCACCACCAAAATCGACAACATAGAAGAGCCATCGATTTCACAGCGAATTGGGACATACATATGAATCGCTGGATGAATCGGTGGAGCACAGAGAGCTATTTCCAGTGATTAACTCGACAATTTGTGTATAATATTGGATTCACTGACAAGTCACTGAGGTCGATGAAGAGGTTTTTAGATACGAACAAGGAATTTAAGTTTATCTATGATATTTATACTTAGGGAAACTATATATAGGACCTTAGGGCTTCAAATTAACAACCCTCAATTGTCCATTATTAGTTTTAAACTTTTTCTCAATTAGGTTTTAGTTTAGTTCATTATTTATTACTTTTGGAGACTCTTTGGAGATTCAAGACTTATTAAATAAATGTATTTTACATTCATGTCTTTCAATTATTTGTTTATTGCAATGTTTATTATTATTATGTGTGAGTAGTTTATTATTCTAAACAATACTCTGGACATGATTGTAAACTGTTCATCTATTTAGTCATAATGAAGAATTTATGTGCTTAGTGTTTTAAACTAAGCACACATGTCAATCACGGTTTTAATAAGTTGTTTTTATGTATTACAACTAATGATTCTTTGTATAGAGTGCATAGTGGCCAATATATTTTTCTTAGTATATAGTATCTAAATCTATGTCTATGATTATTGACAAAAATTATAGACGTAGTAATTAGGATTAATCTATAGGGCGAAAAATTAGCCGAGTGGATGTTCTAGGTGATTGGGTTCTAAGTTATTTAATGACTAGCTTAATTTGGTTTTTATTTAATTTGCATTATGTATGACTTTTATTGAGTGTTAATGCTATCGTATTTCTATTTTATTACATTTTACCCAATAAGTAGAGTTACAAGGGTAAGGATATGGCTTATTTATATTGAATATAGAAACGTCGATAGTTTGCTAAAGGCTATCAACCTTTTGTGATTAGAGTTTAATAGTTTATGATCATTATATAAATATGATGTTTTGATTACGACTATGCTTTAATGAAAATGCCAAGATATGACAGTTTACACATCATTATCAAAGGTGTATTGTTTAAATATTTAATTTTTATTGATTATTTGATTGTTTGTTTGAATTGCATTAGATTAGTTTATTAAATTTAAATTGTTTATAGTTTAATTATTTTAATTAATTGATTGTTTTGTTTTTAAATTGATAGTGCTTACTTCCCGCTTTAATTAGATTAGTTAAATTAAAGCAAATTAAATCCAATAAAACTTTATGGTAGCCTTAATTCTAAAGAGATTTGCAAAATCCCTGTGCAAACTATGTCCCATTTACCACTACTACAAATAATAGAAAAATATGGGAAACTATTGTGCATGCTCGACCCGTGTCAATATTTGGCGCCGTTGCCTAGAATTTTTCAAATAATCTTTTGGAAACCTTCTAGTTGAATGTCTTATAATATGGTTGAATACGAGGAAGACTAACTCTTAGGCAATCTGATAGGTATGTCACAACTTATGAACCTATGCGTAACTCTTTCGATAGAATTTCTAGAATCTGAATTGAAGTTTGAAGTCATAAATTCTTTACTGTATTTCTATGGTGAAGATAATGAAAATGCTTAAAAGTTTATTTGGGAGTTTGCACATAAAGTAACCACGTAGACACCTAAGGATATAGAAATTGATTATGTTAAATTAAATGCTTTTTCTTCTGTATTAAAAGGCCAAGCTTTAGATTGGTTATTTTTCCTTCCTCATAATTCCATAACCAATTGGTCAGAGATGCTACAAGTCTTTCTTGATCAATATATCCCAACAAGACAAATTAGTTTATATAGAAAAAAATCAGAAATGTTAGGATGGAGATTGGAGAAACTTTTGATGAATTTTGGGATATGTATCAAAGATTGATTTCATTATTTCCAATGCATGGATTTAAAGAAAAACACTTGGATGCAATATTTTTATGAATGATTAAATCACTTAGAACAAAGATTCTTAGACACGGTATGTGGAGGGTCTTTGCTCGACATAACACCAACTTTAGTAAGAGAAGCTATAAATAAAATTGCTACACAATCTAGGCAATATGGTGAGAAGAGTGAATTAATCAAGAAAAATCTAAGTGAAATCAATAAAATGACATATAAGACATCAAATGATAAAATAGATGAGCTGAAAGCCATGGTTGAATTATTACTAAAGGATAGATCAAGCAAGGTAAAACCTTGTGTTTTCTATAATGAATTAAGTCATTCTAAAGATGAATGCCCTTTGAGACAACAAACCAAAATAGAAGAAAGTAATGATATAATGAACTAATATGATGAATTTGTTGATCTCACTTACAACTTTGATAGTTATACAAACTCCTCACAGCCAAATGTAGGTAATCATATTAAAAATCAGGTTTATCACTTGTATAAAACATCGAATAATTTAGAAAGGGAAAAAGACCAAATAATTCAAACATTACAAAATAATATAACCGAGTTGAAAAACCAATTGAGTCAAATGGCAAAACAAATGAATGAATTTGTAAATCAAGAAAAATTACCATCTCAACCTTATCTTACTTTATACGGAAAAACGCCAGCTATAACATTAAGAAGTGGTAAGCAGATGAATGAACCTAAAATGCCATACCAATTAGTTTTGAAAAAAGAAATAAAAGCAGAATTAGAGAAAGAAGTTGAAGAAACAATTAATAGGAATCCTAACGAAAAGGGTGATGAGCCTAATAACGACAGATCAATTAATATAAAATCACAATTCCCTCATCGTTTGGAAGAAAATGGAAATGCTAAGAAATTGCAGGAAGAAGAAAAATATCTGATACATTAAAGAAAGTAGAAGTTAACATACCTCCGTTTGAAGTCATTCAAAATGCGACCAGGTATCATAAATTTATAAATTATTTATGCACTAATAAGATTAAAGCTAATGAAAATGTGTGTCTAGCAGAACACGCATCAGCACCAATTAAAAAAATTACCTCCTAAATATTCTGACCATGGAATGTTTTCCGTTCCATGTACGATTAAAAATATGGGAATT
This sequence comes from Stephania cephalantha, assembly GCA_039657325.1. NCBI lineage: Eukaryota > Viridiplantae > Streptophyta > Magnoliopsida > Ranunculales > Menispermaceae > Stephania > Stephania cephalantha. The sequence continues at coordinate 13,597,700 of CM077575.1, forward strand.
TCTAAAGCATATGTGATCTAAGAGCCTCCATAAATTTTGTGCCTTAATTTTTGTATTTTAGACATGAAAGAAGATGTACTAGTCAGGGTTAATGATTTAGTCTTCCCAACAGATTTCTGTATTTTAGACATGAAAAAAGATAATTTCTCTAATAGAACTTCTCTAATTTTAGGAAGACCATTTTTGAAAATAGCAAAAAGCAAAGATTTATGTTTCAAATGGAACATTAAGAATAGAAGTAGATGACAATACGGTGAATTTAATATATATGACTCAAAAAAATACCCAATGGATGTCTCTTCCTTATGCATAGTTGGTATGATAGATCCATTATTGGACAAATCTGTTAGAAAAGATAAAACAAATAAAACATAATTGTTAATAGAAGATTTAGAAAAAAATGATGATAGAGATGAGGAAACAAAAGAGATAATAAGTACTTTTGGATCATACAACGAACTACCAGAACTTACTTATTACATAGATTTATCTAAATCTCAATCAAGACTTTTACCTTCTATAGTTAAAGCCCCAGAACTAGATTTAAAAACTTTACTAGGTAATTTAAATATGTTTATTTAGGGGACTATAATAATTTACTAGTGACATTTTTTAATAAAATGACAAGTTTAGAAAAAGAAAGAGTAATAAATATACTGAAAAAATTTAAAGGAGCAATAGGATGGACCATAGCTGATATAGGAATAAGTCCAGCTCCGTGTGTGCACATGATAAACCTAGAAACAAACACAAAAGCTTCTAAACAAGCTTAACGTAGACTAAACCTGCCTATGGTGGACATAGTAAAGCCGAAATATTAAAATTATTAGATGCAAGAATGATATTTTAATAGCTGATATTAATTGGATGAGCTCAGTCCAAATAGTTCCTAAAAAGATAGAAATTACAGCAATAACAAATGAGCATGGAGAATTAGTACCAACTAGAATCCAAAACGGTTAGAGGGTACGTACAGATTATAGGAAGTTGAATGCCTCACCTATAAATGACCATTGTCCACTCCATTTATAGATCAACGGTTAGAAAGATTAGCTGGGAAAACCTATTACTGCTATCTAAATGGTTATTTAAGATTTCATCAAATACCTGTAGCCCTAGAAGATCAGGAAAAAACAACCTTTACTTGCCCTTTGGTACATTTGCTTATAGACGTATACCTTTTGGTTTATGTAATGCACCTGCAACTTTTCAAAGTTGTATGGTTAGTATTTTCTCTGATTATGTGGAAAACATTATTGAAGTCTTCATGGTTGATTTTACAATTTATGGTAATTCTTTCGATGAATTTTTAGTTAATGTAACTAAAGTGCTTAAGAGATCCATAGAAAAGAATTTAGTATTAAATTATGAAAAATGCCATTTCATGGTAGATCAAGGACTTATACTAAGACATATAGTGTCACATAAAGGAATAGGGGTAGATCTAACAAAAATTCAAGTATACAAAACATTACCTTAACCCACTACTGTGAGAGAAATACGTTCATTTCTAGAACCATGCAGGATTTTATAGAATATTTATGAAAGATTTTTTTAAAATAACACAACCTTTATGCAAAATTTTATAAAAAGACATTCATTTTTAATTTCTTGATGATTGCAAGATAGCATTTAATAAATTAAAAGATTCTTTAACAGCCATAATTGTGATTAAATCACCAAATTGGTCGTTACATTTTGAAATAATGTGTGATGCAAGTAACTTTATAGTTGGAGCCGTTTTAGTTAAAAAATTACGAAAAGATTCTCATGTTATATATTATGCTTCCAGGACACTAGATCTAGCCCAACAGAACTATACCACTACTAAAAAAGAACTTTTTGCATTAATGTTTCCCTTAGAAAAACTTAGGCCTAAATTATTAGGAACAAAAGTGATAGTTTATTCAGATCATGCAGCATTACGATACTTAATGACAAAATAAGATTTTAAATGAAGACTAATAAGATGGATATTACTTCTATAGAAATTTGACCTTGCTATAAAAGATAAGAAATGAGCCTAAAATCTAGTAGTAGATCATTTAAGTAGGTTAGAAAATGGAGAACCACCTATACAATTAAGCGATGAATTTCTTGATAAACATTTGTATAGTATAAAGACTGATGGCCCTTGGTATGTTGATATAGTTAATTATCTTAACACTAATTGGTTATCATCTTATTTGATGTGAGCTCAAAAGAATAAAATTAAAAAGGATTCTAAACATTATTTATGGGATGATCCCGTATAATGGAAATTTTGTACCGACCAAATAATTAAGAGATGTATACCACCGTCTAAGTACAATCAATTATATCTCTTGCCATACTTATGCCTGTGGAGGAAATTTCGGTCCAAGCAGAACTGCTCGTAAAATTTTAGATTCTAGATTCTTTATGCCCACTCTATTTCATGATTGTTTTCTTTATACAAAATATTGTCCAAATTGCCAACGAATTGGAAACCTAGGATGTATAAATCAAATGCATTTACTTCCTATTCTTTTTTGTGAAATGTTTGATGTACGGGGTATAAATCTCATGGGAGCTTTTCCACCATCAATATTTATATTTTACTTGTTGTAGATCATGTGTCTAAATGGGTCAAAACAAAAGCTACTAAAACAAATGATTCAAAAATAGTGGTTAATTTCCTTACATAAAAGATTTTTATAGTTTTGGGAGCACCTAGAGCACTTATTAGTGATGGAGGGTCACATTTTTGTAATCGATTACTTACTTATCAACTTGCTAAGTACAACGTCACGCATAGGACATGTACTGCATATCACCCATAAACTAGTGGACTAGCTAAAACTTCATATAGAGAAATTAAGTCAATAGTGAAAAAAATAGTTGGTCCAACATGTAAGGATTGGACTTTTAGATTAAAAGACGCATTATAGGCATATAGAATAACATTTAAGACACCCATAAATATGACACCTTATAGGTTAGTATTTGGAAAAGCATGTCATTTACTAGTAGAACTATAACATAAATCCTATTAGGTAATAAAAACATGTAACTTGAGTTCTAATGAAACAAAAAACAAACATAAATTGAGTCTTCAAGAATTAGAAGAATTTAGGAATGACACTTATGAAAATGCAACAACTTATAAAGATAAAACCAAAGCATTTCATGATAAGAAATTAGTTCCTAAAAATCTTCAAGTAGGAGATAAAGGTCCACTCTTTTGTTCAAGACTTAAATTATTTCCTAAAAAACTCAGTTCAAAATGGATAAGACTTTTTATGGTTATGACTTTATTGTCTCATAGTGCAAGAGAAATAAAAAGCTTCAAATAGGAAAAATATTTAAAGTAAACTATATAGGTTAAAACCTTATTATGACAATTTTATTGAACAAGATATGGTGATCATCAATCCGTGCTTGAGAAACAAAGTCTGACACATAATGAAAAGAAGTTCAATGTTCACATCAACGTAAGTGAAACAGTTTAGGAAAAAACAATTAAACTCTGGATGTATAAAAAGTTTTCCAATAAGAAGAATAAGTCAAAGAAGCAGCAACCTCAAAATCCACAACCTGAAGTGCAACAACAAGTAGAGAAGCAATCGACAGAAGAAGAATTTACTAAGAAGTAAATAAAGCTTCAAGAACTAGTACATCTGATTAAGATTTACAAAGATGATCCAAGGAATCTCTTCCTCCAAGTGCTGATCAATGAAGTCAGTTTTCTTGGTGTTCTACTTAACATAGGAGCTGATATGAATATATTACCAGAACAATGATTCAGAAAGGCCAAGTTGAAAATTGCTTTTATACTACCTTTGTTTGTCAAAAAATGAAATAGTACTAAGATCTTTCCACTAGGAATGTCGATGAATGTGCCACGAAATGGGATTGTTCAAGTATCTCACCAACTTCTTGGTGATACTACAAATTGAAAAGGATAAAGTGATATTAATGGGACAAACTTTTCTCATGAAGGCTGGAGTTGTTCTTGATATAGATAAACATATAGTTACGCTTTAAGATAGGAAATGATTATGTGTGTCTTCAAGATGGTTACGAGATGGACGATTATATCAATGACGATTATGATGATGGCTATAAAAGGCATAATTACTACCGTGATGAATACCCTAAAGAGGACAACTACTACGAGTTTAGCGGACCTATCGAAGGACATTATGCGGATGCTAAGAATGATAAATAAGATGAAGATGTCAAGAATGATGAAGAATCAGTTGATGGACAGTTTGACTCACTTAAGCTGAACGACAAGTGATCTCATCTATCTAGTCGAGTCAATGGCTATAAACAACAACGCTCTATAGGAAGCAGCCCATACTCTATCTTTACTTTCAGTTTTAGTATTAGGATTAGTTACTTGTTTTTATATCCTCCGAACTTTTGACTCTTATAGTAGGGATATTTTAGGAATATAATTACGGAATAATTTCATGTAAGGGGGTTGATCGAGCCAATGTCTTTCTGTATTAGTAGATTTATGAAAGTTAGAATATTTATTTTCTCTCTCCTTTTAACTTTCTTTTGAGATATTTCCAATTGAGCGGGGGATAATCAAGTTGTCTTTCAGTTGAACTATATTTTTCTTTAATAGTATTTAGTAAATAAAAAAGTTAGTTAGTAGTATTATGTTTCCTAGTTACAAATCAAATTTTCGTTTTTGAATATCTTGTTGATTAGACATCAATTCTACCTTAAATATGATGAATATGTGTGAAATATTAGTAAAATATTTGATATATTGGAAAAATAGTAAAAATTGGTCAGCGATTTCCCAGCGGTACCAAATAATATTAGGAATTGATGGGAAAATTGGTCTCAATTTGCAAAATTTTTAGTGCAAAAATAAGTCAGCGATTTATTAGCGATTCATGTTTATACTAGGAATTGCGGAGCTAGTCGATGGACCATCGAGACCAATTTTCAGCAATATAACTATCGACTAGTCAACGAATCCACTTAAAATTTGATTCGCTGATCACGAATCTGTGTTTTTAAAAATAAAACCCCAAATCGCCAAACCATAAACCCTTTCACATCTAAAATCCTTGCATCCATTCGATTCTTAATTAGTTTTTGTCCAGATTCAACCTTTCAAAGTGTAAATTATAGCTTTTTAAGTGTATCCCACCTTGTTTAGGAGTGCTTCAACCCTATAAATTTCAAAATCAAGTTCATACAACCAAGTTAGGGCTTAGGTGTGTATTTTTTGGATTGAAGCTTGGAGAGAGAGTCTAAAGAGATAATAGAACATATTACTTGGGGGATTCACTCTCAAGAAGGTAATAAATAGATACTCCAACATTTTTTTCATTTCGATGTTTTGAAAAATCAAGTTTTTTATGATATTTTCGACAAATGTGGATAATGAGATTTTTATTGCAAAATTGCTTTTGAAATATGGGTGGGTATAGGTTTTCAATTGAGTTTAGGGGTTTTTATGAATTTTTCCAATATATACATAATTATGATGGGAATGCACCGATGAAATTATTTTAGACGTACTATTTTTAACTTTTTTTAGATTTAATGATAAAACCTTTTGCCTTGTTAGTTTGAAATTTTTAAATACAAGATCTCAATTTACCTATTTCATCATAATTGAGTATTTCTATGGTGAGAGGAGGTAGAGATAATAAGCAAGATAAAGGGAAGGGGGTAGTGCAAAAAAACCCAAGCAGAAGTATGCGGACCGCCTAATGAATATTATACCTACCGAGGTTAGTATTTGAGAACCTAGACCTGGGAGGGTTGAGCTCAGAGAATAATCCCCATTGTAATCTGATGAGGAAGAATATTTTGAGAATTCAGACTCTAGTTATTTAGTGCCTTATGACATTTCGTTGTTTGTGAGACCTAGAGCTCAAATGAGATACTATAGGGATAAGAATAGGGTAATAATTCCTGAGATAGGGTTCAATATTCAAAATGTTAGCAAGTATGAGGATTAGATTGTGAGCATCATCGGAGATCGAGGATGGGAGCAACTTTTAAGAGACTTTGCTTAGAGAGGAGAAAATGATGTTCAGAAATTGCGCGACAATTTTATGCAGTTGGGCACGTTAGTAAAAAAATATGATAAAATAGTAGTGCAAGGGAAGGAATTTGATATTTCGCCTGTAAGATTGAATAGAAATTTCAATCTATTACAAAATAAATAGTGGATGGAGGAGGATTACCCGAATGTCATTTATGTCAATAAGGAAGCTTATCCCTATGAGATGATCCAAGATGCATTGGAGATACCTCTGGGAAAGAGATTTGCTCTTAATAATGAAGAAAACCTGAAGTTTATCAAAACCACCTAATTTGGAAAAATCATGAAGAGTTGAAGTACTATTATAGATGCCTGTTTTTATCCGACAAAGCAACACTTTGAAGTAAAGAACCCTATAGCTGCTTTACTTTACCATATAGTGATAAAGAAGGGTTATATCGATATTGGAAAGATTATACATGATTATATGAAGTTCGCAATGAAGACTACGAAGAACGAAGGATTACTGTTCCCAATTTTGATTATTCAGTTGTGTAGGCAAGCAAGGGTAGGTTTCGATATTGAGTTTGATGTATTGCCTGAGAAGACAATAAATGATGCGAGAGTACAAAGAATGAAGAAAGTAGTAGGATATAATGACTCAGAGGACGAATGATAATCATTTATGCAATAAATGTGAGAGAATCAAGAAGGCAGAGTAGCAAAGAAAATAGAAGGAAGACAAAAGAAGAAGCACGAAAACCGGCAAGATTAATGGCTCAAGTGAATGTGCTAAATGTTAATATGAGTTCTGAACCATCTTCATCACCGCCTATGACTGGAGGATTTTTTTGGACCATATTTTTTTCACTTATGTGTAGTAGCAAAAATGAAAATTCACCGAAATGAAGAAATTATAGCAACAAACGAGAGGACTTTACAATGTTATCATTCTATGCATGGGAGAAGGCATGACAGTTGTTTGCAAGACTCAAGGAGAAGTGTCGACATTCCATCCTTGCAGTTGCAATTTCTAACAGGGACTTATAACCCAGCAGATAGTTATGTTTCACAACCTTCTCAAGAATGGATGATGATGATGAAGATAACAATGAATTTATTTATAGACACCACCATGTGTAGTCTATTTTCTTTTGTATGAAATGAATGAATGAGTGATTAAATGTATTGCTCTTGCTTAAGTCTCTACTTATGATTGAAATATGTTCCCTTTGCATTCCACTCATTCGAAGTTTGTAGAATTACATATTTGCCTATTTCATTACTTTTTTACTACACATCAATTCGTTTATGCTTTACGAGGTATATTAATTTGTTTTGTCTGAAACCCAACTTAATTTTTCAACCTTGCGGACAAGGTTTAGAATGAGTTTTGGGGTATTTTAGGTAAAGCAAAACAAAGAAAGCAAGGAAAGAAAAGAAAGGTAGAAGATAAGTTCAAGAATCGATGCAAAGTTTAAACTTTTGATCTGATATTCAAGTGAGTTGATGAAATTTTTCAAATTTCTTCCGAATTTAAGTAAGTATGAATTTCATTTCAATTTATTTTAGTTAGGAATATAATATAATTAAATATATATATACATAATAAATTTTTGAATAGAAGTGATATTTTTATTACCCAAGTGATTCTATGATAGAAGGAATAAAATTTTATACCTTTTTTTTATTAACTTTACTAGTTAATTTATGCATTTGATTGCCTTGTGTTAGTCATGAGAATGGGTAGAAGATCGAAATTATAGTGCAGCATCATAAGTCATATTTCTAATTATACAAAGGCTATTGATTAAGTATTTTTATAGTATATATATATAGAAAATAATTATGCCACAATTGAAAGAAGAAATGTGTTAGAAACCAATAAATATTTATAAGGTAAAAAGAGTATTTTCATCAACTTTAATGGACATCGAGAAGTGCTAACAAGAGTTTACAAATATATAGAAAGTCCTATAGATTCCATAGGAAATGGAGTAAGAAACCTATAGTGGGAAAAATGTGAGAATGTCCACAGGAAATGGAGTAAGAAATCAAAAGTCAAATGGAAAAAATATAAAGAAATAAAAGTAAAATAAACAATGAAATAATAATAATAATTAGGATGAAGTAGAAAAAAGGGAGATGTAAAGGTGGATGTTCTTAAGCTCTTCAAAGAAAAGATTTAGCTCGAGTGCTTGAAGCTGGGGTTGAGTGAACTATTTCTTAATCTAACACGTTTGAAACGATATATTTATTGGTACTAGGCAAAATCCCTATTGATTTTGATTGTGTTACTATTATAAAGTATTTTCTAAAATTAAGATTAATCTAGTTGTTTTTGTGTTTGAGATTCTATACTAGTTATCGTTAGCTTGATGCTTGTCAGTGGAGATTGAGAAAACTTATATTGTGTATTAGCCTTGGTATTCAACTCTAAGTTCTAAGGAGTATTGCATTGGGTGGTTGAGTTATCATTAAGGGATGGTTCATTTTTCATAATCATTCAATTCTATCATAACTTTCATTTACTCGTGGGTAATATATTTTTATTTGAAGATCACTTCTATTTAAAAACTTCTATTATTTAAAGTTAAGATGAATTAGATTGAAATCAATACATAAAGAATGAAAAGAGAATATGATTGGGGGAGTTCTTTTACTCGGGACAGCAAAGTGTAAAGTTTGGGGGTATTTGACAAGTCAATAATTAAACATATTTTATAGTGTAATTTAGGTTGATTCAAGATATAAATGATGATATTATACTAGGTATTCTCTTGTTTTGTGATTTCAGGATTGAATTAGGAAAAATGAAGAAATGAAAGAACAATTGGAAGAAGAGCAAAATAGTTAAATGGAGAACAGGTCTAGCGATTTCTCAGCAATATGAGATTACATAGGAATTGCCATCAAAATCGGCACTAGAGAAGAGCCAGCGATTTCACAGCGAATGGGAAAATACACATGAATCACTGGATGAATTGGTGGAGCACATAGTGCTATTTTTCGATGATTAACTCGGCGATTTGTGTACAATATTAGGTTCGCTAACAAATTGTTGAGGTCGGTGACAAGTTTTTAGATAACACCAAGGAATTTGAGTTTATCTATGATATGCATACTTATGGAAACTATATATAGGACCTTAGGGCTTCGAGACTAATAGCCCTCAATTAGCCATTATTAGTTTAAAGTCTTTTCAATTAAGTTTTAGTTTAGTTCATTATTTATTACTTTTGGAGACTCTTTGTAGATTCAAGACTTGTTTAATAAAATTATTTTACATTAATGATTTTCAATTATTTGTTTATTGCAATGTTTATTATTAATATGTGCAAGTAGTTTATTATTTTAAACAATACTCTGACTGTGATTGTAAATCGTCTATCAATTTAGTCATAATGTAGAATTTATGTGCTTAATACTTTAAATCAATCACACACGTCAATCACAGTTTTAATAAGTTATTTTTGCATATTACAACTAAAGATTCTTTGTATTAAGTGCATAGTGGAAAATATGTTTCTTAGTATATGGTATCTAAATCTATGTTTATGATTATTGAAAAAAATTATAGAAGTAACAACTAGGATTAATCTATAGGTCAAGAAATTACCTGAGGGATGTTCTAGGTGATTTTGTTCTAGTTTATTTAATGACTAGCATAATTTTAGTTTTTATTAGTCAGCCTTTTCATCTTATTCACCTCTTTACACATAATCAACATTGTTACTATCCATTTCAATATCATCAGAGTTAATTAAGAGATCGTTATCATTACCTTAATTATCAACGGAAGACTTAATAAAATTAGCAAAAATATTTATAAAACACCTACTGTGGAAACTAGGTAATCATACGTTCATATAAACAAACAAAGTAATACATGAAACAGTTGGGAAGAATAGTATCTTAACCAAATATACAATCCAAAGTTATAGAAAAAGAAATAAGGAATATATATACAAAATGAACACCTACAAAAGTAGCAAGAACTATCCGTTGATGGCTCAGAACTACTCGTCGATCATCTCCTTCCCTAGCCTGTTACTCGAAGTATATACACATACCATCATAAAAAGGACGGTAAGTACGGTAATGTAGAAAGTAACACCGAGAGACATTTATCCACATTTCCAAAACTCGACACTCGCTAAGCAAAGAATGATCTAAGGTCAAGTTGACTATGAAATTACATCACATTAACTCTTTTCCATTATATAGGCTATAATCAATTTATTTAGATGACTTCACATCACTACAAAGCCCTTTTATATATATTCAAATACTTGTCAACAACCCCGAGTCCCATACTCATGTCTGCTGCCGCACAAGCAACCGGGGAGATATGAATATCCTCGAAAATATAGTGACCCCGTGTGCCGCGACCTATCTCTATAATGGTCCTAGAAAGAACTACTTTCACAACTCAAGAAATGACACAATAAGGAATCCATAATGGAATAGCTCAAACGAACGCAAAGGAATGCATTTAAAACACCACAAATTATTTACCTACTAGCATGCTTTTCTATCAACACATTGAACAACCATGAAATGACATAGCACTTGATTTAGAGTTAATGAAAACCATTTTATGCCATGATAACAAATACATGTAATTGGAGAGGACAACAAAGTCATAGCATCTAGAGTATAATAGCATATCATGCCAAATTACTATAAACAAGAAGCGTAATGGAAAGAAATATAAATAAATATCTCAATCAATTTACTTACAAACCACGCTAAGATCTTATGCTAATCCAACTGCTCGACACCTTAAAACTCGTATCCGAACGTTCGAGACTCTTCCTTAGGCTCTTGGTATCATTTCATATGTTTTAGATTATGTTTAGACGTTTAATTAGGGTTTTAGAGTTGCTTTAAGTGTTTAATTTATAATTAGAAAATTGCAGATTTTGTGCTGTCAGAGTACCAAGCGCGTTGGGTGGAATATCTAGTGTGCTAATGACCTCATTAGCGAACTAGTCAACCTGAATAGCATGTCTAGCATGCTATGTGCAGGAAAACCCTGAATTGTGCACTTTAATTTTGAGTTTTCTCTACACATGGCTAACTCCAACACCTTGGAACCCCTGTTCTAACCTACCAGAGACTTAAGACACCCATTACCAACTTTAGAACAACACACTTCATATTTATCATAAATTCATCAAATTAAACTAAATTAGTGGTGTAAGTAGCATTACCTAATTGTTGTACACCACCTATTTGATCAATTCCTTCTAATCCATAAAATTTCCATAGCTTGCTGATCTTCCTCTTGTTTTCTTCTCCTTCAGATTCTTTCTTCTCTAAGTTAAAAATGAAATAATGATTTGCATGCATTTGCTCATTCAATCTTATATATTATTTAGGATTGATTTGTAGCTATTGATCTTAATGTACACACATTTCGAGACTAATTTAATGGCCCACATCTTGACACAATTCTACCATCTCCATCTAACTAACACCAATTGAAACTCAATTAGTCGCTTGATGTGATAATATGATCTCGAGGAATATCAATGGCTAATGTTTTAACTTGCTAACTTAGATTACATTTAATGTAAATCACACTATAGCCACATTGATTTCTCTATTTAAGTTACACTAACTTGAATTAACTTACCTACCATATCACTCTCTACCCCGGTCCCACGTTGACATGCATCTCAAGAAGCGTCCTAACTCACATCTCAACATCTGTATATCGATAGGAGTAACTTAGTAATCTACACATATACATCAAACTAGGCATCTATCAATCAAAAAAATATTATATTACTTAGTCTTCATACTAAGTATTCGGACTGTGTACCCGCTCTTAGGCCACGCCAAAGTATTGTAACCCTGATTAGGGACTAGTTTTTTATTAGTAAATTATGGGCCGTTACAATCTTTCCAAATAATAGAAATTTTATCCTCAAAATTAAACTTAATCACAAGCTTAATCTCATTTCTAAAATGGAGTCAATTGTCTGTTGACTCTTAGTTCTTCACCGTTTAAACATATAAGATAACTTTTTCCCATTTTATTCTCTCAATAATTACCCTAGCCAAAATTTCAAATGATACTAGCCCCAAAGCTCGTGTTTCTCAACTACCGCAGGTGGATCCCCCGTCTGATTATCCTGGGTTTAAATACTAATATTGGTGAGTCTATGCTTAGCTACCACAAGCTTACTAACATAATATATGGCACTTTGGTCATAATACTAAAAAAAATCTCACTACGCGTAATTTTTCTTGAAAGTTTTTAGTGTGCTTATCAGGCAACATTACTTTCATTATCTTTTCAACCCATGTGATATGAACTTATTTGAGTCATTCTCACTAGTCTAGTGATCACTTTTAACTCCCAAATCACTGGTGGAGCTATTATTATACCTAAATCAAATAGTGCGTGATTAATGTAATAACAATTAAAATAAATACAGTTACCAGGGTCATGTGCTATATCTAGGTTCATCTCTGTCTCCACGTGAGCTCCATGTCCGGCCCGTGGCTGCTTAGTAGGTTGTCGATACCCATGAAGTTGCGGACATCGTCTAAGCATGTGTCTGATCTATCCACATCTATAACATGCAGGGTGTCTTCTCAGTGTTGAGGAGACTGCCTGATTGTGCTTTAATCTCTGACCTTATGGACTAATGCTACTATCTTCAACCCCACTGTCTATTTTTGGCTGAAGAAAATCTACGGATTGTTGACACTGTCGAACTATGTGTCCCACCTGACGACACCTATAACATGTCAGTAATCTCCTCCACTCTGTGACTTTGGTTAGAGTCCATCCTTGCCTCGATGCATCTTGGTCACTATCGCCTGATGTCTGATGAATCTACGACAGTGATAGTAGTAATCCTGCCTGCGGTGGCATGAGAATTCTAATCACTGATTGTGGACCGCAACTCAAGATATGTCCTTCTTAACCACATATGTAACACGTCATAAATCTCATATACTATGTCAACTCAGTTGACCTCAGAGTGAGTCTTTGCTCCAGCCCCAATGCAAACTGGTCTCTACTGCCCTGAGTTTGCTAACATTACTGCAGTGGTTGCACTATCAAAGGTGTTCGGCTGGCAAAGTCAAGAACGAAAATAGTTGGAAACATAACAGTCGGAGACATGGATGGAAGTCTACTCGCAACTGCATGTGCTAATGGAAAAGCATTTACGCACGGTATTGTCGTGGTGTATGGTATCGCTAATTGATATGAACTGGATCCATTATGCATTTTCTTCAATCCCTTGCATTTCTTCCTCTTCCTATATTCCTCAGTCAATGAAGGCATAGTGTCAATCGGAATCTATGCTGGTACTACCACAAGAGACATCTTCGGTAAAATAGGTATTGTCAGCGCTACAGGTAGCTCAGATGCTCCCAAAATGGTAGTGGTAGTAGCCAATATAATTAGAATCTCCTGTGCTGAAAGCACTGTCATAGTTCACTCGGTGAAAACAACTGGTGAAACCAAATATGCATGTACAATCCCGAGGAGTTGGGTTAATTACTGTCCCTAGGATGAGACTATCACTCCAAGGCTGCATATTATCAGTGGTAACAATGTGTGCTTCAGGTGTCAGTAGTACTGCAGTCAAAATGGTAGCAGGTATAACATACAATTCAAGTGCGGACATACACATCGTCATATCTGACATGAAGTAGGCCGATTGCAGACCCTATGCCGCAACTCTATCAGATAGCATCCAGAAATCCTTAGTCGATATGGTATATTGGCTACCGCTGTCACTACCATCTCTACCCTCTAGCAAATCCCCCATCGTACTTTGCATATTTATAGCGATCGCAACTTCATCTACTACGTAAATATTGTGTATATACACACAAAACATGACATATACACATAGCAATCCCCAACTCACATTCGCTCACTTCCCAATTAATAGTTTCTAAGTAAGGAATGTCTAGTTTCCACATCTAAGATTTATGTTTTATTCAAGTTTTATTGTGTACTTATCGAGAACTTAGATTCTCATAGCAACCATAACAGAGACGTTGGTATCATAATTTCAGACAACTATATAATATGTCCTTAAAGTACTACAAACCTATGCTTTGATACCACATGTGATAGCCTGGTTCCCTAAACCGAGTACCGCCCGTCCGAATCCCATAACTAAGCCCTAACTAATGCAATGTAGGACTTAACAACGTATTAGTCAACCTTTTCATCTTATTCACCTCGTTACACATAATCAACATAGTTAGTATCCATTTCAATATCATCAGAGTTAATTACGAGATCATTATCATTACCTTATTTATCAGCGGAATACATAATAAAATTAATAGAAGCATTTATAAAACATATACGGTGGAAACCAAGTAAACAAACGTTCATATAAACAACCAAAGTAATACAAGAAATATTAGGGTAGACTAGTATCTCAACCTAATACACAATTCAAAGTTATACAAAAAGACGTAAGTAATAGATACACAAAATGATCGCCTATAAAAGTAGAAAGAATTATCCATCAATGGCTCAGAACTACTTGTCAATCCTCTCCATCCCTGGTCTGCTACTCGAAGTATCCGCACCCACCGTCATAAAAAGGACGTTGAGTATAGTAATGGAGAAAGTAACACTGAGAGATATTTATCCACATTTTCAAATATACAACAAGTATCTGAAAGCATAATAATAGCAAAGAAAGCTAGCACAAGAACCATATTATAAGATATTTCAGTTAAACAATGCGAAACTAACACTTGGCTTAGTAGTAATAATCTAGGGCTGGTTAACTATGAAATTACATCACATCAACTTTGTTCCATTATTTATGTTGTAATCAATTACTTTAAATGCCTTCGCATCTTTAAAAAGCCTTTTTAGATATATACAAATACTTGTCGACAACCCCAGATCCCATACCTCATGTGCTGCACAAGCTAGTTGTGAGATCCTAACATCCCAGAAATCTAGTGACCCCATGTGCTGCGGCCCATCTCTATAATGGTCCTAGATACAAGAACTACTTCACAATTCAAGAACATACACAATAAGGAATCCATAACGGAATAGCTTAAAAGAACGCAAAGGAATGTAAATTACAACATCACAAATCATTCACCTAATAGCATGTTTTTCTATCAACACTTAGAACAACTATTAAATGACATAGCACATGATTTAGAGTCAATGAACAACATTAAAACAACAATCAATGCCATGATAACAAACTCATATAATGAGATAGGACAACAAAGTCATAACATCTAGAGTATAATAACACATCATCCAATGACTATAAACAAGAAGTGTAATGGAAAGAAATACAAATAAATATCTTAATTAACTTACTTATAATCCGATCTCTCGACACCTTAAAACTCGTACCCGAACCTCCGAGACTCTTCCCTAGGCTCCTAGTATCATTTCATATATTTTAGAGTGTGTTTAGACCTTTAATTAGGGTTTAAGACTTATTTAAAATGTTTAATTTATAATTAGAAAATATCAGATTTTGTGCTTTCAGAGCACCTAGCGCACTGGGACGAATGTCTAGTGTGCTAATGACTTCATTAGCGCGCTAGTCAACCCGATTAGCGAGCTACACAAAGGTAACAAGCTAGCTAGCACGTTTAGCGTGTTATGTGCAGGAAAACCTAGAATTTTGCACTTTGAATTCTGAGTTTTCTCCACATATTGCTAACTCCAACACCTTGGGACCCTTGTTCTAACCTACCAGAGACCCATGACACCCATCAATAACATTACAACAACACACTTCATATTTATCATAAATTCATCAAAATAAATTAAATTAGTGGTGTAAGTTGCATTACCTAATTGTTGTGCACCACCAACTTGATCAACTCCTCTTAATCTATCAAATCTTCATAGCTTGCGGATCTTCCTGGTTTTCTTCTCCTTTGTCCTTCTTCTCTAAGTTACAAATAAAATAATGTTTTGCATGTGTTTGCTCATTCAATCTTATATTTATTAGTTAGAGTTGATTTATAGCTATTGATCTTAATGTACACACACATCTCGATAATAATCTAATGGCCTACATCTTGAAACAATTCCACTAACTCTCCACTAACTCCATCTAATTAACACCAATTGAAACTCAATTGGTCTCTTGATGTATCAATATGTATTTCGAGGAATATCAATGACTAATGTTTTAACTTGCTAAGTTAGATTACATTTAATGTAAATTAAACTATAGTTACATTAATTTCACTATTTAAGTTACACTAACTTAAACTAACTTACCTACCACATCACTCTCTAACCCAGTCCCACGTTGCACGTATCTTGAGGTCCATCCCCACTCATGTTCGACATCTATATATCAGTAGGAGTGACTTAGTACTCTACACATATAGAGTACACTGGGCATCCATCACTCAAAAAACACTATATTACTCAGTCCTCATACTAAGTATTCGGACCATGTACTTGTCTCGACCCAAGTCACGGTTCAGTAATCCTAATGAGGGACTAAATTTCTATTAGTAAATTCTAGACCATTACATTAATGGTATCATATTTCTATTTTATTGCGTTTTATCCAATAAGTAGAGTTACAAGGGTAAGGATATGGCTTATTTCCATTGAGTATAGAAAAGTCGATAGTTTGCTTAAGGCTATAAACCTATTTTGATTAGAGTTTAATGGTTTAGGATCATTATATAAATATGATGATTTAATTACGACTATGCTTTAATGAAAATGCCCAGATATGACAGTTTACACATCATTGTATAAGATGTATTGTTTAGATATTTAATTTATATTGATTATTTGATTGTTTGTTTATTTTGCAGTAAATTAGTTTATAGAATTTAAATTGTTTATAGTTTAATTATTTTAATTAATTGATTGTTTTGTTTTTAGATTGATAGTGTTTAATTCCCATAATAAGATTAGTTAAATTAAAGCAAATTTAATCTAATAAACTTTAGGGTAGCTTTAATTCTAAAGAGATTTGCAAAATCCATGTGGAGACAATATCCCATTTACCACTACTAAAAATATTAAGAAAATACGAGAAACTATTATGCATGCTCGACACGTGTCAAGTATGCACCATAGATATGTTAGATCCTATAATAGATAAGACTTTTGGAAACAATAAGTCATACAAATAGATCAGACTTTTAGAAACGATAAATCATACAAACTTGAAAAATTAATAGAGGACTTAAATGACAATGATGATATAAATGAAAAGACATGAGAGATAATCAATGCCTTAGAATCTTATAATGCACTCCTCGAATCCTCTTACTATATGGATTTACCAATAAATCATTCAAAACTTTTACCCTCTATACTAAAAGCTCATGATTTAGACTTAAAAGTCTTACCACATCATTTGAAATACGTGTATTTAGAAAGTAACAACTCCTTACTAGTTATAATCTCAAATAAATTATCAAACATAGAAGAGGAGAAATTAGTTAATGTTCTCAAAGAATTCAAGAAAGCAATAGGATGAACAATAGCAAATATTAAATGAATAAGTCCAGCATTATGCATGCATAAAATTAATCTTTAAGCAACACGAAACCCTCTAGACATGCCCAACGTAGAACGAACCCACAATGATGGAAGTCTTAAAGAAGGAAATATTAAGATTATTTAATGTAGGGTTGATATTCCCAATAGCAAATAACAATTGGGTCAGTCTACTACAAGTAGTTCAAAAAAGACAGGGATCACAGTTTTGACAAACCAGCATGAAGAACTAGTACCTACTAGAATACAAAACAGTCGGAGACTGTGTATAGATTATAGGAAGCTAAACGCCGCAACTTGAAAAGCTCACTATCCACTTTCGTTTATAGATCAAATGTTAGAAAGACTAGCTGGACGAACCCATTACTGTTGCTTGGATGTATACTCAAGATTCCACCAGATTCTTGTAGCTCTAGAAGAAAAAAAAAATACCACTTTTACTTGCCCTTTTGGTAAATTTTCTTACAGACATATGTCTTTCGGCTTATGTAACACACCCACTACATTCTAAAGATGTACGATTAGTATTTTCTTAGACTATGTAGAACAATTTATTGAAGTTTTCATGGATGAATTTACCGTATACGGTAATTCTTTCAATGAATATTTACTTCACTTGACTAAAGTACTTAAAAGAAGGATAGATAAAAACCTAGTATTAAACAATGAAAATGTTATTTCATGGTAAATCAAAGACTTATACTAGGACACATAGTGTCAGCAAAAGGAATTAAGGTTGATGATTGTAACTGCAATTATAATGGTCCAATTGTAGTAATAATATGATTAATAAAGGTTGACTACTGATATCGTTCCTTTGGGAAATGTATATATGGACACAATTACTTAGTCAAATTTACTATATTGTTAAGAAGGTCTTTTTTTGTTTAATTCAAACTAAAACTAATCTAATCTATAAAAGTAATGTAAATCAAGTTGTATTTTTATATTGACAAAAATCTTAGTTTATAATTTCACCTAGGTAATGAATTATTATACTTCCCATATCTAACTTCATTCACCTTTCTTATGTGTGTGCAATATATAATTAGAATAGGCATATTTCCTTAATATTTACTTCAACCCACTATCGTGGTGAAAAAGATCATAATGTGTAAACTAGAACTTTACCTATCGGTGTGAATAACTTAAGTCCTACAAAACATGAAGTACAAAATCTTTAGACTCATAAACAATCAAGTTTACTATCCATATCTCCTTAATCAACAATTATCTATCGATGTTATATATTTTATGGTTACGTTGTTCATATCCGGCTTAAAAAGCTCCAAGGCCATGGTAACTTCTAAAACCCCTAATCAACAAACATGTGATCAAGATGTTTATAGCATTACACAGAGTCAAACACAAATTCTACTCATTGCACATCTAAAACATTTTAATCAATTTATAACTTTGCATAGCATTCATACCGTAGGATCCATTGATCCCTAAGATAAATAGACTACACATTCATCGTTGAAATAAGTGATTAAACTAAATAATACCTTTAATTAAATCAATGAAACAAAGATTGAATTGCAAATAGGAGTTTTCAATGTCTTCTCCTTCAAAAGCTCTTATCAATACTTAAATAAAACTCTTTGAACTAAAAAACTAATGTAGTTGTTGCTAATGTATTCTATTGTATTGTGGTATACGAGTTTACCACATCCTAATACCTATTTATACTCCTTAGACTAATAAAATTTCAATTAGAAACCATAAATAACAATTCCAAATTAAATAGAAGTTCAAAACTTTCTATTTTATGTCTTGACGTTGTCTATTAGTGATCCACGTTGTCTGTCTTATGTAACTGCACAATGAATGCACTATGTCTTCTTTATATTTGTCCGTCTCAGTGCACTTAATGATGCCCGTGTATTGACTTGGCGCCATTTTTGTTGAGCCATCACTACATTGTTTCCTCTTATCTCCACGTTGTCCATTTATTCCCTATGGCGCCTTCCATTTATACCCACGACGTCACTACTGCTCCCACGACTTCAACTCCATTTTTGTGCTTTTCTTCTCTTTTCTTCATGGATTCATTCCTTTGTCTCTTCTATGGCTTGCGATCCCGAAAACAAATAAATATCATCAATTAGAGCTCATTCCAGGATATTTAGACCAATTATGCAACTAAAATAGTCTTATATATAATTCTAAGTGACTACTTATCAAATACTCCCCAACTTAGTGTTTTACACATCCCGAGCAAAAGTATATATTCTACTTAGAATGCATAGTAATACTACTTATATTACCTTACTCATTTTAAATCATTCATAGAGTATCCTTTAATTCAAATAAATGTTAAGTTAATAATCCACTTAAGATTTTTCTTCATAAAAATAATATTTTTGAAATATGTAGCTTTAACAATAAATATAATTCACTTTCAAAACTCAAAAGTAGTTCATAACCAAGACCATCACTACATACAAGTTTACTTTACCTCGATACTCAAGTAGTAAAAGTACAACCTCATGATTTCTCATTAAGCTCAAGAATTAACAAATAAGCATAGATCATACTATTTTTGTAGACTTCAATACTTCAAGAGTCTATAGGACTTCATATAGTTGGAAAGAAAACTTAACTCAACTAAGTTACTTGCACTCGAGCTAAATCTTTTTATTTGAAGGGTTTTTATTTGAGTTCCACCTTTCTGTCTTTATATATATATATATATATATATTTCTATTTTCTCTTTTCTCCTTATAATTTTCTTAGTTGTACGGTCCTTGCTCCTTTTCTTGTCGATTTTGCTTTTCTTACTTTTTTCTAACCATCAAGCTCTCTGTTCCTTTTCCTGTAGAACTTATGGGACTCTTTATTTTTTTTCTAAATCTTGTTAGTACTTCTCTCTCTCACTTTTATTAATCAAGCTTTAATTTCAACTTTTCATTAAACACCATTTCTATCTTTCCTTTTTTAGTACTAAGTCTTTATTTACTATATACTCAAGTAAGATTCATACTTGTTATAAAATTCTTTATAGATCTAACTTTTTCCATAAGATGTGTTCTTGTATTCTTCTTGTTTTGGTATCAAGTTCATTGTCTTTCCAAATTCTATGTTTCTAATCATGAAATTATACCATTGTTTGCTACAATTCTTATTTTCTTAAAAAAATAATAACATTCTCCTGGGTATCATATCAACAAGATACTTGTATTCTTACTCATCCTCAATTTGAAGGCATGAACTTTGTAAATGAATTACTTTATTCATTTATTACTACTCTATATAGCCTACTTTATACTACCAATATACTTTCATATCCGAAATATATAAATAAGTAAATGAAATATACTACCATTCTTTCCTATTTTAACTGCTTAAAAAATAAAAGTTTTACGATCATACCTATAGTGTTTCTCCTTAATTCATTATTTCTTACCACAATCCATAGTGTTGATGCCCCCAAACTTAAATCAAACCTTGTCCTTAAAGTTTAAAAATAAGCCTAAAATATCAAAACACTAAACAACACAAACATATATAATATAATTTGATAACAGCATAATAATAAACATAAAAATGCATAAAAATAAAGCTTTACTAACTACTAAAGTAACAAATATCCAAAATTAAAATATCAGTATTAATGTATCTCTCATCTCCCCAAGATCTAGAGAAATCTTAAGACTCAGACTCTAGGACTAAATATCATCAGCATCATCATCATCAGCTCCACCAAAACATGGTGTTAAAGGATGCTCCACTCTTCTGTTTTACAGCACTTCAGGATCAAACACGTAGTTTGATGCCACTGAAAATCTGATAGACTGTCAGCAGGTCTCTTGCCTCCGCTCCTCTGATATCTCATTACATCCCTCTAATGATCTGCAAATAGAATAAAATTCCTCTATCCATTCAGTCTGACCTGCATCATTCTCTGCCCTTCTTGCTCATATCTTAACAAACCTTCATGATATTGAGCTATATCCTCTCTATACTACCTCTACATTTCTGCAATCCACAGCCTTTTCTGTGGTAGAGTCAAATCCTCTAGTGGTGGTATCAGTGCATGTAGTGGTAGTGGTGGTGTGGAAAAACTTTAGGACCATCCAAGTCATGCTTTCCTATCAAAGGATCTATAAAGTGGTAGCCCACAGCAAAACCTTACTGGTTATCCTTCTCCTTTCTATATCCTTTATTCCTTATCTCTTAGGCAAACTCTACTACTGCAGCTTCTGTTGCTGCTTGATCCTCAGTTTCCTTGGCTAACATCTCGGCATCAAGTTTATCCCTATCTACTATCACTTTCCTATTTTTCGAGTCCTTGTATCCATTGGGTGATTTCAAGGTCAACATAAACTCTTCATCAATTATTGTTTGGGCTTCTATATCAAATTCTTTATCTTGGATAAATTTCACTCCAGCCTTCAAGCACATTTGGGTTATAAGGATTGGAAACAACAACTTCTTGTCTCTCCCAATCAAAATTGACTCCCTCAAATTCTTGTAAATGATTTCCCTTACATTGATCCTCCGATTCTTTGTAATTTCATATAAACAAGCTGCCTTAGGTTTGTTTATTTCATCCTGCTGAGTAGTCGGGTATAATGAAGCAATCAAAAATTATTGTCACATTCTATAAACTTTCCATACACTCCCCTTCCTAATGTGTTTAGGCATATTCTCAGCTCCCATTATCCATCCTTTTTGTCATGGGATAACTAATGCACTCTTTATGGTTCTAAAAGGATATAGATTATACGGTCTCTCATATAAATCAACTGGGAAGTCTGTGGCTCTCCACTCCTATTCAAGTAGTTAAACCCATAGGTACTGTTTATGTATTGCTTATTAAATAGGACATTTACTCCTCTCACCCTAACTGGATCTCTTTTCTTAGTAAACTTGGTATTGGAATAAAATTCATACACAATTGCACATACTTCATAAACCTTATTCTCCCTATAGTCTTATGTGAATTACTCTCATCCCCATTGCCTAATGAAATTGTTGACTCTCGCATCATACTAATACTAGGCTGGGAGTTTGATTCCTCTTTCATAAATAAACTTCTTTTTCTCTATAGTCTCACACCTCTCCTTAGCCTCCTTACTAATATAAAATTTTAATTTAAATGGCCTCGAGGCATCCTCATATTGAGTTCCTAATTGAGATGCCTCATGATCATTTGCTCTAACTTGACTAGCTTGTTTCCTTGTTCTTACCATTTTAAAAGCTTCGCAACAACTCAACAATAAAAACGGGCTTCAAAACCACTTAAAAATCACAATTTCTTTCGCAAGGGCTATTCAAAGGCCATAATATTTATAAGGACCTACATCAATCCACAATAATCCACATTATTCTCTAAAAACACATAACTTCAAATTCTTATCCAAAAACCTAAATTTCCACAGTCCATTCTAATTTCATCTCTAATATCAAAATTCATAATATAAACAATGAAATTGAAATTTTATCTCAATGTCGGACTATTATTCGGTGTAAAATACTTCTCC
Organism: Stephania cephalantha; assembly: GCA_039657325.1. Classification (NCBI taxonomy): domain Eukaryota; kingdom Viridiplantae; phylum Streptophyta; class Magnoliopsida; order Ranunculales; family Menispermaceae; genus Stephania; species Stephania cephalantha. The sequence goes on from CM077575.1 coordinate 13,620,681, forward strand.
ACACGTATTTCAATCAAAGCCCTCTCATTTTGCTTACTAATTTCTACCCTAATGCTCTCTTGGTTCACTTTTCAAAATTGATGCCCTAGCTCTCTAACTTATGCAAAACCACAATGTGACTTCACTCTTCACTCTTAATGATTAGGAATACTCTTTTCTCACTTAAAATCAATCAAACTGGAGTTCTAGAAGGGTTTATGCTCGGTTGGTAGGGTTTGGAATAGGTTGCAAGTGTGTAGAAATTTGTCAAACTAGGGTTTAAATCCTTGTCCTAAGGTTGACGCCGTCCATTTATAGGGACGGCGCCATGATAGCATAGTCATGGCATTAGTACGTCTGAGACCAAATTTCTATTTCCTTTCCGCCACTGTAACAACGCCATTTGTGCATAGACACAACGCCGAGACTGCATCAAATTGTCCATATATAAAAATTCACATTTTTGCACTTACCTCCTTTGTGGTGATGTCACGGTGTTATGTTTTAATACACACGACGTTATGACTGTGTGACTATCTTGTTTAAAAAAATTTTCAAAAATTTTACCCGTATTTCATCGCTTTAACAATCAAATACCTATCTAACTCCTTAACTTTCGTATGAATATGCTGAATATGTTGAGACTTTGCCATTCCGATAAACAATCACCTGGCAAATGGTTCTTCCTACAAAATGTGCACAAAAATTCATCAAAGTTAGAAAAATACTACTAGAATGTTTGGATTGCCATACTTATTACTTAAAAGTAAAAACTAAATTAAAACTGAATTTAAAAACCCCTGGCCTACCTCTTAGTAGCGCTTCATTTAACATCCTTAAGTCGATGCCTTTTGCCTCATTTTAGTCTGAGTATAGATCAAGTAATTCCATATTTAAGTCTGAGATGATGATGTCATGCCCATTAAGATCGATTAATTTTCCCTCGCAAAAATAATCTTCTCACCGTCCTCATTAATGTCAATACTTATGGTGATCTTTCTCTTTTCAATTTCCAAGATGGCATTTGTCATAGTCAAGAATGGTCGTCCAAGTACCATAGATACATTATCCATTAATTTATAGTCCATGACTTCAAAATAAGCAATGAATCTTAATCTCCCCACTTTGACATGCACATTCAAGAGACGCCCAATCGTTGGTACCAAATTACCATCTACCACTTGCAACTATGTTCCCTCTAGACAGTTAATCTTCAAATCCGCCTCTAACATGAAAGGAAGTGGCATCACATTTATAGAAGTTCCTGAATTACATAGCACATCCTTTAATATTGTTCCTTTGATGTTGATAGGGATGCATATATCTTACGGATCTTCCTTCTTGATTAGTTAAAGTCATGGTAAGAACTTGAACTTGAGTTCCACCTTCTTTATTGCCACCTTGATAAGATTTTCTTTGAATGATTCAACAAAGGCTCCTTCATTAAGTTGCTTAGCCATCCATTTATTTCTTTCCCTTGTATTTACTTCTCAAGGTATTTATCTTTAGTTGCTTTAGCCCTTCAAGTTCTTCGTTTCTCATTTATGTTCCATAAAATAACTTAACCCTCTACGCATTTACTTTAAACGTCTTAACACTATCATTCATTAACTTTACCACTCCATAAGGCCAAGTAGCAACGACCTTGAATGGTCCTGACCATCGTGATTTCAATTTACTCGGAAACAGTTTCAATTTTCAATTGTATAACAAGACTATTTGTCCTAGTTCATAATATCAGTGTTCGATCTTTTCATCATATCATTGCCTTGACTTTTCTTTGTATAGATTTTTATTTTCATACGCATCCAATCTAAACTTATCCAGCTCCATCATTTGAAATAATCTAGCTTTTCCTACAGCTTGAAGGTTCACGTTGTGCTATTTTATAGCCAGGTATGCTTTATGCTATAATTCAAAATGTAAATTACATGTTTTTCCATACACCGACTGATACGAAGATGTGTCAATTGGTGTTTTGAATGTCGTTCTATATGCCCACAATGCTTCTTAAAGATGGAATGCCTAATCTTTTCTTAGTTATTAATCATTTTTTCTAAGATCTGACTCACTTCTCTATTACTTACTTATGCTTATCCATTTGTTTGAGGATGGTATGTAAGTGAGGTTTTATGCTTAACCCCATATTTCTTAAGCAGTGTGTCCAAGGCTTTGTTACTGAAATGTGACCCTCGCCCTTGACTAATGCTCTAGGTGTTCCAAATCGGCAAAAAATATTTTTTTTTTATGAATTATGACTACTTTTGCATCATTAGTTGTGGTTGTTATGGTTTCCACCCATTTGGAAACATAATCCACTGCTAACAATATATATATATATATTGTTTCCCATTTATAGTAGGGAATGGTCACATGAAATCTATTCCACATACGTCGAATAGCTTAACTTCTTGAAAAATTGTTTGTGAAAACTCTTGTCTTCTAAAATTTTTTTCTGCTATTTAGCATTCATTACATGTATTCAAAAAAAATATGAATCCTTAAATAGACTAGACAATTAGAATCCGTATTGTAATACTTTTATCGTTGATCAATGTGTGATATTTCAAATCCTCATTACTAATAGAATCGAAATGATCTCTGGATTGATCGGAAGATCCTTTCAATTGTCTAGAATTCGTTACTTGAAAGAAAATAGATCTTGTGGAATCATATTGCATATTTGACTATACATTCCTGTCTCCCATATGCTGATGAATGACATTCTTCTAAAATGCCTGCAAATTCCTACTCTGCTACACATCGTTGAATGAACTTATCATTGCATCTTTTCAATAGGTATGGCTTATCCCATGAATATGACTTCACATCACTCAGGAACATCTTTCTTGCTGCATTTGTTAAATCTGGAGGAAGCACACATCACGCAAATAATTGACATAATCTTCAAACCATGATGCATCTTTCTGAACCTCTACCTTTTACACTTATTCAGTTTTCTCTGCTTTCTTGACTACTAAAGTATTCACTTTTTTTGGCTTAGTCACTACTTATATAGAACTTATGTCCACTTTAGAATTTATGATTGTGTTACTTGGAAATTGTCATTCCTTCCTTAAATTTAATGTAATTGCTAGCTGAACAATTTGTCTCTCCAAATTCTTAATGGACTTGTTTCTTTTATCATCTATTCGCTTAAGAGTTTGCTTCACATTCTCCATTTCTTTTTCATTCCTCTCATGATGTTCTCTATTTTGATGTCAATGGCATGAAATAATCTCTCAATTGACTTCAATGAAGTCATTTCTTCACTTTAGCCTAGCTTCCCTTGTTGGACTTGTTAATCAAATGGTTTCCATATGAAATGTTAGGGTAATTGTATCCTTCATAATATCTTTGAGGAGTCATTCCTTTATACCTGAAGTTGTTTCCATAATTCTGATTATTCATGAAATTGACATCTTCAAACTCCATCCCTTGTTGCATACCTAATGGATTAACCACCATTTTAGGTGATTAACAGGCTGTTGAATTGCTTACACTTATGGACTTGACTGTCCCATTTGTAGCTCAGTCATCTCACTACTCAAGTTAGATAATTAAGCCATGATTGTTGCTTGTGAATCAATCTAAATAACTCATGTTGACTTTTTACCTATGGAACGTGTTCTTTTTCTGGAATTATGGGACATAAGATCTAGAAGATCTAGTTCTCCATCTTCATTTTTTGTTAGTAGAGAACCTCCTGATGCAACATCCACTAATGCCCTTGTGTCATGATTCATTCCATAGTAAAATATTGGCAATTGTGCCCACGTAACATATCCATGTCGTGGATATCTTCTCAACATCTCTTTAAATTTTTCCAAAGCCTCAACAAAAGACTAACTATCATCTTGCTTGAATTGGTTTATCTCCAATTTTCTTTCACTAACTTTCACTTGACGAAAGAACTTGTTTAAGAGTCTCTCATTAATATCTGCCTATGAAGTCATACTTCCTACATTTAGTCCTTGAAACTAGGATTTGGCTTTTCCATCCAACAAGAATTGAAAAATTCTCATCCTAATTAATTCCTTCATAACTCCAGTAATGTGAAAAATATCACAATTCTCTAGAAACTTCTCCACATGTGTAACTAGATATTCGCTTACTAACCCATTGAATAGGCTATTCTGCACCACGTTGATGAGAGGCGGTCTCAACTCAAATTCAGTGGTGTCAGTTGGAAGCCTCATCACTCCATCATATGTCTCTTACACTTTTAATATGAAGTAATCTCGAAGACTTGTTTTTCTCTTTCTTTGTCTTGCACTACTAGATCACCTTCAGATTGATTGTTCCCTTGATCTTTATTTTAATTCCGGTTTCTTGCTTGATCATCCGCCATCTTAGTCCCTTTCTTTTTCTTTCCTTTGTTGTTACCTTTGTTATGTTTTGGAGTTCATACGTAGTGGGAAATTCAAAACAATTTTTGAAATAACCTTAATAGGAAAAAAAATAAGTTCTATTAAACTAGATCTATAAAAAGTAAACCATACCTAAATTCGTGACTTCCTTCTCTGATTGTTCAATTTCCAAGATGTTCAAGTGTGTGTCATCTATCAGAAATTCACACATGAATGGTGACTACAATTTGGAGTGCTAGCCCCAAGAGAGATTGAAAACATTTTTTTTCTCTCCCTAAATCCAGAGAACTCAAAATTTGCAAAAACAAAAATATTATTTCATTTTAGGGTTTCAGCCTCTATTTATATGTGTAGATAAGCCCTCACTTAAAATCTTATTCTTAATACAACTATTGTATTTAGGTCGTTGAAGCAAATTGCACATATGCCCTTATTAATAGTTACTATAGAACAAATTGTAAGGGCTTTTATGTCATGAATTTTATAATATAAAATTCATTACTATGAACCAATTGAAATTGCGCAAAGCCATTCTTTTTGTGCGACCTAATAGGTTCGTGTAATGTTGGCAGTGAACCAAAACCATCTTCTTGGTACACAAGTTATAAGCGGTCTCTAGCAAGACATTATGACTACACAAGTAGCATGAATATCAAAATAGATATAACCTGATGAATAACATATATCATATCCTTTTGTCGTGCAATATCCTTTGATTAAATATAAGGCATGTAAACTCACTCTTAATGTTCAATTGTACTAGTCTAGATCTTTAGGTAGAGTGAAAACATCCAACTGACATTGATCATATCAATTCACTTCAACTTGGCCATTTAACAGTCTAACATATCAAGGGATCCACTGATATCTCTCTCTATACGAGAGGAAAAAATTATATCTCGATTACATACTTTCACACATTATTCACATGGTAACCAATCAAAATCTTTATAATCGTTCGATTAAAGACAACATCTGATTGTGCCAAATTACTATGCTCATAATATAGAAGTCTAATGTAATCTCAAGTTGAAGGACTCATGATATACCTATCATGAGTAATACATATGCCTTAATCAATGTGCTATTCTCATAGCGGGTCGATCCAGCACCTTGTTCCTATAACAAGTACTCACAATCTCGATTTGTATCTATATACGCATGATCATCACATGAAAATCAATCAAGATCCACATTAGCCTTAATTAGTTATAATTCCCAGTATAATGACCGACTAGGGACATTTAGGATTTTTCAACAAATATCCATGGATCTTAATACAAGGTAAACATGCAATCACTTATAATAAAACAACAAGTGAAAGCCTCAATTACATTAGCTAAGATTATAAGATAAATAATGTTTGTAGATTGACCTAGGACACATGCCTTAACAACCTTTGCTTGTTCTATCAATTTACATATTATAAGGCATTAAGTCTTTATCACCTTGACTATGCATACACTACATGTTCCTTGAGAAAGAAAACACAAAAAGATCAAGTGTAGATTATCAAACTAGAAACTAAAACTTTTTTTAATAAACTAAAAAGTAAATTTCTAAAAATAAATTCTTAACAATTTTGTAAACTAAACTAATTGTGCCTACCTATCCCCAGAAACAACACCAAAAACTTGATCGTAACAGCATTTATAACGACTCAATTGTAGTAATAATGTAATCAACAAAGGTTGATTACGGATATCGTTCCTCTAGGAAAGGTGTATATGGACACAATTACTTAGTCAAGTTTACTATATTGTTAAGAAGGTCCATTTTTGTTTGATTTAAACTAACTAAAATAATCTAATCTATAAAAGCAATGTAAATCAAGTTGTATTCTTATATTGAGAAAAATCTTAGTTCACAACTTCCCCTATGTAATCAACAAAGGTTGATTACGGATATCGTTCCTCTAGGAAAGGTGTATATGGACAGATTTCCTTAATATTCAATTCAACCCACTATCGTGGTGAAAAAGATGCTAATGTGCAAACTAGAACTCCAACTATCGATATGAATAATGTAATTCTCACAAAACATGGTACCAAATCCTTAGATTCATAAACAATTAAGTTTACTATCTCAGTTTCTTAATCAATAACTATCTATCGATGTTATATATTTTACGGTTGTATTGTTTATATCTGGCTTAAAAGCTCCAACGCCATGGTAACATCTAAAACCTCTGATCTACAAACAACTGATCAAGATGTTCATAGCATTACGCATATAATCAAACACAAATGCTACTCATTGCACTTCTAAAACATTATAATCAATTCATAACTTTGCATAGCATTCATCCCATAGGATCCGATCCCTAAAATAAATAGACTCCTCACTCATCATTAAAATCAACATCAGACAATTCATACAAATCATTGAAATCGAAGATTAAACTAAATAATACCTTTAATTAAATCGATGAAATAAATATTAAATTGTAAATAGGAGTCTTCAATGTCTTCTCCTTCAAAAGCTATTCTTAATACTCAAATAAAATTCTTTGAAACTCAAAAACTAATGTGGTTGTTGCTAATGTGTTCTATTGTATAGTGGTATATGAGTTTACCATTTCTTAATACCTATTTATACTCTTTAGACTACTAAAAGTACAATTAGAAATCTTAAATAACAATTCCAAACGAAACAGAAGTCCAAAACTTTCTATTTTATGGCTTGACGTTGTTTGTAAGTGATCCACATTATCTATGTTATGTGACTGCTCTGTGTCTTCTCTACATTTTTCCTTCTCAGTGCGCTTGACGTTGTCTATGTATTGACTTGGTGCCGCCTGTATTAAGCCACATCGACTTGACTACGCCACCATCACTTGACATATTCTATTTTTCATTCCCTACGGCACCTTCCATGTATACCCACGGCGTCATCGTTGCTCCCACGAATTCTCTTTTCTTCATGGATTCATTCATCTGTCTCTTATATGCCTTGTGGTCCTGAAAATACATAAATACCATCAATTACAGTTCATTCCAAGATATTTAGACCAATTATGCAACTAAAATAGTCTTATATATAAGTCAATTAACTACTTATCAAGACCCCACCTAAATCTAAGATATAAATACATTACCTTACCCCACTACTGTGAGAGAGGTAAGATCTTTTCTTGGCCATGCAGGATTCTATAGACCTTTTGTGAAAGACTTTTCCAAAATAATGCAACTCTTGTGTAAACTTTTGCAAATAGATGTCACATTCGAGTTTACACCTAAATGTTAAATAGCTTTTAATCAACTAAAAGACGCCTTGATAACCACTCTAGTTATAAAGCAACTACACAAGTCACTACCTTTTGAAATAATATGCGATGCAAGAAACTACGTCGTAGGAGCTATGCTAGGTTAAAAGTTAGGAAAGGATTCTCATGTCATATATTATGCATCAAGAAGTTTAGATCTCGCCCAACTAAACTATATCACCACCCAAAAAGAACTCGTAGCAGTTGTGTTTGCATTAGAAAAGTTTAGACCATATTTACTAGGTACCAAAGTACTAGTATACTCATATCATGTCGCATTAAGATATTTGATTGCAAAGAAAAATGCTAAACCAAGATTAATAAGATGGATTTTATTGTTACAAGAATTTGATCTCATTATAAAAGACAAGAAAGGTGCCAAAAACTTAGTAGCGGGCCATTTAAATAGACTAGAAAATGGTTGAAAGATGATTTTCCAAATAAACACTTATACAAGATAGTTATTTATAGCCCATTGCCGATATAGTCAACTACCTCACTACTAAACTTTATCACCTCATTTAACAAGAGCCCAAAAGAATAAGATTAGACACGATTATAAAAATTATTTATGGGATGATCCTTACTTGTAGAAATTTTGTGCGGACCAAACCATTCGAAGATGTATTCGACAAACATAAATACAATCCATCATGGCTCATTGCCACACTTATGCTTATGGAGGACATTTTGGTCCACGTCGTATAACCAATGAAATATTAGACTCAAGATTATTTTGTCCTACTTTATTCCACGATTGTTGTGTATCTGAAAGCTTGTCTAAATTGTCAAAGAACTAGAAATTTAGGACATATGAACCAAATGCCCTTGTGTCCTATTCTGTTTTGTAAAGTATTTGATGTTAGGGGAATAGATTCTATGGGACCTTTTCCACCATTTAATGGAAATATTTACATTTTATTAGCCGTAGACTATGTGTCAAAATGGGTAGAAGCTATAGCCAAGAAATCTAATGATTCTTAAAATAGTAGTTAATTTCCTAAAATGAAGGATCTTTACTATTTTTTGGAGCACCTAGAACATTGATTAGCGATACAAGTTCGCACTTTTGCATTAGAATCGTAGCTACTTTACTTCACGAATGCCATGTTACCCACAGAGCATCTACTGCATATCACCTACAAAGTAATGGACAAGCCAAAACCTCAAATAGAGAAATTTAATTAATATTAGAAAAAATAGTATGTTCAACACATAAAAATTGGAGTCTTCATCTAGAATATAGATTATGGGCATATAGGACTACATTTAAAACACCTATAGGTATGACACCTTATACACTAGTTTTCGGTAAAAATGCCATTTACCAGTTGAACTAGAGCATAAGGCCAACTAGGCAATTAAGACATGTAATATGAATTATGATAATTCAGGAAATTAACGTAAACTTAGCATCCAAGAGTTAGAAGAATTGAGAAATTACACAAATGAGAGTGCCTCTATTTATAAAAACAAAACTAAAGCACTTCATGGCAATAAATTGAATATTAAGAATTGTGAAGTCGAAAAAAGAGTCTTACTCTTTCGTTCATGCCTTAAACTATTTCCTCAAAAACATAACTTAAGATGGACAGGACCTTTTGTAGTTACCCATGTATTTCCTCATGGTGCAGTAGATATAGAAAGTAGAAAAACTGGGAGAATCTTTAAAGTTAATGGTCATAGACTAAAGCCTGATCATGAAAGTTTTGTCTCATAGGATATGGAGATCATTAACCTTGACCCAGTTAACAACTGAATGGATGAATTGAACACCATGGAGGATCATATATTGAAAGTTGATTCCAGTTAAACATTCAGCGTATCGATGGTTAAAATACAAAAAAATGAACAATAAATCACATAAGGATAAATAGCCCGCTAGAGAACCATATGAGTGCGACAAGAATGACTCAGATTATGAAGAGTACGGTGAGAATGAAAATCCTGCCAAAATCTTTATAGAGGATCCATGACAAACATACCTCAACATAAAAATCATCGAGATGTCATTTTACAGTGTTCAACTCGATACGAGAGCCGACATGAACCTTATGCATGAATGTTGGTTCCTTCTAACCTTGTTCCTTCTAACAAAATCGAGGATTCATTGCAAAACTCTTATTATGGTGTTAAAGCCAAATGGCACATGTAAAGTTGCCTCAGGAGTATCAAAGAATGTGCATGTACGAGTAGGTAGGCTTACCATCATCACACATTTCCTACTCATGCCTTCAACCGACCCAGATGATCAGATATTATTAGGTAGACCACAATTATTAAATGTCAAAGCTATCATCAACATATGTGAGTGCATCATTATACTAAGGATAGTTGAAGAGGTAGTATCATTTAAAAATGAGATTGAGCTTGACGACGAACTGGAAGAGGAGCAATTTAATGACGGTGATGAGATTAATGAAGACGGACGTTTTTCAAATCCTTGTGAAGACATTATCGAAGAGAAACTGTTTAAAGCGAAAATTGATTTGCTCACACTCAACTAAGATTGATTCCTCTATTAGTCGAGCAAATGACTATAACAAACATCACTCATTAGGAGGTAGCCCATACTCATTATTTCATTTTTTAGTAAAATACCTAGCTTTAGTATAGTTTTTTTTATCCTCTCTCCTTTTGACTCTCTTTTGGATTTACTTTCGGACCATACGCTCTGGAGTAGCTTCATTTAGAGGGGAGTAGATCAAGTTATTTTTATTTCGATGTCCTTTATGCAAGATTACATTATAAACTAGCTTATTTGTTTATCTATATAAATAAAATTATTAGTTAGATACGTATCCAATCAAATTTATAAAAGATTCTCAATCAATCATTCTTTTATATTTACCTTTAAGAAGGATGTATACATTACTCATTAAATAAATTGCAAAAAATAGTAAAAATAGAGCTAGTGATTCCTAACGATTACGAATAACACTAAGAATTAATGGAAAAATCCGTAGCAGAACAAAGAAAAATTAGTGTAAAATCCGGAGTCTGGTGATTCCTAGCGATTCCACTTACTCGGGAATCACTGGTAAAATCGGTAGGTCATCAAATTTTCCAATAACTCACTTATTCTTTATTTAAGTAGCAAATCTTAGTGATTCCACTGACACAAGAATCGATCGGCATGATTTTTTTTTTTTAAAACCGAAACCCCAAATTGCCATACAAACCTCATTCATACCACCAAACCATTGCACCCCTTCAGGAAAAATAGAGTTTACCTTATAATAAGATCCATAGGTATTTGTTGAAACATCCTAAATGTCCCTAGTCGGTCATTCTACTAGGAACTATAACAAGTTAAGACTAGTGTGATTCTTAATTGATGGTTATGTGATGATCATGCGTATAGGGATACGAATCGAGATCATGAGTACTTGTTAAGGAACAAGGTACTGGACTAACCCGCTATGAGAACATCAGATGGATTAAGTCATACGTGTTATTCATAATAGGTATATCATTTAGTCCTTTGACTCGAGATTTCCATAGACGTCAATATTAGGGGCATGATAATTTGACATAATAAAATTAACTCTTTAACCGGACGATTATAACGATTTTGATTGGTTGCCATGTGAATAATGTGTGAAGGTGTGTAATCGAGATATAACTTTTCCCTCTCATATAGAGAGATATCAGTTGATCCCTCGATATACTAGACTGTTAAATGGCCAAGTCCAAGTGAATTGATATGACCAATGTCACTTGGATGTTTTCAGTCTACTTAAAGATCAAGACTAGTAAGATTGAACATTACGGGTGACTTTCCATGCCTTATGTTTAATCAAAGTATATGGCATGACAAAAGGATATGATATATGTTATTCATTAGGTTGTGTCAATTTTGATATTCATGTTACTTGGGTAATCATAATGCCTTGTTAGAGATCACTTATGACTTGTGTTCCAAAATTGTTTTTGTTCACTGTCAATGTCACATGAACCTATTGGGTCGTACACAAAGAATGGCTTTACACAATTTTAATTGGTCCAGAGTAATGAATTTTATATGATAAAATTCATCAGATAAAAGCCCTTACGATTTGTTTCATGATAACTTATTAATAAGGGCATATGTGGAATTTGCTTCAACTGCCTAAATACAATAGTTGTATTACGAATAGGGCTCTTAAGTGAGCTTATCTACACATATAAATAGAATTTGAAACCCTAAAAGTGCATAAGAATTTTGTTTTACTATTTTTGAGTTCTCTAGGTTTTCAGAGTGAAAGAAAAAACGTTTTCAATCTCTCTTGGAGCTAGTACTCCAAATTGTGGTCACCGTTCATGTGCAGATTTTTGATAGATGATGTGTGCTCGAACATCTTGGAGATCGAACAATCACATAAGGAAATCACAGATTAAGATATATGTGTGAACCTCAAAAGCCAACAGTGCTATCACAACCAGGCTCAGTTCTATGAAACATTTCCATGTTTTCTCTGATGTATATTTGATATATGTGTGAAAATATGATCTTGATTATGTTTATATGATGTACATATAGGTTATGTGATAATTGTTATCAAGAATTGGTTTTAAAGCATATTGTTAATTCATATATTTGATACATACACATGATTTGATTCAATGATAGAATTCATGTTTAGAATATTTCGATTAACACACATTTTAATATTGAACGATGAGAATTTTGTATATTCATGGTAGAAGTCATGTTTAGGTTAATGTGATTCTAGTGTTGAATACATATTTCATTTTTATTCAATAATTATGTATGTCTCCATGATAGAAATCATGATTAGGTTAATATGACTAATTTAATATGATTCTAGTGTTGAATGCATGATTAATATTTCATTTCTTGATTCAATTGCTTGTATTGTATGAATAAGAATAGAAATTAATTTTGACCTTGTATCTCATTGTGGTTATATGTCAGTATATTCGTATTAGATAGGAGATAAACTTGTAATCAGATAAGAATTACAAATCCGATAAGATAGGTGAGATATATAATAAATTCTTATCGGATAAGGATTCAAAGTATCCTAAATTCTAATTGGATTAGGATAAGATATTAAGTTAGAGCTGGGCCCACGTTAATTAAAAATGTTTTAATTAATATTTTTTGGAATTAAAATAAGAGGCAGTTTTGGTCAATTGGATTGACTAAAAAAATGAGAAATTTTATGCGATTTTCTATTTTTGAAATTGAAATTCATTATCTAAAAAAAGGGGCGCTGCCCTTGGGTCCGCCGCTAACTATTTGTAGCACAAAAAAATTCGTATAATAGTCAATATTAGTAAAATTTCCTAGCTTGTTTAGTGATTGTACATGCATTGTAATATATGATATTTATTTGTTTAATTTATGATCGCTAAAACAAATAAATAAATTCCTCTTCCAAATTTTAAGTCAAGTGTCATCCATTCTCAAACACTTGTCAAGGCTTCGATCAAATCAATATGGGTATGCCTTTGCAGAGTGTATTGTGTTATCTTGGTGAGGCAAGTTGAGTAACAATTACTCTATTGTTTAAAATGGTTAGACTTGATAAAGATATAAAAAAATTTGGGGCTTTAGGCACAAGATGGGATAACACGTGCTAAGACATAAGATATCATAATCTCATAAAAACAACTAAAAGTTACATATGATGTAATTGGTAAAATGTTACATACCTAAAGAACCTAATTCAAAGTGACATGCCTTAGTTGTCTTGGAATTAGGTGAAACATGGATTTTAGTCCCCTAAATTAACATAATATTTTTATGAAGGTTATTAATTTCGTGGGAGTCTATTCCTCTATACTAAAATGAACTTTTATGTAATCTTTGTTGTAAATCTATGGCCTCCTCAAATCACATTAATCCCTTATCACTGCGATCAATCCATGAGAAGGATAAGTTGCCTGGGACAAACTTTCTTGACTGATTCAAAAACTTGAGAATTGTTCTTAAGCATGAATACAAGTTGTATGTCCTGGATGATCACGATTCTGAGGAACCACTAGCTAATGCTTTAAAATCCGTGAACGATGGACATACTAAGCATGTCAACGACTCAACATATGTTACATGCATTATGTTGGCAACCGTGATTCCTAAACTTCAGAATGACATGGAACACATGGAAGCTTACGACATGGCTACAATGCTGAAGTAAAAGCTCCAATAGCAGGCTAGGTAATAAATGTTTGAGAGAGTCAAGAACCTTTATTCTTGCAAAATGGCTAAAGGTGCGTCAGTTAGTCCTCATGTTCTGAAAATGAAGGGCTATATTGACCATCTTGATAGACTTAGATTTCCCTTAATCCAAGAGTTGGCTACGCATTTGATCTTGAATTCATTGCCTGATAGTTATTCATAATTTGTAATGAACTATAACATAAATAATATGGAAAAGTCTATCTAAGAGTTGCACTTAATGCTTAAAACTGCTAAGCAGAATGTCAAGAAATCCATTGCTAATGTGTTGATGGTTCATAAAGGAAAGGTTATGAAGAAGAAGGCCAAAAGCAAGGCTAAAGTTGCTAAGCTATTATGACTATCACAAAGCTTGTGGGACAAGTCAAGCCTAAGGTTGTTTCTACTTCATAGTCCCATAAGGAAAAGAAAAAAAAGGAAATTGCAATTTATGTCACACACTTGGGCATTGGTTCAGAGATTGCAAGCTCGATCTTGATCATCTAAAGAAAAAAGAAGAATACTGCAACTATTGCTTCGTGTATTTACATTGTTGAAGTTAACTAGTCTAGTAGTGATTCTTGGTTATTGGATACCAGACGCCGATTTCACATTTGTATTAATATGCAGGGTCTCACCAAAAGTAGAAAGCTAAATAAAGGAGAAGCCATCCTACGAGTTGGAAATGGAGTAAAGGTTATTGCGTTAGCTGTAGGATGCTATGAGTTAATTTTACCTAGTAGACTTGTTTTAGGTTTAAATCATTTTTATAATGTCCCTCCTTTCACGAATGGAAACTCCTTTTCTTAACATAAATAAAAAGAGATTCAAGTCGAATGGTTTAAGTCAAACCTACCATTTGCATTGTCGTCTTGGCAACATAAATGAGAAAGGCATTTCTAAACTCCATAAGGATGGACTTTTAGATTCATTTGATTTTGAATCATATGAAACATGTGTATCTTGTTTACTAGGCAAGATGGCAAAGAGTCCCTTTACTAGACACAGCGAAAGGGCAACTGATTCATTGGGTTTAATACATACTAATGTATGTGGTCCTATAAACAAAATGGCTAGAGGTGGTTATCAGTACATCATTACTTTCACCGATGGTTTCAAAAGATATGGTTACGTGTATCTAATGAAACATAAAGGTGAATATTTTAAGATGTTTCGAACATTTCGAAACGAAGTGTAAAATCAACTTGGTAAAACTATTAAAACGTTTTGATCAGATGAAGGTGGTGAATATTTGAGCTAAGAGTTTGATGATCATCTTAGAAACTGTGGGATTGTCTCAAAGTTAACTCCTCCAGAGACTCTACAACATAATGGTGTTTCTAATAGGAGAAAGAGAACTTTATTGGATATGGTTTGATCTATGATGAGTCATACAGATCTTCCTATTTCATTTTGGGGCTATGCATTAGAAAATGATGTGTTTACATTGAATTGTGTTCCTTCTAAAACAGTTGATAAAACACCATATGAGACGTGGTTTGAGAAAATACCAAATTTGTCTTTACTTAAGATTTGAGGCTGTAAGGTTTTCATATGATGACAAATCTTAGAAAGATTATCAGCCAAACCTACCAATTATGTATTTGTTGGTCATCGTAAAGAGACTAGAGGATAATACTTTTATAATCCCACTGAGAACAAAGTGTTTCTTGCTTGGAATGATGTCTTTATGGAAAAAGAGTTTATTTTAAAAGACAATAATGAGAATAAAGTAAGTCTTGAAGAAGTTCAAGAACCACAAATAAACACTCAACTGTCAGTGGGAGATAAATGAAGTCTTGAACTTGTTGAACCTCTACAGGTATCCCAAAGCCATTGTAGGTCTGATACGATAAGACATCAGCCTGAGAGATTTGGATTCCTTATTACTGATAATAGTGAGGAGTTTCTTATGGATCAAAATGAGCCTACTACTTATCAGGAAGCTGAGTCTAGCCATGAGATAGATAAATGGCTTAGTGCCATGAATTCTAAGATGCAATCCATGTATGATAACCAAGTTTGAAACCTGGTTGATTTACCTAAAGGTGGTAAGACCATTGCATGTAAATGGGTTCTTAAGAAGAAAACTTACATGGATGGCAATGTGCATACTTATAAAGCACGGCTAGTAGAAAAAGGTTTCAGACAAACAAGGTTTTGATTATAATGAGACTTTTTCTTTTGTAGACATGCTTAAATCCATTAGAATTCTAATTGCAATAGCCGCATATTATGACTATCATATATGGCAAATGGATGTCAAAACAGTTTTTCTAAATGGAAAGTTACATAAGGATGTGTATATGATACAACCTGAAGAGTTTATTCATCGTGAGAATTCTAGGAACGTGTACAAGCTTCAAAGATCTATTTATGGATTCAAGAAAGCTTCTTAAAGTTGGAATCTTCGTTTTGATGAGGCAATTAAGGAATTTTGTTTCATCAAAAACAAATATGAGCCTTGTGTATACAAGAGGGTCCGTGGGAACGTAGTTATTTTCTTGATACTGTATGTTGATGATATATTACTCATTGAAAATGACATCCCAACCTTGTAGAGTGTCAAGTCTTAGTTAGGGAAGGTTTCTCAATGAAGGACTTAGGAGATGTTGCTTACGTCCTTGGGATTAAGATCTACAGGGATAGGTCTAAAATGCAGATCGGTCAAAGTCAGAGTGCTTATATTGATAAGGTATTAAATAGGTTCAATGTGCAAGACTCTAAAAGAGGTCATTGCAAATAACTCATGCTATATGTCTCAATAAGACTAAATGTCATAAGACTAATGATGAGCGAGAGCACGTGAATATGATTGATTCCATATGCATCAGCTATTGGATCTATCGTATGCCATGTTATGCACCCAATCTAATGTATCATATGCTTTGAGCGCAACAAGCTGATGTCAGTTTAATCCCGGTGAGATTCGCTACATAGCAGTAAAGAACATTCTTAAGTACTTGAGAAGGACTAAAGAAGTGTTCTTTGTATATGGAAGTTTGGAAGAAGAGCTTGTTGTAAATGGTTACACAGGATGCAAGTTTTCAAACTGATAAAGATGACTTCAGATTGCAGTTTGGATATGTGTTTACTTTGAATAAAGGCGTGGTGAGCTGGAAAAGTTTGAAGCAAGACATTGTGGTTCTACAATAGAAGCTGCAGTGTTCGATGCAGCTAACAAGGCAGTTTGGACCAAAAGGTTCATCTTTGAACTTAGTGTCGTTCCGAGTATAACTAAATACGTTTGCTTGTATTGTGACAACAATAGGGCGATTGCACAAGCCAAGGAACCAAGATCACACCACCGATCTAAACATATACTTAGACATTTTCATCTCATTCAAGAAATCATTGAGATGGAAAAATAAAGATTTATAGAGTTCCTACAGAAGATAATTTTGCAGGTATTTTGACAAAGGCTCTTCCACAAACGAAACATGATGGTCATGTTAGGTCATTAGGTATTAGATACATTAATGATTGGCCATAGTGCAAATGGGAGATGTTGGGGAATGTGCCCTAGGTCAATCTATAAATAATGTTTATTTTATAATTTTAGTTAATAAAATAGATATTTTCGTTTGCTAGTTTATTATAAGTTATTGCATGTTTACCTTATAATAAGATCCATAGGTATTTATTGAAATATCCAAAATGTCCATAGTCATTCATTATACTGGGAATTATAATGAGTTAAGACTAATGTCAATCTTGATTGATGGTCATGTGATGATCATGCATATAGGGATACGAATCTATATCATGAGTACTTGTTAGGGAACAAGGTACTGGACCGACCCGAGAGGAAAACACCATACGGATTAAGTCATAAGTGTTACTCATGATATGTATATCAGTTAGTCCTTTGACTTGAGATTACCATAGAATTTAATATCCAAAATGTCCCTAGTCATTTATTATACTAGGGACTATATTAAGTTAAGACTAATATGAATCTTAATTGATGGTCGTGTGATGATCATGTGTATAGGGATACAAATAGATATCATGACTACTTGTTAGGGAACAAGGTACTAGACCGACCCGCTAGGAAAACACCACACAGATTAAGTCATAAGTGTTACTCATGATAGTTACATCATTTAGTCATTTGACTTGAGATTATCATATACTCTAATATTAGGAGCATGGTAATTTGGCACAATCAAATGTTGTCTTTAATTGGATGATTATAAAGATTGTGATTGGTTTCCATGTGAATAATGTGTGAAGATGTGTAATCGAGATAAATTTTGTACCTCTCGTATAGAGAAATATCAGTGGATCCCTCCATATGTTAGACTGTTAAATGGTCATGTCCAAGTGAATTGATATGATCAATTTCATTTGGATGTTTTAGTCTACCTAAAGCTTGAGATTAGTACGATTGAACATTAAGGGTGACTTTTCATGCCTTATCTTTAGTCAAAGGATATCGCACGAAAAAATAGATATGATATATGTTATTCATTAGGTTGTATCGATTTTGATATTCATGCTACTTCGGTAGTCATAATGTCTTGCTAGAGACCACCTATGACTTGTGTAACAAAATGGTTTTAGTTCACTGCCAACGTCGCATGAACCTATTGAGCCACACAAAAAGAATGGTTTTGCGAAATTTCAATTGGTCCAGAGTAATGAATTTTATATGATAAAGATCTTGACATAAAAGTCCTTACAATTTGTTATATGATAACTTATTAATAGGAGCGTATGTGTAATTTTCTTAAACTGCCTAAATACAATAGTTGTATTACGCATAGGTTTTTAAGTAGGCTTATCTACACATATAAATAGAGGTTAAAACCCTAAAAATGAATAAGATTTTTGTTTTTGCTATTTTCTAGTTCTCTAAATTTTGGGAGAGAAAAAAAATGTTTTCAATCTTTCTTGAGGCTAGCACTCCAAATTGTAGTCACCGTTTCTATGTCGATTTTCGATAAAAGATGTGCGCTTGAATGTCTTGAAGATCGAACAATCAGAGAAGAGAATCATGGATTAACGTATGGTTTACTTTTATAGATCTAGTTTAATGGAACATATTTTTTATCCTATTGGGGTTTTTCAAAAAAAAAATTGAATTTTTCATTGCATATGAACCTCAAAACCTAACAGAAAATTTCAATTTTCTGCCAAAATTCAACCCAACTAAGCTCAATCTCATTCTATTTAAGTGATTTTCACCTCCATTTAGTTTAATTCAACATCAAAAACATTAAAAATTATGAGAGTAGATCCAAGGTAGGGTTTGAGGAATTTTGTAATTAGAGCATGGAATAACGGGTGAAAGGACTTCAAGAGTGTATATCTTAAGAGATTCACTCTCAAAAATGTAAATATCATAACCCTAACACTTTATTTTGAAACGATTTTGATTTTTGTTGGATTTATGAAAATTCTTCAATTAATTTCGAAAATTCTTAGTCGAACTCCATTTCGATACATCAAACGAAAATTTTTTTGGACCAGTTATTGTAATAGTATGAGCGTTGGTATACAAATTCCATGATTTTGAAAAACATAAGGATTGAATTTTGAAAAAGTATTTGAAAAATATTTGAGATCGAATTTTCCACAAAAAGGTGTAATTTATGTGTTTTTGAAAAGTATTCGATAGATTTGTTCTCATATTTTTGACTCTCATAATTTTCAAAAAAGTTTTGCCAAAAATCTACTTTTCATTCATAATCTTTTCGAAGCTCTCAATAGCAATATGATTTTCAACTATTTCCGCCTTATGTCCATTTTTGTATCAAATTCGAGATTTTTGATTATTGATTCTTAGTAGTATTTTGATCTCCTCTCGGTGAGACGAGGTATTGGAAGAGGTAGGAGTAGTGCACAAGAGAAAGGAAAAGGGTAGATACATACGAGATATGAAAAGAGTAATAATTCCGGAGAGAGGACTTTAAATCCAAAATGTGAACAAATATGAAGATAAATTTGTGAGCATAGTAAGGAAAGTGAGTGGGAACACCTTCCTAGGGATTACGAAGGAAAATTAGAGAGAGGATGTTTAGAATTAGTTTTCCAATTTCACGCTAATGGATATATGAATGGAAATCATAACGAAGTGATAGTTCGAGGAAATAACATTGATAATCCACCAATGGCACTTAACAAACATTATGAACTTTTAGAGCATAGAGTTAGACAGGAGTATCTCGACTACCCCAGCTGGGATTACCAAATGAAAGATGTTTACCCACACATAAAAATTAAATAAGCCTTAGAAGTAATTCATGGATGGGGATTTGTTCTCGATATCAAAGATTGCCGAAGGTTCATCAAAACCACCAATTTTAGGAGAACTACCAAGTGTTGGAGCTACATCATAGACGCCATCCTATACCCTACTAAGCAACATTCTGAAGTGGGCAACCATAGAGCCGCTCTGCTTTACCACATTATTGCAAAGACTGGGTATATCGACGTTGGACACATAATTCACGATGCAATGAGACACAAAATGACGTTTAAGAAGTAGGACAGCCTACGGTTCCCAATTTTAATCACTTAGCTATGTATGAGGGCCAAAGGTTAGTTTCCATAAGATGCAATTTGATGTGCTACCTTAGAGGACTATCACAGACGTGACAATTAAAAGGATGAGAGCAACGAATGGATACAATGATTTAGAAGAAGAGAGGAAAACAAATGAGATAAGGAGATACGAACTTGAACACCAGACTAATAGGTAGAGACTCTGTGCAAGCACACAAAAAGAAATGAGGCGTGCAGCGAATTTCATGATTCAAGCATATATTCCGATGGCAGGGAATAGTTCTACATATACTGAAAGACCTAGAAGAAAAGGATTTTTTAAATCCTTATTTTCAGCTTTTCAGCGCAATGAAAAGAGAATCTTGAGGAATAATGAGATGCTTATAGCATACGAAAGAACTCTGGTGTGCCACCATTCTATGTCAGAGAGGAAGATGGAAAGCTTGCAAGATCATAGGAGAAACATCGACGTTTCTTCAACACATATGAGATTTCCATCGGGAGTTCATACCCTACTGTTAACTACATTTCCTAACCTACTCCACTAAGGAATGAAGAAGAAACTAAAGAGAGCGACGAAGAATTTACTTTTGCCCAGAGCACTTTGTAATTTTTGAAGTATTTACTTTTATGTGTGAAATGTGAACTCTGTTTGAATTTTAATGAGAATGAATGCTTTATTCATTGTGTATTTCTTGTATATGATGCTTATTGTTGAATTTTTGAAAAGCCATTTATGTTTCATATTCAACTCCTCTATGCTTCATGAGGTTTTTTTGTTTTGTTTTGTTGAAAAACACGACTTTATTTTTAAACCTTGAGGACAAGGTTTAGAATGAGTTTGGGGGTATTGTAGGTGAAGTGAACTATAAAGAAGCCAAGTATGGAAAACTTGATAAGTAGAATTTATTTGACTGAGGATTTATCAAAACAAATTCAAGTAATATTTCTTAATTTTACTTTATTTAGTAGGAAATATGTGAATCGAACATAATTTGGATTTTAAATGGAAGTGATATTTTGATTACCCATGAAAATATAAATTTTATGATAGAAAGAAATTCTTATACCCTATTTGAATTAGCTTAGGTTGTGTATACACTAGAGAAGTTTAGAGGGGATTGATTATTTTGTGTTAGACATTATAATGGTAGAAGATCAAAACGATAGTGCAAGATAAACAAGACAAATTTCTAAGAATCTTATTATACAAAAGTTATTGATCAAGTATTATATATATATTGAAAAGAACTTATGCCACAATTAAAGAGAAAAATAGGAAAATAGCCAATAAACTTTACCTAGTTGGAAAGAGTACTTCATTGACTATAGTGGAAGTGAAAAGAGCTAACAAGAGCTTTTAATGAAAAAATAGAGTGATCTAAAGATTCCAAAGGAAATGGAGCAGGGAATCTAGTGGTAGAAAAATTGAGAGAAATAATTCCTATAAAATGGAAGAAAATGGAATATATTCACAACAAGAAAGAAAGAGTAATATAACGAAAAACTTTGAAGGATGTTTATAAAAAAAAAACTCTCTATATAAAAGATTTAGCTCAAATGCTTATAGCTAAGTTAAGTTTGGTATATATTGTTCAACCATTCAAACAAATGGATATGAAATGATGATTATTGGTAAATAAAAACTCCTATCTTCTTTGATTATGGTGATATTTTAAGTATTATTTAAAAATGAGATTGATTTAGTGATTTTTGTATCTTGAGATTCTATATTAGTCATTGCAAGCTTGATGCTTGTCAGTCGAGATTGAGAAACCTATGTAATACCTTGACCTTGGTGATTGGTCTTACCTTGACCTTGGTGATTGGTTTAACTTTGAATTCTAACGTGTATTGCATACTTAGGAGGTTGAAATGTCAAATAAAGGGGTTGTTCGTTAGTTTTTTTCTATTCTATCACGATTTTTTTTTATGAAGGTAATATGTTTTGATTTATAAGATCATTTTTGTTTAAGAATATGAATACTTAATTATGAAATTAAAATGATGGAAGAAAATAAGATTTGATTGAGAGTATTCCTTTGCTCAAGACGACAAAGTGCTGAGTTTAGAGGTATTTAACAAGTCAGTAATTAGACATGTTTTACAGTATATTTTATGATGATTTTAGATGTAAAAGACTATATTACATGGAGTTTTTTTAGTTTTTGATATTTCAGGTAATAAATAGAATATTTGAATAAATGAAGGAAAAATTGTTGAAAATGAAGGAATTGACCGAGTGAAAAAAATGTATGAAGAATCACCAAAGAATCAATAAGAAGAACTGGACATTCGAACCAACGATTCACAACGATTCACAGGACATCTGAATTTCTGGCTAAATCGAAGGACATAAGAAAAGACCAAAGAACTCAATTTTCTGGATATTCCCAGCATTCATGACTCATTCAAATCGTTAGGAATCGCTGGGTGCGAATTCGAAGATTTTAAATTACAACAAAGATTTTGAGTCTGTTTAGGATATGTATTACCTAATATACTACAAATAAAAACCCTAAACTATGAAATTAGGGCCTTTTGTTAGTTTTATAACTTTTGCTTTAGATTGGAGGCCATATATTATTGCTTTGCTTTGTTAGTTTTATAACTTCTGATTTAGTTTGTTGATTTAAACAAAACTTCCAACATGAACTAGATCTGTTTTGCAATGTAGTCATAATAGGATGAATGTGTACTTAATGCTTTAAACCTAATTATATTATTTGATTCACTATTTTTATAGATTGTTATTTATGGATTACAATCATGGATTTGAGTGTTATGTGCATAGTGGCCAATATGTAAGTGATGTTTTGATTCATTAACTAATTGAAGTAGTAACTGGGTTTGTTTGAAAGGTAAACACTATTTAAATATCCTAGGTGAATATAAGATCTAAATCAAGTGTTAAAGTGGCTTTCCGAAGACGTTAGATTCAGTAGTTCGAAGTTTTCATAAATCTTAAAGCAGTTTTATTGTGTGAAGTTAATGTCTTTATGTAAATAAAGGGGTTGGCTCAATAAAATTAGAACATGGATTTTTCACCGGTACAAGGGAACGAATCGCTGGCTAAAGGCAGTTTACTTACTTATGATTAAAGTTTAGTGAACTAGGATACTTTAGGGAGTATGTTCATGACTATATGATTTTAGTAACGTGTTTAGAGTGCAAAATGGATTTAACTTTCATTGTTTAGGAGGATTGTTACGATGTTTATTTATTATTGAGTTTTATTGAATTGAATTGATTTTAATTTAGTGAATTTGATTTGTCTTATTCAAGTAGGTTTAGTTAGTTAAATTCTATTTTTACTAATTTAAAAATATAAAAAAATAAACGTCTTTTCGTAAGGAATTAGCAAAATCCCTATGGAGACGATTCCTACTTATCACTACTACAAAATATTTAAAGTACAATATAAAGGGAAAATTATTTTAAACGCTTGACACGTGTCACTTTCCACCATGTTATATTACAACAATGTAACTCAAAATAGTATATATTAAGGTTCATTACATCGCAGAGAAGATAATAAAACTCCTAAATTTTCTCCTTGCCCTTAGCTGAAGCGCATGCATGTGAACCTAATATGTTAAGGGGAATGAGCGCTCCAACTTGCTCAATAAGTGATGTTGGTAAACACATCAATTATTAACTATTATCAATAAGTCAATGAATAGCAATGCGAATCCAAAACATATCTATTCAGTCAATGGAATTGATACAAACAATAAATAATTGAATGCAATTCTGCTTGGTAATATGCAACCATACTAGTGATTCGTAATTTGCATTTGATTACGGAGTCGTACCCTCCCATCACTTGAGAAAACAACCAAAGAATCCACCTGTTGGCCGACAAGGGATTCCACTGGCTTATTTTAGCTTGATTGAGCTACAAACTCTAACTCGACAATGACGACTAAGGTAAATCTCTAGCTAACTGAGGATAAAAGGGTGGAATTCATTTCCAAGCAACCTTTTCCTTTCAATAGGACAAAGGGCGAAATCCATTTTCCGACATACCTTTTCAATCCTAAGTCTCGGTCCGCCTTATTGACCATTTTTGTAATTCTCTACATATAAAAATAGTCAAATCACAATATGTTGCCCCCAATCCTAGTCTATAATGCTATGTGAACTAAATATACTAATTTAAGATGCATGAATGATAAGAATATGATCTCACTTACCTCGATTAGGTTTTGTCACAATTTCCTAACTTTCCTTGGTCGCTCGACCTTTCCAAGTATTCCAAAACCTCACAAATCATTTGTGGTTAATATAGGTCCAATATCCTATATTTAGAACCCCTAAATTGGTCCCTAAGCCCTCAAGGAATTATATTTGAAATATAGCATAGTTGTTGTTTTCTTAGGTGGGAGCGCGCTCCCTCATTTGGTGGGGTTCACTCCACCAACTGGGTTCATTACACATTATGAAGGTAGCGCGATCCTCTCATACAAGGAGTGGGTTTCACCCTTCACTCTTTCGACAATGAACAGGCCAGTAGCCCCTCTTCAATCCGCAACATCAACAACAACCACCAATTCACTCCACATAACATTAGGGAGGGCCTCTAATGAGGTTTAAAGTCATTTCCAACCATCCATAACAACAATTCATAGAGAAATCATCACCAACTCACAAATTCAACTAAAAAACGTACAACCTAACTTACCACAATGATGATCTCTGGATTTACAGTGGTTTGATCTCCTCAAGTCACTCTAATCAATCTCTCTTAATCAATTCCTGAAGATCAAACTCTCGGCAGCTTGATCTCTCTCTTTTCTCTTTTTTGAAAAAATAGTTAAGGTAAGTTTGAAACTTTTCATTTATATATATGAATTCTCCTTGAGATACACATCGCGCTATCTCAAGGTTGATCAAGTGAGCATTATGCTAAAGTGACACCGCCTATTGTAACACACATCTTAACACAATCGTCACTTACGTTCATCTCGAGGTGATTCAGCAATCCATATAATTCAAATCAAACTTACATTTCCATTTATATAATATGTATATATATATCAATTATATATATATATATATATATATATATATATCTCATGTATTTTCTCGCCAATGAATTCATTGGACATGCCTACAAGTATTCTCAATCATGCACATTCATTTCACGAACCTCTCATCGCACTTGGTGTACTGATAATTTATTAATTATTTATTTATTCTCCAACTATACACTTGTATATAAAGTCCCCTTTTACACTACTACTTATAAATTCACCAAACATTCCATACAAACCCACGCACATGCTAATCGAAGTACATCAAACTTAATCAAAAGCCTAACTTGGGTTAATTAGGATTTGGGTTAACACTAATCATCGGCTTAAGGTAACGGTTCATTACGAGATAAATTGTTAAGACGGCAAAAATATGTCGACGTGAGTATGGTATATGTCTATCGAACTCTATGACAAGTAAGCAGGACCGAGGAGACTCTTGCAATGAGGTAGCCCCCACCACCGCCCCAAGGTCCATGAGGATCTCTGTTGGTCGGGAATTAGACTCCCAGCCAATCCCCTTAAAAGGATATGATCCCTATGTTAGAAGCAAGCCTCACGACAACTCATTCTCGAATCATCAACTCGCGGAGAGGAATCTCACCCGTAGTCTAAGGTATGACCAACACTATAGCAACAATCAGATCGTCATTTATGAGAGTGTCGAAAAGTGGTCATGCCGTCCCGTCGACCATACACTAGCACACGCGAGAGTGGAGTAGTCAAATAAGCCCAAACTAAGGCAATACAACAATGTAAATGAATTCAAAATAAATAAATCTGAAGTGTTTTTCTTTGGGGTTTACTTACATCAAACAATAGTGAATAACTCCAAAAATGTCTTGCTCATGCCTCAAATTGCGTACCCGACACCCGACAATACACTTTTAAATCCCTGGTGTTCGAATATACCATTTTAAATAATTTAAAGTCACATTAATTGATTTTATATTGTGAGAACAAAAAATTAGAATTTTATTCTAATTTTTAGTTGTGGCACTTTTTTCGGGTTACACCAAGGTGCTAAAAGCCGGAAAAAATCTTAAAACCCAATCTTCTATAATTTTTCCACCTTTTTATATATTTTTTTCTGATTTTTTTGAATATTTTTGTAATTTTTTATCTATTTTTAATATTTTCTATAATTTATTTTGTATTTAATTTTATTTTAAAATATTTTTTATTACTTAATGGTGGTTAGGCCTACTCGAATCGAGCTTGGTTCGACTGTCTCTGCTTCGCCTAATTGGGTCGAGCTTGGGCCAAGCTAGCCTGTGCTCGCACGCCACACGCGAAAGCATACGTTCGATCCCCCCCTTATTGTCTCCGTATAGATGAATTACCAATTTTGGCAATTCGTCTCTACCTCCATCAAATTTAATTTTTTTATTTTTATTTTTCTTTTTCTCTTCTTTTTCTTCAACAAGAACATAAACATCAAAACAACTATACCAACAACAATAAATTAACTACAACTAGTATAAAAATTAAGAGATTTTCATAAAAATTTTTAGGGAAACTCAACACAAATTACTTTTTCAAAAACCAGTTTGATAGTTCAATCCATTTAAAAACTAGTGACTAATTTCATCAATTTGAGTTCAAAAATAGTGGAGATCATCATTTTAATCCCTTGAAATTCATTTTACTCATAAACCCCAATTTTAAGCATGCATCAAACCCCCTATTCATGGAAAAATTAAAGACGAATGTGAGGTTTGGTTTGCTTTAGCTTCTAACTAGATTTCTTGGCTCCAAATTGCTCAAAAGCTCCTCCAATAGATCGAATCCAGCCTTTGCTCTCTTAAAAATTTTATGCTGGAGACATGCATGTGTGACCAAGAATTGTCTAAGTCTTCCTTTTATACTCATTAGATCATAAGATCTAGGCCTAACTTCTAATCTCAAGGCCTATCTATGATCAAATGTAATTTTTTTTAATCAAAATTGAGATTATAGGATTTAGTTGTATAAGCTTAGTCTTTTGCAATATTAATAATTCATACTCTCCATTAGCCTAAGTCTTAACTACTGAGGTACACTACATTGTTGCGCATCCCGATGTGCTACCTACCACATTCGTAACTCACAGAAATCGCGGCAGAAATAGAAAAAAGTATAATGCTTTGATCAAATCAAATACATGCAATTCATGCATTACACAAAATAATAATAATATTACACCTAAATAGGCGTGCCCTAGACTAATCCGCATCGTCCACGTGGGTCTGAGCTGGGTCCTAATATGAAATTAGACAAATAAATTATTATTAATTTAGGCGAGCCATCATAATCTTCCCAACTAAAACAAATTTCATCCCGAAATCCAACTAAAACTTGAAGTACTAACCGTGGAAAAGTTGTGGATATCTCTTGTGCATAGTAGACTCTCTCCCCAAGGTGAGTCTCTCATCTCTTTGATATTGTCACTTGACGAAAACTAATGGTATCTACTTAGTCATGAGAATCTAAACTTTGCGGTCTACTATGTCGATATGGTGCTCCTCATGTGTCACGTCTGGCCTAACCTCAATCCGTTTGACATCCACTATCGTTCTCGCCCGATCTCGCTAACCTTAACGTGAAAATGTGAAATACGTTGTAAACCCCCTCGCCAATAATCTCGGTAGCCTCAACTAATAAGCAACCTCCCTAACTCGTTTGACAATGTGATATAGCCCAATAAATCGTAGAGCAAGTTTCCCTTTGATCCCAAATCTCTCGTGACCTTTCAAAGGAGAAACATTCAAGTACACCAAGTCATTTACCTCATAGCTCAGCCCATAGTGGAACTTAGTCACGTATTTCACCTATCTATCATAAGCAGCATGTAATCTCTAATGAATCAGTCTAGTTTTCTTAGTGTGTTCTACAACAACCTCAGGCCCAATGGCAGTTGTGTCCTCTGGCTCTGCCCAACAAGCTATTTTTTGGAGGGTCTCCTGTATAATGCCTCAAATGGTGAAATCTTAATACTAGCCTGAAAGTTGTTGTAGGCAAACTCACAAGTGGAAAATATTCATCCCATGACCTTTTAAACTATAGCACACAAGCTTTGAGCATATATTCAAGTATCTAAATATTCCGCTCTGACTTTCCCTCGGTCTCTGGATGGTAAGACGTGCTGAAATGGAGTCTAATAACATATTGCTCATGCATAGCCTGCCATAACTGTGACATAAATTGACTATCTTTGTCTGACACTATCGATATTAGTATGCCATGTAATATAATAATCTCATGTTCGAAGAGCGTGCACAGTTGTGGAAAGGTATATCTCATGAAAATTGAAATAAAGTGTGTTGATTTTGTTCGTCTATCCACGAAGACCCAAATGGCATTATGATTATGTGGAGTCTACAGTAACCTACTGACGAAGTCCATGGTAATGTGTTCCCACTTCCACCGAGGATCGCAGTGGTTGCAATAGTCTTCTAGGTCTCCAATGTTTGGCCTTAACTCGGTGCATACCTCACATCCTCTCACGTACTAGCCAACATCTCGCCTTTATCCTAGACCATGAAAACAAGCACTTCATGTCCCGGTACATCTTATTTCGACCAAGTGAACTCGTGTATCCGGATTTGTGAGCCTCCCGAAGAATACCATATCGCAACTCGCTACGCCAAAATCCATAATCTACCTTTGTGTCTCCAACACTCGTCAACAAACTCTCTCCAATCTAGGAAATCGGGACTTTATGCCATGTCTCTGAACCTTTAATACATAGTATCAGCCCTCTGGCACTCAAGAACTAACGGCATCGACACTGTCGGTATTCTCATAAGTCCACAAATGTGCACCTCTACATTCTATTGGACCACTGACAAACTCATGGTAATTGGTGCCTCGAGTATATTGTACTAATGGATCATC
This sequence comes from Stephania cephalantha, assembly GCA_039657325.1. Classification (NCBI taxonomy): domain Eukaryota; kingdom Viridiplantae; phylum Streptophyta; class Magnoliopsida; order Ranunculales; family Menispermaceae; genus Stephania; species Stephania cephalantha. Next base: position 13,649,883 of record CM077575.1, read on the forward strand.
TATTAAACCACCGCCTCCATGCCCGATCCTCTCCTGCTAAGGGCATCGGCTACGATATTCCCCTTCCCAAGCAGGTACTCAATAGATAAGTCGTAGTCCTTCAGCAACTCTAACCACCGTCGTCGTCTCATATTCAGATCTTTTTGAATGAAAAGGTACTTCAAACTCTTGTGATCTATGTAAAGGGTGAATCTAGGGCCGACCCTGACATTTTTGGGGCCTAGGGTAACATGAGATCGAAATGAGGCCTTTTATATTCTTATTTTCTATAAAAAAAATGTTTTATTTCGTCGACTATTTTTCATAGGCTCAAGCTATTATTAGATTTATATAATTTTATGAACTGCACATTTTCTTTTTATATAAAAATTATTTTTTTGAAAAAATGGTGTTTTTTAAATAAAATTAATATATAAAAACTGCTATATGTATTTACAGATATGATCAATACAGATAATAGAAAAAAGTTGAGCAAAAATTTTTTTTCTTACTTCAAAAATTTTTTGTTTTGACTTAAGTAGGAGTCGACTCACGGCATCCTCAAACTTCGCCTTTTGGCAATTGATGCATCCACCATTATATAATTCTAATCATTTTTTGAGTAATTGTTAGATTTTTAATCAAAACATCATTTAATTTCTAATAAAAAAAGAAAATGTTAGCTTTGTTAATTTATTACAACTGCAAAAATAATCATATTGTTAAGTTTATGTATGCTACTAATGTTTTTTAATCAATACAACAGTTGATTACTGAAAGAAAAAAATGTAGGTTTTCTTAATTTATTACATATAGAGAGAATAGCGGTGCTATTTTGAAATTTAAGGGAAGAAAGGATACTTCTTAGAGAGAGAAATCAATATAAGTGGAACCCACATACATATTGAGTTGAATTACAGTAGCCACGTATGGCGAGATTCTTTTAAGTTGGGGCCCTCCACAAACCACATAATTATCGAGCAAACCACACACACCAAAAGATAAACTTTTTTTTCAAAAAAAGAAAAAAAACTATATATATTTAAAAATTTTGAAGGCCTATCCTGTGGGTGTGGCCTGGGATGACCCCCTACACGGCCCACCCCAAGAAACGTCCCTAGGTGAATCTCTCACAAAAGAGATAATGTCTCCCAGTCTACTGCGCAAACATGATCACCGCAAGCTCTAGATCGTGCACTGGATAATTCCTCTTATAGGTCCTCAACTAAGCAACAAGTAAGCAATAACTATATCATCTTGCATCAAAACAGATTCCAATTCGGTGCCACACGCATCCGTGCAAACCATCAACCATTTTCCTAGCTTCGGCAACACTAATAACAGTGCATAAGTCAATCTCTTCTTCAACTCTGAGAATGTTGCCTTGCACTCCATAGACCACTCAAACTCGACATCCTTCTTTATCAATCTGGTCATCTACACAAATTCGGAGAAATCTAGTACAAAGTTCCCATAATAGCTTGCTAATACCAAGAAACTCCTTACACCTATCACATAATTGGTTGTATGCTAATCGATGATGGCATTAATCTGACTTAAGTCTACTAATATACCTTAGAAAGCCAAAACTCGCACTTACTAAACTTGAATATAATCTAAGTTATCTTAGGTCTTTAGTGTCTCTCAAGATTGCTCTCGTGGTCCTCACGAGTCCCTGGAATAGATCAAGATGTTGTCGATGAAAATTATCACGAATCGATCCAAAAATAGCATCAAACTTGGTGCAACAAATCCATGAACACAACCTATATGCTCGTCAACCGAACGGCATAATGGTAAACTCAAATAATCTATAGCATGTGCTCAACACTATCTTAGATATCATCCTCTATAATCCTCAACTAGTGATAACCTGATCCTCAGATCAAATTTGGAGAAAAGTTTTACTCCGATCGACCGTCAAATAAGTCATCGATCCTAGGCCGCTGGGTATATGTTCCTCACAATCACATGATTAAGTTTCCTATAATCGATGCACATCCTCATATTATCATTTTTTTCTTCACAAAAAAGACCTGCTCCCCATGGTGACACACTCGGTGAATAAAAACCTTCTCCGACAAATCCTCTAGCTAAGCCCTTAGCTAATCTTGCTCTACCCGCGACATGAAGTAAGGTCTCCGTCATTATCTATTGCAGTGCGACACTAGCTCTATCATGAACTTTATCGACCTGGTGGAAGTAATCCAGTAAATCCCAAGGAAAAACATCGGGGGAGCTCGTATATAACTGGGATATCCTCAATCCTAACTACCGGTCTCTCAACTGGCTTTGTTGTATGACGAATCCCATCATTAAGCCCTAATCTTGTCCCGTATGACTTAACAACGAATTAGTCAGCCTTTTTTTCCAAACCATTCTACTTACAAGTCAATTTTTTTCGTTTAAGTATTTTCTTATCTTATGTCAATTAATAAATTAGAGTTATTTAAAAATTTAAAAACTTAAAGCTTATTTAGCGAAAGTCTTAACAATTTAGCGGAAGCTTTTAACGTAATACCTAAGAATTTTGGAAAACCAGGAAATAAAAATCACACGCATATGTATAATGAAACGTCGATAATATATCATCATGTATCTGGTCAGGGTATTATCTCTCAACCCACAATATATACAACCCCAAAAGTACATGGAAGACATATATATAAGTCATATAACAAACCAGAAACCTACAAAATTTGATGTAGCAGTGCTCCACTAGCTCAGAGGCAGTCGCCAATCTTTTTTTTGCCTGGTTTGCTACTTGATGGATCTGCACCCACCGTCATAAAAAGAATGGTGAGTAATGAAAGTAGAAAGTAACACTAAGAGACATTTGTTTTCATTTCCAAATATACTACAAGAATGTAAAAGCATAATAATAGCAACTATGCTGAAAACAAAGTCATGCAAAAAGATTCTTTAGTTAGTAAATATGAAACTGACACAAGGCTAAGTAGTAATGATCTAGGGCTGGTCAGCAATGAGCCCTATCACTGATGCCTTTATTCCACTATCTCAGGATGGAGTTAAGCTTTATACCTTTGTGGAAGGTCGAGCTGAGCTCTACGCCTCCATAATCAGTTACAAATGCCAGTCATTTGTGATGTGTACTTTCCAACAACCCCAGGTCTCATACCTCGTGTGCTGCACAAGTTAGTGGTGAGATCACGACATCCCTGAAAGTCTAGTGACCCCTGAGTGTCAAGCCCATCTCTATCATCTCATGGTGCTAGATATAAGTACTACTTTCATATTTCAAGGAATGATACGGTTTTGGAATCCAAAAATAAGATTGCATATCTAATGCACAAAGGAAATGGAATTTACAATATCGTAAACCACAGCCTAATAGCATGCTATTTCATTTATCTAAATATCTCAACAATCAAGAATGACATAGACATGATATAAAGTCAATGAAAGTGTTAACAACAACCGATGTCATGATAGCAAATTCATGAAATGAGATGAATCAAAAGTCATGGCATATAGAGTACAAAAGGCAAATCACTCCAAACGACTATAAATAAATAACAAAACCGGAATGAAATTTAAATATCTCAATCAGTTTACTTACAATCCATGCAATGTCTGCTAATCCGGCATCCCGATACCTCAAAACTCATAACCGAACCCCCGAGACTTTCCCATAGTTTTCTTGATATCTTTTAACAGGTTTTTGAGTGTGTTTGAGCTTTTAATTAGGGTATTAGACTTGTTTATAATGTTTAAGTTATAATTGAAAAATTGTAGATTTTGTGGCGTCAAAGCACCAAGCGCGCTGGGTGTTTTATCTAGCAAGCTAGTGAACTCATTAGCATGCTATTAAGATTTATTAGTGCGCTACTCATAGGTAGCGCTAGCTAGCTTATCTAGCGCGTATGTGCAAGAAAACCCATAATTCTGCACTTAGAATTTTGAGTACTATCCACACATTGACACTCCAACACTTTAGGATCTTTTTCCTCACCTACCAGAGACCCCAATACACCCACTAACAACACAAGATCAGCCATACTTCATATATTTCATAAATTTATCAAATTAAACTAAACTAATGGTGTAAGTGAAGGTACCTAATTAATGAATACCAACGACTTGATCTACACCTCCTCAACCCTTAAGATCTCCTCCAAAGTTGTTGATCCTTATTGATTTCTTCTTCTCCAGTAAGCTTTCTTATTAACTAAGTTTTGAAAATGAAATAAATTGCTTAAGTTGATCTCATTCCTTATATATATTAATGGGATAAAGTTGATTAATAGCTATTAATCTCCATGTACACACGTATCTCGAGAATAATTTAATGGCTTACACCTTGCAACAATTTCCACTAACTCTCCACTATCTCCATCTGGCTAATACCAATTTGAAACTCAATTTGTCTTTTGATGTGACAACACGTATCTCAAAAATCGTCACATGACTATTGTTTTAAATTGCTAACTTAGGTACATTTAATATAAAATCAACCATAGCCACATTAATACTACTATTTAAGCTACACTAAGTCTAAATAAACTTACCACATCACTCTCTACACTGATCCCATATCAACACGTATCTCGAAGCACGTCTCCACTCACTTCTCAAAACCTAAACACAAGTAGGAGTGACTTAGTGGTCCACACATATACAATACACTAGGCATACATCACATCAAATCTAACATATACCTCGGCCAACTTGCCTCGGTCAGTGTAGTATTTCGATGCGGGTCCCATGTTATGGATCACTGATCCTGATTAAGGAAATTAAACTGGGATTAGGATTTTTGGCTTTGACATGCTGTCCCTAAAATAATATCCATCTCTTGGGTGGAAGCTAATCTACCCCTGATGATTGGAAGTGCAGTCCCAACTCTGGTGAATGAGAACACGGGAATCTCCAGTATCTAGAAGGTGATGGTCTTACTGAAATAATCCAACTAGGCATGGCAAGCCGCCAACCAATCCATGCCTAAGAGCTCATTTAACTCTAGGTAGTCAAGTGCTTATAGATATATGGGTAATTGGTGACCACTAACCTCGACTGGACTCGCTACAAATCCAGTTAGGGTAAATCTTATCCCTAGTGGTCATGCTAAGGACAAGGTGTGTGCCAATAATCTCTGGTGTCAACCCTAACTCCCCTACTATTTGTCACGAAATAAGCAATAATGTAGAATCAGAATCAATCAATGAATGGATAGAACGACCATAAATAATCAACATACCTTCGACAAGCTATCGCTGCGGTCGTGCTCGCTATCATGCGTGCACATGCTCCTGCTCATCTTGGTGGAACTACAACAGGTGGAATTAACTCTCTTGTGCACTTAGTTTTATAGTTTCCATGTTGACCACATCTAAAACATTTGATATGTTGTTTTTGCCTCTAGCCTGGACTTTGACCATGCTGCATAACATCCCCTTGGCCCTACTATCCACTGAACCACTGGCCCAGACCCTGTTTACCCCCTCTCTGACTCTATCCCAGCCACTACTTACTCTTATCTCTGCTCCTCAGGCCCTGACCATGAGTTTGTCTCTACGGTGGTACTAGTGGAACGGTCGTCACTGGTTGTGGTTATATGGATATGACTATGTGAACCTTAACTGTCTGACCATCATCTTACCTGCATCTCTACCCACCGTGATCTCTATGATGTCGGTTCCTCTTGCCTTTTGACCCTGCCTGCCTTGACCACCCTGACCGTGATACTCTAAGATAAGAGCAGCGGCGCCTCTCATCAGATATGTCTCGTGAGCTAATGTCTGCTCGTATACCTCCTTTAGAGTCCTGGCTCTGGTCGATACAACCGAACTGCCTATATATGGTCAGAGTCCTCATATAAAGTAGTGGACTTGAAGTCTTTCTGTCCCAGTTACATCAATGGCAAAAAGACAAGCAAATATCCAAACTTTTTCGTATAATGAATCAAAGTGCTATTATCATGCCCAAGAGTCTAGAACTCCTTCCTCAATCTCAACTGAACCTCAGGAAATATGAATTGATTGTAGAAAACTTGGCAAAAATCGGCCCAAGTACTTGGATCCCCATGGGCGGCTGTATGTGCGGTCCGCCAAACCGCGACATCGCCTCTCAATAAGTACCCAGATATCCTAGTCCGTATGGTCTCATGAATCCTAAACAGTCTATGGAGTCTCTCGTGGGTAAGAACCACTTCCCGCCTACTGGGTCTCCACATTCATAAAAAGGCTCCTGACCGGAATCTGTGAACTCTTTGATCGCCTTAACCTCACCTGTCAAGGCGCTTGAATGTCGCCAACTTTACCAAGATGGGAGGTGGCACATCTAGTAATGTCATTGTAGACGTGAAAATCGGTAGCTCTACTTTGTAACTATCGGCTTGACTATGGGGTGTAACCAACTCAAAGCAGATTCTCTCGCTCTAACGGCCACAAGCGGACTATCCCGACTAGCCGGGGCGCGTCTCTCTAGGTGAGTGGTGGTACTTGTAGCAGTGACCTGAGTAGCGCGCCTATGCTCATAGTAGTCATAAGATCTCCTCGAGCTTTTTGTTGTATATGGCGACCATGTCGCGTAGTGTCTGATCCGAGTCGACTCTCGTTAGGTCGCTCGTCTGACCCCCGTTAGCCGGTGTAAAAGGAACTACCGGTTCATCCATCTCAAATATGCAAGCGCAAAAATGCTCCAATCAGTGTCATATACGCGTATATATAAGTATTATAAGTAATAATATACAAGTATAAACCCTAGACTACCCACCTCACAACACTTCCCTACTAAGGGTCTAAGTTAGGATCATCATGTTTCTACATTCTAAGTTTGTTTGTTAAGTTTTATTCGCTTTTTTTAAACTTTTCCCTAGGCTAAACTGAACCTAAGCTCTTATACCAACAATGATGGACCTAAATTCTAAAGCAAACCTGGCATCGTCATGTCGCCAGACACATCACTAGGTCATGCCATGTCACCTGCATGCCTATCCATGAAGGCCCACGATATCTACTTAACCTTATCTTATAATCCTAATTAATCCAATTAATTTGGTTTTTATGAGGGTCACACTTAATTGTTTCAATTAGGCTATTCCTAACTCACTTAGTCACATGAAAAGTTATTTAGTCCATATTCTTAACTTACAAATTAAGTATCAATGTTTTACAACATATATATATATATATATATATGTGAGTTATTATCATATAAATTGTAGTTTTAACTGAAGTCTTTCAATTCGCATGCAATAAGTAAATGTGAAATACAATAATTTCATAAGCGTGATTAGGTGACTAATTAAGTATTTTCGGATTTTAAATGGAGTTTAAGTATTCGACTTGGGACTCGCGCATTATGGATAAGATATCATAAATTATATTTTATTTTTGTGTGTTGTGTGCTTAGTGTGTGTATTATATGGTATTTTGTCGCGAAGTCGGGGTATGTTGAGGTGTATCCTTAATTTATCATACTCGGGGTTGCAAGTGTCTGTCTGAAGGACATGAGTGAAAATAAATTATTAGTTGCTCGAAAACAATTAAAAAAAGTGTTAAGTATCACGTAGGGATTTTGCTTTTGTTTACATGCAAGTTGGGATCGCTAGCAATGTAAAAGGAGAATGAAGTTGTTGCAAGAGCTTGCCTCGAGTTTCATATCAGTTGGTTGTAGTCAAGGCTGAGATTGAGTCCAAATTGGTGTAAGTTTGGCTAATTATGGCAACATAATTGGTCCGATAGACTTTGGTATGTCATAGACAAAGTTAAGATTTTTGGAGTTTTGGCGTGACCAAAACTACTATTATGGACATTTTATGGAAGCGGACTATTTCGTTGAGAAGGCGGCTCTTTCGTAGAGAAAGTGGATCCAAAATAAGGATCGAAATCTAAAACACATCAAAATAGGGATTTTGAGAATCAATAAATAAAAAGAAATTAAGCTGCAGACAAGCAGCTGAGGGTTTAAGAAAAAAAAATGAAACAAAAATCTTTCGTTTCCTAACCATCTCAACTCATTATTTCACTCCACGAGCTCCCAACGTCCAATTTTTGCCCAGCCATTTAAACGGTGAACAAAAATCTTTCGTTTCCTAATCATCTAAACTCAATCTTTCACTCCACGATCTCCTGACTTCCAATTTTTACCCAGTTTCTTTTCACAAAACTCTATAGCATGGCGAGATTGTCAATTTAAGCCAACTTTCTATGGTGGAAACAAGGTATTCGGCCCGCAATTTGGCAAATTCTCAATTTATGGTGTTTTCTTTCATTCAATTTGAATTCTCTTGATTTTTTTGTTTCCTTTGCAGGGTTTTGATAGGAATTAGTAGGGATTATTGAGAATTGATGTATTGTGTTGATTTGGATTAATTTGGGATATGTTCTATTGGCGTGAATTAGGGTTTTGATGAATTAAACTAATGTGATTCAATTGATAACTATTTTGAAGATGTTATATAATTGATATTAATTTATATTGGGATTCTAGATAAATTGATTGTTGGTTTTGATCCAATTTGACTCCATGGGGTGTGGAAATATTTTGATATTGGTATCGAGTGGTTTCGTGGGGGTTGGTGTTGAGTTTTGAGGATTTAATTACAAAAATATTGATTTGGAGAAGTTTTTCAGTTCAAAATAAATAAAGTTTGCCTAGTTGATAGGTCATATTCGAAAATTCATACGGTGATCCGATTTGAGTGTTCTTCGAATTTATAGAAAGTAGGGCATGAGTACTAGAAGTTCATTTTTGGTCATCATGACAAATATTGAGGTTTTCAAGTTTAAAAAGTTACCCCAAATTGGCTAGTTGATAGCCATTTGAAACAGTTATATAAGTTAATATTTTGGAAACTATTCTCAAACGTATTTTGGTCGCAGTTTTCATTGGGTTTCATGATTTGGTTTCACTTGAAGCTTGACCCATAATATAATTGGGTATGCAAAGAAGCTATTGGAACCATTTTCAAGGTGATCTGATACTCCGATAACCCCGAGAATTTAGCTCAAAGTTGGTTGGTTGTAAGTAAACCTAATAGTGGTCTTTACTATTTATGGAATTTATCTTTGTAGATGCATTTGTGTTTAGCCGGTATTGCATTTCGCATCATTCTTGGTCATGCATACATAACATCCGAATAGAGTTACCCCTGCTTCGGTCATAAGAGTGTGAGGTGCTCCACTCCAAACTAGACGTATTGCTGGTGTCTAGTGTTGTCAACTACGGGGTAGCATGCATTGAACTCATAGGGTTGTTCTAGGTTAACCATGAGTGGGCCCGCTTGTTATGAGCTTAGAACAGGAAATAAGGGATCCACGTTGTTATATAAATTTGTTTTTATTTGAAAATGCAATTACATGTCTCCATGTATTCAAACTAAAATTACACGAGTATAGAGCAATGTAGGAGTTTACTTACCTGACATCTTCGAGTTATTTTTGATGATGTCAGGTTCTCTTTGAAGACTAGACAGAACGAGAAAAGCTCGAAGATCTTTAGTGAATGTTTTAAGTTTAAAAGTTTATTTTTCTAATTGTAATCACTTTATAGATACTATTTTAGGCTTTGAGGAGAGTGTAGGTCGTGAAATACTTTTTTACAGGTTTTGAGAGTCTCCTAAATTAGTTTGAATTAAGTTAAGAGGTTTATGATTCAGCTTTGGTTTATTTTGGGATTATAAAGTTGTAACTAAGTATCAGAGACTCTAAGTTAGTATTTAAAGTCTGAATTTGATATATATTATGAACTGCGGGGAGTTGTGACTCCTTCTAGGCCTTTCCCTAATTATGTTGTCTATTTGGTGAAAGTTTTCTGGCAGGCCATTTAAAAGGAGGTGCTGTCGAGATTTTAATAAAAACACGGAGGATAATCCGTATGATTTTCTAATTTGCTCCAATTAAGTAAAACAAGTATCGAGTTTCGTTGAGGATATAAATTTAGTTTTAGAGCTCTACTAAGGATTAAAATAGAAAGTATTTTGAGGCATATAGTTAAGTGTATGGTTTAGTTGCCTAATTATAGTAATTAGGCTAAGTCAGGATTAAGTGAGACGGGTCTTGAAAGTAAATGTAAGTAAATTGCATTACTTAACATACCCTAAATAGTGGAAAACCCGACAAAAGGTTACCATGTATATCGAAGGGGGCAAGAGAATAAAATATTATGTCAATATACATGTATCACGTACAAAAGTCTCCCCAAAATGTCTGAAAAGTAGTAATATAATATATACAAACATCTATGAGAACGACTAGAAAAGGCTTTCAAGAATCAGAAGTTGACACCAAGCTTAGCCTTCCCCCGTCTTGTCATAGGATATGCACTCGATCGTCCATGCAAAAAAGTTGATGACAAGTCCAGTAAGTAAAGCCCCAAAGAAACGCAAGTTGCATTTAATAAGAATTTAAATAAAGCGGCTACAAATCATGCTAGGCAATAAGAAATACACTGAAAGGGATAAATAGCATAAAGATAAGTCGCTAAGAAAGCAAAAATATGTCGGACGTGAGCGTGGTATATGTCTGATAAACTCTGGGATAAGTAAGCAGGACCGAAGAGACTCTGGCGGTGAGGTACTCCCTGCCACCGCCCCAAGGTCGATAACGATCTTTGTTGGTCGAGAGTTAGACTCTCGGCTAATCACCTCAAAAGGAGAGGATCTACATGTCGGAGGCAAGCCTGGCAACAACTCACTCTCGATACAACGACTCGCGGAGAGGACTCTCACGCGTAGTCTAAGTTATGACCAACACTTTAGCAATAATCCGATCGTCATCCACGAGATTCCTGGAAATTGGTCAGACCGTCCCTTGCTTTTCATTAAAAGCATTCTAGCTAATGGTATGAATTCGGTGACTGAAACACTTACCCTGGAGGTGATGTGAACCATTGGTGGTCACAATGTCCGATGTGACCTCCATCTAGTTTCATCAAATCAATAGTAAGTGTTTCTGAGCCATCACCGATTGTGACCACCTGTGAACTTGATATTTCGTGGTGCATACCACTCTCTTTTGGGAGGGCTCATAGCCACACCATTACAATTCGTGGCGCATACCATTCTTTTTTAGTGGGCACACAGCCACACCACCGCTACTCGTAGCGCGCACCACTCTCTTTTGATGAGCATACTGCCACATCACCGCTTTTGATCAAACAACACAGGTGTTCATATCACATACATTCCATAGATTAGCATATTCATACCATTGACTAAATGCAACCCAATCCAAAGTCTTTCGATATGAACGCGATATTTCTATTTATATAATATTCTAGTCATATTTAATGCATGAGCGAAGCTCCCTGCTTACCTCGACTCGACAAGCTAAGTACTCCATATCCTCGCACACTCGAGGCTCGACGTGAACCGCCTCACGAATCTAAACAAATAAAGTAACATTCACATCATCGACAATTTATATTTTAATTCCAATTAATTTTTAAATTTATTTCGTGGTCGACTTCTATAGGTCTCGTGAGTCCTCCGTCGCTCGGTGTGTGGGGGTGGGACCTGGCCAGTCTCCCTCGAGGACGCGATAGAGCTCCCCTTTTGAAGGCAAAGATTTATTATTATTTTGTTGATACATATATATATTGTTTTTATTTACCATATATATTATTTGATAATATATATATTATTTTTTTTATATATTTTTTAAAAGAAAAAGTTTTATGGGCCATTTTGGCCCCTGGTTGGGGTGGTTAGGGGTCAAAATGACTACTGCCATCCTCTCGTGTTCACTACCACTTGGCAGTGAGCACGAGCTCACATGGGGTCCCTCGTAGTGGAGGCACCTCCCCCTTTGAACTGCCACCACTCTACTCCGGCAAGGTAGGTCCACTGCCCTAATTTGAGGCCGCCGCACGCAATGTGCTCTGCAAGACCTTTCACACAGCTCCTCAAATCTTCACATAATTGTATCTTCAACCACTGCCCTGCACGTAATGTGCCCTGCTAGGACCTTCATACGACCCTTCAGCTCTTCGTATAACTGTATCCTCAGGCGTTTCCCTACAAGCTATGTGCCTTGTTAGGCCCTTAATACAGATCTTAGATCATCTCGTAAATGTATCCTCAAGCGTGGCCCTGCACGCAATGTGCCCCGCTAGGCCCTTAATACAGGTCTTCAGATCTTCATGTAATTGTATCCTCAAGCGTGGCCCTGCATGCAATGTGCCCCATTAGGACTTTAATAGAGGTCTTCATATCTTCAAATAACTATACACAACTCTTATATTTTTCTCAAGGATCTCACTTGTTCCACTTCGTTACACTAGTCTCTGTCTCACTAGTCCTCGTTGTTCATCTTCCTTGTGCTCAATTTAAATATTGGTGTTGGTGATTTGTTTAATTTCTTCTGGCTTAATTGTAAGCTTTCACTTGACTTGTATTTACTAAATTGTCCTATTTTCAGATGAGGTGTCAGTGTGGACCCCTACCGACCTCTCTGTTTGAGAACAATCATAAAACCTCAGTAGAGTTACTCAGATGGTCATGATTGTGAAACTAACTCTAGTGCTCTGGCCGGAGCTAAAGGTGTTCATCATAACTTTCGTGTACATTCCAAGTCATCTAAATAGTATCAGTTTTGCATAGGGTCTTCTAGCTGCTCTTATGTCTCATGTCTTCTAGTTATCCTTGCAAGACTCTACCTATGATATCTCAACTAACTTCTGCTACTCGTAGACTTCTGAAATTTTTTTTTCTAATTTTCGTCCTTATCATCTCTCTATAGACCTTCCAATTAAAAACACCCTCGACCTATAACTCATGGCCCGTATGAACTCGCCATCATACCCCTATGTTCTGTCGAGATCTAAGCTAGGTATCATATATCAACTAGGTTAGGAACTATCCCATCCTAGGCAGTCGTGCCATAGTTTACAATACACATAGTCTCTAACCAATATCATTAATATCCTCTTTAGAATTAAATAAATACATATAGCTACCTGCAGTCACTATTATCTTCTTTAGCATGAATTTTATACATATAACGTAGCAAGACATCAGGTTCTAATTAACTATACAAAATGACTTGGTGTTCTAAATCTTCACCCTGCATACTATGCATCAGCTTTCTGAACTGGGGCTCTAACCCGTAATGGTATCGCTGGTATCGGTGGCATAAAGATCAGTAGGCATTTAAAATGAAGATTTCCTACCTTTCCATAATGTGAACACTCTGGCAAGTGCTCTTGTCCTAATGATGTCATCTCGTCACTCTGCAAATCTGGCTTTGGCGTAGGTGGCGCTGCAATAGCTATCAGTGCTCTCCACAAACAATTTTTCCTATCATGTCCTCATTGACCACATCAAAAACACTTACGCCATCATCTTTCCTTTCCTCGTTGTCACTTTGAGCTCTGGCTCGGATTACTCCCAAAACGTATCGAAGGTGTGTGGGTACTTGATCGCGCTAAGTAACCGTATGAGGTCCCACAAATGTTGACATGTACTCTTCTTTTGTCATCTTCCTAGTTCTCGCTATACTCATCACCAAGCATACTCGTCAAGACCAAACTTTCTAATCTCATTTATTATTTGTTATCAAGATTTTCGATCCGTGACGTGAGACCCACACCATGATATGTGCGCTAATCGAGGTGAGATGGCCGGGGTATATGTTGGATTTATTGTGGTGTATGCCTAATGCGTTGTATATATGTAGATTACTAAGTCACTTCTACTTGGGCATAAGTGTCCAGACGTGAGTGGGGACGTGCCCCGAGATGCTTACCAACGTGGAACCTGTTGGGTTGGGTTCATACGCAGGGAAAAATTAAAAATAGATTTTGAAAAACTCCAACAGGATCGAAAATATGTTCCATTAAACTAAATCTACGAAAGTAAATCTTATCCCGTGATTTCCTTTTTGATTTTTTGATTTTCAAGACGTTCAAGTGCACGTCCTCTATTAGAAATCCACACACGAACGGTGACCACAATTTCGAGTGCTAGCCCTAAGAGATATTGAAATCGATTTTTCTTTCTCCCCCTAAATCTAGAAAACTCAAAAATTATAAAACAAAAATCTTATATCATTTTTAGAGTTCCACCATTTATTTATATGTGTAGATAAGCCCTCACTTAAAATTCTATTTGTAATACAATTATTGCATTTAGGCAGTTTTAGCAAATTACACATACACCCCTATTAATAAGTTACAATAAAACAACTCGTAAGGGCTTTTATGTCATGAATTTTATCATATAAAATTCATTACTCTTGACCAATTGAAATTGTGCAAAGCCATTCTTTGTGTGCGACCGAATAGGTTCATGCGACGTTGGCAGTGAACCAAAAGCCATTTTGGTACACAAATCATTAGCAGTCTCTAACAAGGCATTATGAATACCCAAGTAGCATGAATATCAACATCGATACAACCTAATTAATAACGTATATCATATCCTTTTGTCGTGCGATATCCTTTGATTAAACATAAGGCAAGGAAAGTCATCCTTAATATTCAACCGTACTAGTCTCGATCTTTAGGTAAATTGAAAAACATCCAAGTGACATTGATCATATCAATTCACGTGGACTTGGCAATTATCGGTATATCTTATCGAGGGATCCACTGATATCTCTCTCTATACGAAAGTGACAAATTCTATCTTGATTACACACCTTCACATATTATTCACACGGTAACCAATCACAATCTTTATAATTGTCAGGTTATAGACAATATTTGATTGTGTCAAATTATCATGCTCCTAATATTGAAGTCTATGGTACTCTCAAGTCGAAGTATTAAATGATATACCTATCATGAGTAACACCTATGACTTAATACATGTGGTGTTCTCATAGCGGGTCGATCCAGTATCTTATTCCCTAACAAGTACTCATTATCTTGATTCGTATCCCTATGCACATGATCATCACATGGCCATCGATCAAGATTCACACTAGTCTTAATTCATTATAGTTCCTAGTATAATGACCGACTAGGGACATTTTGGATATTTCAATAAATACCCACGGATCTTACTATAAGGTAAACATGCAATCACTTATAATTAAACAATAAATAAAACCTCTATTTTATTAACTAGAATTATAAGATAAACAATGTTTGTAGATTGACTTAGGGCACATGCCCTTACATATGTCACTTGCACTAGGGCCAATCATTCATGTATCTAATACCTAATGACCTAACATGACCATCATGTTTCGCTTGTGGAAGAGCCTCCCGTCACAAAGGATCTCAACATTGTCTTTTGTAGAACTCGCAAATCTTCAAGTCTCCCCTCTCAATGATTTCTCGAAGGAGATGAAAACGTCTAAGTATATGTTTGGATCGGTGGTGTGATCTTGGTTCCTTGGTTTGTGCTATCGCCCCGTTGTTGTCGCAATACAAGCAAATGGGGTTAGCTATACTCTGAACCACACCAAGTTTTGAGATGAACTTTTTGATCTAAACTGCCTTCTTAGCTACATCGAACGTTGCAATATATTCAACTTATGTTGTAGAATCTACGACAGTTTCTTGCTTCAAACTTTTCTAGCTCATTGTACCTTCATTCAAAGTAAACACATATCCAGACTGCGATCTGAAGTCATTTATATCAGTTTGAAAACTTGCATCTGTATAACCACTTACAACAAGCTCGTCTTCCAAAATTCTATAGACCAAGAACACTTCTTTAGTCCTTCTCAATTACTTAAGAATGTTCTTTACTGCTATCCAGTAACTCTCACTGGGATTGGACTGATATCTGCTTGTTGCGCTCAGGGCATATGATACATCAGGTCGAGTGCATAACATGACATACATGATAGATCTAATAGCTGATGCATATGGAATCATATTCATGCGCTCTCGCTCAACATTAGTCTTAGGACATTGAGTCTTGCTAAGATTTATACATTGAGACATTGGCAATGACCCTCTTTTAGAGTCTTGCATATTGAACCTATTCAGTACCTTATCAATATAAGCACTCTGACTTAGACCGGTCAGCCCTTTAGATCTATCCCTATAGATCTTAATCCCAATGATGTAGGCTACATCTCCTAAGTCTTTCATTGAGAAACACTTCCCTAACTATGACTTGACACTCTACAAGGTTGGGATGTCATTTCCAATGAGTAATACATCATCAACATAAAGCACCAAGAAACCAACCACTCTCCCACCGACCTTCTTGTATACACAAGGCTCATCTTCATTTTTACTGAAATCAAATTTCTTAATTGCTTCCTCAAAACGAATATTACAACTCTGAAAAGCTTGTTTTAATCCATAAATAGATCTTTGAAGCTTGCACACCTTCCTATAAGTCTCAGGATGACTCTTTAGGCTGTATCATATACACGTCCTCAAGTAACTTTCCATTTAGAAAAGATGTTTTGACATCCATTTGCTATATCTCATAGTCATAATATGCGGTTATGGCAATTAGAATTTTAATGGATTTAAGCATGGCTACAGGAGAAAAAGTTTGATCATAATCAACACCTTAAGTCTATCTGAAACATTTTTGCTACTAGTCGTGCTTTATAAGTATGCACATTGCCATTCATGTCAATTTTCTTCTTGAAAACTCATTTACATCCAATGGTCTTACCACCTTCAGGTAAATCAACTAGGTTCCAAACTTGGTTATCATACATGGATTGCATCTCAGAATTCATGGCACTAACCTATTAATCTGCATCAGGGCTAGAAACAGCCTCCTGATAAGTAGTAGGTTCATTTTGATCCATAAGCAACACCTCACTAATATCAGTAATAAGAAGTCCAAATCTCTCAGGCTGATTTCTTATCCTATCAGACCTACGAGGGCCTTGTGATACATGTGGAGGATCAATTAGTTCAAGACTTAGTTGCTCCCACTGGCGGTTGAGTGTTTATTTATGGTTCTTAAAACTTACTTTATTCTCACTTGAAATAAACTATTTTTCCATAAAGAAATCATTCCGAGCAAAAACACTTTGTTCTTAGCGGGATTATAAAAGTAGTATCCTCTAGTTTCTTTAGGATAACTAACGAATACACACATGGTAGATTTAGCTAATAATTTTTTTGAGATTTGTCGTCATACGAGAACCTCACAGCCCCAAATCTTAAGGAAAGACAAACTTGGTCTTTTCCCAAATCACATTTCATGTGGTGTTTTATCAACCACTCTAGAAGGAACACAATTTAGTGTAAACGCAACAGTTTCTAAGGCATAACCCCAAAAGGAAATAGGAAAATCTGCATGACTAATCATAGATCGAACCATATCCAATAAAGTCCGATTTCTCCTCTCATAAACACCATTCCATTATGGAGTTGCTAGGGGAGTTAACTGTGAGACAATCCCACAGTTTCTAAGATGATCATCAAAGTTTTAGCTCAAATATTCACCACCTCGATCTCATCGAAGTGCTTTAATAGTTTTACCAAGTTGATTTTGCACTTCTTTCTGAAATGTTTGAAACATCTCAAAAGATTCACATTTATGTTTCATGAGATACACGTAACCATATCTACTAAAATCATCAGTGAATGTAATGAAGTATTGATAACCACTTCTAGCCATAGTGTTTATAGGACCACATACATCAATATGTATTAGACCCAATAATTCACTTGCCCTTTCACTGTGTCCAATAAAATGACTCTTAGTCATCTTACCTAGTAAACAAGATACACATGTTTCATATGATTCAAAATCAAATGAATCTAAAAGCCCATCTTTATGGAAATTAGAAATACGTTTCTCATTAATATGGCCAAGGCGATAATGCCAAATGTAGGTTTGATTCAAATCATTTGACTTGAATATCTTTGTATTTATATTAAGAACGAGAGTATTTATGGACCTTTTCATGTTTAAAATATATAGACCATTACACAAATCAGCATTCGCATAGAAAATGTCTTTACGAGAAATGTAGCATTTATTATTTATAATAATGAAATTAAAACCATCCGAATCCAAACATGAAACTGAAATGATGTTTCTGCTTAAGGCAGGGACATAATAATAATTATTTAAAACTAAAACAAGTTCACTAGGTAAAATAAACTCATAGCATCCTACAGCCAACGCAGCAACCTTTGCTCCATTTTCAACTCATAGGATGACTTCTCATTTCTTTAGCTTTCTACTTTTGGTGAGACCCCGTATATTAATTCAAATGTGAGATCCATATCCGGTATCCAATACCCAGGATTCACTACTAGACAAGTTAACTTCAATAACGTAAATACCCAAAGCAGTAGTCACACTACTCTTCTTTTTCTTTAGATCTTCAAGATAGAGCTTGCAATTTCTGAACCAATGTCCAAGTGCATGGCAGAAACGAGAATTTCCTTATTTTTCCTTTTCCTTCTGGGGCTGTGAAGTAGAAGCAAAATGGGGCTTGACTTGTTCCATAGGTTTTGTGACAATTACAACAACCTTGGTAAATTTAGCCTTGCATTTGCCCTTTTTCTTCAAAGCCTTTCCTTTTGAACCATCAGCACACTAGCAATGGGTTTCTTGACATTCCGCTCAACAGTTTTAAGCATCAGATGCAACTCTGAGATAGATTTCTCCATGTTATTCATGTTATAGTTCATTACAAATTGTGAATAACTATCAGGCAATGAATTCAACATCAAATCCGTAGCCAACTCTTGGCTTTTGGGAAATCAAAGTCTGTCGAGATGGTCAATATAGCCATTCATTTTTAGAACATGAGGACTAACTGACGCACCTCAGTCATTTTGCAAGAATGAAGGTTCTTGACTGTCTCGAATCTCTCTTGCCTAGCCTGCTGTTGGAACATTTCCTTCAGCGTTGTAGCCATGTCGTAAGCTTCCATTTGTTCCATGTCCTTCTAAAGTTCAGGAACCATGGTTACCAACATAATGAATGCAACATCAGTTGAGTTGCTGACATGCTTAGTATGTGCATGCTCTTAAAGCATTGGCTGGTGGTTCCTTAGGAATAGGATTATCCAGGACATACAACTTGCGTTCATGCTTAAGAACAATTCTCTAGTTTCTGAACCTGTCAAGAAAGTTTGTCCTTGACAAATTATCCTTCTCAAGGATGGATCGCAGAGATAAGGGATTAGTGTGATTTGAAGAGGTCATAGATCTATAACAAAGATTATGCAAAAGTTCATTTTAGTATAGAGGTATAAACTCCCACTAAATTAACAACCCTCCTTAAGAATGTTATGTTAATTTAAGGGACTAATATCCATGTTTCACCTAGTTCTAAGATAGCTAAGGCATGAAACTTTGAATTATGTTATTTAAGTAGGTACCATTTACCAATTACATCATATGTAACTTTTAGTTATTTTATGAGATTATGACATCTTATGTATTAGCATGTTTTATCTCATCTAGTGCCTAAAGCCCAAAACCGTTTTGATAGCTATATCAAGTCTAACAATTTCAAAGAATAGAGTAACCGTTACTCAACTTGCCTTACCAAGATAGCACAATACACTCTGCAAAGGCAGACCCATATTAATGTGATCGAAGCCTTGACAAGTGTTTGAGAATGGATGACACTTAACTTAAAATTTGAAAGAGAGATTTTTGTTTGTTTTAGTGATAATAATTAAATAAGATGAATATCATATATTACAATGCATGAATAATCACTAAAAACTTAGAAAATCATACAAATATTGACTATTGTATGAATTTTGGATGCTACTTAACAGCTAATCTATGGTCCCAATAGCCGATCAATGGTGTGGTAATGACGGAGGCTGATGTGCAAAAAGGGCGCCCCTTTTTTTTTTAGACAACAAATTAAATTACCAAAAATTGAAAATCACCTAAAATTTCTCATAATTTCAGTCAATCCAATCAACCAAAACTACCCCTTATTTTATTTTTGAAAATATTAATTAAAACGTTTTTAATTATCTCGGGCCCACCATTAGCTTAATATCTTATTCTAATCCAATTAAAATTTAAGATACTTTGAATCCTTATCCAATTAGGATTTGTTTTATATCTCACATATCTTATAGGATTTGTAATTCTAATCCAATTACAAGTCTATCTCCTATCTTGTAGGAATATACTAGCGAATTACTACAATGAGATATATGATCAAAATCAAGTTTGAGATATTAATCATACATTCAACATCAGAATCATATTAAATTAATCATATTAACCTAATCATGATCTCTATCATGGAGACATACATAATTATTGAACAAAACAAAATATGTGTTCAAGATCATAATAATATTAACCTAAACATGAAGTCTACCATGAACATACAAAATTCATTTTGTTCAATATAAAAATATACGTTAATCAAAATATTCTAAACATGAATACTATTAGTGAATCATATCATGCGATGTATCAATATACTTGAATTAACAACATGCTTTAAAACCAATTCTTGATAACAATTATCACATAATCTATATTTATATCATATATACATTAATCAAGCTTATGTATTCACACATATATTATATATACATCAGTGAGAAAATGCAAAAATTTAATAGAACCGAGCATAATGCTCTGATACCACTGTTAGGTTTTTGGGGTTCATACGCAGCAGAAAATTCAAAACAGTTTTTGAAAAAGCCCAACAGGATCGAAAATAAGTTTCATTAAACTAAATCTACGAAAGTAAATCATACCTTATTCCGTGATTTCCTTTTTGATTGTTCGATTTTTAAGACGTTCAAGTGCACGTCCTCTATCAGAAATCCACACACGAACGGTGACCACCACTACAAAATATAGCTGATCAGAAACAGAAATTTTCGTTGTTGACTAGCATAAATTATGTTTCTAATTTAATTCTGCAATGGAACAAAGATAGACTATAGTCTATCTCAAAGAGTGTCGACGCTAATTAGTTAGCAACAAAAATATTTTATGTTTCTGATTGGAGACGGATTTTAGACAAACTTAGAATCGGAACAAAAATGGAACGTTTTCCATGGTGAATGGTTTAACTTGCATTCCGTTGTTGATCTGTTGCAAATTAGCAACGGATCAGAAACGGAATTCATGCATTCCGTTTCTTATCCGTCTTTATTCCGTGCCTAAATTGAGTATACCCAATTTTTCCCAGCTATTTCTTTGCAAATTAGAGACTTAATAGCGACGTAAACTTTGAGTTTCGTTGCTAATCCATCTCTATTCTGTTTCTACGCCTAATTTTTTTACTACTAATAAGAATTCAATTGGTTCTTCAAAACCTCTAAACCTAAAAATATAACAACAGACTTGCTCCATCGCCTCGCACCCCCTCCAACAACTCCTGGGGTGCTAACATCACTAAAAAGTAGAATTTGACATACATACATCAACAATATATATCAACAACAAAGATTCAAATGAGAAAAAAATGTACAATTCGACATTAAAAAACATTTATATATCCACGAAAGGTAGTCAAGTATAATAAATCTCTAAAATACCTAAGTATCCATAACAAACCACCAATCCGATTATTCTACAACAACCACAAAAGACCACCAATCCTCTAAATATGCATAAAAAGAACTATCAATCTAAAAGTTCTATAAACAACCATAAAAGAAGAATTACCATCTCAAAAGTTACGCAAACTACCATAAAAAATACTTAAGCATCCCCAAGCTGCTCATTTCTCAAAAGCCAATCTTGCATCTCCCAATCAATATTGACCTGTTGCTGTGGTGGATCAGTGGGATCTATTTGTCCCTGTTGTTGCTCAAAAGGTGGTGGTGGTGGTGGTGGTGGTGGTGGCTAAGATAGGCCTACTCCGTCCATGGTCATCCCGAACTGCCTCTGCATAAACACCACAACCTGTCGTAATTGCTCGGCAACACTATCGAACTCTAAACGTGGCACCATCTCCGGCATCTGGGATGTGCTAGCACAAAGATCTGCATATCTTCTCTTCTTTCTCCCTACGACCCTATACCGTAGACACGTCCTTTAGGACGTTCACCAGCCACATTATACTACACTGCCTCATCATCCACCGGCTGGTCCGGTGTAGCCTGGGTCAGCTCTTGACGTCTCCTTTGGAGCTTAGCTTGCATGGATCAACAATAAACAACTTAAATGATATGCTTTTAAGTAAGGTTACTACTATTTAGCTCGTGTTTCTATACTTATATGATTTACTGTGTGGAGATGCAAATATAATTCATTCACGGTAGGTGGCATCCCGGATGTATTAGTCTGCACAGAGAAGTTATAAAAATGTTAAATATGTCAATTACTAGTAGGTCATCACAATTATATTCGCCAAGCACAAATCAATTGCATAGAAGTGATATAAAATGAACTGAAGTGAATGAAATATGTACAATGCAAATGAGTTAAACTAGCATTAATGTGTAAGAAATAAAAAACAAGATTGAAAGCAAACACAAGCATAGTGAACAAGTGTAGAAATGAAAAAAATAAACAAGAGTATAAAACACTTACCAATCTTTCATTGGTGACTACAAATGACACCGAGCCACCACCGTGCTTCGATGGTCCAGTCTTAGGTCCTTCAACCTCAGTGTTCCTATTCACAGATGCCTGCCTAGACCTGGCAAGAAAGTCCTCGCTTTCCTAGTACTCCAAGTATCTCCTCCGCACCTCATCTATAACAAATTTTAGCTGGACACGATTCTTCTATAACTTATGCATCAATGCGGTGCACCTGGTGCCTGCATGCGTGTCGTATGCTACACGAATGAGATCCTCGTGAATCGTGTCATCCCATCTAAAATATACCTATAAAATGGCGAGTGCAATTGTTACGAGACATTAAAAAACTTGTATAAATCCTAAGACATTTTTTATCCTGCGTACCTGTAATTGGTGCCAATAGTTGTCCTTATGATGATCTGGTACCGACTTCTAACAATACCCTTCAGGAATCATCCATCTCTTGAAAACTTTTGTCATCCTCTGTGCACAAGAATGAGAATGATGCAATTCCCTGTGTTTCATTAAAATTCATAACATCTTACAAACATATTTAATAGTTTACATGGATAATTAGAAATACGTTAATTAACCAAATACAAACTTATGTATTATTCGCAATTAGTGTGACCAGGATCCTATGCACACGAGGAGGGTCGTCCCCTATCATCTGAGGTGTTCGCGGAGCGCGTGTAACCTACAAGCCTGCTTTGCCCTCATAGGATGGGGATGCTACTGGTGATACGGTGGCTGGAGGCACATGCATCGTCTGTATAGGAGTGTCATGTCTCGATGTCACCGATGGTGATCGCAATGAGCGATTTTGTGACCGCCCCCTCTCCTAATCTAGGGCACCGCCCAAGAAAATCCCATAATTAATCCCTAATCATATCCACGCAGGACTTAACTACGTATTAGTCAGCCTTTACAACCTAGACGCCTCTTTTCTCGTGTTCAGGATAAGTAATACACTAGTCCTACCAATTTATAAAATTTAGAGTTAATTAAAACTTTTAATTAAATTAATTAATTAGCAGAAGTCTTATTAATTATGCAGAAGCAATTAGTAACTTATGCAAAAACCATTTATAAAATCCTAAGTATGGAAAACCAGGAAATGACATCACATATATAAAGTCTTCAAAATGCAATGAAACAATAAAATAGTCTAAGTCAAGTCAAGGAAACTAACGCTCAACCCAATATATAACCTCAATTAGTATCTGAAAGACATATATAACATATACAATCAAAATACCAAAAGAAGACCTACAATCGATGCAATGACGCGTCGCGGGCTCAGGGATAATCGCTGATCTTCTCCTTGCCCACTTTGGTAGACTTCGCTCCGCACCCATCGTCATAAAAAGGACGGTGAGTACAAGAATAAAACAGTAATCCCCGATGACAAGTTTAATTTGCATTTCCAAATATTGGAATGGTATTTAAAAGCATATAAATGGGAAAATTGGAAAATAAACCATATGCGAGTAAATACCAGAGTTAAACAAGTGATACTGGCACTAGGCTAAGTAGTGGTGATTTAGGTCTGGTCCGCAGTGAAACATGTCACTCCAACTCAATAATCATATAGCACAAGGGACTCTAATCCAAGTGTTACCAGCGATTTAACCCCAGTGTGTAGACCACCTCAGGGACTCAAACCCCGAGTGTCATACAAAGTCAACAACATGTGCCGACATCCCCAGGGACTCTAACCCCGTGAGTCGCGCACACCTTGATCGAGTGCAGGACCTAAATGCGAAAACTACTTTTAAAATTTCAAGAAATACCGAGTATGGATTGTTAAGGCATAGGCACATCTACACACCTAAACAAATAAGAAATACAAGTCCTCTTAAATATTTATAAGATATTCACTAGCCGAATAGCATGCTATTTATCATTCAATTCACATTTAAAACAACAAAAATAGACATAGCATGGGATAGAATCAATGAATCAAATCAAATGAATGGATATCATGCAAACTAGACTCATCAAGTGAGCATAAACACAAAGAACACATGATATAAGAATACAAAAGCAAAATAGTCAAAAGGACAATGTAAGGACAACAATTAATAGAAATGAAATGTCAAGTAAAGTTGTCATTGGGTATACTCACAAAAACAAAGTAAAGTCCTAGCTTTACTGGCCTCTCGATACTCCAAATCTTGTATTCGCTCTCCCGTACACTTTTCCTAGGTTCCTGAGTTTGGTGTCTCATTAGCTCAAATATAGTGGGTTTAAGCTCAATTTAGTGGTGTTTATTGTGTATTCAAATTGGTTCAATAGACTTTAAATCAATTTTCCTAAATCAGCCCCTAAAGACTAAATTAAGTTTCAATTTCAGTCCTACATTTTAATGCACTTTTAGGCATGAAATGATCCAAATATCGAAATCCTCCATCAAGACAATTATTGTTGGTCTCTCTCTTAGCTTTCCGGATAGGTTTAGTTTGCAAAATCTTGATTTAAATGAAAGAGATGTCATGATTTTACTAAACATAGGTCTAATTGGAATTTAATCCGACCGGCGTATTTAGAAAATCTATTTCTCCTAATATATAGTTCCTAAAAACGTGATTTTGTATCACAAGGCATAACATATACCCAAATATGACATACCAAAAGATCAGCTGATTTTGATAAGTATTTACGGAGTTATGCCCTCAACAAATTTAGTTTCAAAACTTTCCTTTTTAACTCCAGTACCAAATTTTAGAGCATGTTTGGACATAAAAACATTTGAATCAAAATACCTTCAGTTTATCAAAGTTATTCCCCTTTAAATAAGCTTTCAAATTCCACTAGTTTGGATCAATTTGGATTTAAAATGAGAATATTATGACCAAATTACCCAGGTTGATTCGTAATACAACATGCAGAATTCTAGTTTTGGTGATGCAACTTCAAAAATTCATATCTTTATGATTTCAAAACCAAATTAAGAACTTCACTATAGCCGGATTATCAACTTGAAATGAGGAATCTAAATATATAAATCAATTACAAATACTCAATCATCTACCATCTAAAATTAGCCTAAAACCAGAACTTGTTCTAATTTCAACTAAAAAGATGTGTACCTAGTTGATGTAGCACACTAGCTTGAGAATTTCTCACCAACTCCCATGGATTCCTTCAACACCTTGATGATTCACTCCTCTCCAGTAATTCCTTCTTTTCTCCAGCAAAAATGAATGAGTGATTTGGTTTGCATGTTGTTTGATCACTAATATTATATATTAAGGTGATGTTCCTTCCTAGCCCTTGATCTCCATGGATTTATGTATCCCGAGGAATATCTAATGGTCCACCTCTTGCCATATATCCCACTAACTCCCACTAACTCAACCTCAAGTGACACCATTTCATTACTCACCTAGTTCCTAGATGTGCCAATGTGTATCTCTAGACCAATCTTATGCTTTCCATTTAATTTACTCAACTATAGGCCTTTAATTTGATTTACATTAACAAACACAACCATAGGCTTATAAGTAATTCCTTATTGCATATTAGTATCAAATAAGACTTACCAAAAAGCTAACTACCTGGTTCCCCGACTCGCACGCTACTCGAGGCGTGTCCCCGCTCTCGTCTCGACGCCTACAACTGTACAAACCGACTTAGTAAGTCTACACAATACATAACACTAGGCATACATCAATACAAAAATATAATATACCTCGGCCATGTGCCTCGGTCAGTGCACGTATCACAGTGTAGGTCCTATGTCAAGGGTCGATGATCCTGATTAAGGAATTAAAACGGGGGTTAGAGATTTGGGCCGTTATAGATTTAGTATGGTTCTAAACAACGATGTCGATGGTACAGGCGACGCGGGCGGTATGGAAGGCGAATGTGACGTTGACTGTAACTCATGATCGAGTGAACGAGAAGCTGGAATTGATAAGACAGGAACCGACCCACGACCTCGACCGCCACAACCTCCTCGACCCCCTCGTGTGGCCGGTCCATGAGGTCCAGTCGGTATATCGGTTCCTGTGGTCTGTGTTGCACCTCTTCCGACTGGGCGAGGATGCCCTAAAGGTATCCCTCGACCGCCCTGAGGTACTGTGCGACCTCAAAGTGGGGGCTGATCACTGCGAGCCATAAAACCTAAAAAAACAACAATCATAAAAAATAGTGAATAAAGGTTTATAAAGTTCACGTAACGTTGATCAAACATTGACATAACATAGACATACATTACTCGCTGTCATCCGTTTCAAATTCACTCTCATGACTAGAAGTTGATGATTTTTCTTCTGAATCATCTCCACTATCGACAATGAAGTCATTGTCTTTTTGACTTGGACCCGCTTCTACAATGACGCGGGTCCCATTTGGATCATCCAGATTGTTATAATCCTGAATTGCATTGTCAACTATGCACGTGATGGGTTCACCATCTTGGAATGCAATCTCTACCGAGCCTTGGTCATTATCGTCTTTGCTCATTTCCTCGTCGGTGAATTTTGGTTGACAGCAACAAACTGCTAGCCATTCTTGTCGCTCGTTCCCCAAAAAAGGGTACGAAAGGTAGTCACTTGAGTGGCTTGCATTTCAAGGACAAATGGCTGGTAGTTGTTATATTGTCGACTTCGGTGAACCTCTACCAATTTAAGTGTTGGGTGAGTTCTCACACCATGAT
The DNA here is from genome assembly GCA_039657325.1 of Stephania cephalantha. Lineage (NCBI taxonomy): Eukaryota > Viridiplantae > Streptophyta > Magnoliopsida > Ranunculales > Menispermaceae > Stephania > Stephania cephalantha. Next base: position 13,676,896 of record CM077575.1, read on the forward strand.
TCGATGTAGGGTCATACCATTCACACTTAAACAACACCACACGCTTGAGGCCACTATATTCAATCTCTACAACCTCTTTTAGTAGTTCATAGTAGTCGTAAGAAACATCGGCGTAGTTAGAACCCTTCACCAAAACACAGTTGTTCTGCGTCGATCTATTAACGTTGTATGTTTCAGTGTGAAACTTATACCCATTCACTAGGTAACCAAGGTACACATTACAAGATCAACTAGGACCAACCAAAAGATCAACAAGCGTTTCATCTTTGATGGAATTCCGAGCCTATTCATGAGAATTTAGAAAGTTAAAACACATTATTTAAGAAAGAAATAAATGAAGCGATAACCTACAATCGTAATAACATTACATATGTTTGAAACCAAATGGGGAAGTTGTAATCTAGACTAGTATCGACTTTTGACTCCCCCATTCCTTGAGTGATTTCATCGATAAAGATCCTACAAGAAACGAACATGTAAATATCATGTCTTGGTAAAAGATGAATAATGAATGTACTGCATTCTTGAATGAAAGTGACTGACAAACTGGATGTAAGGAGCGATCTCTAGACAATTGAGTAGTATGTACGAATGAGCGGCATTATACTCCTGCTCTATTAAGTACAGTTCCTTTGACTTGCCCAAGGGTCGTCTAGGATAAGTAAAAATTGAGAAATTGCCTACAAAATGCGATGTAGGCCCGATACCACCATCGTCATTTCGTTGCACTTTGTCGCGTAACGTAAAGGCGTGATCTTCGAATTAGTAAGAACAAAACAATGTGACTTCTTCGACCAAATAAGCATTACGCATCGAGCCCTCAACCTTCGCTTTGTTCGGAACGTTGTTTTTCAAATGTTTAAGGTACCTATCAAAGTTTAGTTAATGTTAATTTAAAACTTTATCAAATGGAAAATAACTTCAAGATCTCAAGATATTACCTCTCAAATGGATACATCCACCGAAATCGAACTGGACCGGCCAGACAGGCCTCATAAACCAAATGGATTGGTAGGTGTTCCATAGAATTAAAGAAGCTTGGAGGGAATATTTTCTCCAACTTGCAAATGATTTTAGGTATTTCAGACTGTAAAACCTCCATATATTTGGGACTAACACTTTTCGCAGTCAAGGATCGGAAAAAAGGCTCGGCACGCTAATTGCAACCCAAACCGCATTTGGGAGGAGTTCTTTGAATGCAATTGTTATCAAGCGTTGCATGAAAATATGACAATCATGACTTTTCATGCCGAACAGTCGCAACTTCTTTGGATCAACACATCGATCAAGATTCAAAGCATAACCGTAAGGAAAACACAACTTTTCAACCTACTCGCACAATTTTTGCTTTTTTGAGTTATCGAGAGCATAGCTTCCAAGGATTTAAGTATTTGTCGCTGAATCAATGTGTAGAAAAGTTCGGTGACAATTTTCACAAATATCTTGTCTCGATTTTGCATTGTCCTTACTTTTGCTCGGTACACTCATAATAGTGGAATATGTTGTCAAAAACATTTTTCTCAATGTGCATGATGTCTAAGTTGCGTCTGATCAAGTTTGTCTACTAGTACGAAAAGTCCCAGAAAATGCTTCTTTTTCACCATCCCGAAGTCTTAGCTATCCTCCCATTCACAAAATCAGCTCCGATTTCTATCACCTTCATCAAGCCCAACGATTTAATTTCTGCCAAAATTTCTTCACCGGATAGCAAAGCGGGCGGTTCGTCATTAGTACAATTTTGCCTCTAAGAAAAAAAAATTTCCTTTCCTGAATGGTGAGTTATTCGACAAGAAACAACGGTGAAAGTCGAACCACGATGTCTTTCCACCACTTCACAATTGAAAGGCATTTGTATCCTCCATACAATATGGACAAGCCATCTGACCGTGTGTGCTCCAACCGGACAACATGCTATATGCAGGGAAATCACTTACAGTCCATAAAAGGGCGACTCACATACGAAAATTCGACTTTGTGGAAACGTCGTAAGTAATCACTCCATTGTTCCATAAATCTTGCAACTTTTTCACAAATAGCTAAAGGAACACGTTGATTTTTTGTTTTGGGCTGGTCGATCCAGGAACGATAATCGTTAAGAACTTAAACTCATATTTCATGCACATCAAGGGTGGAAGATTGTACAGAGTCAAAATTACGGGCCATGAAGAGTACGATTTACCTGAAATCCCAAAAACTTGAAAGCCATCAGTGCACAACCGTAAATGAACATTTTGAACCTCGGCGGCGAAGTCTCTGTTGACATCATTAAAATGCCTCCAAGCAATCGAATCAGAAGAGTGTTGCATAACATCTTCTGGCGAGGAATGCTCTCCATGCCACCCCATATGTTTTGCCGTTGACTCAAATGCGTACAATTATTGCAATCGAGGGCCTAAAGGGAAGTAGTACATTTTTTTGCAAGGGTGTTTTTTGGTGTTCCTTCCACGACCTAGTCGCTGTGCAATGTAGCGTGATTTTCCACGAAATTTGCATGATGTTAATTCAGATTCCACTCCCTAATAAATCATATATTGGTCCTCACAATAATCTATTTTATCAACTGGAAAACCTAGACCTCGCATTAGTCTTTTAGTGGCATAAAAATCTTCAACCAATAAATTGTCAATTGGCAAACAATCCTTCATGAATTTTATGATTTCATTATACCCTCGTTCAGATATGGTGTTCTGACTTGGCAAGTAATCTTTTCATTGCGGACAACTTTGTCATGGTTTCGCACCCTGGCCACAATTGTTCGCTACTAGCCTCAATCATGTCATATAGTTGGCGTGCTTGGGGGTTTGGTGATTCTTCCACGTGATTCCAATTAAAACTTGGACCTGCCACGTTGTGTAGTATCTCATGGTAAGTTTTCATATCAAAACCTCCCCCATCAGCATCATCAATATGGTTATTGAATTGGTAGATGTTTGGCAGCTCTTGACCTCCATCCTCACCGTGTTCGAACCAGTAGTGATATCCAGGAATGAATCCGTACCTACATATATGGTATTCAACCGTTTTGACGTCCAGGTACGGTACAAGTTGACATTTCTTATAATTGCACGGACATCTAATCTTCCTTTCACTTTGGTAGGTAGGACAATGTTACTTGGCAAATGCTATGAATTCTTTAACCCTCTCCGCGAATTCAATTAGAACGAAGTCGTTGTGGAGACGGTTGTACATCCAATCTCGACTTGTAGACGACATTCCTATTGTAATTTTGTAATTAAATTAGTCAACTAGTTTAATAATTATCGAAAATACAGGTCTACTTGTGTATTTAACTTACACAATTTAGTAGAATGGGGAATCTGAGAACCTGACTAACTACATGAACAAAAAGCTTTGTTTGTATGCATTGAGTAAAGGTGGTTTGATACAAATAACATAAACAAATAAAAAGTGGCCACACCAAACAAGTTGGACTAAATTATACTACTGTAGTACACAAAAAACAAAACATACCTTACATTTGTTGATTTCTAACTTCATGTATGTTTGTGGCTTGAATTTAATACTCCTAATCTTAGGAAAAATGTTCCTAACTTCATGTCTATTTGTGGCTTCAATTCCATTTGTTGATTTCTACTTTCCTAATACCTAGCTCTTCCTAGGACTGATACCAAACAGAGTAGGATACTTGGTCGTAAGAATAAAAGCAGCAAGGAGTTCAAGAGATCATAACTCACAAATCATAAGAGGCATACAAATACCACATAGGATCAAAGCTCCTAGTAATTCATTTTCAACAAGCACCCAATGTCAATGAAAGCATCAACAATACGTGAAAAATAGAGCAGAAATCTTGAAAACAAACAAAAAAGAAAAAAATAACATGTGCTTGAAACTTGATGCTACATCACAACTCGAAACTGCAAGGGTGACACAAAAGAAACCGTGCATTGCAAAGCCTCAAAAACCTGATTTCACATTACTTAACCTTATTTGTCAACCCGTCCAACATCCCATACCAGCTGAAGAACTATCAATATTCAACAAATCAAACAATGGAATAGCATCAAAAGAATCTAGAGAAAGATAGAAAAAAATGCCATTTCATAATCTAAGTTCAACAAATCAAACAATGGATCTAAATGATTTGAGAATCAAGCCATCAGTTAGCATGGATCAACTAGTTTAATTATAAGATCAAACAATGGCGGCTACCACAAACTTCACAATTTACACAAGTTGAAACAATTGTATCCTAAGCACATCTACAAGCCCTCAAAAACATTTAAATCGGTTATAGCTTAAATTACATATATTCACATTATTTTAAGTCTTCTTTTCCACTATTGTTACCATGAATTGATGGTATTCGTTGTATTTTACATTAATTCAATACCAAAATTGAAAAGAAAAGAAAAACACACGAACACACATAATGGTAACAATATAATAGTAGCATTAAATTAGTTTTCTTAAAAGGGGTACCTTAAGCTTTATCTCTCTTTTCATGATTTCAAGAACTCTATTTTCGATATACGTCTTCCTGCATAGAAAGATCAAAGGTATAAGCAATTACTTGCAACATGGATTATTAGGTAGGTAGGATGCAAGGACGCTCTCTCAGGGTGAGGAATTATAACTTTCATGTTTCCTACATTCCACACTAGCTAGGACTTGATTATGTATCTAGCTAAAACATCAGCTTATATAATTTGTTGCTTTTACCAACAAATGGACAACTCGATTATCAGTTTGGTATGAAGTTAATCACTTGAGCGAGATGACGAGTAAGCAACCAAGTCACCAACAAAAACAGAGCTTGGAATCAAGAACGACAACTACATAAGGGATTGACGAGTAAGCAACCAAGTCACCAGTCCCCACAATGTTCTTATCCATGTTAATGCATGTGATGAAGTAACTAGATCAAAAACTATGATACTTAGTTTAACTTATAGATATTCTAAATTAATGCTCTTAATTGCTTTATGTCCTTTGTTCACATTCGGCTATCATTGACAAGCTAGTATTGACCATGTCGATTTGTTTTTATTCTTAACCACATATGTAGTTATCTTAATGAATATTATTGCCTATTTTGAAAGAGCAACCTCTCATGGAGGAGGAAATATTCAAGAATAAAATGATAGTATTCCAAGTGAACTTTTTAGCAATGAACATTGAAGGAACATGGAATTAATGATAGTATTCCAAGTGAACTTTTTGGCAATGAAGATCATTTAAAATTAAGCTCTTGCTTTTCAAAGCACTATAGTTTTGGTGGGGAGTGGGGTTGGTTATTATTTAGTTATTTCTACAAGCCTCATAACTTCTTTTAGTATATATGCATCTATTTATACTTAACATCTATTACTTGATCAGCACAAGTGTTGCATAAATCATAGAATATGTCAATGAACATTGAAGGAACTAGAAATGGAACATGAATAGTATTTTCATATAGTACTTATGATCATCAGAGAAGTAGCTAATTACACTTTACTTCTTACATGGTGGCAATAGAAAATGGGTTTCAGCTTGGTGAAAGCAAATCCAACAAATTTAAAAGCATCGAGATACATGCAAGTATAATTAACAAAGATCGCAGATAACTAATGTTTTGTTAATGGAAATGGCAACTTAACATTAATTCCAAATCTCTCATCTCAAGTCACTGATTCTAATTGAAATCAAATTGTTATAGTTGGCATTGAATTATCGTGTCAAATAAATAATCTCCTACTAAATATTAGTTGGATTGAGTTTCATGTATAAGTTTGTTCGATTGAGTATATAAGTTTATGAGTAATTCTCATAAGCTTTAATTCAACCATCAATATCAATCGTTAATGCCCTTTGCGTAATCCCCCAGTTCATCCACCACAACAAGCCCTAAACACTATATCAAGTACAATAAATCAAATGAACACGAACCTAATTACACTGGTCGTCTGATTATGGACTACGAAGAAAGACACAAGCAGACGACGGTGAGGGATAGAATAAACGACACCGATGCACAGAGCAAACGACGACAAGGGACAAAGGCGAGGGACAGAGCAGACGACGGCGAGGCACAGAGCAAATGACGGCGAGGGACAGAGCACACGACGGCAACGGATAGAGCAGACGACGGCGAGGGACAAAGCAGATGATAGCAACGAACATAGCAGACGACGGCGAGGACGAACGAGATGACGAAGACGCTTCCGTAGGGGGCGACGGTAGAAGACACGAGCTTCACAGACAAAGAACTCAAACTCCTAACACCACCACCAAAACCCACCAAATCCAAACCCCCATTTCCAAATCTCTTTAAAAAACACCAAATCTCCCAAACTAGCTCTCTAATCTCCAACCAACAAAGCTGTGACTGCCCTCGATGGTGAGATTTGGAGAGCGACAGTGAACAATGGTTGCATGCGATAAATATTGAGCAGAGATTTAGGGCTTGGGAGAGAGAGAGAAAGAGTTCGAGGAGAGAAAGAGTTGAGGAGTTGCAGAGCCAGTGAAGAGAGGAGTTGTTGAGCCGCCGGTGAAAAGAGGAGTTGCTGAGCTGGTGAAGACTGGAGCGAGAGAGATTTTAGTCAAGAAGTCGAAGAGAGAGGTCGAGTTCGTTCGAGGAAAAAGAGAGAGAGAGAGAGTTCAAGGAAAGATAGGGTTTTAATCACATATAGTTCCCATTGATTCATGCACGAATCTCAAGACGTGATAGGCGATTATAAACAATTGAAATTTTGATAGGAAAGTTGGCGCCACTTTTTTATAAACGGATTTTAATTCTGTATCTATTCCGTCTCTATTTCTGTATGTAATCTGTCTCTATTCCGTCTCTGACTGTTTTCGTCTTAATTTCGTCTCTAACCATTTCTGATTAGCAAAGGAATTTAATTCCGTTGCTATTTTCGTTTCTAATTTACATTTTTTTGTAGTGCAAAATTTGGAGTGCTAGCCCCAAGAGAGATTGAAAACTATTTTTCTTTCTCTCCCTAAATCTAAAGAACTTGAAAATTGTAAAATGAAAGTCTTATATCATTTTTAGGGTTCCACCCTTTATTTATATGTATAGATAAGCCCTCACTTAAAATTCTACTGGTAATACAACTATTGCATTTAGGCAGTTTTAGCAAATTACATATACGCCCCTATTAATAAGTTATCATAAAACAACTCATAAGGGCTTTTATGTCATGAATTTTATCATATAAAATTCATTATTCTTGACCAATTGAAATTGTGCAAAGCCATTCTTTGTGTGCGACCCAATAGGTTCATGCGACGTTGGCAGTGAACCAAAAGTCATTTTCGTACACAAGTCATTAGCAGTCTCTAACAAGGTATTATGAATACCCAAGTAGCATGAATATCAACATCGATACAACCTAATTAATAACGTGTATCATATCCTTTTGTCGTGCGATATCCTTTGATTAAACATAAGGCAAGGAAAGTTATCCTTAATATTCAACCGTACTAGTCTCGATCTTTAGGTAAATTGAAAAACATCCAAGTGAGATTGATCATATCAATTCACATGGACTTGGCCATTATCAGTCTATCTTATCGAGGGATCCACTGATATATCTCTATACGAAAGTGACAAATTATATCTTGATTACACACCTTCACATATTATTCACACGGTAACCAATCACAATCTTTATAATTGTCAGGTTAAAGAAAATATTTGATTTTTTCAAATTATCATGCTCCTAATATTGAAGTCTATGGTAATCTCAAGTCGAATGACTAAATGATATACCTATCATGAGTAACACCTATGACTTAATCCATGTGGTGTTCTCATAACGGGTCGATCCAGTTTCTTATTCCCTAACAAGTATTCATGTTCTTGATTCGTATTCCTATACGCATGATCATCACATGACCATCAATCAAGATTCACACTAGTCGTAATTCATTATAGTTCCCAGTATAATGATCGACTATGGACATTTAGGATATTTCAACAAATACCCATGGATCTTACTATAAGGTAAACAAGCAATCACTTATAATAAAATAGCAAATAAAACATCTATTTTATTAACTAAAATTATAAGATAAACAATGTTTGTAGATTGACCTAGGGCACATGCCCTTACAGAACCGCGGTAGAGAGCGATATTGTAAGTTGGTTTTAGCTTAATGTAGTTTATATAGTTGAAATAATGTTGCTATAGTTGATTATATATTCAATGTACCTAAGATAGAAATTTAAAACAATAGCCATTTGATATTCCTCGAAATATGTGTTGACACTTCTAGAAACCAATTGAGTTTGGCATTGGTTTTAGTTGGATTAAGTTAGTGGAGAGTTAGTGGGAAAAATATCAAGATGTAGGTCATTAAATTAGTCTTGGGATGCGTATGCACATAAAAATCAATGGCTATTAATCAAACTTATCTATTGCATATATAAAGCTTATGATCAACACATGCAATCAAACCATTCCATTTACAAACCTTAGAAACCAAGTAAAGCTTGCTGGAGAAGAAGAAAAATTAGAGAAGATCAAAGAGAAATCAGTGGGTTTGGTATAGGAGGTGTTGTTCAAGATAGGTGTTCATCAAACTAGGTAATTTTCCTACACAAGCAACTTAGATTAATTTGATGAATTCATGAATTATATGATGTGTGCTATTTTATGTTATCAATGGATGTCTAGGGTCTTTCGAGATGTGGAAAAGAGATCCCAAGTTGATGGGGTGGCCTATATGTGGAGAGAACTCAGAATTATAAGTGCAGAATTATGGGTTTTCCTGCACATAGTGCGCTAGGTGTGATCAGCAAGCGTGCTAACTTGGTATAGCATGCTAGAGGAACTGGGTAGCGCGTTAATAAGGTCATTAGCGCGCTAGGTAGGCTATCCAGTGTGCTAATTGCTTTGACAGTACAAAAATTAGCAGTTTCCTAATTTTAACCTATATATTTTAAACAAGTCCAACACCCCAGTTAAAGGTCTAAACATACTCAAAAAATGTCAAATGATATCAGGAACCTAGGGAAAAGTCTCAAGGGTTCGAATACAAGATTTGGGGTGTCGGGAGGCCGGTAAAGCTAGGAGTTTACATTGCTTGATGTGAATATACCCGTTAATTATTTTATTTGCATTTCATATCCACTTTATGCATGTTGTTGTAGTTTATATTGATAATGTCGAGCGTTGTATTCTCATATCATGAACTTATTTGACATTCCTCATTTGTTTGATTTTTTTATTATAATCCATCCATGTGTTTTATGTCATTTCTTATCAAGTTTCACGCCTTAAAATCCTTAATGAATATAGTGTGAATACCATGCTATTAGGAATTGTGAATTTGTAGGTGTCTTTATGGACTTAAACCCTTTAGGAATTGTGAATTTGTGGGTATTTCTTTGCATATTTTCTCTGGTACTAGTCTTTTTTTATTGAACTTATGTTTTTAAGTACCATTTAGTCTTTAGAAAATGTAAATGAATATGTCAACGGGGATGACTATTACTTTTTGTACTCACCTTCCTTTTATGACGGTGGGTGCAGAGCCGTCGACGAGCAAACCTGGCAAGGAGAAGATCGGCGACTACCTCTAAGCCAGCGGCGTACTTCTGCATCGACATTTTGTAAGTTTTGATATTTTATGTATTATACAGTTATGTCTTTTATACATTTTAGGGTTGTATATTGGGTTGAGCGTCTAGTTCACCGACTTATGATGACCATCACATTATTTATATTCACCACTTTATTATATATTTGAATGAGATCGTTGTTTCTTGGTTTCCATACATATGATTTAATATATTTCTTCTGTATAATGTGTTAAGACTTCTGCTAAATCTTATAACTCTTAAAAAGCATTTTAATTAACTCCGAAATTCAATTGAAATGTGACATATGCGTTACAAATCATGAACATGTTTAACGAGGATAATAGGACAAAATGGCTGACTAATACATAGTTAAGTCCTTTGTGGCTGAGTTATGGCTTAATTACTAGCTTAGGTTTTGCAGTGCCCTAGATTAGAGAAGGGGACGTTACAGCTACGCTTGGTCGGCACCGTCTCTGGCTGTGGTGCGGGTGCCGCTGCACGAGCCTCATACTTCATAGCATTTATCCCAGCTGCCCTGCATGTCTGAATACGGACCTGACGAGCCTCCAAATTCTGAAGATATCTGATAATCTTTATCGTTTGCACATCATGGTCATCACATCGATCGTCTGTCTCTGGTGACGAAAAGGGATGTACGTACATCATGATCTATATCGAGAAATGCGTGTGAGATTAGCCTCGGCATATATGAGCGTATAGTACATATATCGTAGAAACATAATACGTATATAACTCCTAACTCTACCTGTCTCACAATAACTTCCCAACTAGGGTTTTAAGGTTAGTACATTGGGTTACCACATCTAAGATTTGTTTGTTAAGTTTTCTTCTCTTATCTTTACTCCATAAGTTCCTCGAACCAATGCTCTGATACCAACTGTGGTGTCCCCAAATCTCAAGACAACCCTGGGCACCACCATGTCACATCACACGTCACCAAGCCTTACCACGTAATAGCCTGATTATATATGATGCCCTAGGACCTAACTGATTGTTTACACATTTCCAACTAACACTAGTTTAGCCAGTTATTCTTCATATAATTACTAATGAATTTGTTTAGCTAGTTAGTTAACCTATCAGGTTTCATTATCATTTTAAAAAGGAAGACTTTAAAATATATGAATATTTTATGCATATTATCAAAATTTCTAAGTAGTGGAAAACCTAGAAATAAAGTACCATGTATATAAAGCAACAAGATAAACAAAAGCAGGTATATACATGTACACTGTCTCTCATAGTCCGCTGACACCCATAACAAAGCCAATATATCAAAATATAAACACCTACGAGTATGTCCAAAACCATCGGTAGAGAGAAATAGTCGCCTAAGATTCCCCTTTGCCATTACTCGTAGAGTGATTCGCACTCGTCACCCAACAAATACAAGGTGACGAGTTCGACGAGTAAAATCCCAAGAGAAGTCTACATAATATTCAGTAAGAAATCAAATAAAACTACAAGACATGCAAGTACTCTATATGGCAACATAAAGGCATACTCCAATCATTGTAGAGCAATACAAAACCCAAAGCAGCAAGTAAATAATCGAAAAACATAACAGTTATATAAGTAAGAAGAAATGTAAACACAACTAACCCCGACGATCCACTTAATCGGTAAATTAGTCACTCCAATACAACATCTTCTAAAGCCCCGTAAACCACTCATTTGGTAAATCATTCTATCATACAACAATAACACAACATAACCCTGGCGAACCAACTCAATCGGTCTTCGTAGCAAAACCCCCAAAATGCACATATAAAAGCATGGTTATTTAACATGAACGAACTACAATAAATCATGATAACAACGAAGTGAACACAATTCAGTAACCGAAAAACAAATGTTAAAAACGAACTGAATTTTGTGAAGCTTTCTCGTGGGTTTTACGCACCTCAAATATGCGCTCGCACTTCCCTATACTCCAAAATTCGATCTCGACTCGCTCCAAGTACCTTAGCTATGGTCTCTGAATTATGTGTCTTATTAGTTCGAATATAGTGGGTTTAAGGTCAATTTAGTGTCTATTAACTCATAAAACCAATATTCATTACATAATCATTAGCATGCTAATCAGCCTCATTAACGCGCTAACGGGGTCAAAACCCAGAATATTGAACACAAAAATCTGAGTTTCCCTCCCTCGTAGCCTCCACCAATGTCGTCGGTCCTACCCCCTCTTCTCAGGGGCATTCCAGCCACCAAAAGCAAATAAAGACCTCATCCATTAACACGATTTACATCGATTTATATGAATTGAACATGCATTGAAGAATAAAACTCAATAACACAAATTTCTACAAAACCAGTTTAAAAACCCAAATTTACAGTTGAAATTTACTTGAAAAACATAGGAGACCCTTACAAAATAGTAAGCTATGATGGAAATTTGTTTTGAAAAAAAAAACAACCAAAATTGAGCTTTACTTCTATGAACATAGTGAAGATGATGATGTGTATGAAAATCACCTTGAATTAGAACCCTTGAATCCTAATTTCAAGCTCTCAAATCCCTCTCCAGCTCTAGATTTCTCTCTTTTGCATGTTGAAATGGGTGGAACAAATGCAAAACCCACTAAGTGTGGTGTAAATAGTTTACTTTTGATCAAGTGTGCATACGTATCTCAAGGACTATCTAATGGCCTCTAATTGAGCTGCCCAAACATAAATTGTGACTTATATATAGGTGAGTCATATTGCCAAGATTCAAGTGTTTAGGATCATCTCAAGACCCATCTAAGGTTATTTATTCTCATTTCAAACGATATGAAATCATGCTTAATTAAATCATTCCTCCATTTAGGTATATAATAACCATAATGTATAGATGGTTGATGTACTTAGACCCATTTATATATAGTTTAGTGGTCCCACCAACCTTCAACTACTTGGCACCTACTACCCCGCGTCTCGGTACACATCCCGAGGCGCACCATACTTGTGTATTCGATTAATTTGACTTTACCTATGGTTCTATACTCATCTAATGTCACATTCACCTTAATTATAGTCATGTTATTCTACTTTGGCACTGTCTAGCTTTAGTGTTCCCGTGTTTTGCCTACAAGATACCCACGTCGACACGTTTTACAAGATGAATACCCATCACACAATCTCACTCGATTACAACATTCTAGTACACACATGCGATGCAATATGATAATTAAACAGTTTAAAAAATGCAATAGAACAACCATCACGCAAAAATAACTATTATGTCTAGTCAGACGTGTCCTACCCTATCCACGGTGTCCACGTGGATCTGGGCTGGTGACCTAGTTCAAAATTTTTCAATAAATGTGATTAATAAATATTGGGTCATTACATAATCCTTCATTCTTCTTCTTGGTCATGGCATTTCTAATCAAATCATAAATGGCCTTGCCAACATTTATATAACCTAACCTTTAAACAATATGATACAACAAACCCAGCTTGTAATTCACAACTTCATAATATTGAAAGCTCGGCTACAGGATTGCATCGATAAAATAATTCCTTGCTTTTGTGGTTTGCCTAAGATTCTTTTTTTGAATGTGTTTGGGATACCCATCTGTATCTTGAATAAATCCATCCCTTGGGATTGCATCTAAACCACTCCTAATCGTTTCTTAAGGAAATCCATTCTTAAATCAATACTCTAATTTTTGGTAATCATTATTTTCTTTTCTATGAATTTTCGAAAATCTGAAATATATGTTTATTTTTCCAGGAAAATAATCCACTGGTCTTCCTCTAACCACAGATACAATTTATTTTCACTTTATGCCAATTAGCATAAAATTCTCTAACCAAAATTTCACAACCCATCTCTTTAGGAATATCCTTATAATCATCACAATTATAATCCCTAGTTAACAATTCACAGTTCATCTCCCTTATTATGTTTAAAATCCTAGGCCCGTATTTTAATTCATTTTTCACATTAAATCCCCTCTCCGGGATCACTTTTCTATTTTTCCTAATATCGCTCTTCATTCTAGCAAGAGCTTTAGCAATAATGAAATCATTCAAATTATAAGTAACTTGTGGATTCTTCTCAACTTCTCTCCTTCCAAATCATCATTATAATTTATCAGTAGAGTAGGTTCTCATTGCGATCTAATGTTAAGATTATTAATTGAAATTCATGTTGGCCTAATTGGTGTAGGCGGGACTTTGAATTTTATTTTGGGTGTTTCTACCGTCACAGACTTTCCTTTCTCCTCTCTTGAACCTCTAGCTCTTCCACTTCCAAAAAATTTTTCCAAGACAAACAATCGCAAGTCCAAATAGAAATTTGAACCTGTAAATCATTAAAAATCAATTATTGGAAATGATTCGGTAGAATTCGAAACTCTACTTATAATGAGAAATTGATTTGAAAAGTTAGTTCAAAAATCAATCAAAAATTTAAGTAAAAGAATCGGCATCGAAGTTTTTATTCAATATAAACTAAGAATCGGTTTCCAAAACTTACATAATATAAAACAATCTTACGATAAATTCGAGTCCTTCTGAAGCAAAACACACCTAAAACACATTTGAAACTTAATTTTAAACCAATTAAAACTCAATTGCTTTGTAGACCAAAAATCATCGTATTCACTATTTCTATTCTTCTTCTTATTCTTCTTAACTTTAAAATCTTCTGACTTATTAATATTCTTCCCATTCTCCAGTTGCTTAAATCTTCATTCCTGAGTTACTTTCTTTTTCATTTGGAGTGTCTTCAACTTGTTCCTTCTTTAAAACTTTGTTTTTAGTTTTCCATTGTTACTGCATTAATTGCATATACTTCAGCGTTTAGATTATCAAAATAATTTAATTCTAAAGAATCGGTATCATTAATTTCATTATCAAGTAGTTGATCATAATTATGCTCATCATTAATTTTAAACGTAGCAATTTTGTCTTCAAATTCCATATATCGTCCCTTCAAATATATCTAACTTAGTTTTAGTTGTTTAAAGAAAAGGTTTGCCTAATAATATAGGTAAAGAATTAGGTGATATTGAATCTCCCATTTCCATGATATAAAAGTCAGTTGAAAATGCTAAGTCATGTACTTTCACTAAAACGTCTTCTAATAATCCATATGATTTAATAACTGTATTATCAGCTAAAGTAAGATTAATAGGTGTATTAGTCAACTATCCTATTTCTCGGGTATTTTCTTTTTATTAAAGCTTACGCCTTTTGCCCTAAGTTTTATTTAGATTACTCTAAAATTTTATCTTTAGGTTTAGAGAATTCTTTCAAAACTTCATCCTAAGTTGATAATTGCATAATTGATTCCATTAAAGGTTTATTAATTTTTATTTTCCTAAATGCAATAATATCTTCATTAATTTCTTCTTTCTTAGAAACTACTAATCGTTGTGGAATGGAAGAAATAGAATATATATATATATATATATATATATATATCTTTATTTAATTTATTTGGAATCATATCATTTTTTTCTTGATTAACTATTTTAGAAGTTTATAAAGACTTTCATAAGATTCAACTCTGGCTAAATACCATGGGTACAACCTTTTAGGAAAATGTGTATATTTCAATTGTTCAACCATCAATTCTCTAGTAGGAATGACATTGGCCATCATCTCTTCTTCTTCTTTTATTATTTTTTGTATTTTTTATACCCCTCTTAGGTATATTTTCTAGTATATGTGTCTCTTTTTCATTACCACAAAAGAAAGCATTAGCATGTGTTTGGTTTGTAGGATAGTAGTTTGAATAGGGGCTTTAGTTTGATTACTTAGTCTATTGATTAGTAAGTTTATCTGACTTAATTGATTTTCAACTCATTAATAGATGTATTAATTTGAATTTGAATTTGAAAAATCTGTGTAAGGTTTTGATGACTTTGAGTCATAAAATCATGCAAGATTTGCTCTGGATTTGGTTGCATAGGTTAAACCGTTTGTTGTGATTGTTGAATTTCTGCAGATTATATTTGTGCTTTTGGTCTATAAGTGATATAGTTTTGATTTTGTGGACCATAGCTAAGATTTGAATTTGGTTTTCCAGTATAGTAACTATTGTTATTATATTGATTCCTGGGAAAAGCAGAAAATTGGTTCATAATAGTATTAACTTCTTTAGTATTATCTTCATGTAAAGTAGGGCACACATCCATAAGATGTGTAAGTTCATTACACAATTCACATGGTTTTACATGGTTTGATTTATCTTTTAATAGCAACTTAACCATGTTAGATAACTTATCAATATTTTTTGTCAAATATACTACTTTTTTATTATTAACTTCATAAAGTTTCCTCCTTGATGTCTCATTCTTTTCCCCATATTGTTTTGATTATTTAGTCATTTTATTAATAGCCTCTTTTGCTAAAGTTGGTGTTACATCGAATAAAGATCCACCACATACAGTGTGTAATAATATTTGTTCAAAATGATTGAGTCTTTCATAGAAATATTCTAATAAAGCTCTTTGTATATATCCATGTTGTAGACAAAAAGAAATTAATCTTTGAAATATATCACAAAACTCATTAAGATTTCCATAGAAACTTATTAACATTAATCTATCTTGTAGGCATGTATTTATCTAAGAAAGCTTCTAACATCTGAGCCTATGTAGTTATTGAATCTTGAAGAAGATAAAACAACCAATCTTATGCTTGATCTTTTAGTGTGAAAGAAAAGCCTTCAGTTTGACTTATTCTAGAGCGTCGTCTTTAGGTTTCATCCCATTGATTTTGTGTTGATATTCCCTTATAAATTTTTAGTGGACATTATTATCATTACCATAGAAGTTAGGTAAGGCACTAATTAATCAATATCTTAGTTCAAAATCAAAAAATCCTTCAGGATAGGCAATGCACATTGGTTCGTAAGCTTTGGCATTTTGATTGGCTTGCCTAAATGTAAGTTCTCTATTACCATTATTATTAATGATATTATTATTATTATTATTGGCTTCCATTGTTGTAGCTTCGTGTTCCCTGCGTTGTTGTTGTCTTAAGTTACGATTGAAAGTTATATCTACCTCGGGATCGAACGTATGTAAAGATCCTATGGAATTAGAACAACGAAGTGTGTAGACCATACAACATCTAAAACTCCTACGAAATTATGTGAAAATCCCCTGCAACGGAGCAAAAAATTGACAAGTGTCGAGCGTGTACAATAAGTTTCTCGTATATCCTTATTATTTGTAGTAGTGATTAGTGTGATCGTCTCCATAGGGATTTTGCAAACTTCTTAAGGAAAACTCTTTCGATGGTTTTTATTATTTTACTTTAATTTAATTAAACAAAAATTAAAATTATATAATCAAACTATTGAAATCAATTAAACTAATTAAACCAAATCATTTCAAACTCACTAATACTAAACTCAATTCAATTCAATTCAATTCAATATAAGACAAACATCTAAACAAATATACAAAACAATGAAACATTAACCTGTTTTGATTCCAAACATATTACTTAAATTATTGTCATAATCATAGTTTCATCTTATTATAAAGTATTCTTGGAAAATCAACCTAAATCATAAGTAAGATTGATAGTCTTTATCAAGCCACCTATTTTTCTTATATCAATGGAAAGCCACATTCTAATTTTATTAACATTAATCCCTTGAAAGCTCAAAGATAATTAATAGAAAGAAAACCGCATTAAACTCTGTGAGAACTTCTTACTACTAAGCCAATATTATTGGAAAAGTCATATCAATATCAAACTTAGAACACAATTCACATAAAACATCTAAACGGTAAAAGACCTTTTAGATTAATCCTAGTTACTACTTTATATTTGATGTAGAACCTAAATATCACAATATACATTCTAGACTATGCATGCAATAAAAATTTTCTTGATTGTAATACGCAAAAACAAATCTATTAAAATAATTAATTGACGTATACGATTAAGTTTAAAGCATTAAGTATAAATTTTTATTATTATGACAACATTGCAAAATGGATAAAGTTCATGTTTGGATTTTGTTGAGATTAATAAATTACTCGCACATATTTTTAATAAACATTGCAATAAAATAAATAAAAAATATTAATATATACCTCATATTGAATACTTGAATCTTCAATGAGTCTTCAAAAGCAATGAACAATAAAACTAAACTAAACTAATTGAAAATAGTCAATGTGGGTCCAGGAGAAAGAAAAGACTTCAAGGGCACTTAATTTCAAAGCATAGGGTTCATATATATAGTATTCTAAGTAGTACACATCCAATCAAACCGAAGTTCCTTGTTCTCCTTCAAAATTCTCGAAACGGGCTCCAACGATTCCTTACCGAATCCTCTATCTTTCCTGATTCGCTGTGTAAATTGATGGAAAAGTATTTATGTGGTTCGCTAATTAGAGTAGCGAATCATGTATTTCATGATTCACTGCTAATTCGCTGGCAATGAATCCTAGTTCTTTTCTTGATTCGCTATAGATTTGCTGTGCGTTTTCTCCATTTGAATAAATTCTTTATTTTCTTCCCTTTTTCTTTCATTTCTTCATATAATTTTAATATAACCTGAAATCATAAAAACAAAAAAAAACCCAATGTAATATAGCCTTTTACATTTAAAATCACCCTAAATTATATTATAAAACATTGTCTAATTATTAACTTATCAAGTATCGATATTGTTCCCAACTTAACCACCTTCAACTCACTGCGATGAAGTTTTACTTCAAAAGGCTTCAGTACTATTTAGGGAGAGGACCACACTAAAGTATTTTTTAAGAAGACACATTTAAGCAATGTGGGACTATACTTCGGTTAACACATTCCCAACATAAACACTAGTGTTCGAGAATGGTTTTGGAATACTAGGCCCTATGTGCATTGTAAGGACACTTGTATGTCAGTTTAAAAGGGTAAATTACAGACATAGTCACCCAATTGTATAATTTGTAAAATTTAGTCACTGAGCTTGCATTTGTAACATTATGGTCACTCAACTCTGCGACCTGTAACACGCTAATCAGTGAACTTTACGATTTTCAACATGAAGTCACTCATGTGGCTTTTCGGTTGGATATCCTAATGAGAGTGCATACCTAGCGCCCAATGGCATTGCACCTAAAGTCATTAAACTTTATGTGAGAAGAGGTCACTAAGCACCACGTGTGAAATCTCATCGTACCTCCAAACAAAAGCCATCGAATGACTTTTATGTTACAATTTATAAAGTTCAGTGACTAGTGTGTTACAAGTGAACAGTTGAGAGACCATATTATTATAAAGTAAGTTCAATGACCAAAGTTTTACAAATTATAAAGTTGGATGGTCATGGGTATAATTTACCCCAGTTTAAAATGACGTTCACTTTCACTTGGTGGCAATGAAAATGATGGACTAGTTAATTCATTAAATATATATATATATATATCTACTATACTTAATAAGCATGAATAATCAATCTTTCAATTGTCACTTAAATTTACTATTCTACCATTAATTAAGTCTTTCAACTGTCACTTGATTTTACAATTTTACCCTTGATTAAGTCTTCCAACCTTTAAATAAGTTTACTATTCAACCCTTAATTAAACGTCTCCTCGCTATTAAATCCAAATAGTTATAATTAGTTTTCAAAAAATTCATAATAAAAATGAAGCAGTATATTGTTGGGAATATAAAAATAGATTATAAGATTAATTAAATTCCTGAGAACGTAACGAGCTAGTACAAGTGTGTGTAGCATACTCCCGAAATTATATATATACATATCGGTAGTTCTAAAATAGTCATTTTTCTTTTTGACCATTGGATTTATGTTCAATAGCCATTCCGATAGCTATATTAATGACACTTAAATTTTCACAAGTATGAAGAAGCTATATTATCCATTGGATCAAAATTCAATAGTTAAAAATAAAAATCTTAATGAATGGTGATTTTCCCAATCATCATGATAGAATTATCCAATATATATTGTTAGTCAGATTGAATTGCACTGAATTCATGAATGTTGAGCATGCAATCTGCAATTTAATCTAATCCAACTCGTGGAACTTAGTAATTGTGCAATACAGTCTAGTTTATGAAGACACAACTATATCCAACTAATGTTAGTTGGTCTGGATTGAACCAATTTCACATATCACAGGATATTTTGTGCACCTTTCCTAATAACAATTTGGTCACAAACATTTTTCTTAAATGGTGGTCATAAGACTTTTTGAAAAAATTTGTTGAGGTAATTCATCCATCTCCCAACAAGTAATTGACAGAGAACACGAGTGTGGCATTAAGTTGGTGGTGACATGGCCTATGGGCATCATATTGACCCAAATTGGAATAAAAAAACCCAATTCTATGCATACATATTAGCAAACAACAAAACAAGGGTTTTCGGTTAGCATTTTTAGTAAAATCTATTCATAGACCTAGGTATTATTAGACCCCAACTAATTAAGGCATCTAACATACCTAGATTACCTTAATCCCCTAATAATCTAGTCAGCCTTAACTTCACCATCAATAAACAAATAATATCAAGGCCTCGTAAAATATTCATGAGTTTGAGAGGAAGTCCCTCGAGAAGCCATGCCTTGACTCTCCATGGAGTATGATCCAGGCTAGCATCACAAATCCTCCTAAAATCTCCTACATGTCTACAATGATCAGCAACTCTAACTGCAGAGCACCACAGTGTTCACCCTACCACATATACAGCCAGTGAACACAAAGGGACCCTCAAGAGCCTCCCTCCTCTCGAGTCCATGAATGCAAGACCAATAAATATGCAGTGATAGACCAATGCATGCAATTCTATTCGAGAAATACTCATACAATGTAAAGGTTACCATGGGATTTACTTATAAATAGCCAACTTTTATGTTAATTTTTTAGGTTCCCAGAGCATCAGATGACCTAATAGTGGTTCCAATAGCTTCCCTACATACCCAATTATATTAAGGGTCGAGTTTTAAGTGAAACCAAATAATGAAACCCCATGAAAACAACAGCCAAACTATGTTCAATAACTATTTCCAAAAATCATTATTTATAACAACTTCAACTAGCTAATTTAGGGTAAATTTTAAAACATGAAAACATCAATATTTGTCATGATAACAAAAAAGGAACTTGTAGAGTTCATTTCATACTTTCCACAAACTCCAAAACATGCAAGTTTGATCACAAATGGAGAAGTTATGAATTTTCCAATAAGGCATGTTTATTAGGCGAACTTTATTTATTTCGAATAGATGAAACCTCTCCAAATCAATGCTTTTCCAATTAAATCCTTAAAACTCGACACAAATCACATACAAATCAAAATATTTTCACAGCCCGTGGAGTCAATTTGGAAAAAAAATACTAATTATCCAATTTGAAACCCAATGTAAATCAATTTTAACTATAAAGCATATTCAAAAATAGTTTTCAACTGAATTGCATCAATTCAATTCACCAAAGCCATAATCCAAGTTGGTGGAGTTTATCCCAAATTGATGCAAATCATCAAATATACCAATTAACAACAATCTCTACCAGTTTTTATCAAAACCTTATGAAAGAAATCAAAAATTGCTAGAATTAAAATTGAATTGTGCAAAAATGCCCTGAATTGAGAATTTACCAAATTGTGGGTCGAATACCTCATTTCCACCATAGAAACTTTGCTTAAACAGACCTATCACGATGCTCTACAATTTCACAGTGAGAAACTGGACGAAAATCAGACGTGCAAATATCATGAAGCGAAAGAATCAGCTCCCTATTAACAACTTAATTTCTTTTCGTTTATTAATTTTTGAAATTCTTATTTTAACCTGTTTAGACTTTTAATGATCATTTTTTATCCAATTTTTCACCGAATCGAGCCAACTTCTCAACAAAATAATTTAGTTCCATAATACTTTCATAACACTGGTTTTGGTCACATCAAAACCCCTAAAATCTTGACGTTATCCATGACATACTAAAATCTTCTAGATCAATCCTCTTGCTATATTTAACCAAACTTGCACCAATTTGGACCCAATCTGAACTTCGACCACCGTCTACCGACATGAAACTCAAAACAAGGTCTTGCACCAACTTCGTTCTCATTTCACATTACCTCTGAATCCCAACTTGCACACAAACCGAGGCGAAATCCTTATGTCGGCTCGTTAAGTCATTTAGATTCACTTTTAAATTTTTAAACTTAATCCCATTTAATTTTTTAGAAAATTCAAAATTAAAGTTCGGTCAGCATTTTAATTATACAGGAACTCATTTCGACACGTATCTCGAGATAAAATCTTGTGAGTTTGAAATTTACTCAAATAACTTTAAGTATCGCAAAATAACATAATATATACTAC
The DNA here is from genome assembly GCA_039657325.1 of Stephania cephalantha. Classification (NCBI taxonomy): domain Eukaryota; kingdom Viridiplantae; phylum Streptophyta; class Magnoliopsida; order Ranunculales; family Menispermaceae; genus Stephania; species Stephania cephalantha. Next base: position 13,698,760 of record CM077575.1, read on the forward strand.
ACAACACTAGGCACGCATCGATAATAAAATTACATGTAAATCTCAACTCACTGGTCATTAGCTCCCTTCTCGCGACCTAAACCATATTAGGCTCTGTTAATCCATGTTTATCCCTAATTATTAGTTTAAAACTTCAGGATTCGACAATCTTTTCAACTAATAAAAAATTCTTCCTCGAAATTAGAATTGAAACCAAACTTGCCTAGACTAAAAGAGATCCAAAAAATGCTCCCTCGTATATGTTTGGGTATATGCCCAAGGCCAATTCTGTAAACGTTGTTTAACTATTATAAGTAGATGCATGTTTCTTTTATAATAGTATCCATGGATAGTTATTGTGTTATTCTAAATGTCCCTAGTCGCTTATTATTGTAGGAACAATAATAAATTAAGACTAGTATGAGTCTTGATTGATAATCATGTGACGATTATGCGTATACGAGATACGGATCAAGATAATAGGTATTTGTTGCGAATAGATGCTAGACCGGTCCGCTATGAGAACACTACATGGTTAATGTCATAAGTGATTCTCATTAGAGTTATATCATTTAGTCCTTTGACTTGAGATCACCAGAGACTCTAACATTAGGAGCACAATGATTTGATACAATCAAACGCTGTCTTTAACCAGATGATTATAAAGATTGTTATTTGTCATTATTCGACTAATGTGTGGATGTTGTGTGATCAAGATGGAATTTGTCCTTCTCTTTTAGAGAGATATATCTATTGGGCCCCTCGATATGTTAGACTGATAAATGGCCATGTCTAGTGAATTGATTAGATTAATGTCACTTGACGATTTCAGTCTACTCGGAGATTGAGACTAGTAGATTGAACTATAAAGGTGGCATTCCATGTCTTATGTTCAATCAAAATATATCGCGTGACAAAGGGATATGATATACACTTTCTATTAGGCTGTATCGATTTATTGATTTTCATGCTACTTGGGTAGTCATAATGCCTTGCTAGAGACCGCTTATGACTTGTATACAAAAATGGTTTTGGTTCACTGCCAACGTTGTATGAACCTATTGGGTCGCACACAAATAACGGATTTGTGCAATTTAATATTATCTGGGTTAATGAATTTTATTTGATAAAATTCATTTTGAAGATTCTCATTAAATGTCCTAGTTTGACTAGGATTTATGATTCTCACACATTTCTAGTGTGACTAGAAATTATGTCTCTTAGTAAATCCTATTTTGAATAGGACTCTAATTGGAATTATAGTATGACTTTAATTCCTATTTTAGTTTTAGATAAATTACAACTCTTATTGGATTAGTAATTATAGATTCTCTATGACTCTATCATTTTTAGAGTTGGACTTTATCTAGGACTCTATTTGGAGTGTGACTAGGAGATGGAGTTCTTTTACAACTCGACCTAGTGTACTATAAATAAGACATTATGTTCATGGTTGTTGAAATGGAAATCCTGAGAGAGATTTCTCCTAGAGAATTTTTGTGATAATTTTTTTCCTAGGATTTTTAGGGCTAGCACTCTGGATTATGATCGTCTGTTCGTGTGTGGATTTCTAATAGAGGACGTTCGTCTTTAGCAGCGTCTTGAAAGAATCGATCAACACTAAACAAGGCAGAGATGGAGTTGTTCTTGTTAAGGTATGATTTTCTCTTGATACTTCTATTTAATGGAATTAATAGGATCTTCGTTTGGGGATGTTCGAAAAGGTTTCGAAAACTTCTGCTGCGCATGATCTCCAAAACTCAACAGTGGTATCAGAGCAAGGTTGGTTCAATTCCATTAAATTTTTCAAAGTGACTTTTATCACTGTTTGATTATAAGACATGCCCAGTCATGAATTTTATTGTATCATGAATGTCCGTCGTGATAAACGCCATGTATGAAAACGTATCATAAAAGGGTGTGATAGAAAGTAGCCGCGATCAAACCCAACCAACAAGTTTGACATGTTGTCCAACTAAACTACTTTAATGGCGTGCTAGAGAGTAGAAATGAATGGAAACTAGTTAGTTCCTATGATAATGAAACATTCTAGTGAATTCCTATGATAATAGAAAAGTCTATGGCTAAATAAAAGGAAAAAAAACTTTTGATAAGAGAGGGATTTGATCTCTGACCTCCCATCTTCAAGTTGAAGACTTTAACCACCCCAACTAGCAAGCCAAGCTTGTATTATTTGTAATAGGATTACAAGATAAAGGCTTATACTGTTTATAATGGGATTACAAAATAAAGGCTTATATTTTTTGTAACGGGAATACAAATTAATTATAGTTTTACTAAAATACAAGGAGATTTTATAAAAAGGAGGGATTCAATCCCTAATATTCGAACTCATTATGGTGCTTTAAATATCTTGGCTATCCATTCTAAGTTGTAATAGGATTACAACTCTATTTATATTAATTGATTTATATATATTAAATGAAAGAAGTATTAATTGATTAATTACCATAAATTAAATGGGGTTATTGTTCATTAATTAGATTGAATTAATTTAATTGGAAGATGTTTTAATTGAATTAATATCAATTTAAATTAGAGGGATTGTAATTAATATTAATTAAGATATTTAATTAAAAGGGGTTTTAATTAAATAGAGTCCGATAGAAATTATATTGAGATATATTTAATTAATGAGATTAATGAAAATATAATATTTCATGCACATGGAGAATTTTAAAATATTTAATTTCCTTGATTTGTTTCATGATGCCTTATTGATGTATGAAGATGTTTATTCTTGTTTTATATAAATGATCTTTATTCTCTGCGTATTGGGTATATATGATATTCCATAATTACATAGATGCTAGAATTAATCATTGTAAAAACATTACATGGATCATAAAGCTTGATAAAAATCCCTCGATTAGGATTTTAAGTTAATGGCAACCATTTTAAACACTTATCAAGGCCTCAATCATATCAATATGGGTATGCCTTCGTAGGGTGTATTGTGTTATCTTGGTGAGGGAAGCTGGGTAACGGTTACCTGGATGTTTTAAATTGGTTTGACTTAATAAAGCTATCAAAATGGTTTTGGGCTTTAGGCATAGATGAGACGTAACATGTTGTGACATATGATGTCTAGGTCTCATAGAGAACCTAAGAGTTGCATATGATGCAATTGGTAATGGTTACCTACCTAAATAACTTAATTTTTGAGTGTCATGCCTTAGCTGTCTCAAAATTAAGTGAAATATGGATCTTCGACCACTAAATTAATATTTATAAGGGGTTATTGATTTAGTGGGAGTTTAATTACTCGCTAATAAATTATTCTGCATAATCTTCTAGGTGTAGATGTTAAACTTATAGTAACACTAATCCAGAGTAACTGGGATCAATCCTTGATAAGGACAAAATAATTTCTAAGACTAGTTTCCATTTTTTGATTAGAAAATTGATAAATGTTATCAATCATAAAACAAGGATGTATGTCTTAGATTAATAATTCCTTTAAACTACCATCTATTAGTACAAGGATTATATGTCATGTTAGCAAATATAAAACCGACTTTAGGAAAATTCGGTAGTGAAAATTAATGACATGACAGTGACACTGAAGGAAATGTTCCAATAGTAAGTCACACGGGAAGGGCATAAAATTGTAAAATTTCTAGATTCTTGTAAAATGGATGAGAACCTACTAATATGTCTTTATGCTTAGAATATGAATGAACTATATTAATTATCTCAAAAGGCTTGAATCTTCATGTGCCAAAAGTTGGCAGTAGATTTGAACTATAATTCATCAAAATAGTTTTGAACTATATAATATGAATGACTTTGATAAATTTGTTTGCAGTTGCATGTGATGTTTAAAAATGTAAGACAAAATATCAAAAACAAAAGGCCTTAGATATGCATTTGATGGTTCATAATAGAAAGGAGCTAAATATGGAAATGATAAAGGGAAGGTAAAGGCTACCAAAGATGTTTATGTGTCGGACACATAAATCTTATTTATGAGCCTGAACTTTTGCCTAGTTCTAAAGAAAAGCATAAAGAACAAAATTTTGTTATTAAAAGAATGAAATTACTCATTTTATGATGAATTACAAATCCTATCAGAAAGACATAATTTTGAATTGTTACAAACATTTCAAAATGAATATAAAAATAAATCAATTGGCAAACTATTAAAATACTTTGATGAGATCAAAGTGGATAATATTTGAGCCAAGAGTTTAAGTGACCATCTTTGAAATTATGAGATTGTCTTTCAATTAACTCCACTAGGAACGTCATTTGAGAAATGATGTTTTAAGAGGAGAAATCAAACTATATAGGATAAAATTTGATTTATGATGTGTCACACAGACTTTCCTATGATGTCTTATTGAGGCTATACATTAGAAACCAAGGCACTCGCACTAAACCTTATTTTCGTTAAAGTGGTTGATAAAACTCCATATATGATATGGAATAAAAAGACCTAGGTTTTCTTTTTTTTTTTTTTTTTTGAGATTTGAGGCGGCGAGACTTGCGTAAGAAGTTAAGTCACATAAAGTTTGATGCCTAAATCTTTTGTGTCTAACTGAGGTTGAACACTATGATATTATTTTTTACAATTGAGAACAAATTGTTTGTTGCTCAAAAATGATGTCTTTCTAAGTAAAGTGTTTATTTTAAAGACATTATTGGGAAGAAAATAAATCTTGAAATGTTCAAGTGCCACAAATGAGAACCGAACCACTTTAGAAAGATCAACAAAGTTTTGAACTAGTTGAGTATACACAAGTAACATATATCTCTTGAAAGTCTAGAATAATTAGAAATTAGCCAGAGAAATTTGGAATTTCTTATTATTGATAGTTGTGATGTATTTTTGATATTGGGTCAGAATGAATCACTACTTATCAAGAGATATGTCTTGTCTAGATTGAACGAAGAAACTAAGTGTTATTAACTTTGAATTTTAACTCATGTATGTTAACCAAGTTTGGAACTTGAATTATTTACCTGGAGATGGTATGACCATTGGATGTAAATGAGTTAAAGTGCCATGCAAAAAAAAGATGCATACTTAAAAGCACAGCTTATCGAGAAATACAATCTAAATCAAGGTGTTGATTATGATAAGATTTTCACTGGTAGCTAAGCTCAAGTTCTAGAATTCTATTGTCATTTCTTCATAGTTTGACTATACGATATGACAAACGAATGTCAAAAATAGCATTGCTCTATGCTCCTTAAAGATGTGTATGATACAACTTAAGGGTTTTTTTATTATTTTGAGAATTTGAGAAAGGTATGCAAGCTTAAAGGATCCATTTATGGATTATAGTAAGCTTATCAAAGTCGAGGTCTTTGTTTTGATGACATAATTAATGAATAACATTCATTGAATTAAAGATAAACCTTGTGTATACATAAAGGTTAGTGGGAGCACAATTATCTTTGCGAATCTGTATGTTAATGATATATTATTCATTGGAAACGACGTCTTAACCCTGCAGAATGTCAAGTCTTGGTTAAGGAAAGTTTCTCAATAAGATTCTTAGCTAATTAAGCATATATCTTTTTGATATATATCTATAGAGATAGATCTAAGAGGCTAATTGCTTTAAATAAGAGTGCTTATATAGACAAATAACTGAAAAAGTTTCAGTGTATGAGATTCTTAAAAGAATTTGTACTTATGTCTTATAACATAAGTCTCTGCAAGACGCAACATCTTAAGACAAATGATGAGCGGGACAATGTGAATAAGATTTCATACGCATAAACTATGAGAATCATCACATATGTTATACTTTGCACTCAACTTGATATGTCATATGCTTTGGGCAAAACATACATACATCTCATAGATTCTAGCGAAGGTCACTGGATATTTATTAATAACATTCTTAAATACTTCAGAAGCACTTGAGAGATGTTATTAGATTTGCAGAGGTTTGAAAGATATAAGTCTTGTAAATGGTTACACGATGCAAACTTTCAAATTAATGTAAAAGATTAATGATCGCAATATGGATATGTGTTAAATTCATAGGAATGAGTTGGAAATGTTCTAAACTCACTCTAACAAATTCTAGAACATAAACTGAGTTTTTAGCGGCATTTGATGCATCCAAAGAAAATGTTTAGATCGTAAGGTTCATGATTGAATAAGGTGTGGTTCCAAGTGTTGGAAATAATGTTGGCTTTTATTGTAAAACCAATGGACAAATTTAGGTTATGGAACTTAAATCACAATATAGATCTAAACAATCACTTGAGTGTTTTTGTCTTATAAAAGAGAGAACGTAAAGATTTGCATAACATCAATAACAAACAATGTAGCAGATACTTAAACAAACTTCTTCCACTAAGAATGCATTAAGGTTACTCAGTATTGGATACGTGTAGGATTGGACCTAGTGCAAGTGGGAGATGTTGGGGTATATGCCCTAGGCTAATTCTATAAACGTTGTTTAACTATTATAAGTAAATGCATGTTTCTTTTATAATAGTATCCATGGATGATTATTGTATTATTGTAAATGTCCCTAGTCAATTATTATTGTGGGAACAATAATAAATTAAGACTAGTATGAGTTTTAATTGATAATCATGTGATGATTATGCGTATATAGATACAGATCAAGATAGTGGGTACCTGTTGGGAACAGATGTTGGACCGACTCGCTATGAGAACACTACATGGTCAATGTCATTAGTGATTCTCATGAGAGTTATATCATATAGTCCTTTGACTTGAGATCACCAGAGACTCCAACATTATGAGCACAATGATTTGATACAATCAAACGTTGTCTTTAACTGGATGAATATAAAGATTGTGATTGGTCATTGTTCCACTAATGTGTGGATGTTATGTGATCAAGATGGAATTTGTCCTTCTCTTTTAGAGAGAGATATCTATGGGGCCCCTCAATATGTTAGATTGATAAATGGTCATGTCTAATGAATTGATTGGATCAATGTCACTTGACAATTTCAGTCTACTCGGAGATCGATACTAGTATATTGAACTATAAGGGTGACATTCCATGTCTTATGTTCAATCAAAAGATATCGTGTGACAAAAGGATATGATATACACTTTCTATTAGGTTGTATCGATTTATTGATCTCCATGCTACTTGGATAGTCATAATGCCTTGCTAGAGACCGCTTATGACTTGTATACCAAAATTGTTTTGGTTCACTGCCGATGTTGTATGAACCTATTGGGTCGCACACAAAGATCGGATTTGCGCAATTTAATATTGTCTAGGTTAATGAGTTTTATTTGATAAAATTCATTTTGAAGATTCTCATTAAATGTCCTAGTTTGACTAGGATTCAAGATTCTCATACATTTCTAGTGTGACTAGAAATTTTGTCTCTTAGTAAATCCTATTTTGAATAGGACTCTAATTGGAATTATAGTATGACTCTAATTCTTATTTTAGTTTTAGATAAATTACAACTCTTATTGGATTAGTAATTGTATATTCTCTATGAATCTATCCTTTTTAGGGTTAGATTTTATCTAGAACTCTATTTGGATTGTAACTAGGAGATGGAGTTCTTTTACAACTCGACCTAGTATACTATAAATAAGACATTAGGGTCACAGTTGTTGAAATGGAATTCCCGAGAGAGATTTTTCCTAGAGAATTCTTGTGAGAATTTATGTCCTAGGATTCTTGGGGCTAGCACTCCGGATCGTGATCGTCCATTCGTGTATGGATTTCTGATAGAGGTATTCGTCTCTGGCAGCGTCTTGAAGGAATCGATCAACACCAAACAAGGCAGACATGGAGTTATTCTTGTTAAGGTATGATTTTTATTGTTACATCAATTTAATGGAATCGATAGGAACTTTGTTCGGGATGTTCGAAAAAGGTTTTAAAAATTTTCGCTGCGCATGATCCCCAAAACTCAACAATATATTCCTTTCCTTTCCATGTTAACTCCGAATCGACATGAAATTTCTCTTAACCAAAACAATTGGAATTTCTTTATTTTAAAGCTTTTGCTCCTTCTAATTCACAATCAATATAGGTTGCTTTTCATATTAAACATCACCCTGTAAATCGAACTATTCCATTCTACTATATAATGCGAATCAAGTTCTTTCCACTTCAACATAGACACGTGAAATACATCATGAATTCCGACTAAAGGAGGTGGGAATGCATTATTCTATAAGCAGCCTTCCTAATCCGTTTCACGATCTTGAAATGTCATATACCTAGGAGAGAGATTCCCTTTTAGTCCAAATATGTAATGGCTACGATAGGAGACTTTCAAATAAACCTAATCTATTTCAATATATACCACGACCCGGTGATAGAAATCATAATAACTTTTGTGACTTTCCTGAGCAACTTTCAGTCTTAAATGAATCTGTTGAACAACCTTAGTGTGATCTCGTACCATATGTAGCCCCAACTCCATCAAATCCTCCAGTTCAGCCAGATAGCAGGAGAACGATAGGTTTTCCCATACAATGCCTTAAATGGAGCCACCTTGATACTCGATTAAAAACTGTTATTGTAAGAGAGCTTACACAAAGGTATGTATTCTTCTCATGAACCTCCAAATTCTAGTACACAAGCCCTGAGCTTATCTTCCAACACTGGATCAGTCTTTCAGTCTGACCATCCACTTGTAAATGAATTGCAGTCCTGAAATGTAATTGAGTGCCAAATTATTTATGCATGATCTTCCACAACCCCGATGTGAACCAAGCATTCCGATTAGAAACTACCATTAATGACCCTCAAGCAAGCGAACAAACTTTCTCTCACACAACAAGCTCAACTGTGTAAAGGTATTGAATAGTAGCATAAGAAGAAAATAAGTAGACTTCGTCAATCTATCAACAATAACCCAGAGTGAATCATGTTTCCTCCGGGAATTAGGCCGATATGTTTCTATTTCCATTAAGGTATGGGAAATGGCTGCAACATACCTCCAAGTTTTCGTCGATCAGCCTTTATGTAGCATCCCCTAACCAGATTAGGACGATACCCAACCTGAAACCCTGATTAAGCCTAGATTACTTAACTAGACTTAACTAAAGCCAGTAGCCTTTCCTCCTTCACCTGATAAATACTATTGTATATTGAATATCAATATAAATCAAATAATAAACACTACGGAAACTTAAAATTTTTCGATAATGAAAATACGATATACAGTACCAAATCAAACTGAAATAAACCTTGGTTATATAAATCCCCCATCCCTTGTAATATTACAAAATTGTAATTCAATACAAATATATAAGACAAGGGAAGACTTATTACATCAAAGAGAAGATCAAGAGTCATATATCTTCTCTATCCCGTAAATGTAGCGCTCGTAGGCATTCCTGAAAAGTTATTTGGGGTGAGCGCTCCAACTTGCTCTGTAAGTAGGAATTCACATTGCAATCAACATTCCATATAACAATCAAGAACATTATGCAATAACAATATGCACAAATGTTAACTAACAAGAATATGGAAAGCATATAATTCAATAAATAACAAATGCATAGCAAACTGTAATGGACTATTACATTGAGATCCCCATTTTATTTATAAAACTAGGGTCGATTACCCACCGACCCCATTAATGGATTGCTATACCAACATATTATGCATATGTGCTGTCTAGCCAATCCATTAATGCCCAATGATTCTATCCGAGACCCTCTAGTGAGTATGTAATCCACGCAACCTATCGAATTGAGAAGGAGTTATATAGGCCGGGAAAGGAACCCATCTCCTATCAACCAATTCTCAAAACCATGAGTTATAGGTAAGTTCACATTACACACTGTTTTCCATTTATTGAAAACCATCACAGTGTACCTAGTTCCCCATTTTAGTCCTTAACTACATGAACTACATATACTAAGATAGCCATGCAACATTGATAAATAAGCGAATCCATACTTACCTCGGGTTAAGTCTACATTACCAAGTTCCCTAACTTTTTGGTTATCTCATGCTTTCTCGGTGTTCCTCAACCTATCGCCAATCGTTTGTAATCAATATATGTCTATTACCCTATGTTTAGATACCATAATTCCATCCCCAAGTCCTTAAGAAATCCTAAATAAAATACAGCATAATTGTTGTTTTCAGGGGTGGGAGCGCATTCCCATTAGTGCGTAGGGTGCGCTCCAAAAACTGGGTTCGTACCAATTGATAAAGGCAGCGCGCTCCTCTGCTATTTGGAGCGCGCTCCACCCTGCAGTGTCTCGACAATGAGCAGGACATGAGCCACTGTTTCACTACCAAATCTCCAAAACCACCTTAAATACACTCCCAAGTCATCCGGGAGGACCTCTAGTAAGCTCATAAACCATTTACAATCAACTAACACAAAAATAAAACATACCAAAGTGATGATCTCATACTTTTGATTCGTTTAAGCTCCTCAATTCACGTTGATTCAACTCCCCTGATCAGTTCCTTCGATCAAAATCAAACCCGAACCATCTCTGTCTCTCGAATGATCAAATTTTGAGGATAAGAATGAGTTTTGATTTATATATATATATATGTATATATGGATTTTCCTTGAGATACGCATCGCGCTATCTCGAGATTGATCTAGTGATTAATGTGTTAAAGTGACACTCCTTAAAGTGACACTCCTTAAAGTGACACATATTTTGACACCATCAAGCACTTACCCTCATCTCAAGGTTGATCAAATGATCCATATTATTTAAACCAACTTTATAGTTTTAATATATATATATATATATATATATATGTATATTTATATCCAATATATATAAATATATATATCTCGTGTATTTTCTCGCCAATAAATTCACTGGACATGCTACAAGTGTTTTCGGGCGTGCACATTCATTCCACGATCCCCTCGTTGCACATGGTGTACCGGCAACTTATTGTTTATTTACGTATTTTCTGTTTATAGGCTTGTAGTAATTTCCTATTAATCCCACAACCTATAAAATTCATTTAGCATTCCAAACAAACACAAACCATCGTGCAATCACACGCACATGCTAATCGAGGTACACCAGACTTAACCACGAGCCTAACTCGATTAATTAAGATTTTGATTAACACTAATCACCAGCTTATGGTAACAGGTCATTACAGACTCCCCAATTTAAAGCAATTTTGTCCTCGAAATTAAAGTAAACATATAATTATTTATAGTTTCAAAGAGAAATGGATATTGCTCCTTCAAATAAAATTCATGCTCCTAGATTAGTTCCTCATCTTCTTAAAATTACCATTTCACCTTAACTAAAGGAATCTCTTTGCTTCTCGGCCTTTGAATCTTACGATCAAGTATATGAATAGGTTGCTTGTAAGATAAGTCTTCCCCAAAGATAAAGTTCGTTCCAATCAATCTTTGAAGTGAAATGAGTCTCCATTGCAAAGCATTGACACATGGAAGACATTACAAACTCTAACTAGCTGAGGAGGCAACTCTAACCTATAAGTAACGAGACCTGTCCTTTCTTGTACTTTGAACAGCTCAATATACGTTATAGCTAGCTTACCTTACAATCCAAAACCTATACAATCCTTTTATAGTTGAGACTTTCAACATAACAAAATTGTTCTTTGAAAACTCCAACGACCTATGATATTTATCGGCGTATCTCTTCTGTCTTAGCTGTGTCGTAGTCAAATGTTGGCGAATCTGCTACATTCCCTCTATGTAGTTTTGAATTAACTCACACAGAGAAACATATTTCCTCCGTATACCACCAAACTCTAAACACAAGCTCGAAGTATATCCTTTAGCACTAAAATCAACCGCTCAAAGCCGCTCATCAATCTCGACGTAGTATACCATACTGAGGTTAAGAATAGTTCCCAGCTGTCTCTACAATTCACACCATATCCTGGATGTGAATCTTGGATCTCTATCTGAAATAATCGACACTGGAACTCCATGAAATCTCACACCTCACATATGTACACCTTACATAATCGGTCCAGAGAATCTCGCATAGAAATTGGCAAGAAATGCGCAGACTTCGTCAACCTATTAACTACAACCCATATAACACCGTGCTTACGCTGACTCAGAGATAAACATAAAATTAAATTCACTGATATATGTTCCGATTTCTACTTAGGAATAGGCAATGAATGCATTAATCCTCCAGATTTCCTATGCTCAACCTTAATTTGCTGAAATATCTCACATCTTTTTACAAACTCAACAATATCAGTCTTCATCCTAGTTCACCAATAAAAATGCCTCATTTCGCGATATATCTTATCATTACTCGGATGAATAGAGTAAAGAGATTTATGAAACTCCTGTAACAACTCATACCTCAACTATTGTTGAGCTGGAATCCATAATCTATCCCTGAACTGTAATGCACCATTGTCAGAAACTAACCAATAAGGATAATCCACACAAGTCGCTAACCTTTAACATACTATATAATCCTGATTAGTTTTCGGACAACCGATCACCATTGAATCATCTCCAATTCAGTCTGAATTTGAACTTAGAAGATTATATTAGTAGCTCTAAAATTAGCTCCCTTAGTGGATGATGTGTCAGCTAAACTTACACAAATCATCATCACAGTTACTTCCTCAAGAAGTCTAAACTGAAGAAGCTCAAGTAGTAGCTACCTTTTCTCCATATATCTGAGTTGTAATTGCATATTGACAGTCTGTTAACACCTTTCTGTGTAGTTTTAAACTAATCAGGCTCAAATTAACTTGTATCTCGACTTTTTGTCCTACATCAATTGACGATGAAGTAAAGCATACAACTTTTTAAGGTAAACACCTCAACTCCAAATTTAGCCTGATAATATTAACACATAGAGAACTCACACAATAAATATTTTTTCCAGTAACTAACATCTTCCAAGTCACAACTCGAAAATTATATTATCTAGAACTAAGATTAACTGCAGATATATTGTGTTAAGATTGAGAAAGATCTCCCCAGCTATTATACATTTCTTCCCTGCTGGAAAGCAAACTCTCGGTTCCTTACCGAAATAATAAGCCTAGTTCTCCATAACTTTTAACTTTTTCCACACACATGTATCTCACTTATTCTTCCACGAGAATTTAAACAACAATACTAGCAAGAGATTTTCATACTTTGTCAGCCTTACATTTACAGCATCAACAACCTTCAGTGGTCATTACAACTTAGGATAATCCATCATAAATTCCTGAGCATTCAATGTCATTCATATAGGGCAAGAATAATATAACCTTCTAGGTTACTATCACTCAGCTTCCACTTGCTGATATATCTCATATTTCTTTATAAAATTGACAACGTCAATTTTCATTCCAGATCACCAATAATTCATTTTTATCATAATGATTTTAGATTCCGCCTAAATGAATGTCTTAAAGAAATCAATGAGATTCTCAAAACATTCTTGCCTCGCTTTTTGTTTCAAGTTCCAAGAACTTACCTTACATGCTCAATATTTTGATCTGGGATTATCCTTACCAAATATCAATAAATAGTAGTCAAACCTTGACCTACTAGATAATCTAAATCAATTTCTTCAATAATTCATCACTCGATAAATCATCATTAGCTCAGCTCCAATTTGAGCTTTAAAGAACGAACTTGTACTTACCAATCTAGACAACTCAACTGATGATATGCCTGCGCAAGACTTCAAAAGTTCACCAGTATACATCTCACTTAACAGATATTACTGAGTTGCTTTTATCATAACTACACAATTTCCTCGTCCTTTTCTATTTAAGGCATTGTCAACACAATCACCTTGATTAGTGATGTTTGAGTGAATTTTTAACATTTAAGAAATTTCAAAATATCTATCTTACTTTCTATTTCTATCACTTTGACAATTCCACTTTTCAAACTTCCATAGTTTGAAATTCAATTCTTTAACCATACACCAATCCACTAAATTTATACCTCCAGGTTGTCTTTTAATGATTCTTCTAAGATTCTCAATAATCTCAAAGAATGATTAAAAGACTCTCAACAACATTTCCTCTTATTTACAAGTGATGCCTTCATATTTGATACAACTACCAAATAGCTATCTTGAGATTATCAATTTATAATAGTTCTTTTCACAATTATCGAACTATTTTACTTTGTTGTATCAACACACATTCTTACCTCAATAAGAAGTCTTAGTATGAACCTCTAACTTCTTTCATAATTTAGGTATCATTAAGCAAATATTGTAGTCAAAATATACTCCCATTTTCCTCTAAGGCAACCTTGTATTTGATTTCGTCTTAAAACAATCCTCATAATTGAGGTAACTTAATAAATTACACTACGTTACTAAAGTCCTTAGATCTATAGTTTGTAATATTCAATTATTTTAAACTTGCTTTTCTTTTTTATCTTTGTGTTGAATATATGACAATCTCATATTGCCTCAATTACAGTCAAATCCCTTGATTTGCTGTTAACATTTAACACTTTTAAAATTAATTAACCTTTGAAACTTAGCACTAGCACTTGCAAAATCTGGCCCGAACCAATTTACCATCATAATTTACAATTTTGTACAGTAATGCTCGTGCATCCTCTAAGTCTTCAAAGATTCCTTTCTTGTTATTATTTATCACACAATAACAACTTAATTAAAATAGGGTTTCCAAAACTCGACACTCTTCATTAATGAACATGACATGAGTTCTAGTAATTTCTAGTGGTTTCCACCATCCACATAAAATGATCTAGCAATCGCTTGAAATCGTTTATATATATATATATATCTTTAACTCTGATTATACCACTGTGACAACCAGATCTTAACTAATTCTTGAGCATCTAATTTCACCTTATTAACAAAATGAGTTGTCAATACTGTGCAATGAATACTCATTCCCACTACTGCATATTATTCTTTAGACTCCTCCTCAAATCTTTATATTCATTGACCACTCATTCTCCTCAATTTAGACTATATCATTCTAAATTATCAGACTATGATATCTTACCAACTCACTGCAATATTATGGATCAAACTGTCTTTTAGTTTTCACCAGTTTAAATTCTTAATTTTCGTCTTTCATTACCCAACAAATTGCTTATCATTCCAATATGGATTCATACCATAACTGGAATGTCTATTTCATAACAATTTATGAAGTATACATACATTAATGTTTTTCTAAACACTAAGCTTTTATCATTAACCTCTAATTCATTTATTGAATTACAATAATTACATCCCTACTAGTCTCAATACTAGTATTAAATTTCATCTCAAAGTGGTCCACCATCTTTGAGTTTCCCCAAAGTCATACAGTATCCCATTGTTTCACAATTTCCAATCTCCTAACACACGTCTCAAGGTCTTGATCCATCATATATTTCTCTATTGACTATTATTTGTCTAATAATATCAGTGAGAATAAAGACCATTGACAAAAGCTAATAAGAGAATGAGTTTAATTTTATCTTTATAACTTTTTCTTATGTGTTTCTTTTTACCACATTCCTCGATGATAAGACTCTCCTGAGCTCTTACCTCTAAAACTTCCTCATATCATGAGAAATAGATGGACTTCGACCATTTTATTATCGTACAGGAAAGGCATAACTCTCATATCTACTACGTAGATATAGTATAACACAACAAATAGCATATCTCAATATTCTATCTTTTGGTTACCCCCTAAAATCAGGATAAAACCATTTATCAAACCTTAAGCTTATTCATAACTCGAGACAACTCTCAAAGTCAATAAACTTAGATTTTTTGTATAAAGGAATATGTTGTCACTTCAAAATTAATCTAAAATTGAAAACAAAATCAGAGCCTCGTCAATGATACCAAATTGTATCAACGTTACCACTTAACTCCAAAGTAATAAACCGTAGGTTCTAATATCAAAGCTGTAGAATCCCCTAACCCGATTAGGGCGATACTAGGCCTAAAACCTTAATTAAGCCCATATTACCTAACCAAACTTAACTAGAGCCAGCAGTTTTCCTCCATCACCTGATAAATATCACCGTATATCGAATATCAATATAAATCAAATAATAAACGCATGAGAGATTTAAAACTTTTCGATAATAAAAATATAGTATACAGTACCAAATCAAACTGAAATAAACCTCGGTTATATAAATCCTCCATCCCTTGTAATATTACAAAACTGTAATTCAATACAAATATATAAGACAAAGGAAGACTCATTACATCGAAGAGAAGATCAAGACTCATATATCTCATCTATCCTGTAGTCGTAGCGCTCGTTGGAAATCTTGAAAAGTTATTTGGGGTGAGCATTCCAACTTGCTCAGTAAGTAGGGATTCGCATAGCCATCAACATTTCATATAATAATCAAGAACATTAAGCAATAGCAATATGCACCAATGTTAACTAACAAGAATATGGAAAGCATATAATTCAATAAATAATTGATGCATAGCAAACTGTCATGGACTATTACACTGAGATCCTCGTTTTATTTATAAAACTAGGGTCGATTACCCACCGACGTCATTAATGGATTGCTAGACCAACACATTACACATATGTGTTGTCTAGCCAATCCATTAATACCCAATGGTTCTATCCAAAACCCTCTAGTGAGTATGTAATTCACGCAACCTATCGAATTGAGCAGGATTTATATATAGGCCAAGAAGGGAATCCATCTCCTATAAACCTATTCACAAAACCATGAGTTATAGTCGTGGTCACATTACACACCATTTTTCATTTATTGAAAACTATCACAGTGTACCTAGTCCCCCATTTCATTCCCTAACTACATGAACTATATATACTAAGATAGTCAGGCAACATTGATAAATAAGCGAATTTGTACTTACCTCAAGTTAAGTCTCCGTTACCAAATTCCCTAACTTTCTAGTTATCTCATGCTTTCCCGGTGTTCCTAAACCTATCAACAATCATTTATCTCATGCTTTCCCGGTGTTCTTAAACTTATCAACAATCATTTTTAATCAAAATAGGTTTATTACCCTGTGTTTAGAACCCCTAAATCAATCCCAAAGTCCTTAAGAAATCTTAAATAAAATATAGCACAATTGTTGTTTTCAGGGGTGGGAGCGCGCTCCCTCAGTGAGTGGGGCGCGCTCTAAAACCGGCTTCGTCCCAATTGATGAAGGGTGCACACTCCTCTGCTACCTAGAGCGCACTTCACCTTGCACTGTCTGGATAGTGAGCAGGGCAGGAGCCACTGTTTCACTACCAAATCTCCAAAACCACCTTAAATACACACCCAAATCATTCGAGAGGACATCTAGTGAGGTCATAAACCATTTCCAATCATAAACAATCACATTTCACAGAGATTTAATCATCACCATTGAATTGACCTTCGACTAACACAAAAACAAAACATACCAAAGTGACAATCTCTAACTTTTGATTCGCTTAAGCTCCTCAATTCACGTGATTCGATTCCCCTAATCAGTTCCTTCAATCAGAATCAAACCCAAACCTCTATGTCTCTCAAATGATCGAATTGTAAGGATAAGAATGAGTTTTTGATTTATTTATATGGGTTTTCCTCGAGAAACACATTGCACTATCTAGATACTGATCTAGTGATTGGTGTGTTAAAGTGACACTCCTTAAAGCGACACATTTTGACACCATCAAGCACTTACACTCATCTCGAGGCTGATCAAATGATCCATATTATTTAAACTAACTTTATATTTTAATATATATATATTTTATATATCCAATATATATCTCATGCATTTTCTCGCTAATAAATTCACCGGACATGCCTACGAGTATTTTCAGACGTGCGCATTCATTCCACGACCCCCTCGTCGCACTTGGTGTACCAACAATTTATTGTTTATTTTCGCATTTTTCTGTTTAAAGGCTTGTATTGATTTCCTATTAATCCCACAACCTATAAAATTCATTTATTATTTTAAACACAAACCATCATGCAATTACACGCACATGCTAATAGAGGTACGTCGGACTTAACCATGAGCCTAACTCGGGTTAATTAAGATTTAGATTAACGCTAATCATCAGCTTAAGGTAACAGATTGTTACATTTTACCTGTTGGCAAATCTCACATATCCTCACATAATCACCCACAACCGCTTTCATCCTTGACCACCAATAGAATCGCTTAATATCATGATATATTTTGGTCATGCTAGGATGAATATTATACCTGGATCAATAAGATTCTCTCAATATATTATCCCGAACACTAGTCACCGATGGAATTCAAAGTCTGTCTCTAAACTTCAAACTCTGATCTGCAGATTCGGCCTAATCTGGATTATTGTTGTCGAGAGAAAACTCCTTGAACTTCATACACTCCACATCAGCTTCTTGAACCTCCGATAAATTCATCACATTGACCTTTTCAAGCAGACCATACTCATTAGTCTTTCTCCTCCTCAACCCCCAAAATACATTATTACATTCTTTTGACCATATGCATTCAACATTTTCCTGAGTTAATTTAGTGATTGGCACAGCTATTTTATAAAAAATCTTTCACAAATATATGATAATAGTTAACCAAACCTAGAAAACTCCTGATCTTTGTCATTATGGTAGGTTCAGGCTAGCCAATGATAGCCTCAATCTTGGCAAAATCCATTGAAATTCCTTCCGTTCTAACCATATGATCCAAAAACTTCGTCTTAGACAACTAAAACTCGCATTCGCTAAGTTTGGTGCATAGCCTATAATTTCATAAAGTTTGGAGAATAACTCTGAGATGTTGTTCATGTTCAGAATAGTGACTTTATTCATTTGTCTGTAATCAATGCCAAGTCTTAGACTGTCATTCTTCTTTTTAATAAAAAGGACTGGTGCGCCACTCAATGACATACTACGGTGAATAAACCCTTTATCAACCAACTCATGCAGCTGATTTTTGTAACAGTTGCAACTCCTTTGGAACTATTCTATAAGGAAGAATAGATGTATGTTTCGTGCCAGGAACTAATTTGATAGTGAAATCGATTTCCCTTGAAGGTGGAACTCTTGGTAAATTATCAGAAAAAACATCAGGAAATTCACGAACAACTATAATCTCATTTAGTTTAATCTCGGGTCTAACCTTAGTACTAATGGTTCTAGTAAGAGTTTCCCTTTCTTGATCAGTGGTTATCCTAGCCCTAATCAGAGGCAACTCAGATGATGTTCTATTATAAGTAAACATTGTACAACCCATAATATAATAGAACACTGTCGTATGGAAACAATCCACATATGCATGATAAGCAGCTAGCCAATCTCTTTCTAACAACATATCAAACTTTATAAACTCCAACACACGTAAACCAACTACCATCTCATGTCTGGAGATCTCATTAACACACTTCTCACATATAAAGTAAGGACACACCTTATCCCCAATCACTGTGTTGAGGAAAAAATGAATACGGACTCGTACTAGAGTTAACCTTAACTCATTCACAACACAACCAGATATAAAAAAAAATTGTAGAA
Organism: Stephania cephalantha; assembly: GCA_039657325.1. Lineage (NCBI taxonomy): Eukaryota > Viridiplantae > Streptophyta > Magnoliopsida > Ranunculales > Menispermaceae > Stephania > Stephania cephalantha. The sequence goes on from CM077575.1 coordinate 13,718,158, forward strand.
CCAAAATCAATTGAAGCATGCATAGGCCAACCACAAACTAAAATGTACCTTTGCTAAGATTACAATTTGCATTTAAATCTGGTTCAGTCGCCACCTGAACACGCTCCCTGATTTGTTGTTGAGGTTGTGACACTAAAATATGCTCCCAAGATTTGTAGACACTCAATCTTATAATGTCTTTTCTTTCCACACCCAAAAGATGTAGCTGCATTAGAATTTTGGGGATAATCTTGGTTGATATGACCTTGCTTCCCATACCCAAAACATATAACTATAGTTTTACAACCTATAGAAAATGTAAACTAGTTTTACAGCCTATAGAAGATCCATTCCTCTATTACTGGGGTGTACCTTTTTAAGTCGAATGCTTAAAGGAATGTGATCGTGTCTGTCATGACCCTGTCTGTGTCAACTCCGTGGATCTACTAGATGTGCTCAAAAAAGTATTATGATGTACATATGATGGAACATGTGTCGTCAGTGTGAATGATGGTTCTCCACACTTTCATTTCTTCTAAAAATCTGGCTCAAACTTTGTTGGGAATCTTTTCCTACCCTTCGAACCTTTTTTCTCTGTCCTAACTCTATAACACCCTAATATCATCATGAATATCAACATTTATGTAGTTACATAGGCTCTAGCTCTATCTTAAACTTTTCATAGACTGTTCGGCTCAGTTGATGATATCGTGGTACTAAGCTCTTCTTGCAACCTATATATCTATTTGTTGTATTTTAGGGTTCATACGCAGCGAAAAATTCAAAACATTTTTTAAAAAACCCCCAACAAGATCGAAAATAAGTTCCATGAAACTAGATCTAAAAAAATAAATCGTACCTTAATCCGTGATTTCCTAATCTGATTATTCGATTTCCAAGACATTTAAGTGCACAACCTCTATCAGAAATCCACACACGAACGGTGACGAAAATTTGGAGTGCTAGCCCCAATAGAGATTGAAAATGTTTTTCTTTCTCTCCCAAAATCCAGAGAACTAGAAATTTGCAAAAATGAAAATCTTATTTTGTTTTAGGGTTTCAACCTCTATTTATATGTGTAGATAAGCCCTCTATTGAAATTACGCAAAGTCATTCTTTGTATGCGACTCAATAGGTTCATGCGACGTTGATAGTTAACCAAATCCATTTTGGTACACAAGTCATAAGCGGTCTCTAGCAAGGCATTATGACTACCTAAGTAGCACAAATGTCAAAATCGATACAACCTAATGAAGAACATATATCATATCCTTTTGTCATATGGTATCCTTTGATTAAACATAAGGCATGGAAAGTCACCCTTAATGTACAATCGTACTAGTCTCGATCTTAACGTAGACTGAAAACATCCAAATGACATTAATCACATCAATTCACATGGACTTGGCCATTATCAGTCTATCATATCGAGGGATCCACTTATATATTTCTCTCTATATGAGAGTGAAAAATTATATCTTGATTACACACCTTTACATATTATTCACATGGTAATCAATCACAATCTTTATAATCATTCTAAGTTAAAGACAACTTTTGATTGTGTCAAATTACCATGCTCCTAATATCGAATTATACGGTAATCTCAAGTTGAATGACTAAATGATATACCTATTATAAGTAACACCAATAACTTAATCCATATGGTGTTCTCTTAGTGAGTCGGTCCAGTACCTCCTCCCCATAACAAGTACTTATGATCTCAATTTGTATCCCTATACACATGATCATCACATGATCATCAATCATGATTCACACTAGTCTTAATTCATTATAGTTCCCAATATAATGACCGACTAGGAACATTTAGGATATTTCAACAAATACCCATGAATCTTACTATAAGGTAAACATGCAATCACTTATAATAAAATAGCAAATAAAAACCTTAATTTTATTAGTTAAAATTATCAGAAAAATAATGTTTGTAGATTGACCTAGGACATACGCTGTGATAAAGATACTTATGCATCTTATCCATCTCTCATCATGCTTGATTCTCCCGTAAACATCAACAAATAATTAAATTGCGCATCGATCGAGCCATGACTTGTCTCCCTAGGTTAGATAATCAAACTCTAGCTTCTTCTGCAGGATCATGCTTTCATCTTAATACTGCTCACTAAACTCCTCAAAGAAATTCAGCCCAAGTATCAAATATAGATGCCCGTCATGCAGAGATCTCTACCAAATCTTAGCATTGGCTTGAAGATAGTATGAAGATATCCAAGCTCTCAATTTTTCATCAATACCCAATGTATTATGAAGTTTCTCATGATTGAGAACCTAAGTCTCCATAGTTCTTAAGTCCAATTCACCATAGAAGTACATATGGTTGTACTTCTTAAACTCTCTCCTCTATTGTTCCTCCTATTAGACCACACTAATGGTTGGATCAGCCTGAACTAGAACTGCAACAATCGGTTCAACTCCAAGAAAAGTTATAAAGGTAGACTACTCCTCGTGAGCCGTTAGAGTAACAGTATGAACTTCATGAGCATCATGAACCACATGTGCTTGATCTGTCACCTATGCTTGTAAAATATTCAGCAACTTAGACATTTGCCGAGCCAAGTTCTGAAACATATTTGAATCCACACGTTGTGGATCGTTATTGCCTTTGCGAGATCCCTGACTCGGCTCTTACTTTCAACTTATAGTGTTCTACAACAACAATTGCAAGAAAATTATTTTAGCATAACTTTATCTATCGATATCTCAATAATATAAAATACACATAACACAATCATAAAGTTTTTAAACTTTTTAACAACGTTCCATCATGTTACTTCCTAACTAATCACTCACTTATTATCAAATAATAAGATTATTTTAGAATATTAGGATATGATACCAACATTGTCAGACCCCACCTAATTAGGGCATCTGACCGGCCTAGATTACTTTAATCCCCTGATAATCTATTCAACCTTAACCTCACCATCAATAAACAAACAATATCAAGGCCTCGTAAAATATTCATGAGTTTGTGAGGAAGTCTCTCGATAAGCCACGCCCTCGACTCTCTATGGAGTATGATCCTAGCCAGCATCACAAATGCTCCTTAAATCTCTTACGTGTCAATAATGATCAGTGACTCCAGCCTTAGAGTACCACAGTGTTCACCCTACCACACATACGGCCAGTTAACATAATGGGACCTTCAAGATCCTTTTTCCTCTCGCGTTTGTGCATGCATGACCAATAAATATGCAGTAATAAACCAGTGCATAAAATTCTTTTCGAGAAATACCCATACAATGTAAGGGTTATTATGGGATTCACTTATAAACAGCCAACTTCGAGCTTAATTTTAGGGGTTCTCGGAGCGTCGGATCACCTGAAAGTGGTTCCAATAGCTTCCTTACGTACCCAATTATATTAAGGGTCAAGTTTCAGGTGAAAACAATTAATGAAACCCCATGAAAACAGCGGTCAATGTTTGCTCGGTAACTATTTCCAAAAATAATTATTTATAACTTCAACTAGCTTTCAACTAGCTAATTTAGGGTAACTTTTTAACATTGAAAACATTAATATTTATCATGATAAAAATGAACTTGTAGAGCTCGTTTCATAATTTTCATAGACTCCAAGAGCACTTAAATCTGATCACAGATGGAGAAGATATGAATTTTCCAATATGGCATGTTGAATAGGCAAACTTTATTTATTTTGAACTAATGAAACCTCTTCAAATCAATGGTTTTGCAATTAAATCATCAAAACTTGACACCAATCACCAATCACCAAGAAATCACATCAAACGAATTTTAAATATTTCCACATCTCATGGAGTCAATTTGGAAAAAAAGACTAATCATCCAATTCATTCACAAACCCAATGTAAATAAATTTTAACTATAATGCATCTTCAAAAATAATTATCAACTTAATTGCATCAATTCAATTCACTAAAATGCTAACTTACATCGGTGAACTTTATCCCGAATTGACGCGAATCAATCAAATATATCAATTAACAACAATCCGTGCAAATTTTTATCAAACCCCCGAAAGAAATCGAAAAATTGCGAGAATTCAAATTCAATCTGTGGAAAAATGCCCTGAATTGAGAATTTACCAAATTACGAGCCGAATACCTCATTTCCACCGCATGAAACTTGGTTCAAACTAACCGTTTCACAACATTCTACCGTTTTACTGGAGAGAAATGACGATAATCGACATATGGAGATCACGAGCGAAAGAATCGACGGAAAGGGTTTAAGTTTCAATGAATTAACATTCTCTATTAAGAACGACTTGAAATGAAAATTTGATTTTCGTTTCAATTTTTTATTTATATATAAGCCCTCAGCTGCAACAACTTAATTTTTTTTTATTTACTAATTTTTGAAATCCTTATTTTGACGTATTTTGACTTTCGGTGCTCGTTTTCGGTCCGATTTTTCACTAAATCGAGCCAACCCCAACAAAATAGTCCAATTCCATAAAACTTCCATAATACTGGTTTTGTTTACACCAAAACCTAAAAATCTTAACTTTTTCAATGACATACTAAAATCTTCTGGACCAGTCTTCTTGCTATAGTTAACCAAACTTGCACCAATTTGGACCCACTCTAACCTTCGACCACCGTCAACCGACACGAAACTCCAAACAAGGTTGTGTAATAATTTCGTCTCATTTTGCACTACTTTCGATCCTGACTTATATGCGAACCGAGGTAAAATCCCCATGTTGGATCGTTAAGTCTATTTAAATTCACTTTTAGATTTTTTAACTTAACCGCATTTAATTTTTCATGAAATTCAAATTAAAGTTTGGTCAACATTTAAATTATATAGGAACTCATTTTGACACTTATCTTGAGATGAAACCCTCTGAGTTTCGAATTTACTCAATTAACTTTGAATTTTGCTAAATAACATACTATATACTACATGATATTTGGCACACATCACTGATAAGTGATTAATTATACGTATACATAGGGTTAGTTTAGTCATATATTTTGTATAAATATCTTTAAATAAGCTCTAATTCATAGTATTATTGCATTTTCAGGGAATTAAGATGTAAATGAAGGAAATGAGCAAAAACGAGAAGAAACAAAGCAAAACCAGACAAAAACATGTTTGGCATTGTGGCTACATATGTTGCCATTGTGGGAACATAAAGCATAACGTGGAAGGAAAGGCACAGTATGGGAGAGTTGAGAAAGTGAAGAAAACCATGTCTGGAGGTCTGGCGTAGTGGCGGAGTTGTAGGGACAGCGTCGAGGAAGTGAGTGACAGCGCTAAGGCACTAGGGAGTCAAAATATATGCATGTAGTGGCGGCGCAGTGGCCTATAAGGCATGGCGCTAGTGAATTAGTGACAGCACCAAACACGCAGAAAATAGAAAGTTAAAGTTTTATTTCAAGTTAGATTGTAAAGTGGGGTTTCTAATTGTTATTAGGAAGTATAAATAGGTATTAAAACATGGTAAACTAAGAAGATAACAACCATTAGCCACCATTAGAGTACTTTAGCATAGGATATACTTTGAGTTTGAGTATTAAGGAGTTTTTGTGAAGAAAACATTAAACACTTCACGTTTGCAATTTAAGTTTGGTTTCATTGATTAATTCAAGGTAATATTTATATTCATCTCTGATTTGCAATGATTTTCATTATGAATTGTATATGTTTGTTTCAATGAAGTGTGAGTAGTCTATTTATCTTACGGGTCAATGGATATTATGGTATGAATGTTATGCTTTGAATATGAATAAAAAGTGAACATAAAAAGTGCAATGGTTAGAATTTGTATTGATTCTGATCTAATGCTTTAGACATCTTGATCACGTGTTTAATAATTTTAGGTTTTAGGAGTTATCATAGCCATTGAAGCTTTTAATCCAGGACATGAACGCACAACGGTAAAATACATAATATCGATAAATAGTTGTTGATTAGGGAGGCACGAATAGTAAACTTAGTTGGTTATGAATCTAAAGATTTGGGACTTAAAGCAATGTGGAGCTTACATTATTCACACTGATAGGTGGAGTTCTAGTTTGCACATTAGAATCTTTTTCGTTATGACGAAGAGGTTGAAGTGGATTTCAAGGAAATCTATCTATTCTAATTAGGCACTGCACATAACATAATGAGATGTAAAAATAGTTAAAAAGTATAATATTAAATTACTAAGGTGAAGTTGTGGACTAAGATATCCTTAATATAAGAGTTTAAGGGGGTGTATTCAATTGAGATTTTAATAGACTTTTAGTTACTTTTATAAGTGGATGACTTTTAGAGACTTTTAGAGACTTGTAGATTTTTGTAAACTTTTAAAAACTTTGGTAGACTTTGATAGACTTTATTTTTAATGACTTTTAGTAACTTTAATGGACTTTTGTAAGGACTTTGATAGACTTTGATAAACTTTTATTTGGATGACTTTTGATAAACATCCATGTAAATCTCGAAATCGAACAGGGGTATGTGCCCCACTTTTCACCATCTTCAACCTTTGCTTCGTTCTTCCTTCGTCTCTCCTCACTGTCTTGCTGAATCTCTCTCTCTCAATCCCTTCTCTCGTTCTCTCTCAATTTCGCCCCTATGATGAATAAAGAAGAAAAGAAGAAGACGAGACTGTTAATTTTGATTTTAGGGACTGTGTATGTGTGGGTGTTTGTGTGATTGAGGGAGAGGGAGAAAGGAAAGAAGTAATCAAGAAAGAAAAAAAAATAGAAGAGACCGAGACAGTCGAACCAGAGAGAGAGGAAGAAGACTTTCAACATATATAGGGTTAGGTGAAAAGTAAGTCACTCATCCTCTCTCATCCACCAATATAAATGTAAGTCACTCACCCGTCATCCAAACTTTTCAATCCCAAAACCCTTACAGATTGATTTAAATTGGAATGTTATAAGATTTGTAGGTTGTACATGTTGATGGACCGGGAATATTTGGCTCTAAATTGATAGCATGATTGGTGGAGTTTTAAATAAAGAAAATCTGGGTTTTGCTAGAGTTCGATATATTGCATTGGAGCTTTCTAGTTTGTGAGAAATTTCATGGTGAACAACTTTCACTACCTCCCATTTACGGTTAAGGAACTTAAAAAAATCAATCATTAACCAACATTAATCATTGCAAAGATAGTAAAATAGGATAGTCAAAGCATAGATAAGGTTTTTGTTAATCTGGATTTGATAAAAAACAGAGTTTCAATTACGAAAACAAGGGTTTAGTGTATAATTTGATTGTTGCATATTGTTTGCGGGGTTTGGTAGTTCATGCGGCTTGGACCAGAAGATCTCGCAGAAAGCTGAGAAAAGACCAAACCGAAAATCGTGGAAGCAGAGAGAACGGATATGTAGGGTCGAAGCGAGCGATGGAGAAGCGAGGCTGCGATGGAGACGCGAGGCACGATGGAGACGCGAGGCGGCGTCGAAGCGAACGATGGAGGAGCGCAGACGACCGAGAGAAAAAAGAGAGCGAGAGAGATTTCGCGATGAGAGAGAGAGAGAAGAAGAAGAAAAAAAAAAAAAAAAGTCTCCAAAAGTTTTTCGTGGAGGCAAAGAGATGGAGAAGACTTTCAACATATATAGGGTTAGGTGAAAAGTCTCCAAAAGTCATCCAAATCCACAAATCTACAAAATTTCTAAACAAATTGAATACCTCTTACTTTTAGAGACTCTCTAAAAGTTTAAATTGAATACCCCAAAACTTTTAGAGACTTTTTAAAAGTCTCTAAAAGTTCACATTGAATACACCAAACTTTTAGAGACTCTCTAAAAGTTTTAATTGAATACCCCTAAACTTTTTTATTCAATAAAAGTAACCAAAAGTCTATTAAAATCTCAATTGAATACACCCATGTAAGTAAAGTTTACATTGATATGTTAGATTAGTTTAGTTAGTATAAAACCAATTAAAAAGTGATTTTCTTAGCAATAGTTCAAATTTAAATAGGTAAACCACTAGTGCAAAAACCTTTCCTTAAGGAATATATTCGTGATCAATGTAAGTTGATTGCACTATTAGTACAAGCTAGCTGTTATACTTGCGACACGCATCAAGTTTTTGGCGTCGTTACGGGGGATAGGTAGCCATTAGCATTACTTAGTTAGTTTGAGTAGTTGCTAAGTTTTATTTTCAAGTACTTTACTTTTCAGTTCATAAAAACATAAAATAAAAAAATAGGCTTAAGTTTCAAGTTTGACTTTCTGCACTTTATCTTTTTGTGTTTTCTTTTCAGAGATAGCTAGTACATGTGTAGCAAAGGAAAGAAGGATGCAGTGCCTTACGACCATGAGATTGACAGAACCAACAAAGAAAAGAAAAAAAAAGGATTAAAGATGGGTGAGGAGCGAGCTAGAAACCAACAACAGAGCCATCGGAATAACCAACCCGCAAATGATCTGGTAGTACAGGATAGAGCACGAGGACAGAGATGCCTTCGTGACTACTTCAAGCTAGAAGTTCAAAAGACTTACAATGGAGTGATGAGGCTTCCAACTAACACCACCGAGTTCTAACAAAGACTGTCTCTGAAAAACATGGTGCAAAATATTATGTTCAATGGACTATCCAATGAAGATCCAGCTGCATATGTTGAGAATTTCTTGGAGAAGTACGACATCGTGCACATCACCTGAGTTACAAAAGAGGTGATCAAGATGCGACTTTTTCCATTCTCATTGGGTGTAAAAGTCGAATCCTGGTTTCAAGGGTTGAATGCAGGGGGTATGACCTCATGGACAGAAATCAATGAAAGATTTCTTGACAAGTTCTTTCCCCCAATGAAGGTCAGCGAAAGGAAACTTGAGATTAACCAGTTCAAGCAAGAAAACACCGAGTCTCTTAGTGAGGCTTAGAAAAGATTCAAATAGATGCTGAGGAGATGTTCGGGACATGGATACGTGAAATGGGCACAACTTCAAATTTTCTATTGTAGGATGAACCACAGCACGAGAACGCTAGTAGGCACCGTATCAGGTGGATCTCTACTTACTAATGATGAGGATTGAGTATTAGATCTCCTTTATCTTATGTCTTAAAATTCTACCGTCAGTACTCGTTCCACAATAAGGAAACCAACAAGCGTCTACGAGATTGACTCGCAAGCTACAATTATGGCACAACTATCAAATCTGAACAGTCAAATAGTGAAACTTCAGATGGGACATCAAGGTCTAGAAGTAGCATAGCAACCCATTAATCACTAAAGCATGGTGGTAAACCTAATGGACATATAGCAAGGAATGGAGTGTGAGGATATCAACTTCATGAACAACTAAGGCTACGGGAACAATTTCAGGCCGAGAGGAGTGGCTCCTCGATGGTTTTATCAAGGATACAATAACAATAATCCAAACTTCTCGTATGGAAATCCCGATAATGCACTCGAAGGCACTTCAAGTCTTCGAACAACAAGTCCAACAGGGAAGTTGGGGTAGAGTGGAGAGATGACTTCATTAAAGTCAATTGACAAGTATTTGCAATCCATGGACACAACCAATAGGGAACGTCATGAGAAGCACAAGAAAGAGTTGAAAGGAGTGAAGCAAGCCATAAAGATGATGGATAATGAGCAATCACAATCCATCAAGAACCTAAAGAGACAAATTAGCCAACTTGTTATAGCCTTGAACTTGAAGAAAGAATGATAGTTTCCTAGCAACATAATGAAGATCAAAATAACAATTACATCACATTGTTGTGGGGATGTGAGAGTTGGGACATTAATTTTCCTTTATCCCATCAATTCAAGAGTTGTGGTGCAAATTATTAGTTTTCTATGTTTATTATATTTAGGTAGTTTAGTTTTAGTATTTCAGTGATCATGGCAGTATAAAATTAGTATAGTTTCTAAGATTACATAAAGTAGAATTTAGAAGTTATTTTCTTTTAGGAATGATTTACCGTTTCATAGACATAGTGTGTGACGGTCAATGTAAGCAGTACAATTAGGAAATCTATTTTTTATTACTATTTTCGTTTAACTAAATGCCTATATATATGGAGCTATGTAACGCCTTATAAATTGATTTTGACTTGATTAATAAAAGGATTTGATTTCTTATTAGAGAATTAGGGTTCTAATTCTCAAGACCCTGAATTAATTTTTCGTGGATTTCGATTAATCAATTTGGAAGACTTCCACTGCATCACAATACCATCACCAATTCCAATGAGAATGTGAGTAATATTCGCATGATGAGCACTACGGCAACAAATGAGCCAAGACAAGATGAGCTTGATGGTTTCAAGAAAGAAATAATGAATGCCTTGAAGAAAAAAAAAAGGGAAGCAACAGTGAAAGGCCAAGCAAAAAGATGAATGACCTGCCGAAGAACACCCACAAGGTAATGACATCAAGTTGGTTATGAAGAAATCAGAACCGAAGCTCAAGTTCATCCGAGACTTCAACATATCAAAAGGAGAGATCCTGGAGAGATAAGCATACCATAAACATCGACAGGCACCGTTTTAGAAATGTTTTATGTGATACATGAGCCTCAGTCAATGTCATGCCACTAATGGACATGTTGCACGCCGACTTGAAGATCAATAGTCCTGATACGACAAATTTGCAAATAGCAAATAGTAACTTGATAACTACTATAAGAAGAGTTTTGAATGTGCATGTGAAAGTGGGTAAATTCACATTCATCGTGGATTTCAAAGTCATGAACCACAATATGAACGATGATGTGTCTATGATACTTGGGTTGCCATTCTTCAACACTGCCAAAGCAAATTTGTACACAAGAGAAAGGAAGATCACGATGAATATTGATGAGGGCGATGATGTTGAGAAGGTTGTCTTTATCAATGGTGAAAAAGTACAACCGAATGGGAATGACATAATAATCTCCAATTTGTAGATGGAACTTCTTGATTTAGACTAAGATTAAACGAGCAAAAAAGGCGTCAGGCTAATGACGTTATATTAAGCGTTATTGGGAGGCAGCCTAGGGTTTTAAATTTTAAGTTTTAAATTTCAAGTTTTTGAATTTCAGTTAGTAGCTAGTTTTTTAGTTCAATAATTACAATTAACAAGTTTTAGTTCTAAATTCCAAAAATTTATGTTTAATGAGCAGGAAAGACCATTCGTAGGGTGATGATTCATCGGAATGGAAATGTCTCGCTAACTCATTAAAGAGCGAAAAATAGGGAAGGAGTTCAAAGCGGTGCAAGTAAGGTTCATGGGCAAATAAAAGGTAAAATTTATTAATTTTTATATTTTCATGGATTTTATGCGGTCACGACACCTTGTGTGAGTTATACACAAAGTCGGATGAGTGCCGGAGAAGAATTAGCGAAAAATATACGCAAGGATGTTGGCATATGGGTTGACGCGGTGGGAGATAGGCCACAGTGCCGAGATGGCAGTAGGTAAGAAAAAAAACACCCCACTGCGTCGTTGACGCATTGGCAGTGCCGGGGTCGATATAATGGGTTTAAACCCTGCTTTTACACCATTATTTACACTTGCACTAAAACCCCACCAGAACCACCAAGCATACATCCCTCTAGAGCCAAGGTTTGATCATTTTTAAGTGAGATTTGAGAGTTCCTAGTGATTGAGAGTGAATAGGCAAGTGCATTATGGATTTGCATAATTTGAAGAGCTAGGGCTTGGATTTCAGGATTTTGAGTCCAAAGAGAGATAGGGTTCTAGTTGGTAAGAAAGGTTAGAGGGCTTGGATTGAAAAAGACTTGGAGGAGTGTTCTACACTGTAACATAGCATTGAGGTACATTTACAATTTCATCTAGTTATGCTTTGAATTTTCAAAATTTTGATGATATTGTATGAAATTATGGAATTGAGGTTGTAGGATTGGTTTAGCAAGATTGTGTAAATGTTGAGCATTAATGTTACCCATAAAGACTTAGTTGATGTCTTTGCATTATTTTGCATACGCATGATCCATGTTCTATGAATTTTGATTTTTTTAGGTGATTTGAAAATCGAGTTGCATTTGGTGTTGTTTAGTTGCTTGAGATTTGAAGAAATGGAAAGAACAAGGAAACAAGTTAGCCAAACTTGAGCAAATGATTTTGAGGCATCTACCTCTAGAAATCTCAATGAAAAAAAAACCTAAACCTTTTAAATCTAAATTTCTCATTTGTAGAAAGGTTAAGGAGCGATATGAGAAAATCATACGTAAATAGTTCGTTTGTAAAAAGGGGATTAATTTACCGGTCAAGTACGATAAAAAAGTGAATAATTTCATTAGGCGGTGAAATTGGGAGCAACTCACTCAAGATTATAGAACGAATGACATTAAAGGAGTGAGTGGTATTGTTTTTGAATTTTATGCTAATGTGAAGTTCACGACTAAGGATGAACCAGTGAAAGGGATCTTTGTTCCTTTAATATGCGTGAGATCAATACTTTCTATGGGTTGGAGGAATTAAGCTTGTATGGATCTGAATACACTTTCCCGAATAAGATATATGAGAGACCCTATAACCTATACCCTTTTAGAGTTGTAGAAAACGCATTGGTTATCCCAGTACAACAAAGATGGGTCATGGGAGCTGAGAATATGTCAAAGCACATTAAAAGGGGAGTGTTAGAAAAGTTTACATAATGTGGCAACATTTTCTTGTTGCATCGCTATACCCCACTTCTCACCAGGGTGAGATCAACAAGCCGAAAGCGACTTGTCTTTATGAGATTACAAAGAGAGGGGAGATTGTGACATCCAAAGATTTTATAAACTTAATTAGACGACTAATTAAGCATTTTCAGATTTAATTTGGAATTTAGGTATTCGAGGTGGGACCCACGCGTTACGGATTGGAGATCATAAATTTAATATTATTTTTAGGTGATGTGTGCCTATTTGATGTATTATACACTATTTTGACGTGAAATAGGGTTAAGTGGAGTGTATACGCGATGTCGGTGAGTTTCGGAGCGTGTTGGGAAATTTTCTTCAATTTTGGTAATTTTGAGGTATCGTCTCGAGATATGTGTCGACACAAGTTTCGTGGAAGTTTAAATGTCGTCCCGAGCAACTATTTCGAATTTTGCAAAAAATATTTATAAGTAAATTTGAGAATTTGAATTTTGAACTTTAAATGGACTTAACAAGTCGACGTGGGCCCCACACCTCGATTCGCATGTGAGACCAGTTGTTTGGAAGTTTTAGAGTGTTTTGGCAAATTCTCCCACTTTTAGCGACATTGGGTATTTCTCAAGGATTTTTTTGGACATAAATTGAAAAGATAATCAAGAAGTTAAATAAAATAATAAATAAATTAGTGGGCACCTAGTGACACGCGGGGTCGAGGGTGACACGCGTAGGATGTACAAAAGTGTGCATGCCCGAGGTTGGTCGTTGGCGCGCAGGCGAATTTATAGCTGCGAAAATATATAGGTGTATATATTTATATATAATATAGTTTATATATTTAATATAATTTTTATATATAAGTATATAAATGAATCATATAGTTTGAATTAAATAAAAGTAAGCATTGGATTCGTCTCGAGATACGCGTAGCGTGAGTTTCAAGGAGATCAAGATGATGGAGTTCACGGTTAGTAGCTCAAGTGGTTGTGATTATCTTGTTGATAGCCACTCGATCGACCTCGGGAAACGCAACATGCATCTCGAGGAAGATCAATATATAAAATAAGTGAATTATTATATTTGCCTCGAGATTCGTGCGATGCGAATACCGAGAAAATCTTAATATAAATCTCAAACCCAAACACTGCCTTATTCAATTTGCTTTAAGCCAAAGATTAACCTCGAAGAGCAAATTTATATTATAAAAATAGAAATTATTATATTTGTCTCGAGATTCACATGATCCGAATCTCGAGAAAATCTAATATATAATGTGGAAAGCAAACAATAGCTTCTTCTCCATTTGTTTGATCAAACTAGGAGAGGAAAAAAATCGAAATTGGGAGAGGGGAGACCGAAATGGATAGAGGGAGAGGGAGAGAGAGATGGAGAATGAGAGATTTCAAGATCAAGGTAAGTTGTTTTATGGTTGTTGATTTGGTTGATGTCGATGTTGTTAATGGAAGTTGGGGCGTCAAGCTATAATAAACCAAGGAAGATGGATGGCAGGGGAATGATCTCCCCTGCCCAATCCCAATCTGGGGTTGGGGTTGGGAGCCCAACCCTAATGAAAATGGAAAAAAAAAATTCTTCTCTGTTGAAATAGAGAAGAATCGTGAGGGGGAAAGGGGCCACCCCTTCCCCTTATAAAAAATATAATAAATATATATATGGTTTTCAAAATAGGAAAAATATTAAATAAAATGCTGAAAATTAAGATAAATTATGAAAAATGAGATTTTTGGAAAAATTGATGAAAATTGTGGATTTTTATGAAAAATGAGGATTTTGGGGTTTTGTCAAAAAATTTATCGGGGTTTTCCTTGTAATGTGTGCTACGGTACTCGAAAATGTCTGAAATTTGAAAAATTGTTTAAAAGCCTAGTCTAAGTTACTTTTTGATTTTGAATCACAATTTGAAGTCAAAATTGGGATCCGGACATCCGAGGAGTTGATTTGGAGGGATTCTGGGGTTTTGGGTCGAGTATGACCGATAAATATAAAAAAATATATATATATATATATATATATATATTTAAGCCTAAACAACGTAATTTTCGAAGTCGAACAATAATTTTGAGTCAAAAATGAAGTTCGGGCATCGGATAATTTATTTTGGAAGGATTTGAGGGGTTTCAGGACGCGATTTGGTTTAAATTGCAAATAATTGGAAAAATGGTGAAGTTGTTGTGGAGGCTTGCAAGATGAATTGTAGGAATGCGATTGGAGCCCCGTCTGGACTAGTTTACTGACTCGGAGTACAAGGGAGTTGCGATATCACGTTTGTAAGGTTAAGTAAATCATATAGTAACCTTTACATTGTATGATTATAATTTCGTAAATTGCATTGATCCTTGAAATTGTATTTTTGTTGTAAACGCATACACGGTTTGGGAGGATAAGGTGTTACGAGTCTCCTTATAGTGTAGACTATACCGTGGTTATAGAACATTATATTATGCTTGAGGGGCTGGAGTCACTGATTCTTTGCATCACGTGGTTCTCATGAGATTACGTTGAACCAGATCATACTCTTAGAGTCTAGAGGAACGAGACTCGTTTAGTTATTCTCCCCACGCATGAGTCATTGTTGTTTACTTACCACTTTCGGAGAATGTTATCTAATTGTGGTCGGATAACAAAAATGGGATGGATTTACGGTTGTATTGAAATTTCTTGGATTATATTTCTTGTTTGATCTATTGGGTCATTATGTATTTGATTATTACAGGTGTATTGGATAGTGTGAGATTTACTTATCTGACATTATTGAATTTTTATAATTGGATAATGACAGGTTCTAGCGACGACATGGGAAAGGGAAAGCTTTCCAACTGTATGTGACTTGTTTAGTTCTTTTTCTCTATGTATGTGTTGGTTTTTTAATATATTATATTGTATAAATGGGTTTTGAGGTTCGAGTATAATTATGATATCATTTGGAACGGTTGGAACAATTTTAGGATGAATTGAAATAAATTTTGGAATTAAAGTAATGCTAGTTAATCTTGATACTTTAATTCAAGTTAGAATAAATATATAATTTAGTTGATGCAATATATATTGTTATGGGTGGATTGCGAGTCCTTCGGCATTTCCACCAAAGCTGAGTAGGTTTTGTTGAAGATCTTTGAAGGCCGACATTTCCAGTGTAGGCTTAGAAACATTGGAGGTGCTGGTGGAAAATTTTTATGGAACTTTGAAGACTATCTAATTGATGTAAACGAACTTTGAGGTTTAAGATTCACTTAGAATCTTTAGTGGTTGATAAAGTTTTATAACTGAAAATTACAAGATGTTATTCTTAATTGTTTATCGATGAAGAGGTTAAGGTTGCTAGATTATCAAGGAATTAAAATAATCTAGGCTGGTCAGATGCCCTAATTAGGTGGGGTCTGACATAAGTCAACATCGAAGAGATCATCTACAACGCCGAGGAGTCGTTAATGTCTAAAAGAGACAACAAATTGTTATTTCCTATCTTGATTACTCGGATATGCTTAAAGGCCGGAGTGAGACTGAAAAAATGATGAAGAATTTGATATAGATGCCCAACCAACCATGGATGAAGCTTTCATGCTCATATTGAAATCATCACCTAGTTATCAAGACTCCGATGAGGAAAAAGAGAGCGGAGGGAGCTAGACTTGAGGCGAGGTTGTTGGCTAAAATGCAAGAGGATTAGGCAACAACAGCAGGTGAACTAGCCCAAGAGCTAGAAAAGGAAAGATATGGAGAAGAGAATGAGCAACATCAGCAAGGATTTGCTGAGGGTTACGAGTTTGTAGACCCAGAGATTGGAGAGCAGGACTTGGATGATCCTGAGATCTTTCCACCACCTCCTCCACCAAAGTCACCAATACTACCACCAGAGGATTTGACTCCACGGTAGCAGAGGCTGTGGATAGAAGAGATGAGAATACAGTACCAAGAGGACAAGGCGCATTACCAAGTAACCATGTTGAGATATGAACAGGGATATAGAGAGGAAATAACAGCAACACAAACGGAACAGCAGCGGTAATTTCATGTTGTTTGTTGATCATCGATGGACTTAGCTAGGTATGAGAGGAGCGAGATGGATGAGACCTCCTGATGGGTCATTAGGCTTTCCAGCAGCACCGGACTACGTGTTCGATCCAAATTTGGTGTAGAGCAGAAAGGTGGAGCGTCCTTTAACATTATCCTATGTTGGAGCTGATAATGAAAATGATGATGATGATGATGCGCAGTCCTGAAGTTAGTGTAATAGGAATCTTTTAGAACTGGGGAGTTGAGAATGACAATGATACCACTTATATTTAACGATAGGATATTTTGTTAACTATTTATTTATTTCATGATTAGAACCTAAATTTAGGGAAGATCTTGAACTTGAAACAAAAGCAAGAAACTATAACACTTCTTGTGGAAAATGTTAGATCTATAAGGATTGTATAATAAGTGTGAATCTTACTTGAAAATACAAAGCAAATAAAGACTTAGAGCAAAGAGGGGAAGAAATAGGCATTATAAATGAAAAGTTGAAGTTAACTTACTTGATTTAGTGAAAGTGAGAAGTGCTAACAAGAGTTTTAGAAATAAAGAAAAAATGAGAGAATCCTACAAGTACTATAGGAAATAGAGAGGAGAACTTAATGGTTGAAAAAGAAGAAAAATGAAGTCCGTAGGAAAAAGAGCAGAGACTATTAATGAAAAGAAGAAGAAGGATGAGTGAAAAATAAAAATAGAGAAAAAAAGGCGGAAGTAAACTAAAACTCTTGAAATAAAAGATTTAGCTCGAGTACGAGTAGCTAATTGAGTTAAGTTTTCATTTCAACTATGTAAAGTCCTATAAACTTTTGAAGTGCTAAATTCTCCTAAATATGAGTATGATCTATGCTTATTTGTGAATTTTTGAGCTTAATGAGAAATCATGAGATTGTATACTTGCTACTCGAGTGTTGAGATGAAACAAACTTGTGAGTAGTGATGGTTTTTGGTTGGGATCTACTTTGGTGTTTTGAAAGTGAAGTTATATATGTTGTTAAAGCTACATGTCTTAAAATTACAAGTTTTTGCAAAGAAAAACTCTTAAGTGGATTACTAATGTGAAACTTAGTGAATTAAAGGATACTCCATGAATTATGTAAATTGAATGAGAATTAGTTATTATGAGACTTAGTAGATACACCTTTGCTCGGGACGAGCAAAATCATAAGTTTGGGGTTGATAAGTGATTAATTATACGTATATCTAGGGTTAGTTTAGTCGTATATTTAGTATAAATATCCTTAAATGAGCTCTAAATCATGGTATTATTGCATTTTCAAGGAATTAAGGTGTAAATGAAAGAAATGAGTGAAAACGAGAAGAAATAGGGCAAAAACCCACAAAAATATGGTTGGCGTCGTGGCTACATATGTTGGCGCTATGGGAATATAAAGCACAACATGGAAAGGAAAGGCATGGCGTAGGAGAGATGAGAGATTGAGGAAAACCAAGTCTAAAAGTCTGGTGTTGTGCCACACAAAGGACAGTGTCAGGCAAGTGAATAACAGTGCTGAGGCACCAGGGAGTCAAAATATATGCATGCAATGCGGCGCAGTGGCGGCGCTGGGGCATTAGTGACAACACCAGACACGCAAAAAATAGAAAGTTAGAGTTTTATTTCGAGTTAAATTGTAAAGTGGGGTTTCTAATTGTTATTAGGAAATATAAATAGGTATTAGGATGTGGTAAACTAAGAAGGTACCAATTTTTATCCACCATTAGAGTAATTTAGCATAGGTTTAACTTTTAGTTTGAGTATTAAGGAGTTTGTGTGAAGAAAACATTGAAGACTTCACGTTTGCAATTCTAGTTTGATTTCGTTGATTAATTCAAGGTAATATTTATATTCATCTCCGATTTGCAATGATTTCCATTATGAATTGTGATATGTGTGTTTCAGTGAAGTGTGAGTATTCTATTTATCTTAGGGATTAATGGATCCTATGGTATAAATGTTATGTTTTGAATATGAATAAAAAGTGAATATAAAAAGTGAAATGATTAGAACTTGTAGTTATTCTAAGCGTAATGCTTTAGACATCTTGATCACGTGTTTAATGATTTTAGGTTTTATGAGTTATCGTGGCTATTGAAGTTTTTAATCTGGACATGAACGATACAATCGTAAAATACACAACATCGATAGATAGTTGTTGATTAGGGAGGCACGGATATTAAATTCAATTAATTATGAATCCAAAGATTTGGGACTTAAAGCAATGTGGAGTTTTCATTATTCACACCGATAAGTGGAGTTATAGTTTGCACATTAGAATCTTTTCCGTCACGACAGCGGGTTGAAGTGAATTTGAAAGAAATTTCTCTATTCTAATTAGGCATTGCACAAAACATAATGAGATGTAAAAATAGTTACAAAGCATAGTATTAAATTACCTAAGTGAAGTTGTGAACTAAGATATTCCTAATATAAGAGTTCAAGTAAAGTTTTATTTTGATTTGTTAGATTAGTTTAGTTAGTATAAAACCAATTAAAAAATGGTTTCCTTAGAAATAGTTCAAAGTTAAATAGGTAAACCACTAGTGCAAAAACCTTTCCCGAGACGATATCCGTGATCAACGTAAGTTGATTGCACTATTACTACAAGCTAGTCGTTATACTTGCGGCACGCATCAATCATTCGATAATAAATTTACCCGTAAATCTCAATTCATCGATCATTGGCTCCCGACTCATGCACCTAAACAATAATTAGACTTTGTTAATCCTTGATTAGCCCTAATTATCGATTTAAAAACTTGAATTTGATAGGTACCCATCCTGGTTCGAACTTGCCCGCCTAACATGGTCAACTAGGGCGTAGACACATTCACTGGGCTTGGGGCCTGCTCAAACCCACCCGGCATGAACCGATCTTGTGTCTTAAAAGTACAAGATAAAGCTCGGCTCGGGTAGGCTTGGGTCTTACAAATGCAAGATAAGCCCGGCTCGAGCCTGAGCCCGCCAAAGCATGGGTTTGTGATTTTGGCTCAAGCTCAGTACATGTATAATTTAAATACATTTATATGTATATATTGTTTTTTAAAGTGAAATTAGGAATTGAACCTTACACCATCTAATATGAAACAATGTTTCCAACCATTAGGTCAACTTCCACCTTGTGATCAACCCTTAACATTTATTGGATATTTTAAATATTGTTAAAAGTTAACAACTTTCTTTAGCCCGTCCAAGTACGGCCCATAACAGGCTTGGGCAAGCTTAGGCCCAATGAATATAAAATCGAGCTTAGGCGGGCTTGGACAGAGCTTTGAAAAAAAAGCCTGGTTAGGCTCGAGCCTTACCGATAAATAAGTTAGACATAATGAAGCTCAAAACCAACATGATCTTACTTAAGTACTAAAAAATTTAAAAAATTTAAAATAATTTGAACATTTACAATACAAAAGTATAAAAAGTAAAATAAACTAAAGAAATGTTGTAATAAATTGGCTTACTCTTTTAGGTTAAGAAGAACGAATGTGTCTTTTTAGGTTTAAAAAATAGACAAAAAAATGTTTATCTTAAAATAAAATCATAGGTAACTCAGTAGTAGGGGTGGGCAAACCGCGGTTTGGTGGTGAAAACCATCAAACCGCCACCAAACAGGGGGTTCATGGTTTCGTGGTTTTGCAAACCACCATCAAACAGCAAACCCTCAAAACCGCGACCAAACCGATCGCTGTTTGATTTCGCAGTTTTCCTGCTGGTGGTTGAGGGAGGCGGTAGTAGTGGTTGAGGGAAACGGCACAAGTGGTTGAGGGATGCAACACTGGTGGTTGAAGGAGGCGGCGACTATACTAGTGGTTGAGGGAGGCGACATTGGTGGTTGAGGGAGGCAGCGGTTGAACTGGTGGTTGAGGGAGGCAGCGAGGGGGGCGACGAGGGAGGGAGGTGGTGACTAGTGGTTGAGCGATGGACGAGGGAGGGAGGCGCCGACTAGTGGTTCAGGGAGGCGACGAAAGAAGGCGGTGAGGGAGGCAAACATGGGTTGTTTTAAGTTTTGAACTTTTTATATGAGAAACGTGTAGGAGGCCGAAAGAGGTTATGTTCTGTTGATTGTTTAGGGTTTTTAATTTTGAGATGTAAATTGAACGAAATTACTAAACTACCATTCGGTTTGGTAAACCGCGATTTTTCAAAAATGAAAATCGTCACCAAGCCGCGATTCTGCAGTTTTCGAGTTTTTCAAACTACCCCCAAACAGCGAGTTTTAAAAATTAAACCAGACCAAGCGGTTTGGGCGATTTTGCGAAGACAGCTGCCCACCCCTACTCAATAGACAGTTCCTTTGTCTAGAGTTGGAGTCCCGTGTGAATAAAAAGATCGGGATAGAGCCTCTAGCTTGGGTCATCAATGAAAGTCTAGTTTAGCCAATTAGCAACGCGAGATTTGTAATCCCATCAACAAACTCAAATGAGCGGGATTAATTTTGTTTTTAGACGAAATCCTAAATTACTCTAGGGTTTTGTTTTCAACCTAAGCCGACCCCAGTTAATTTGGGACTGAGGCTATGTTGTTGTTGTTTTGTTTTCAACCTAAGAGCATCTCCAATATGGATTTGGATTAGATGTCAATATGTGCCACCTAAGACTAAATAGACATTGTAGTGAAGAAAATCTCTCCAATGGAATGTGCATTTTGAATGTCAAGATAACGTGAATAGCCATTGTTTATTTTGAATGTCACTTCTTGACATTCAAATTGACATCCATGTTGGATAATAAGATTTTTTAAAATATTTACTTATTCTATTTACACTTTTATTTTCACATTTTAATTAATAAAATTACAAAAAGAAATGTCACTTCATTAATTGAGCCACAAATTCACATCTACCATTGAGACTTATTTTGAAGTACAATGTCAATTTGAGCCACATTTACGCCCACAATCCACGTTTGCCATTGGAGATGCTCTAAATCCTTGTCATTGTTTATCCATCCTGTTGGGTTAGCAAATGAGAATCAGAACCCTTTCTTCTTCCCTCTCCACCATTTCACCATCATGTCATCTACTCTTCTTCATCAAGCAAACTACAACTCTGCCTTTCTCATCTCTCACTTCGCCACCCACCACAAGCGCTAATCCCACCCCCTTCACCAAGGACTACCTAATCCGGACCTTCGGGTTCACCGAATCCCGATCCTCTTCACTCTTCGACCGATTCCACATCGCCGAACGCGCACAGACCCCAGACCTACTTCTCCAAACCCTCCGCCAATTCGGGTTCTCTGAAGACCACATCCGCGCCACTGTCCGTAACACCCCCCAAATCCTCTTCTGCGAGGACGACGCAGTCCTCAAACCCAAGCTCAGATTCTTCCAACAACTGGGCTTGATCGGATCCGATCTGGGTCTCTTCATTTCCAAGAATTCGACCCTCTTGACGCACAGTTTGGATCGAAGATTGGCGCCCTCGATCGACATTGTTAAAGGAGTTCTTGCTCCCAATGGAGGCGATTGCGATACGAATGATTTGTTTTCGGTGCTTAGAAGATGCAAATGGATCATTGCTAAAGACCCCAAATTGAGGTTGTTGCCCAACATTTCGTTCTTGCAGAGTTGCGGTATTGTTGGGTCTCAATTGTCGACCCTTCTGAAGCGAAGACCAATATTGTTTGCGCAGAAGGAATCGCGGTTGCGTGACCTGGTTCGCAAGGTGGAAGATATGGGATTCTCTATTGATTCAAGGATGTTTGTTCATGGTCTATTTACGCTGAGTTGCATTGGCCCTGAGACCCTTGAGAGAAAATTTAAAGTCTTTGAGGATTATGGGTTCTCTAGAGAGGAGATAGCGGAGATGTTTAGAACGACGCCGAGTTTGCCTCGAACATCGGAGGAGAAGTTGAAATTAGGAATAGAGTTCTTCATGGATGTTGTTGGATATAATAGAACTGTGTTGGTTCATAAACCGAAGATTTTGATGTATAGTTTGGAGAAGAGGTTGATTCCTAGACACAGAGTTTTCGTGATTTTGCGGTCAAAGAACTTATTGAAGACAATGAAGAAGGTTCCCAGTTTCATTTCCGTGGTTGAGCTGTCAGAAGATGCGTTCTTGGACAGGTTCATATCTAGGTTTTTGGATTGTGCGGAGGAACTGTTGGTAATCTACAAGGATGATTTTTCAAATTTGTGAAAGGCTCATTTGACATTCTATGTAAGAACTTTCTTGTTGTTTAATAACTCAAGCATGCATATTCTTGATATTTAATGCCTTGAAAAAGAAATGAAACATATTTGAAGTATCGAGGGGCTTTGTTTGTGCCTTCACAAATAGGTTCGTTGAGACAATGTTGCGAAGACTTAAAAATGGTAGGAAGGTTTGTGCCTTAGAATTGCGTCGATGATTTAATTTGTGATTTCTACTTTGAACAGAATTACATGGTGGCAACTGGCAACTAACAATCTATAATTTATTGGATAGAGGTAGAGGAAAATTTTCAAATGGCAGTTTGAAACTAGAGAGAATTGTATGTTTTGGTTCATCATTTTTCTGGATGTTTTGAAGAGTTGAGCTACTATACACTTCTCCCATGAAGTGGGTGAGAAATTCTTTCTACCGATTTTGTTCTACTAATAGATCCTTGTTGAACTCAGATTTCGATACATGATGAATAATACTGATTGAAGAACAATTGAGAATCTTGCTCAAGCTTTATTACTTGCAGGCGGCTTGATCCTAAGCAGGTAAGGAGATCAGTTCTGTTTTCTTCTCTTCTTTTTTTTCTTTTTTTTTTTCATATCTGCTGAAATTCGTTTTTCCAAGTTTTTTCTCATTTCTTTTGTTCATATCAAACGACTCAAACTATTAAATAAGCATCAAGAGGCCAAGTCTCCAATCCATGACCCCAACTCGCTTGCTTGCATCTATATTTCTCCAACCTTAAGATTGGGATGTCCAATCAGCACGACCCTTGCACGGTTGGTGATTTTAGTTACGAAGATACGGTGCGCATTCTAAACTCTCCTTTTGCATTTTCATGACAGAAGTGACAATTATATGCTTGTGCATTTGCTAACTCTCTATAGTGCAGTAGTACTTGTCATGAGCACCTAAGGCTTCATTGATGGGTGCGCCATAAGTATTAGGAAACATATTTCAGTTTTTCTGAAAGCTCCACTCCGAAAGACCTAATATTATCTTTAGGTTCTTGATATTGGGGATTGCTGGTAAGTGATAAATTCAAAAACTAAGAAAAGGAATTGGGTTGTCAGAAACTTCTAACTCTGACTAAAGAGAAGATCCATTCTTATGAGTTGGGTGATAACTTAGAGGGGACTTGGGCTTATAAAACTAACCAAACAAAATTAGTTCCAACTCCCCTCCAAGTTATCTCACACCCCCAACTCCACCCCAACCAAACAAGGCCTTGGTTCTCTTAAACTTGGAAGATAATTCTCTCTTTGAAAGGTGAATTATATTCAAAAGGAATGGATGAGTGCATCAAATGTGGCTCTGTTAAAACTGAAACATTGATCTTTTGCGCACTTGCGGTGTTGAAGTTGATGATGCACTTTACATGTATGCTATAACTTTTCTTTTTAGTTGAAGCTCAGAGTGTCGATTGATACAAATTGATTTATCTGTATCCGGCTTCTGTAGGTGCAAAGCTGTGATTCGTTTGAATGAAGTTGCAATTGACAAAGAGAGTGAAGCTGTCAAAATAGACAGAAAAAGGGTGAAAACCTGGAAGGAAATGTCATGCCGCAAATGAATACTTCAGAAATCACGCCAGTAGGTTGGATCTAGTCCTTCAGAATTATGCAGCTGTTTTTGACGCTCTTGTAGCCTTGAAGCCGGAGGAGTATGTAAATTCAAATGCAACAGTCAGATCCCACGCTTTTCTGTCACTTAACATTAAGGAATTGGCATTTTATCGGAAGTCCTTTCTTCTTTTGAATAGAGAAGCGATTGGTTCAAGAGTTAGTGAAGCACTCAACATGTGCTTATCTAATACAAGTTATATATTAGCCAATATTTTGTTTGTTCTCACACTTCATTGTATTAAGTTAGATTTTTATTGGACAGTTATACCCTTTTTAAATTGCACCCTTTTTTGCCCAATCTTGAATGGCGATGTGGATATGGTGTGGTTGTTGATTCACACAAAAACAAACAATTTTCTCACACAAAAACAGCGCACTAGGCGAAAAATAGAGTATCGATCATCATCATCATTAATGGCGGTGAAGAGCCAAGGAAATTTAAATAAGGCGATCAGGATCGATTTCGGTACGACGTACAGCTGCGTCGAAGTATGGCAGAACGACCGACTCGAGATCATAGCCAACGACCAAGTCAACCGAACGACCCCCCTTTTACGTCGCCTTCACCGACACCGAGAGACTCATCAGCGACGCGACGAAGAATCATGACGCAATGAATCCATCCAACACCGTCTTCAACGCCAAACGCCTGATCAGTCATCGATTCTTCGATCCGTCAATCCAGGTTCTCTGTCGAATAAATATCGTTGATGGTGGTGAGAAAGATGAAGGTGCAAGCATATCTCGGTCAAAAAATAGGAAATCCGGTGGAATGAGTCGCAGAAGATTCCAGTGGAGAGAAGAAGATGGGTGAAAGCGGTGGAGAGGAGAAGATGGGGAAGATGGAGCGATGCAATGCACGAAGATGGAGAAGATGGGGTTCAAGAAGAAGGTAAATTTGTAATGGTTGCTTAATTAAGGTAGGCTTATCTAAAGACAGGGAGAATGTGTCTTTTGGTAAGAATGAAATTGAGTGCTTTGGTAATACTAAGTCTTAAATAATACTCAAAGCAAACAAACTCTTATTTTTAAGCCAAGGTGTAGCTAAGCTAATACCCAACCAAACAGGCCCTTAGGGTGCAAATGTGTGTACAAAAAATACAAAGTTGAAGAGTAAAATCTTTTGGAGGTAGAATTGATTGAATTCTACCATATGCCTCCATAGAAATTACTCTTCATGTACATACTTCTAAACTTTTGAATCTCACAATATCCTATTTATAACTTGTTGAAATATTGTACAAATTACTACACTTTAAAATTAGGAGTTTAAACCCTGACAGTCGTAGCATAATGGTAAGTGTCACGGGGCGCCAAAGAGCAAGAGGTTTCCCCTAAGAAATTTTTTTTCGCTTAACTCAACCCGTGGTACCTGAACACCGTCTTAGTTCAGCACACCGACGAAAACGTGATTGAACAACAAATTGGCACAAATGAAGTTTATTACTTAGTTCAATGATAATACAACTCTAGCATCTCATACATCTCATGCCTCTCATGCATGACCTTATTCCTCCCTCAAGCTAGAGTTGGATGTTTTTCTATGAAGCCAAGGCATGAGATGTAAATAGAAAAACATCCAACTTAGTTACATAACTGCCGATGACACATGTCCTATTTACATTACAAGAGACTAAGTAAACCACCACACCTATGTAGTACTCAAAACAACCACCTAACTGCTTCATTCCTTTGCTGCCACCCGGTTCCATAACCGTCTTGACCACCTAGTCAATAGGCACATGCTCAATGTGCCTAGGAGTTGTTGGGACGTACCTTGGTCATGCTAGGAGCCATGACCAAGGTAGTTACATAACCGTCTGTAACTGCACTTGACTTGGTCCGTCCAAGCCTATAGTTCGCCTTGCTCGAGGGATAGGGTCTGATTGGTGGTGTCTAGCTGCGCGCCTAGGCACCCTGGGTGCTAGCCGGGGCTCGGTCCGATACCAGTCCCACCGGCTCGGGGTGGCCGGCACCATGGTCCATCCATGGGTCTTGCTTTGGCATGCCTGCCCAAGGCATGCTCTAAGGTCTTCCTTGCTCCCTTGCCCTTGCCACCCCTAGGAGAGTCACCCCTCCTTATAGTAGATGTTAAGCCGTTCCTAGAACTCTAATAGGAAACATCCAAAAGTGAGACCAATCGTACTTTGACTTGGTCAACACCCAAGTCAAGTTTTGTCAACCCTTGCCAAGATGTGCCTTGCTCGTGCCAAATGAACCTGCCAAGGTATGACTTGCTCGTGCCAAGGCGCGGCCTTGCTCGTGCTAAGGAACCCGCCAAGGTGTTACCTTGCTAGTCGTGCCAAAGGAACTTGCTCGTGCTCATGCCAAGGACCGCAACTGTGCTCGTGCCAAGGCCCGTGCCAAGGCGCCACTGTGCTCCCGCCAAGGACCGTGACAAGGAACGTACCAAGGCCCAACCGTGCTCGTGCCAAGGCACCACTGTGCTCTCGCCAAGGATTGCGTCAAAGAACGTGTCAAGGCCCAACCGTGCTCGTGCCAAGGCGTCACTGTGCTCCCCGCCTAGGCATCGTGCCTAGGCGCGTGCCAATGCGCGACCTTGTCCACGCCCATACACGCTACCTCGTCCGTGCCGCATACGATTTACCTATGCGCATGCGCGAGCCTCCGCGCGCTATGCTGCGAACCATCCGTTGTGGTGCACCATCCAACAACTAATTCCCAGAAACCTTCCGAGTCCACCAAAATTCGGATATTGCTAGGTTTTCCCGCTGCTTAGCCAGCTTACTTGGGTCAAGCTATTGAGCGGCTAACAAACATCCCCCGCCGAAGTGTTCGATGCCCTCAACGAACGCCCCAACTCTGCTTGTCCAACTCTGCCTGTCCACTAGACTGTTGCCCACCAAGGCAACATTTCTCCGACTGATCCAGTACTTGTAGTGCCATCAACCTTGGTGCACTTGCCTTTGCCCCCGCCTCGTATTGCTGGAACAAAGCACGACCCCTTCTCATCCATGATCAGCAAGCCATGAAGTAATGGAATCACAGCGACTTTCCCAACCATCAAGAAATCATTTCCTGCAATGATCTCAAAACACTAGAACAAATTAGGTTTTTTATAGCACCTCATTCATAAAGGTTTTCAATAACCCCTATGTATTGCTTTTTATAACACCTAATTCATAGAGGTTTTAAGTAACCTCTATGTATTAGGTGATTAGGCTTTTTATAACACCTAATTCATATGGGTTTTTAGAAACCGCTATGTATTAGGCTATTAAAACTCAAAATCTCATCGACACATCCTCACAATTGAATCATCACATTCATAGGGGTTTCTCTCGCTCGAGCGATCAATTTCTCCAGGTACGTGTTACATCGACTCAAAATCTCATCAGCGATCGCAAACCGAAATCAAGATTTGCTTTCTCTCTCGCTCAATTGCGATTACGCGCAAAGCAATGTTGTAATTCGAATAAAAAGGTATGTGTTGTGGTTGTGCAGCAGTGACGACATTTCGGTTGTAGAGAACAATTTCCAGCCCTAAAAAGGAGAAAAACTTCTCTGTTGGAGCAGATCTTGTTGTCTCTTCAATTTGTCGCCGCTTTTGAAGATTCTTCTTCTTTGGATTTGGATTTGCTTGGAAATGTTGTGGTGAGAGGAGTTCGGCGCGCGAGGGTTTGCAGTTGATTGATTTTCTTCAGATCAACCGCGCCTTCTCTCCTAATCTTTTGCGATTTGAGGTAATTTTGTGTTCTTTCTCTTTCTTTACGGCCAAGAAATCACCGTGCAATGCGTGCTGAACAATTTCCGTGATTTCAGTGGGTTTGTTTGTGTTATTTCATTGTAGGTGAATGCTTGGAAGATTTTTACCTTGTTTGTTGAAGACTAGCGAGTAAATTAGCTTCTGTGAAATTTCTTTGACCAATAAACTTCGATTCGTCCTATGTTATAGTTTGATGGGTTCATTTGTTATGCTTCTGAGGCTTCTTCATTAGTAAATTTGATATAGGGTTAGTGGAATTAGGCTTTCGAGGGAAACAGCGTCGACGAAAATGTTTTGGTGATTGGTCCTGAATTGGCCTAATTTGGTTTGAGGAAGCAAAAAAATTGCAACTTTTTGAGGAGCGTTGTACAAGATGGTGGCTTTTGTTGATGGCATTGGGATTTAGGTGTTCGCAAGGTGAAGATGGCGGCGGCACATTGGGATCATTTTAGGTGTTCGCAAGGTGAAGAGGTATCCTGAAACGCGGGAGCCGTTGGAGCAGCTTCAGGATGCCTTGAGAAAGTCTTACATACTGGTGAATAGCTGTCAAGATAGAAGCTATCTATACTTACTGGCCATAGGATGGAACATTGTGTATCAGTTCAGGAAGGCGCAGGGAGAAATTGATCGGTACTTGCGACTTATACCTCCATCACTCTCGTTGATAATGCCATGTTTAAGGTACTCGTTCTCAATGCGTTCTCAGATACTCATATAGATTTAAGACTTCCATTTTCTGTTCTAGTGTTTGTTTATTACTGAGATTGATTGGATGGAAGGGAAGAGAGAGTTTACATTCTCGATTGTGTAATGGTATAACCGTGTAAGAGACCTTGCTGATTTTGCTAATTAAAAAGCATGAGCACTTGTATATATGTTTCTTTCTTTGTCTGCATGATTAATCAGGAAGATGCAAATATAAAAATATTCAAGAAAAAAGTATTCGTTACTTTCAATGACAGAAATCAGCCTATTGGTGAAAATGCAGATGTCTTTTATTCTTTCTTGGGAATCGTGTCACGCGAAATGGTGTCAATTACTTTGTCGGATTGGCGCCAACTCAAGGGAGATAATAAGAAAAGAATATGGAAGTTTATTGAGGTTAGACTTCTATTTTTTTATATAAAAGTATAAAAAGTACTCTATTTGATTGTGTTCCATTCTCATTGCAGGAAATATTTATAATTCCGGATAAAACATTTCGTGAAAAACATATATTACAAAGAATTGGGCAATTGTTTGGAGCATGGAAATCAAGGCTTGCTAAGGAGTTAGAAAATGGCAATGACGAAAAACCTGCCACAATTGATGAAAAGTTATGGAAAGAGTTCAAAAAACAAATGAGATCTAGCAACTTTCGTGAACAAAGTAATAAAGCTAAGAAAATTAGAGCAAAGCAAACGATTCAGCATATGACAAGTCGAAAAGGATATGCTCGCCTTGAATATGAGATGACAAGTTTTATTCATTTATTCTATTACTTATACCTATATTTTAATCTTGTATTATTTATTGTTTTTATGCTTATAGATTGAAGAAAAAAACGGTGCTAGTGTTTCCAGAGCTGGGGTGTGGATTAGAGGGCATTCATATAAAAACGGGAAACCACACAAAATGCCGAAATTACCGAATTGTGGTGAATTAACTAATAGATCTTTTATATTTTATATTATTAAGTTTTTCTTCCATTTGATGCAAATAGTAGTTGTTTGTTTTGAATGATAAAATCAATGCATGTAATCAAAGTCAATGCTCTGAATCTACTGCTCAATCAATTAACAATGACCTTATCTCACAAGTTTTTGGTACTGAACACCAAGGTCGAGTGAGAGGTCTTGGTTTTGGAGTAACTTTTTTTCTTCTTCATATCGTATTTCCTTGTCTAATATTTTTCTCTTGGCCAGTTTGTAGATTCCACACTACCTTACTTTGTATACATGTGCAACTGTACATTTCATATATATTTTAAAATTCTCAGTTATGTAGGTTGTCTCTAATCAAGATTGATATCTAAAATTTTTTGTATCTTGCAATTTGTAGGTAATGTCATTTCTTGATGTAGGCTTGATGTTTATCGCTAGATGTGCAGAACTTTCGGTTTTAAGGTTAGCAATTTGCTATAATTTAAGAGGGAACGACCCCTTCCAAGTTGGGAAGTTTTGCCAGAAACTGATTGAGCTGAACTTGTACAGGTTCGCAGCTTCTCTCAGATGCAATATGCATCAATACGAATAATGTTGTTTTAGTTTGTACTATAATATAATAATCATGCATAAGGGAACTGTCTTATTTTGTAATGATTTGCAGATTAACATGATAGTTTTGAAGTAAAGGTAGGTGTATATATGAGAGTTTATTCGTGTTGACCGTCAATTGAGTAATTCATTTCAACTCCTTCGATGATTAATTATGTTTTCGCAGATTTCTGATTTTGGCCTTGCTAAGATGATGCCTAAAACCAAGAAATGTATGTCACAACAAAAGTTCTTGGCACTTTCGGATATTTCGATCCGGAGTACATATCGGTATGTGATTACGCCATATTTATATAGTTTCTTCAATTGAAACCATTAAAGTCTTGTGCTGAAATTCAAGTACTATCATTGTCACTTGCCTTGTTATTTTAGGGACTAAATTTGGGACATCCACCTCCTAGGTTTTAGGCTGTTAAATTCTTTTGGTATATATAATTACTATGCTTGTATTGTTCTTTTCGACTTTCGAAGTTGAATTTTCATTTGTGCTAACCTCGATCAGACAGGGAAGCTAACGATACAAAGCGATGTCTACGCATTTGGAGTAGTACTTCTTGAGCTACGATCGGGAGAAAGAGCAGTGGACTTGAGCCAAGGTCCTAATGACCAGAATCTTGTATTACAGGTGCAGTTCAACATTTTATCTTAAGTTACTACATTTAAGACTAGTACTCATAATATTTTTTTTTTCAGGTTAGGCATATACTAACAGATCGAAAGAAGCTTAGGAAGGTTAGACATGAATCGAAGCTCATATAACATAGAGTCGATTGCTATGTTCGCTAACCTTGCATCTCATTGCGTCCGTGCTGAAAGCACCGAAAGACCTTCAATGACCGACTGCGTCAAGGAACTGCAGATGACATTCCATCTTTATTTCACCAATTCCTAGTGCACATAGTAAAAGTAAATTAATTTTTAGCGGGTTTCGTGAAATGTGAGGCTATCGATTTGTTGTTTTGTTGATTGGTTGTAGAACATTGCGAATTTCTTGATGGAATAATAATATTGCGAGTGAAATGTAGATTTGTTATATTTTCAATTGAAAATGGAAATGGAAATTAATTCTGGGCATTTTCAGCTATTATTTTTTTAAAATTATATTTGATAGGGGTTTGAAACCCCTATGTAAGCCTTTGACGATAATGTAGAGGTTTTAAACCCCTATGAAATCACTACAATTGATAGGAGTTTGAAACCCTACGTAAGCCTCTGAAGATATTATAGAGGTTTCAAACCCCTATGAAATAGTCAGATTTGATAGAGGTTTGAAACCCCTATGTAAGCTTTGAAGATACGATAACGCCTTAAAAGATAACGCTTTTCATATATGTCAAAAACCTCTATGAAAAGTCTTTCATAGAGGTTCAAAACCTCTATTAAAAGCTGAATTTGTTCTAGTGAAATCATCCAACTGAGCAGCAATCAAATTTACCTTGTCCTCCCACGTGTCAACTCGAATGTCCACGTCCAAGGCTATGCCGATAGTCGTCTTTGGTTCTGAATTAACAACCTTCACCATGCTTGCACTCTCTGCAAGCTACAAACCAAGTCTCCGGACTAGGTTCTCCGCAACAAACGAATATGTGGCTCCCGAGTCAATCAACACCTTCACTGTTTGGTTATTGATCTGAGCCTCCACAAACATCAGCCCCACTGATCCCACGGTCTTTTTGCACCTGCATCGTGTTCAGTAACTGCAATGGATTCATTCATACCTCCGGTTCATCCGCAACAATTGCATTCAGCTTCTCTTTCTTTGGGCAATCCCTTGCCCGGTGAAGATCGTCACATATGAAACAACCCCTTTTCAATATCGATGCTTTGGCACTAGCATCAATTTTTGAAGAAGACTCATCCTCCTTCTTGGATCCACCAACACGATCCTTCTCCTTGTACTTCTTTTCTTTCAATTCGAAAAAAGCATTACTATTCTTGTAATCCACAACACTATCTGCCACCACAATTGCACTTGACAAGTCCTTTACGTTTTGCTTCCGCAGCTCTGACCGCGCCCATCCTTGCAATCCTATAATGAAATTGAACAATTTGTCCTCCTCGAACATATTTTTAATATCAAGCAGCAAGGAAGAGAATTTTTTCACATATTCTCTAACCGTCCATTTCTACCTCAATTGGCGCAAGGCTTCCCGTGCTTGCCATGCCGCATTTGTGGATAGGAATTGATCCTTAAATTCCCGTTTCAGTACCTCCCACTCCACGATCTTCGGTCGACCAGCAGCTGCATCATTATCAACTCTGGTTCGCCACCAAAGTTTCGCATCACCCTCCAAGTACATGGAGGTCAGGGTGACCTTCTGGTCCTCTTCTGTCTGGACAGTAGTAAAGTATTGCTCCATGTCCCAAAGAAAGTCTTCAAGCTCCTTCGCGCTCCACTTGCCTGAAAATTCCTTCGGCTTCGGCACCTTAGGTCTCAGTTTCGCGCTCCAGCAACCTCCGAGGTCCCTCCAACGGCTCTCTTAAGTAGACTCACCTCCACAGACCATTCTCTCCACTGTCTCGGTGGTGAGTCCACCCATTGCATAAACATCAACAACTAACTCCTCGAATTTGGATTCCCACATGGATATCATAGCTTCTTGTGACTCTATCCTAGCCACCAAGGAAGCCACCAGCATCTCCAGCCCTTCAATGCGATCCGACGACATTGAAGACTCCGCTGCCTCCATTGGAACACTCATCGATGTCATCATATGTTCTAAGTGAGCTACCCTCCCACTCAGATCACTTGCTGCTCGGGTCGTCATCTTCTTCAAAATGAGGCTCTGGTACCAGTTGTCACGGGGCGCCAAAGAGCAAGAGGTTTCCCCCAAGGAAATTTTTCTCGCTTAACCCAACTCGTGGTGCCTAAGGACCGCCTTAGTTCAGCACAACAACGAAAACATGATTGAACATCAAAATGGCACAAAGGAAGTTTATTACTTAGTTCAATGAGAATACAACTCTAGCATCCCATACATCTCATGCCTCTCATGCATGACCTCCTTCCTCTGTCAAGCTTACATGCCTTGGCTTTATAGCAAAACAACCAAGTTAGTTACATAAATGCCTAGGACACCTATCCTATTTACATTACACGAGACTAAGTAAACCACCACACCTATGTAGTGCTCAAAACAACCACCTAACTGCTTCCTTCCTTTGCTGCCACCTGGTTCCATAACCGTCTTGACCACCTGGTTAATAGGCACATGCTCAATGTGCCTGAGAGTTGCTAGGACGTGCCTTGGTCATGCTAGGAGCCATGACCAAGGTAGTTACATAACCACCTGTAACTGCACTTGACTTGGTTTGTCTAAGCCTATAGTTTGCCTTGCTCGAAGGACAAGGTCTGATTGGTGGTGCCTAGCTGTGCACCTAGGCACCCTGGGTGCTAGCCGGGGCTCAGTCCGATCCCAGTCCCACCGGCTCGGGGTGACCGACACCATGGTCCGTCCATGGGTCTTGCCTTGGCATGCCTGCACAAGGCATGCTCTGAGGTCTTCCTTGCTCCCTTGCCCTTGCCACCCCTAGGAAAGTCGCCCCTCCTTATAGTAGATGTAAAGTCGTTCCTAGAACTCCAAGAAAAAACATCAAAAAGTGACACCAATCATACTTTGACTTGGTCAACGCCCAAGTCAAGTTTTGTCAACCCTTGCCAAGATGTGACTTGCTCGTGCCAAGGCGCGGCTTTGCTCGTGCCAAAGGAACCTGCCAAGGTATGCCTTGTTTGTGCCAAGGCGCGGCCTTGCTCGTGCCAAGGAACCCGCCAAGGCGTTGCCTTGCTCGTGCCAAGACGCGACCTTGCTCGTGCCAAAGGAACCTGCCCATGCTCATGCCGAAAACCGCAAATGTGCTCGTGCCAAGGCCCGTGCCAAAGCACCACTGTGCTCCTGCCAAGGAACGTGTCAGGGAACGTACCAAGGCCCAACCGTTCTCGTGCCAAGGCACCACTGTGCTCCCGCCAAGGAACGTGCCAAGGCCCAACCGTGCTCGTACCAAGAAGATGGGGTTGTGTGAGTTAGGCGCACGACCTCTGTTTCGATTCCCCACTACAGCCAAATGTCAAACCATTAATGGTTGCTTTCCGTAATCCCAGGGCTTGTGGAACTTGTCAGACAAAGTGTCTGGATACCCATGGTTATTAAAAATAATAATTAGGAGTTTAACTTCATTTTCCCCTAGGACCAAGGTAATGCACTTTCCTCCCAGTTTCCCAAACAAATATGGCCTTATTATTTTCTACTAAAAATGAAAATAAATAAATAAGTAATTCAATCACCATCTAATTAGTTATTGTGCTCGAGATCTTGTAAGTTATACGGAAGAACCAAATTTGAATCTTGTGAATTATTTTTGAGATTGGCTGAACGATGAGTGTACTCACTCTTTTAGAAAAATGGAAATGACCCAACTGCCCTCCATATAAAAGGTTGCTCACCTCATGCCCTGCTCACCCTATCCATTTATATCCCAGTCACTCAACCGACTCTCTTTCTTTCGAATCACCCATCACTTCCGACGAGATCCAAGTGAAACTACATCCATTTGACGCCGTAAGTGCATTCCCCATATTTTTTCATGTCGATTTCTAGGTTTTTTTACGATAGTGTAGGGACTTAAAGCGAATTGAACGACTCCGAACTAAGACAATTACTTCAAAATTGTAATTGTATTGTTAATGATCATCTAACAAGTAAGATGTTCAGTACGCAGACAAACCAATAATCTTGCTCAAGAAATGGTAAGACTTTTTGCGATCTCATGAATATGAGATTTTTTTAGAATCGGTTTTTCAAATGTTATATTAGTAAGGGAAATGCTATGGTAATTGTCACGGGGACACTAATGAGAGGTTTACTCTAAGGAATTTTTTTCTCACTTAATGCCTATCCTTGGTGCCTAAGGGCCACCTTAGTTCAGCACAACCAATACTCGAATTAAATAAACAACAAACAAAGGCACAAAAGGAATATATTACTTAGCTCACAATGAGAATACAACTTCAACACTCTATGCTTCCCCAAGTATAGTGCTACAGGCTTTATAGATTAGCCTATAAGTAGTTACATAACCGACAAGGACACATGTCCTATTTACATTGATTCAGAGACTAAGTAAAACTCCACTCCATGTGGTGGTCAAGGCAGTTATTCAACTGCCACACTCCCTTCCGGCCACCTGGTTCCATAACTCCCTTAACCGTCTGGTCAATGAGCACATTCTCCACATGTTAAGGACTTGCTTGGACGTGCCTTGGTCATGCTAAGGACCATTACCAAGACAATTTCATAACTGCATGGAACTACCTAACCGCATGTGAGCATCCGCCTAATGCATATACGTGCCTTGGTCACGTATTAGGCGGATGCTCACATGCGTGCCTCTACGTTACGCGCGTTGGCATCATGCGTGCGACACTCATGTATGTACCATCCAACAACTAAGTCCTACGGAACCCTCCAAGTCCACCAAAACCTGGATATTACTGAGTTTTCTCGCTGCTCAGCCCAGCCTACTCGGGTCATGCTATTGGAGCCGTAACAATAATCCACTAACTTTACCCAAGACGTGCACATACTTGTGCGTCGTCCATCTCAACGCGCACGCAATTTGAGGCACATCGCACGGAGGCAGACATATATGTATCTCTTTGAGTTAAGTTTGTGGGTTCGAGTAGCATTTTTCCTATCAATTATACTACAAGATGTTATTATAAACTGAAATTAATGAAATTATTCCCTTTGCCCTAAAAATAAATAAATAATTATTTGGACAAAGTAAATAATTTTAAAGGTCGTTCTATGTGCAACCCACATGTTTGTAAGCGCAAGCACTGGATTTGAGCACCCACTGTTTTGATAAGGGCACACCAATGCAAAAGTTGAAGCCCTAAATTACCCTTCTTGTTTGAGAAAGGCACCCCATCCACGTTTTCCTTTCTTCACCCTTATCCCCTTCCATAAACCAAGTCCTAAGTGTTCCAATCCTTTGTTCGATGCCCTCATCCCCTTCCACGAACCGACCCCTACACTCGAGTTCGATCATCTTTTTGGAAGAAAAAGAGGTGGTAGTGGTTGTTCATGCGTTGGAGGTGGTCTTCTCACTCGGATCCACTGTCAGGTGAGATTTAGATTACTTGTTCATTTTTTTGAAGAATTAGTAGGTTATGGATTAATGTTGTTGTCGTATTAGTGGTTGACCATTATGACTGACTAAAATAGATCACATTTCTTTGTATCAAATTGGTCATGCACGGCCGAATGAACACATATAGGAACCATACATGATTGGTCGACCATGTATGATCAACCCAAATGGATCACATGTCCAAATATTGGGTTGGTCACGCACGACCGACTAAACATATATAGTTCGGTCATGCATGACGGAACAATATAAAATTCTTTGGCAGAACATACATGGACGGAGACTGATAGGGGAGCTCAGATGGAATTGGGACACCACTAACACACGTGAAGAATTAGTCGTGGATGGAAGATGGCAAAACATACATGGACAGTGATTGATTTTGTGGGAATGCAGAGTGCATGCTATTCTATGGGGCATATGGCGTGAACGCAACGCAAGGATTTTTCATGACGTATTTCTTAGCCGGGCGAGGTATGGGATGGGGTTAAATTGAATGTGGCTAAATGGTTGACTGGCCATAAATTGTTCAAGGAATTGGGTATGAATGGTCTCCTAAATGGATGGAATTCTATACTTGAAAGCAACAATTTGTGAAGGGCTCCCCGGGTAACGGGCCACATTAGGAAAATATGTTCTAAGCGAGGGGGTGGGTCGGGGAGGGCCAACTGGGTGCAACTCGTCTCGAGATATTCGAGGCGAGTAGCACGCCCAACTCACAGATCCTCATGCAGGGATAGAACAACGGGCTTGTTTACCTCGGGGGGGGGGGTCGTTTTTAAATGAAAAAGGCAAGGGTGATCTGATATTGGGCTTCAGGTGAGGAATTGTTGGGGTTTTGACTGCATAAATCCTTTTTGTTGCGGTTTTTTAGGTTTTTGGGTTATGAGGCTGATAGTGAGGCCTCATTTACTATTTTTCCTAAATGTTTTTTGTACAAAGGGGCTGGTATAACATTTTTTATATAGATTCACCCCACTGTGTATAGTGCATGAACCTTTTGATATAGTAATACATAGCAACTTACTTTGATAAAAAAAATATAAAGTTCTTCTGCCATGTATGACCGACCTTCAACATGTGGTTTGGCCACTCAAAAATTACAAGTTTACATCGTAGGTGGTCGGATGGAATTGCCGGAGTCTAATGTTGTCGGCTTTTATGGGGTGTGTAATGAGAGAGAGAGAGAGAGAGATGAGAGATTGTGGGGGTTGTGACTTGTAATGAGTAACTCCGTCATTTCGTTCGGAATTGGAGTGCCAAAATTTTTTTGAGGACCGCTAAGGGCACCCCACCGTTTAATGAGGGCACCCAGATAATGTGGGCACAAATCGATTTACCTGGGGCACCAAAAAATTAGACCAGAAATACCAAAAATACCCCTCGTGGAAATCCCGCACACCCCACCACCCCCAAAGACCACCTTCACCGATCTTGAATCGAAGAACCCATTTGGTTTGAACCGACCAAATGAGAGGAATCTCCGAAATCGTGTCTCCCGTGTCTCGCCTTGTGTTTCCCAAATCTCTACCCTGGTTTAAATTTCTTAATCAGGATCACCGACCTTTGACGTGGGACCCACACTGTGATACGTACACCGACCGAGGCACGTGGCCGAGGTATATGGTATTTTTGTATTTTTGTATGCCTAGTGTTATGTATTGTGTAGACTTACTAAGTCAGTTTGCACGGTTGTAGGCGTCGAGACGAGAGGCGGGACACGCCTCGATATGCGTGTCGACGCGGTATCGGGTAGTTAGCATTTTGGTAAACCTTATTTAATACTAATATGAAATAAGGAATTACTTATAAGCATATATAGTCAAGTAAATAATATGGAATATATATATTGAGTAATTACCGACGCGCGGTACGCGGATATCACGATTCGGACGTAAAAATCGGGCGTCGAAACGCCCCGAAACACGGCGAGTGTCCTAGCGGTGTCACAAACAGGTGTCACACTTGTCCCAATTCAAGTCACACTTGTTCAATCACAAAGAACACATGTCCAAACTCTCCCACCACGTGCCACCACCCCCACCTACCCACTTACACCTACATCACATGCACACACAACACACATGCAAACACAAAACACAAACACAAACGATCACCAAAACAGGGGAGAAAAACCGAGAGCGAGGAAGAAGAAAAGGAGAGGAGAAGGAGGAGAAGTGACGCGTCGGGAAGGATCGAGGTGAGTCGTTGTGGTTGTTGTTGTTTGGGTGTTGGCGATAGGTGGCCAAGAGATCTTGGGGGTTCGGCCTCCATGGCCGAACCCCATGACCGCGGTGGTGATGGCGGGGTGCCTCCCCGCCATCGGCTCCACCGGGGTTGGGGTGGAGAGCCACCCCAACCCATCACCAGATTTGAAAACAAACAAAAAAAAAAAATGAAAGAGAATTTGAAAAAATTCTGGAAAAAATTGGGAAAATTATATCTAGATAAAAATAAAGTTTATTGAACCAATTTGAATACACAATAAACTCACTATACTTGAACTAATGAGACACCAAACTCAGGAACCTAAGAAAAGGGTACGGGAGAGCGAAGACAAGATTTGGAGTTACGGGAGGCCAGTAAAGCTAGGACTTTACTTTGTTGTTGTGAGTATACCCATTGACAATTTTACTTGGCATTTCATTCCTATTAATTATTATTCTTGCATAGTCCTTTTGACTATTTGCCGTTGTACTCTTATATCATGTGTTCTTTGTGTCTATGCTCATTTGATGAGTCTAGTTTGCATGATATCCATTCATTTGATTTAATTCATTGATTCCATTCCATGCTATGTCTATTCTTGTTGTTTTAAATGTGAATTGAATGATTAATAGCATGCTATTAGGCTAGCGAATATCTTATAAATGTTGAAGATGACTTGTATTCCTTATTTGTTTAGGTGTGTAGATGTGCCTATGCCTTGACAATCCATACTTGGTATTTCTTGAAATTTAAAAAGTAGTTTTTGCATTTAGGTCCCGTACTCGATCGAGGTGTGCGCGAATCACGGGGTTAGAGTCCCTGGGGATGTCGGCACATGTTACTTGACACTGTATGACACTCGGGGTTAGAGTCCCTGAGGTGGTCTACACACCGGGGTTAGAGTCCCCGGTAACACTTGGGTTAGAGTCCCTTGTGCTATATGATTATTGACCGGGGTTAGAGTCCCTGGTAACACTTGGGTTAGAGTCCCTTGTGCTATATGATTATTGAGTCGGAGTGACACGTTTCACTGCCGACCGGACCTAAATCACCACTACTTAGCCTAGTGTCAGTATCACTTGTTTAACTCTGGTATTTACTCGCATATGGTTTATTTTCCAGCTTTTCCCATTTATATGCTTTTAAATACCATTTGAATATTTGGAAATGCAAATTAAACTTGTCATCGGGGATTACTTGTTTTATTCTTGTACTCACCGTCCTTTTTATGACGGTTGGTGCGAGCGTCTACCAAGAAGGCGGGCAAAGAGAAGATCGGCGATTATCCCTGAGCCCGCGGCGCGTCACTACATCGATTGTAGGTCTTCTTTTGATATTTTGATTGTATAGTTTATATATGTCTTTCATATACTTTTTGGGGTTGTATATTGGGTTGAGCGTTAGTTCCCCGACTTGACTTAGACCATTTTATCGTTTCAATGCATTTTGAAGACTATATATATTTATGCGATGGCATTTCCTGGTTTTCCACACTTAGGATATTATAAATGGCTTCCGCATAATCAATAAGACTTCCGCTAATAATTCATTTAATAAAAGGTTTAATTAGAAAAGGCTGAGTAATACGTAGTTAAGTCCTGCGTGGATATGATTAGGGCTTAATTACGGGATTAGGCCGGGCGGTGCCCTAGATTAGGAGAGGGGCCGTCACAGTTGGTATCAGAGATTTAGGTTCAGGCGAACCTAGGGGAAAGTTTAATGGCTTAAGACATTGTGATACCAACGTCACAGTTGGTATCAGAGAATAGGTTATTAGAACCTTTGGGATAAATGAGAAAAACATGAACTCGTATAAAACACAAACATTAGAAGTGGAAACCAGATGATCCTTGCCTAGGAATTTTTTGTTGGGAATTGAGTGAAGGTGAGATGGGGATTTCTTATATGTACGTGTTAGTTTCTATATGTATATATATGCGTTATGCCACGTAGTAACTGATTCGCGTTCGCTATCTACTTGAAGACAGCGATGGGGGATTCGCGCGAGGCTGGAGACACCAGAGCTAGCGGCAGTTAGCCTCCCACCGTATCAGTTGACAATTTTTAGAGGATGTCTGATCGGACGACCGCTCAGGAGCGACAGATCGCCGATTTCATTGCTTACATGTCGGCGCAAATAACTGCACTTGTTTCGACCACCCTCGTCACCACAGCTACTACTACAGCACCCCCGGCCACGAGACTCAGCACTACGAGAGTTCGGCTTGCATCCAGTGGAGAGATGGAGAATCTGGTAGCGTTGTACGCTGTAGTAGAGAGTCAGGGACCCAGACTAGAGGAGATACCGGTTGTTCGAGACTTCCCAAATGTTTTCCTAGAGGATTTACCTGGATTACCGCCACCACGAGGGGTAGACTTCATTATCGACCTAGTACCGGGTACCAGACCGATCGCGATACCGTCGTACCGCATGGCTCCGAGGGAGTTGGAAGAGTTGAGGACTCAGCTTAAGGATTTGGGGGAGAAGGGATTCATCACACCTTCGATGTCACCGTGAAGAAGAAGGATGGTAGTCTGAGACTATGCATCGACTACAGGCAGTTGAACAAAGTGACAGTCAGAAACAAGTACCCACTTCCGCGAATAGACGATTTATTTGATGCGCTGAGTAGGAGACCGAGTAGGAATGCTGAGGTGGTCAGATGTCACATGATGCATGAGTATGGATTACTCGAAGCAGCGGCGACAGCATGTTAGACAGAGATTCCTACCGATACTCAGGTGATGATTTGCGCACAAATGAGACTACAGACCGTGTCTACACA
This sequence comes from Stephania cephalantha, assembly GCA_039657325.1. Taxonomy (NCBI): domain Eukaryota; kingdom Viridiplantae; phylum Streptophyta; class Magnoliopsida; order Ranunculales; family Menispermaceae; genus Stephania; species Stephania cephalantha. The sequence goes on from CM077575.1 coordinate 13,759,635, forward strand.
GCGAGTGTCAGAGGGTCAGAGGACCAACCAGTTGTACTCGAGATTCAGCGAGTTAGCGCGGTGCAGAGTGTACAGATTGGGCAGAGAGCAGACGATCGATCGTTGTCCGAGATACGGGGCGAGTTGTGGATACTAGAGGTACCATACTGGTAGAGATGAGATAATTCAGGGAGTCGCACCGTTCCAGATTTACAAGTACATCCAGCGGGACTAATATGTACCACGACATGAGGAGACATTTCGGTGGCCTGGGATGAAGGCGACGTATCTAGATTCATCGAAACGTGGTATCGTCACCAAGTGAAGTCCGAGCATCGCAGACCGGGGGATTACTACGGCGCTACCCATTCCTCGATGGAAGTAGGAAGACATCTCTATGGATTTTGTCGGATGATTGCCGAGGACCGCGAGGAGACATGATTCAATCTGGGTTATAGTTGACGATCGACGAAGTCTGCTCATTTACTTGCCGCTGGCATCGCATTACACGTTCGATCACCGAGCGTCTTGTTCGAGAGAGATTATCGTCCGCACGGGGTACCATTAACGATCACGTCGGATCGAGATGCTACGTATACGTCCGGGATGTGGCGGAGTATGCAAGAGCGATGACGGTGCGCGCCTACGATTCAAGATACGGCTTTCCACCCTCGACCGATGGGCGGCGAGAGAGATTGATTCAGTCCTCGAGGACATGTTGCGGGCATGCGTGTTGGAGTTTGGCGGATCTTGGGCGGAGTACCTACCGTTGTGTGAGTTCGCATATAATAACAGTTATCGAGCTAGCATTGAGATGGCTCCATTTGAGGCTTTGTATGGCGAGATCGTATCGCTCGCCATCGTGTTGGGTGAGCTGAGGGACCGAGAGATAGTGGGGCACGAAAATGTTGTTGACCACACGGAAAAGGTCAAACGATCCGTCAAAGACTCAGAGGAGCACAGGAGAGACAGAAGAGATATGCAGATAAGTATCGGGGTGATCTCGCGTATTCTGAGGGAGCCTTTGTCTATTTAAAGGTTTTTCCTCGGAAGGGTCTTCAGAGATTTGGGGTGAAAGGCAAGCTCGCACAGAGGTACATCGGGCCTTTCATGATTAAGAAACGGGTCGGAAAAGTGGCATACGAGCTTGAATTGCCTCCACAGATGTCAGGGGTCCATCCAGTGTTCCACATTTCGCTGCTTCGACGAGCCGAGTCGAAGGCAGGCGTGCGACCGACAGTTGACTTGAGTCAGATCGACCTGAGCGAGGACATCTCTTACGAGGAACAGCCCATTCAGAACCGTAACTTAAACTTAATTTCGAGGACGAAATTTTCATTTTGTTGGGAATATTTGTCACGGCCCAAATCTCTACCCTGGTTTAAATTTCTTAATCAGGATCACCGACCTTTGACGTGGGACCCACACTGTGATACGTACACCGACCGAGGCACGTGGCCGAGGTATATGGTATTTTTGTATTTTTGTATGCCTAGTGTTATGTATTGTGTAGACTTACTAAGTCAGTTTGCACGGTTGTAGGCGTCGAGACGAGAGCTGGGACACGCCTCGATATGCGTGTCGACTCGGGTACCGGGTAGTTGACGGGACCGAATATTAAGTAGGGGAAACGAAAACACACAAATTGAATAAAAATTTGTCAAGTAACTCATATGGAATATATATTGGTGACTAACGACGCGATGGAACGCGAATATCACGGTTCGGACGCGAAACCGGCGTCGAAACGCCCGAAAACACGGCGAGTGTCTTCATTGTGTCACCATTAGGTGTCAACACACCTAACAACACCACACTTGTTCAATCACAAAGCAACACCTGTCCAAACTCTAACACCACGTGCCCACACCCACCTACACCTACACACACATACACACACAACACACATGCAAACGATGATCGATCGGACCAAAAGAGGAAGAAAAAGATCGAGAGCGAGGAAGAAGAAGAGGAGAGGAGGAGGAGAAGGGACGCGCAGCGGGAAGGAGAGGAGATCGAAATAGCGGTGAGTCGTTGCGTTTGTTGTGGGTTTGGTGGTTGGCGGTGGGGTGGCGAGGGGTTCGGCCATGGAGGCCGAACCCCATGGCCGAACCCAGTGCTTAGAGGTGGTATTCCACCGGGGTTGGGGGAGACCAACCCAACCCATAAAAAAAGTTTTCTTCTTCCTCCCGATCGAACCGGTCGATCGGGAGGAAGGAGAGTGGACACGCGCGCATCGCGCGATTGTGCACCCCTTGCCGGGCGGGTCGACCCGTCGGGTCGACCCGACCCAAACAAGAAAAAAAAAAAAAAAAAAAAAAAAAAAGAAAAATGGAAAAAAAAAAAAAATGAAAGAGAATTTGGAAAAATTCTGGAAAAAATTGGGAAAATTATATTTAAATAAAAATAAAGTTTATTGAACCAATTTGAATACACAATAAACTCACTATACTTGAACTAATGAGACACCAAACTCGGGAACCTAAGAAAAGGGTACGGGAGAGCGAAGACAAGATTTGGAGTTACGGGAGGCCGATAAAGCTAGGACTTTACTTTGTTGTTGTGAGTATACCCATTGACAATTTTACTTGGCATTTCATTCCTATTAATTATTATTCTTGCATAGTCCTTTTGACTATTTGCCGTTGTACTCTTATATCATGTGTTCTTTGTGTCTATGCTCATTTGATGAGTCTAGTTTGCATGATATCCATTCATTTGATTTAATTCATTGATTCCATTCCATGCTATGTCTATTCTTGTTGTTTTAAATGTGAATTGAATGATTAATAGCATGCTATTAGGCTAGCGAATATCTTATAAATGTTGAAGATGACTTGTATTCCTTATTTGTTTAGGTGTGTAGATGTGCCTATGCCTTGACAATCCATACTTGGTATTTCTTGAAATTTAAAAAGTAGTTTTTGCATTTAGGTCCCGTACTCGATCGAGGTGTGCCCGAATCACGGGGTTAGAGTCCCCAGGGATGTCGGCACATGTTACTTGACACTTTGTATGACACTCGGGGTTAGAGTCCCCGAGGTGGTCTACACACCGGGGTTAGAGTCCCCGGTAACACTTGGGTTAGAGTCCCTTGTGCTATATGATTATTGACCAGGGGTTAGAGTCCCTGGTAACACTTGGGTTAGAGTCCCTTGTGCTATATGATTATTGAGTCGGAGTGACACGTTTCACCGCCGACCGGACCTAAATCACCACTACTTAGCCTAGTGTCGCATCACTTGTTTAACTCTGGTATTTACTCGCATATGGTTTATTTTTCGGTTTTCCCATTTATATGCTTTTAAATACCATTTGAATATTTGGAAATGCAAATTAAACTTGTCATCGGGGATTACTTGTTTTATTCTTGTACTCACCGTCCTTTTTATGACGGTGGGTGCGAGCCGTCTACCAAGAGCGGGCAAAGAGAAGATCGGCGATTATCCCCGAGCCCGCGCGCGTCACTACATCGATCGTAGGTCTTCTTTTGATATTTTGATTGCATAGTTTATATATGTCTTTCGGATACTTTTTGGGGTTGTATATTGGGTTGAGCGTTAGTTCCCCCGACTTGACTTAGACCATTTTATCGTTTCAATGCATTTTGAAGACTATATATATTTATGCGATGGCATTTCCTGGTTTTCCACACTTAGGATATTATAAATGGCTTCCGCATAATCAATAAGACTTCCGCTAATAATTCATTTAATAAAAGGTTTAATTAGAAAAGGCTGACTAATACATAGTTAAGTCCTGCGTGGATATGATTAGGGCTTAATTACGGGATTAGGCGGGCGGTGCCCTATATTAGGAGAGGGGCCGTCACGGTTTCTCCTTCGGTTTACGGATTTTTTGCGGTTCGTAGGGTCGTGGTGTGAGCCGATTTCGTCTCCAAGTTAGGGTTCGGTTGAAGTTCGTCGAATACACATTATTTGCACGAAATCGCTCGGTTGAAGGTACGTTTTTATTGTAATTAAGTTACATTTGGTAGAGTAGTTGTGATTTGCGGTGGTGGTTTGTTCAATAGTTAATAAAATGGGAATTCGCGGTTCTCGGCCACACAGCCGAGAATGTGCTAACTCGTCTCGGCCAAGCGTGGCGAGAGAGAAAGCTACATTTTTGGGAAGTCGAAGTCTCGCCACAAAGGCCGAAAAAGCTCACAAACGGCTCGGTTACGCATGGCCGAGAGTACTCTAGTTGTCTCGGCCGAGATGTGACGAGAGCTAGAATCGGTGCTAGGTAATGTGGTGGCGGTGGTGTACAACCTAGAATTTGCTCATACTCTCGGTTGTACACCGGCGAGTGTTAGAGTAGGCTCGGGCGTGATTGGCCGAGAGCAAGGCGAATTGAAATGAGCAAGCAATCTCGGTGGTGCATAACCGAGAATTATTCATTGGACTCGGTTGTACCACTGCCGATATATTGGAGGAATTGTCGGTCATGGGTGACCAAAAATATGGGTTGTTTGACGGACCCGCTTGACCGAGACATCGAAATGGATGAATTTGAACATTTTTTTTTGTAAATTTTTTTTCGGTTGTTCCATGCGCTTTATATGTTGTAACTTTTCGGGTATGGCTCGTCCGAAGGTACTGGTGACTAGGGAGGAGGCCGGTATTGAGGTGCGAGGCCTAACCGGGGGCGAGGTGGTCGGAGACCCCGACAAATCGATCGTACCTGGAAAGAGAAAGAGAAGGAGAATGAGGATGTTAAGGGAAAGGCCAAGGTAGATGGTCATCGTGGAAGGTTACATTTGCACGATGAGGGTTCGAACATCGATGCTGGGCGACATGAGGATCTTGTTGTTGCCCGAGGGGGAGAGGAGGGGCATGCATCGGAGTCTAGTAGTAGTGACTCTTCGAGAGGCGGGAACACGATAGAAACGGATCGTAATGTGGGCGGGAGCGATGGTGGTGGAGCCGGCCATGATGAAGGAGAGCCAGAAGGGCCTGTTGAAGCGCGTGCTCCATTCCCCGGTGGTCCTATAGACGGGGCGTTGTTGAAGAGCTTGAAGGATCATGTGGCTTTATCGATTTGGAGCAATGAGGTAATTTCAATTTCATTGAACGGATTAACTTAATACTCATGGTCTTCACATAATGACGAGATGTTTTTACATTTGCAGGAGCGACCCGTTCTTAAGTGTATCAATCACGGAGCTCAAATACGGGAATGGGATTTACAATCGTGCCCCGGACACGGCGGGACTTCAGGGATTATTCAGCGTTCGGGTTGAATACGCTCATAGATCGCTTCATACCGCAAGGCCAACAAGGAGGTGATCTCTGCATTTGTGGAGCGGTGGCACCGGAGATGAACACATTTCACTTATCTTTTGGTGAAATGTCTATCTAATTAGAGGATGTCGGCTTCCTCCCGAAGATTCTGTGACGGACAAAGTTGTTGCGGTGGAGAACTTTGTGAGGTACACGGAGGAATCTCGCTCGGACGCTATCAAGATGGTCTCGAACCTACTTGGGGTTAGCGTCGAGGAGGCTGAGGAGGAGGTGAATATCAGCAAGGGGCTCACAGTGCGCAAACATTGGTTGAAGAGTCGATGGTGCCCCAAAGCAAAGTGGTTCGAGACCAAGAAATTATCCTCATGTGGAATGCACCGCCCGAGCGTACCTGCTGTACTTGTTGTCCTGCACTCTTTTTGCCGATAAGAGTGGGTCTCGGGTGTCGATCGCGCTGCTGAAGCTTCTTGAGGACTTGGACGACGTAGGAAACTACGCATGGGGTGCGGCTGCGTTGGCCTACTTGTATCGACACTTGGGGTCCGCCACGAGAGTGCAAGTGTCTCGTATTTCTGCTACCTCACATTGCTTGAGGTTTGTTATAAAATAGACTTAATTTTCATTTTGTATTTCAATTACTTGCAATTGTGGACTAACTAACATTGTATGTATTTGCAGGGATGGGTGTACGACCATATCAAACTTGGTCTGCCACACCCAATGCGAAGTACCCTGGACTACGTGCAACCTCGTGTCTGCAGATGGATTCAAAAGCACGAGACGGTGGCGAATGTTGACAAGCTCGGGGCCATTATGATAACCTTGGATAGGTTGCCCCCATGTGAGGTGAGATGGTTATCCATATCCTCTGATGATTGATGTTTTAGGAATTTATTTTTGCTAACAATGGTTGTTGCATTTTGACTAGGTCACTTGGGACCCATATGTGAATTTGAGGGAAAATGGAGTTGTGCACGCGATGGCCTTTTACAGTGGGACGATCAAGTACATGGATGTGGTGGAGCCCTACCACCCGGAGAGGATTCTGAGACAGTTTGGGCATGTGCAATCTATACCAGATCCTCCGTACCGTCCAGTGGAAGCACACCGAGGCCCATCTGCGAACAAGTACTCCGTCAAGTATTGGTTCCAGCAAGACTATTGGGAGCGGTGGAGGAACCATTTGTTGGCTCCTGAAGTTCGGGGTGACATGGCAGAATTTGAGTTTTTGGCTACACCAGACTACCTGCCTTGGTTCCTCAAAGTGTCTCATCCCGTTATCACCAATCCGACCCTCGAGGACCATTACATGGTCGCCACAACCATCGCAGACAACGAGCTACTTGAGGTATTGAAATGGTTAAATATATTATGCATTTATTATTAATTTCGATATGTTTTACATTGACACTAAACCGATTTTTTTCATCAGCGTAATAGGCGAGCGTTGGACGCGGCGTTGCGATGGATGGACCTCCCGTCGGAGGTGTGTACAATTGAGTCGGCGAGGACAATCATGTGTAACATCGTCAACTTTCTTTCGGGGAGGAGTATAGGTCCCACCCCCACGAGTACAACTCCAAGAACCGCAACCGGCACAACCGCAACATCCGCCCTACCGAAACGGGCCCGAGAGGCGGTCCCAAAGATGGTAGCACTTCCACACACTCCACCCCGACCACAAATAAGCGCAGCGCCACGGTCGATGCTCGCCCTCCGAAGAGAATGCATGGGAATGAGTATCAAAGGAAGAATGTGAAGAAACCCAAGCAATGACCGTTTTGCGGAGGGATAGGCATTTGTATCACATTCTTTGAGTTTTATGAGGTTTGCGTAGATGTTTTTATGACGGTTTGTACTTGTTTGATGACTACTTGTTGTGTTGCGCTTATATGGTGCGTATTGACTACATGATTTACGACATTTTTAAATGTTTGATGAGTACTTGTTGCTGTTGACGACATTTTTCGACGGTTTATAATGTTACATTGCCTATCGTTCCATTTTGGTATTTTTTGGTTCTAGGATACTAGTTTTTCGATTATGAGGGTGTCTCGGTCAAGCGGGGCCGACAATCATGTTCAATTTTCGCATCGATCAACCGAGACAATTACAGATTCCGGTCTTACCCGCCGAGAATGTCGCCGATTCCGTATTTAAATATGTGTCGATTCGATGGCGAGAGAAGCCATGGGTAAGGTCGCGCATGGGTCGACGAGAAGCGGCAATTTCGGTATAGCGCGACCGAAACCTAACGTTAGTTCTCGGTGGTGTATGGTCGACACTGTACCGTATGTCTCGGTCATTCAGGGCCGACACGTCTGTTCCATCAACAATTTCCCACTAACTCGACAACTAACTTTCCAACTAACTTCGCACAAATGAAAATCCAGCACGACAGTAGCCACGGAAATAAAAGTAATTATATTTCAATGTACTAGGAAAAAATCACTATACAAGAATCAAACTGTACAACAATACCCCAAAGGTGATACGAAATTACACTCATTGTATATCCGTACAACTTGACAACTAACTTTCAAAATTGGTAAATTTACAGAATCAAGAATTCTAGGTACAAGTTTAGCACTACGGTGTACCTAAATCTACAACGGATACGGTGGCATCATCAATAGTTGCAATGGCGCGATGTCCCGAAAGACGAATCCATCACGCTAAACTTTCGCGCAATCCGCAACATACCGGTCCCACGAAGGATATAAGGATGGCAATGGTACATTCACACACAACTTCACCTGTCAAAGTGAACAAGTATAACATAAACATATTGTCACAACCCCGCTCCGGGGAAAAATAACAATTCAACAAAATTCATAGCATTACCCTAACCCAATGTATATTCCTGTCATTTATCATGGCAATGACAAGTCTGTTGTGCAACGACGACGGTGGAGCACTACGTAGAGGTAGAAATGTGGTAGCACTCCCAAGCGAGAGGTTGACGAGAATGACATTGAATGCAGTGGATACCAACAATCCCATGTCTGGAAGTGTCAACCATTCTTTGAAAGATGCACCAACTTGATTCTCTTGGCAATGCACCACAATCTTGACACTCTCGTAACTCGAGCCTAGCAATTCCCGCCAAAGGTTTTCATGCCCGATAATCTCATCATACATCCTTCTACGGACAATCCTCCACCCGTCTACATCGGCAAGTCGAAGCCCAGACGCAACACACCGATATCCACAATTTCCATCGGCAACCACATCGATGATGCCCTCAACATGTGGCAACCAATCCGGTTCTACGCAATGACCGTAAGCCATGTTAGTTGCACTTTGCGTGCGTCGACTGCCACGACGCATTTTAGGAACAACTTTACTTTTCTTCTGCCTAGAACTGGAGGCCTCCTGAGTCGATAGCACGTACTCAAATCCGCTCGGCAACCGTCTCGTTGAAGAATCGTCACCATCGTGTTTTCTCTTCGAAGACCCCGTGTCCTTCCCTTTGTCTTAATTTTCGCCGCGCGCACAACTCCCGAGTAGACGAAGGTCGACTAATCTCCCGAGCTGCTGAATAATCCTGAGTCGATCGTCCTCATCAGTGCAAGCATGAAACTTTTCCAACACCTGTTCAATCTCATCGTGCACGTTGTACCCAGACGGGTCCACCGGATTCTCGGGTATCATACTCAACTTTCGCCGAGAAACATGAATGTCCTCGAGAGGATGGGCGACCAGAGCAAATATATGATGGTTTAGCTCATGTGCACAAGGAAGGCCATGTGTGGTGCGTATCTCGCAACCACAACGAGTGGAGTCGTGACCAACATCCTCTCCACGTGTCAATTCATCTCTAATTAGCCTAAGCGCCCGTTGAGAGACATAACCACGCAATCGTCGATACAACTCATCAATGTACTCATGTTGGACCACATTAAAACTTAGCTCAAACGATGCCTTGATATTGTTGTGTTGGATTCTAAGGAGGCCATCAACCACATTCCACAGAGTCTCAAAATTGGCCTGACTGTTCCCAAGGTGTAGCTTCAGAATAGAATGCGCAGACTCCACCCTTGCGTTGTCGTTTCCCCAAAGTGCATAATTCTATTTGTCCAAGCGAGACAAATTTCTCCTTGTAGTTATTTACCCATGTGTTGTCCAAGTACTCCGTAAGACCCTTGACATTCCCAAACTCACAACGCAGTCATTCATCCTAACTTCGAATAAGGCATCCGAGTTGGCATACATCACGCTCGTCCACCTATCCATAAAACGCGCAAAACCATCGTTCTCCCCAAACATCTTCTTAGTCTTGGCCAATACTACTTTGTTGATGTGCCAAGAGCAAAGGAGGTGAGACGAGGCCGAAAAACTTCTTCTATGGCACTAATAAGGGCTAAGTCCCTATCGGTAACGAACACGTCGGGCTTAGCCACCCATCCAATATGGATCTCAACTTCTCAAGTGCCCAAACATAATTCCCATGACTCTCGATGATAAGAATGCAAACCCAACGGAGAACGTCAAGTGCGTAGAAGTGATGCCAACAATCTCCAACAAAGGCATTCGGTACCTATTTGTCTTGTACGTGCAATCCATCAAAATAACCGATGGGAAACACCTTAGCAACTTTATTGAGTCGGGATGTGACCAAAATAACTCGGTGACAACATTCGTAACGGGATGCTTCCTATGCCATGACATCCACTTATTCTTCTCCAATATGTGCGACAGTTGTTGCATTTGAGTCCTCCCACCCGCATCCTCATTTCGGACTTTTTGTCTTGCATTATATATTGTCCTCATTGTCGATACGTTTCTAACATCTCTTTGCTTCAACGTATTTAGGATGTCTCTTGGCTTCACATTCACCTTTGTCATTTGCACCACAACTTCCTGCTCCCCCTTATCCAATCTCCCGGCAAATGAATGGCCGTCCAAGTTTTTTGCGGGCTCGTGATTGTGCCTCCCACATATAACAGTTACATACCACAAGGAGTCAGCATTTTCCTTTACATTGATAAGGAAATGGCATCCACATTTCTTCGTACCAGGTTTGAGTCCTCGCCTTTTCCTCTTCTTCATCATTTCTTGCTTTCAAATAAATTTTGACCGCTTTCCCCTTCCATACCCTCTTAGACATTCCCCTATATGTTCCAGACCTCTCACACGCAAGTTTCACCCTCCCCCTACGCTTAATGCCCCCGGCATCAGAGAGCTTTGTCACTAGCACAAACATGTTCTCGCGGCCTATCATTCGAAGCCATGAAACAGCCGCTTCTCTAGATGGGAAGGGCCTACAAGGTGTAAACGTGTCCTTGTAGTCTGGAAATAGGGTACAAACCGGCATTACCTGCAATACAAACAGTGTAACATTATAATCAACCAAAATGTACAACACAAACACAAAAAGACCCAAAAAAATAGGTTCTCGGTTGTACAGGTCCGAAACTTTCTTCGGAGTCTCGCTCACGTACGACCGAGAGTTACAGATTACTCTCGGTTGTACCATTCCGTGACCTACGTACACCTCTCGGTCCTCTATGACCGAGACATCACCATACATCTCGGTCCTGCGAGGCCGATACAATCGCGCACCCAGACAGAAACTTCGGATAACCGTAAAAAAACACAATAAATTTGCAAAATTACCTCAAGTACGACCTCCTCTTGCACCGAAGCAGTACAATCCTCCATTATATAGTGGAAACAAGTTCGGATTTGAAGAAATTACCAAACCCTACGTTGACAAACAAATCATCATTTTCACAGTTTTACACAACTAAACAGTTCCAAAAAACCATCATATGGTTGTCAAACATTGTTACCTCGTTTGTCGGATGATGTCAATCCGCAAGAATCGATCAACGCCGCCAAACGCAATGTGGCTTTGTGGTTCAACCTTGTGGTGGGGTGCCTTTTTTTCTTTGTCAAAATGATTTGTGGGGTTTGAATCACTATATATACAAGGGCAAAATGGTATTTTTCCAGTTTTGCTGGAATTTTTACAAATATTTTGGTGCTCTCATTAAACGGTGGGGTGCCCTTAGCGGCCATCATTTTTTTTACTTGCCCATACAAAACTTTGAGGGTGCACATATAACTACCCTTTCAATCCAATGCATTCAGGTTAGGGATCAGGTACACTGCGGTGCGGAAGGAGCGGAGAGAGAGAGAGCATTGTAGCGAGTCCTGCAGCGACCGCGATGTTCTCTGCGATCAAACTTGAGCTCTCGAACTCTTCTCCCTCCGCCCCTCCTCTTCCTCAACTTCAACGCAGACCATCACCCACTCGTTTTCACATCTCTGCTACTTTTAACGACACCAATACAAATCGTTGTTGTTTCGCTTCTCTCGCTCTCCAATATCATGTCTCAGCCACACCTCCCACTGCCTCACCTCCTTCGATTCTCACCTCCTCCGTTGGATCTCCTCAATTGGGTTCTCACTTCGCTCCTCAATGGAACCTCACGCATCGCCATGTTTTCATCTTAAGCTCCTCGCTTGCGCGGTGTCATTTGTTTCGTTCTAGGGTTTTCATTTGTCCCAAATTGTTGTTTAGTATGTGCAAATTGGGCTAATTACGACTAACCGTTTTCATTCTAGGTAGCGATTTCGGCGTCGTGGCTGTTCTTCTCTGCGATTCCGACTCTTCTGGTGAGGAATGTCTGCTTTAGGTTTCATTTTTTCCTTTTTCAAGAATCTCGAGTTATGTTATCTTTAGTTGTGGAAATGTGATTTGCTTGAACAGTATGATTTGAATTTTGTGTAAATTTGGAAGGCTTTTAGGAAAGCCTCGGAGTCGTTAGAGAAACTCATGGATGCTGCTACAGAAGAGCTGCCAGATACAATGGCTGCAATTCGGTTGTCCGGCATGGAGATCAGTGACCTGACTATGGAGCTTAGTGATCTAGGGTTAGTTTTAGCCTTTACTTTTTTAGAACATCACAACTTTATATGAATTCAACGTAATATAGAACTCTGGAAACATTTGTGATTTTTGCAGTCAGGAGATAACAAGAGGCGTTCGGAACTCTACTCAAGTGGTTCGTGTTGCGGAGGAGAGGCTACGCCGGCTGACAACCATGGCGCCAACTGGTCAGTTTACACCTAGATTTTCAGCATTGTTCTTGAGTCCAACTGAATGGTGAGTTTTACTTCATTTTCTTTATAATTAGTATTGAAACAGGAGCGTGGCAGTCCTGATGCCGAACCAGGGGGAGCAGCGGTAGCTAGGGCAGCCAGGGGTGTGAAAGAGGGGATTGTTAAGGGGCGTGAAATCTTGCAAATTTTCCTCAGTCTTTCCCACTTTTCTAGGTTGGCCTTGAATTTTTTCATCCCTCGGGGAAAAAAACTGTAAGGTCGGTAATTGTGGCATTATGGAAAATGCTAGAATGACACCTAAATGACACCTCAAAATTGTGGCATTATGAAAAATGCTAGAATGACACAATGACACCTCAAGTGACCCCCTATGACGTGGCGTGCGGGTCCCACGTAAAAATGAGTGTGGAAAATAGTTTTTGGTGCATAACACGTGTGATGTGTCTCGAAGCGCGCACGACGGTTCTCATGGATATGGGCCAGCACGCTACATCACATTTTTACGTGGAACCCGCATGCCACATCATAGAGGTGTCACTTGGGGTGTCATTCAAGCATTTTTCGTGGCAGTATTATATGCGCCGTTAGAAATTCTTAGGATTGCCAATTTTCTCCCGACTAACGTATATAGTTCTTTTGATATTTTTGGTAGTTTTTTGAATTCTACATAGTTATAGACGTATGTTATGATGTGTGTGATATGATGTGTTTGGAATTACATTCCTAATATGATGTGTTTGGAATTGTTAGTGTATACATTAATTGTCATTATTCGTACAATGCAAGATTTAGATGTGAAACTGTAAATTGTTGTAACCAAGACAGTTGCAATCGGGGAAATTGGAAACAAGACAATTGCAACTGGGGCAGCTGTAAACGGACCAGTTACAACTCATACGAAAATAGAAGTTTCTTTATGACAAAATTTCTATTCCGAATTTAGATCCTAATTAGTCTCAGAGAAGATTTTGGACAACTTTCTAAATGTGTGAAGAGATGATCAACACATCCATGCTATTTTGGGATTTAGAAAGCTCACATCAACGTTGATTTTTAAGAAGAACAGAAGGATATATATGGACTAGCAAGGGACGTTCTTCCTCATGTATTGAGTTTTTGGTTCACCAGTTGCAATTGCGAACTTTTGTTTTTTGTTTTCTTTTTCCTTATTGAGTTGTAATTACCAAGGGGATCTTAGGGTGAACTAGTCAAGGGGACTTGACATTACCAAAGGGTTCTTGAGGTGAGAGTTCATTGTGAGGGTAAAGGGTAGTGTAGCAGGCCTAGTGAGGGATCACTAGTTGGGGTCTTGCATAAATCAGTAATTCTTTATCATTAATGGATTCTTCACATTTAGGTGTGGCCTCGCAGATGTAGGTCTTGGACCGAACAACGTCAGCATCTCTTTGTGTTGTGGTTTGCTTTACAATTCAGTTTTACTTTTGTGATGTGTTTATCATTGCGCGATTGTCATTGACAATTCCAAACTTACAGGAATTATATTGGGGAATTCCTTGTGGTTACAAGGAATTGTAGCTCAACATGGTTTGATTTGCAATCGAATTCATTTAAGAAACATGTGTTGACCACATCACTTCAGTTTTTCTATGCGAGCTAGATGTGAGAAGACCTTGAATGTAACGAACTAATGTTTATACGTTTGTGATACGTTCTCACATGTGGTTAGTAATTAGAGTTAGTTAGTAGGACACATTATAAATAGGGGTGAGTTAGTAGGATTGAACATCAGAGAATTTGAATGTAATTGAGAAATAGGTCTGGTGAGAAGAGGTGCGCCTCTCTCTGGTGAGGTCTCGAGAGTTCTTCTCTCTCGCCTCTGGTTGTATTTCTCTTTTTTTAATTCATCATCAATAAAATTGTTGTGTTTCTCTTGATCTGTTGTGTTAATATTCTATTATTGATATCAGAGCATACCTAAAAATGGAAGCACGATTGGATAAGATGGAAGCTCGATTGCATCAAATTAAAAGGGAAGTGAAGAGGATTTCGACCATTGAGGTGTCGATTAAGGACCTCAGATCCGAAGTGAATAGCGCGTTGAAATGCTTGGCTCGGAGGTTTGACGAACGACTCCATCACCATCTCTGCTTAAGAGCACCAGATCTAGCGGTGTTGAAGTTGTTTCCGATCATTGGTGATCTAGATCCATTGGCGACCCAAAGGGGTTTCGATTGTTAGCGATACAAATTTGGTGGCGTCCAAGGTGACTCGATTTGTTGGTGATCCAGATTTGGTTACGAAACAGTCGCTCGGTCGCAGATCTGAAGTGAAATCGAAGAAAGGATGGTTGGTGTTGGTAATCGATGAGCCTTTCCTTCAACTTCGCGCTTGCTCGTCGATGATTCCACATGTTCAACTGGTCAGGTAGTCGACGACCCAAAAGTGCAAGATCCAGGATTATCAGTGGGGTGGCCAACTGTTGACAAACCAAAACCACCAGATTCGACAAATTTGGTGGCATCCAAGATGTTGGTGTTCATAGATCGGAATGACTTTGTTAATTGCACGATCAACCATTTGTGTACACATGGATCTTGGAGTTCAATCGCCTTTACAAAGGAGTTTTTGAGGATCTCAAAAAGATTTATAGCCGTAAGCCCTCCGCCATAGCCTCCATTTTCTTCCACGCCAATGACCTTCTAGTTCGCTTACTCGTTTTCTTCGTTGAGCTCTACTCTATCAAGAAGCTGATTTTGGGAAGATGATGGTACATTGTCGGTTGAGAGATAGAGAGATGTAGTGGTACGAGTGATGACACTTTGAGATGGGGTTTGTCTTACTACGTGTCCTCATCCTTCTCACTTGCCCATTTTCTCGAACACCATGTGGTCACCCTAGATGCTTCTCGATTGGCACATCACTCGTCTTGGTTTGTATTATTGACCCACTTTCATATTCTACGTTTTATGCCTTTCAAGGAAAACTTTAAATCTACTATACAATCTTCAACATTTAGGTCTTCTTCTTAGTTATACTTGGTTATGGGTTGCACATATGTTTCATTGCCATTTTGCCTATTAGTTTCGGCAACTTCATCTTGCAATTACATTGACATAGAGGTGTCACGTTTTGACGCTACAGTTTTGATGTGCACATTTCAACCGGTAGCAACACTTGATATTTTCTATTTGGACTCCTTTCATGTGGATCTGGTTCGTTCCTATACATTTCATTCAGTGTTGTTGACCTCATCTTGTGCTATTATTATGTTGATGGGATTCGATTCACGTTTGCCAGTGCATATAGTGTATTGTTGCCCAATGACTTGCTTACTTTCTCTAGTTCCATTAAGGCGACAAGCACCCACCTTTTGAAGTCTGTTATATTGTACCAAAGTTGTTTGTAAGGCTTGACAATTGTTTGCTAATGTTGGTCCATGCAACTCCGACTCTTGCTCCAACCTCTTTGCTCGTGGGTACACTTTTGCGGATTAAAGATACAGTTGCCATAATGAGTACCTCTGCATTTATTCTGCAACATTCATTACAGCCTTGGATCGTTTACATGGGTTTGGTGGCATTGCTAGTCTCTCTGTTGGATACTTTAATGACTTTGGTTATAAGAAATTTATAGATCTTAGCAAGTTCCTCTTCTCTTGCATTCAGTCACTCTTTTGCCCTATCACCGGTTCACAATCCGTGCATTGTCTCCATGCTTCATTTCTTTGTCCACCACCTTGAGGACAAGGTGGATTTAAAGGAGGGAGTAATGATACGTTCTCACATGTGGTTAGTAATTAGAGTTAGTTTGTAGGACACGTTATAAATAGGGGTGAGTTCGTAGGATTGAGCATCAGAGAATTTGAATGTAATTGTGTAACGGCCTGAATTTAATTCACTATTATTAATGATGTGGTTGCAGACGTGGTTGACAGCTCAGATGCTCGTGGGACCCGCAACTAGGCTAGTGCGCACCTGGAGCTAGGTAAATAGTTGTTTTGTGTGCTGAATTGTTTAATTTGTGATGTTTACGTTGAAATAGATTAAACGACATCGTAATGTGTGTGATTATATTACATTTGATGTGCGAGACTGTATGTTAAGTATTCGCCTTGATATGCGTGTCGACGCGAGTACCGAGTAGTCTATCAGACTAAATTTTAGGCCGGGGGAAATAATACAAACATGAAATGAATAAAATGGGTTAAATATTAATATGTAATGCCTATTTGATGATTAGGGACATGGTAGTACGCGTATGTCGCGTTTCGAGACTCGAAACCGGACGTCGAAACACCTGAAAGACGACTTTTTGGGTTGAGAAAAAGGGCAAGTGTACCATCGTTGTCATTTTCGGAGTCATTACCATCACCCAAGAGGGGGTGTCATTTTGCCCTTTTAAAACTTTATGCGCAAATTGCAACTATAATGCATACACTATCAATGGGCAAGTTGAAAAGAGATGGAAAGTGACACACGATTTATAGTGGTTCGATCCAACGATCTACGTCCACTACCTAACCTCCCTAGGTTAGGATTTTTAACCCCCACTTATATTACAAATAAGTGTTACAACCTAAGCATACAAGCCTAGAGTGCCTAATTACAATTAGGACTTCCCACCTAGCCGCAACTAGGATTTGTGTTCTTCCCACCTAGCCGCAACTAGGATTTATGTTCTTCCCACCTAGCCGCAACTAGGATTTTTCCCACCTAGCCGCAACTAGGATTCAGTGCCTAGTCTCAACTAGGTCTTCCCTTTGACTTAGATTCCACTAAGTCTTACAATCAAACAAATACAATAAGTTGCTTTGAAAAATAATGAGATACACTTTACAACACAAAGTGGTATCAAATTCAAACACTAGCAAGCCTCCTAGAGCCTAACAACTTTTACGCATGCAAGTATGAGAATAAATGGAATATGCAAATATGTCACCGATTTTGTTGCAAATCCCAAATGTGAAATCGTTTTAAAAACTTAATATATTAGTGTAAAACCGATTTCAAGTCTAAGAACAATAGTTTAACAAAAATCAAGTTTAAGTGCAAAACTTGTTCAAATCAATCTTAGGGTTTGATAAAATAAATTTAAGTGCAAAACCCAAGAAGGTGTTCAAACACACAACAAAATGATTTTCAAATCAAATACACAAAACTATGTAGATTAAGCACAAGCAAGATTTTAGATCTAGGACTTTCTTACAAACAAGAGAATGACAAAAGAGATCACTTTGAAGAGATTCTTGTACTCCTTTTAAAGCCTCAAAAGTCTTGGATTAGAGAACTAAAGAAACGACCACAAAGATCTCCTTTTTGGTTCTTCACAAAAGTCAAAGTTCTTCTTTTTGTAGATTTTGAGTTTTTGAGTGTGTTTCTTCCTTCTCTAGACAAAACCATGTTCTTGGTGGTTTTATAGTGTTAGGTATTCCATCTTGACAGTTTATGACCGTTCTAGGGATCCAAGGGTCCAAAATAGATCAAGAATTCAAATTAAAGTGTGTTTTCCAAATTTGTAAAAAAAAGTTGCATCGAGATATGCAATTAGCGCGCTAATGCTTTGAGACCTAGCGCGCTAACTCGCACTAAGCGCGCTAATGAAATTTTAGCGCGCTAACTCGCAGGGACCTCAAAACAATTATTTTGTCCCTTTGTGTTAGCGACCCTTAAACTCGTCCGGACCTAACCAACCCTTATATAACATGTTATACACGTTTATTATGAGTCATTAAGCCTAATTGGGTGGTCCGGATATTTTTACAAATCCCGAAAACGGAAATTCACGATTTCATAATGTATTAGGGGCTTTTCTCGCAAGTTTACGCTTTTTTCTTTTCGAAGACCTTTCAAAAACGAGTTTTTCTTTTTCGAAAACATTTACAATGATCTGTAATATGCAAATGACCATCCACACAAAGTTTCACATTGTTTAAACTCATAGTCCTAGTTATGTGTATAAATTCCACTTTGAAACTTGAAGTAAACTTATAACTTTTGAAGAATGGTTTAAGAAACTTGATATGCATGGACTAATGCATTTGGCTTGCGTGAAAGAATTTGTATACCTTACATTGAAATTACAAATTGCGGTTTGAACTTTCATCTTCATTTCTTCATTAATGCCGAGTCTTGAACTTGTATTTCTTGAGTACCCTTGATATGTTGTTTTGCATCCTTTAACAAAAACTGAAATACACTAGATGTTTATTAGTACATTTTCACCTTGTTTGTTTCCATCAAAATCTCGGTCGGAGTGTGAGTGACTAACCACTTAGTCCAACAAAATGGTGCTCATTAGATTGCCTTGGGATGCACAAGTGAGGAGAGATCATATCATGATATAAAAATCAATTGACTTTCATTTTCCACCACCTTTTCTCTCTCCTTATATTCGCATCCGAAAATAGAGAAGAAGAAACAATGGTTTTGGAGTTTTAATTTGATCATTTGAGGAGCTTGGAGTAGTTAAATCATCAAAGTAAGGTGAGATTCACAACTACCTCAACTTTCTTTATCTTTTGGTATAAATTTTGTGTTTGTGTGAATCCAATATGGATTGTTAAGTAGCTGTTAAGTAGTTGTTTTAGTGGGTTGTAAGTGCTATGAAGTTCACTGGTTTGCGTTGTGGTAGTTGTTATTGTTGGTGGTGATGTTGAGAACCCAAACTTTTCAGCAAAACTGCTGTCCAGAACATGATTAGCGCGCTAAAGAGGTCATCTAGCGCGCTAAGTGAAAAATATAGTGCGCTAATATTCTTCACGACGCAGAACGTTTAGCTGTCTATTAATTTAGCGCACTAATCCCCAGACCTGGCGCGCTAGATATTGCAGATTTTAGATTATTTTTGCTAAGTAACATAAAATACATCCAATTGACTAAAAATCAATTATAAATGGAAATATGTCATTTCAGGCGGTAATTTGGATATCGGGGATTCGACGAAGCCGGACCGGGGTTATTTACCGAGACATGGAATGCGGTTTGAGGTGTGTAGTATCCCAATTGAAATTTCTTGAGCAGTACTTTGTTTTTGCTTTTGAATTCATATTTTGTCTTTCAATACTCTAGTCTTGGTTTGATTTTAATGGACGGACGTTGAGGCTCTCCCTCCGTGCCATTCCTATGTGTATGTCCACTAGGCCATAACACGTGTGTCAGGGATCTCGGTGAATAGGTCGACCCGAGAGTCGCGTCGGGGCACGTGTGGGTGCGTCGTAGGTTCCACGCCGACCACCTAGCGGATCCATATACTGGCCTTGCTTGAGTGCTACTCGTCGGCAATAGTATGTGGGGAGTCCGAAGTATGGCTCTAGTCTGACCTTAGGCTCTAGGAACACACTTTGAGCTTTTACTATTACTTATGCATGCGATGAGCACAGTTGTGTGTATTTATTTCCGCATGTTTATTTAATAGTTTTGTTTAAATTCCAGTATTTACTTTTTGTATTGCTCAATTTCCTTCGGAATACTCACTCTGGACTCGTTATATGCCTTTTTGTGATGGCTTGAGTGCAGATCCTAGAACGAGTCGTGGCAAGGGTAAGTTACCGGAGTACCTGTGATTCAGAGATATTAAGCCAGACTTGTACGTCTGTATTATATATACTTAATTTTTATTTTGGGGATTTGGGATTGTGAGATACTTCAGGATCTATATTTTTGATATTTTGATACATTGAGGTGTATTTTTGGTCTATGATGACATATGAGTTTTCCACACTAGGTATCAGAGTTAAATGCATGCCTTTGATGTTTCATATTTTAGATTGTCATGATAAAAAAACTTCCGCTGTGATTTATTAAGGATTAAAACGATTTTAGCAGATGACTTGAGTACAGTAACAATTTAAACAATAAATTGTTGTTTATTGAGGTTAATAATGATTAAATGGTGGATGAGATAGCATGTAGGACACAACTGGCGCTGGTAGGCCAGGTTGTGGGCCCGTATTGGCTCCCGTGGCAGTCCATTTGGAAAATGGGCCGTTACAAATTGGGACTTAGGTTTGGTGAGAAGAGGTGCCCCCATTTCTGGTGAGGTCTTGAGAGTTCTTCTCTCACATCTTTGGTTGTATTTCTCTTTTTTAGTTCATCATCAATAAAATTGTTGTGTTTCTCTTGATTTGTTGTGTTAGTATTCTATTAGTTTGCTTTCATGGAGAAATATGTTCATTGTTAGCATTCTCTAGTAGATAGACGCCAAGAATAGACTACTTGTTCATGGTTTTGAAAAATTGTAATGTTTACATGTCTAAAAACTTGTTGCATGATTAATGCATATTTAGCTGAAATTGGTTAACTTGATTGTTGAGACCTATTGGATTTCTATCCATTCATTGTCCCTGCGAAGGCTTTTTGATAGGAGGAATGAAGTGGAATATATATATATATATATATATATATATTTATATATATATATTAAAACGAATAGTGTTTTTTTCCGTCGTGACTTCAAATGACCTCATAACCCTTCTTCACTTGTCGATTCCGATATCTTCACAGTTTCTCCTTCCATCTTCTATCTTCTCGGTTTCTCACTTATCGAAAATAATGTTTTCGCATCTGGCGCATCTCCAAACTCCAACAATCGGTTACCTTTCAACTCCCCTATTTTCGTTCCTTGGTCACATATCTCTCTCACGCATTCATGCTTCTCTATTTCCGTTGGTTACGTTCCTTCGATTGATGGTGGCTCTCCCTTTGCCTACTCTTCTCTATTTTTTCTATTTTCGTCACTTCTATTTCTCTCATTGCTCTCCAAAACAACCATCACCAAAGAACTATAATTAGTTTCGACAATAATCCCCAATCGACTTCAGGTAAAGATCACCATAAACATGAATTTCTAAGATGTTTTTTTTTTTTTTTTCATTTAATGACTTTCTAGGGTTTGATAGGTACTGTAATAGTTTGATAGGTGTGGTATGTGTCTATATGATGATTCAGGTATGTGTCTATGTGCTGGCATTTCTTCTTAACATCTTTATCTCTCTCACAGGTATTTCTCGATACTTGTTTGTTTTCAAAACAAAGTTTTGATTTTTTTTTTCTTTTCTTATCATGGGTTTTAACTTGAAGAAAAATTCTATTACTAATTGATTACTAATTGATAATCATAATGTTTAAGTTAACCCTTCCAATCTCTTACATATAATGTTTAAGTAGCATTTAGCTGGTATTTACTGATGAAATGTTTATGACAATATTGATGTTTTTTGATGGTTTAATATGGGTGTTCATATTTTTCATTGAAGACGACTTCTCTAACCATTATTATATAATATCATATAAAATCTCTATAGCATAGTAGGCACATGGATTGATATATTTTATAAGCATACAACTAAGGATGCAAGAATTATCTAATTGTTCTGAAAAAAAATGTCTAATTGAAAAAAATGTTCACCTAGCTTCTACTTGTCTCATCTCGCCTTTTCTCATGGAGCCGTTAACAAGAAAGGTAAAATTTGTGCCATTTCAGACCGGTGGAATGTTTTAGTTTTATGAATTGTGGAATGAATATCTTACTTAGCTATATAGTTTTGCTTATCATATGACCAATTGAGTTCTAATTGGACATGACATGTAATGTAATCTCAAATAACTTGTCAAGGTGAACTGAATTGGCTATCATAATTTTGTGCTTGTTTGGCATTTGTATTGTCAGGGTGGTTTAAAACTTTCTAGATTCTTAAAGATCTCTCTATGTAATATTTACAATATTGTGACCGAAACAATGTTGCATGTTAGACATTGTTTTATCCTTGATGTTGTTGATTTGGGATTGAAGATTTGTTGTTATTTTTATTCTTCTTTTCCTCTCTCCAGTATACATTTTCCTTGCTATTCATGCATACTTTTCGTTTGCATCAAATTTTAACTTTATTAGACTACTCATCATATTCTGTTTATCATGATGTATTTGAAGATTCCTTATAAGTATTGAACTCCTTTACAAGCAGCAATCGCAGTAGTACAAAAGGTAATTGATTGTTTTACACAATCATAAACGTTAAATGAATTTATTAAATACCCTTGCTGGACCTTTTGATGTGCTTAAGAGCTTAAATATGGTGCTGATTGATCACTAAGGTCTATGACCTACAATACCCAAGCACACCCATCCAAAGCTTGTTGAATTGCTTGAAAAATGTTGTCGTCAAGACCCAACACAAAGGCCTGATTTCTGAAACATTATAGAGATTCTGCAACATGTAGCCAAAGAGGTACTAGTATCACAAGTTCACAACAATAAATTTATGATATTCTAGATATGACGAAATTCTTTGTGAAATCATCAAGAATACTATTGCATTGGATTCTTAAGACATTTTATTTTTTGAATATGTTTGGTAACTATGTTATAAATTATGCAACTAATGGTTATCGTCCTCCATTCTTCTATGTTACTTCTTTTGTCCTTCCAAATTGGCCTTCTTTGGCAATGATCCAGCCAACTACCCCTCCAAACATGGGATTTTAGAGAACATTGCTACAATTCGAAATGGAAGTAGTAATGGCGGTTTCTTTAGAGCTGTTTTATTAGTTACCCGTGGAAAGGTATAATGTTCTCCTTGCATTTTCTTCCACCGCTTTCAACTCGAGATACAATTTAGTTATGCAGGGGCTTGCACAATTTAAGGGAAGAGATGATTTAATAGTTTCTTGTATCTATTTTTCTATTTTCGAATGTCGCTTTTGGTCCTAGGGAAACCAAAAACATTCAATGTACAAAGGATCTTGGTGATCGAATTGTAATGTCATCTATACAACTTTCGCCACTCACTTCTGTGGATAGGTAAATTTGTGTTAAAAGTGACATGCTATAGATGTGCTATAGACAGTCGACATGCTATAGATGTGGAGAGACAAGACACATGCTTAGACGATGTTCGTAGCCTCATGACTATCAACAAACTTAACATGCAAATGCACAGTCGGACATGGAGCTCACGTGGAGATAGAGTCGGACCTAGAGATGACACATGGCCCTGGTGGGCGTATGCATTTGATTAATATTACATTAATCATGCACTGTTTGATTTGATTTGGGAGTTAAAAGTGATCACTACACTGACGAGAATGACTTGAATAAGTTCATATCACATGAATTAAGGAGATAATAAAAGTAGTGATGCCTGATAAGCACACTAAAAACTTTCATAAGGAAATTTACGCCTACTGAGATTTCTCTTGAGTACTATGACTAGAGTCGTATATTGTGATAATGTACTTTTAGTAACTGAGCATAGACTCACCCAAAATAATAATGAACTCAGGATAATCAGACAGGGGATCTACCTGCGATAGTTGAGAAACACGGGCTTTGGGGCTAGTATCATTCGAGATTTTGGCTTGGGTAATTATTGAGAGAATAAAATGGGAAAGTTATCCCTTATGTGCTAAATGATGGAAAAATGAGAGTCGACTAGCAAGTGACTCCAATATATATATATTAAGAATAAGATTGAGTTATGAGATTAAGCTTGTGATTAAGTTTAATTTCGAGGACGAAATTTTTATTAGTTAGAAAGACTGCAACATACCATAATTTACTAATAGTAAATTAGTCCCTAATCAAGGTTATTGACCCGTGACGTAACTCGAGAGCAGATACACGGTCCGAATACTCAGTGTGAGGACTGAGTAATATAGTACTTTTGAGTGATGGATGCCTAGTGTGATATATTTGTGTGTGTAGATTACTAAATCACTCATACTGGTATATAGATGTCGAGACGTGAGTGTGGGTGCGCATCGAGATGCGTGCTGACGAGGGATTGGGGTAGAGAGATGTGGTATGTAAGTTAATTTAAGTTAATGTAACTTAAATAGTAAAATCAATGTAGCTTATTTAGTTAGATTAATGTGGCTATAATCTGATTTACGTTAATATAACCTTAGTTAGCAAGTTAAAACATTAGGCATTGATATTTCTCGAGATACGTGTTGACACATCAAGAGACCAATTGAGTTGCAATTGGTGTTAGTAAGATGGAGTTAGTTGATAGATTAGTGGATTTGTGTCAAGGTGTAGGTCATTTGATTAGTCTCGAGATACGCGTATATATTAAAATCAATGGCTAGAAATCAACCTTATCAATATATATAAGATTGAATGAGTTAGTTCATGCAAATCATTTACAAACATAACAGAAGAAGTAGAGCTGGAGAGGAGATTTGGAGGAAGAAGATAAGTTGCTTTGGAGGAATTTGAGGAGATTGAAGTGATCATCCATTAGGTAAGCTAGTGTACGTATGTCCATTTAGTAAAAGTTAGTAAAATTGATAATTTAATTATAATTGTTGAAGTGTTGTTGTTGTTATTGATATGTGGGATGTGTTGGGTCCTTAGTGGAGGGTAACAAAGGTCCAAAGCGTTGGTGAAGGCCAATTGGAGGAGGAAACCCATAAATCCGAAGTGCATAATTTCTGGAATTTCCTGCGTCTAGCGCGCTAGGCGTATTTACTACACGCTTCCTGCGTATAACGCGTTAGTAAGTTGAGTAGCGCTAATGAGGTCATTAGCGCGCTAGGTGCTCTGGACAACACTGACTGAAACTTCTTTTTAAAACTTAAACACTTTAAACAAGCTTAACACCCTAATTAAAAGTTTAAAAACATTATAACACATGACAAATGATACCAGGAGCGTAAAGAGGAGTCTTGGAGGTTCGAGTACGAGTTTTAAGGTGTCAAGAGATTGGATTAGCATAAGAGTTTGGCGTGGTTTGTAAGTAAATTGATTGAAATATTTATTTATATTTCTTTCCATTATGCTTCTTGTTTACAAATCATTTGACTGATGTGCTATTGTACTCTAGATGCCATGACTTTGTTGTCCGCTCTCATTATATGAGTTTATTATCATTACATTGGTTGTTGTTTAAATGGTGTTCATTTACTCTAAATCATGTGCTAGGTCATTTCATGGTTGTTCGAAGTGTTAATAGAAAAACATGTTATTAGGTGAATGATTAGTGGTGTTGTAAATCACATTCCTTTGTGTTCGTTTTGAGCTATTCCGTTATGGATTACTTATTGTGTCACTTCTTGAGTTGTGAAAGTAGTTCTTTGTGTCTAGGACCATTATAGAGATGGGCGTCGCACACGAGGTCATTAGATTTTCGGTGATGTCGGGATCTCGCCACTAGCTTGTGCAAATGCACGAGGTATGGGACCCGGGGTTGTCAGCGAGTAAATATATAAACGAGTAATTATGGAGGTGTAGAACTCAGCTCTAACCTTCAACAGAGATGTAGAGCACAGCTCAATCCTGAGATAGTGGAATAGAGTTGATGTGATATAATTTCCTAGTCAACCGACCCTAGATCATTATTACTTAGCCGAGTGTCAGTTTCACATTGTTTAACTTACCTTTTAGCATGATACTTGTTCAGTTTTCTTTGCTATTATTTTGCTTTCAGATACTTGTTGTATATTTGGAAATGTGGATAAATGTCTCTCAATGTTACTTTCTACATTACTATACTCATCATATTTTTTATGACGATGAGTGCAGATACTTTGAGTAGCAAATCAGGGAAGGAGATGATCGACGAGTAATTCTGAGCCGTCGACGGATAGTTTTTGGTACTTTTTAGGCGATCATTTTGTGTATCTATTATTTTGTCTTTTTGTATAACTTTGGGGCATATGTTGGGTTGAGAAACTAGACTTCCATACTGTTTCATATATTACTTTTGGATGGTATTATATGATCGTCTGTTTATTTAGTTTCCATAGTAGGTGTTTTATAAATACTTCAGCTTATTTTATCACTACAAAAAAGTGATTTAGATATGAAGGGAATAGCAACATAAAAGACATGGATTAGCAATGGAATAACAACATAAAGACTGTTAGAGATGGATAAGCAACAAAATTAATTTCGTTTGTAAAATTGTTGTTGCTAAATATTTAGCAACGAAAATTATTTTTCGTTTCTAAATAGAGACGGATTAGAGATGGATTAGAGATGAAAATAACACTGAAAAATCATTTTAAACTTGCTTTCCGTTGGTATTTCGTTTGTATGCTCAAAATTCTTTTTCATTGCATTTTGTTACTGCACGGTTCTTCTAAACAACAAAACTTACAGATGGCCTTTTCCAACGCCCTGCACCTCCTTCAACGACTCCTTGGGGGTGCTATAACATCCTTCAAAACCAAATTTTATACCATTCATTCACACAAAATATCAAATATTATATACTAAATTAAACCCAAAAAAGAGAATTCTATCTCAATATGCACAAAAAGTTGTTTGAATTTTATTTACAAACCCAAAAACTGTATTTACCAAATAAAATACCTAACTTTCGTCACCAAGGTGCTCCTCATCCAGCCGATCATGAATGTCCTCATCACCATCGTCGTGCTGCTTCTGTGGTGAACAAGTCGGATTCATCCCAACCTGCTGATGATGCTCCTGAGGTGGTGGCGACAGTGGTGGCGGTGGTGGTGCCTGAAAGGTGCTTGCTCCGAAGTCCATGCGCATTCCCAACTGGCTCTGCACGAAAGCCTCGAACTGTGCAAGCCTTTGAACAACTGCATCAAGCTCTGAACGCCGCACCATCGGCTCCCGGAACGTACTGGTACCGGGATCTTCATATCTCCTCTTCCTCTTGGCAAGTGACCCGAGCCCATAAACACGCCCCTTTGAGCACTCTCCTATCGCATCGTAGTAGAGTTGCTTCTCATCAATCGGCTGGTCCGATGTAGCCTGAGTGTGCTCCTCACGCCTCCTCACGAGCTCCGCCTACACGAAAACAAAGTCGTCAAAGAAAAAAAAATGAATACAAATCATTAAGAAAATGAAAAAAAATTAAATAGCCCAAAATTATTTATAATGCTTAAAAATAGCAAAAGTCAATGTAAGAAAAGAAGCAAGTAACTAATAGATAATTAAGAAGCAAGTAATTACTGGATATATTCCCTTCAATCATGTGCACACTAAGATATTTGAAATTGAGAATGCCAAAAAGGATTTACAAGGGTTATTTTTCTCTTACTAGGGTGGATAGTGAGAATGCAAATGGAAGAAAGTTTGGAAATTCTTCAACATTTGAAGATCATTATGAAGTGAAGAGTTTTGAAAGCATTTTTAATGCACAAGAGGACGTGATATGGAAAAATGTAGTTGATAGCTTCATTTAATAGAGTATATGAAAATGATTCTCATTAGAAGTTATGACAATTGAATAATTTACATGCATATATAAATCTCATTATAGGACCCTCATATATAAGCAAATAGATGAGCTTCTCATAAGTAGTACTCTAAGCTAATGTTGCACCTACAAATATGATATAAGTGGAAGAGATAGAACACAAGCCTCTGTAGAAGAAAGGATTTGCATGAAAAAACATCATATTAAGCTTAAGTTGGTCGTGTTGTTTACAACAATGAAAAAAATAAAGATTAAGTGTCTTATGCGACAAATCCGTTTGTTTACTATAATCTAATGTTTACAAATCCGTTGTCTTAATCCTATGCGACAAAATCATACAATCAAACACACATATTTAGCTATGAATGAGATTTTCTTGATCCCCACTTAACGTTGATTATTTTGTTAAAGTTTGCTTCACTTCGCTCTAATCCTAGGAAACAAAAGCACCAAGAACATGCATGGTCCATAAAGCTGTGATAGGAACATCAGACAAGAACATAGTCCATAACAAAACTCATGTAAAAAAAGAAGCAAGTAATTAATAGCTAATTAAGAAGCAAGTATAATCATAACATTTATTTATAAGCAATTATAAATTTTATATTAACAAGAACTTACATAAAACCGTGCTGATCTGTTATCAATGAATGTCACTCCATCATGATCTTTCGTATGAACATGAAGGAAGACATCATTAGGAGTAACTTCATCATCTGCATTCCTATCTAGAGCCTACACATACACACAAAAAAGTTTACAACATATTAGTCGCGACAAACTTATAAGTTTTAGGGAACTTCAAATAACAATGACACTTATTAATACATTTTCATAAGTCTGAAAATATTGTGTGCCACCAGTGTGCTTCGAAGGGCCTATACCAGGGCCACCCTTTTCACTTTTTATGTTCTGTGAAGTCTTCTCAAACCTAGCCTTGAAATCTGATGTCGCTCAATACTCACGATATCTATTCCATGCCTCATTAGTGACGAAGTCCCGCCTCACGCCAAGGGCGCTGAGCTCGTGCATCAACGCGCCATACCTAACACACGCCTTTGAATCATACGCAGCTCCCACGATTGCCTCATCAATCGATGGGTCTTATCTAAGTATGGTTGAAAAAGATGAATATAGTTAATTATTAATTTTTCATACAAATAATATAATTAATCGTTTAGTGTCATTTACTTACTTTCCATGTCTCCCATATATATCCTTTTGATGATCGGGTAGTGACTTTCAACAAGACCCTCGGTAATCATCCATTTGGTCATCCTCCGAGCACAGACTTCTGAAGTATGTAAAACTCAACGGTTTTCCCTGTTCATTTTCAACTTGATGAACTTAGTCAAATGTGATATGGATCACCTTCACTACCTAAATAATAGCAAAACCAAGTTTAAGAATCAGATGAAAACAACCATAGAAACATGCAAATGAAAAGAGAATTCTATAGATGATTGTAAGATAGTGGTGCTAGCTTGTATATGGTTAGCAACTCAGGATGAAACATCTCTAAACTTCCTTGAACTCTCTAAAGTATTTTAACTTCTCAAACTATAAACTAAGTTATATGTAACTCAATTTTTATAAGTTCATTAAATTTTTTAAAAAATGAAAAGGTTTTAAAGTTTCATAAACTTTCATAAACTTTCCTTTGTATTCTACTTCAAATACTAAGTTATTAGGAATAAAAAAATAACATGTTGTCAGTTTTTGAGAGAAGACATTTATAAGTAACAAAGAAAAGAACATAATACAAGACGAGAGGTTAATTTCAAAGAATTTAATGGAATCCACAAATAAAGAAAGAAATAGTAAAGAGTAGATATAAAAAAGAGAAAAGTGCAAGGAAGTATATATATATATAAAGTCATTAACTTCAGAGACAAAAGAGAGGCAAAACAACGTAAAAACAAACATGCACTAATATGCAATTCACAAAACAAACCAACAAACAATAAGGTAAAATTGCAATTCCAAGAGTTAACACAACAAAATCTTTTCATATTTCTACATTTAAAAGTTCCATCTCGATGAATTACTTACTCGTAAAAGGGAACCACTAGTAAGCATACATGAATTTATTCCCCGTTCACAGTTTTACTGCACCTCAAGTTAAAATATGAATAACATATTTCTATCTATTTAATCATTGCAAACAAGCTGTAAAAACCATGACGGTAGATATATGCACATAGAAGTTTCACATCGCAAAGTTCCACGTTGTTAGGACCCGTTTTCCTAAATGAATCCTGACTGGCCTAGCTTGATCCGTATCTCGCTAACCAACTCAATCACTAAGTTGAGAACCTAACTAGTAAGCCTTCTTTCGAAATCAACTCATTATCTTTTATCAACAATTGGAATTTAAATTAAATGATAATAAATGCAGCGGAATATCATAAATTAAAACTTATTTCAATGTTTTCACGTAAGACCAGTATTGGAAAACAAGAGTTATCAACTGGAATAAATACTTATCTAGTTCAATATATCTCAAGTCCCAAAACCCATGATAGATAATATAAATAAAAAAAACATCGGTTCGATCTCAAACCATACCAATCAACTGTCAGAAAAGTCCTCTAGACAGCTAGAGCTGCTCATTTCCCTTTATTAACTCTCGATGAAGAACCCGTGGGGAAAATTATTGGGTGAGCACAAGGGGCAACGGTGCTCAGTAAGTTTAGGTTAAGTTACTGGCGTTATGAACATTCCATATAATAGATGCAACGATAAATAAAATGCATGACTTGCAAATATTTAATATGAAGAAGGGAATAAGCAAGAAAGTATATAAACCGAATAATTAATAATGCATCAAAATGTGCAAATGCTAAACATGTATGAGCTACTATGATAGACTTCTCAATCAAGCTGAAGTTCATGAGGATACTATGGCCATAGCGGTATCAACACTCCATTCCCTTACACTGTGAAAGATTTACCTATCACCAAGTCCATAAACTAGTCCAACTGGACTTAGCACCTACTACCAAACATTTATTGAGAACATTGGAGTTAATCATATTATCAATTATTAAATATTAATTCTAGGCGACTCCCCTTTTTGTTATTCTCACTTGTACGGTCCAACTGTCCCGAACTTGTAGTATCTGGTGTAAGGACTCCTGGCGGGCTCCACTAAGTTATCTACATACAATGTCTAACAATGCACCCCAATCTACCCATATGTTCTACTTACATGTTCCATATCACTTAGTCTAGTAGAAAGGTAAATAATCATAAAATCAATAACTTAGATCCCAACTTACCTAGTACGCTATTTTCCAAAAATCTATAATTGGCACTTACGAGCGCACTTCGACGTTCAGTCAACCTAAACTAAGTTAAGTCTTGATTAACTAAATAAGTTAACTTAATAGAAAACCAATTTCGAAATTCTTTTCGAAAACCACTATATACTTATTTATAACAATTTAAGTTAACTAGATGATCGGGATGATCGCCTTCACTACCTAGAAAATAGCAAAACCAAGTTTAAGAATCAGATGAAAACAAACCATAGAAACATGCAAATGAAAAGATAATTCTACGGATGATTGTAAGATAGAGGTGCTAGCTTGGATATGGTTAGCAACTTGGGATGAAACATCTCTAAACTTCCTTAAACTCTCTAAAGTATTTTAACTTCTCAAACTATAAACTAAGTTATATGTAAATCAATTTTTATAAGTTCATTAAATTTTTTAAAAAAATGAAAAGATTTTAAAGTTTCATAAACTCTTCTTTGTGTTCTACTTCAAATACTAAGTTATTAAGTAACAAAAATAACATGTTGTCAGTTTTTGCGAGAAGACATTTATAAGTAACGAAGAAAAGAACACAATACAAGATAAGAGGTTAATTTCAAAGAATTTAATGGAATCCACAAATAAATAAAGAAATAGTAAAGAGTAGATATAAAAAAGAGAAAAGAGCAAGGAAGTATATATATATATATATATATATATATATATATATATATATATATATATAAAGTCATTAACTTCGAGAGACAAAGAGAGGCAAAACAACGTAAAAACAAACGTGCACTAATATGCAATTCACAAAACAAACCAAGAAACAATAAGGTAAAATTGCAATTCCAAGAGTTAACACAACAAAATCTTTTCATATTTCAAAGCATTTAAAAGTTCCATCTCGATGAACTACTTACTCGTAAAAGGGAACCACTAGTAAGCATACAAGAATTTATTTCCTATTCACGCTTCTACCGCACCTCAAGTTAAAATATAAATAACATATTTCTATCTATTTAATCATTGCAAACAAGTTGTAAAAACCATGACGATAGATATATGCACATAGGCGTTTCACATCGCAAAGTTCCACGAGTTAGAAACAAAACATAGTAAATTTGAATTTTTTTAATTATTATAGTATATTAGGAAATGACAGTAGAAGTGGTAGTACTCAGTGCACATTTAAACTTTTGATGGTCATAAAGAAAGAAATGACAGTAGAGAATTCATTGAATCAATAAAAACCCAAAAGTTCCAAAAATAAAAGTTCTCATTGCAAGAACAAATTCAAAAGTCGAAAACATAACCTAACCAACCATCAAATTATTAAAATCTAAAGGTTTGTACAAAATTTAGGGTTTATGGATTTAACCTTCAAAATACATGAACTTGGCATAAAACCATTTTTGCAAATTTGACTCTTGAAGAGCGTAACAGTTCAAGTAAGTCTAGGGCATCAATCAACAATTCAACACTTAAAAGTAATTTGACTCCTGAAGCTAGAAATGATTAAAATCTAAACGCTTGAAATAAAAAAATCCACCTCAAAATGTGGAAACCTAAACAATTAACAACATCGATCAAAACTCCAAACATAGTTATAGACCAACAAATTAAGACATCAACAATATTGAATGACTGAAAAGGGAACACAAATTGAATCAAACTGAAAGAAAGAAAGAATCCTTAAATCCAAGAACCCAAGCCAGTTAACTCATTAACCTAAGAGATTGTTTTAAGAACCCAATTTCTCTCAGAATCAATTCTTGATGAGGTTGTATGGATAAACATATCGACAACTACCCATCAAATCATTAAATCCCCAAAAGATCTAATTACAAAATCATTAGGAAAAATGATTGGAAGAAACTCAAATCCAACATAGTAAATCAAAGAAAAGAAGCACAACAAATTTGAATAGTCTTCCATGTACACCAATTTCTCTCCCCAAAAACTCTGCTCCTTCAATTCCTTCAATGTATATAAAGACCACCCAGAACTCACATTCTTATGTGAATCGATGGAGAAGAATCTTGATGAGAACTTTAATGAGACTTGTTTGAATTTCTATGACATACTGAAATTTGGGTCTGGCTTTCAATGACTCATTAACAACTCTATCTAAACAAGAACAAAAACCAAAAAAAAAAACAAACTGAATTTGCAGATCTTATCAAACAATGGCTCTTGTCTAGTCCGGTTCACCATTTTCTCCAGTTGACCTCGATCTTGACCCAAGTGTTGATCTACAAATTCATGTAGAGTCTCTAGATCAAATTGGTAGTGAAACACACCAACTTCATCTTATATGCAAGAGGCATCCACCACGTCGACCTCGACGTCTTTTGTGAGATGGTGTAAAACTCACACTATGACTCCTTCACACCATACTCTTTCATCACAATTATATCAGCCCGCTCTTTACAGATATTGCGGAATATGCAAAGACACTCCTTCCACAGTCCAATGTTGAGCTCCATTGAAGAATATTTATGATAAAACAATCTGGACAGATGGACACTTGTCTTTTAATTTCATTGTAACAACAAAAATGGTGGTTCACTTGTTCGTTTCAATACATTTGTATTTTTATATTGGTAGTTCAACACATGTATGTAACTGGTGCAATACATACATATTGATTAGAGAAATGATATTTTGACGTCAAGCAAATATCTTTGAAGGCTTCTATTATTAATAAATATTGTCATTTGTACTACAGGTTATGGAGGAGAGATACAACAATAAGGCAGCTTACGTCATGTTACAGCCACCTGGTTTTGATACTCCAGTTTTCCATAGTTTTGAAGCGGTAACACCAAGGCAAAAGGTACATAATTGAACCTGCCAATTTTATTGTTATCCAACCTCTTATGCTTTATATGAAAAAAAAATTAAAATAAAATTGAGGACTCTTTAGATAAAGTCCATTTGAGGATATGTTTCTTTTCTCCAATTTGCATTGATAAGGTCATTTATGAGGAAGGGCAACTATTAACTTAAGAGAATGATGGTGGGTCAATGTTGCGGTTAAAATGATCATAACATGAATAAATATAAATGCCGACATATCATATAATAGCGTCACTTTTTTAATGGTAATTGACGTCCTTCTAAACTAGATCATAAAACCTTTATCTAGGTAAATGCGTACTATAGCTATGAAGATGTCACTAATTCTGATGGGGAACTAGATTTTAGTGCAGCTGCTGAAGATGGTTAACGTTCACCCTTCTAACCTAAAAGATGAGTTCCTTTTGTTATTATTTTTTTGTATCATGTAATTTTTTGGCATTATATAGTTGCTTAAAGACGTAATAAAGCTCTTCCAACTTTTACAACTTCATGTTACTATTCCTGTGAATTCTATCCTAAGTTGTAATTACATCAACAACTTTATGACTTTACGGCAAGCTAGCATGTTAAAACTGATAAAACCAAGTGCAAGCTTAAGTTAATCATGAGAAATGAACATTGAATTCGCCAGTTCACCACTTTAACTACCAACCATGACATCTTCGAATGGACAAAAAAATTGTTAATATTCCTCGCGTAGAACTCCCGTGTTCATAAAATCTACCTCAATATGGCAAGAGTTCTAGGGAAACACTTTCGGCCATTCAATCATCGAAAATCTACCTCACTATGTACTATAGTTAGCCTAGTTTAATATCCCCGGTAACTCCTACTCAATACCCATATCGGCACGCATCCAAGGGAAAGTACCCATCATACCAACTCGATCGATAGCAACGTACATACATGGGATGCAATATAATAATGCAACTTAAACACCGCAACATAACAACCTGCACGCAAAAATAACTATTTTGTCTAGTCCGACGTATCTTAACCCTATCAAGAGTTTCCACGTGGGATTTAGGCTGGCGTCCCGGTTAGAAATTCCTGAATAAATGCGATTAATAAATATTGGGCCGTTAAAGGTGTGAACAGAGGTAAGGACCTCAGTTTTGAACTGCTCTAATTCCCAAAAATTGACCACTTACTAAAAAGTGGTAGCAACCAAGTAAGTTGGGTCGATAAGTTGAGGTATCAAACATTATCCAATTTACATAGGGTTGAGTTTATTTTAATTTTTATCTATCATATTTTACATAATTGAAAGGTGTAAACTTAGAATCATTTATTTTGGCAGTCAAAAAGTGATGCAAAGGTAGCACGAAAGCCATTGTCAAAATTGTTTACAATTTTGACAATTACGAGTAGCCACCTTTGACAAGGGATTCAAAGGCCTTATAGAAAATACTTGCGAATAGATTCATTTGAATCTTGATATATCGTATTTCAATGGTCAATAATGTTTGTAGTGAAATGCATTAGTTTAGGGGTTGAAATTTAACGTTGAACATATAGTCTCGCTATTGAAAAACCTGCACGACCTATAATTTGACTCAGTGTTGAAGGCTTATTTTGGGGTAATTTTGACTTGGAATAGGAATGAGAGACTCGTATACAATGTTTAAACATTGTAATGCAATATTTAAACATTGTAATGCAATATTTAGATGTTTTAGCGAAGTAAAGGACTCCAAAAATTGATAAAATTAGTAAATTGGTATTTGTTGAAGTTCTAATGTTAAAATTTGGAATCGATAAGATTAAAATGGCCAAATGATTTAAATCTAAATTTAAGAATCAAAATAGATTTGTAAATTGTTTTGAAGCCAATTAAGTAGTTTATAATTAAAATTGGAGACATGGATTAAGTTTTGAGACTTAAGATGAAGTTGTTGGAGTTTAGAGTAGTTTGAGTCTCATTGTAACTTGAAAATGATTTCAAAGTGTTGAAATGGAGTTGTAACTCTAAAACGTGAATTTTATGATAATAGGACTTGCAGTAATATGCGAAAGTTGGGGAACGTTGTGTGAGGCTTCGCGATAAACTTTGAGTTGGTTTGGTTAAGTTAACCATACAATGGTCTTTACTATTTATGAAATTAATTTATGTTTAGTCTATATTACATTTTGCATTATTCTTGGTAATGCATTCATGGCATACGAGTCACATTTTTATGTTCGGTATCAATCAGGTATCCCGCCTATGTGAAAAAGACTATGTTCGAGTAAAGCTACTCGAGACTAGGTATCCCATTTAGGTGGAAAAGATTATATGCGAGTAAATCTTTAAGCGGGCAATGTTGAATTAGGACAACATGCATTGAACTTTCATTACAGTTTTAGGTTCATTCTTAGGTCGGCCAACATGTTTATGAATCTTAAATAGTAATGAAATGGTTTCATGTTGTTATGTAAGTTTCTTGTTATTTGGAAATGCAATTACATGTCTCCATGTATTCGGACTAAAAATTGAAAGAGTATAGAGCAGTGTAGGAGTTGAACAAACAAAACTCGAAAAAACTTAGTGAATGTTATCAATTTTAAAAGTTAATTCTCATTGTAATCATATTTATATATATTTTTGTTTTAGGTTTCGGGGTTATCATAGGTCATGCAATACTCTAACATAGGTCATGAGAGTCCCCTAAATTGGTTTGAAGTAAGTTGAGAGGTTTTTTATTCAGTTTCAGTTTATTTGTGATTATACAGTCGTAACTAAAGTATTGGAGACTTTGAGTTAGTTTATAATATTTCAATTTGATATATATTTTGAAGTGGCTAGGATTGCTTGAAAGGTCTATTACCATTTAGATGTCCTAGGTGAACTTCAGATCAAAATCTAATGTTGAAGTGGCTTTCCGAAGGTGTTAGATTTAGAAGTTCAAAGTGTTCATAAAGTATGATGTGGTTTTATTGCGTAAAATTAATGTCTTTGTGTATTCAAATGGGTTAGCTCAATAAAATTAGAAGTTGGCTTTTTCACTTGTATAAGGAGAACTAATTGCTTGCGAAGGACTATTTACTTACTTATGATTAAAGTTTAATGATCTATTGTAATTTCTAAATTATGCTCATGACAATATGATTGAAGTAACACGTTTAGATGCAAAATAGATTTACGTTTCATCGTTTTGGATGTTTGTTTAGATATTTATTTATTATTGAATTGAATTTATTTGAATATTAGTAAATTTGAATTGTGATAATTAAGTATAATTAGCTTCGCTAATTATTATAATATTATAGACTAAATTAGTGTTTTTTAATTCATGTTTTAATTAAATTAATTAAATTAAGAAAAAAATTTAAAGTATTGAAAAAAAATTTCATAGAGAAGTATGATAAATTCATGTGGAGACTATCCCACTTATCACTACTACAAATAATAAGGAAATACGAAAAACTTATTGTACACGCTCCATACGTGTCACCAAACTTAAACGTTCTAATCAATGATGAATCTTGAGATCACTAATGGTTTAGACTTTTTTTCATCACTTCAAATTCACTTGATATCCATCACATGATCACTTTCATAAAGGATGTAACCCATAGCTGCTTCTCCTCACTTAATCGATCAAACAATGATAAACTTGAGTTGGTTTTGATTTATATGTATTAATTTGCCTCGAGATATGCATTGCACTATTTCGAGGTTGATCTAGTGAATTTTTTGTTAATGTGACACAGCTTAAAACGACACATATCTTAACATAACCTTTAATTTTTGCTCATCTCGAGGCAATCCAACAATCCATAAATCAACCTTATAGTTTTATATATATTTATATATCAATTATAAATATATATCGTGTATTTTATCAGCTATAAATTCATCGGGCACGCCAACGGGTATTCTCAGGTGTGCACATTCATTTCACTAGCCCACTGTCGCACTTGGTGTATTGAAAATCTATCAATTAATTGTTCATTTCCCATTTATAGGCTGATATAAATTTCCCATTTATAAAACAACCTATAAATTCATTAACATACGTCGCACAAACATAAAATGTCATACAAACTCACGCAGACGTTAATCGAGGTACGTTGAACTTAACAACGATCCTGACTTAGGTTAATTAGGATTCAAATTAACACTAATCACCAGCTTAAAGTAACGAGTATTTACATTAAATACATGAAATCAATGGGATATGATTAATTTAATATAATACAAAAAAAGGCATGCACCACACAAAAACAACATAACCTTCTGTTCGTGTGTCTAAGTAGACCGAGGTTTACACGCGAGCCTAAATTATGGGCCGTAAATCCTTGTAATTAGAAAAAAAACAAGTTTAATTAATTTTAGCCATCATAAATCTTCCTAACTAAGGGGGATTTCATCTCGAAATTTAAACTTAAGGAACATTTCCAATTTAATAGGGACACGATGCACTTTCTTGCAAATCTCATGCCCATACATTTCTTTCTACACATTCAATTGGAATTGGATTCACTTGCTTCTGAACGAGTTTCTTTATTAGATGGTACTTCAATTTTACCAATAGGAGTGGTAACGAATGTGCCAGTTCAAGTGAACAACTACACCGTACCCATGAATTTTTTTGTCATGCCATACTTTATTAATGAATATCCTCCTTTAATTTTAGGGCGTCCTTTCATAGCCACTATTCATGCTATTATGGATATACTGAACAAAACAATCACTCTACCGATTAACAACCGAGCAATCACTTTTTGAAATAACACTAGAGTGGATAATCATAAATTCAAGTTTAGAGATACAACCTAATTCTATAATGGTTCAATTGAGCCAACAACAATAAACAAAAGAGCTATATGGGAATAAACTCATGTTCTATGTTTATTTAACTTTATTGAGAATTTAGTTTAGTATTACCATAGTATGTTTTCATTCTCACTTTTTAACTCTTGTCTTGGAAATATTTTCTGAATTCAAACTCCGAGGTAATTTCAATGAAAGGGGAGTAATTGAGTTGTTTTGGCTTATATGGCCTTTATTGCGAGTTTTCATCATTCACTAGCTTATTTATATATTTATTTATTTAATTAATAAAATTATGTATTTAGTTATACATCCTAATTAGACTATCGAAAATTCAGTAAATTCTACATTAATATAAGCTTTAATGAATGATATATAAGTTAATTATGGAATAAATTGCAAAAATAATAACTTAGGCCTGGCGATTCCCCGATAATTCAATTGAACACTAGGAATCGCTAGCCAAATCGGTGACATCAACCAATCGTTTAAGTGAAATTTAGAGTGGCGAATCCCTAGTGATTCGCCAGTTCAAAGGAATCGCTGCTTTGATTGGTGGATCGCTGCACCTCACAACCCACCGATTTACCAAGCGATTTCCTAGCGACTCCACCTAATACAGGAATAGCTGTGCACGATTTTTGATTTTTTTAAATAGAACCCCAAAGCGCCACAAAACACCAACCCATTCACGCCCACTCACCTCAACCTAGTTCCATTCAACAAAAAACTTCCAAATTTGAGAGTGTTAAGCCAAACTAGGGTAGTAGAGAATTCGCCTAGAGCTTGGAAGAACAATTTAAAGGAGTTTAAGAGCTTAAATCTTGAGAAATTCACTGTGAAGAAAGTAATTACATAAACCCTAGCTCTTTACTTTAATAGTTGTTTTTATTTGAATGATTTTCACAATTTTTTTTTGGGTTTTGAAATTGTTTTAGCAGAATTTATTCTATTATCTAGAACAAATGATCTCACTAACTCCGATAGATTAGGCATTGCAATTCCATTGATCGTTGGTTTACAAATTTTGCAATTTCAAAATTTTGGTATATTTAAACGTATTTGCAAATGGTTTGAAAATCGAGCTTAAAACTAACTTTAGGGGTTTGGTTATAGTTTTGGTTTAATTTGTTTTGCTTTGTTTTCGAATGGACTAAAGATTATCACCCAATTGCCTTACATTATTTAGAAAATCGGTTTAAATTTTTTAATTGTGTTACACTTTAATGCCAATTTTATTTAAAGTTTCTGATAAATTTCAAGCTAGTTTTCCAAATGAATTTCTCCCTTTAAATAAGATCTTGAATTTTAGCGAGTTATTTTTGACAAACGTTGTTTTATGATATACATGTTTTTTTGGACTTATGAGTTTATGAATTAAGACAATGGCCAGAGGTGGTAGAGGTAAAGAAGACACCTTTAGTTGAGAAACCCAAACAAAAATCCAAAGTTCCACCCACACCTATTATGGTAACGGGGATTTCAATAAATAACCGTTGAACTAAAGCACCAAGAGAACCTTCTTCACCATTAGATTTTTTTTTGATAATTCAGAAAAAGAGGAAGAAATTGAGGAGACACAAAGCATTCCTATCTATGCGCACAACCATATCAATGCCAAAGCTTTTTATATGATGAAGAGTGACATAAGTAAAAATAGGAAGATCATACCAGAGAGAGGTTTAATGTTAAGAATGAATTTAAGTATGAGCCTAGAATTCTGAACATAATAACGGTGCAAAACTGTGGATTGTTGACAAGGGACTATTAT
This sequence comes from Stephania cephalantha, assembly GCA_039657325.1. Classification (NCBI taxonomy): domain Eukaryota; kingdom Viridiplantae; phylum Streptophyta; class Magnoliopsida; order Ranunculales; family Menispermaceae; genus Stephania; species Stephania cephalantha. The sequence goes on from CM077575.1 coordinate 13,799,716, forward strand.
GCCGACAATGATGCAGGGTCCTTGGTAGAAATAGGTTGTAAGATCCTAGTGCAAAAATTTTATGCAAATGGGCACATAGATGATGATAAGACGATACCCATGGTTCAAGGAAAACTAGTGGATTACTTACCAGCTAGAATAAATCATTACTACGGTTTACCGAAATTTCATAAGATACAAAATAATGAGTACCTAAACCCGAGTATGATTTTAGACACAAATTTTTCAACAAAACTATTAGAAATGGTTTAGAAGCAATTTTGGGGGATGAATTTCTTTTTGACAAGGATGGGTACCCAAAACACATACAAACCAAAATAATTTAGGAAAACCTCCAAAGCATGAATCTTTTTCAGAAATGCGAGCCTAGAGCCAAGTTTGCAACACTATGAAATTGTTAACTACAAGACAATGCTCTTATACCACATAGTCCAAGGGATAGGCTATATTGATGTTAGCAAACTAAATTATGATTCCTTTAGGAATTCTATGACCATAAAGAAAAACAAAGGATTGCCTTTTCCTTAATGAGCACCGAAATTAGCAAACAATACCAAGTTCCTATGATAGGTCTAAGGCTAGATGTTTACCATGATAGGACCATCACCAACAAACTCATTGAAAGTACCATGAAGGTGTCGCGATACGCAGATTTAGAGGAGCAACGTAAAAGGAATGAAACACTCAAGGGAGATACCACAAAGAGAAAGAGAATACGAATAAAGAACATATGAGTTTAAAAAGATATGCAGTCTATTACATATAATTATAGAACGAACTAAAGCCCATAGCCATGTGCAAAAGATTTTATTGGCATGCATGTGGATGAGACGGAAGTGGCCATGAAGGGGTTGATATTGCGGAACCAAATGAGAATTTTGAGAAATCAAGAGTTAAGGTTCCAGAACCAACGCGAGATTGCTAGGAACATACACGGGTTCAAGAGACACATGACTAGTAGAATGTTGTTAGGGTATATGCCCTAGGCCTATTATGTAAACGTTGTTTAACTATTATAAGTAGATACATGTTTCTTTTATAATAGTATCCATCAATAGTTACTGTACTATTCTAAACGTCCCTAGTCAGTTTATATTGTGGGAACAATAATAAATTAAGACTAGCATGAGTTTTGATTGATAATCATGTGATGATTAAGCGTATACAAATACAGATCAAAATCATGGGTATCTGTTGAGAATAGATACTGGACTGACCCGCTATGAGAACGCTACATGGTCAATGTCGTAAGTGCTTATCATGATAGCTATATCATTTAGTCCTTTGACTTGAGGTCACCAGAGACCCTAACATTAGGAGCACAATTATTTGACACAATTAAATGTCGTCTTTAATCGGATGATTATAAATATTGTGATTATTCATTGTTTCACTAATGTGTGGATGTTGTGTAATCATGATGGAATTTGTCCATCACTTTTAGAGAGAGATATCTATTGAGCCCCTTGATATGTTAAACTGATAGATGGCCATGTTTAGTGAATTGGTTGTATCAATGTCACTTGACAATTTCAATCTACTCAGAGATCGATGCTAGTGGATTAAACTCTAAAGATGACATTCCATGTCTTATGTTCAATCCAAAGATATCCCATGAGAAAAGGATATGATATACATTATCTATTAGGTTGTATCAATTTATTGATCTTTATACAACTTGGGTAGTCATAATGTCTTCCTAGAGGGTGCTTATGATTTGTGTGTCAAAAAGGTTTTTGGTTCATTGCGTACGTTGTATGTACCTATTGGGTCGCACATAGAGAATGAATTTGCGCGATTAACTATTTTCCGGGTTAATGAGTTTTGTGAGAATTCTTGTCATAGGAGATGGAGTTCTCTTACAACTCGACCTATTCTACTATAAATAAGATAATAGGGTCATAGTTGTTGTAGAGATTTTTTTTAGAGAGTTTTTGTGAGAATTCTTGCCCTAGAATTTTTTGCACTAGCACTCTAGATTGTGATCGTCTGTTCATGTATGGATTTTTGATAGAGGACGTTCATCTCTGGCAGCGTCTTGAAGGAATTGATCAACACCAAAGAAGGCATACATGGAGTTGTTCTTGTTAAGATATAATTTTTCTCTCTTGGTAAATTAGTTTAATGAAATCAATAGGATTTTGGTTCGGGGATATTCGAAAAGGCTTCGAAAATTTCCGTTGTGCTTGATCCCCGAAACCCAATAGTGCTATGAGTGCCTTTTGTTTCAGTTCCATTATATTTTGACAGAATGCTTTCTTCCCTTATTCATGATATGAATGTGAAGACACATGCATAGATTGAGTTTTCTTTTACTGGAATCTTAATTTGAGGATAATGGTTATCATGGAATTGTTTGAACGGAAAATAAATTTTAGTGTCACTGTATATGTTATATACAATGAATTAGCAGTTTAATAGTAGGTAGGATGCATCGCCTTTGTTTTTGCATACTAGTCATGACGTGACTATGATGGACACTAGGTTAGTTGCAAGATACATGATAAAATAATATGAACTGATTTGGGTCAATCTGTTCACTTGGTTTTAGGTGTCACAGATAAACAAGGAATTTGTTTGATCATAAACTCTAACGTACGTGATCCTATTACAAAACGATTGATTTACAATGTCACGTGACCATGTGTTCATTATAATTGACCTATATATATATATAATTTTCATAAATTCTTGCCATTAATTGTTGGTATTTTATCCAAATCATTTTTAGAAAAACGTGAAACGATTTCCACGGCTAGATAATTATGTGACCATGATCAATTTGTTAGTTGCCATCAATTTTGACGTGACCTTGTCAAAAACGTGTTAAAGTAGTGTGATTTTGATGTACCGCGTGTTCTACTCGTGACCATGATCCAATGCTAGATAAATAAGAATTCATTATTGGATAATAGAAATTTGTAGGAATCTAATCGGTGCACGTTCCCACTTAACCCGTACGCTAATAGGATAGCCCAACCACTAAATATTTTTTTTTTAATTATGGTTCATGGAAATTTATATACTATTGATAAGATATTTAATTTCCTAAATTTGTTTTATGATGTTTTATCTATAAGGCTGTACGTGAAATTGATACATGTTTTATTTAAAATCTTCATTCTATGCATATTTGGGTATATAAGATATTCCTTTATTAGAATGCTAGAATTAATCATCATAAAATACAAAAAGGGATCATAAAACTAAAAAATAAATAAATAAAAACCCCCTAATTAAAGTTTTAAGTCAATGCCACCCAATTTTAAAACACTTATCAAGACATCGATCACATCAATATGGCTCCGCCTCTGTAGGGTGTATTATGTTACATTGGTAAGGCAAGCCAGGTAACGTTTACATGTATGTTTTAAATTGGTTTGACTTAATAAAGCTATCAAAATGGTTTTAGGCTTTAGGCATAGATGAGACATAACATGTTGTGACATACGATGTCTAAGACTCATAAAGAACCTAAGAGTTGCATGTGATGCAATTGGTAAATGTTACCTACTTAAATAACTTGATTTTGAGTGTCATGCCATAGCTGTCTCAAAATTAGTTGAAATATGGGTTTAGTCCACTAGATTAATGCATACGAGGTTATTGATTTAGTGGGAGTTTAATAACTCAATAATAAAATATTTTGCATAATTTTTTTTGTGTAAATATTAGAATCCTTGCAACACTAATTCAAAATAACTGTGATCAATCCTTAAGAAGGATAAAAAAATTTCTAAGAGTAATTTCTCTGATTTGATTAGGAAATTGATAAATGTTATCAACCATAAAAACAATGATTTATGTTCTAAATTAATGGTTCCTTTTAAACAACCATCTACTAGTACAAGAATTATATGTCATGTTAGCAAATATAAAACCAAACTTTGGGTATGATTCGAGAACGTGGAAGCTAATGACAAGACAGTGACATTGAATGAATTGTTCCAACACTAAGTCAGATGGGAAAGGTATTAGATTACAAAATTCCTAGATTCTTGTAAAATGGTTGAGAACCTATTAATATGTCTTTATGTTTGGAACATGAAAGGAATATATTAATTCTCTTAAAAAGTCTTGAATCTTCATGTGCCAAAAGTTAGCAGTAGATTTTATCTATAATTCATTAAAATAGTTTTAAACTATATAATATGAACGACATGGAGAAGTCTATTTACAGTTGCATATGACGTTTAAAATTGTATGACAAAATATTAAAAAAAGGGCCTTTGACATATATTTGATGGTTCGTAACATAAACGAACTTAATAAGGAAAGATAAAGGGAAGGTAAAAGCTACCAAATGTGTTTATGTTGGACACAAACTTTAGGTGTGAGCTAGACTTTGCCTAGTTCTAAAAATAAGCCATAAAGAACGGATTTAGTTATTCATAGAACGAAATTGTTCATTTTATAATGAATTACAGATCCTTTTAGGAAGATATAATTTTGAATTGTTGCGAACATTTCAAAAGGAGTATAAAAAAATCACTTGGCAAACAATTAACATACTTTGATGAGATTAAGGTGGATAATATTTGAGCCAAAAGTTTACATGACCATCTTTGAAATTTTGGGAATGTTTTGCAATAAACTCCACAAGGAATGCCATTTGAGAAATGATTTTTTAAGAGGAGAAATTGAACTATATAGGATATAATTAGAATTGTGATATGTCACATAGACCTTCATATGATGTCCTATTGAGGGTATACTTTAGAAAGCGCTGCACTTCGCATTAAACCTTGTTTCTTATAAAGTGGTTGATAAAACTCCATATACGATATGAAATAAAGAGACCTAGTTTGTCTTTTCTTGAAATTGTGGTTAAACATTATGATACTATTTTATACAGTTGAGAACAAATTGTTTGTTGCTCAAAATGATATATTTCTAAATATAGAGTTTATTTAAAAGTCACTATTGGGAATAAAATAAATCTTCAAATGTTCAAGAGCCACTAATGAGAATTGAACCATTTTAGGATGCTTAACAAAGTTTTGAACTAGTTGAGAATACACAAGTAACATATATCTCTTGAAAATCTAGAATAAACAGAAATTGGCCACATAAATATGAAATTTCTTATTATTGATAGTTGTGATGTATCTTTGATACTAGATCATAATGAATCACTACTTATCAAGAGACATGTCTCATCTAAATCGAATGAAGGGACTAAGTGTTAATGAACTCTGAATTTTAATTCATGTATGTTATTCAAGTTTGGAACTTGATTTATTTACTTGAAAGCAAAATGATAATTAGATGTAAATCATTTAAAATGACATCAAAAAACAAAAGGTGCTTGTTAAAAGCACGGGTTATCAAAAATTTTCAATCTAAATCAAGGTGTTAATTATGATAAGATTTTTCATTTGTAGCTAAGCTCAAGTTCCACAATTCAAATTGTCACTACTTTATAGTTTGACTATAAAATACGACTAATGAGTGTCAAAATAGCATTGCTCTATGCTCCTTAAAGATGTGTATGAAACAACTTAAGGGTTTTGATTATCTTGAGAATTTTAGAAAGGTATGCAAGCTTAAAGGATCCATTTGTGGATTATAGTGAGCTTATCAGAGTTGGGATCTTAGTTTTGATGAAATAATTAATGAGATTAAATCCATTTAATCGAAGATAAACCTTGAGTATAAACAAAGGTTAGTAGGAGCACAATTATCTTTTTGAATATGTATGTTGATGATATATTATTAATTAGAAACAATGTCCTAACCTTGCAGAATGTCAAGTTTTGGTTAAGGAAAGTTTCTCAATGAAATTATTAGACAATTAGGCAAATATCCTTGTGATATATATATATATATATATAGAGATAGATCTAGGAGGCTAATCGCTTTAAATTAGATTGCTTATATAAACAAATAATTGAAAAGGTTTCGGAGTATGAGACTCTTAAAAGAATTCGTACTTATGTCTTATAACATAAATCTCTGCAAGACTCAAAGTCTTAAAACAAGTGATGAACGTGACAATCTGAATATAATTTCATACGCATTAGCTATGAGAATCATCACATATGTTGTACTTTGCATTTAATTTGATATGTCATATGCTTTGGGAAAAACATACATATATCTTATAGATTTCATGAAGGTCATTAGATATTTATTGATAACATTCTTAAGTACTTCAGAAGCACTTGAGAAATATTATTAGATTTGATAGGTTTGAAAGAAACGAGTCTTGTAAATGATTACAAAATGCAAACTTTCAAGCTAATATAAATGATTAATAATCGCAATATGGATATGTGTTAATTTTGTAGAAAGAAGTTATGAGTTTGAAATGCTCTAAACTCACTCTAATAAGTTGTACAACGTAAACAAAGTTTTTAGCAGCATTTCATGCAGCCAAATAAAATGTTTAGATAATAAGGTTCATGATTGAATAAGGTTTGATTCCAAGTGTTGGAAACAATGTTGGCTTTTATTATAAAACCAATGGACAAATTTAGGTTATGGAACCTAAATCACACTATAGATATAAACAATCACTTGAGCATTTTGTCTTATTAGAGAAGAAAGTGAAGATTTACAGAACATTAATATTAAGCAATGTAGAAGATACATAAATAAACTTCTTCCACTAAGAATGCATTAAGGTCACATAGTATTGGATACGTGTAGGATTAGACCTAGTGCAAGTGGGAGATGTTCGGATATGTGCCATAAGCCAATTCTGTAAACATTGTTTAACTATTATAAGTAGATACATTTTTCTTTTATAATAGTACGTATAAATAATTATTGTATTATTCTAAATGTCCCTAGTAAGCTATTATTATGGGAATAATAATAAATTAAGACTAGTATAGTCTTGATTGATAATCATGTGATGATTATGCGTATAAAAATACAGATCAAGATCATGGGTATTTGTTAGAAACAAATGCTGGACCGACCCACTATAAGAACGCTAAATGGTCGATGCATAATTGCTTCTCATGGTAGCTATATCATTTAGTCTTTTGATTTGAGGTCACCAGAGACTCTAACATTAAGTGCACAATGATTTGACACAATTAAACATCATTTTTAATCGGATGATTATAAAAATTGTGATTGGTCATTGTCTGACTAATGTGTGGATGTAGTGTGATCAAGAATGAATTTCTCCTTTCTCTTAGAGAGATATATCTATTAGGCCCCTCGATATATTACACTGATAAATGGTCATGTCTAGTGAATTGATTGAATAAATTTCACTTGACAATTTTAGTCTACTCGGAGATCAAGACTAGTAGATTAAACTATAAGGGTGACATTCTATGTCTTATGTTTAATCAAAAGATATCGTGTGACAAAGGGATATGATATACATTATCTATTAGGTTGTATCGATTTAACGATCTTTATCCAAGTTGGGTAGTCATAACCGGACGGTCCAGTACTTTGTTCCCTAACAAGTACTCGTGATCTTGATTCGTATCCCTATACGTATAATCATCATATGATCATCAATCAAGACTCACACTAGTCTTAATTCATCATAGTTCACAGTATAATGATCGACTAGGGACATTTAGGATATTTATGTAAATACCCATGGATCTTATTATAATGTAAACATGCAAATTAATTATAATAAACAGCAAATGAAATCCTCTATTTTATTAACTAAAAGTATTCATAAAGACAGTTAATGGATTGACCTAGGGCACATGCCCCAACAACTGCGAGCCGTGATTGGCTATAGGCTACTGTGTTAACGTGGTGAATGAACATGAGCTTGACACGTGGCATGTAGGAGGTGGGGAAGAGGGCTCAACAAATCGTGCGAAGATCTATAAGTCAATGATGAATGCATCTCAAGGAAGATCAAGGTCTTTGTATGTTGAGGAGAAAACTCGTGAGAATCACTGAATATTTGGGAGACGGTGTAGACCGCATCTCTTGAAAAATTAACGCATCTGTGATAAGGAGAACTCGTAGGTAGACTCAACGAACATGTGGGAATTCATGCTTGCATGGGTCCTTAGATACATCAATACTTTTATTACTTCTCTAATACGATCTAATGTGTTTATCTAAAGGCGGATCTGAGGCTACTAAAATGTTTCGTCATAAACATGTTCCTTTGGTGTGTCACTTGGTTGCTGCTCTCCCTCTTGATTAATAGTGCAATACGTGTCTCGAGGCTAATCTGATGGTTATTTTACACACTGCAAGAATGACTAATAATTAGTCATTTTTGAAGCTTTCCTCAACCAATGCACCACCAAACTTCTTCAAACCATAACATCGATACGAACCAATAGTCCTACCAAATTGTTTTGAAGTGCTTGTACACTTGCTTTTCAATGCCAAACATCAAGAACGCTTCATAAGACCTCCATTTATCTCTATTTAACCAAATTGCCACTGAAATACTAAAATATACAGAAAAGAAAATTAGTTAATTATACGAAGCAATGAGATCTAAAAACACATAAAATAAGTACTTAATTATATTATTATTAACGACTTATCAAATACCCCAAAACTTAGGATTTTGCACGTCCCGAGCAAAGGTGTAAATGACGAAACAAAAGTGAAGTAGACTCCTTATATAATTATGAACCTAACTTCACTAATCCTATATCTGATTCCAAGTTCATGGAGTTCCATTGGTTTACATACTTAACAAGTCAACAATTCAGTTAAGGAACTTTGAAGTTATGATATTATATGTCTAGAACAATAATCCAAACACAACTAAAATCATACTTTAAAGACATTGACTCACTCAATACAAAAGGCTATTAACTAGTTGAGAGTTTTCTTGGTCTATTCATTTAAGTATGCAAGTTTACAATCTCTATAAAAATAGCGCATCAACGCTTAGAAGGTACTATAAGAGAGAAATGCAACCACACTCTCTCCTATTGTATACTTATCACTAATGAGGATCAATAGGACTTTTATTTGGTTATAGCATGGCTAGAGTATGGTAACAATGAAACGATATAAAATTAATTAAAAAAAAATTGGAAAACCAAAACATAGACTTTCAAAAGATTTTTAGAGAACATGAAAGTAGCTTATACAACACTTAAACATCATTTTTCTTTTAATATATGTAGTCCTCACCTTTTTCCAACCACTTGGCTCCCTCTTCTATTTCCTGTGGATACTGTTTTAGGTGAGACTCTCTAATGATGACTTGATTTCTTATCATAATCAATTTCCCATTATTTTGGGTATATAAACAATTTTTTCTTTTTTTTGAATTTTTTCTCCTTCTCTTCATGTCTCTTTTTAAAGTCTTCAAATCTAAAATTAGCATATAACTAGGTACAAGATTATATCACGCTATGGTTATGGGTTTAACATTTGGTACTAATGAATTAAAGGTTGAGTTGACTCAAAATGGTTAACTAGGGAAATTAATTTAGGTAGGCTTAACACTATGGGTTTTAATTCGAAAATGGCCTAAATCATTTTCCCAAAAGTTGTTTAGTTATAGGAATTCAACCTCAAGTGCGTTACATCCTTGTTCTAGCACCCTAAAAATCTGATTTTTTTTTCACTTGCACAGTTTTGACCGTCTGCCCCCTTTGGTTTCTGGCACAAGGCTTTATCTTTATACTAAATCCTTAACACGAAATCGTAAATACCGAGCTCTAGGCCAAAGTTGGTGTTTCTCCTAATTTTTCCTAAGTTTTTAGTCAAAGGCAACCATAATTCACTCATCACAACCAAAGACATGAAATAAAGTTTCGAGGGACTCCAAATAATAATAATAAAAATTATTCTAAATACATGCATGAAAATGTATCGTATCCTAGTGAAATGGATGATAAAAGTATGCATGGGAAGGAAACAATGGAAAGACAAGAAAATGAGAGAAATAACACCACCATTATAATCCTTCAACCACATAGTTTACAAAATTTAATGATCATACATGTGATCTTTAGCCAAAAGATCCATCCAAAATAATACACAATCCCTAAAACACCCCCTTACTTATTCCAAACCTTATCATCAAGGTTCAAAAAAAGTCTAGAGTTTCATACATAGAAACAAACAAAAGGGTGAAAGAACATGATAGATATAGAATTAAGTAAATGATACGAGTTCATGCATAGTAATAAGAGTACTAAAACAAAGAAATTAAGCAAGATAAACCAAAATTTGGGCTGCTTCCTAGTAGCGCCTTTGTTTACAGTCGTTGGCTTGACCTATAAATGTGCATCCTTAGCGATATTGTCCCACTTAATTTGGTCACTAGTGGTTCTCATCCTCATAACTCCATGTGGAGAGTAAGTAACCCCTGATTTCGTAATCGTGGTTGAAGGAATCTCATTAACTTTTGGCACTTAATGACCGGCCTTCTTATCTAACCTAATCTCATTTTTCAATAAAAGGTTAGAAACATGCGTCGCAAACAAGAAAAATATATTAGTAGGAGGTTTTGCTTCGAGCAGTCCGAAGAAAAGGTCGACCTAACAAAAATGGGAGGTAAGCAATGGAAATGTTTGTCCCTCATGTCTATCACATAAAAGTCTGCAAGAAAGACCAATTCATGAACATTTATTAAGACATCCTCTAAGATCCCTTTAGACCATACAATCGACCTATCAATAAGGTGTATAGTAACCTGTGTATCCGAAATTGGACCTACATGCAATGACTTATATAAGGAGTGAGACATGACATTAGTAGATACACCTAAATCACATATGGCACTCTCAACGACAATATTACCTGTTCTACATGGAATAGAAAAAATACTAGGGTCTTGACATTTAAGTGGAATCATTTTTTAAATCATAGTTGAGACATACTCCCCCAAACTTACCTTTTCTATTCCTACAAACTTGCCCTTACACGTGCAAAACTCTTTTAGCAGTTTGGCATACGAGGCACATGTTTAATTGCATCTAGTAACGTAATTTTGTTGTTTACTTTTCAAAATATTTCCAAGATCTCATTCTTGTCCTCTACAACTTTGAACTTCACTAACTGTTGTGGAAACGGAGGTGGAAGTATTAGCACTTGTGGTGGATCATTCTTCATATCCTCGGGTTTTAGCATTTTTGATGACACTTCAACTTTTTAATCTTGCTTTTGCTATTGAGTGTTGAGTTCTTAAGCTTCTGGTTGATTTTAAGGGGTATCCACCACCTTCTCATTTCGTTCTGAATGCTTGTACTTTTTCGAAAAGTGCCTTTGTGGGAAAGCAAGTCTAATTTTTATCTCATGTCGCCATCCTTTTGATGAGGTACCATCTTCTTTGTAAGCTTTGGGCTCTTTCACCATGATCCTGCTCCTCAATGATATCACATTCACATGAGCACTTAGATTTGGGATTGTTTGTGATGGCAACTTACCTTTATTTTTACGACGTCCAAATTGTTGTGTTTTTGGCCCAATTGAATTTCAAGGTTGCGGAACGTCGCACTGGTATCATGGATGGATTTATCAGTGTTAGCTCTATATTAAGCAATATCTCTCGAGAATTGAGCAATATCTTTTAAGAATTGGCTATGCCGAGCCATTAGAGTTTTCATCATATCCTCAAGTAAAGAGGAATTATTGGAGGGTTCGGGCAATGGTTGACCTTTGGAGATAAAGGTTTAGTAGTTCTGATTTTGAGGCCCGTATATGATTTCCAAATTGTCCCTCACCATTGCATGATTATAGGTGTTACCAAACTCTAGGCGGTCCCTGAAATTGATTAACCCATGGCATTTGCTTATTGATTAATCTTAAAGAGAGTAGAACATTCATCAGTTGCATAAGTTGTGGTTGCGCAGAAGCCACAAGCCTAGACTTACACTTTGCAAGAGGTTAGGAGATGCTCTTCATGGAAGTTAGTTGGTTAATTTTTCGGTCAATAAAATTTGAAACTACTCCTATAATGAGATTTTGGTACGCTGTATCATCAAGATTTCCATAAAGGAGTGATTGTTGTGCGATGTCCTTGTATAACTGCTTCATCTAAGCCGGTGTCTTATCTCGAATGTGACCTCTACACGCGTTGTCAATCATGCATCTCTCTATGGGTGGCATGCCAACATAGAAGAAACGGACTATGGCTTTCTTAATCTGGCCATGTTGCGGGCAAATTGTTATCAATCGCTTAAAACAATCCTAATATGCATTGTATAAGTCTCTCGCTTTCATTTTGATGGCGCATATGTCTTTGATAAGCTGAGCAACTCTATCCCTTAGAAAATACTCTTTTAAAAACTCATTTCTCATCTCATTCAAGATGTTAATGCAACCAGCTAGAAAATAGATTAGTCATTCCTTTGCTTTGCCTTTAAGATAAAATGGGAAATTCTTAAGCTTAATCATGTCCTAATCCACTTTAGGGGGTTTCATATTTTTGTAGTTAGTTTGAGATTCTTTCAAAAAAGTGACTGGGTCCTCATTCTATCTTCCACGAAAGGAAGATAGGAGATGGATAAACCCAAACCTCTAATCTAATTCTTCGCCATTCTCTGGATAATTGATGTAGAGGGGTTGTTGTGCCCAAAGAACTTGAATGTCTTCATAGTTGTGCCCCATATTGACTTAGCGATTCTCAACTTACGTCATGTCTAGAGAATTTTAGCCTTGTTGTTGCATAAGCTGGGGTTCTCTATTCATCATTTAGAATGTTCTCTCAGGTTCAAGATCGAAAGACAACAATGAACCAATTGATTTTCACCGAGTGAGTCTAGGGATCATAAAACTAAGAAAAAGAAAAGGTAAGTAAACTATACTCATAATAAAGGACTAGGTCCCTGACAACGTCGCCAAAATTTATTGACTTCTCGTTCGTGCCAGATTAAACCTATACTCGAGTTACCAATCCCACATTGGTGTTGTAGTGGTAAATACGGGGTCGAATCTACATGCCATAGGTTTTATTATGAGTTAACTAAAATAGGGAATTCTTTAGGTTTTTATAGATTTTTAAGAAATCAAATAATTATAACTAATTAAAACTACTTAGCAATTAAAGTTTACAAATGTGAATTCAATATGAGAAAATAGCCATGTCTACGATTCTACAAATCAAAATCATTGTTTAATAACATGGCATGGTCCTCAATTTTTCCAAAAGACTATTAATTCAATTCCTAATAGATCAGCTATAAGAAACTGAAATATGCCAAAAATTTGTAATTCCCATAATCTCGATAGCCGAGACGTCCACCACTAATTACTTCTCTAATTAACACACAACCCTAAAAATCTGCCAATCAAGTTTAATGTGTAGGAATACTAATCTTAGATAATCGGATCGCGCCTGTTTCCAATTTAACCTAGAATTATTTATCGCATATTCAAGAACTGAAAGGTTTTGACGGCAAACGGGTGAGTGATTATCACTTGTATCAGTCCAATCATACAATAACGGATACAATTGTCCCAATTAATTATAGGTATTCAAGCAAATAGCATGCAATGGTCATAAACATATCCTATGTTTGCACCATAATCATGAAATCAACAACAAATAAAATAAATTATAAATAAATAGATCTCATACGACACACTATAAACTATGAATCTTAACTTACTTCATTTTCGACCAAAGCCAAGATTGCTTAGTTGGACATCGTATTGAAGATCTCCATTTAAATAAATAAAATAAAAGAAAGATTGATTGATTGTGAGAAGAAAACATCGAAAACTGAACCCTTAAGTCTATTTAAATAAAACCATTGATTTTTGTTTTTAGAAGAGAGAGAAAGTGGAAATTGTTACTTAATTTGTCTCTCATCCGCCTAGGAAGATATGATGGCTCTACTAAGTTTGTTGTTGGAGTCTTGAACATGTGTCACGTTTTGATTGGTTGTTCTGCTGTGGTTTGATGACTTGGTGAGCCATGGTTGGCTATAGGCTGCTATGTTAACGTTGTGGCCTAATAGAAGCATGACACGTAGCACACATGAGGTGGGAAAAAGGCGTTCAACGAATCGTGCCAAGATTAGGGAGTCAGTGAGGATCACATCACGAGGAAGATCAAGAGCTCTGTGTGTTGAGGAGAAAACTCGAGAAAATTTCCAAATATGTGCGAGACGGTGCAGATTGCATCTCGAGACAAATCGATGAATCTGTAATGAGGAGAACTCGTGGGCAGACTCGACAAACATGTGGGAGTTCGTGGTGCACGAATCCCGAGGTAGATCAATACTTTTATTGCTTCTCTGATATGATTTGATGTGCGTATCTCACGGTGGATCTGAGGCTATTGAAATGCCGTGTCAAAAACGTGTCACTGTGGTGCGTCACTTGGTCATTGTTCTCTCTCTTAATCAATAATGCAATGCATGTCTCGAGGCTAATCAGATGGTTGTTGTTCACATTGCACGAATGACTTATACTTAGTCATTTTTTAAGCTTTGCACGAATGACTTATGCTTAGTCATTTTTTAATCTTTCTTGAACTAATGCACCACCAAACTTCTTCTAAAGCACCATAGCATAAAAGCGGATCAATGTAGGTCCAACGAAACTATCTTGAAGTGCGTGTATGCTCGCTTTTCAATGCCAAATAGCAAGAACATTTTAAAAGACCACGAATTATCTATATTTTACCAAATTGCCACTAAAAACATTGAGAATATAAATAAAAGAGAGTTAGGTAATTATTCGAAGCATTGAGATCTAAAAACACAAAATAAATACTTAAATTTATTAATATTAATGACTTATTACCTAATTACGTTATGTATACTTCGAATAAACAGTAGACTAGACTAATGAGACCAAATAATGTGATTTTTGTAATTTAATTTGACTAAGTAACAAAGATGTGCCTAAGTGCTATAAAATTTGAAAAAAGACCCTAAATTGACTTACTTAATTGACGCATAAGAGACACAAGTTTGGCTAGATTTAATGGAAGCACTTGATGGACCTCGAGATGCGTGTGAGGACTTCATGAAATGAATAAGTACATAAAGAGGACTTAGCCATTCTTTTGTCCATTCATGCAAAATTCAACAACAAAAAATTTCAGCACAAAAAGGAGCCATTGAAAGCTGAAATTCGAGGATTCTAAAAAGAGAATTATGGCTTATTTTAGTGGATCCAAACACTAGGTAACCAAATACCTCCTCCCTTCCATGTTAATTTGTTAATTTTTTATTGCATACAAGCAAGAAATTAGGGTTTTTAGTACAAAATGATTTTTTGGTGTTCAATTAGAATTAAATCTCTATTTTTAAGTTTAATTATTAAGTTAGGCTCTTATTTTATCAACAAACTACTTACAAATTAATTTTTGGGGAACATATTTAATATTCATGGCAATGCAGGTTTTAAGGGTGACAAATTTGTTCTTGAAATGGGTATCGTTGATTTTCTTGTTGTAATAGTTAGAGTGAAAGAAGAGAAGAATAAAATTAAAAAATAAAGGAAAGAAAACAGGAGGGAGAGAGGACAGAGAACGAATTTGAAAGAATTGGAAGTTCGTCTCTGCCTATGGAGGGACGATTTGGGATTTGGGGAGGGCTCGTACACACGCTTCGTGCGTGCGTACGAGCTTGGGTCGGACTGGTGTAGACCTCGGTCCGGCCTAGTTGGGCCAAATCGGGCCCAACCGAACTGGGCCCGGTTCGGGTGGGCCGAACCCCATTTAAAAATTAAAAATTAGTTTTATTTTAAATTAAATATAAATAAATATAATAAATTAACGAAAAATATAAACAAATAAATAAAAATTACAAAAAAAATAATGAAAACTCATAGCAAATGTGAGAAATTGAGAAAAAGGTATAAAATAGTGTTTCGAGACTTTTTTAGGTTTTTGGCACTCCGGTGTAAGCTAAAAAAGGTGTCACAACTAAATATTTGAACAAAATTCTAGTTTTTAGTCTCACAATATAAAATCAATTAATGTAACCATAAATTATTTGAAATTGGTACGTATGATACTTGACGTCTAAGGAAGCTTAAGGGACTGACAAATGGATATTTCGGGGTACGAGTGAGCGGCTATGATCAGGTTTTTATTCCATTTTGGTAAGCAAACCCCATCTGAAAAATTTGTAGCATTTGTTTTTCTATTTTATTTCATCATACCATTGAATTATGTTTGTTTGGGTTTATTTGACTACACCACTCCCGCGTGTGCCTGTATATGATCGAAGGAACGATATAACCCCTCACCGACTCTCTAGTAATTAGTAATCTGATTGTTGCTACAGTTCCGGTCATGCCCTAGACCACGCATGAATCTACTATGCGAGTCGATGATTTGAGAGATGGTGTCTTAGGGAGTTAGCTCAGACACAAATTCCTCTCTTTTGAGGCAGTTGGCCAGGAGTTTCAAACTCTTGACCAATAGAGTTCCTCGTTAACCTTGGAGCGGTGGTAGGAAGTTACTTCGTCACTAGAGAGTCCTTGATCTATTGTTATTAATCCCAAAGTTTGGCAAATATATACCACACTCGTGTCTGACATTTATTGCTTTCCTAACGACTTATCTTCATGGTATTATCCCTTTTTAGTGCATTTCTTATTGACTAGCATGATTTGTAGCCATTTTATTTACATTCTTATTTAATGGAACTTGCATTTCTTTTGGGAACTTACTTACTTGACTCGTTATCGACTTTTTGCATGGATGGCCAAGTGTAGATCCTTCGACAAGCTGAGGGAAAGCTGTACTTGGTAGCTTCATCTAATCATTGAGAGCCTCTGCTAGCCCATCTCGTAGGTTTTTATGGCTTGTGGCTTCAGTGCTGCTACAACTCACGCAACCGATGAATGTCCTATTCTTTTTTAGGACAATCCACTAGGCAATGCCAAGGGTTGATCAATTCCATGGACCGCCTAGGGTCCCATTCGGTAACACCTATAATCATGCAATGGGGAGGATCAATCCGAACATCAGTTATGGGCCTGAAAATCGGAACTACCAAACTTTTATCCCCAGAGGTCAATCATTTCCTTAACCCTCTAATAATTCCTTTTCACTAAAGGATATAATGAAAACTCTAATTGCTTAGCAAAGCCAATTCTTGAAAGATATTGCTAAATTCTCAAGAGATATTACTCAATATAAAGCTAACGGTGATACATCCATCCATGATACAATTACGACGGTCCGCAACCTTGAAATTCAAGTAGGCCAAATAGTACAACAATTGGGACGACTTAAAGATCATAGGGAGTTGCCATCACAAACAATCCCAAATTTAAGGGCTCATGTGAATGTTATATCATTGAGGAGCGGGATCGTGGTGAAAGACCCCAAAGCTTACAAAAAAGATAGTACCTCATCAAACGAATGGGGCCACGAGATAAAAAATTAAGCTTGGTTTTCCACAAAGGCTCTACTCGGAGAAGTACAAGCATTTGGAATGAACTGAGAAGGTGGTGGATACCCATCAAGATCAACCTGAAGCTGAAGAACTCAAGACTCAAGAGCCAAAAGCAAGAGTAGAAAGTTGAAGTGTCATCAGAAGTGCTAAAACCCGAGGAGATGAACAATGATCCACCTCAAAAGCTAATAACTTTATATATATACTATTATAATACTTAATTAATAGCCTTTGTATCACAAGATTCTTAAAAATCTATCTTATTCATCTTGCACTATTGTTTTGATGTTCCACCTATTATCATGACTAACACAAGATATTCAATTTAGTGTTCACGTCAAGTTGTAAAATTAATAAAAAAAGGTATAAAAATTGATTCATTGTATCATAAAATTCACTTGGGTAATAAAAATAACACTTCAATTCAAAATCTATTGTATATTCATTATCATTCTTACTAAAAATAATGAAAATCATACTTTCTCGAATTTGGATGAAATTTCAAAAATTTCGTGAACTTACTTGAATATCAGATTAAAAGTAATTTTGAACTTTTCTTCTACCTTTCTTTACTTTAATTGCCATTAACATCATACTTCACCTAAAATACCCCCAAACTCAATCTAAATCTTGTCATCAAGGTTTTAAAATGAAATCTGATTTTCAACATAAAAAATACCACGTGAAGTATAAAACAAGTGATAAAATCATAAATTTGATAGTGAAGAAATTGATAAAGTTAATTTTGAATTATAATAAGATTGAGTGCATAAAAATCTAATGACTGAACATTACCATTATATATCAAGTGTATTAAATATCGTACCCTAGTACTGAATAAGATGTATCACATAGTATACCACCACAAAGTATCACCAAGAAACACAAAGTATATCACCACTTGTGCAATTACGTAGAGGAGCTTTCACAATATCACTCAGAGAGAGAAAATAAAAACAATAAGGGAATCAATGTCGGCGTCCAGAAGTCGTGTCGTCATCATCCTCTACTGGATTAATCCTTTAGGACTAATAGCTCACTGCGGGGTCGTAGAGTTGGTATTCCTTACATGGTAATGTCAGAACATCAAGATTACTGCTAAGTGGTAATATCATCTGTGTAGATGCTACATGAAACTCTGCACCTCCTCGACGTTTTTTTCTCCTAGACATTGTGCGCCCCATTCTGTGGATGCTCCTTGCTAAGGCTCTCTGGTTCTCAAAAACCAGTTCATGACTAGGAGAGTGGTCATCTGATTGCGCAAAATTATGCTCATGAATGCCAACTCCAACTCCTTCATATATAGGCTGTCATAATTCCCAGCAGGCTGCTCAACGTTTGGATTATTTCTAACTTCCGACATCTCTTCCAAGATTCTCTTTGTGTCATCTCTAATTTTCCTTCTCTGCTATGTTTCTCTTCTGGCTATATCAGTCCTTTCTCTCTCATCCTCTATGTCTTCATAACTATTCACTCTTCCATAACTCTCTATAACCTCATTAATAATGGTTTTCTTTGGTAAAATATCCATGTCAAGCCCTCCCATGTTCACTTGATCCTCCCTACAAAAGGTCACAATCATCAAAGGGAAAGGAAGCCTATCATTCTTCTTAGTGGTGATGACACTCCTATTCAACTTGCAAATGATTTTTCCAACATCAAAGTATCCTATTCTCGTGACAATGTGGTAAAGTACAGTGGCTTTGTAGTTCACTATCTCGTTCTACTGTAGACTTGGATGTTAGTTAGCGTTGATGAAATAACACCAAGCTTTAGTGGTCTTCCTAAAAAATTTGGTGGTTATGTGCTTGGGCTACCATTCTACATAAAAAATAAATCCATCTCCTTGGATTGTCTCGAAACCTCCTCTTATTATCTCAGTAGGGTAATGGTATTTAATGCCATATTCGAGTTAAGGGTACCCGTCGTTTTGTTTTTGTTTTTGTTTTTGTAGCGAAATAATCCATTGTCCTCCTTTAAACTCAGGACTCCGTCTTACTTTCACAACCCCGTTCATGAGGAACGTCCTCTAAGTCTAGGTGGTTATAATCCTAGTCAATAAACCCTAGTTCCTATTCTCAATGATATCTAGTATCCTAGGCCTATACTTTTTAAACCCTATATCCGGGATCAATTTCCTATCCTTAATTATGTCATTTCTAAATTTTTCACAGGCTTTCTCATCGACAAAATTCTCTTTCCATAGTTCATAGTTTTTCTCCCACATTGGTATCTCTTGATCAACTTCCTCTATGTCCTCCTCTACCACATAATCATCCTCAATATTGAAAGTAAATGAAGAAGGTGGAGTAGGTTCTCTTTATGGACTAATCCTCTGTGTGTTAAAAGATATTGATGTGGGTTAGATTTGGGAAACTTTCGATTTTGATTTTGGTTTCTCTACAAACTTTCCTTTCCCTTTCTCCTCGCGTGAACCTCTACCCTTTCAACCACCTAGCCGTTTGGAATAGTGTAGCTAGAAAAATGAACTTGTAAAACCATTTAAAACCAAATTTGTTGAAAAAATGTTTGGTAAAATTCAACTTATATATTGAGAATAAGAAATCATCGAAAAAATCATTTAGAAATTGAGAATTTGAAATTTATATGAACGTTGTCGATGAAACATCATTGCGAAGACAAATTTTTTATGTAATTAAAATCAATCGATAAATATTCACAAAACCCCCAAACTCATTTGATACCTAGTCTCAAATTAGCTTGCATATAAAATTCGATCAACTTACTATATACGAAAAATTCTTCAAAAAATCAAAAGTGATAAACAAATCATCACATCATTCTTATTCTCACGTTATAATAGAAATCATTCAATATCAAAACCATTTCATAGTAAAAACATTGAAATTAAGCTCCTAACCTCATAATCAATTCAAAATCGACAAAAAACTAAAAATTTTAATCGATAAGAGGTTAGGGTTTTTATTGATTACCTACTAGAAAGTGATTCTTCAAATATGGGATTCAAAACTATTCTCTATTGTCCTCCTCCAAGCTCCAATATGAACTCCCTTGCTTAAGTGTTAAGTAGCTCTATACTTTCAAAACATAGCAAGTTTTGGTTGAATTTGTAAAGATTGAGGTGGGATACACTTAAATATCTTAAAATTAAGCTTTGGAAAGTTGAATCTGGTAGAAAATTGGTCTCTTGATTGCAAGGTTGCAATAGTTTGTGAGTGTGAAGGGTTTAAATATGGCGATAAGGGGTTTCTATTTTTTAAAAACTTGAATTCTTTCTTAGCAAATCTGGGTTTAAGTGGATTCATTTAGGAATCAGTGACAAAATCGGTGAAAATGAGTCTCAGTGACTCACTGATTTTTCCAGCGAATTCTACCTATAA
Source organism: Stephania cephalantha (assembly GCA_039657325.1). Lineage (NCBI taxonomy): Eukaryota > Viridiplantae > Streptophyta > Magnoliopsida > Ranunculales > Menispermaceae > Stephania > Stephania cephalantha. Next base: position 13,820,354 of record CM077575.1, read on the forward strand.
GCTTGATTCGATGAGAAATCGTTGACTTGAATTGACATTGAAAACTCTGCGTACTAACGCCATTTTCTTAGCGATTTTCAGTAGAAACAGGAATCGCTGGGAAATTGGCAGCCTATTTTTGCTATTTTTAATTAAATTAATTGTCCCTATTAAACCCCACTTGATTAAGGCATCTAACCGGCCTAGATAGCCTTAATTCTTGGATAATCTAGCAGTCCTAATCACACCATTAATAAATATACAAAATAAAATATCATAATCATCAAAGTTAAAATTCTCCACCATAAAGGACTCTAAAGTAAATCTCAAACCTAAAAAATTCATTTACATTCATTTACATTGATTACATTGACTTAATTAAGTCATAATCATCACTTCCCCTATTTTAAGCCATCACCGAAAATAGCGGCCTTTAAAAGTCTTCAATAAACTCTGCTCAGCTTGGTGGAAATTGCAAATGACTTACAACCCACCAATAACAATATATATTGAATTAACAAAAAAAATTTATTCATTCTTTACTATTTAAAGTTTTCAAAATCCTTAAATTGTTATTATATTAGCTCCACAACATTCCGATTCGTCCCAAAATTATTTTGATAATTCCAAAGGAGATCTAAATCGCACACGAACCCAAAGACCTTTTTATACAAAATATTATATTCCAAAATAAACGAACAATTTAATCCAATGAATTAAAATACATTTTTAAATCCATCCTGTTTCTTGTTATCCGACCACAATCAGATGACATCCTCTAAAATTACTAAGTAAACAGTAATAATGACTCATGCCCAAAGAGGATAACCAAGAGAGTCTCATTCCTCTAGACTATGGGAGTATGATCTGGTTCAAAGTGATCTTGTGATAACCACGTGATGCAAAGTATCAGTCACTGCAGCCCCTCAAGCATAATATAATGTTCTCCCTTATAACCACGGTATAGTAAACACAATAAGGAGACTTCAATTGCCCTTATCCTCCCTACCCGTGTATGCATGTACAACAAATAATGCACTATCAAAGATTAATGCAATTTATATGAAATTATAATCATACAATGTAAAAGTTACTATAAGATATATTTAACCTTACAAACGTGATACCGTCACTCCTTGCGCTCTGTGTTAGTAAAATAGTCCACACGGGTTCCAATTACCATCCTGCAATTCATTTTACAGGTCATGTAAGTTTCCTTCGCAATTCAACAATTATTTTTCAATTAGTCACAGTTTAATTAACCCAATTGTGTCCCGAAACCCCTAATATACTTACAAAATAAATTCTTCAATGCTCGTATTTCATTTTGACTCTTAATTATTGTCTGACATTGAAAATTACGTTATCTAGGCTTAAATATAATTTTTTCCAATTCATTATATATTTATTGGACTTGCCACAACCCAAAAACCCCGAAATCCATCCAAATCAACTCTTCGGATGTCTAGATCTCAATTTTGACTCTACATTATGGTTCAAAATCGAAAATTAACCTAGATTAGGCTTCACGATAAATTTCTCTATTTTGGACATTTTCGGGTATCATAGCTCGTATTATAAGGCAAAACCCGACGTGGCCTAAAATTACAAATTCTCATTTTAATCTTTGTGGTGTAACTATCTATTGATGTTTTATAGCTTACGATTGTATTTTCCATATCCGCCTTAAAAGCTCTAATGGCCATAATAACTCGTAAAACCACTATTCAACAAAGACGTGATCAAGATGTTTATAGCATTACGTATAGAATCAATACAAGTTCTAACCATTGAACATTTAATCATTATAATCCATTCATAATTCTTCTTCGCATAGCATTCATACCATAGCATCCATTGATCCCTAATATATACAAACTACTCACTCATCATTGAAATCAAAATACACTTCTTGATATTCATTGCAATCAAAGATTAAATTAAATAATTTCAATTAAATCAAAGAAACAATACTGAATAACCACGAGTAAAGTCTTCAATGTCTTCTCCCCTAAAACCTTTCTTAATAATGAAGAATAAGGTAAACTATGTTATTATATGGTGGTGGTGTTAGGGCATGTGCCCTAGGTTCATTTATAAACATTGTTTATGTTATAATGTTAGTTAATAAAATAGAGGCTTTCATTTTTTGTTTTATTATAAGTGATTGCATGTTTACTTTTTGATAAAATCCATGGGTATTTGTTGAAATATCCTAAATGTCAATGGTCAATCATTATACTGGGAATTATAACGAAGTAAGGCTAGTGTGAATCTTTATTGATGGTTATACGATAATCATGCATATAGGGATATGAATCAAGATCATGAGTACTTGTTAGGGAAAAAAGTACTGGATCGACCCGTTATGAGAACACCACACGGATTACTTCATAGGTGTTACTCATGATAAGTATATCATTTACTCTTTCGACTTGAGAATACCATAGAATTAAATATTAGGTGCATGGTAATTTGACACAATTAAACGTTATGTTTAACCGGACGATTATAAAGATTGTAACTGGTTATCATGTAAATAATATGTGAATATGTATAATTTAGATAGAACTTATCCCACTTATATAGAGAGATATATCAGTGGATCCCTCGATATGCTAGACTGTTAAAATGCCAAGTCCAAGTGAATTGATATGATCAATGTCACTTAGATGCTTTCAGTTTTTCTAAAGATCAAGACTAATACGATTGAACATTAAGGGTGACTTTCAATGCCTTATGTTTAATCGAAGGATATCGTACAAAAAAAGATATGATATATGTTATTCATTAAGTAATATCGATTTCGATATTCATGCTACTTGGGTAGTTATAATGCCTTGCTAGAGACTGCTTTTGACTTGTATACTAAAATGATTTTGGTTCAAAGCCTACATCTCATGAACCTATTGGGTCGCACACAAAGAATGGCTTTGTGCAACTTCAATTAGTCCAGAGTAATGAAATTTATATAATAAAATTCATGACATAAAAGCCCTTACGATTTGTTATATGATAACTTATTAATAGGGCATTTGTTTAATTTGTTTGAATTGCCTAAATTCAATAGTTGAATTATGAATATATTTTTCAAGTGGGCTTATCTACACATGTAAATAGAGGCTAAAACCCTAAAATGAAATAAGATTTTCGTTTTCACTATTTTTGAATTACTTGGATTTTTGGAAAGAAAGAAAAAGCGTTTTCGATTTCTATTGGGGATAGCACTCAAGATTATGGTTACTGTTCATGTATGGATTTCTAATAGAGGACGTGCGCTCGAGTGTCTTCGCGATCGAACAATCAGAGAAGAAATTATAGATTAAGGTAAGGTTTACTTTTATATATTTAGTTTAATGAAACCTATTTTTGATCTTGTCGGGGTTTTTCAAATACTACTTTAAATTTTTCGCTGCATATGAACCCAAAAACCCTACAATAGTATCAGAGCTGTAGGCTCAATTTCGTTAAACGTTTGCATGGTTTCACTGTTGGATATAAGATATATGTATTAAAACATGATATTTGTTAATGTATATACGATGTACATATAGGTTCTATGATAATTGTTATGAAGAATGAGTTTTAAAGCATATTGTTAAATCATGTATTTGATACATACACATGATTTGATTTAATGATAGAATTCATGTTTAGAATATTTTGATTAATATATATTTTTAATATTGAAGAATGTGAATTTTGTATGTTCATGGTAGAAATCATGTTCAGGTTTATGTGGTTTTGGTATTGAATTCATATTTCATTTTTGTTCAATAATTATGTATGTTTCCATGATTGAAATCATGCTTTAGATAATACGATTAATTTAATATGATTGTAGTGTTGAATGCATGATTAATATTTCGTTTCTTGCTTCAATTGCTTGTTTTGTACGAATAAGAATCGAAATTTCTATTGATCATATATCTTATTGTGGTTATATGTTAGTATATTCCTTTTAGGTAGGAGATAAACTTGTAATTTGACAAAAATTAAAAATCATATAAGATAGGTGAGATATGTAACAAATTCGTATTAGGATTCAAAGTATATTAAATTCTAAATGGATTAGAATAAGACATTAAGTTAGAGGTGGGCCCAAGTTATTTAAAAATAATTTAATTAATATTTTTCCACATTAAAATAGGAGGCAATTTTTGCCAATTGTATTGACTAAAATAATGAAAAATTTTAGTCGATTCTCGCTTTTTAGAAAGTGAAATTCGTTGTCTAAAAAAAATGGGGGCACCGCCCCCCTTTACCCCATCCGCTAATTGTTTGCAGAGCAAGAAAATTCGTATAATTGTCAATATTAGTAATATTTCTTAACTATTTTAGTGACAAATAAAAATCCTTTTTTAAAATCTCAAGTCAAGTGCCGTCAATTCTCAAACACTTGTAAAGGCTTCGATCACATCAATATGTGTCTGCCTCCGAAGAGTGTATTGTTTTATCTTGGTGAGACAAGTTGAGTAACAGTTACTCTATTGTTTCAAATGGTTAGACTTGATAAAGCTATCAAAATGATATTTGGCTTTAGGCACAAGATGAGATAAAACCTGTTAAGACATAAGATGTCATAATCTCATAAAAACAACTAAAAGTTATATATGATGTAATTGGTAAAAAGGTACCTACCAAAATAACCTAATTCAAAGTGTCATACCTTTCCTGTCTTGGAATTATGTGAAACATGGATTTTAGTCCCTTAAATTAACATTGTATTTTTAGGAGGGTTGTTAATTAAGTTGAAGTCAATTCCTCTATACTAAAACGAACTTTCGCATAATCTTCGATATAGATCTATGGCCTTTTTAAATCACACTAATCCCTTGTCACTGCGATCCATCCTTGAAAAAGATAAGTTGTCTGGGACAAACTTTCTTGACTGGTTCAGAAACTTGAGAATTGTTCTTAAGCATGAACACATGTTGTATGTCCTGGATAATCTTATTCTTAAGGACCCACCAATCAATGTTTTAAGAGCCGTGAAGGATGTACATACCAAGTATGTCAATGACTCTATTGATGTTGCATGCATTATGTTAGCAACCATGGTTACTGAACTTCAGAAGGACATGGAACACATGGAAGCTTAAGACATGGCTACAATACTGAAAGAAATGTTTCAACTGCAGGCTAAGCAAGACAGGTTTTAGATAGTTAAGAAACTTCATCATCATAAAAATGGCTGAGGGTGCTTTAGCTAGTCCTCATGTTCTGAAAATGAAGGGCTATATTAACCATCTTAGCAGACTAAGATTTCTCATAAGCTTAGAGATGGCTATGGTTTTGATCCTAAATTTATTCAAATACAAATTGGAATCACTGGATATTCCTGACCTATTTTAACTATTTTTTCAATTTAATTGACTTTCCAATATATCTATCACATATATGTCTAATAAAAATGTAGAATTATTCAAAATTATAAGAATTTGACTATGACTTGTACTCAACAATAATTTAATTGCTATAAATAACCGACTAACGTAAAAACTAATGCATAAAGTTAATATAATACGAAAAAATATTAGCTCGATCAACTCCCTTATATGAAATTATTCTGAAATTATTCCTTAAAGTATCTCTATTATAAGAGTCAAAAGTTGAGAGAAAATAAAAACAACTAACTAATCCTACCAATAAAACTGAAAGTAAATATATAGTATGGGCTGCCTCCCATAAAGCACTTTTGTTTACTATCGTTGAACCACGCAGTTCTAAATTGGTTCTATAAACTTACATGTAGGATCGTCCACTCTAATGCCATTCCAAAAATTGATTGCTTAGACATGCACCCTAAAAGCGATTGTCTTGTTTAGAGCATCAATGATAGCTTGCGAAGTGGCTAATAAAGGTCATCCTAAGATTAATTGAGGATCTTCATTGATGAAGTGTAGTGCAACCAAAAAGTTCATGGGAATAATGTACTTGTCAATTTGAACTGGTACATTAGTAACCATTGCTATTGGTTTCACAAAATAACCTTTTAGTATAGGAACTTTTTCAGAAGCAAGTACATATAATTCCAGTTGAGTATGGAAAAAGAAGTGGATTGGCATGTAGTTTGCTCTATAACCTGTATCATAAATGGCTTTAAAACACCAAGCTCATTTAACTTTTATGTTTATGTATATATTTCCTGGATCATTGAGCATGACAATTGCTAAGTTCTTCTTTTAAACATTTACAAATTTTTTGGCAACTTCCTTCTATCATTCCTAGTAATGAATCATCGAATTCTTGATGACGTTTGTCACGAACAGAGACTAAAATGGATGTATTAAGACCTAATGTTATTAAAGGTTTAATAGCAACCTGTATAAGTCCTATATGTAAATATTTATGCGTTTCTTTATATTTTTGAATTTTTTTCGGGGAGATGAGTATTAATTCTTGGCCTTCTTCATCAATAGATTTTGTATCTTTTTCGAGCTTAATAATAAAATCATGTTTTTTGGAGAATGAACCTTTATTATAGACAGCTGTAGATTTGATGATTGGCAGATCCCAATTACGAAGAGATTGATCGATTTGAGAAAAAGAAACTTCATGAATATTTTTTAAGTCTATGGTAGTCATTGGTTTAGTAGGAGGCTTAGATGGTGGTTCAGAGGAGGATCCAGATTCAAACTTTATCGAAGGGGATTTCTTTGATAAAACACGAGTTACAGTTTTAATAAGGTGACTCATAATTTTGCACTAGGTTTACACACACTTGGTCAACGATTTGTTGCTAGACTTACGCTCTTCTGCTAGACTTACAATGTGACTAGGAAAGTTGTTTTGAAAATCGATTGGCAAAATCTAGAAAACCAAATTAAAATGAAACTTGTATTTTCAATGAAAATCGAAAGCGATAAAGAACGAATAAAAATTCGATTCAGAAACACTGGCTAAGCAATAAAAGATCCTAGATTCAGTTATTGAAGATATAAAAGTAATTTTAATACTGGTGTTGATATCTTGTATATAAAGAGAAACTAGCATATGCACAGATGAGGAGAATCAATATGCATAATATTAATGTAATAAAGCAAGGCATAAAGATGACTTACAGTAGCTTTATGATGATCTATGACTCTGATACCAATTGAGTGCCCAAACACAAAGTTATGCAGAAAATTAGGCGGATTATAATGCGAGGGATATTGAGATAGATAAAAGTCAAAAGGAAAGGGATGATAATATGAGAATGGATCTATTATTGCAAACTCGCACAACTTGATTACAACTGAACTTATGAACACTGAACAAGACTAAACATAGAGAATGATTGCTTACTCGATTACTCGATAGTTTGCATCCTCTCGACCTTCATATTTATAGACTTAAAAAAGCAAAACCAATAATTTACAGACGCACTACCGTGGAAAGGTAGTCCTACAAACGACAAATAAAAGTAAAACTTTAATACGACATGACAAAAGTAAAGGTATTTGCTTTGTCAAAAGTAGACAACTTTATTCTGTAGCATACTGTATACTTTATGCGAAATGCCGCAATGACTAACAGCTGGATGCTTTTGATAAGGATGAGGTTTTTGATATGATTCTGGATAAGGCAGGCAATAATGGCCTGGGAGCATGTGCTTGATAAGACTTATTGCATGGGCCTGATGGCTGGTAAAATACCAGGGAGCATGAGCTTGATAAATATGTATGGCTTGGGCCTGCATTTTAATTATTGTAGTATTCACAGTAATAACATATTGGATCGGTGCGAAGAATTCTCCATAGGTGATTATGAACATAAGATGCATATCGATATAAATCTGGATAATTGATAAAGATCTTGATAGGAGGCTTCTGAAGTAGATACCAAATTGTGAGAAGCATATTGGCATCTTCTCTTGTCCAAAGAAGTGATTGACAAGCAAAAATTCGTATTTCATCTTTCTGTATGGCTGAATTCCATATAATATCAACACCATTGAGGTATAAGTCTTGAGTAATATATTCAATTAATGGTTGTTGGATGGCTGGATGTCTTAATGCACGAGCTAAAGTCTTCATTTATAAATCAATCGAATCTGCAGAATGAGCTGAATAAGTCTTATCGTCTGAATGTGTCCTTGAGGAAGCTGAGTATTTAGATTCAAATTGTTTGAATCGTTCTTCAAATTGATTCTGTATATTTTGAAATCCTTGCTGGAAATTTTGTCGAAACCTTTCTTGAAGTTGTTGAATTATAGTTTGAGCCAAATCAGAATTAATGGATGAACTGGATTCGGAAATTGGGTTTTTCGGTGTAGGAGATGTCAAACTTACATCTTTATTAGTTTTGGAAAGAGGGGGAAATTCCTGTGGTCTATTGAATTTAGAGACCATCATATTGGTAAGTTTTGTATTTGAGTTTTTGAAGTTAAATTCGATGGCAGTTATGATATATCTGTGAGTTATGTTGTTTGCTGACTAGAAATGGTTTGTTACCTCACTAGAGGTCCTCCTTGATGATTTGGGAGAGTATTTATTATGTGGTGATGATTGGGTATTGGAATAATGGCTACGGCCCTGTTCACTATCGATGGAGTATAGGGTGAAGCGCGCTTTAGGTAGCAGAGGAGCGCGCTCCCTACAACAATTGGAACGAACCTAATTGATGGAGCGCGCCCCACCCTGTTAGGGAACGCGCTCCCACCCAAGAAAACAACAAATCAGCTAAGTTTTTATTATAATTTCTAGAGGACTTAGGGACTAAGCTAGAGGTTCTAAACACAAGGTATTAGGTCTATATTAATGACGAATGGTTTGTAATAGGTTATGGATCCTCGGGAAAGCTTGAGTATCCAAAAATTGAGGAATTTGGAACAAAAACCTAGACCGAGGTAAATATGGAATCGCTTATTTATCAATGTTGCCTGGCTATACTAATATAGATAGTTCATGTAGTTTATGGTTTGAATGGAGGACTGCGTACACTGTAATGTTTTTAAGAAATGGAAAACAGTGTTTACTAAGATTAACGAGAGCAAGTTCTTGAAACTGAGACCAGGTTGTATAGGTGATGGGTTGCCTTTCCAGCCTATACGTAACTTCCTACTCATTTAAATAGGTTGCATGAATTACATACTCACTAGATGGTTTCAGATAGATTCATTAGGCAATAATGGATTTGCTAGATAGCACGTCGGCTAATGTGTTTGTCTAGCAATTACATTAATAGCGTCAGTTGGTAATCGACCGTAGTCTTATAAATAAAATGGGAATCACAGTGTAATAGTCATCGATGTTTGATTTGCATATGTTATTTATTGAATTATATGCTTTCCATATTCTTGTTAGTTACCATCGGTGCATATTGTTATTGCATAATGTTATTGATTATTATATGGAATGTTGATGGCTTTGTGAATCCCTAGTTAATGAGCAAGTTGGAGCACTTACCCGAAATTAAAATTTCAGTAATACTGATGAGTGCTACAACTATGAGAAAGAGAAGATCAAGGAGTCTTGATCTTCGTTTCAATGTAATGAGTCTTCCCCTGTCTTATATATTTGAATTGAATTACAATTTTGTAATTTCATAAGGGTTGGGAGGTTTTGTATAACTGAGGTTTATTTTGGTTTGATTTAGTACTGTTTAACATATTTAATTATTGAAAGATTTTGAAATTTTGGCAGCGTTTATTACTTGTTTTACATCGATATTCGATATACAGTGGTGTTATCAAATGTAGAAAGAGAGGCTGTTGGCTCTAGATAAGTATAGCAAGAGGGCTTAATTATGGTTTCAAGCTGAGTATCGCTACAATCGGGATAGGCGATGGTACACTAATTCTACTTCACTGTCCCAAAAAGAAAAGAAAAAAGAAGAAAATTGTCATTTATGCCATGCACTTGGGGATTGATTCAGAAATTGCAAGCTCTATCATGAAGATCTAAAGAAAAAGAAGAGTGATGCGACTACTACATTAGGTATTTATGTTATTGAAGTTAACTTCTCTACTTGTGATTCCTATGTATTGGATACCAATTGTGGAACTCACTTTCGTATTAATGTGCAAGGTCTTACCAAAAGTAGAAAGCTAAAGAAAGGAGAAGTCATCCTACGAGTTGAAATGGAGCAAAGGTTGTTGCGTTGGCTGTAGGATGCTATGGGTTTATTTTACCTAGTGGACTTGTTTTAGTTTTAAAGAATTGTTATTATGTCCCTGCCTTGAGCAAAAACATCATTTCAGTTTCATGTTTGGATTTAGATGGTTTTAATTTTATTATTTTGAATAATAAATGCTCCATTTCTCGTAAAGACGTTTTCTATGCGAATGCTAATTTGTGTGATGGTCTTTAAATCCTAAACATGAAAAGGACCATAAATACTCATATTCTTAATGTAAATACATACAGATTCAAGTCAAATGATTTGAATCAAACCTACCTTTGGCATTGTCGCCTTGGCCACATAAATGAGAAATGCAATTTTAAAATCCATAAAAATGTACTTTTAGATTCATTTAATTTTGAATTATATGAAACATGTGTATCATGCTTACTAGGTAAGATGACAAAGAGCACCTTTACTGGATACAATGAAATGGCAAGTGATTTATTAGATTTAATACTTATTGATGTATGTGGTCCTATAAATATAATGGCTAGAGGTGGTTGTCAGTACTTCATTACTTTCATAGATGATTTTAGTAGATATGGTTACGAGTATCTCATGAAACATAAAGGTGAATCTTTTGAAATGTTTTGAACATTTCAGATTGAAGTGCAAAATAAACTTGGTAAAACTATTAGAGTACTTCGATCAGATTGAGGTGGTGAATATTTGAGCTGAGATTTTGATGATCATCTTAGAAACTGTTGGATTGTCTCACAATTAACTCCTCCACAAACTCGGCAATGGAATGGTATTTCTGAGAGGAGAAATCAGACTTTATTAGATATGGTTTGATATATACTGAGTCTGTAGATCTTCCTATCTCCTTTTAGGGCTATGCCTTAAAAACTATTGCGTTTACACTCAATTGTGTTCATTCCAAAGCGATTGATAAAACATTATATGAGATGTGGTTTACGAAAAAACCAAGTTTGCCTTTCCCTAAGATTTGGGACTTTCACATTTTTCGTATGACGACAAATCTGAGAGAAATTATTAGCCAAATCTACCAAGTGTACATTTATTGGTTATCCTAAAAAACTAAAGGATAATATTTTTTATAATCCTACTGAGAACAAAGTGTTTGTTATTTGGAATGGTGTCCTTATGGAAAAATAGTTTATTTCAAAAGACAACAATATGAATAAAATAAGTCTTGAAGAAGTTCAAGAACCACAAAGTCTTGAACTAATTGAACATCCATAGGTATCACAAGGCCCGCGTAGGTCTGATAGGGTAAGACATCAACCTTAAAGATTATGATTCCTTATTACTGATAATATTAAGTTGTTGCTTATAGATCAAAATGAGCCTACTACTTATATGGAGGTTGTGTCTAGCCCTGAGGCAGATAAATGGCTTAGTACCATAAATTCTGAGATGTATTCCATGTATGATAACTAAGTTTAGAACCAGGTTGATTTACCTAAATGTGGTAAGACCATTGGATGTCAATGGGTTTTCAAGAAGAAAACTGACATGGATGGTAATGTACATACTTATAAAGCATGGCTAATAGCAAAAGGTTTTAGACAGAATAATGTTGTTGATTATGATAAGACTTTTTCTCATGTAGCCATGCTTAAATCCAATAGAATTCTAACTGCCATAGTCGCATATTACGACTATGAGATATGGCTAATGGGTGTTAAAACAACTTTTCTAAAGGGAAGCTTACTTGATGATGTGTATATCATACAACCTGAAGGGTTTGTTCATTCTGAGAGTTCTAAGAAGGTGTGTAAGCTTACATCAATAGGATTAAGATCTATAGAGATAAATCTAAAAGGCTTATCGGTATAAGTCAGAGTGTTTTTACTGACAAGGTACTGATTAGGTTCAGTATGCAAGACTTTAAAATAATTGCCAATGTCTTATGGTATAAGTCTCGACAAGACTTAAGGTTCGAAGACTAATGATGAGTGAGAGCGCATGAATATGATTCCATTAGCATTATCTATTGCATCTATCATGTATGTCATGTTATGCACCAGACCTAATATGTTTACTTTGAATAGAAGTGTTGTGAGCTGGAAAAGTTCAAACCAAGAAATTGTGGCAGATTCTACAATAGAAGTTGGGAGATTGCAGCGTCTGATGTAACAAAGGAGGCAGTTTGGATAAAAAAGTTCATCTCTGAACTTGTTGTCTTTTGTTTGTATTTTAACAATAATAGGGCAATAGTATAGGCTAAGGAACCAAGATCGCTTCATCAATCCAAACACGTACTTATAAGGTTTTCATCTAATTCGAGAAATCATTGAGAGGGGAGACGTGAAGATTTGTAGAGTTCCTATCGAAGACAATGTTGCAAATCCTTTGATGAAGTCTCTTCCATAAATAAAACTTGATGGTCATTATAGGTCATTATGTATTAGATATATGAATTATTAGCCCTACAACAACTGAGAGATGTCGGGGCATGTGCCTTAGGTCAGTTTATAAACATTGTTTATCTTATAATTTTAGTTAATAAAATAGAAGCTTTCGTTTGATGTTTTATTATAAGGGATTGCATGTTTACCTTATGATAAGATCCATAGGTATTTGTTGAAATATCCTAAACAAATATCCTAAAGTCCATGTTCAGTCATTATATTGGGAACTACAATGAATTAAGACTAGTGTTAATCTTGATTGATGGTCATGTGATGATTATGCACATAGGGATACGAATCGAGATCATGAGTACTTATTACAGAACAAGGTACTAGATCGACCCGCTATGAGAACACCACATGGATTAAGTCTTAGGTGTTACTCATGATAGCTATAACATTTAGTCATTCGACTTGAGATTACCATACACTTCAATATTAGGAGCATGATAATTTGACACGATCAAACATTGTCTTTAATCGATCGATTATAAAGACTCTGATTGGTTATCATGTTAATAATATGTGAAGGTGTGTAATAAAGATAGTCTAACTAAAGATCGAGACTAGTACGATTATATGATCAATATCACTTGGATGTTTTTAGTCTACCAAAAGATCAAGACTAGTGCGATTGATTATTAAGGATGACTTTCCCTGCCTTATATTTAATCAAAGGATATTGCACGACAAAAAGGATATTATACATGTTATTTAGTGTAATGTATTGATTTAGATATTCATGCAACTTGGTTAGTCATAATGTCTTGCTAGAGAACACTTATGACTTGTGTACCAAAATGTTTTTGGTTCACTACCAACGTCACATGAATCTATTGGGTGGCATACAAAGAATGACTTTGCGTAGTAAAATTCATGACATAAAAGCCCTTATGATTTGTTATATAATAACTTATTAATAAGGGCGTTTGTGTAATTTGATTGAATTGCCTAAATATAATAGTTGTATTAGGAATAGGATTTTTAAGTGAGCTACCTACATATATAAATAGTGATTGACAACCTAAAACGAAATAAGATTTTTGTTTTACTATTTTTGAGTTCTCTGAATTTTGGAAGAGAAAGTAAAAATGTTTTCAATCTACCTAGGGGCCAACACCACAAATTGTGGTCACTATTCATGTGTGGATTTTCGATAGAGGACATGGGCTTGAACTTCTTGGAGATCGAACAATTAGAGAAGGGAATCATGGATTAAGGTATGGTTTACACTTATAGATCTATTTTAATGAAATTTATTTTCGATCCTATTGGGATTTTTCAAAAATAGTTTTGAATTTTTTTTTCTGCGTATGAACCACAAAAGGGCCAAAACCTAATAGGTGGTTGATAATTAAATTTCTTTACCATATTCTAATTCCTATTTATAATCTTAAGACTCATTGGAGTTCAAATATAAACCCTAATTAACAATTCCAAATGAACTAGAACTCTCAAACTTTCAATTTTTATTTCCAAGTGTCCTCTATAAGTGATCCACGCCGTATATGTAATGCCACACCGCTACCACATCTTTGACTTTTATGTGTATATTTTCTCTTTATAATATGCTCGGCACCCTTTGTGTAATGTCCCTGTGCCGTATGTACATCACTAAGGCCCAGTTATCGCACCACTTATACGGCATCACTTCTCTTATCTTCACTCTTTCTCCTAGCCTTGTCCATGCCTTATGCACTCTTCCTACAGCGTCAAACCTCTATGCCACAATATCAAGTGTACTTTTGTGCCTTTTCTCCTCATTTTATCATGAAATCACTCATTTGTCTCTTTTTATAACTTGTATACCTAAAAATACATAAATTCCATCAATTAGATCTCATTTCAAAATATTTACTCTAATTATACAGCTAAACTAACATATATAAGCCTAATTAATCACTTATCTAATACCTCCAAACTTAGGATTTTGGATGTCCCAAGCAAAAGTGTATTTTACTAATTACTCATATTACTACTAATTATTTTCCTTATTCATTTTACATAGTTCATGGAGTATCCTTTATTTCAAATAAGTTCAAGTAAAGAATCCACTCAAGATTTTTTATTTATAAAAACTAATTTTTTCAAAATACATAGCTTGAACGAACTCATATAATTGATTTCAAAACTCACAAGTAGTTCACCACCAAAACTGTCACTACTCGTAAGTTTATTTCACCTCGACACTCAAGTAGCAAGTATACAATCTCATGATTTATCATTTAGCTCAAGAATTCATAAATAAGCATAGATTATACTATTTTGTAGACTTTAGTACTTCAGGTGTCTATAGGACTCAATATAGTTAGAAAGAAAACTTAACTCAACTAAGTTACTTGTACTCGAGCTAAATCTTTTCATTTGAAGAGTTTGAATTTTACTTCCGCCTTTCTTTATTTCTATATATCTCTATTTTCTTCTCTCCTTATATTTTGGAGTTAAACAGTCCCTGCTCATTTTCCTATGGATTCCATTTTCTCACATTTTCTAACCATCAAGTTCTCTGCTCCTTTTCCTTTAGAACTTGTGGGACTCTCTAATTTTTATCTAAAACTCTTGTTAGCACTTCTCACTTTCAGTTCATTAAGCAATTTTTGTCTCCAACTTTTCATTAAAAATCATGCCTATCTCTTCTCCCTTAAGTATGAAGTCTTTATTTATTTTTTACTCAAGTAAGATTCATACTTATTATATAATTCCTTAGAGATCTAATTTTTTCCACAATAAGTGTTATGATCATTTTCTTGATTTTGGTTTAAGTTCGTGGTCTTCCCTAAGTCTCGTTTTCTAATCATGAAATTATATAATTGTTTGCTACAATTTTATTTTCTTAAAAAATTTAATAACAGTCTCTTGAGTTTCATATCAACTAGATACTTGTGTTCTTAATTATCCTTAATTAAAGGCATTAGCTTTGCAAATAAATTAATTATTCATTACTATATTACTATATATAGCCTAATCTAAACTACTTCTACACATTTAAATAATAAGTAAATGAAATAGATACACTACCATTCATTCCTCATTAACTACTTCAAAAATAAAATTTTACTATCATATCTGCAGTGTTTATCCTTATTTCATCCATCTTACCACTTCCCATAGTGTTGATGCCCTCCAAACATAAACCAAACCTTATTCTCAAGGTTTAATAATAATCTTGAACCATTAAAACACTAAAACACAAACATATATAATATAATTTAAGAATGAACTAATCATATAAATGCATAAACATAAAATTTAAACAATTACTAAAGTGACAAAATACCTCAAATAAAAATAATTAGTATAAATGTATCTTTTAACACCCTAAGGTCGAGAGAAATCCTAAGACTTAGAATCTAGTGTTGCGCATCATCATCATCATCATCATCATCATCATCATCATCATCATCATCATCTCAGCTCCAGCATAAATGGTGTAAAAGGACGCTCCACCCTTTTGCTCTGCACCATGTTAGGATCTAAAATGTAGTTCGGTGATGCTAAAAAGATAATAGACCTATCACTAGGTCTTAACCATCAGCTCCTCTCATATCTAGCTTTGTCCCTCTATATCGTCTCCTCATCTTAACAATCCACAACCTCTATTGTTAAGGAGTCAAGTCCTCAATTGGTGGTATCGGTGCCTGTAATAGTGGAGGTGGTGGAAAAATCTTAGGACCATACAAGTCCTGCTCTCCTATCAGTGGGTCTATAAACTCGTAGCCCTCAGCAAATCCTTGCTTGTGATCCTTTTCCTTTTCATATCCTTCATTCTAAAACTCACACAACATAACACTTCAACATGGGTCCTCAAATCACCTATATTCAAAATTATCATTCACAAGGGTCATTCACATGTCAAATTAGTTCAAAATTATCCACGCAACTTCAAAGTCCTATCCAGAAACCTACTTTCCACAATTCATGCAATATCATCTATAAAATCAAAAATTCCAAAGCATAATTAATGAAATTATTAATTTACCTCAAGGTCGGACTACTGTTTCAGTGTAGATTGCTTCCTAAGCCTCTATCAATCAAAGCCCTCTCACTTTGCTTACAAACTAAAACCTTATTGCTTTCTTGATTCAAATCTCAAAATAAATGCCCTAATTTTGCAACAAAATATTTCGTCACTAAACCCACCATATTTCCTCGCTAACTAAGTCAATGATGGATTAGCGATGAAAATATTATCGTCGCAAAAACCATCATCACTGAGAGTTTCGCAATAGAAATTCCAGCCAGTCCCTGATTTACCAACAAATTTTTTTGTCATTCCATGTTGCTAAAATCGTTAATGAGGTTGCCATCTCTTAGCAACCAGGATACAGCCGTTGCTAAACCGTTAATAGTCATTAGCGAATTAGTGACATAAATCATGAACAATGACGCTAGCCGACAGAAATCATGAACAATGACGTTAGCACATCACTGGTTAGCGATAAACCTAATGTTTGTCATCACTAAATAGCTAGAGATTAGCAACAGTTGTATGTCACACCATTTAATACGGTGTCACTATATCGTTGCTAGTCAGTTGCTAATATAGCGAGGAATAAAGACGAACAATTGTAATTAAAAAAAAAATTTCGCCCTTAATATGAAATAAATAAATTAAAATACCAAAAATTTGAGACGAGATTACAAAAGTGGTTTACAATTGCAAGGCCTCAACAAACTAGCCGATATAGGAGCGAAATCCTACAGACGCTCCAAGTTGTCATCTTTGTCCTCCACAAAGTAGTCATTAAAGTCATTGTCGCCATCCCTATGCCTATGGTTTGTTGCATCTTGATTACGGTCTGAGCTGGGTAGGTCCAGACGATGAGGAAGGGCAGCCTGAAAAATGGGGCCTGATGAGGTGAAGCATGAGAGGTGCTACCATTGGGATTGCCAAAGAATGCTAATCCCTGCTGCTTCACTTTTCTAAACGTCAAAAGCTGAGTAATCATGTCCTCATGCTTATGTGTGGTTGCATGAAGTGAGGAAACATCTTCTTTCGACGTAGACACCTCCCTTATTTGTGATATGTTAGGGCATGCGCCTTGAGTAGGTCTTGACTTCGATCCTAGGCCATAAAAATGTCTTTTATCTCTATGAGAAATCTCGATGAATAACTCATCCTGATCTATAGGCACATACAGAGATGCGTGCGTCATCTCCCCGAGCCTCCTTTGGAACTCCTCTTGTAAAAAAAATGAATAAGAATTCACTTATTGGTCCTTCACGTAGGTAACTAGAAAATTGATTCATATTTAAGACTTTATTATTAAATTAGAACAATGACTTACATTCATTCTACGAGACTTCTCATTGACCAACGTGGACTTGTCGTGCTTGATAATGTGGACGTAGAGGACCACCTCATTCACACTAATAAGTGCCCTCGCATCCTTGTCCTATAAAATTTAAGTTAAAAACATTAGTGATGGTCTTTTTTATTATAAAACAAGATAAATGAGTGCAATGATAACAGTGAAACAAGAGATACTCACCAATTGCTCCTTATGACTCACGAAATAACGAGTACCACCTGCCAGTATGTTCGTTATATTAGTTCCGGTATTCTTCCTATTCTTGGAAGCTTGCTTTGACTTGGCCTTGTATTGAGGTGTATCCAATGGGTCAGGTATCCTTCCCACATATCATGTGTTAGGAAACTTGGCCTCCCTCGATCTTTGTAAGGCACATTCATTAACCCTACATATCTGATCCCCGCTCTATGAGAAAAGACTTGGTAGATCCGCGCGTCAATGGAGGGATCCCATATGAAGAAATGTTGTACATAAAACAAAGGATTTTTCATAACACTACACAAAACGCGTCATCAATTAAAGATACTCACAAGTCAATTCTACTCACCATCCAATTGTTCTAACATATATTCCGCATGTGTTGCGAGGACTTTTCTCCATACCCAGCTGTCTAAAAAGTAACAAATGTGAGTCATTTGCTACTTTTAAGATACGATAGGAACTCGAAATTACTTACTACATAATCGATAATAATGCTACAAAAATTGGCTATACTTCATCGTAATGCGCCAAAGAGTATGTCACGTATGGGGTCAATTTTCATATCAATTTTTTTATGCCTAGCTTTAAATGTGGAGTTTGTTTGTTGACTATCGTTAATTATTGAATATACATGACTTTGTTGCTCCACTACTAATATAATTAACTACATGACATTCATCTCAAAGATAATCACTTTGAATATTTAGTTCACGTCATATGAAAAAGTAACAAATGTGATTCATTTGACACTATTTAAAATACGATGGGAACTTAAAATCACATGTGACATAATCGATATGAATGCCATAAAAATTGGCTATATTTCGTAGTGATGCACTAAAAACTATGTCTAGTGTTAGGTCGATTTTCATATCGAATTTCATATACCGAGCTGATTTTTCGTGGAGTTTCTTTTTTAACTGTCATTAATTATGCTTTATAAGTTGATTTTGGTAAGTTTGTCAACTTTTCATCTCATGCGTTTCATCGGTGATCGAACTTTATATATTAAAAGAATAACATAAATGTAATTTTCAACAATTCAATATAATCAATCTCAAATAAGACACTACACATCATTTTCTTGATAAATACAATCCATATTTTTTTTTCTATAAGAACATATTCAAATAATTAAAATGTAATTTTCAACAATTCAATCCAAAGAAATTAATGAAAAAGGATATGCACCAGCGAAATTTTTAATGGATGTTGCAACATCTGTCATTACATCACTTATTTTTAATTACTTATATTGAGATGGAATTTTTAATGGTTGTTATAAAATTTATTTCAAAATTTCTCATTCTAGTAGTGTTCAAAACTTATAAAAAAAATTTTTATACTACGTTTTAATACTTCGTTTCAATATAACGGTGTACTTTATTTCACCCATAAATTTAAAACATATAGAGTTCCAAAGAAAATTTTAAAACATATATAATAATAAATTAAAAATACCTCTAAATGCAATTTTTCGATCTCGTAGCGTAGTGGAGGTGACCACGATGTTACAACAACAAAACCAACTAACAATAAAATTACTTTATTACCCATTCACAATATCCTACAAAACCCTTAATTAAAAAATAGTAAATTAAAAAAATATAATAAGTTAAGAAAAAAAATTATTTCAAAAACAATACCATTTAACTAAAAAACTGTAAATTAATGTCAAAATCAGTAAATTGACATAAAAACATTAACTTCATGTATAAACAGTAATTTATTAAAATAAATTAATTTTTAAAATTTATATAATTTTGTAATTTTCATTAAAAACAAGAAATAAAATTATAATCATGAATAACAACAATAAGTAGTAAAAAAAATCATAAAATAAATACTTAAAAAACATTAAAAAATTAAAAAATTACATTCATCGGTTTGTAGTGGACGGCGAGGCGGAGGTGCTGTGGCGACAGCGGCGGCGCAGTGGGCGGTAGTGGCCAGAGACATTGAGAGAGAGCACGGGGCATAGAGGCAAGGGGCATGGGGCAGAATGTGAGGGAGCACAGGAGCACGACATAGGGGCACACAACTACCAGGGGCACGAGAGCAAGAGGACATTGAGGCACAAAGGGCGTGGGGGCACGTCGATTAGGAGTTTGGGGGCATGGGGGCGTCTGGGGCATGAGGGCACAACAACTGGGGGCATGATGAGTAGGGGCACGAGGGGCATGACGACAAGGGGCACTAGGGGCAGAGAAAAAGGTAAAACAATGATCTATTTGGTTTTTGTTAATATAGTCCACTTGGTGATTTGTCAATAATTTGACAATGTTTTATAGTATATTTTAGGGTAATTTAAGATGTAAAATGCTATATCACTTTGGGTTTTCTTTTGTTTTTGTTATTTCAAGTAATAATTGGAAAATAAATTTATGAAAAAGGAAAGAAAATGAAGGATTTAACCAAGTGAAAGAAATACACAACGTATCATTAGCGAATCAAGAATCAACCGCAAATCACTGTTTTCGATTTGGCAGCGATTCAGGATTTACATGTAAATCGCCAAAAAAACTGATAGAGCACAGAGGCCTTTTCAAGGATTTAACTAGCGATTTGAGTATTGAGTAGAATCGGTGTTGAATTGTTGAGTGCGATTTCGGAATGTTAGATTACCACGAGGTGTTTGAGTTAGTTTGGGATATGTATTACCTATAATACTATATATATGACCCTAGGGCTACAAAATCAATTTCCCTTGTGTTCTTAGATCAATATTACATTACCGTTGGAGCCATAGTCAATTGTTTTAGTTTTTAGATTTATTTATCATTGCTTTTGGTGACGATTTGAAGATTCAAAGTATTTATTCAGAGGTATTTATCTATGCTTTATGTACTTTATTATGATGTTTATCACTATTATGAGTTATTAGTTTATTAATTTAAACGAAGTCCGAACATGAACTTGATCCGTTTTGTGATGTAGTCATAATGAGATGATTTGTACTTAATGCTTTAAACCAATTGTGTTTTTTAATTCACTGATCTAATTGATTATTAATTGCAGATTATAATCATGAAGCCTTGTATTGCATGCATAGTCTAGAATGTGTATTGTGATACTTGGATTAAATATCTTGTTTAAACTAGTAACTAGGATTGTATAAAATGTCTTTTACCATTTAAATGTCCTAGGGGATTTGAGATCTAAGTTTAATATTGAAGTGGCTTTCTAAAGGTATTAGATTTAGTAATTCAAAATTTTCTTGGAATGTAATAAGGCTTTATTGCTTATAGTAAATTTTTTAAAATCTTTGAAGGTTTAGTTCAATAAAATTAGAATGTGGCTTTTCCATTGATATAAGGAGAACTGATGGCTCGATAAAGGCAGTCTACTTACTTACGATTAGAGTTTAATGATCTAGTATATTGATAAGTGATTAATTAAAGTTATTAATGGGGTTAGTTTAGTAGTATACTTAGACTAAATATCCCGGAATGAGCTCTATTGATGGAATTTATGTATTTTTCAGGTATACAAGATATAAAGGACACAAATGAATGATTTTATGATAAATTGAGAAGAAAAAGCAAAAAAGTACACTTGACGTCGTAGCATAAAGGTTTCACATCGTGGGAAGAGTGCACAAGGTATGGGCAAGGCGTGGAGAAGGATTGAAGACAAAAGAAGTGATGCAGTATAGGTGATGCAGTGGCGGCGCCATGGTGATGTACACATGGCATCGGGACATTACACATATGGCGCTGAACATGTTGTAAAGTAAAATACACAACACACATAGGGGTCGAAGGTGTGATGGGGCATGGATCACTTATAAACGACGTAAGTAAATAAAAATAGAAAATTTGAGAGTTCTAGTTCGTTTGGAATTGTTAATTAGGGTTTCTAATTGTATTCTAATGGGTCTTAGAAGTATAAATAAGTATTAGATTGTAGTAAACACATACAATTATCACCAACCATCATATAATAGCATAGTTTACATTGTTCGTGAGTATTGAGAATAGTTTCAGAGGAAAAGACATTGAAAACTCTACTTGTGGTTGTTCGGTATTGTTTATTTTATTTAATTGAAGTTATTTGATTTAATTTTTGATTGCAATGAATACCATGATGTGTATGTTGATTTCAATGATGAGTGAGTAGTTTATTTATCTTAGGGATCAATGGATCCAATGGTATGAATGCTATGCCAAAGGAAGTATGAATGGATTAAAAAGTTAAAAAGTGTGATGGTTAGAATTTGTATTGATTCTATACATAATGTTATGAACATCCTGATCACATGTTTGTTGATTAGAGGTCTTAGGTGTTACCATGGCTATTGGAGCTTTTAAGCCGAATATTGACAATACAAACGTAAAATATATATAATATCGATAGATAGTTATTGATTAGGGAGACATGGATAGTAAACTTAAGTGATTATCAGTCTAAAGATTTGGAACTTAATGTTATGTGATATTTACATTGTTCACACCAATAGGTGAAGCTCTAGTTTGCAAATTAGCATATTTTCTACCACAAAAATGGGTTTAAGTGAATTTTAAGAAAATTTGTCTATTCTAATTTAGCATTGCACACGCATAATGAAGATGAAGAAAGTAAGAGATGAAGTCATAGTAATTCATTACCTAGGTGAAGTTGTGAACTAATAGACTTCTCTATATAAGAGTACTAGTTAATTTACATTGTTTTATAGAATATAGTAGTTTAGTTAAACCAATTAAAATGAGATATTCTTAACAATAGAGTGAACTTAACTAAGTAAACCATATCCATATAAACCTTTCCAAGAGGACGATACCCGTAATTAATTTTTGTTGATCACATTATTACTACAATTAAACCATTATACTTGCGGTTACGATTAAGTTTTTAGTGCCGTTACCGGGGATAGGTAGGGCACACACTAGTTTAGTTAGTTTACAAAATTGTTAAGATTTTATTTTAAGTAATTTACTTTCATGTTGAAAAAACAAAAATAAAAGAGAGTTTTAGTTTCAAGTTTGACAATCTATACTTGATCTTTTGTGTGTTCTTTTTCAAGGAGCAGTCAGGGCAGGCGTAGTCAAGATGATAAGGACTTAGTGCCTTACAATCCGAAGATTGAATTAACTAACAAGAGAAATAAGATGAAATGAACCAAGATGGCGAATGATCAAGCGGGGAACCGGAACTAAAATCAGGGCCTAAGGAATAATCAACTCGAAGGTGATCTAGTAGTGCTAGAAAAAGTACGAGGACAAAGATGTCTTCATAACTACTTCAAGTGGAAATTCAATAGACATAAAATGGAGCGATGAGGCATCCAAATTAAAACAACCGAGTTCATGTTGAGACTATATTTCATCAACATGGTTCAAAATAGCCTATTTAATGGGCTAGTGAATGATGATCCAGTAGCACTTGTGGGTATTTTTCTAGAGAAGTGTGACATTGTTCACATTACTAGAGTTACAAATGAGGTAATCAGGATGAGAGTTTTCCAATTCTCATTAGTTGGAAAAGCCAAATCGTGGTTCCAAGGACTAAATGTAGGTAGCACGACTTCATGAGCAAATATCAATGAAAGGTTTCTGGACAAACACCTTCCCCTAGTGAAAGTCTTTAAAAGAAAATTAGAAATCAAGCAATACAAGCAAGAGGATATGAAGTCTCTTGCCGAGGCTTGGGAGAGATTCAAAAAAATGCTGAGGAGATGCCCAAAACATGGATATATGAAATGGGCACTACTGCAAATATTCTACTATGAAATGAATCATAACATGAGAACATTAGTGGATGTCAAAGCAAGTGGTTCTCTACTAACGAAGGATGAAGATGGAGCATTAAATCTTATAGATCTTATGTCCAAGAATTTTGCTCCAGGAACTGTTCCACAGTGAGAAAGTCAACAAGAGTATGTCAGATTGATTCACAAGTAGCGATCATGACACAACTATCAAAGCTGAGTAGTTAGATAGCGAAGCTACAAATCAGACAACAAGCCCCACATGTTCAAGCAATTCAACAACTCATTAATCACCTAGCAATGGTGGTCAATCAATTGGACATGCAACAAAGAATGGAGTTTGAATATGTCAACTTCATTAACAACCAGAACTATGGGAACAACTTCAAGCTGAGCCGAATGGCTCCTCAAAGATATTATCAAAGAGACAACAACCCGAAATTCTTATATGTAAATCTTGATAATGCATTAAAGCTACCTCCAAGTTTTGATCAACAATTCCAACAAGGGAAGCTAGGCCAAAGTGAAAAAAAATGACATCATTGAAGTCAATTGAAAGATTCTTGCAAGCCATTGACATCAATAATTTAGAATGTCATGAGAGGAATGAAAAGGAGATGAAAATTTGGAAGCAAACCCTTAAGTGGATGGATGATGAGAGAAAACAATCCATTAAGAACTTGGAAAGACAAATTCGTCAGCTAGCCATTGCTTTGAATTCAAAGAAGGAATGAAAATTTCTGAGTAACAGTATTACCAATCCCAAGGAGAATAATAGTGTCATTTACATGATGAGCACTACGGTAAAAAATGAGACAATGCAAGAGCAAGTGATGTACAAGCCTAAAAGAGTCAACAATTTAGCCATGAGAAAGTTGAAAAAATCTGAAGAAATGCATGAGAATGGAACAAAAGTCAGGCAAGACGAACTAGGAGGATTCAAGCAATAGGGGATCAATGCCTTAAAGAATAACAAGAAAGGGAAGAAGCAATGAAGAGTTGATCATAACCGCAAGTATAACAGTTTAATTATAGTAATAATGTGATTGAAAAAGGTTGAGTACGGATATCGTCATTTGGGAAAGGTTTTTCTGAAAAGGGTTCACTTAGTTAAGTTCACTTTATTGTTAAGAAAATCTCTTTTTAATTGGTTTAGCTAAACTACTCTATTCTATAAAACAATGTAAACTAACTTGTACTCTTGTATTGAGAAAAGTTTTAGTTCACAACTTCACCTAGGTAAGGAATTACTATGCTTTTATCTCTCACTTTTGTCATCTTCATTATGTGTATGCAATGCTCAATTAGAATAGATTTATTTTCTTTAGATTCACTTCAACCCATTATTTTGGTGGAAAAAGTCCTAATGCGCAAACTAGATATCCCCCTATCGATGTAAATAACGTAAGTTTCACGTAACATTAAGTTCCAAATTTTTATATTCATAACCACTTAAGTTTACTATTCATGCATCTTTAATCAATAACTACCTATCGATGTTATGTATCTTATGGTTGTACTTTCCATATCTAGCTTAAAAGCTCCAATGGCCAAGGTAACTCCTAAAACCTCTAATCAACAAATATGTGATCAAGATGTTCATAGCATTATGTATAGAATCAATACAAATCATAACCATTTCACCTTTTAACCTTTTCATCCATTCATACTTCCTTTAGCATAACATTCATACCATAAGATCCATTGATCAATAAAAATAAATAAACTACTCGCTCATCATTAAATTCAACATACATATCTTGGTATTCATTGCAATTAAAGTTTAAATCAAATAACTTCAATTAAATCAAAGAAACTTTACCGAACAACCACAAGGGGAGTCTACAATGTCTTGTCTTCCAAAACTTTTCTCAAACTCAAGAACAATGTAAACTACGTTATTCTATGATGGTGGTTGATAATTGTAAGTGTTCACTACGTTCTAATACTTATTTATACTCCTAAGACTCATTAGAATACAATTAGATACCCTAATTAACAATTCCAAATGATCTAGAATTTTCAAAATTTTTTATTTTTTTTTATTTCCCGGCATTGTCCACAAGTTTCTCAGTGCCATGTGTGTAATGCCAAAGTTTCGACCTTTATGTGTGTATTTTTCCCTCAAAGTAGGCTCGACGCCCTGCGTGCATTATCCCTGTCGTGCGTACAAAACTATGACGCCTCCACTATGTCACTTCCCCACAGTATATTTCATGGTCTTTAATCCTTCTCCACGCCTTGAGCTCTCTTCCCACGCCTTGTGCTTTCTTCCTACGGCGTCAAGCCTCCATGCCACGGTGTCAAATGTATTGTTGTGCTTTTTCTCCTTATTTTATCATGAAATCACTCCTTTGTCACCTTTATACCTTCAATACCTAAAAATGCATAAATTCCATCAATTAGAATTCATTCCGTGATATTTAGTCTAATTATACTATTAAACTAAACCTATATAAATCTAATTAATCACTTATCAAATACCTCATAACTCGAGATTTTTCCAATACGAGCAAAAGTGCATTCTACAACTACTTTTAAACCATACTCGTTTTACGTAATTCATGAAGTAACCTTTAATTGAAATAAGCTCAAGTTAATAGTCCACTCAAGAGTTTTTTTCTTTATAAAAACTAATACTTTCAAAATTTGTAGTTTTAAAAACACATATAATTCCATTTCGAAACTCACAAGTAGTTCACAACCAAAACTATCACTACTCATAAGTTTATTTCACCTTGACACTCAAGTAGCAAGTGAACAATCTCATGATTTCTTATTAAGCTCAAAAATTCACAAATAAGCATAGGTCATACTATTTTTGTAGACTTTAGTACTTCAATAGTCCATAAGGGTTCATATAGTTTGAAAGAAAACTTAACTCAACTAAGTTGGTTATACTCGAGTTAAATCTTTTCTTTTGAAGTGTTTTAACTTAACCTTCACCTTTCTTTATTTCTTTATTCCTCTTTTCTCCTTATATTTATTTTATTGTACGATCCCTGCTCTTTTTCCTCTGGACTCCATTTTTTCTTATTTTTTTCCAACCATCACGTTCTATGCTCATTTTCCTATAGAACTAGTTGGACTTTGTAATATTTATTTTAGAACTCATGTTACCACATCTCAATTTACATTTATCAAGTAAGTTTTAACTTCAACGTTTTATTACAAACCATGCCTATCTCTTCCTCTTTTTTTACTAAGTATTTGTTGGCTTTTGGGGTTAATACGCAGCCGAAAACTTCAAAAACAACTTTTTGAAAAACCTCAACAGGATCAAAAATAAGTTCTATTAAACTAGATCTACAAAAGTAAACCATACCTTAGTTTGTGATTTCCTTCTTTGACTATTCGATCGCTAAGATGTTCAAGCGCTTATCCTCAATCGGAAACCCACACACAAATAGTGACCATAATTTGGAATGGTAGCCCCTAGAGAGATTGAAAATGTTTTTTCTTTCTCTCTGAAAATACAAAGACCTCAAAAATAGTAAAAAAAAAATCTTATTTCGCTTTTATGGTTTCAACCTCTATTTATATGTATAAATAAGCTCTCTTAAAAAAATATATTCGTAATACAACTATTATGTTTAGGTAATTTAAGCAAATTACATAAACACCCATATCAATAAGTTATAATATTACAAATCATAAGGGCTTTTATGTTATGAAGTTTATCACATAAAGTCCATTACTCCGGACTAATTAAAATTGCGCAAAACCATTCTTTGTGTGCGACCCAATAGGTTCATGCGACGTTGGCAGTTAACATAAACTATTTTGGTACACAAGCAAAAAGTGGTCTTTAGCAAGGCATTATGACTACCCAAGTAGCATGAATATCAAAATCTATACAACATATTGAATAACATATATCATATCCTTTTGTTGTGCGATATCTTTTGATTAAACACTTCAACCCTAATCCATATACCACCAACCAAGCATACATCCCTCTAGAATCCAAGTTTGAGCAATTTTAAGGGAGAAAATAGTGTTCCTAGCGATCAAAAGTGAAAAGAGAAGTTTTACTATGGATTCGCACATGGAGGAGAGCTAGGGCATTGATTTAGACATTTGAGTCTAGAGAGCAATAGGGTTTTAGTTTATGAGCAAAGTGAGAGAGTTTTAATTGATAGAGGCTTGGAGAAGCAATCCACATCGAAAAGTAGTCCAGCATTGTGGTAAATTTACAATTTCATTGATTATGCTTTAATTTTTTATATTATAAACGAAATTGTATGAGTTGAGGAAAGTAGGGGTTTGGATAGGAATTTGAAGTTATGTGAATTGAGAGCTGCAATGTAGCTTATGGTGGATTAATATATCTTTTAAAATAATTTGGCATGTGAATGAAACCGTTGATAATTTTGATTTTAGGTGATTTGAAGACTTGTATTGATTTGTTGTGTTGTGTGAGTTTATGGAGATAGTGGCAAAAGCAAGTAGGCAAACAAATCAAGTTAGTGAACCAAGGGCAAATAATAATGAGGCATCATCTTCGAGGTACCCTAATGAGAATGCCTCTAGGTCTTTCAAGTCTAAGTTCTACAATAATAGAAAGGCTAAAGAGAGGTACGAGGTCATTGAAAATAAGGATTTCATTTATGAGAGGAATAAACCTACCAGCTAAGTATGATAAGAGAGTAAATAACTTCATTAGGCAATAGGCTTAGGAACATTTCACGCAATATAATAGGGAGAACAAAGCATATGAAGTGCGTGAAATAGTTTACGAGTTCTAAACAAATGTAAAGTTTACAAAGAAAAGTGACCCGGTTAAGGTGAGAGGAGTGATGGTCCCGTTTAGTGAGCATTCAATAAACGACATCAATGGGTTAGAATATTTGACCTTGAATAGTGAACTACATACCTTTCTAGATTATTTGTATGAGAGGCCTTATAACCTTTATCCTTTTAGAGTAATGTAGAGAACATTAGTTGTCTAAGGACAACAAGGATGGATAATGGGAGCTGAGAATTTACCGAAGCACATTAAGAAGGGGAATGTGAGGAGATTTTACAGAATATGGCAACATTTTATAGTTGTTTCATTATACCGGACAACTCAGCAGGGCGAGATCAGAAAACTCAAGGCGGCTTGTTTGAATGAGATTATAAAGAATGGGATGATCAATGTTGGGGAGATCATTTATAAGAACTTAAGGGAGTCAATCATAACTGAGAGAAACAACAAGCTATTGTTTCCAATCTTAATAAACCAAATGTGCTTGAAGGCTAGAGTGAAATTGATTCAGGATGAGGAATTTTATATAGAAGCCCAAGCAACAATAAACAAGGAGTTTATATTAACCTTGAAATCACCGACTAGATATAAAGGCTCTAAGGATGATAAAGAATGAAAGTGCCAACAGAGACAGACTTAAGTCAAAGTTATTAGCTAAGGAACAAGATGACTAAGCAACATCAGTAGCAGCAGCGGAGTTCACCTAGGAGCTTCAACACTATCGAAAGTGGTAAGAAATGATGAAATAAGCAAAAACATTGGAGGTATGATTGTAAAATTAAATTTTTGAAATACTTAACGAGGAAGAATGGTAGTGTATCTACTTAATTTACTTATTATTTAATTGTGTAGAAGTAGTATAAATTAGGTTATATAAAGTAATATAGTAATGAATAAATAATTCATTTGCAAAGTTCATGCCTTTAATTAAGGATGAATAAGAATACAAATATATTGTTGATATGAAACTCAAGAGAGTATTATCATGTTTTGAAGACAATAAGAAATGTAGCAACAATGATATAATTTCATGATTATAAATTTAGAGTTAGGAAAGACCACGAATTTGAAACTAAAGAAAGTTGAAAATTAGAACACTTCTTGTGGAAAATGTTAGATCTCTAAGGAATTCTATAATCAGTATTAAGGCGTGTGCCTTAGGTCAATCTACAAACTTTATTTATCTTATAATTTTAGTTAATAAAATAGAGTTTTTTGTTTTCTATTTTATTTTAGGTAATTGCATTTTTACCTTGCAATAAGATCCTTGGGTATTTGTTAAAATATCCTAAATGTCCCTAGTATGAATCTTGATTGATGGTCATGTAATGATTATGCGTATAGGGATACGAATGGAGATCATGAGTTCTTGTTAGGGAATAAGGTACTTGACCAACCCGCTATGAGAACACCACGTGGATTAAGTCATAGGTGTTACTCATGGTAGCTATATCATTTAGTCCTTCAACTTGAGATTCCCAGAGACTTCAATATTAGGAGCA
The DNA here is from genome assembly GCA_039657325.1 of Stephania cephalantha. Taxonomy (NCBI): domain Eukaryota; kingdom Viridiplantae; phylum Streptophyta; class Magnoliopsida; order Ranunculales; family Menispermaceae; genus Stephania; species Stephania cephalantha. The sequence continues at coordinate 13,850,293 of CM077575.1, forward strand.
TGGTAATGGGACACAATCAAACGTTTTCTTTAGCCAAACAATTATAAATATTGTGATTGGTTACCATGTGAATAATATGTGAAGGTGCGTAATCAAGATAATATTTGTCCCTCTTGTATAGAGAAAGATACAAGTGGATCCCTCTATATGATAAACTGATAATTGCAAAGTCCATGTGAATTGATATGATCAATGTCACTTAGATGTTTTCGGTTTACCTAAAGATTGAGACTAGTACAATTGAGTATTAAAGGTGACATTATGAAATATGACATTATGAGGTTGAACAACACTATGGAGGAGGGGGTAATTAATACCTAGATATTGGAAATAGAGCAACGATTAGTTGATGTGGATGTTGAGGACCAAATTAAGGTTAAACTGGTTACCTTCTTATTGACAAAATCTTTCTGGAAGTGGTGAAATTCCTTAGAGAGAGGGGAAGATTGTCACCACTTGGCCATAGTTCAAAATCGTATTTTATATGCAATAATTCTCGAAATCAGTTAGGAATAGGAAGAAGATTGAGTTTAAACAGTTAAAATAGGGAGCCATGTCTGTACAGGAATGCGAGCAGACATTTACTGAGTTGATTAAGTTCGCTCCTAAAATGGTGCAGTGAGAGGAGAATAAAATAGATATGTTTATAGTTGGGCTAAATTATGAGATTTGTGTTTTGGTTTCCTCTCATCCTTGCACTAGCTATGCATTTATATTCGAGAGTGCAATGAAGGTGGAAGAAACCATATTAGCCAAACCTTTCAAAGTAGTATATAAGCCACGACAAGTACCACAGTTCCTTAGGAGTCAGAGAACAAAAAAATTTGTTTATTTTTTTTCTGTTAAATAGATTAAGGAGTATATCTAGAGCAACTATACAAAAATGGTCTGTAGGGACGACATTTGTTAATGTACTGGTTCAAACTATTTCTCAGGCTTCGGTAGTTAAACCAACTTTACCACCACCTCAGTCTGAAGGTAAGGGAAAGAAGAGGACACAGTCATCATAGAAACCAAGTAGATCTAGTTAGGTCCCATAGGCTAGTGGGTTTTCTTAAAGGGCTTTTATGATATTTTATCAGTGTAGACATACAAGGCATAGTCATAGATATTGTTTTATGCCATCGGCCGCATTGAAAAGTAGTACAGCATAGCCAACAAGAGGACATAATCATGAAGTGGCTTAGGCAGATCCAGAGGCTGATAGGAGTTTTGTGGAAGGTATTTTAAAATTTCGTGGTTGAGATATACATTTATTGATTAATATTGGTTCTCCAGTTTCCTTTATTGCTAAGGGTTTGATCAAGAGGTCCTCCAAGATGTGTTAGGGGAGTATTTAATGCTGTTTCTGGTGAGTTAATAATGGAATAGTGGTTGCTGCCATGTTTACTATTGAGATGGTATAGGGTGAAGTATGCTCCCTCTTACAAAGGAGCGCTTTCCCTTCATAAGGAGTGATGAACCCATATGGTGGACCTCGCCCCACCAAGTGAGGAAGCGCGCTCCCACATTAGAAATAACAATTGTGTTGTGTTTTGATTAGAATTTCTTAAGGTTTTAGAGACTAACTTAGGGGTTCTAAATATAGGGTATTAGACCTATATTAACTATTAATGGTTTGTGATAGTTTTTGGAACACTGGGAAAGCTAGAGTGACTCAAAAATTTAAAAAAATTTAAAATGAATCCTAAGCAAATGTAAGTATGGATTCGCTTATTTTTCAATATTGCCTGGATATATTAATATATGTAGTTCATATAGTTTATGGACTGAATGAGGGACTATGTAAACTATAAGGTGCTTTGTTAAAAAGGAACATGATGTTTAATATGATTGGCGAGAGTAAATCCTACAATTTAGTGTAGGTTATGTTGGATATGAGTTTGATTCCAGGCCTATATGTTGGATCCTACTTTGATAAACAGGTTGCGTGGATTACATATTCACTGGAAGGTTTGGGATAGAACCACTAAACATTAATGGATTGACTAGACATCACATTGACCAATGTGTTTGTCTAGAAATTGTATTAATGGTGTGAGTGGGTAATCGACAATAGATTTTCAAATGAAATGGGAATCACAGTGTAATAGTCATAGAAAGTTTGACTTGCATCCCTTATTTATTGGCATATATGCTTTCCATAATCCCGTTAGTTATCTTTTTTGCACATTGCTATTGCATATTAATCTTGATTATTTTATGGAATGTTGATGGCTTTGAAAATTCTTACTTACTAAGCAAGTTGGGGCGCTCATCCCGAATTTAACATTTCAAGTTCTTAGCCTATCGCCTCGGCGAAGGGAAAAAAGAAGATTTAGGAGTCTTACTATCTTCTTTACGATGTAATGAGCCATCCTGTATATATATATATATATATATATATATTTGAGTTACTTTGTTGCAAATGAACAGGGTTAAGAGGTTTTATAATCGAGTTTTAGATTTTTATAAACTTTGTATTTAATTTTAATTATCAAAAAAGATTTAACTATTTGCTATTTAGATTTTGAATTCTCGATATCGATATATAGGTTGAGTTTATCAGGTACGAACGGAAACGTTGTTGGCTCTATTTAAGCCTTGCTGGGTTAACGTGGCTTAATTAGGGTATCTGGCCGAGTATCATCCTAATCGGGATAGAGGATGCTAGATATCATCTTCTTAGAAAGATTTATTTGGATACGGTTCACTTAGTTAAGTTCACTCTATTGATAATAAGATCTCTTTTAAATGTGTGTAAGTAAACTACTCTATTTTGTAAAACAATGTAAACAACTTGTACTTTTATATTGAGAAGACTCTTAGTTGACAAATTCACCTAGGTAATGAATTACTATTCTTTCATCTCTCACTTCCTTCATCTCCATTATGTGTGTGCAATGCTCAATTAGAATATATATATTTCCTTAAGACTCACCTCAACCAACCATCGTGGTGGAAAAGATCCTAATGTGTAAACTAGAACACCACCTATCGATATGAATAACGTAAGTCTCACATAGAATTAAGTTCCTAATATTTAGACTAATGACCATTTAAGTTTATTATCCGTGCTTCCCTAATCAATAACTATTTATCGATTTTATATATCTTACAGTCGTATTATCCATATCGGTTTGAAAGCTCCAATGGCCATGACAACTCCTAAAACCTTTAATCAACAAACATTTGATCAAGATGTTCCTAACATTACGTATAGAATCCATACAAATCCTAATCATTGCACTTTTTAGCTTTTTAATCCATTAATACTTCCTATTTCATATCATTCATACCATAGGATTCATTGATCCCTAAGATAAATGAACTACTCATTCATCATAGAAATCAACATACACATCACAGTATTCATTGCAATCAATGATTAAATCAAAATAACCTCAATTAAATAAAAAAAAACAATACTGAAAAACCACAAGTGGAGTCTTCAATGTCTTCTCCTTCGAAACTCTTCTCAATACTTAAAACAACTAATCTATTGTAAATTATGATAATTGGTAGTAATGTATGATAGTATTTGATAATTTGGGAGTGTACTACTTTATAATACTTATTTATACTCTTGAGATCATTATAATACAATTAGAAACCCTAATTAACAATTACAAATGAACTAGAACTCTCAAACTTTCTATTTTTATTTCTTGGAGATGTCTCATTAATGTCTCGGTGTCGTGTGTGTAATGCCACGACTTTGACCTTTGAGAGTATTTTCCACTCATAGTAGGCTCGGTGCTCCATCTACATTTTCCCGACACAGTGTGTATAACACCACGGTGCCGCCACTATTTCACCACTCCAGTGTATATTTGTTGGTCTTCAAGCCTTTTCCATGCTTTGCACTCTCTTCCCACCCCTTGTTCTTTCTTCACATGGCGTCAAGCCTCCATGCCATGGCGTCAAATGCACTTTTATGCTTTTTGTCCTCATTTCATCATGAAATCTCCTTTGTCACCATTATACCTTATTTACCTAAAAATGCATAACTTCCATCTATTAGAACTCATTCTCGTGTATTTAGTTTAATTATACTACTAAAGTAACCCTATATATAATTATAATTTATCATTTATCAAGTTTTAAGCAACAATATGATGGACCTTTTGATGAAGCACAAAAGGGAAATAACATCAAGGTTGGTCCAAAGAAGCCGGAACAAAAATTTAAGTTCACACTGAGATTTCAATCAATCAAGAGTAGAGATCTTAGAGATATATGCATACCATTAAGCATTGATATGCATCGATTTAGATACATCTTTTGTGACACAAGAGCCTCTATTAATGTAATGCCTATAAAGGACATGTTACATGCGGATTTGAAGATCAATTATCTCGAAACAACGGACTTGCATGTAGTTGATGGTAACTTGGTACCAACATTGGAGAAAGTCTTAAATGTGCATGTGAAAGTTGGTTGATTCAAATTTATCATGGATTTTGAGATTATGGATCATGATATAGATAATGATGTGTCTATGATACTTGAGCTACCATTCTTGAACACTACCAATGTGCACATGAGGAAGAAAAAGATCAGCATGAGTATCAAGGAGGATGACAATAGCGAGAAGATTGTCTTTGTTGAAGGGTAAGAAGTACATCCAAATGAGAGACATATCATCATATTTGACCTACAAATAGAGTATCTTAATTTAAACTTGGACTAAAAGATCGAAAAGGCGTAGAGCTAAGGACGTAAAAGAAAGCGCTACTAGGAGGCAACACAGGGGTTTTTAATTTTAGTTTTAAAATTTTAGTTATTAATTTATTTAGTTTGAACAATCCAGATTTTTAGGAATTTTTAAAATTTTAAAATTTTTGCACTAAATATGTATGAACAACCATATGCAGGGTGAAATCTCATCGGAATGGATCACTCTCAACAAACTCAACAACAAGGGAAAATAGCAAAGGAGATAGAATGGTAAAGATTAGGTACATGGATAAGGATAAATCAGGGTAATTTTTTATGGAATTATCATATATGTATTTCACACTGTCATGACGCCTTGTGTGATGAGGCATAGAGGCGGGAGAGTGCCAATAGGGAGTAATGCAGAAAATTTAAAAATTTTGGAGAAAAAATCAATACACACGGTGCAAGGAAGGCGCCGAACTGTGAATCAAGCCTTTGGTAAGTTTTCAGTCTTTGACAAATCAATCATTACACATTTTGTATAATACATTTTAGGACGGTTTTAGATGTTGAAGACTATGTTACACATTTTTTTCTTTTTTTTGGTATTTTAAGTAATAAATGGAATATATGAAGAACTGGAGTAAAAATGGTAGATTATGAAGGGATTAATCAAGTGGAAAGATTATGTAATAAATCATCACCAAGGGATCACAGAAAAACTAGACTTCAATACCAGCGATTCTCGGCGATTCCTATGTGCATAGAATCGCCACTTAGATTGGTGAAAATAGGGACTTTAGTTTAATGGATTTACCCAGTGATTACACTTAACCATGAATCGCTGAGGAATTAATGAGTAGATTTCGAGGATTTTAGATAATTATGATTAGTTTGAGTTAGTTTGGGACGTTTACAACCTAAAATACTCTAAATATGACCCTAGGGTTACGAAATTAGTTACCCTTAAGTACTTAGATCAATATATCATTGCTCTAGGAGTCATTCTTTCTTTATTGTTTTAGTTTATCGCTTTATTTTTCATTACTTTTGGAGAAGACTTAAAGATTTAAAGTATTTATTTCAGAGGTGTTTATATATGTCTTTTATTTATATTACTTTGCAATGTTATTTATGATTATGAGTGAGTAGTTTGTCAATCTAAACAAAGTTCGAACGTGAACTAGATCCATTTTGCAATGTAGTTATGATGAGATGAATATGTGCTTAGTGCTTTAAACCAATCATATTCTTTGATTCACTAATTTAATTGGTTATTTTCTATTAATTTTAATCATGATTTTTGTATTGCATTCATAGTCTAAAATGTGTATTGTGATATTTGTATTCATTATCTAATTGAAGTAGTAATTAGGATTATTTGAAAAGTATCACCGTTTGGATTTTTTAGGTGAATTTAAGATCTTAATCTAATGTCGAAGTGGTTTTCAAAAGGTGTTAGATTTAGTAGTTCAAAGTTTTCATAAAGTGTAGTGAGGTTTTATTGTGTGACCTTAATATTTTTGTGTATTCAATGGGGCTAGCTTAATAAAATTAGAACATGGCTATTCCACCTTTTTAAGGAGAACAAATAGCTGCCTAAAGGCTGCTTAATTACATATGGTTAGTGATTGATGAACTATGGTACTTTATAAAGTATTCCCGTAACTATATTAATTAAAGTAACATGTTTTGAATGCAAAATGATTTTATGTTTCATTGTCTGGTTATATTGTTTAGATATTTATTTATCATTCGGTTGAACTTATTTGATTGACATTGAATTGGAATTGTGATTGTTGTTAATATAATTAGTTAATTATTAGTACATTATAGATTGAATTAGTAAGATTAATTACAATTTTTAATTAAAATAATTAAATTAAAGTAAAATTAATAAAAACGATTAAAATTCATTTTTTCTAGAGAAGTTTGATAAATCTTTGTGGAGACAATTCCTACTTACCATTACTACAAAATATTAAAAGTATAATATTGGAGGGAAATTTACTATACAAGCCCAACACGTGTCAATTTTTCGCACTGTTGCTAAAGATTTCCACATAATTTCTTAAGAGTTTTAGACGTTCCACTTCGCCATTCTAATTCTATAGGATCCTTACATCTGTTTGATCCGGAGGTAGATAGGACATTTAATCGTAATATAAGACAACACAAAAATATAGAGACCACCAAACTACCAAAATGGAAGCCAATAATAATTTTAATATTTATAATAATAATGATAATAGAGGACTTACTCTTAGGCACGCTAATCAAAATGTCACTGCTTATAAAATAATTTGTACTGCATATCCTTACGGATTTCACAAATTTGAACTTACATTTAGATTGATAAGTGCTCTACCTAACATCAATGGTAAGGACAATGAAGACCTACAAAAACTTATAAGGGAATACCAACATAAATTCAATAGGATGAAACCTAAAGACTGCAGTTTAAACAAGTCAAACTTAAAGCTTTTCCTTTTTATTGAAAGATCTAGCACAAGATTGGTTGTTTTATCTTCCTCAAGATTCGATAACCACATGGGGTAAGATGTTAGAAGCTTTCCTAGATAAATATATGTTTGAAAGAAAAACTAGTACTTATATAAGAAAAAACACAATCGTGAAAATGCAAGATGATGAAAATTCGAATGAATTTTAGAATATAATTCAAAGACTAGTTTCATCTTGTCCACAACATGGATATACCCAAAGAGCTTTATTAGAATACTTATATGTAGGGCTAAATCATTTAGAAGAAAGACTATTAGATACCTTATGTGGTGGATCATTATTTGATGTTTCACCAACTTTAGCAAAATAAGCTATTAATAAGATGACCAAACAATCTAAACAATATGGTGAAGAGACATACACATCAAGAAAGAAAGTTTATGAGGTTAATATAAAACAAGTAACAAATTTGAGAAAAAAGTTGAAGAATTATCTAACATTGTTAAACTACTATTAAAAGATAGATCAAATCAAGTAAAACTATGTGGATTTTGTAATGAAGTTACACATCTTATGGATGCATGACCAACTTTACAAGAAGATAACAATAAAGAAGTGAACACGATTACGAAATAATATTTTGGTCCACCTAGAAACTAATATAAAACATTAATTATTACACTCGAAAACGAATTCAAATCTAAGCTATATTCTACAAAATCAAAACTATACCACTTATAGACGAGAGCACCCACACCACCTACACCAATGCAATAACCTCAACAAAATATTCAACCTATGCAACCCAATTTAGAACAAATATTACAGAACTTTAAGATCCAAAGTAATAAAAACTTTACACAAGTTTCTCAAAATCAAATTAAAATCGATACTTCAATTAACAAACTGAAAAATCAATTAAGTCAAATGTCCTTACAAATAAATAAGTTAAGTAATCAAACTAAAGTATATACTCAAACTACGAACACTACTAATCAAGCATAAGTTAACGGTTTATAATATTTTGTGAAAACAAAAAGAAATGCATACACATGAAAAGACACCAAAAAGAGGTAAAAAAATAAAATACCTATAACAATAGAACAAGAAGAAAAAGAAGATATATTGGCAAATGACGTCCCAATTGAGAGTGGATGGCCGAACAAGTGAAATATACATCTTTTCTTGAGAGGCTACACTTATGGTATTTAGCCAAAGTGGAAGCGTATAATAAAATCTCTGCTGAATTCTAAATTAATTAACTAAGATAAAGCAAACAATATTTATGAATCGAAAGAAGATATGCATTCTTATTCTACCATTCCAAAATGATTAGCAATGCTAGGGAGGAAGATACTAAAGAAAACATATATGAACCATTTAAGAAATTAGATATTAATGAGAATTTAGGACGAAAGACATTATCCTTAAAGAGAATGCCTGAGAAATACTCTATCCCATGAATAATTTTCATACCAATCACAATAGAAAATTCTTCTATTGAATTTTCTATGTGTGATCTAGAAGCATCAATTAATGTTGTTACTTATACTTTATGAATCATTGAAAATATGATCGTTAATTTGCCTATTAATCTTACTTTAGCGAACAATACCATTATAAAATTGTATTGGATTATTGGAAGACATTTTAGTACAAGTACATGATTTAGTATTTCTAGCTGATTTTTATGTTATGGAAAAAGGAGATTCAACATCACCTAATCCCTTGCCTACACTATTAGATATACCTTTTCTAAAGACGGCTAGAACTAAGATAGATATTTCTGAAGGAACAATAACTATGAAATTTCAAGATAAGATTTTCAAATTCAAATGTAATAATGAACACAACTATGATACTTATAAACAATATGATGAATTATTCAATAATGAAATAGATAATAATGAGCTTTTAGTCTTTAACTATTATGATAACTTAAATGTTGAAATTTATGCAATTAATGCGATAACAATGCAAATTAATAAAGGGATTCCAAATAAAGAATCAGTTGAAGACACTTTAAAAGAAAAGAAAGTAACTCAAGAATGGAAAGTTAAGCAACCGGAGAATGGTAAAAGCATTAACAAGATGATAGTTTCTAAATCCAAGTATAATAAGAAAAAGAAAAAAAGCGAATTTAAGTGATGTAAAGCTTAATGATCCTGGATGTATACATATGCACAATAAAATCAAATAGGGTTGGTACTTCAACACTCAATGTGATACGAACTTTAATCCAAATCTCATGCCTATACATTTATTTTTACATACTCAATTGGAGTTGAATTCACTTGCTTCTGAACGATTTTATTTACTTGATGGTTATTCAATTCAACCAATAGGAGTAGTCATAAATGTGCCAGTTCAAGTCAATAACAACACTGTACCCATGGACTTGTTGATAACCCACACTTTATCAATGAAGATCCGCCTTTAATTTTAGGACGATCTTTCTTAGCCACTACTCAAGCAGTTAAGGATATTCTGAAAAAAAAAAAAAAAAGAATCACTCTAACGATTAATGGTCAAGCACTTAATTTCTGGAATGGTACTAAAGGGGATAATCCTAAATTCAAGTTTAGATATGCAACCTAATTTTAGAAGGGGTAAGTCAAGCCAACGATGATAAACAAAAGAGCTATATAGGAAGCAACCCATCTTCTATGTTTATTTAATTTTATTTGGAATTTATTTTAGTTTAGTATGTTTTTATCCTCTAAATTTTTGACTCTTGTACGTGAAATATATTCATATTTAAACTCTAAAGTAATTTCGATTAAGGGAGAGTGATCTGGTTGTTGTTGCTTATATGGCCTTTAAGCAAATTGCTCTATTTATATGGCTATTTATACGTTTATTTAATTAATAATAGTAGCTAGTTAGTTACATGTCCCACTCAAACTTTCAAAATTTTTGTCAATTCTACCTTAGTATGAATTTTATTAAATAATAAATAAGTTAATTATGAGATAAATTACAAAAATAGTGAAATAGGCTTAGCGATTCCCCAGCGATTTAGAATAATGGTTGGAATCCCTGCCAAAATATATAGCAAAACACGGGTAATTTAGTTCAAATTTGGAGTCTAGCGAATCCCCAGCGATTCGCCGCACAAGCGAATCGTTGCTTATATCGCAGGGTCTCTACGTCCTACAGCAACTCAATTAATACTGATTCACATAGCGATTCCCAACGATTCCACTGACACAAGAATCATTGTATGCAATTTTTCATTTTTAAAACCAAAACCCCGAATCGCCACACACCACCTCATTCGTACAAACAAACCGTTGCACCCTTTCACAAAAATCCTAATTTTTTTTCGTAGATTCAACCATCATAAGCTTAATTTCTTAGTATTTAAGTAATTCTCACCTCAACCTAGTCTCATTCAAATCAAAATTTCCGATTTTAAGGTTTTGAATCAAATTAGGGGTTTAGGAAGTTTCAACTTAGAGCTTGGAAAGAAGGTCTAGAGGAGTTCAATAGCTTAAATCTTGAGAGATTCACACTCAAGAAAGTAAGTGTATCAACCCTAATTCTTTACTGTAACAAATTTTTGATTCATGTAATTTTTGCAAATATCTCAATGTTTTTCAAAATTATTTTGTTGGAATTTATTCAATTGCGTTGCACAAATGGTTTTATTGATTTCAATAGACTAGGAATGGTGATTACATTGATCATTGATTTACAAATTCAAAAATTTTGAAAATTTTGCTATATTTACACATATTTGCTAATGGTTTAAAAAGAGAGTTTAAAATGAGTTTGAGAGTTTACTTATAGTTTTATTTGAAATTAATTTTTTTTATTTTTGAAAAGGATACAATTTGTCACCTAATTACTTTACATTATTTAGAAAACCAATTTTAAAGTCTATATTTTAGTTACCACTTCAATGCCAATTTCATTTTAAGGTTTTAATGAATTTCAAGCTAGCTTTCCAAATGGAGTGGATTCCTCCTTTTAAAATAAAGTCTTGAATTGTATCGAATTATTTTTTATAATGTTGTTTCTATCATTTACAGGTTTCTTTAGTTTTTGGACTTGGGAGTTTTAAAATTTGAGACAATGGTCAAAAATGGTGGAGGTAGAGGCTATTGAGTGGAGAAACGGGAGCACAATTAGTAGAGAAACCCAAGTGAAAATTCAAAGCTCCACTCACACAAATTAGGCAACCGGGGATTTTGATGAATAGCCCCTGAACTAGAATACCCAGAGAATCTTCTTCACCTTATGTTTTACTGATGAGTCAAAGGGAGAGAAAGAGATTGAGGAGACACTAGAATTCAATTCCATGCCCACAACCTCATCATTGCCAAAGCTCTTGCTATGATGAATAGCGACATTAGAAAGAATAAAAAAATTATACCGGAAAGGGGTTTCAACTTGAAAAATGAAGTTAAGTATAGGCCTAAGATCCTAAATATAATAAGGGAGAGGAACTAGGAGTTGTTAGCTAGGGATTACTACATTGATAATGACGCGGGGTCCTCGGTTGAAATGGATTGTGAAATTTTAGTGAGAGAATTTTATGCAAACACGCACAGAGATGAGAACAAAACAGTATCCATAGTTCGAGGAAAACATGTGGACTGCTCACTCGAAAGAATAAATCGGTATTATGGTTTACCAGAATTTCATTTGAGATAGAATAACGAGTACCCAAAACCTGATTATGGGTTTAGTCACGAATTTCCCCATGAGACCATTCGAAATTTTTTAGAAGCTATTTCGGGGGATGGATTACTTTTTTATTAAGACGGGTACCCAAAATGCATTCAAGCTAAATGCTTTAGGAAAACCACCAAAGCTTGGAGATTTTTCTTAAACGTGAGCCTACAACCTAGTTTACAACACTATGACATAGTGAAATATAGAGAGACTCTTTTATACTATATAGTCGAAGGGATTGGCTATATTGATTTTGGCAAAATAATATATGATTCGATTAGGAATGTCATGACAACCAAGAAAAATGAAGGATTGCCTTTTACCTTGATGATTACGGAGTTTTGCAAATAAGACCGAGTTCTGATGAGAGGTTAATAGTTATATGTCTTCTCAGACATGACCATCACCGATGATGTCATTGCAAGCACAAAGAATGTGCCTGGATATGTTGATTCATATGAGGAATGGGAGATAAATGATACACATAGGAGAGAGACCACAAAGAGAGGAAGAATACGGGCAAAAAATCGAAGAAATTTGGAGGAGATATAGAATGTCGCCTATGATGAGCAAACGAACCAGAGCCCAAAGCCAGCTACGGAGGACTTCACTGACACGTATGTGTATGAAACGAAAATGGCCATTATGGGGTCAATCTTGTGGAATCAGATAAGAACTCTAAGACATCAACAGTTCATGCTCCATAACCAATGCGTCGTTGCTAGGAGCATCTATGGATTCGAGTGACGCATGATCAGAAAAATGCAAGGCCGGGAAGCTAACATTCTCGTTTAATTAACCCTAATTGACTACACCTTAAATGATCCTGCGAAGAGCATCCAATCTCAACAGCCTGATCATGGGGATGGTGAAGACGATATGACATCTGGACGTCGATTCTGATATTTTTATTTGTGACGACCCCAGTTCCACAACCTAAACTGGGCCCCGCTCAGCCTTGACTTACGTGGACCCCGGGTCACTCCTTGCGACGTCAACGCAAGCCTAGTCAGCCTTCTTAATCATTTTTGATTATTTATTGTGAGTTATTCAAATTTGTAAGGTATCAAAGTTTATGCGGAAGCAATTTCAACTTAAACAAATCGAAACAAGTCACACAAATCAGTTAGGACAGCCTATAGTGTGGAAACCCCGTATGTACTCCACGTAAATATCTCACAAAACCCATATATCCCATGTGTCAAAACAATATACCTAAATAATACAAAGCCTACAAAAAAATGTGAGAGGAAAGGCCACTCCAAATTCCTCACAATAAATCTCCTAGCATTGGCCCCTTTCCTTTACTCGATTGTAGATCTGTACTTAGTTAAACACAAGAATAACGAGCCCAGGAAAGTAACGCCAGTAGGATACTAAACAACATTTCGAAATAAATAAATCAGTCCATATTCATGCAGATAACAAGATAGATATAAGGATGCATGAATAAATAAAAGACTATAAATAAATTAAAATCAATCTATACATGAGTTTCCAAAGATGCAAATAGAGAGGCGCAAGTAGTCCCGACAAATAAGTCGTTGAGTCTCGGCAAAACATCAAGACTCGGGTTCTAGGACTTGGTACACTCACAAGCCCTAAACCCATGAAATATTGAGACTTCCTGGAATAGCCAAGCTAAGACCTCACACCCCTTCAAAATCAGTAACCAGTGCACTGCATCCAGAGGTCATGACGCTGGTATGTTACCTTAGCCAGCCACTCCTTCCAAGGACCACCGTAGACTAACTTGCCCTCAGACAACTGAATTAGAACGGAATTGAAAGGATATATATCAAAGCAATGAACAACAATATTCAATAGCTTAAAATTAAATTACTGTACAATTTCCTAGCTGGTTTACTTACCTCGATCGACATGGTCATTCCTAACCTATCCGGCCTCCCAACACTCCAAAACACATTCTCGAACCTCCGTATCTCTTCCTTCGATTTTCTGATATCATTTAGTATCAATTCATGTCCAATAACCTTGGTTTAGAACTCTTAAACCATACCAATATTGCGACCAAAGTACGCTCGACAGCTATTTCTAAAAAGAATATTTTATAATAATTTCAAAGTATTATCAACTAGCCTAATAGAGTTACGATTTTAACTCTGAAAACCTCATAATTTGTCATGACAACCAAGAAGGAACTTGTAGTAATCATGACTTACTTTCCATAGACTCTAAGAATACTCAAATCGGATCACAAATGGAGAAGTTACGAATTTTCTAATATAGCATGTCAACTTGACAAACTTTATTTATTTTCAACTAGAAAATGTCTCCAAATCAATATTTTCGCAATTAAATCCTCAAAACTCAATAATAAATGCCACGAAACCACTCGATACCAACACCAAAATATTTTCACGGCTCGTGGAGTCAAATCGTATCAAAATTAATAATTAATTCATTCTAAAACCCAATATAAATCAATATCAAGTATAAAAACATCTCCAAAACAGTTATCAACTGAATTGCATTAATTCAAATCATTAAAACCCTAACCCACGTCGGTGAAATTTATCCGAAATTGACGCGAATCAATCCAATACACCAATTAACGACAATTCATACCTATTTTTATCGAAACCCCACGAAAGAAATTGAAAAATTGTGAGAATTCAAATTAAATTGAAGAAAAATGCCCGACATTGAGAATTTATCAAATTACGGGCTGAATACCTCGTTTCTGTTGCAGAAACTTATCTAGAATTGACCGTCTTCCTATCCCCTATGATTTTGTGGAAAAAAACTGAGCGAAAATCGGATGTCGGGAGCTCCGAGAGTGAAAACCGAAATTGAGGGGTTTAGGGAACGTTCGAATAAACGTTTTGTCAATTGAAAACAAATGAGTTTTCTTTTTTTTATTTTCATTTCATGGTTTATATATATATATTTATTAATTCTCCAAAGTCCTATTTTGACATGTTTTGACTTTCGGTGCTCATTTTTTATCCCATTTTCCACCAAATTGAACCAAACTCTCGACAAAATAGTTCATCTTCATAAAATATCCAAAATATTGGTTTTGGTCACGACAAAACCCTAAAAATCTTAACTTCGTCCATGGCATACCCAACTCTCATAAACCAATTCTCTTGCCATATTTAACCAAGCTTACATAAAATTAAACCCAATCTCAACCCCGACTACTGCCAACTAACACGAAACTCGAGGTAAGATCTTATCTACACATTTTCAAAATTAATTATTTTAAATTGTTCGATCTTTTGTATAATAAATAATACAAGCATCACACAAAAATAACATACCTCAGTGTCTACACCCGAGATTTGGACATATGGATCACGATGAGTGGATCCCACATACGACCCTGATATGGCACATGGCATGAGTTAGATTTTTTTAGGGTCGTTACATTATTTTTCTCTCTGTAACCTTTTTATGAATGTTATTCTGAGAGGTCTATGCTTGAAATATTATGATTTTAATAATGTGGCATGTGTTACTATGATACTATTGCTTTAGTATGTTCACATTTGATACGATGGTTTGATTTGATACTACAATTTAAAATTTCGTGTTGATTGGAAAGTTAAAATTAATCCTGTTTTCAATTACTTTTTAAATTCGTTCTTATGTTATTTATTTATTTGTTTATGCTTCACGGGGTATTTTTATTTTTGTTGGAAATCCGACTTAGTTTTTAAACCTTGGGCCCAAGGTTAGGAAAGCGCTTTGGAGGTATTAGGTGAAGTGAAGTATAAAGATGCAAGTATGGAAGAAATGAGAGGTAGAATCTATTTGAACATTGAACATTGTGAATTTTTCAAGATTCTCCACAATATATGTAATATTTTTTTCTATTTCATTTAACTTTATTTACTTAGGAATATGGAATTTGATATAATTTAGATTTAAATGGAAGCGATATATATTTATTACGAATAAAAATAGAAATTTTATGATGGAACGGAATTGTTATACCCTATTTAACTTAATCTACATCGTGTATACACTAGAGGGGTTTTAAGAGGATTGATTACTTTGCGTTAAACATTACAAAGGGTAAAAGATCGAACGATATTGCAAGATAAACAAGATAGATTACTAAGAATCTTGTTATACAATGTTTATTGATCAACTATTTTATATACATATATATATATATATATATTGAAAAGAGTTTCATAATTGAGGAGAAAAATAGAAATTTAGCCAAAAAACTTTACTTAGCTGGAAAGAATGCTTCCTTGAGTATAGTTAAAGTGAGAAGAGCTAACAAAAGCTTTTAAAAGAAAAATAGAGGGACCCACATATTCCAAATGAAATGAAGCAGGGAATCTAGTGGTGGAAAAAATGAAAGGAAATATTCCTATAAATAATAATGGATTCCAAAGGCAATGGAACAGGGAACCGTATGAATACAATAAAAAGAAGAAAATGAATACATATATAATTGAAAAAGAAGAAAGAAAGAGAGATATACAAAAATGAAGTTAATGAAAAACATTCAAATAAAAAGATTTAGCTCAAGTGCTTATAGCTAAGTTAATTGAAGTATATCTTTTATTTCAATAGTTGAATATCAAATGATGATTATCGGTGCATAAAAGTTCCAATCGACTTTGATTGTGGTTGTAATTTAAATTTGTTTGAAAATGAGATTGATTTAGTGATTTTTATATCTTTAGATTCTATATTAGTTATCGTAAGCTTGATGCTTATCAGTGGAGATAGAGAAAACCTATGTAGTGCCTTCACCTTGGTTATTTGTTTAACTTTGAATTCTGAGGTGTATTGCACAATTAGGAGGTTGAATTGTCAAATAAAGGGGTTGTTCTTTAATTCTTTCTATTCTATCATGATTCTTTTTATAAAGGCAATATGTTTCTATTTTAAAGATCATTTATGTTTAAAAATAAGAGTATATTACTATGAAATCTAAATGATGAATGAATAGAGAATATGATTGAGAGTATTCATTTGCTCGGGATAGCAGAGTGCAAAGTTTGGGTGTATTTAACAAGTTAATAAGTAGACATATTTTATAGTACATTTTACCACGATTTTAGATGGAAAATGCTATATTACATAGATTTTTCTCTTGTTTTTATTATTTAAGGTAATAAATAGAATATATAAAGAAATTGAGTAAAAAAGAAAGATTATGAAGGAATTAATCAGGTGGAAAGAGTATGCAAAGAATCATCACCAAAGAATCAAGGAAAAACTGGACTTCAACAGCATCGATTTCCCAATGATTCCAACATGCTTAAAATTGTTAGTTAGATCAATGGATATAGAGAATTATGTTCCGCGGATTTAACCATCATTCCACTTAACCCTAAATTGCTAAGGAATAGTTGGAGCAAATTTTGAGGATTTTAGATGACTACGATTATTTAGAGTTAGTTTGAGATGTTTACTACCTAGAATACTATAATTATGACTCTATAGTTACGAAATTAATTGCCCTTGAGTACTTAGATCAATATTTCATTGCTCTGGGAGACATTCTTTATTGTTTTAGTTTATTGCTTTATTATTCATTGCTTTTCGAGAAGATTTGAAGACTTAAACTATTTATTCCATAGGTATTTATCTATGTTTTTAATTTATATTATTGCAATGTTATTTATGATTATAAGTAAGTAGTTTGTCAATCTAAACAAAGTCCAAGCATGAAATAGATCCATTTTGCAATGTAGTTATGATGAAATGGATATTTGCTTGATGCTTTAAGCAAATTATATTCTTTGATTCACTGATTTAATCAGTTATTATCTATTGATTTTTGAACATGATATTTGTATTGCATGCATAGTCTATAATGTGTATTGTGATATTTGGATTCATTATATATGAAGTAGTAACTAGGATTGTTTGAAAGGTGTGAGCGTTTAGATATCCTTGGTGAATTTGAGATATAAATCTAGTGTTGAAGTTGCTTTCCGAAGGTGTTAGATTTAGTAGTTTGAAGTTTTCATAAAATGCAATGTGGTTTTATTGCGTGAAGTTAATGTCTATGTGTATTCAAATGGGTTTACTCAATAAAATTAGAACGTGGCTTTTCCACCGGTATAAGGAGAACAAATGGTTGTCTAAATGTTGTTTACTTATGATTAGAGTATAATGATCTACGGTACTTTATAAAGTATGCCCATAATTATATTGATTGAAGTAACATGTTTTGAATGCAAAACGAATTTATGTTTCATTGTTCTGGATGTTTGTTTAGATATTTATTTATCATTGGATTAAATTGGAATTGTGTTAGTTAATTATTATTATATTATACATTGAATTAGAAAATTTAATTAGTGTCAATTAAATTAATTAAATAAAAATAATAAATGAAAACCATTAAAAGTTTTTTTCCTGGAGAAGTTTGATAAATCCTTATGGAGACGATTCCCATTTACTGCTACTTCAAAATATTGAAAGTATAAAATAAGAGGGAAATTTATTGTACACGTCTGACATATGGCACTCTTTGCCCCCTAAAGGTGTTATAATAACCATTTAGGTCCAAAACATGAATAGAAACCAAATTTAAATCGGGAACATATCGCACATCTTTCAAAATCACCGTGCAACCCATATTTTTTGGCATACAAACATCTCCAATGCTTACTGCTAAGTGAATAATTAGACATGTTTTATACTTCATTTTATGATGAATTTAGATGTAAAAGATTAGATTACAATTTTTTTTTTTTTTTTTTGTTATTTCAAGTAATAAATGAAGAATACGAAGAAATAAATGAAAAAGGGAAGATTATGAAGGAATTAATCAAGAGGGAAGAGTATGCAAATAATCAATACCAATGAAGCAAGGGAAGAACTGGACTTTTGAAAGCAATTCCTAGCGATTCCAAATTGCTGGTTTAATTGGTGGAGCTATAAAGTTTCAAATTACGTATTTTTCCAACGATTCACACACAAGTTTCAAACAATCGCTAGATAAGATTTTGACAATTTAAGATAACTATAAGTTGTTTGAGTTTGTTTAGGATGTTTACTACCTTGAATACTATAAATACAGCTTTAGGGTTTCGAAATTAGCTGCCATTGAGAACTTAAATCAATATTCCATTGCTCTATAACCATTCTTTCTTATTTTAGTAATTTACTTTATTGTCATTTACTTTTGGAGAAAATTTGATGATTTGAAGTATTTGTTCCAAAGGTGTTTATCTATGTCTCTTATTTATATTATTGCAATGTTATTCATGATTATGAGTGAGTAGTTATTTGATCTAAAGAAAGTCCAAATGTGAACTATATCCATTTTTATATATATTTATGATGAGAAGATTATGTGCTTAAAGCATTAAACATGTCGCATTTTTTGACTCACCTATTTAATAGGTTATTATCTATTTATTTGAATTATGATTTTTGTATTGCTTGCATATTCTAGAATGTGTGTTATGATATTTGGTTTCATTATCTATTTGAAGTAGTAACAAGGATTGTTTAAAAGGAAAACACAGTTTAAATGTTCTATGTGAATTTTATATCTAAATCAGATATTGAACTGGCTTTCTGAAGATGTTAGATTTAATAGTTAGAAATTTTCATAAATTTTAATGCGATTTTATTGCGTAATGTTAATGTCTTTATGTATTCAAAAGGGTTAGCTCAATAGAATTAGAACGTGGCTTTTCCACTTGTATAAGGAGAACAAATGGCTGGCTAAAATTTGTTTACTTCCTTATGATTAGAGTTTAATGATCTATCTTTCTTTATAAAGTATGATCATAATTATATGAATTTAAGTTACATGTTTGGAATGCAAAATGGGTTTATGTTTCATTGTTCTGGATGTTTGTTTAGTATTTATTTATTACTGAATTGAATCTATTTAATTGATTATGAATTTGAATTGTCATAGTTAAGATAATACAAGTATTGAAGTATTATTATATTATAGTTAAATATTTGTTAGTTTAATTAGTGTTTTAAGTAAAGTAAAAGTAAAAATAATTAACACCATTAAAAATCATTTTTCCTAGAGAAATTTTATAAATCCCTTTGGAGACGATTTCCACTTACCACTACTACAAAATATTTAAAGTATAATATAAAAGGGGAAATTTAATGTACACGCGCAACATGTGTCAATTTCTCACATCGTTGCCGGGGATTTAAACAAAATTTATTATGAGTTTTTGACGGTATATGATCTATCTAATTCGTCGTTCTAATTCCACTGAATCATTACATCCGTTTGATCATGATGTAGATAGGACATTTAATCGTTACATAAGACAAAAACAACGTAGAGGACACCAACCTACCACAATGGAAGCCAATAACAACTTAATATTAATAATAATAATGTTTATAAAGAACTTAATTTTATGCAAGCTAATCAAAATGCCAGTTCTTATGAATTAATATGCATTGCCTATTCTGAGGGATTTCCCAAATTTGAACTTAGTTCTGGATTCATTAGTCTTCTACCTAACCTTCTATAGTAAATACAATGAAGACCCACAAGAATTTACCAGGGAGTATCAACACATAGTCAATGGGATGAAACCTAAAGACTACACATTAGAAAAAGTCAAACTTAAAGCTTTTCATTTTTTATTGAAAGATCAAGCATAATATTGTTGTTTTATCTTCCTCAAAGTTTGATAACCACATGGGCTCAAATGTTAGAAGCTTTATAGACCAATTTATGCGTGGAAGAAAAATTAGAACTTATAGACGACAAATTACAACCATGAAAATGAGAGATGATGAAAATTTTAATGAATTTTAGAATAGATTTCAAAGACTTATTTCATTCGGTCCAAAACATGGATACCCCCAAATAGCTTTATTAGAATACTTCTATGAAGGACTAAATCATTTTGAACAAAGACTATTAGATATCGTATTTGGTGGAGCATTATTCGATGTTACACCAACGCTAGCAAAAGAAGCTATTAACAAGATGGCTAAACAATCTACATAATATAGTGAAAAATACCGATACATTTAGAAAAAAGTTTATGAAGTTAATAATAAGAAAATTAACAAATTTGATGAAAAATTTGAAGAATTATCTAACATGGTTAAGCTACTATTAAAAGATAGATCAAATCAAGTTAAACCATGTGAATTTCATAACGAAGTTACACATCCTACGGATGCATGTCCTACTTTACAAGAAGATAACAATGAAGAAGTCAATGCGGTTATGAACCAATATTCTTGTCTTTTTAGAAATCGATACAATAACAACAATTATTACACTGGAAAACCAAATTCAAATGTTAGTTACTATCTAAAAAATCAAAACTATACCACTTATAGAGTGAGAGCACCAACACATTTTTCATAAATGCAACAACCTCAGCAAACTATTCAACCTACAAAACTAAATTTAGTATAAATATTACATAACTTTATGACCCAAAGACATCAAAATGTTTTGGAATTTCACAATATCAAATTAAAATTGATATGTTTTTTCACGAGCTGAAAAATCAATAAAGTCAAATGACTCTACAAATCAACAAGTTAAGTAATCAAACTAAAGTAACTACTCAACCTACGAACACTACTAATCAAGCATAAGTTAACGCATTATTTTGTGAAACTAAAAAAGAAACGAATATGCTGAAAAGACACAATAAAGAGGTAAAAAGAAAACTAAAGTACCTAATACAACAGAAGAAGAAGAATAGATGATGGCAAATGTCATTTCCAATACGGAACGGATGGCCCAGCAAATGAAATAAACATTTTTTTTTCTTGAAAGGCTATACTCATGGTATTTAGCCAAATTTGAGCCTATTAAAAGTCTTTACAAAATTCAAAATTAGTTATCTAAGACAAAGTAAACAATTATTACAAGTCAAATGAAGATATGCATATCTAACCCATTTGAGAAATTAGAAACTAAAGAAAAATTAGAACAAAAGATTTCATCTTTAATGAGAATGCCTGAGAAATGTTCCAATCATAATAGGCAATTCTTCTATTGAATTCTCTCTATGTGATCTCGGAGTACAATTAATGTAATGTCACATAAACTTTATAAATCATTGAAAAAAGGATCGTTAACCACTACACTTATTAACTTTTAGAAGACAATATTATTATTAAATCGTATGGATTATTAAAAGACATCTTAGTACAAGTACATGATTTAGTATTTCGAGCTTATTGTTATGTCATTGAAATAGGAGATTCAACATCACCCAGTCCTATGCCTATATTATTAGGTAGAACTTTTTCTAAAGGCGGCTAGAACTAAGTTAGATATTTCTGAAGGAACAATGCCTATGGATTTTAAAGATAAAATTGTCAAATCAAGATTAATAATGAATGCAATTATGACACCTATGAAGAATATGATGAATCATTTGACAGTAAAATAGATGATGATGAATTCTTAGATTTAAAGTATTATGATAATTTTAATGCTAAAATTTATGCAATTAATGCAGTAACAATGGAAACTGATAAAGAGATTCTAACGAATGAAACACTTGAAGACACTTCAAAAGAAAAGAAAGTAACTCAAGAATGGAAAGTTAAGCAATTGGGGAATAAAAAAAACATTAACAAGCCAGAATTTTCTAGATCTAAGTATAGTGACAAAAAGAAAAAGTTGGACTTGAATCCTATAAAGCTTAATGATCCTGGAGGCATAAAATTGCACATTAAAATCAAATGGGCATGGTTTTTACGGAGCTCGGTGTAATACGAACTCTGATGCAAATCTCATGCCTATATATTTTTTCCTGCATACTCAATTAAAGTTGAATTCACTTGTTTTCGACCGATTCTCTTTACCAGATGGAACTTTAATTCAAGTAATGGTAGTGTTCACGAATAAGCCTGTTGAAGTGGACAACCACACTGTACCTACAGACTTTTTGACAATGCCACACTTTATTAATGAAGATCATCCTTTAATATTAGGATGGTTTTTCTTACCCACCACTCAAGCTATTATGGATATTCTGAACAAAACAATTACTTTGACAATTAATAACTGAGCACTCACTTTCTAGAATGGTACTAGAGTGGGAAATCCTAAATTAAAGTTAAGAGACCCAACCTAATTCTACCAAGGTTAAGTCGAGCCAATGATGATAAACATAAGGGCACTATGAGAGGTAGCCCATATTCTATGTTTATTTCATGTTTATTTAATTTAATTAGGAATTTAGTTTAGTTTAATTTAGTATGTTTTTATTCTCTCACTTTTTGACTCTTGTATTAAAAATATTTTTGAAATTTAATCTCCGAGGTTATTTCAATTGAGGGGGAGTGATCGAGTTGTTTTTTCTTATATGGCCTTTATGTAGTTGCATTTTTTACTTGCTTATTTATTAATTAATTTATTTAATTAATAAAAGTATTTAGTTAGTTACATGTCCCACTCAGACTTTTGGATTTTTACCCGATTCTACCATAATATTAGTTTTTATGAATGATGAATAAGTTAATTATAAAATAAATTGAAAAAATAGTAAAAATAACCTAGCGATTCCCACCGATTTGAATTTACCTAGAAACTATTGGCAAAATTGGTAGTATTACACAGGAAAATTTTGTGCAAAACTAGGGGTCTAGCAATTCCACTGATTCACCCACACAGGGGAATCGCAGCAAATTCAAGTGAAAATAGTGAGTCATGTTCCATTGATTTACATAGCGATTCCCAACAATTCCACCTACGCAAGAATCACTGGGCATGATTTTTGGTTTTTTAGAACTAAAACCCCAAATCGCCACACACACCAAACCATTACGGCCATTTAAAAAATCATAATTTATTTCCTAGATTCAACCATTCTATGCTCAATCTCATAGTATTTAAGTTATTTGCACCTCAACCTAGTCTCATTCAAACAAAAAGTCTCGATTTTAGGGGTGTTGAGCAAAACTAGGGTTTAACGAGATTTTGACTTAGAGCTTGAAGGGACGATCTAGAGAAGTTCGAAAGCTTCAATCTTGAGAGTTTCATTCTCAAGAAGATAATTACACCAACTATAGCTTTTTACTTTAACAAATTTTTTATTCGGGGATTTTCGCAAATTCCTTAATATTTTTTGAAATTGATTTGTTGGAATTAATTCAATTGTTTTGCAAAATGGTTTTATTTATTCTAATAAATTAGGAATAGTGATCATATTGATCATTAGTTTACAAATTCAACAATTTTGGAGTTTTTGCTATATTTACATGTATTTGTAAATGGTTTACAAAAGACTTACAATTGAAATGAGTTAGTGGTTTTGGTTATGATTTTATTTCAATTGAAGTTGCAATATTTTTAAAAAGACTTACAATTTGTCACCTAATTGCTCTATGATACTTACAAAATCGATTTTCAAGCTTATATTTTAGTTATCATTTTGATGTCAAATATATTTTACATTTACAACCAATTTCAAACTAGCTTTCCAAAAAGATTTCTCCTTTTTAAAATAATGTCTTGAATTTTACCGAACTATTTCGACAATGTTGTTTCTATCATTTACAAGTTTCCATTGTTTATAAAGTTGTGAGATTTTCAAAAGTTGAAACAATGGCAGGAGAAGGAAAATGTAGAAGCACACGAGAGGAGAAGGGAATGGCACAAATGGTAGAAAACTCAAACAAAAATCCAAAGCTCCACCCTACCAATTAGGCCTACGGGGGTTTTAGTAAATAGCCCCCATACTATATTACAAAAAGAGCCTTCTCCACCCTTCAAATTTAACTATGATTTGGAGGGAGAGGAAGAGATTTAGGATACACATACCATTGCTTTCCACGCCCATAACCTAATAAATGCCAATGCTATTGCTAGAATGGATAGAGACATTAAGAAGAATAAAAAGATTATACCAGAAAAGGGTTTCAACAACAAAAATGAAGTTAAGTACGGTCCTATGATCCTAAACATAATAAGGGAGAGGAACTAGGGATTATTGACTAGAGATTACTACAGAGATAAAGATGCAAGTGTTGAGTTTTGGGGTACATACGTAGCAAAAAATTCAAAATAATTTTTGGAAACCCTAAGAGGATTGAAAATAGGTTCCATTAAAGTAGGTCTAAAAAGTAAACCATACCATTATCCGTGATTTTCTTCTATGATTGTTCAATTTCCAAGATGGTCAAGCGCGCATTCTCTATAAAAAATCAACACACAAATGGTGACCACAATTTGGAGTGTTAGCCCCAAAGAGATTGAAAACATTTTTCTTTCTCTCTTAATATCCAGAGAACTCGAAATTTGCAAAAAAACAAAAATTTATTTTTTAAGGTTTCACCTTTTATTTATATGTGTAGATAAACCCTCACTTAAAACACTTTTCGTAATACAACTATTGTATTTAGGTAGTTCAAGAAAATTACAGATACGCCCTTATGAATAAGTTATCATATAACAAATTATATGGGCTTTTATGTCATGAATTTTATCATATAAAATTCATTACTCTCGACCAATTGAAATTGCGCAAAGCCATTCTTTGTGTGCGCCCTAATAGGTTCATGCGAAGCTGGCAATGAACCAAAAACATTTTAGTACACAAGTCATAAGCGGTCTCAAGCAAGGCATTATGACTACCCAAGTAGCATGAATATAGAAATTGATACAACCTAATGAATAACATATATCATATTCTTTTGTACTAGTCTCGATCTTTAGGTATATGGAAAACATCCAAGTGACATAGATCATATCAATTAACATGGACTTGGCCATTATCAGTCGATCATATCGAGGGATGCACTGATATCTCTCTCAATACGAGAAAGAAAAATTATATCTTAATTACATACATTCACATATTATTCACATGGTAAGCAATCATAATCTTTATAATCATTCGATTAAAGACAACATTTGATTGTGTCAAATTACCATGCTCATAATATTGAAGTCTATGGTAATCTCTAGTCGAATGACTAAATGATATACCTATCATGAGTAACACCTATGACTTAATCCATGTGGTGTTCTCATAACGGGTCAATCCAGTACCTTGTTCTCTAATATGTACTAATGACCTCGATTCATATCCCTATATGCATGATCTTCACATGACCATCAATCATGATTCACACTAGTCACAATTAATTATAGTTCTCAATATAATGATTGACTAGGGAAATTTAGGACATTTCAACAAATACACATGGATCTTACTATAAGGTAAACATGCAATCACTTATAATAAAATAGCAAATAAAAAACTTTATTTTATCATCTAAAATTATAATATAAACAATGCTTGTAGATTACGTATGGCACATGCTCCAACATCTCCCACTTGCACTAAGGCTAATTATTCATGTATCTAATACCTAATGACTTAACATGACCGTCATGTTTCGCTTATGGAAGAGCCTTCATTAAAGGATCTGCAGCATTGTCTTCTGTAAGAACTCTGCTAATCTTCACATATCCCCTCTCAATGATTTCTCAATTGAGATGAAAACATCTAAGTATATGTTTGGATCGGTTGTGTGATCTTGGTTCCTTAGCCTATGATATGGCCCCGTTCTTGTCATAATACAAGCAAATGGGTTACAATAGTCGAAACCACACCAAGTCCAGGGATGAACTTTGTGATCCAAACTACCTTCTTAGCAACAGTAGACGTTGCAATATACTCAGCTTCTGTCGTAGAATATGCAACAGTTTCTTGCTTCGAACATTTCTAGCTCATTGTGCCTCCATTCAAAGTAAACACATATCCTGACAGCGATCTGAAGTCATTTATATTAGTTTCAAAACATGCATTTGTTTAACTCTTTACACCAAACTCTTCTTCCAAACTTCCATAGACCAAGAACACTTCTTTTGTCTTTCTCAAGTACTTAAGAATGTTCTTTACTTCTATCCAAAGATTCTCACTAGGATCGAGGCGATATCTCGCTTGTTGCAATCAAAGAATATAATATATTAAGGTTAGGTGCATAACATTGCATACATGATAGATCCAATAGCTGATGCATATCTAATCGTTTTCATCCGCTATGGCCCATCATTAGTCTTTAGACATTGAGTCTTGCTGAGACTTATAGCATGAGATTTTGGCAATGATCCTCTTTTAGAGTCTTGTATACTTAACATATTCAGTACTTTATCTCTATAAGCACTCTAACTTGGATCGATCAGCCTTTTAGATCTATCCCTATAGATCTTAATCCCAAGGATGTAAGCTACATCACATAAGTCCTTCATTGAGAAACACTGCCATAACTAAGACTTCACACTCTGCAAGGTTGGGATGTCGTTTTCAATGAGTAATATATCATTAACTTACAGTACTAGGAAAACAACCATGCTACCAATGACCTTCTCGTATACACAAGGCTCATATTTCTTTTTAATGAAACCAAATTCCTTAATTGCTTCATCAAAATGAAAATTCCAATTCCGAGAAGCTTGCTTTCATCCATAAATGGATCTTTGAAGCTTGCACACCTTCTTGAAATTCTCATGATGAACAAACCCTTCAGGTTGTATCATATGCACATCTTCAAGAAACATTCATTAAGGAAAGCTATTTTGACATCCATTTGTCATATCTTATAGTCATAATATGTGGCTACGAAAATTAGAATTCTAATGGATTTAAGCATGGCTACATGAGAAAAAGTCTCATCATAATCAACACCTTGAGTCTATCTAAAACCTTTTGCAACTAGCTGTGCTTTTTAAGGATGCACATTGCCATCTATTTCAGTTTTCTTCTTGAAAACCCATTTACATCCAATGGTCTTACCACCTTCAAGTGAATCAACCTGGTTTCAAACTTGGTTATCATACATGGATTGCATCTCAAGATTAATGGCACTAAGCCATTTATCTCCCTCAAGGCTAGACACAGCTTCCTAATAAGTAGTAGGTTCATTTTAATCCGTAAGAAACACCTCATTACTATCAGTAATAAGAAAGAAAAATCTCTCAGGTTGATATTTTACCTTATTAAACCTACGTGGGTCTTGTGATACTTATGGAGGTTCAACTAGTTCAAGACTTTGTTGATCTTGCACTGGCAGTTGAGTGTTTATTTGTTGTTCTTGAAATTATTCAAGACTTACTTTATTCCTATTTTTATCTTTTGAAATAAACTCATTTTCCATAAAGACACCATTTCGAGCCACAAACAGTTTGTTCATAGTGGGATTATAAAATTAGTATCCTCTTGCACAAACTGTATAATGCACAAACTGTATAATGCACAAAATGTAGTTAAATCTTTTGCTACATTATACAGTTATGTCTTTTGCATTATACAGTTATGTCTTTTGCTACATTTTGTGCATTATACAGTTATTTTGTGCATTATGCTTGTATTCACCACTCTATTATATGTATGTGAGCGTTGTTTCCTAGTTTCCACACTTAAGATTTAATATATTGCTTTCGCATAATCTGTTAAGCCTTCCGCTAAACTTTATAACTCTTAAAAAGTTTTTAACTACTTTGAAAGCTAGTAATATGTTGACATGTGTATTACTTATCCTGAATGTGTATATCGAGGAGATTAAGATTGAAAGGTTAACTAATACATAGCTAAGTCTTATGTAGCTAAGATTTGAGGTTAATTACGGGATTAGACTTGGAGGTGACCTCGATTAGGGAAGGGGCCGTTATACAAACTATCGTGTATCATGAGCAGACAACCAAACAACAGAGCCAGTTGTAGAAGACTTTTCTAGTGTAGATACGGAGGACACAGAAATGGCCAAAATGCATATTGTCTTGCTTAATCATATGAGAACTCTGAGAAATCAAGAGTTAATGTTCCAAAACCAACTCGAGATCGCCCGAAGCATCTACGGATCATAGCGACGAAAGACTAGGAGGATTCAAGGCGACAGAGCCAACATTCACATTCCATCACTCCAACCAAGGATGCCCTACCAGGGAGTCTATATTGAACATAAATTGGTGGAGGTAGTAGACTACACCATATACGATCCTGAAGCGAGCAACCTGTTCCAACAACCTAATCAGGGGGATGATGGTGATCATGTTGATAAGCGAGCGTGCACAATAATTTCCCATATCTTACTATTAACTTGTAGTAGTGGTAAATAGGATATCATCTCTAAAGTAATATTTTAAATCTCTTAGGAATTTAAGCTACCCTAAAGTTTTATTGTATTTAACTTGTTTTAATTTAATTACTCTAATTAAACGGGAAAATAAAAACCAAACAATATGCGAATAAATTTAATAAATAATTAAAATCACTAAACTTTTAACAACTTAAATTAAATAAACAAACTTAATATAGTTAAACTAATAAATAAATAATATATAAATCAACTTAAGAAAAATATCTATATACTTGGATTTTTTTCAAACTAAAAAACATAACATCACTTCATAATATTGTTGTAATTATTTTATATGGAATCTTATAATCATTAAATCCTAATTTATAATAGGTTGTTAGCCTTTAGCCAGCAATCGATTTTCCTAAATTCAATGAAAATGTCACATTCTTATCATTGTAACTCTACCTATTAGATAAAACGCAACACCGTAGAAATAAATTAGCATTAAGTTCAATGAAAATCATGCCTAATCTAAACCAATATTATCGAAGCCGCATAATAAAAAACTTAGAACACAATCACCTAAGACATCCACTCGGGAATTCCCTATAGATTAATCCTAGCTACTACTTCTATAATTGTTGTCAATAACTATAGACATAGAATTCAATACTCTATATTAAGGAACACAATGGCCCCTATGCACTCAACATAGAGAATTACTAGTTGTATAATGCAAAAACAATTTGTTTTATCCATGATTGACGTATGTGAATCGATTTAAAGCATTAAGTATGTGGTTCCATAGTTATACCTACATAACAATCCAAAGTATATTACATGCTTAGAGTTTGTTTAGATTGATAGACTACTCACACATGCTAAAAATAAATAATGCTAATCAGGTTTTAAAAGACATAATTAAGTAAATAAATTTCTTTATATAAATGCTTCAATGTTGCTTCACAAATAGAACTCAATAAAAGAGAAAAACAAAAATAAAAAAGTAGTTCATTATCAGCTTCATCATCTTTAACCTTATCTACAGAAGGTTGAAAAACATAGCTGTCAGTTGGGTCGTGAGTCCCAACTGAAAATTACAACTATAGAGATGGGATATCAATGCTCCTCCTCGAATCTTGTAAACGACTATCATGTGTTCTCTCAGATATAGAATGGTAGTACTGTAGAGTCCTCTCGCTTGCCGCTATCATTTTTTCATTGCGACGGATCATTGTCTGACAACACAATAATGAAGAAATTATAGTTCAGAAGAATCCCCTCCTATTAGGCTTTGATGAAGATGGTTCTGAACTCATAGGAATATTCGGTATAGTCACTCCAACCATTATACTTGCCACTTTTTGTGCGTGTTCTCTTGTCTTCCTTCTATTTTTAGTGGTGTTTCGCTTCCTTGCTTCCTACACATTTATTGCGGTGAACACTTCCCGTTTATCTTCTGAATCATTGTATCCTACCACCTTCATCATTTGATGTACTCCCGCATCATTTATGGTCCTATCAGGTAATACATCGAATTCCATATCGAAACTCACCTCGGCTTTCCTTCACAATTTAGTGATTAAAATTGGGAATGGTAATCCTTCATTCTTCGCAGTTTGCATGGCAAACTTCATAGTCATATATAATTCTCCCATCATCGATATAAAATTTTTCTTCATAATGGTACAATAAAGTAGCTCTGGGGTTCTTCACTTCGAAGTATTGCTTGGTTGGGTAAAAGAAAGCGTCTATTATCCTCTAACTCTTCGTAATCTTCCTAAAATAGGTGGTTTCAATAAATTTCGGGTGGCCTTTGCTACCAAGGGCAAATCCCTACCCTGGAGGTTTCTTTAACGTATTTTGGATTATTTGAAAAGGGTAGGATTCCTTATCTTCATACTCGACATTCAGGCAATCCTTCTCCATTATATATCTATTTTATGGAAGACTGAAAAAAATATATTCAACCTTGCATGTGAAATATTAATTCTCTTCCCTTTAATGACCATTTTGTCATATTCCTTACTAAAGTGTCCATTATCGTATAATTTATGAACATCCCCTTTCTCCTCTTTCGATATAACTTCGTGAAATTCGATCCCATCCCTTATCTCTGATGATGCTTACAATTTTATCCTTATACTTGCTCATATTTTGAATGTTGAACCCCCTTTCATGAATGACGACTCTCTTTTTATCACTATAATACCTCATTGGAGCTCTAGGTCTCATAAATAAATAAGGGTAATAAGGTGCCAAGTAGCTAGGTCATGGGTTATCAAAATATTTTTCCTTATCAGACGAAAATGGAGATTATTCTCTAAGTTCAACTCCCCCGGATCTAGGTTCTCTAAAGGTAATCTATTTAGGTATTATATTCTTTAGGTGGCCTGCATACTTCTGCTTTTGTTTAGGTTGCACTACACCTTTTCCTATATCTTTTGTACTACCTCTACCTCTTCTTCTACCTCATCCCGCTATAGGGTAATTCAACTATAATGAAATAGGTAAAGTGAAATTATGTTATTGAAACTCCATAATAACAAGGTAAGGAAAACAATTTATGTAAAGGCTTTAGTGTAAAATTCGAAAAAGTAATATTTGTATCGATGCATCCCTTTTATAAGTATGTATATGTTGGAAAAATTCGTAGAAACCCCAAAACTCATTAGAAAACCCATATTCAAATTGATAATGTGCATAAATACCATTTCCAAAATTAATTTGTAATAAAAACGCAAAAAATACATAAGTTAAGATTTATAAAAAAAAAAGATTTATGTTCAAGGTATTGAAATCAAAAGGTTTGTAGAGTATTTATTCATTATCTTCTTTAGAGTGAATATCTCACGTAAATATGCTCTACTAGCTCTTTTAGTTTGTTTATCCACGCTCCAATTTCGAACAAAACAATCACTAAGCCTTAAGTTGGGTGTGTGAACTTGGATTCGAAATTTATAGTATTGAAGTGTTCTTAATCAAGGTGGGATGCACTTAGGAGGCTTTAGTTGAAGCATTGAAGGATTGAATCTAGGCAAAAATCTTTATATCAAATGAATGGGTGCAAGGGTTTTAGGAATGAAATGTTTTAGTGTTGGTGATTTAGGATTCTATTTTTAAAAATATGGATTCGTGCTCAGCGAATAGGGATTTAAGTGAAGTCGGTGACAAATCGCCAGTGAAATTGGAAAAAATTAGTCTCAGTGGTTCAGTTATTAGTTCACGAATCCTAGTATAAAACAAAAATTACTGACAAATCGCTGAGTCAATTTTTTGCATAAAAACCTTACAAATTGCTGGAAATTTACCTAGCGATTTCCAGTGTTAATTGGTATCACTAAGAAATCACTAAGTCATTTATGTTGTTTTTCCAATATATTCTATATTTGAATAGTTATCACACATATCAATGATTATTAAGGTAGATTGATCTCTATTCAATAAGAGGTATTTTAATAACAATATTTGGACTTTAATTTAAGGAATGATATACTAAATAAATGTTTTTTTACTTAAAATAGTTTAAAACAAATAAGATTCAAGTGAAAGATAAATATGCTAACTATTCTGATTCTAGTAAATGGAAAGTCTTTAGCTCGATCAATCCCCCCTTACACGAAATTATTTTAGAATAGTAATCCTAAAATACTCCTATTATAAGAGTCAAAATTTGAGAGAATAAAAAAACAACTAACTAATCCTGGTACTAAAACTAAAAAATAAAAAATAGAGGACAAGCTGCCTCCCATAAAGCGTTGTTGTTTATAGTCATTAGCTCGACTTAGTAGATAAGATCACTCGTCGTTAAGTTTGAGCGAGTCAAACTAACCGTCAACTAATTCTTCATTAGTCTTGATATCTTTGTCTTCCTTATCATTCTCAACATCTGCATAACATCTTCAGCGTATTCATCACGATAGGATGTCTAACCTTCATAGCCGTCGTTATTATTGGTTTCTATGACATAATCATCCATCTTATAACCATTGTGATGATACATGTAATTGTTTCCCATCTTGAGTGTGACAATAAGTTGTTTGACATCGAGAATAGCTCCCGCTATTTCAAGAAAAGTACGTCCCATCAATATCACATCATTTTTCTCAATATGTGGTATTATTAGGAAATTGGTAAAATACTTGAAACGTCCTATTTGCATTGGCACATTCATGGGCATTCCTAGTGGGAAGATTTTGTTACCATTTGCTTTATTGACAATTGGATATGGTATAAAATCAATATTCAACTTGGCTTTTCCGTTCCATTGTTTTGGTAAGATGTTCATGTCAGCCCCAGTGTCAAGTAAAACATTAGGGAAACTAACTTCATTGATCATCACATGGAGGAAAAGTTTCTCTGGATCATCTTTATGAATTTCAAACGTATGTCTTAAATCTTGAAGCTTTAGCTTAGCTGCTCATCAACGAATTCTTCTTCTTCTGGTTGCTTCCTTTTTTTTTGGTGAACTTCAAGTTGTATGTATTCAGATTGTTGCTTTTTTATTTCTTTTTCTTCTTACCGCACGGCTTCTTATACATCCATAGAGTAATGGTCTAATTTTTAACAATTTCACTCATATGGATGCAAACATTAGACTCAATTTCATTACTTTGTAGACTTTGTTATGTGACGATCCAAAACCCAAAAGACCTACCCTAGGGGAAAATAAGTAATTTCACAAACCCTACACTAATTAGCCCCACTATGTAAATCAAATTGAAAACCCTAGCCCCCTTTTTGTTTGAAAGTTTAACTACGGGGAAAGAAAAAGAGATTGAGGTGTTGGAAGTCTAACATAAAGAGAACCCCAAATCGAAAGTACACACATCTCCCCCACCCTCCTAATCTTCTTTTAAATTAATATTAAACTTGAAGTTAACAAAAATAGTAGAAACCACCTCGTTGGTGGTTTGTGGTGTCGAAAGGCGACTGGCTATCGGAGCAGCCAGAGGCAGCTTCGCTGTTGCCATCAGCAAGTACTTCACTGCCACCGCTGCCTAGAGAGTGGGGGCGCCATCTGGCTGCCCCTATCGTCAATGCGAAGGAGAAGGGGAAAGAGTTTGCATCGTGACCACCCCCCATCTACCAAGAGCACACCAGCCCTGGCCAGGGTACGTGCTCAATGCCGGTCAGTGCTGCTTCCTCGACAGCCAGGGAAAGGGATCGTTCCCCCCTCCCTGGCGGATTGCCAAGCTAGGTGCCAAGATCGGTCAACAAGTGTTGACCAATCAATAGTAAAAAAAATAAAAATAAATAAATACAATAATAATAATAAAATACAATAATATATAATAAAATATAAGCGAATATTTGCTTTCAAACGAGGCATTACCGCATCTCTGAGGGAGACTGACCTGGTCCCACCCTTCGACCTTTGCATCGGGCAACGGGGACCCCGCGGGAACTTTACTCATGAATCCCAAAGGCCAATAAATGGAAAATTTACTTGACTTTAAATCAGAGCATTCATTTATGATATATGTTATGGTTGTATAGTGTCACATAAAAATTCACATCAAGCCCTATGCGTATTAGGTGTTTTTATAGGCGTCGCAGCGAGTCGAGGTAAGTGGGGAGCTTCGGTCAAGCATTAAGTATGGCTTGATATTAGATAACTAAGTAGCATGTTTTGAATGAAATACTTGGGTTAAGGGTTGCATCAGGGTATTGGTTTGAATATCTAAATCTATGGAATGTGAATGCATTTGTTTCCCTTTTTATGTCATTAATTGTCCCAGGATGTTTTTGGAGTCCCCATTAAAGGCCTAATTAGCAAGTTATACTATATAAATGCCCAGGATGCATGTGGTACCAGTAATGCCCCAGGATTTTTTGTGGAATTCGCCACCGAGGGCTTTACTTTTCTAATTGAATGCATAAATGTGTCACATAAGTATATGAGTTGGAGTACCTACTTGTGTGACTTTGTTGTAATGGGAGGTGTATCGGTGGTGGTTTCAGATGAACTCACTTTGTGGTGATGCTACTAGTTGGAGGACGCAACGTCATTGCGTCCAATAATACTTATAAATATTATTATCTTTTATTGTATATCTTTTGTGGACCCCTTGCATGATTAATTTGAGTTTCTTTATGCTTTAAATGAGTTTCGGAACTTGGTTCAAAAGCTATGAATGAATGACTATTTCCTTGTTTATGAAGATGGAAAGTACTTCCATGTTTCAATATGTTTTAGATCTTATCTACATGCTTAAATTTGAATTTCATCAATACCTATATGTTTTCTACTTAATGTTTGAGATTTGGTTTCAACTTCATGTTAGATTTTGCATGATAAGTAAGTAGTACTTGCGTATTTAATGTTTGAGCAAGGTTTTCCTTTTATTGAGCGAGGTTGTCCATTTTAGCTCACCCCACTTACTCTCCAGGTGCATCTACATCTGCATTAGCTCATGACAAGGGAAAGGCATCCGCTTGAAGTCTTTCCTTCTTTTGTGAGAAATTGCATGCTCCCACTATCTATTTATTTGATTTTGATAACAATAAAATTTGGATTGTAAATTAAAGTAGGTTATTTGCGTAGTTTGAAAACGTCCTTGTTAATTTTGGACTATTTAGAGGCTTTATGGTAGTATTGGAAACTATTTGTAATGAATGAACCTACTTAGACTACTGAACTCTTATCATGTTGATATTATGGTATATGAAATCTAGTTTTGATTTTACTTCCATATTTATTATTCCATATGGTTGGTATGTTATTCAGCATGTTGAAATAGGCGTGCAAAATATTTATTTGGGCCTGGTTCAGGTATTGGGCTTGAGTTATGGTTTGGGCCTGGTGACCCGACCCTAGTTTAGGTGAAAGTCACTTCAGTTGGTATCAAAACATAGGTATTAAAATTTAGAGGTTAAGTCGAATAACTCAATGGTAAGGGACATTGGTTCGAATCGTCTGAAAGTGCCCGAAAGATCAATTCTAGGATGGGAAGGCATTGAAAACATGAAATAAAACATTAATATAATATTATTTGCTTTGTAATGTAATATCTATAGCATTTAGATATTCTTACCTACTTTCTTACCTTGTGGGACTAACTCCTTTTTCGTTGCTCCCCAATGCATGATGAGCAACTACGGAGGGACATTTTACAACCTGAGGGAAACTCAGTAAAGAGAAGAAAGGCAATGGCGCAGTCAGATGGAACAATGAATGATTGCTATGACAGAGACACATCAGAAGGCCATACATGACTTGACTTTTTGTAGGACCAGAGGATGGTTGACTTATCCCAGTCTCATGAAAGGAACATGGCACGGATTCGAACTATTGAACAATCAAAGGAATGATGGAATGATAGAGTAGTCGGGCATGCACCGGTGGGGCCAAGGCCTGATCCTTTGTTAGCATCGATACACGAGAACCTTCTCATGGAGGAAGGTGCAAATTGTGTCACAACTGCAGCTGCAGCGGCCGTACCCATAGTCGATGGAGAAAACGAGGCATGTCAAAGGGTTAGGATCCATAAGGAATTCATGAAGTATGAAGTGCAACACTTCTACGAGGACCTTGATCCTATTAAAGAATAAGCTTGGATATTGAATATAGAAAATAGGAAAGATACTTTGGGCATTGACGAGAGGACTATGGTACTATTGGTGGCTTTTTTGATGGAACACAAGGCGCATAAATGGTGGTTATCTATTTCAAGAACTCGACGACCAAATATGAGTTGGCCATAGTTCAAGCATTTTTTCTATGATGAATGGTTCCCTAAGACCGTCAAGGTATATAAGATCAAGGAGTTCCTTGCCTTGGTAAAAGGCAACATGACCATGACTGAATATGGGCCGAGGTTCAATGAGCTGGCAGAGTTCGCATACGAGTATATTCCAAAATATACGACTCGTAGGAGACGATTTATCCAGGGATTGAAGAAAGAAATACGTGTTATAGTAGCACCATCGAGATTAGAGACTTACTAGTTGGCTTACCATCGTGCACTCGAGTGTGAGTCAGTACTTCGTGATGAGGATGATATACAGTTTCAGTTGAGATCCGATTGGTATAGTCAAGGCTAGCCTAGTTTTGGCATTTATCAGAAAGGTCAGAGAGGAAACTTCAAGAAGTAATGATGTAGGGGATCAGAAATTCATTACGCATCTTCAGGGGTAGGTTTGAAGGCAATACACACTCCAACGGGAACAACCACTCAGTCATGTGCCCCCGCACTCTCCACTAGTCAAAGTGTGTCATTTAGGCCACAACGTCCACCATAGCAGGGCAAAGGCAGAGGGCCAATAGGTCCAAGGCAGAGTGCATCAACAAGTACAGCATAGCCGCCCCCAACCTACCAGAAGCCGCATATCATATGTTATGAATGTAGGACTGATGGGCATTACAAGAGTTAGTGCCATAATCCAACAGTATTTGAGAGGAGTGCCACTCCAGTTGCTCGAGGGAGATTCCTCGCCATAACTGAGCAGGATCCGGAAGCCACACGATAGATGGTCGCATGTAAGGTTTCACTTAATGGTCAAGACATGCATACATTATTTGATTCTGGTTCTACTATTTTGCTTATATCGGGGACCATGGTTTATGCTTTCGGGTTAGCACCAGTTAGAGCACACACTTACTTGATTTTGAGCACAGTTTCAAGTGATCGATTTTATCCAAATATGATATGTGAGGGGTGCAATATTAAAATTGGGGATCACACGACCATTCAACTCATGAGTCTTAGAGTTCCTAGAGTACGATGCATTGTTGGGTATGGACTAGTTAGCTGCATATCACGCCAAAATAGATTGTTTCCATAAGACTGTAACCTTCCAAATTTTGGGCATTTGACCATTTGAGTTCGAAAGTTGTACAATGGCTGATGTTAACACCCGCGTTAAGGTTGCAACTTTGGCTGAGATAGAGTCCATTGCGAGTGTGACTTCCATGGGAGAAGAATGACAGGAAGTCCTAATTGAGAAGATTCTCGTAGTTAAGAATTTTGTGGATGTCTTTCCCTTGGGCCTTCCGAGAATTTCACCTCATTAAGACATAGACTTCATGATTGACCTTTTACCTGGTACAAGACCACTTTCCAAAGCACCTTACCATATGGCGGCTACCGAGTTGAAGGAGTTGAAGACGCAGTTAAAGGATTTGACTCAGAAAAGCTTTATTATTTCAAGTGTATCACCGTGGGGAGCGGCATTGTTGTTTGTAAAAAAGAGGACGAAAGTTTGAGGATGTGTATTGATTATCGGCAATTGAATAGGGTGACTATTCGGAACAAGTATCCAATACCTAGGATTGATGACTTGTTTGACTAGTTGAGAGGGGCAAAGTTATTTTCTAAGATAGATCAGAGATCAGGGTATCATCAGTTATGTATACAGGAGGAAGACAAACTGAATACAACATTTAGTACTCATTATTGCCACTTTCAGTTCACTGTGATGTCGTTTGGGCTTACCAATGCACCGGCGATGTTCATGGACATGATGCACAAATTTTTCAAGCCATTCCTTAACCAGTTCATGATTGTGTTTATCGATGACCTCATGATATACTCCAAGACTGAGTCTGATCACAATAAGCATCTCAGGAAGGTGTTGCAGACTTTGAGGGAACACAAACTATATTCTAAGTTAGGCAAATGTGAGTTTTGGGTTTCATAGGTAAAGTTTTTGGGACATGTAGTGAATGCAGAGGGAATATTAGTTGATCCTAAAAAAAATCGAGGCGATCTTTATGTGGCGATAACCCATTAATGCTTCTGAGATATGGAGCTTTCTAGGATTAGTAGGTTACTATCGACGGTTTAAGCAGGGTTTCTTGTCGATCACTTCATTGCTTGCGAACTTAACTAAGAAAGATGTTGCTTATGTGTGGAATGATCCAAGTAAGGAGGCTTTTCAGTTGTCGAAGAACCATCTTACTACTGCACCGATCTTGATTTTACTAGCGGTAGGCGAAGAGTTGTTAGTGTACACCACGCATCGGGATTGATTAGGGAGGAGTGTGGATGCAAGACAACAAGGAAATCGCTTATGCATCAAGAAAGCTGAAAATACATGAGAAAAACTACCCAGTATACAACTTAGAGTTGGCGGCATATATGTTTGCCTTAAAGTTATGGACGCACTACTTGTATGGGTAGAAATTCACTGTCTACTTGGATCACAAAAGTTTGAAGTACTTATTCACTCAAAGCGAGTTGAACATGTGACAAAGGTGATGGTTGGAACTTTTGAAAGACTATGACTTCACGCTCGAGTACCACCCAGGGAAGGCTAACGTAGTGGAAGATGCTTTGAGCTATGTACAACAAGAAATAGAGTTCGAGACCGTAATGAATGTTCAGGGAGTACCCGCAGATAGCTCAGGTGTCAGCTTAGATGTCTTAGAAGGTCATGCACGGTTTCAGATGAGAGCAGAGCCAATGGTTATATTTAGAGTGGTTGACTGTCAAAGAGCTGATTCAAAGTACGGGAAGTATAGGTCACTTGTGGATAGCACTGAAGACTTGGATTGGAGACTTTTAGCTAATTGACATTGAGATTTTGAGGTAAATTTTTGATACAATCTAATAGACAGTTAGGGAATGATTTACTCCAAGAGGCGCACAGATCACAATTCATCGTTCATCCCAGGGTTGAAAAGATGTATCAGGACATGTAGAGCATGTTTTGGTAGCTAGGGATGAAGTGGACATCGCTACATACATTCAGGACAGCGAGGTTTATCAAAGAAAATTAAAACTTCCAATATTATAAACTTGTTGGTTCTCTGACTCCCAGGGAACTGTGGTTCATGTAGTGCCATATATACAGTTCCAGAAGGTTTAGCTAATATGGTTTCTTGCATCTCCATCGCACTCTCGGATATAAATGCATAACTAATGCAAGGATGAAAGGAAATCACAACACGATCTCATAATTCAGCTCTCCAAGAAACATATCTACTTATTCACCTCTTACTCCACCATTTCAAGAGCGAACTTACTCACAGTAAGCGTCCGCTCATGTTCTCTTACAGACATGACTCCCTATTTCAACTATTTAAATACAATCTTCTTCTTTTTCCTGACTGATTTTGAGAAGTATTGCATATAAAATACGGTCTTGAACTGTGCCTAAAATGTGATAGTCTTCCCCTCTCTCTAAGGAATTCCACAACTTCCAGGAAGACTTTATCAATAAGAAGGTAATAAGTTTAACCTTCAATCGGTCCTCAACATCCATAGCAACTAATCATTGCTCCATTTCCAA
This sequence comes from Stephania cephalantha, assembly GCA_039657325.1. Classification (NCBI taxonomy): domain Eukaryota; kingdom Viridiplantae; phylum Streptophyta; class Magnoliopsida; order Ranunculales; family Menispermaceae; genus Stephania; species Stephania cephalantha. Next base: position 13,890,313 of record CM077575.1, read on the forward strand.
TATCTGGGTCTTAGCTACCCCCTCCTCTATAGTGTCGTTCAACCTCATAATTTCATATTTCATTAATTCTTTCTGGGTTTTGAGAAATGCAACCTTTTCAGAATCAACTGGCACTGCGGCAGCTATCACTGGCACCTGAACATGTGCCAAAACTAGTTAAGCATAAGCTACTACTATCTCAGCTCCTCCATCAGCTCTACTAACATCAACATTAGTTATAGGTTATGCCTCAATTCATTGTACTGGTGGTCCCATCTGAGCCATCAACATTACCATAAGCTTCTTTTAAGACTCCATAAGTTTCCTCATTTGTGCTCCATTCAAAATTTCCATTAATCTTTAGTTTCCTGGTACCTTGAGGTCCAAGCATCTACGAACCCTCTCCCTGATATACCATTATTCTGAAATCAAAGGAGAGATAAGACCACTAAGGTAACATATGGAGAAGACAAGGGAATAATATCTATACAATAGATAACATTAACTACAGAAAATAATGTTTGATAATGTTTTCATTTTTATTTTCATTTTCCCCCCTAAACCTCGATGAAAACTATTTTTCATACCTTAAGCTTATTCATAACTCGAGACAACTCTCAAAGTTAGTAAACTTAGGTTTCGATACTAAGGTATATGAGAGCCAATACCTATAAGCATAAATACCAAATTGTATTCAAGTTATAAGGTTATCCTCTGAACTTGACTCTAATACCAAACTGTATCAGATCTAGTTACCTTAAGCTTTAAAGTAGGCTCTGATACAAGTTGTATCGGAGTTATTTCTTAACTTTATGTAATAAGGTTTAACTCTAAACTAGGCTCTGATACGAAGCATTAATGATTCTTTAATAAGGATAAAAGTCGTTACACAATATCCATATTCAATCTATGTTCATCAAATTATTAGTACAATTTAACTGTTATAATTGCAATTACAATCAAGTTTTCGGCACCGTTGTCGATGATAGGTAGCCACACTTAGTTTAGTTTAGTTTACTAAGTTGCTAAGTGTTTTTAATTTACTGTAGTTTTTAGTTTTAGTTTAAATTTGATTGACCCTACTGCACTTGATCTACTTTCTTTTATTTTATGTGTTTTAAGGATGTAAAAAATGTATATCTATCATGTTAAGGAACCAAACAGTGAAATCCTTGATAAAAATATCTAGGTTAGTTTATCAAAGTGAAGTTGTTTAAGATAATACCATATACCAAGCACAACTAAATCGGGAGTGGTTTGGCATGGACGGGATATCATCAACCATATTATAACCCATTTGGATATGGGGGAATTCATAAGCAGTGCAACTACATACAAGGAAAGGAGTCAACGCATAATTATTAAATCTTTTGCAACCCTCACCTTCGAAATATCTATCTACCATCACGGACTTCACAAGACAACTAGCAATCATGAAAATTTCAAGATATGAATGAACAATCGTCTATGACATCTTTTGAGCAAATGATAAGAAAAATTGTTAAGCAGACTGTGCATGATCTTAAGAAGTACGATGAAAAATTGGAGATTTTCACAATCATTTAACATTGAGGAAGATGATGATCAAGTTTTCTTGAATTTGAAAAAGAATTTAGACGAAATTGCAACATTCATAAATTCAAGAAAAAAGGTTTTGGTTGAGCTAAGGAGAACCAAGTTGAGGAGATGTTATTAAGTGAATAATCATTTCATTAAGCATATGAAGAAGTAGAAAAGCCAAATTAAGAGGATTGCAATATTATTGATACTTCAAAACAATATGATTCACTTGACCATGTTAGGGAGGAGATTCATCTCGAAGATATTATGCAACATGATACTGGTCTTGATCTAGAGATGTTTGAAATAATAATGAAAGACAAAAGTAGTGAAAACTTAAGAGCACACAGTATAAAGTTTGTGCAAGGAATAGTCAATTTTCTTGCATCAATGAAACTATTTCAACGAGAATTGCAAGAACAATAGAATGGTGAGAAAATTAGGATCTTTGCAGAGACGTAAGAGAAGACTACAAAGAAGGTTCATTTGGCTAAAACATGGCAAGGCGAGCTCAATTAAATGAGGTTTATAAAGGATATGGTAGCATGCCAGGACATGATTAAAGGATATAAGGAACTTTGCGAGGATACAGCATTAAGGTAACTATGGTGCATCTTTGTGATTATTTGAAAGTCATGGGGCATAAGTCAGGCTAATGACTTTAAATGAAGCGCAATTGGAAGGTAGCCCAGGGATTTTTAATTTCAGTTTTAAATCGAAGTTATTTACTTTGTTTAGTTAAAATAATCCAAGCATATTAGTAATTTTCTAAATTTTGAGAGTTTTGTGCTAAATGTGTTGGAAAGACCATTAGCCGGATGAAATTTCATCATAATGTACGAGTCTTAACCAATTTGGGAAAGAGCGTCAACGAGAGCAAATCAGTTAAAATGGTAAAGGTTAGATAAATGGGCAAATCAAGGGTAAGTTTTTACTGAATCTTTATATATTCAGGGTATTTCACGCTGTCACGACGCTTTGTGTAGTAGTACGTAGAGCCGTGAGAGTGCTAATAGGGAGTTAATGAAAAATTTGAAAATTACGAAGATAGACTAGTTGACACCGTATGTATACACAGACTGTGTCATGAGCTAACTTGGCGGCGCAAAGAAGGCACCAAGGTGTGAGCAATAATTGCTCACAGTAAACTCGACGTTGTGCCCATGCATTGGCGGCGTCGTGCCCTTTAAGAAACGACGTCAGCGTTGACGAGAGGGTTTTAAACCATTTTCAACCCAATTTTTTCACCTTTCAACCCTAATCCATACACCAGCTACTAAGCATACATACCTCTAGAACCCAAGTTTGAGCAATTTTAAGGGAGAAAATAGTGTTCCTAGTGATCAAGAGTGAAAAGATGAGTTTCATTGTAGATTCACATAAGGATGAGAGCTAGGGCATTGATTTTGAGTCAAAAGAGCAATAGGGTTTTAGTTTAAGAGCAAAGTGAGAGGGCTTTGATTGATAGAAGCTTGGAGAAGCAATATACATGGAAACGTAGTTTGGCATTGAGGTAAGTTTATAATTTTATTGATTATGCTATGAATTTTTTTTATTATAAATGAAATTGCATGAATTGAGGAAAGTAGGTGTATGAATAGGAATTTGAAGTTGTGTGGTTTTAAAGCATCAATATGGCTTATGGTGGATTAGTATATGTCTTTTAAAATAATTTGGCATGTGAATGACCCTTGTGAATGATAATTTTTATTTTAGGTGATTTGAAGACCCGTGTTGATTTGTCGTGTTGTGTGAGTTTATGGAGATAATGGCAAGAACAAGTAGGCAAATAAATCAAGTTAGTGAATCAAGGGCAGATAATAATGAGGCATCGTCTTTAAGGTATCCAAATGAGGATGCCTCTAGGCCTTTGAAGTCTAAGTTCTATAATACTAGAAAGGCCAAAGAGAGGTATAAGACCATTAAAAATAAGGAGTTCATCAATGAGAGGAATAAACCTACCGTTTAAGTATGATAAGAGAGTAAATAACTTCAATAGGCAATGGGCTTGGGAACATTTCACGTAAGATTATAAGGAGAACAAAGTTTATGGAGTACATGAAATAGTTTACAAGTTCTATGCTAATGCAAAGTTTACAAAGAAAGGTGACCCAGTTAAGGTGAGAGGAGTGATGGTCCCGTTAGATGACCATTCAGTAAATGACATCTATGGGTTAGAATATTTGAGCTTAAATGGTGAACCACATACCTTTCTAGATGATTTGTATGAGAGACCCTATAACCTATATCCTTTAAGATTCATTGAGAGATCATTACTTGTCCGAGGACAACAAGGATGGATAATGGGAGCTGAGAATTTGCCGAAGCACATTAAGAAGGGAAGTCTGAGGAGAGTTTACAGAATATGGCAACACTTTCTACTTGTTTCATTATACCGGACTACTCAGCAGGGCGAGATCAACAACGCAAGATGGCTTGTTTGAATGAGATTATAAAGAATGGGAGGATCAATGTTGGGGAGATCATATATAAGAACTTAAGGGAGTCAAGCATGACTGAGAGAAACAACAAGCTATTGTTTCCAATCTTAATAACCCAAATGTGCTTGAAGGCTAGAGTGAAATTGATTCAGGATGATAGATTTGATATAGAGGCTCGAGCAACAATAGAAGAGGTGATTATGTTAACCTTGAAATAACTGACTAGATACCAAGATTCTGAGGATGATAGAAAGAGAAAGAGCTAAGAGAGACAGACTTGAGGCCGAGTTATTAGCTAAGGAAAAAGAGGACCAAGCAACATCAATGGCGGTAGCAGAGTTGATATAAGATCTGCAGAATGAAGGATATGGAAAAGAGGATGATCACTAGCAAGGATTTGTTAAGGGCTACGAGTTCGTAGACCCACAAATAGGAGAGCAAGACTTGGATAGTCTTGAGGATTTTCCAACACCTCCACCACCACAGGCACAATACCACCACCTAAGGACTTGACTCCATAACGGCAGAGGTTATGGATTGCTAAGTTGAGGAGACAGTAAATAGATGATAGGGCTCAGTATCATGAAGCCGTGTTGAGATATGAGCTAGACTGACTGAATGGACAGCGTAATTTCATGTTATTTCTAGATCATCAAAGAGACATAGCTAGATATGAGAGGAGTAGAAGGTTAAGATCTACTAATAGGTCTATTGGCTTTCAAGCAGCGTTGAACTACATTTTTAATCATGACGTGGTGCACAACAGAAGGGTGGAGTTTCCTGTGACATCATATTTTGTTAAAGCTAATATTTACGATGTTGATGATGATGCGCAGTCCTAGAGTCTGAGCCAGAGGATTTCACTAGACCTTGGGGAGATGAGAGATACATTTATACTGATTATTTTAATTTGAGATATTTTGTCACTTTTGAAGTTGTTTAAATTTTATATTTATGCATTTTTTTATGTTTAGTTCTCAAATTATATTATATATGTTAGTGTGTCAGTGTTTTTATGTTTCAAGCTTATTTTTAAACCTTAAGGACAAGGTTTGGTTTAGGTTTAGGGGCATCAACACTATGGGAAGTGGTAAGAAATGATGAAATAAGGATAAACACTGCAAGTAGGATTGTAAGATTTTATTTTTTAAATAGTTAATGAGGAAGAATGGTAGTGTATCTATTTAGTTTACTTATTATTTAATTGTGTAGAAATAGTATAAATTAGGTTATATATAGTAATATAGTAATGAATAAATAATTCATTTGCAAATTTCATGCCTTTAATTAAGGATGAATAAAAATACAAGTATCTTGTTGATAAGAAACTCAAGAGAGTATTATCATGTTTTGAAGACAATAAGAAATATAGCAAGAATGATATTATTTCGTGATTAGAAACTTAGAGTTAGGAAAGACCATGAACTTGAAACAAAAGCAAGTAGAATATTATAACACTTCTTGTGGAAAATGTTTGATCTCTAAGGAATTCTATAATAAGTATGAATCTTACTTTAGTACAAAATAATAAATACTGTTGGAGCATGTGCCCTAGGTCAATTTACAAACTTTTTTTATCTTGTAATTTTAGTTAATAAAATAGAGGTTTTTGTTTGCTATTTTATTATAAGTAATTGTATTTTTACTTTATAATAAGATTCATGGGTATTTGTTGAAATATCCTAAACATCCCTAGTCGGTCATTATACTAGGAACTATAATGAATTAAGACTAGTATAAATCCTGATTGATTGTCATGTAATGATCATGCGTATAAGGATATGAATCGAGAGCATGAGTACTTGTTAGGGAACAAAGTACTTGACCGACTCGCTATAAGAACACCACATGGATTAAATCATAGGTGTTACTTATGATAGCTATATCATTTAATCCTTCGACTTAAGATTACCATAGACTTCCATATTAGAGAATGGTAATTTGACACGATAAAACACTTTCTTTAGCCAATCAATTATAAAGATTCTGATTAGGTACCATGTGAATAATATGTGAAGGTGCACTTATATAGAGAGATATATAAGTGGATCCCTCTATATGATAAACTGATAATGGCTAAGTCCATGTGAATTGATATGATCAATGTCACTTGTAGTTTTTAGTTTATCTAACGATCGAAACTAGTAAAATTGATCATTAAAGATGACTCTCCGTGCCTTATGTTTAATCAAAGGATATCACACGACAAAGGGATGTGATATATGTTATTCATTACGTTTTATCGATTTTGATATTCATGCTACTTAGGTAGTCATAATGCTTTGCTAGACACCGCTTATGGTTTGTGTTCCAAAATAGTTTTGGTTCACTGCCAACATCGCGTGAACCTATTAAGTCGCACACAAAGAATGGCTTTGTGTAATTTCAATTAGTCCAGAGTAATGAATTTTATCAACATAAAAGCACTTACGATTTATTATGTGATAACTTATTAATATGGGCGTTTGTGTAATTTGCTTGAATTGTCTAAATACAATAGTTGTGTTATGAATATGTTTTTTAAGAGAGCTTATCTACACATATAAATAGAGGTTGAATCCCTAAAACGAATACGATTTTCATTTTTACTATTTTCAAGTTCTTTGTATTTTGGGAGAGAAAAAAAAAACATTTCAATCTCTCTTGGAGCTACCACTCCAAATTGTGGTCACCATTCATGTGTGGGTTTCCTATAGAGGACACACGCTTGAACGTCTTTGAGATCAAACAATAAGAAAAGGAAATCACAGATTAAGATTTGGTTTACTTTTATAGATAGCGTTTAATAGAACTTGTTTTTGATGCAGTTGGGGTTTTGAAAAAATTGTTTTTGAATTTTCAGCTGTGTATGAACCCTAAAAGCCAACAAATACTTAGTACAAAAAAAGGGAAGAGATAGGCATGGTTTGTAATGAAAAGTTTGAATTAAAACTTACTTGATAAACTTAAATTGAGTTGTGCTAACAAGAGTTTTAAAATAAATATTAGAAAGTCCCACAAGTTCTATAAGAAAAGGAGCAGAGAGCGTGATGATTGGAAAAAGCAAGAAAAAATAGATTCCAAAGGAAAAAGAGCAGGGTTCATACACTAAATAAATATAAAGAGAAGAGAGGAATGTATAAAGAAAGAAAGGCAAAGGTTAAATTAAAACTCTTCAAAAGAAAAAATTTAGCTCGAGTACAAGTAACTTAAATGAGTTAAGTTTTCTTTCAAACTATATGAAGCCTTATAGACTATTGAAGTACTAAAGTCTACAAAAATAATATGATCTATGCTTATTCGTCAATTTTTGAGCTTAATGATAAATCATGAGATTGTACACTTGCTATTTGAGTGTCAAGGTGAAATAAACTTGTGAGTAGTGGTGGTTTTGGTTGTGAACTACTTGTGTGTTTCGAAAGTGAATTATATATGTTGTTAAACCTACATATTTTGAAAATATTAGTTTTAATAAAAAAAATCTAGAGTGGATTATTTACTTGAACTTATTTAAATTAAAGTTACTTCACGAATTACGTAAAATGAGTATGGTTTATAAGTAGTAGTAGAATACATTTTTGCTCGGGACGTGCAAAATTCCAAGTTATGAGGTATTTGATAAGTGATTAATTAAACTTATATATAGGGTTAGTTTAGTAGTATAATTAAACTAAATATCTCGGAATGAATTCTAATTGATGGACTTTATGCATTTTTAGGTATAAAAAGTATAAAAGAGACAAAGGAGTGATTTCATGATGAAATGAGGAGAAAAGGCACAAAAGTACATTTGACACCGTGGCATAGAGGCTTGATGTCATGGGAAGAAAGCATAAGGCGTGGGAAGAGAGTGCAAGGCGTGGAGAAGGCTTGAAGACCAAGAAATATATACTGGAGAGGTGACATAGTGGTGGCGTCGTGGTTTTGTACGCACGACACTGGGAAAATGTACGCAGGGCACCAAACCTACTGTGAGGGGAAAATACACACACAAAGGTCGAAGCTATGGCATTACATACATGGCGTCGAGACACTTGTGGACAGTACCAGGAAATAAAAATAGAAATTTGATAAGTTCTAGATCATTTGGAATTGTTAATTAGGGTTTCTAATTATATTTTAATTCGTCTTAGGATTATAAATAAGTATTAGAACGTGGTAAACACATACAGTTATCAACCACCATCATAGAATAGCATAGTTTACATTGATCATGAGTTTGAGAAGAGTTTTGGAAGATAAGACATTGAAGATTCCACTTGTCGTTGTTCGGTATTACTTCTTTGATTTAATTGAAGTTATTTGACTTAATCTTTAATTGCAATGAATACCAAGATGTGTTTGTTGAATTTAATAATGAGTGAGTAGTTTATTTACTTTAGGATCAATGGATCTTATGGTATGAATGTTATGCTAAAGGAAGTATGAATGGATGAAAAGGTTAAGAAGTGAAATGGATAGGATTTGTATTGATTCTATACGAAATAATATCAACATCTTGATCACATGTTTGTTTATTAGAGGTTTTAGGAGTTAACTTGGCCATTAGAGCTTTTAAACCAGATATGGAAAATACAACCATAAGATATATAACTTCGATAGGTAGTTATTGATTAGAGAGGCATGGATAGTAAACTTAAGTGGTTAAGAATCTAAAGATTTTGAACTTAATATTACGTGAGACTTACGTTATTCACACCGATAGGTGGATATCTAGTTTGCGCATTAGGATCTTTTCCACCATGACAATGGGTTGAAGTGAATCTTAAGGAAATCTATATATTCTAATTGAGCATTGCACACACATAATGAAGATGACAGAAGTGAGAGATAAAAGCATAGTATTTCATTATTTTAGTGAAGTTGTGAATTAAGAGTCTTCTCAATACAAGGGTACAAGTTAGTTTACATTGTTTTATAGAATAGAGTAGTTTCGTTAAACTAATTAAAAAAAGATTTTCTTAACAAATAAAGTGAACTTAACTAAGTGAACCATTTCCAGATAAACCTTTCATTGAGGACGATATCCAAACTCAACCTTTGTCAATCACATTATTACTTCAATTGAACTGTCATACTTACGGTTATGATCAACTATCCATTGCTTCTTCCCCTTCTTCTTTTTTTCAAGACATTGATCCTTCGTTGCTTGAATCCTCCAAGTTCATTATGCTAACTTCCATTCCATTCCCATGCATATCTTCATATTTTTTTTAATTTTCTCATAGCTAAAGTGTTGACTCTTTCAGGCTTGTACATCACTTACTCTTGCATTGTCTCATTTGTTGTCGTAGTGCTCATCATGTGAATTAAACTATTATTCTCCTTGGGATTGGTGATAGTGTTACTCTGGAATTGTCATTCCTTATTTGAATTCAAAGCAATGGCTAGCTGACCAATTTGTCTTTCCAGGTTGTTAATGGATTGTCTTCTCTCATCATCCATCCACTTAAGGGTTTGCTTCAAATTTTCCATCTCTTTATCATTCCTCACATGACATTTGATATTTTTGATGTCAATGGCATGCGAGAATCTTTCAATTGACTTCAATGAAGTCATTTCTTCACTTTGGCCTAAGTTCCCTTGTTGGACTTGTTAATCAAAACCTGGAGGTAGCTATAGTGAATTATCAGGATTTACATATAAGAAACTCGAATTGTTGTATCTTTGATAATATCTTTGAGGAGCCATTCTTCTAGGCCTGAAGTTGTTCTCATAGTTCTGGTTGTTAATGAAGTTAACTTATTCAAACTCTATTCTTTGTTGCATGTCCAATGGATTAACCACCATTGCTAGGTGATTAACGAGTTATTGAATTGCTTGCACTTATGGACTTGTCCCATTTGTAGCTTCGCTATCTAACTAGTCAGGTTTGATAGTTGTGTCATGATCGCTGCTTGTGAATCAATCTCATATACTCCTGCTACCTTTCTCACTATGGAACGAGTTCCTACTGTTAAATTCTTTGACATAAGATCTATAAGATCTAATACTACATTTTCATCCTTCATTAGTAGAGAACCACTTGCTGCGACATCCACTAATGTTCTCATGTTATGATTCATTCCACAGTAGAATATTTGTAGTTGTGCCCATTTCGTATAACCATGTTTTGAACATCTCCTTAGCATTTCTTTGAATCTCTCCCAAACCTTCCTAAAAGACTTTGTATCCTCTTGCTTGAATTGCTTGATTTCCAATTTCCTTTCACTGACTTTCACTAGGGTAAAGAGTTTGTCCAGAAACCTGTCATTGATATCCGCTCCTTGGAACCTAGATTTGGCTTTTTCAACCAATGAGAATGGGAAAAGTCTTATCCTGATTACCTCCTTTGTAACTCTAGTAATATGAACAATGTCACACTTTTCCAAAAAATTCTCCACACGATCTACTGGATCTTCATTCGCTAGCCCATTAAATAGGCTATTTTGAACCATGTTGATGAAAAACAGTCTCAACTCAAGCTCAGTGGTTTTAGCTGGAAGCCTCATCGCTCCATTTAATGTCTCTTGAATTTTTTATTCGAAGTAGTTCTGAAGACATATTTGTCCTCGTACTCTGTCTTGCACTACTAGATCGCCTTCTAGTTGATTATTTCCTAGGTTCTGATTTTGGTTCTGGTTCCCCGCATGATCATCTGCCATCTTGGTTCCTTTCTTATTCTTTCCCTTGTTGATATATTCAATCTCCAGATCGTAAGGCACTAAGTCCTTATCATCTTGACTAAGCATGCACTAATTGTTCCTTGTGAAAGAACACACATAAGATCAAGTGTAAATTGTCAAACTTGAAACTAAAACTCTCTCTTGTATTTTTATTCTTTAACGTGAAAGTGAATTACTTAAAATAAAATCTTAACAATTTTGTAAACTAACTAAACTGGTTTATGGCTACCTATCCCCGGTAACGACGCTAAAAACTTGATCATAATCGCAAGTATAATGGTTCAATTATAGTAATAATATGATCAACCAAGTTTGATTATGGGTATCGTCCTCTTAGAAAGGTTTATATGGATACATTTCACTTAGTTAAGTTCACTCTATTGTTAAGAAGATTTCTTTTTAATTGGTTTAACTAAACTACTCTATTCTATAAAACAATGTAAATTAACTTGTACTCTTATATTAAGAAGACTATTAGTTCACAACTTCACTTAGGTAATGAATTATTATTTTTTCATCTCTCACTTCCTTCATCTTCATTATGTGTGTGCAATGCAAAATAAAAATAGATACATTTCCTTAATATTCACTTCAACCCATTGTCATGGTGGAAAACATCCTAATTTACAAACTAGAACTTCACCTATTGGTGTGAATAACGTAAATCTCACATAGCATTAAGTTCCAAAATTTAGAGTCATAATCATTTAAGTTTACTATCCATGCCTCCCTAATTAATAACTATTTATCGATATTATATATCTTACAGTTGTATTGTCCATATTTGGCTTAAAAGCTCCAATAGGTATGGTAACACCTAAAATCTCTAATCAACAATCATGTGATCAAGATGTTCATAACATTACGTATAGAATCAATACAAATCCTAGCCATTACACTTTTTAACTTTTTAATCCATTCATACTTCCTTTGGCATAGCATTCATACCATAAGATTCATTGATCCCTAAGATAAATAAACTACTCACTCATCATTGAAATCAACAAACACATCATGATATTTATTTCAATCAAAGATTAAATTAAATAACTTCATTTAAATCAAATAAACAATACCGAACAACCACAAGTAGAGTCTTCAATGTCTTCTATTCCAAAACGCTTCTCATTACTTAAGAACAATGTAAACTATGCTATTTTACGATGGTTGGTGATAATTGTATGTGTTTACAACATTATAATAGTTACTTATACTCCTAAGACCCGATAGAATACAATTAGAAATCCTAATAAAAAATTCCAAACAAACTAGAACTCTAAAATTTTCTATTTTTATTTTTCTGAACCGTCTATAAGCGATCTGTGGCCCGCCATAGCTTCAGCCTCTATGTGTGTATTTTCTCTTCACAGTATGCTTCGCGCCCTGTGTGTAATGTCCGGACGCCGTGAGTCCATCACCACAGTACCGCCACTGCATCACTTCTCTTGTCTTCACTCATTTTCCACACCTTGCCCATGCCTTGTACACTCTTCCCATGATGTCAAACCTCTACGCTATTGCGTCAAGTGTAATTTTGTGCTTTTTCTCCTCATTTCATCATGAAATCACTCATTTTTCTCCTTTATACCTTGTATACCAAAAAAATTCATAAATTCCATCAATTAGAGCTCATTCCGAGATATTTAGTCTAATTATGCTACTAAACTAACCCAATATAAAAGTTTGATTAATCACTTATCAGTATACTAGATCATTAAACTCTAATCGTAAGTAAGTAGAGGGCCTTTATCGAGCCATCAATCCTCCTTATATCAATAGAAAAGCCACATTCTAATTTTATTGAATTAATCCTTCGAAAAATTTAAAAATTTACTTTAGGCAATAAAGCCCTATTACATTCCATGAAAATTCTAAATTACTAAATCTAATACCTTTAGAAAGTCATTTCAATATTAAACTTAGATCTCAATCCACCTACGACATTTAAATGGTAAAAGACCTTTCAAACAATTCTAGTTACTACTTCAAACAAGATATTGAATCTTTTTATTACAATACACATTCTACACTATGCATGCAATATAAGGCTTCATGATTATAGTCCGCAAATAATAATCAATTACATCAAGGAATTAAAAATACGATTGGTTTAAAGAATTAAGTACAAATCATCTCATTATGACTACATCACAAAAAGGATCAAGTTATGTTTGGACTTTGTTTAGATTAATACCCTAATCACTCATAATCATGATAACCATCACAATAAAGATTATAAAATGCATAGATAAATACCTCTGAATAAATACTTTGAATTTTCAAATCGTCTCTAAAAGCAATGAATAATAAATCTAAAAACTTAAATAATAGACTATGGCTCCAAAAGCAATGAAATATTGATCTAAATACTCAAGGGAAATTGATTTATTAGCCCTAGGGCCATCATATAGTATTATAGGTAATACATATCCCAAACTAACTCAAACGTCTCGTGGTTATCTAAAATTCTCGAAATCGCACTCAACGATTCATCACCGATTCCACTTAATACTGAAATCGTTGGTTAAATCCTTGAAAAGTGCTTCTATGCACCACCGATTTTTCTGGCGATGTAGATGTAAATCTTGAACTTCTGCCAAATCGATAGCAGTGATTTGTGGTTAATTTTTGATTCGCTAGTGATTCATTATGCGTTTCTTTCCCTTGATTAAATCCTTCATTTTCTTTTTTTTTCATAAATTTATATTCTAATTATTACCTGAAATAACAAAAACAAAGATAAAACCCAGTGTTATATAGCATTTTACATCTTAAATTACCCTAAAGTATACTATAAAATATTGTCTAATTATTGACTTATCACTAAATGGACTATATTAACAAAAACCAAATAGATCGTCATTTTACCTTTTTCTCTGCCCCTAGTGCCCTTTGTCGTCATGCCCCCGTGCCCCAGCCATCGTGCCCCCAGTTGTCGTGCCCCGTTCCCCTTATGCCCCCAATCCCCAAGCTCCCGATCAATGTGCCCCCATGCCCTTTATGCCTCTATGTCCTCGTGTTCTCATGCCCCTGTACTCTTGATACCTTTGCCCCCGTGCCCTCGGTTATCGTATGCCTCCATGTCGTGCCCTTGTGCTCCATGTCATCGTGCCCTCGTGCTCCATGTCATCGTGCCCCGCCTCCTCTCGTTGTGCCCCATGCTCTCTCTCAATGTCTCTGGCCACTACCGCCTACAACGCCACCTCTCTCACCACCGCACCACCACCTCGCCACCCATTACAAACCAATCAATGTAATTTTTTATTTTTTTAATGTTTTTTTAAGTATTTATTTTTTGATTTTTTTACTACTTATTGTTGTTATTTACAATTTTAATTTTATTTCCTGTTTTTAATGAAAATTACCAAATTTATAATTTTTAATAAATTATTTTTTAATAAATTACTGTTTATATATGAAGCTAATGTTTTTATGTTAATTTACTATTTTTTACATTAATTTATAGTTTTTTAATAAAAAAGTACTATTTTGAAATAATTTTTTTTCTTAATTTATTATACTTTTTAATTTACTGTTTTTTAATTAAGGGTTTTGTTGGATATTGTGAATGGGTGATAAAGTAGTTTTATTGTTAGTTCATTTTGTTGTTGTAACATCGTGGTCACCTCCACTACGCTGCGAGATTGAAAAATTGCATTCGGAGGTATTTTTAATTTATCCTTATATATGTTTTGAAATTTTCTTTGGAACTCTATATGCTTTAAATTTATGGGTAAAATAAAGTACATCATTATATTGAAACGAGGTATTAAAAAGTAGTAAAAAAAATGTGTTTTTTTCTTAAAAAAAATTTGAGCACTATTTGTAACGGCCCATTTTAATAATGTATATTCAATTTACAAACACGGACGCCAGCTCAGATTTACGTGGACGCCGCAGAAGGCTAGGACACACGGGGACTTAGGTATGAAAGTTTATGGTGTGTTGGTTGCTTATTTGCGGTGTAATTTATTCAAATACATCGCATGTGTGTATGTTGCAAAATAATACGTGTCAGGGTGTGTGAACTGTATTAGCCTCGATATGCATGTCAACGCTGATACCGGGTAGTTTACGAGACCGAATATTAGGTCGGGGAAATGAAAACGCACAAATTAAATAAAAAATTTGCCAAGTAAAAATGGAATAGATATTGGGTGACTAACGACGCGGTGCTACGCGGATATCACGGTTCGGATGCGAAACCGGGCGTCGAAATGCCCGAAAACACGGGCGAATGTCTTCACATTTGGTGTCAAGACACAAGCCCAACAACACTTGTCTATATAAACCAAACTCAACAGTAACACTTGTCTAAATTGCACACCACGTGTCCACTCACCTCACCCACGTCTACACCTCACACACACACCCCATACACACACATACACAGAGCGGAGAGACCGAGAGGAAGAAGAAGGAAGAAGAGGAGAGGAAGAGGAGAAGAAGGAACGTCGGGAAGGAGAGGAGACGTCACGGTCGAGGTGAGTCTTTGTGGTATTTGGTTGTGGTTGGCGGTGGGGTGGCCGAAAGTGGGGTTCGACCATGGAGGCCGAATCAGGCCAAGGTGGAGATGGTAGGGGTGTCTCCCCTGCCATCGATTCCACCGGGGTTGGGGTAGAGAGCAACCCCAACCCATCACTGAAGAAGAAAAAAAAATGATCGAACTAGTGGAACTAGTTCGATCAGCTGAAGAAGATGCACACGCGCGAGCGCGTGCGCGCGTGTGCATCCCCCCAATGGGCCGAGCCTGGACCTGTTTTGGTCCAGGGCCAGGTCGGGTCCGACCCGTTTGGGTCGACCCGACCGAAACAAATTAAAAAAAAAGAAAAAAATGAAAAGAGAAGAAAAATGAAAGAAAAATTTGGAAAAATTCTGGAAAATTCCGAAAAAATTATATTTCCATAAAATAAATAGAAATTTATGAATTTCTATGAAAAATGAAATATTTGGATAATCTGGATGCGACTTTCGTGGGGTTTTTGCCTCGAAAAGAGCGAAATAGGCAATTTGGCCTAAAATTTTAGAAATTGGTCCTAAATTGTCACACTAAATCGGAATTATTAATAAATGGTCATAGGTGGACACGGGTGATCAATTGGCGACCAAGGACCCAGTGGACTTGGACTTGGGGATTTATTACGGGGTAGTGGAGCGCGTTGTTAGGTTTGTTAAACCCAATGGAAAAAGTCTTGAGTATTTATTTTCCTTTGTAATTCCATTCAATTCTAGTATTTCCTTGTGATTTTTCCTATATCTATATCTTATCGTTGTTTGCACGGTTGGTTAGTTACTCACACCGGATTTTCCGTTGTGTGTGTATGCATTCTAAACCATAGCATGTGTATCAGGAGTTCTCAGTGGATAACGACCCGAGCTAAGGAACTGCTACATGTTTCGGTGCGTCTTAGGTCTACGCCGGCCACCGAGAGGGATCAGGTGATAGCTAGTTAATGCGCCCACTAGTGGGATCCTGGAAGGGAATACCGAAGTATGGTTTAGTCTGACTGGAATAGGCACACACATTTGCACTTTATTGTTATCCATGCATGCGATGCCCTACTTACAGTTGTCTGTTTACATTCCGCATGTTTATTTAACAGTATTTATTGGCTTCCACTTATTTATATGAATGCTTGGAGGAGTTCCTTGGGATTTTACTGACTGGACTCGTCATCCATTTTCTTCTGTGATGATTGAGTGCAGACCCGAGTACAAGTAAAGGCAAGGGGATCTTAGGTGACTACCTCTCGAATGCCTATTCATCATCAGCCCACATGATTCTCATATTCATCCCACTTGATTCTCATCTTCCCAATGTTCCTTCACATCTGTATAACCTAGGAATCATGCCCATCACATCTTGTTTATTGAACCTCATTAAGGGAGGTTTTAATTAGGACTTCATCAGAATAATTGAATCGGAGATTCAATTCACTGAAGAAGAAGAAGAGAATTGCAACTTGGTGAGCGAACCATGTCCAACGGAGAGAAGATGGCAGCTTATGGAAACACCTTAATTCTTTTTGGCAAGAATGGAAATACGTTGATTTTTTTTGTAAAGGATGGAAATACCTTGATAAGGAATTCATTTGATGTTGAAAATATGAAAATCAATAATACTTGATTATCTTTTTTCTATAATGATGGGGTGAATTTTTATGCCCAATCTTGTATGCTGAGCATTCTTTTTTCAACTGCGTTTCATTAGAGTTGAAACAACATTTGATCTGGAATTGTATTTTCTACAATGCTATCACACTTATATTTTCATTTGTTGGGAGATGAGTATGCCACTTTCATTCAAAGAAAAGATTTTCGAAGGAAACGACCATCTATATTCTATTCATGATCTCGAAGCATAAGTATTAGCCTAGTCGACATTAAAAAAATTAACAAGCTACAAACTGTAAACACAAAGGAAATATAGTAAAATTTTGCGATCACATCTAGTTAAATATGACAAATATAAATAAGCTTCCGAGCATGTTGAAGGTGTATGTAGGGACTTGATTTGCATTCATTCTTCAGCACCGTCATAGCCAAAAATAGAAGATATCTTTAAACATTTCAAACCAAATAGACCATTTCTTCCATGTATGACAATTCTTCCAAAACTAAAATTTTGGTGAATGCATAACATGTTAACCATTTCTAGTGTCGACGAAGCTTTAAAGCAATAGTGAAATTCACATTTTAATACAAAACATCGTCTTCTCAGCAATTTAGTGCAGTATAAAATGGTATACACACCCGCTCAAGCAAGATTAAGAACTTTTTGACTCAAATACTAGCAAAATCAAACAAGTAGCTTCTTTTCATAAAAATAAAATACTAAAATAAGCAAATCTAGTGAAGTTACTTTTGCGATAAAACCCAAATACACCATCCAATTGCAATTAGTACAATCAATTTTAATACAAAACTTCGCCTTTTCGGTGCCTTAGGTTCGTCATACAAATTTGCAACTGTTAACCTTAATAAATTGTTCTCTGCTCGAAGCTTGACGACCTCATCCACGTCAGCATGGTTACTTCTTTCCTCCATCAAATTTGCAATGGTACCCACAAGATCATTCAAAATGAAAGTCACATACTCTAAAAACTTATAGTCGATCCAAGAGAAATAGTTGCAACCCTACAAAATTTATGGAGCAAATTAAATTCAAAATGCTGATAACATTCAAATTTATGGAACAAACAATTTTATGATAGTACGAAGTAGAAACTATAAAGACCCTTGGGCATAATCACTTTAATTCCCAATAAAAAAAACTCATTACCTCACGACGAACACGAGCACAAGAGTAAAACCTTCTACCAGGGTGACCATGCGTCCAAGAAATTTTCACCACACATGGTATTGAACAATGGCACATCACCTCCGTCTCTGTCACTATGAACTTCTTGTCTATGCGTGTGGCATGTGGAAGTCTTCAACGGAGTTCTTTATTTGAAGAAGATATTTCTCCAATATCATTCAAACTAGAATTGCAATATGATGAGGATGTAGTTGGCATCTTGAAGTTAACCTCTTCAATGCTGCAACTGGAGTTTATTTTTTAAAAATAATTACTTCAAGATTTCAATAGCAAAAACTCAAAATCAGATCCACCTAAAAATAAGAACCAAAAAAAAATTAGGGAAAATGAAACATAAATCAAAAAAGAAGAAAAGAAGATGTTCATAACAACGCAAGAGTTATCAAGTCATGAAAACAACTTAAAAAAATCATAGAATTCCACTTCACTTGGTTCTTAGGACAAAAGTAGGACAAAATAACTTAAAATGCTTATTTAAACAAGTCAATGTTTTTTTTTTGAACGTTTCCTCAAACATTTGAAGTTCATCTCCCTTTAAAACTCATTTGCAAAACTTAAAGTACTAGGAAAATAAGATCAAATAATTAATAATGATCAAATCCTTTCCGTTAGTCGAAATCAAAACATAGCAATATACAAACGCATTGGCCATACTCATTCTATCAAAATCTCACCAATGCAAGACCTCTTTTTCAAGTTCAACTAAATCAAGCATGTGTTTAACAAAAAAAAAAAAAACTAGAGTTTCATGAGACCTTTGAATTCTACAACTCACTCCTTAGCCAAAAGATCCATATAAACCATTACAATCACAATCCTTGTTTCAAAAACTTTGTTTAGGATATGTAGAGTCTCTTTTATGCATTTCAACAAACACTTGGTGTACAATAGCAAGAGTTTCACTTAATTCAACCTACATTGATCTCAAGTTAGCAAAATCACTTTGAGTTGTTCATAAACCATTTCCAAAAAAAGACATGAACCACACTTTCTAATTAATCCACACCAAAATCATCAAAAACTACTATAACATTAAAGATTGAACTCGTATTTGGATTTAAACATGATTTAGAACCTTACCATGCCTTCAATGGAGTCATTGACTCCAAATCTAGTTAATATTTAGTCTTTCAATTTCAACCATGGAGTATTAACTCACAAGGCATCAAATCCATGGTATCATCCATGATTTTCTCATAAGAAACTATTTAATAATTAGGGAACCTATGTATGATTTGCTCGTTAAATTAATAATCTTCTATGATTTTCTCCAATATCATTCAAACTAGAATTGCAATATGATGATGATGTAGTTGGCATCTTGAAGTTAACCTCCTCAATGTTGCAACTGGATTTTATTTTTTAAAATAATTACTTCAAGCTTTCAATAGCAAAAATACAAAATCCAATCCACCCAAAAATAAGAACCAAAAAAAATTGAGGGAAAATGAAACATAAATCAAAAAAGAAGAAAAGAAGATGTTCATAACAATGCAAGAGTTATTAATGCACTGCAACCCCAAAACAAAGAAAATAATCGTCAACGCATAACAACCCATTCTCGAAAAAAAATAAATGAAGTCAAATAGGATCAAGACTCAATAACGCACTTGTAAATCATTGTTTCGGTATATAAGTTAGCAAACTGGAGTCTTTGGACTAGAAATTCAAAATATGGGGAATGTCCATTCCTTCTCAACTTGGTTAGTTTTCTCCCTCGCCATAACTTAGCATGTTTGCTTTGTCCTTCTCTTTGTACTAACTCTCTGCCTTTTCTTTATTATTTGTGTCTTTTTGCAATTATTTACTTGCTTCATTTAACTATTTGTGTTAGTGGTCACTCCTCTCTTTTTATTGCTACATTTCATTAAGTTCTCTTTTTTGTTAGATTGATTACGGGAATGAACTGGAGTTATTTATCTGCTTTATTTAAATATTTGTATTATTTGTGTCTTTTTCCACGAGAGCCAAATACCTTTCTACCAAATTGGAGTCTTTGGACTAGAAAGGTATTTGGCTCTCGTGGGAAAACTCTCAGGGAAGAGCTTACGGGAATGAACCTAGATAACAGTAATAAAAATGAGAAGAACTCAGTTCTCGAGGATCCAGTCTCACCCATTTAACTAATACGCCAAAAAAAACCCTCAAATAATGTTCACTCTGCCCTTTACTTCAAACATTTTCCACGCCAATCGATCAAACCGTCTATATTGATCAATTGTAACATTTAACGAGCCAAACAACCAAAACTCTCAAATTCAAAATAGGAGAACCAAAACAAATGAACTAATTCATGTGTTACAAGATCAACCCCAAATGAAAAGTGAAAAACTAAACATCAAACACACAGACAATTAAAACTCAAAAAATTTCAACAAAACCCAAAATCCCTCGACAACCATTATTCAATAAGAGATCTAAAACACACCCAACGCCTACCTCTATTGAAGTTCAAAGCCTCCACTGTCGTTCATTCTTCAAATCCAAAGCCTATGTTATTCCTTCTTCAAATCTAATGCTGCATCCTTCCTGCCTTCTTCAAAGTCGAAGCCCCATTATGAAGGAGAACAAAACAACAACAACAACAACAACAACAAAGACATCTGAAATCAAAACCTAGGTCGATTTGAGACTCACTTTCAATTTTCAACAATCTATCGATCGATCAAGAGAAATTGAGAGGGCAAACATGTTCTTCAAATCCAATTCCTTTGTTCTTCCTTCTCCTGTAGCTAGCCCTTTCTCTCTCTGTTCCTCTTTTCTTTCTTGAAAAAAAAGGTAGCGGATAGAGACAATGGAGTTCAAGTCCTCATTGATTCTCTCTTCTCCAGGTGTTGTTGGTGTAAGTGTATGTTCTTCTTTGTTGTAGTCGATGTTTGATAACAAAAACCCTAAACAAAAAAAAAAATGCCGATCCAATTTCC
The DNA here is from genome assembly GCA_039657325.1 of Stephania cephalantha. Lineage (NCBI taxonomy): Eukaryota > Viridiplantae > Streptophyta > Magnoliopsida > Ranunculales > Menispermaceae > Stephania > Stephania cephalantha. The sequence goes on from CM077575.1 coordinate 13,911,182, forward strand.
AAAAAAAACTCTACTTATTTTTTTAAGCACTACACCTCATTTGTTTATGAGGGCACCCCAAAATATATGTAAATTGGTACACTTTTGGGTGCCCTCATAAACAATTGAGGTGCACATATCGTAGCTCTTTTTTTTTAGTTCCCCTCTCTAAAATTTTGGCGCCTTTTCGTTCCTATTAATTTTTTTTAGCGGCAATATCCAAGTAGTTCCTATTAAGTTTTTAAGCGGCAATATCTAAGACTATTTTAAATATTTGTGTTGTTAAATAGGAGTAAAATATGTTGTTAAATAACTATTTTAGTGAATTATTTCACTACTGGTGTTGAACATTGTGTAAAGTATTATGACAACTTTTGAGAAACTGAAAGTTGTTAAATATAGGGTCGTAAAGAATGCGGGGAGACTGACACCGATAGACCTACTCACACTAACTTTTATTAGTTAATACGTGCTCGCGCATTTGTCAAGAACTTGACAAGGCGTAGCCACACCTTGATCTCTCCATACAAGGACATCTTTCAGTTTAGAGTATATGTTATATGGTTATTATTATTACTATTGTTATTATTTATTTATTTATTTATTATTATTATTATATACTATTATCATTATTATTATTATATGAGGTCCTCAGTGAGGCGGGGAGACTAGCTAGCAGCGAAAGCCTATTCGTACTTGGTGTGTTTGTTATACATGTCACGGAGATCTTGTATTACCGTCAAAAAATAATATTCGCGCTATTACAATTATTATTAATTATAATTACAAATTATTATTCATTAAAATTTATTATTATAATTACTATTGTTAGTATTATCAATAAAAATAAAAATATTATTATGTCGCGAGATAGGGGTACTTGGTATGTTTGTTATACATGTCACGGAGCTCTTGTATTACTATCATAAAATAATATTCGCACTATTACAATTATTATTAATTGTAATTACGAATTATTATTAATTACAAATTATTATTATAATTACTATTGCAAGTATTATTAATAAAAATAAAAATATTATTATGTCACGAGGTAGGGGTACTTGGTATGTTTGTTATACATGTCACGGAGCTCTTGTGTTACCATCAAAAAAATAATATTCGCACTATTACAATTATTATTAATTATAATTACAAATTATTATTATAATTACTATTGCTAGTATTATTAATAAAAATAAAAATATTATTATGTCGCGAGGTAGGGGTACTTGGTGTGTTTGTTATACATGTCACGGAGCTCTTGTACTACTGTCAAAAAATGATATTCGGACTATTACAATTATAATTAATTATAATTACGAATTATTATTAATTATAAATTATTATTATAATTACTATTGTTATTATTATTAATTAAAATAAAAATATTATTATGTCGCGAGGTAGAGGTACTTGGTGTGTTTGTTATACATGTCACGGAGCTCTTGTATTACCGTTAAAAAATGATATTCGGACTATTACAATTATTATTAATTATAATTACGAATTATTATTAATTATAAAATATTATTATAATTACTATTGTTAGTATTATTAATTAAAATAAAAATATTATTATGTCGCGAGGTAGGGGTACTTGGTGTGTTTGTTATACATGTCAATGAGCTCTTGTAATTCCATCAAAAAATAATATTCGGACTATTATAATTATTATTAATTATAATTACGAATTATTATTATAATTACTATTGTTAGTATTATTAATTAAAATAAAAATATTATTACGTCGCGAGGTAGAGGTACTTGGTGTGTTTGTTATAAATGTCACGGAGCTCTTGTATTACCGTCAAAAAATGATATTCGGACTATTACAATTATTATTAATTATAAATTATTATTATAATTACTATTGTTAGTATTATTAATTAAAATAAAAATATTGTTATGTCGTGAGGTAGGGGTACTTGGTGTGTTTGTTATACATGTCAATGAGCTTTTGTATTACCCTTATATATTTTTGACTAATAATTTTTTTTTTGTAAAATTAAACGTTAGAAATTGATTGTTTCTAACTATATATGTGTATCCCCATTTTTTTGTCACGTATCACCATATTATTATTATAATAATGAATTATTATTGTTATTGTTATTATTATTATTATTATAATGAATTATTATTATTATTGTTATTATTATTATTATTATTATAAATTAATGTATATTACTATTATTACTATTGTTATTTTAAATTATTGTTATTGCTATAATTGTTATTATAATTAACAACATATTATTACTATTGTTATAACAAAAGTTAGAAAATTTAACTATTGATTCTAAGTATTATATTTAGGGATTAATCTACATTTAATCTAATTGGAAAAATTTATATTTCTTTTTCTATCGATATATGTGTGTACGTAATTAATGTATGATAACACAATTAAAGGCTTTCTTGAGAAAGACCATTTTTCTAGTCTCTTTTTTAGCCTCCATTTAATAATGATTTGAATTTTCGATTTCTTTTTAAAAAAATTGAATTTTCCCTCTAAAAATACAACAAATTGAAAAATTCTTCTAGACCCTTTAACTTTTGTAAAAATTGTTATATCCCTATGAGTCTAGACTTTTGAGTTCAAGTATATTAATTGTTTCTTTTAAAAACATTTACGCCCCTTCATTCATATCCCGTTTGTCGTTGGAACAAATGCAAAATTTCGTAGTGCATCAAACAACCAAAAGAATCAACAATTCCATTTTCCACAGCTCCAAGAATTCGATTAGTAACAAAAAAACACGAGCAATGGGGATCTTTGATGTTCACATTCAACTAGTAACAAATGAAATCTAGTACTTTGGATACAAAAAAGCTGTTTGGACCCAAAAAGTCCAGACTCAAAGGAGTTTTACATAATTTTTAACATTTTCAAAGGCTTCAAAATAATTTAAAATGAAAAGTGGGTCACATTAAATAATGAAGGATAAAATGGTCATCTACCTACACACCCAGCATTAAATAAGATAGGTGACTTTGTTTCTCTCAAAACATTAAATGAGCACTCTCTCTCTCTCTCTCTCTCGTCTCTCTACTTGCTTACGTGCCTTCTCTCTCTTCTCTCTCTCTCTCTCTCTCTCTCTCTCTCTCTCTCTCTTTATCTCTTTCTTTCTCTTATTATTATCTTTTTCTGTCTCTTTAATTATCTCTCTTTATATTAATTATTTATCTCGTTATATTTGTCACTATCTATGCATAAATGTTCTTTAAATTCTCGAGATTGGTACTTACATATTTTTAAATTCTCCAGATTCATTAATTCTTTAGATTCGTGCATACGTGCTATTTAATTTTCAAGACCCTTACATACGTAGATATGTGATTAATTTTTTCTCGAGATCTGTGCATACATGGAAATGATATTGAGTTGGATAGTACTATTTGGACTCATGAATCTGGACTCAAAACTTTTTTTTATTTCAAATATATCCTCGAGCAATTAATGAAGCAACCGTAATCACTTGTAAAATTCCTTTAATACCTTTTAAATACTTACAAAAATTTAAAAAATCTCCTTATGAGTCCGGACTCGTGAGTCCAAGTAGAATTATTGGATTGAATTAAGGTGATCAAGGCGTATATGGCGAGGGCCCATGGCATGGCTAGGCCTCTGCATTGTTGTGCCGAAAGCTTTGTCAAGGTTTACCTAAGGCGTGCCTATAGAGGACTCGAACGAGCGTAGATCTCCCCTAGAGGCATGGTGAGTCATATAAAAGTACTCTCGCCTCTTGAGGGCGCATCCTTGGCTTCTCCAAAACATTTCTTGACGTACGCGCCAAGTATATGCGAACCCGAATTTGAAAAATATGCTATCAATAGCACTAATGTCGATCTTCAAGGAGCGAATATAAGACGAACATCATAATTGATTATTGTGCGAGCACGGAGATGACCAATATGAGGTATTCATCTACGCTACTAGTCTTTTCACCTTCATCCGTATCCCATGATATAATAGTAATAATAATAATATTATTATTATTATTAATGTTATTATTATTATTAATATTATAATTATAATATTACTAATAGTAATAATAAAATTAATATTAATAATAATAATATTTTTAAAAATTAAAAATATTAATGGTTATATTAATAATAATTAATACAATTCCAAAAAAATTGAAAATACAGTACAAAAAACATTCAATATAGCAACAAAAGTTTAATTATTCTTTTTTATTGCATCTTAAAAACTTGGAAGTTTGAAAGTAGTATTGGACAAGACATTCTATATTTTTTTTTGAAAAAAGTAAAGAAGAATTATTTGCCAATGATTAATCGACCACAAGAATCAAAAGGAAAAGATCAATTATATTTTTTATTGATTGAACCCTTTACTGAAGTAGCTTACAACAACAAACAACAACATAGCCTCAATCCCTAATTAATAATAATAATAATAATAATAATAATAATAATAATAATAATAATAATAATAATAATAATAATAATAATAATAATAATAATAATAATAATAATAATAATGTCTTGAATTTTCGAAACATTGTGATATGCATCATTGAATGTCAACAAATGTAAATATTCTTTATGGTGTAATTTATTTTGTAAAAACTAAACATTACTAGATTTATATTTGAGAAAACACATTACATACATTTTAATTTGAGTTACCATGGTTGCATACTTGCATAGACTTTCATGGGCTTTAATAACATAGGTGAAATCTAAAGTATTTTATGGGCTTCAACTTTAAATTTGAAAAATTAATGATATCTAATGTACTATCTCGAGGAGCATCGTCAATTTGAAACAAAAATGTTAACTCACTTTAATCCAAACATTTATTGTCCTCTCCCAAGGTCTCCCTTATCTTGTTCATGTCTCCTTCTCATACACTCTCCAATCTCAGCCATGACCTCCGCCATCTCATCCTTGACCACCCACGTCCTCCTTCGTCTCGTCCCCGACCACCCACGACCTCCCTTTTCTTGTTCGCGACCTCCCTTATCTCTCTCATTTTTGCCCCAACCTCCATCACCTCCCACACTACTCAATTTCTCAAAACCCTGGCCGTGATCCCTCTCTTCACAGCTGTCATTGTTAACTGGAACACTGATGTTCATCATTCTTCGGTCATTGTCGATTCCCTGCAACGCCGATCTTTCGAACCTTAAGCCCGTGATCGTCAAAGTCAAGAGGAAATCCTCTCAATCTCCGCTGGAAGCATTTTGTGAGTCCTCAATCACCCTCAAATTCCCTAATTAAAACACAAAACCATTCTATCGACTTCTCATCGACTCTAGGGTTTGCTAAGGTGAGTACTCCAACCTTCAATTCATTGCTCTCATCAAATCTTGTTCTTCAAATTTAAGTTTTTTTTTATTTAAACTTTCTAAGGTCCTTCTCTTATATGTATGAAATATATATGCATACATACATACGTATATATAGACACACACTTCTATTAGCATACATCATGTTAATGAGGAAGAAGTTCTTTGGTAATATATAATCTACGGTTTATATAGCAACTGCAATATCCATGATGTTAAATTTGTCAGATTTCTTAATTGTAAATTGGAAATGAAATGAGTTCTACTTTGATGCATTTGTTGTCTGGGTTTTTATAATTGTTGTTGATGACATGCCTTATTTTATAATTGTTATTCCCTTTAAGTCTGAGTATTGCCAATCCTTTAGCAGACCTTTCTCTTGGGTCCTCATATCAACAACTCTATCTGAACAAAAAAAGCGTCGAAAAAACTGTGAGATATAATCGCCATCACCTAAGATTGGGCGAAATATATTTTTCACATATGAACAACCCTTGCAGCCCTTATACGCTCCTGTATACTAATTATGATCTAGTATTCCTTTTATGGCTTTTGCCTCAATCTAAGTATAGTGAATGCTCAACTTTTTCTACCTATTCTTCATGAATTTATCTAATTTATTCCCTTCAAGTGTATGATAAGTAAAACTGGATGAGTATTGGGCTCATGCATGCTCAATGTGTTCTATCCTCTTGCCATTTTCGTGAATGTTTTTGTTATCTCCTTCTTTAATTTTTTTTTTGGTTACCAACATTGGATTATAGATCTAGAGAAAAAAAGATAGTGAAAAGAAAACCTTGCTTGCAAAGGATCTGCATGTATAACCATAAAAGCTGCCTTCGTGGCTGTGGAAGTCGACTGCTTTATATTCATTTATTGGATTTTTGTGATGTCATTATGCTGGACAACATTTTTTTTCCTTTTTTTAAGTCTTTCGTATTCAATACAGTTTAAAAGAAATGGAAAAAAACTTTTTCAAAGATTGTGTCTTTGAGAACTTCATCAAAATCTCATGAATAGCAGAATCATAGACCTTGTTCAATAGGATTTTACTTGAAATCCATGATCTAATAATTAGTTACTGAGTGAACAAAATATGTCACTTGAGTTTAGAGATTTTTTGTCTTTGTTCAAAGAAATAAGCAATACTTAGTTCATAGTTGTACTCCCAAACCAACATTACTTGAGTTTTTATTCTTAAAAGAAGAATGAACTATGGTACCAAAGCAATTGGTTTGGCAACATCATCTTCCTAATACGGACGCGTCCTTGTAGAATTACAAAATGGATCCACAGGATATGATCTCAATCTCTTTATTTATCTTACTTTAGTAGATAATGTATTCCTTCACTACTTAAATCCAGTAGTGATTTTTTCTCTAGTTATATAAGGCATCCTTAAAATGCTTACTCATTTGCTTTCCATTGGCTGGTAGCTATACGAGTAAAAGTTGACACTTCCATGCGGTATGTCAAGTACCTTAAAGCTTGCAATATGCTTCAGTTAATATTTCTAAAATTACTAATTACGTGCAATCCATAAAGTGTCGCATCGAATCACTGAAAAAAATTAGAAACATTCTATTTCTCTAATTATATAAGTACTATAATAGTTAAATTATTGTACTCTAATGTTCAATAATAGTTAAATAATTGTACTATTAAGTTGAGGCAGGTTAAGTGAGGAACATAAGCGCATTTAGTCACACCTTACCTATAAGCAATTAAGATTTTTATAGCACCCAATTCATAGGGGTTTTTAGTAACCTCTATGTATTAGGCTATTAAAACTCAAAACCACTCTTAATCAACATACTTTCATCGACTCTCATCAACTCTAAATCAGTTCTCTCAATTCCTCCATCTTTCGCGCGATCCATCGATCTCACTCTCCAACGATTCACTCTCTAGCGATTCACTCCGATTCCCATCTCAATTTATCTCTCTACATCTCCTCATCTTTCTCTCTTCATCTTCTTTATTTTCTCGGTCACCAAACCCTAACCCTAGCCCCAACCACTGCACCAGTTCTCGTCGATAAATGCTTGTCGAATTTGATAGACGTAGCAATGGAGTTGCAAAACCTCAGGTTTTGTGTTAGATTTACATCCCAATCGCTCCAACTCTCAGGTTTGCCTTCGCAAAACCTCTCTTTTCGCTTTGTTAATGGTTAATGATTTCTCGCGCTCATCAACTTCTCATTTTTTCACTCGATCGATTCATTAAAGACTCTCCGAAATACCTCGCACAGGTACAATTCGAACCTCGATTCAATCTGCACTGATCGATCAATTTTTCGATTGTTTTTTTATGCGGAGTTGTTGATTGTTTTGTGCATTGCATCAAAATCGATATTTCAGCTTTTCGATATCGGGAACATAAGAAAAACATGGGAATCATTGAGAAGATCAAAGAAATTGAAGCCGAAATGGCTCTGACGCTTGAAAAACAAGGCTACGGAGTTCTTTAATTATCCATACATTCGCATCTTTTTTGCTTTAGTTGCCATGGCACTGCCTTTACTGTGTACTTATCTTCAAGTCATGAAATTGTCAAATTATGTGGATTTCTTCTATCAATTCAGTTGCTCTCTTGAGATTCTTGTTTAGTTATATTCATGGTTGTTTTTAAATCAATGGTCACATATGAAAGTCTCCACTTAATGAAGGTCGATGACTCGTATGCACACGCATGTAAGGATGGTCGAGTACCTCACCAAATATATATGTGAAGGGTGGTAACCTTTCAATGAATTATTTCCAAGTCAATAAGGAGTAAGGACAGGAAGAATTACGATTTCACATTATAAGTCTTGTTATACATGTAATTAACATCCTATATATATTCATATACTTTTCATTAGTTCTTCCATGCATACACTACAACTAATAACTAGATTAATCAAATTTATAAGCATGGCTACAACACCAGCTTTAGTACGCTTTTTTTCTCTCTTTGTCTAGTATTTTTAGTGGTACTAGATTAATCAAATTTATATGCAAAGTTTTTAGATGAGTGAAACGGGTTGTTGACATGGGACTTGGTTGATTTTGGGAATTTTGTTTATTTGAATTGAGTTTGTTTGTTTTTGCAAAATTTGGGATGGGAATGGGAATGCCTAAAGTGATAAGAAATGTAAGTTTTTAACCCCTTTTTGATTGGTTTTTGTTAGTTGTTAAATTGAAATTTTAAGTTATTCTGATGTTAATTTCTCATCAAGTGGTGTTTGTTGAATCTGCAATTTGTCAATGCTGCGGCATTTTTGAATAGTTAGCGCCCCATGATCGACTGTCGTTTCTCATATAAGTATGAAATATATGGAAATACTGGTGGTTGAAGAGAACCGATTATTTAGGAGACCTGAAAGATTTGGCTAAAAAAATTTTTGAATCTTATATGAAGTCCTTATGGTCAAAACTTCAAATGTATAGAATTTTTTTATGGTTGGCAAAGGTAGTCTCGCTAGTCCCCTTCTATTGTAATTAAGTTGTTTGCTGTTTTCATGGTGATTTAACAAAGTTACTTTAGTGTTCTTTATAATTTTACAGGGTATGCAGCACCAACAGATAGTTCCAACTATAGAAGTGCTAAGGTACCTCTTGAAAGCCTTTATTCGAATTCATCAGTTCATCAGCTTAATATTCTTAGTTCATTATCGACCATTGTGCCTGTGAAGTTGAGTTTTTTATTCCATGAGATGCGGAAAATTGCGTGCTTTATCGATGAGGAGGCTGATTTTGTGAATTAGGGTTTATGTTGCAGATACTTGTGACAAGTTCATGTTTGAATTGTTAAATTTCATTTTTTTTTTCCAAGAATTATTTGAATGCTGTTGATCAAGGCCTTTACTATGCGATGCCGTCGTATTTCCGTTATAATTTAATGGAAAAATGTTGAACCGTTGGATTCCCCTAATTCATAGTAAATAGCTTCACTTGCTATAACTAGAGATGTGGAAAATTACGTCCTTTATCGACAAGGGGGTTGATTTTGTGAATTGGAATTTATGTTGCAGATACTAGTGTCAAGTTCATGTTTCAGTTGCTATACATGTGTAGGCAGTAACTGAATAATCAGTTTTCTTCTTGTTAATTTTTTCACGTGCGTGTGACTTTGGGTGATGGTTTATTAACCATTGGTTAATATTATGTCTTATTTTGCAGTTGGTTTCAGGACGATGCCTCATAAGGAGGGGTGCTTCAATCTTGTGTGCGCAGGATTTGTTCGACTAGTCATGAAGTAGCTCTTTCGGTGCTTTGCTATGGCAGCTACTTCAAGTTAAATATGAGCCCAATATCAAATCTCACTCTCCATGTATATGGTAAGAAGTTTCTCATCCAATCATCACAGTATTCCAATCAAAACAAGTGGTCTGTTTTTGGTTGATCATTTTTATATGATGGATAGTTTGTATTAGTTCTTTTATTCTTTCCAAATATATAATGCAGGTTTCCAATAAATCATAATGAGGCTCAGCAAACAAGATGTGAAGGGCAAGATTCCTAGGCTATAGATGTGAAGGGACATTGGGCAATGGAACGGTTTGAAACATTTACTAGGCAGCTGTGTGAAGATGAATTGTATTGTTTCCATTTTAGTCGAAGAAGGATGGGTGAAGATGAATGGGGATTAATCACATTTAATAGGCAAATTTATTGTGCAAAGTGGGTTGTATGAAGATGAATCGGGATGAATGGTTTTCATTTATTAGGCAGTGGGCCCATTATGTAAGGATGAATAGAGACTCCCCTATATAAAGGAAGCCTATGCAGTGAATTTTTTCAATATCCAGGTAAGGCATAGCTAAGTAAGCTGAGACTCTTTCAATTAAGTAAGATGTCTGGAAGTACTCCCACAAAGTATGTCAAGGGCGGATGTTCGCAGTCCACTCCGTCTCCGAAATGCATGAAGACGATTTTCACCAAAATGGAAGACAAGTTTGACACCCTCCGTGTCGAGGTGAATGAGCTAATGAAGCGATTTCTCTCATCGGTTGATGAAGAAGCTCTTATGGCAGTTATCTTGGATGATGAACCACTCATTGCTTGTTATGACATTTTTCGCGATGCTGCGAAAGAGATGAAAAAGACCTTCCCTGCAAAAGAAGTTGTTGTCATTTCTGACAATACTGCGTCAAGTGCTATTTAGTTCATGTTTTTCTGATTTTCTTTTTAGTTTTGAAAGAGTTTTTGAGGCCTTATATTGCCTATTTGGTAGTTTGAACGAAAAAGCAAGTTTAATATATGGTTTATTGATGCTAAAGTTGAATGAAAAAACAAGTTTTCACAAAGATGGTAATTGTGTCTTATCCCATTAGTCAAAGCAAAGCCACAATTATCAGTATGTACCCGTCCATTGACAAGTTCATTCCAAGAGAAAAGACCAAACACTTTACTGTTCAATATGTACACAAATGACGGAATATTATATATGGTTTATTGATATTGCTCTTGCCTTCACTTGTACAGGCTACAATCACTGGAAGTTAAGAACAATGAGGGCAACTAACAGACCATCTTTTATTTTCATCAACAATTATTGAGAAGTACTGAAGTAGTGAAGTACCAAACAAATCAAAAGCATGAGATCAATGAATTAGATTAGAGGTGGATGTGTGCGAAGATCATGAAATAGCAACTTCTGTAGGTCTGAGACTGAATGAAAATGGGACAAGGACCTCTTGCAAAGGAAAAGAATGCATTCAACTTGAAAGAAGCCTAAGGAAGTGGAGATCAAACCAGTCTCAATCGCGATACCTCCCCATTTGTAGATTATACTGAAATTTTTGGAAGGGAAGATGAAAAATCAAATATTATAAAAATGTTGATTGATGATTTAGCAACCGACACAAAAGAGAATGTCTATGTCATTCCTATTGCTTGTTTTGGAGGTCTAGGCAAGACAACTCTTACCCAATTAGTTTATAACAATGGAGAGGTAAGCAAATATTTTAATTTTAAAAATTGGGTATGCGTGGATAACGATTCCAGTGACAAAACACTCTTAAGGGAAGTATTCCGAGTTATTTGCGAAAATCATTTGGTACAAAAAAATAGTTCAAATGCAAGAAGGCCTTCAAGAAAAGCTAAGTGGGAAGAAATTTCTCCTAGTGTTAGATGATGTTTGGAATTCTGACAAGTGGGAGGATTTAAAAGTTATACTCAAATGTGGTGTCCGCGGAAGCAAAGTCATAGTCACCCTCGGAAGCAAAGCCTTTAGCGGTAAAGGCTTTAAGAAGTATAATGCACTCAAAGAAAACACTAAACAAATGGAAGGCCATCCAAAATAGTGAAAATATTAATGTCGTCGGAGATAATGTAATGAATGTGTTGAGGTTGAGCTATGATCACTTATCATCTCCGTTGAAGCAAATTTCCTAAGGATACCAAAATTTTGAAGAATGATTTGATTCAACAGTGGATGGCACAGGTTTTATTCGATCTTTAAATGATTTACAAAGAAGTAATAAGTTGCAAATATATTCAAAATTGTTGGAGTAAAAGACTTCACATGCTTGCCAAGAGGGCTCCTATAAAACTGCAGCAAGTCTCTAAAAAAGCTTTGAATTCAAAATTGCTCCATGTTTCAGGGCTTCATCCAACATGAATTGCTACTTCTCACTTCCCTAGAAGAGTTTTGTATCAAAATTTGTCCAGTTCTATCATCCTTAGAACTCAGTGGCTCGGTATCTCTCACAAAATTGAAAGTCACTGATTGTAAGGGAATCAAATCATCTACCATTTCCTGTTATTGAACAGAACAACAATGATAGTCTGTTGTGTTCTTCTCTTCAACAATTGACAATTTGTGGATGGTCCAAGATCAAGTCACTGCCACACCAGCTTCAACATCTCACTGCTCTACAGTTGCTAGATATGAGACAATTTGATTCTTTGGCCGCATTGCCCGAATGGATCGTGAACTTATCATCTCTTCGACAACTTGGTATTTCTGATTCCAGGGGTCCCACGCGTTTACCTTCTAAACAAATGGGTTCTTGAGTTAGAAAACTTCATCATTTCAACAAAACAATTTGCAGCAGAGCATCATGATTCTTGTTTGGTAAGTTTATCAAATGCGTTGATCAACATGAAAATCAGACTCCAAGTACTTATTGGGAAGGACACTCTTGAGAAATAATAGTTTCACTTGCTAACTTATGTTTTTATTTCATTTTGTTTTTCATATATGTTATCTAATTAACTTTCTTCTTAGGCTTTTATTGATTTGTTGAAGCTCAAATAATGTAATACATGTATTATCTCGCTTAAGTTGTCTTTTTATAAATCTTGCCATCACATATCCAGATATGACTTCAACACTGTTCTAGTTCATATCAAAGTCCTGAATTAATTTTGTGACTTTCCAAATCATTTCTTAGTTGTTTCATACACCTTTTCTTTCAGCCTCAGTGCGTCCTTCGAGCAACCTCTTCGACTTTAGTAATACTTACTTTCGTGCATGAAGAATTAACTACTTTCTCGTTATGATCCAACTATTTTACTCACTTTGTACTTGAAAGAATTTTGTTTCTAAGTTATTTTGTCCTCTCTTAAAGTTCAATAACCGCCATCGCTAAAAGAGATTGTGAACTTTTCAGCTTAATTCCATAAATTTTTCCACTATCGTAATCTATGTCTATTGGGGGATGGTCTATCATATGCTAATTTGCATATTCATAGCCACAATTACCTTGAAATTAGCATGTTAAAAGCAAGTAAATAGTACAAAATCAGTTTCATATGCCAAAGACAAGTAGATGGAATAAATGGAAGTGAAAGCAATTCTCTAAATTGAAATCATCTAAATTGGTCATCAATCGAACATTTATATCTTGCCGACTCGTAGTATACAAAGTGGGGGCAACAAAGGCAACAACAACAACTTGTCAAGATGAATATTTCATGAGATAAGTAACAATTCGATGTTGCACCATCTTCAACAATTGATTAGGTCTTCCAATGACTACAACCAACTTCACCAACAAGACAATATATATAAATTTACCTCAATCAAGACTTAGCCTCTCCGCATTGTAGTTTTGACTTTCCACGACTGGCTCATTCAGATCTATGAAGTCCTAAACAAATGTGAAAAATGCATAAGGCCCACAAAACCACAAAAAAATGTAAAACATTCAACATGTTATAAAAATTTGTCGTAACGAACCTCTCCATGATTAGGATATGAGACAACATTTATTGGTCGTCGCCCACCACGCCTTGTTTGTCCTCCACGCCCTAAGCCAGTTGATTGGCCTTCACCTTGGCCTTGACTGCCTTGGCCTCGACCTTGACTACTATTTCTTCTAGTTCCTCCTCTTTCCCGGATTGATCTAAAACGGTTCGACCTCGGCCTCCCTCGACAACGAACATAGTTAGGATCTCGAATAGAGACATGATTAGGATCTTGAATACAAGTATCATTACCCAAATGTTGTGTCTGGCCCACTTGTATAACACCATTATAATTCTTTACCCTTTCAATTAGAGCTTCCATTTCTATCTTAAGGAACCCCAATCGTGCAGGGTTGTTCGCGCACAAGTCGACTGCTTCATGAAGTGCACGCTCAATCTCTTTAAATTTCTTATACTCATCTGTCATTTGTGGATAACCTCCGGAGTGTACGATACTCAAATGCCTTCGCAACACATCCTTCCTCCATCTCCTCATGATATATCTCTCGTGAACCCTTGCAATGCCTTTCATCTTCATCACTTCAAAAATGTGTCTACAAAGGAGGCCACTGGATTCGAATTTTCTACAATTGCAATCAAAGTACTGCCCATTTGCTCTATACTCAACTGTGTACGAGAACTCCTTGCAATACCAATTCTTGATACTACATTCATTGATATTGAATTTCTCAACACCGGGAATAGATGAAGTGTCGTTCTCGTTATTTGGATCCAAATGACAGTACATCATTCCATTGATTTCTTCTTGAACTTTCTTGAAGATATTTCTAGTGTAGGCATTATATAACTGACTTTCCCATTGGAATTGTATGTTTAATAGCACTGCATCCTTTTTTGAGTCAAATTCAGCTTGCAACTCTTTTTGAATTTTGTCCGTGATTGCCACCTCATATTGCTCGACAAATTGCTTCAATGTACTGTTAGATGTGATGTAACTATCAAAGAAAGCATGCATCCCTTCACTTATCTGAGTAGACACCATTCCAACCCAAAAGTTATTGTTCAGGAAAATTGAAACCCAACTCTCTCTTTTATCGTACAAATGATTCAGCCACTCATGATTTTCCAAAGAATTTCTTCTTATGAAATCGTTCCAATTTCTTTCAAACATTTGGATGCTTAGGCTATCATACACCACATCTTTGAACTCCTTTGTCGTCGCGTCGTAATTTGGAACATTCTTGAACTTTGCAGGAACTTTGCACATAATATGCCACAAACAAAACCTGTGAATCGAGTCAGGCATAACTTCCCTCACAGCTGCCTTAATGCTTTCACATTGGTCGGTTAAAATGCATCGAGGTTGAACATTTCTCATACCGCGTAACCAATTTCAAAACAACCACTTAAAAGATTTGGCATCCTCATGAGAAATCAGAGCACAACCTAACAATATGGAATGCCCATGATGGTTTACTCCAACAACTGTAGCAAAATGCATCATATATCTATTCACAAGATACGTCGTATCAAAACTCACAACGTCGTGAAATTCTTCGAATGATGCTCTGCTGCGTGAATGGATCCACAATATGTTCGCCAGCCTGTTATCATCGTCGACGTGCAAGGTATGGAAAAAACCTATGTCTCTCTCTTGCATTGTTAGAAAAAGCTTACGAATAGCTTCAAATCCCCTTCTTCCAATCCCGCCTTTCGCTTGCATCAATGAAGTTGCGACAATCTTTAGAAGTACATCCTAAGTTCTTTGGCCCCCCTTCCTGAATTTGAAGCATTCTGATGCTCTTACTAGGCCTAGATGCCTGCTCTCTCATTCGCCTGCAACAGGCGTTTCATGCGCGCATTCAATTCTCGATGACCCCTCATAAAAAATGATAAATCGGGTATGAGTTCATGGTTGTGTTCAACAACCACCTTTGAAACCAACCAGCGATTATCACCTCCTCTAATCGCACGAACCTTAGTGGGGCAATTAACCCTCTTAGAATGCTTCTCAAAGTATGTATTTCGTCCCCTATCACATGAAAGCCACACATACTTAAGTTGACCATCTTCATCTTTGGTACTAGATCGTATCACAACGGCAAAACCTTTTTCCTTAGCATGGTCTTGATAAGTTTCTAGCAACTCGTCTACGCTTCCAAATGACATGCCTACTGTAGGAATAGGACGAGAAACAATGTTGAAATCTTGTTCGTGGATAACATTCGAGATTGATACTTCATCAACCAAAGGAACCGAGTTGTCTTCACAGCCAAGACTTTCATGGGATGACCCTTCAATATCACTCGAACCAAAGATCTCCCTTATAAAAGCTGCTCTTGCCATTTCTAAATCATCCATCTTAAGTCACTAACCACGTGCCTAATCATTAAAGACATATGTTCAAGTAAGCTAATGACACTCAATAATCGCATTTGAATACACCCAACTTTATAAGTATAGATAAAGAAGTATAAATAAAGAAGTATAAATAAAAAATTTTAAAAGAAAACGAAAAAGAGTGAGCCTAATAGTTTAATGCTTTGCCACAAGGTTAAGCTCTCTAAAAGCACATGCCATCTTACGCAGACAATCAAGATTGAGCCGGAGTAAAATAGAACATATCTACAACATTCAACAGGGTCACCAAGGCAAACATAGAAAACAACTTCATCAACAATCTTCAATAAGTTATAAATCAAGTTCGAGAATGCCAAAAAAATCCATCTTTTTATTTGTTTTTTCAGCAACCCTTTTGAAAGCTAGAGCAACAAAATGCCAAAGACACCGCCTTTTTGCTCATCTATTCCAAATTTCTAAAATTGAGAATGAGATTTTATGTTTTTCAGAACAAATATTACAACACTTTTTCGCTCATCTATTTAAAAACTTGTAAAATTGAGAATGAGATTTTCACTTTTTCAGAACAAAGATTACAAGAGTCCGGGCAAGTAGTAATTAACGGATTGGTGCAGTGATAATCATATTCATCAGAAATGAGAATCACAACTAACTCATTTTGGTGTTGGTGAATGGAAGTAATATTCACATGTGAATTATAAAATGTACAATTGTCATATGAAACATATAAATGAACATCTGATCATACGCTTTCCATAATTAAAAAATGAAACCAATTCTCGCAAATTAGTCGACCGATTTGATATAAATGCACTCGTTTTGGACCAATTCAATACGGCCAAGATGCATCAAATTTTGATCCACGGTCCAACAATTGTGAGAATAAACAAATGGATTCCCGATTCATTAGAAGTAATTCTAAAACAAAATGGATAGCGCCTAGCCAACGCTAGAGATTAATATAAACTTTTGTAGTTATTTATGTGTCATCAGCTTCCCAGGGATCATATCATGTGCGTTGATGAACTACCATGCTATGTCTACACTCTACATCTTTCTTTGCATAACGCAAATAATCAACAAAGAATAGCCAAATGGGTTGGTCGGAAATCATAAAAAATCTATTGCTCTCTTTCTTAGGTTCAAAAACTTCAAAGCAACATTTGAAATCACAATCACAACAAAACCAACGATCTAAACAACAAAAACCCTTAATTTTAATCAACTTACCTCAACACAATAGCAACAACCAACATCAACAAATAGCAATGGACTACAAGCAGCCGTCGACGAGCCGCTATCGACAATGACGGTGATGAAGATGGTGGTCGTCTGTGACGAGGTTCAGATCCGAGAAAGGCAACAAACTGCTGACGAGGTGAAATGATGAAGATCGACGATGTGAGGTGAGCTGAGGTGAGGGAAATGCAGTCAATCATGTTCCAGCAAGTTGTTTCCATGGGAAATAGGTGGAGACTTTTAGTAACCATAATCATAAATTACATGTGTATGGTATGTTTATCATACTCTGGTTTCATTCTTCAGAGTATGATTAACAAGCAAGTTGTTGCAGTAAGAAAAATTGAAAAAAAAATGAGAGGAAGAGAGAAACTAGTAACCATAATCATAAATTACATGTTACCATAAATATATTCGAGACGGTATTCATCCAAACCATCATTAAGAAGTAATTGATACACCAAATAGCATTAAAGTTGCAATGGACTAAGAAAAAGTAATTTCCCCAATAAATCACAAATAGGTGGAGACTTTTAGTAACCATAATCATAAATTACATGTGTATGGTATGTTTATCATACTCTGGTTTCATTCTTCAGAGTATGATTAACAAGCAAGTTGTTGCAGTAAGAAAAATTGAAAAAAAAATGAGAGGAAGAGAGAAACTAGTAACCATAATCATAAATTACATGTTACCATAAATATATTCGAGACGGTATTCATCCAAACCATCATTAAGAAGTAATTGATACACCAAATAGCATTAAAGTCGCAGTAAGAAAAAAGTAATTTCCCCAATAAATCACAATCACAACAAAACCAACGATCTAAACAACAAAAACCCTTAATTTTAATCAACTTACCTCAACACAATAGCAACAACCAACATCAACAAATAGCAATGGATCAACAAATAGCAATGACGATGAAGATGGTGGTCTACAAGCAACAAACCCATTACGATG
Organism: Stephania cephalantha; assembly: GCA_039657325.1. Lineage (NCBI taxonomy): Eukaryota > Viridiplantae > Streptophyta > Magnoliopsida > Ranunculales > Menispermaceae > Stephania > Stephania cephalantha. The sequence goes on from CM077575.1 coordinate 13,929,185, forward strand.
AAATGATGAAGATCGAGATGCGAAATTTGAGGTAGGAAATCACAATCATGTTCCACAAGTTGTTTCCATGGGAAATAGGTGGAGACTTTTAGTAACCATAATCATAAATTACATGATGTATGGTATGTTTATCATACTCGTATGATTAACAAGCAAGTTGTTGCAGAAGAAAAATTGAAAAAAAAATGAGAGGAAGAGAGAAACTAGTAACCATAATCATAAATTACATGTTACCATAAATATATTCGAGACAGTATTCATCCAAACCATCATTAAGAAGTAATTGATACACCAAATAGCATTAAAGTCGCAGTAAGAAAAAAGTAATTTCCCCAATAAATCACAATCACAACAAAACCAACGATCTAAACAACAAAAACCCTTAATTTTAATCAACTTACCTCAACACAATAGCAACAACCAACATCAACAAATAGCAATGGACTACAAGCAGTCGTCGACGAGCCGCTATCGACAATGACGGTGATGAAGATGGTGGTCGTCTGTGACGAGGTTCAGATCCGAGAAAGGCAACAAACTGCTGACGAGGTGAAATGATGAAGATCGACGATGTGAGGTGAGCTGAGGTGAGGGAAATGCAGTCAATCATGTTCCAGCAAGTTGTTTCCATGGGAAATAGGTGGAGACTTTTAGTAACCATAATCATAAATTACATGTGTATGGTATGTTTATCATACTCTGGTTTCATTCTTCAGAGTATGATTAACAAGCAAGTTGTTGCAGTAAGAAAAATTGAAAAAAAAATGAGAGGAAGAGAGAAACTAGTAACCATAATCATAAATTACATGTTACCATAAATATATTCGAGACGGTATTCATCCAAACCATCATTAAGAAGTAATTGATACACCAAATAGCATTAAAGTTGCAGTAAGAAAAAAGTAATTTCCCCAATAAATCACACAAACAACGATCAAGTAAGAATGTGCTACACAATAATTTTTTTTCAATTTTGCATGTAGTTCTTTAATTATATTTTGGTCGGTTACCAACTTTGTTTGCTATGTACAGGGATTTGAAAAACATGTGTTTTTTTTTTTTCAACAGTTGCTTTGTATTCACCTTCCTAGCTCAAAAAAGGGACAACAATTTATGTAACGAGAGTATGATTAACAAGCATGGATCTTGTTCAGCATCAAATAAGAAATAACAAATTGCAAATGTACCATAAATGAAGATTGATAACACCTACATCTAAAATCGCTTCTGCAAAATGTTCCATGGTCGCTAAAACCGAACGAGATTCAACCACAAACCACTAAAAATTTCATTACGTCTCTTTTCATCTTCTCTATTGCTTGAATGGGCGTTCAAAAGATCAAATGAGCAACAACCAACAACAAAGAAATAGCAAATAATGACCATAACCAAACGTCGACGAGCCGCCGTGATTGACAATGATGATGATGAAGATGGTGGTCGTCTCATGACGAGGCGTGAGGTTCGGGAAAGGCAACAAACCGCGATAAGGTGAGGTGATGAAGATCGACGAGTCATGGTGAGGAAAAGACAATCAACCATATTCCAAAGAAGTTGTCTCCATGGGGAATCGGCGAGATTTCCAAATGTGGAAGACGAAAAGTTGGCTGCCAAGAAGAGATTTCCAACGGCATTCAATGTGCAACTGATTCCAAGAAGAGATTTCCACATGCCCTTACACATTTTCGACCTAACTATTCTTTGGGCGTTTGATTAATATAGGTAAAAATAGAATGATGATTTACAAATACATCAAAATTGGGAGTCCGGACTCAAAGAGTCCACCTAGCACTAACCAAAATATTACAACTTCTTCATCAAATTACTTATCACCACCACCACCAACTTATTAGTACCGGGACACAAAATAGACCCACCCATGTCATCAATTCCCTACATATACACTCGAATTCAGCAGACAAAACATATTCCACAAATCAAGAATTTGGGATTTAGGGGATCAATCACAAAACTCTATTTTCCCCAATATTTTGCAGTTCAGTTACATTAAACTTTATTTCTCCTCCAATTACAAACTTCATTTCTTTTCTTGTGGTAGAAGAAATAATAAACATAGTTAGCTACTCAAGGTAGCTTTATTACAATCATTACTTAAAAATAAGGCCATACAATCAAGAGATTTCCACGTAACTGTGGTATTTTCTTTTGAGGAGAGGCCAAGTTTGGCCATGGCATTCGCACATATGTCGAATAATCTTGGGATCCATTTCAGTTCCACAACCTAGTTCCTCTTAAGTAATTCTCCAATCTGATCGAGGATATGGCAGTGAGAAGGTCTATTATCAATACCGCAGACTTTTTTTGAGAAAACGGAGACTAGCTCTATAAAGTTGTATTTATCTCAAAATATCTTACAATGGGGAAATGTATACACACCTTGTGAATCCTATACAAACGATATGTACAAAGGAATAGGCCGTAGCCACGCGCAGAGTCAAGACTCTTAACCACATTAATTCTCCCCGCAAGCGCTACAAGATATGGTTTGGAGTAAAAACTCAACTAAGAGAATTAGACAAAAATGAAAAATAGGGTCCCAACCCCGCAAAAACCCCTCTCCTCCTCGGAAATCAAATCCCCGGAGCAGTTTCAGAACGGATAAAAGCAAACCAACATAATCTCCCGTAGCCTAAACCCAAGCTCTCCGTTCCTCGCTCCGAATCCAAACCATCATGTCCTGCAGGAAAAAGAGAAGCCCTCCATCATCCAAACTGAAAACAAAAATGAAGATGAAGTTTTGTCGTTGTCGACGCTGTGTGTAGGTCCATTGTATCAACCCCTCCCGTTTGGTCGCCTCAAGTCACCCGTCATCTCCTTGATTGCACCTGTCTTCACAAAAAATAGCCAAACACACCACAAGAACAGACACTACATTAGCCACCTCAACGTTACAATAAGCCTCCAAAAAGGAAAGAAATAGCGCCTAAATGAGCAAACATGAAGCAAAATCAAGCAAAAACTCATAGGTAAAATAAACCCTCGAACTGTAGGAACCGAAGTGCCAAAATTGTGATCGAGGCATCACTGAAACAACATCACCGAAACAATATGTTACCATGTTCTCTACCCCTTGTCACCCCACGTATACACAGACCCCTATACAAACACCACCCTTAGAAATTTTCATTCAAACGCCCCTATTGGCTCCTCGCATCATCAATTTGCCCCGCCAGTTGGGACCATTGTCTCCCCAAGAATTCTTTATGATTGAAGAGAACCGATGCTGCCCCGTCTCACTTGGTCCCATACTTCCAGCCAGCTTCCATCACGATCGGAGATGATCCTATTGTTTCTTTCTGTCCACAAAGCCCAAGCCACGTAAAGTACACCCACCTGCCATAAACACCGTTGTATGGTTCCACGAATTTGGTTTGGCGTTGGTTCCAGGCAACTCTTGAAAGTGCTTGGGGGATCCCATGCCAGCCCCAACTCCGTACTCAACTCTTGCCACACATAGCTTGAGAAAGAACACCCCACCAAGAGGTGATCAATAGACTCGCTCGCTTGACGACATAGGGTGCACCAAGAGGGAAGCATGGTCTTGCGTGGGCATCTACGTTGAAGCACATCCGAAGTATTAATCTTGCCCATCCATGCCAGCCAAGTGAAAACCCTTACTTTCATTGCGTGGGCATGGTCCTGGCTTTGTATGCCTGGCCCATCGGGGGTGCATTTTCATTGCATTTGTTACGGAAGGCTGATTTGACACTATACCCTCCGGTACTCTCCCATTTCCAGGATCTTCTATCATCTCCCGTAGTTGGATATCTCCCCTCGAGTCTCTGCAACATATTTGCATATGCTGTCCTCTCGGGAAATATTTACCACAAAATATAGCTTTTTTATTAACTGCAGCGCAATGACCGTGCCAACGTTTCCTCTCCACTCCATAGGTCCTTCCAAAATTTGATCCTTCTTCCATCTCCCATTTTGAAGGCCAACCACGTACTAAACTCCTCCCCACAATCCAAGATGAATTTCCACGGTGCTTTATATAAAGCACGAAACTGACAAGTGGAGTCCCACCCATTCACATCTCTCCCATTAATGCTTTTGACAACCTCCACCCACCTTGCCTCTTGTTCTTCTTGGAACCGTCATAGCCACTTGCCTGCCAAAGCCCTGTTACACTTGACCAAATTCCCAATCCCCAAACCCCCCAGTTCTTTTAGTAGAGTCGCAAGTTTCCAAGGAACTAATGCCCACGATTTATCGATAATCGGTACAAGGACATGAAGTATGTAGGTAGAGCATCGAAACTGATTAATGTAACCCTCCCCCATTTCAACAAAAAGCCACGCTTCCACTCATCCAGCCTTCTTGCAATTTTTTTGAGTACTAGCTCCCAAAATGTTGTGGCCAACGGGGAACCTTTGAGTGGCATGCCTAAGTACTTCATGGGCCAGGTCCCCACTTGGCATCTTGCAGACGTTGTAGTGTCCATCACATTTTGATCCGACATGTTAATACCTACCAAGGCACACTTATCAAGGTTAAGTTTGAGTCCTGATATTTTGCAAAACGCTTGCACAATCGACATCATATTTCGGACTGCATCCGAAGCCATGAAAAGGAGATAGTCGTCTGCATACTGAAGATGGGTGATATAGATATTCCCTCTCTCAACCTTGAAACCTTGTACTGACCCATTACTTTTTACCACGTCAATCATGCGACCCATCACATCCACGACAAGTATGAACAAAAACGGGGATAACGGATCCCTTGTCTCAATCCTGTTGACCCTTGAAATTGCCTTCCAGCAGTGCCACATGGGGACCTATTAACCATAACCGAGTAGTTTGTCGTACTTAAACATCCGCTGATCCACTTTCTCCATCTTGCACCAAATCCTTTCATCCTCATCACATAATCCATAAAACCCTAGTCCACTAGATCGTATGCCTTTGCGAAATCCAGCTTCATCATGTATCCCGCATGTCGCGTCTTCAACTATACTCAACCATTTCGCTTGCTATGAGCACCGAATCTAGCATCTCACAACTCCGCTTCAAACGCATTCTCGCACCTTTTCGATGGTTATGAGAAGTACATCCCTTAGACGTGCGCGCATGATACTTTTGCCAATAGCTTGTACATTGATGTAACAAGACTAATTGGCCTAAAGTAGATGATCTTACCCGTTGTAGCCCCTTTCAGAATGAAACAAATGAATGTTTCATTCATCTTTTCACTAACAATTCCATTTCGGTGAAAATCCGTGAAGAATGCCATGATGTCGGTCTTCAAAATCCCCAACAAATTTCCGAATAAAAGTAAAGGTATATCCATCCCAAGGCATCGGGCCTTATCCACATCACAACTAATAACCGCTCTTCAAATCTCATCCATACCAAGTGAACGGCCTTCAACGTAAGCAAATTCAACTGGATAATAGGTTTTAAAGGATGTAATATGAAAATTATATGGAAACTCAGAGGTGGTAGTATATAGATAAGGTGCAGGGTACAAATAATAATAAGACTCTATTATTATAACAGAGAGAAACTCATACAATAGACTTAACAAAGCAGAAAATAAGAAAGCTCTACTACTTACTTGATACTAACATCTCATACTCACATTTATTTATAGACGCGTTATCAGTGGAATGATAACCCTACAGGACAAAAGCAAACGACTCTTTAACAAAAGCAAGGGTCAAGTTGAAACAGTGCTTGACTTTTAGAAAAAGAAAAGAAAAGACAAATAGTACAAAGGTCTACGAAGAGATGACCTTACAAGAAAGCAAACAAGAAAAGCAAAAGAAAAGTAGATAGTACAAACATAAAACAAGATCTTGGCCTTTGGGAAAAGGAAAAGATTCTCATTGAGAGGTCATGGACCTTGGAGCACAACAACCGGCTGTCACTATTAACCAGTGGAAAATAGGACAGGAAGCCAGAGCTTGAAATGACAAATGGCATGGGCCTGATGGCTGGACACGTCCAGGAGAAATTAATTATCATCTTGATAATAATTAAGTTCGGGACGAAAACACATGGGATTATCATCACGATAATAAATTAGGTGGCAAAAATTGGTAGCAGGTGAATGATGGATGAAATTCCAAAGTGGGGCAAAAACATAGTCAGGAAAGCGAAACACTGCCTGCATATCAACAAAGATGATGATATGGGGACAATTTAAAAGATACCATATAGCAAGGATAATATTAGTATCTTCTGATGTCCAGGCGAAACAAATATGGGATAAATGGATGATCATGGAATAAGGATGTCTACTTCGTACGCAACGTAAACATCCATAAAATGGGGGGCGTGTTATATATTCGATATTAACACCATTTGGATAGACCAGGGCTAAAAGATAATCAACCACTGGTTGGATAAATTCTGGCGAAATTTGGCTAGGCGTCGTCATCAGAAAGATGCACGCTGCGGACTGATGGAGATAATGAACACCGAGAAGTAACCTGTTCCAATTCATTACGTAATTGCTTGGTTATCTTCTTCCATTTTTTGACGTAACAATCTATTATCTTCTTCTATTTGTTGAAGTTTGGCTAAAATTAAAGTCAGTATCGAGAAGAAGGTTTAGAGACTATATCTTTATAGGTGGTAGAACTAGATGGTCCTTTTCTTTGGTTGTTTTGTGGGTGTTGGAGGAGCGATAATTGGATTGGTGAAAGCGACTTTGTAATTAAACTTATTCCACCATTTGCGGGAATGGCTTGTGATAAATAATTTACGGATATGTCCTGGCTTTCGGAGGGTTCATAGATGGAGACTGGAGTGGTTACATAATCCCATTTAAGAATCCATGGGATATTATATTTGCATAAGAATTGAATTATGGTGAGTTTGTCTTTGGCAAATTGTTCTTGCACTTGTTTTGGAAAAATCATTTCATGGGGTCCAAATTTATTCCACCAACTGGTAAGCCACCATTGTGGAAAAACCCTCGGACAAGTTGGAGAAAAGGAGAGGTACCAAGAATGATGGTCTGGATCTTTATAAAATAAAATGATTTGCCAGGCATTGATATAATCTTGGTAGCTAATAGAGACCGGAGGCTTGTCTTTTCCAATACTAATATCTTTGTAAGAAAAAGGAGTTTTAGTTATAAATTTATAATGCTCACACCAATCGTCAGTAGATAGAACTCGCTGAATTTTGAGCTTTGAAAAGTCTATTTCAACTGAGTTTTCTCGAGATCGATGGTCAAAATGACATGAAAAAGGTGGATGTTAAGATGGATTCATAAAATTGGATAGTAGCATGTGGTCGTTGTGGGATGAAATGGAGACCAGGTGGTATAGTACAGGCATTTGAGTAGTAAGTGGTTTACTTGCTAAAGTTGGTTCTAATGGAGCGATTAAATTTTGGCTTATAGGCAAATATGTGCAATTTGGTTCTCGTTGTTCAAGAGGCTTAAAACGATTAGGCTGGAGTGGAGGCGAGAAAGTCGCCTTTTTGGACATCTCGTAAAAGATGCACGTAGGGGTAGTAAGAAATTCTCGTGACAAAAAGTCTGGAAGAGAATTTGAAGTTCCCGGTATATATGTAATATCAAAATCAAATATACTTAAAATAGCTTGCCATCTTGCAAAAATCGTTTAGCGAAAAGATTTTTAACATCTTTAAAAAATATATTCTTTGCAGATTGACAATCAACACGAATTAAAAACTTTTGATTTAGCAAATCTGCTTGGAATTTTTGAACACAAAGAACAATGGCAAGAACTTCTTTTTGAAATGTAGAATAATTGATTTGGGCTTCTTTCCATGTTTTAGATGTAAAGCAAACTAATTGCTCTTTACCAGGTTGGAGTTTGTTGTAAAAGTATGCCACCATAACCAATGTTAGAGGCATCGGTTTGAACAATTTTGAAGTACGGGAGTTAGCGAGATGTAGGCATGGTAATGAATGAACTTTTTCTTTGATGAGCTTAACCGCAAATGGTATGCTCGAGTCCATTTAAATGGTTTTTTAGAGGATAATAACTTCAAGACACAACGCGATCTTGGGCAACATTTTTGTAGAAATCGAGAGATAATTAAGACAACCTAAAAATCTCTCAGTAATTGAAGGCGATCATGTAATTGATCCGAAATTTGTTAGCGAAAGCGATAACTCGATTCACCGGGGTTAAAGTTGATTGGATAATTTAAAACCAAGAAATGTAACCTCTGTTTGAAAAAGATGCATTTTCTTTTTGAGAGTACAAGTCCGTTCTTTTGAATTAAATATTGGAATGTGTGTAAATGTTTCCAATGTTGATCTATAGATGGGGAAAAACTAATAGATCATCAATATAAACAAGGATAAACGAACTATGTGGATTAAAAATGTCATTCATAATGTTTTGAAATTCTGATGGGGCATTTTTTAGACCAAATGGCATAACATTCCATTGATATTGTCCAAATGGAGTATTAAATGCCGTTTTGTATCGATCTGAAGGATGGATCTGGATTTGCCAAAATCCGGATTTTAAATCAAATTTGGAAAAGACTACTGCAGAGGTAGTGGCTTTTAGCAGATCTGATTTATTTGGAAGAGGATATCTGATGGTTTTCAGAACTTTATTTAAAGGTTTATAATTAATAACTAATCGAGGAACACCTCGTTCAAGTTCTGGAGCATTTTCAACATAAAAAGCTGTACAACTCCATGGGGATTTAGAAGAAGTGATTAGCTTTTTATTGAGTAAATCAGTAATTTCTTTTTGACAGATTTGTCGAAGCCGAGAATCCATTTGCGATGGATTGGCTTTGGTGGGAATTTTTGATTCATGAAAGTCTGGTATATAGGGAAGACGAACTATATGTTGTTTTCTAGACCAAGAAAGCATTTGGAATATCAGAACAACATTTTTGTTCGAGATTGGTTTGGAAAGATTGAAGTTTATTTTTAAAAACAGGAGATTGTAAAATCTGATCTGTTTTTAAGAGTAAAATTTCATTTTTTAGAAAACCAATATGAATAATTTTATATTCAATTTGGTGAACAAGGAGATCAATTTGAGAATCGTTCTGAGGTTGAGAAAAAGGAAAATGAATAGATTTTCCTTGAAGTGAAGTTGTAATGCCTGTTTCAGAAATTGAAAAAAAGGTTGGAGTTTTTCTAAGAAATGGAGTGCCAAGTAACATATCTTGTTTAAGACCTGGGATAACAATAAATGTTAATGGGAGACATATCCACGATTACAAATATGAGCGTTTGAAACTTCATATTTGATGCGAGTACTTTGTCCGGCAAATGCAACAGATATACTAGAGAATTACAGTACAAGGAGTGTAGTATTTAAACGGAAGAAATCCTTCACGAATGCAATTAAGATCAAGACATAGAATCAATGATTGCATTACATGTTATAGAGAAATCTTTGATCGTAAAAGTGATAGGAGTATACCATCGTTGGAAGTTGGAGGAAGGTTTGGAAAGAGAAAAGATATCATTCTCATCAAAACTGATAATGAGCTTCAACATCGATTGTTCAAGTCGAACAATACGGGATGTTAATTGCTTAATCTCATTTTTAAGGTGATTAATGTCTGTTTGTAGAGAGTGAATTGTAGTTTGTTTAGTAGATTTTTTGTTGTTTACAATTTCCATAAGATTGGAGAAGTTAAGATGGGAATCATCAAGGGATAATTGCTCATTATATTTTTGTTGTCGTTTTTTAGGAGAGAATGCTTGTTTAATTGGTGGAGAAGAAGAGGAAGCTTCATCTTGTTTAACGACTTTTGTAAAATATTGGTATTTTAAATCAGGATCAGAAATGTGATCACCAATGGCAAGAAGAAGATCTTCATAAGCAGTGAGAACATGAATTTCTGGTTCAGAAGAGGAAGAAGATGATGAAGTATGAGGAAGATTGGATACACAGTGACATTTCTCTTCATCTGAAGCAGAAAAGGCAACATGTCCAATTTTCATTGGAGCAACTCTACATTTATTCGCATAATGACCAGGTCGTCCACATTTATAACAAAGATTTTCTTTAGTATGTGGATCAATTGATCTTTTCCTTACAGCATAAGATGGACGTTGTTGTTTGGAATAACGGATTTTGGAATGTGATTTTTGATAGTAGGGAGGTTTATAGAGGTAGGTATTTGGCTTAGGACGCTTGGTATTCTTTGTCCTATGTTTAGGTGTGGTATATCTGGAAACATCAATTTCTTGGCCGAAATCAAAACAGAAATTTCCTAAATCATGTTTTAGGGTTGATTTCTCTTTTTGAATTTGGCGATTGAGTTTCATATCATTGCAAATGGATAGCGCACAAGTTTGCACAGCTTGTGTGATATCACCATAGGAAAGTTCAGCAAGAGTATTGTCATAATGCTCATTGATGAAATCTTTAATTTTAGAGGCAAAGTATGGAGGTAATCCTGCAATAAAACGTTCTTTCCAGAACATTTCGTCATGTTTTTCGGTTAAAGAATACAATTTGGTAAAGAAAGTATCTTTATACCACGATAATCATTAAGAGTACGACATCTAAGACTATGGAGTTGATCCCTAATCTTAGCATTAACAGATTTAACATGACCAACAAATTGCCAAATTAATTCAAGAATGAGTTGATTCACGAGAATCATAGACCCATTCACCATTGGGTCCCATAATGGGATTATCTAATGCATCGGGTTAGATGATTAAGAATTGAGTCTCTTTCATCATCATCCATGGTATAATGCCACCAACCATATGGTATCAAAGCCACAAACTATAGCTTTGGCGGTATCATCGTGTTTTGGAGGATACTACTTTGCATGCCAAGGACCACTTTGTAAGTATATGTTATTATCATTATCAAACTTCTTAATAGTTTGCCTTCTTTTTCCGTTTTCACCGATCAAAGATTTCTTCATTATTATCATTTCTTTTGTTTGATGATTTTTAAGAATATAAAATTTTCCTTGACTTATAAATTATTTTCCTGATTATAACGTTTTTAATATCGTCGTTTTCCTTGTCGCGTTGTAAGACTAATTTATTGGTGTAAGACGAGCGATAGAATTTGACTAAAAAATCGATTTGTTTTCAAAAACTTTATTATCATGAGTTCTTTCATATTACAATCCTTATCAAAACTTCTTTCTTTTTCTTCTTCTTCGACATAGTAATTCTCGCTTCTAGCTCGTCTAGCTCAACTTCTCCTTTACCTGAATCTATTATGCAATTACATAAACATAAAAAATCAAAAAATAGTCATGAAGTAGTTTATGCTAATATAAATCAAGCTTTGCAAAATTGGACCATTCCAAAAGTTCAACCCTTTATGGTTTATACCAAAGGAAATTTTTCTCCAAAACAAAATTATATTATTAAACTTGTCGAAGATACTATTTCGATTCTTGAGACGGTCAAGAAATAGTTATCATCTCTCCAGTAAAAATAGCTAATCATGCATCCACTCATAAATATCTCCATCTTGGTTTAATTCAAGTTGCACTTAAACCATTAGTGGCGTTAGGTGTTAACGCGATGCTATGGTCTCCGTTCGAGACAAAAGGCATCTCCATTTCAAAGATTCAATTTTAGGAATCATTGAAGGTAGCCTTTCAAATGGACCCTTATATTTTGAATGTGCTCCAAATTTCACTATAGATCTCCATAATCCAAATAATCTTGTTTCAAAAGCCCTTGTTCTTGGAATTTCCACCAAAGGTTTTACCTTATCCAAAACAATCTCTAATGTTGTTTGTTGTTTATCGACTTTTTTATAAAGTCATGCATACTATTATTCCCGATATCGCTTATGATAAGTCGCAACAACAAACCGCATCTACCATTTTTCTTACAAATGTAAAAAATACTCATCATTGATAGAAAGCAACTAGCCTTAAAAGAACTTGCTTTTCCTCATCAATGGACGATATACAGACACCAATAAAGAAGAACGACAAAACGAGACATGTGTCTCAACAAATTTCACAAATCATAGAACATGATGATGGTAAAGTTGATATCTTATTTGCCCCAAGAACTTCAACTTCTACATTTTCATCTTCCCACTTTTCTGTTGCACAAACCTCTGATGCACCATCAAAAACTAGTTCTGACGGTATTGCTTATCCAGTTCATACTGTTGAACCTACAACTACTAATAATGATAATGTCAGCTTTTCCGATTTCGCTGATTATCATATTAATGTTGTAACCATTGAAGATCATGTTGACAATTTCGTCATGGATTATGAATTGCTTAAACAACAATTCTTAACCCATCCATTAAAACCTGGCTTTTTGTAAGCTGGTTCCTTTTAAACATCAATCTATCTTTAGAGAAAAATATTTTGCTTACATTCAATTACATAAGCAAAACATTTCTTTCTTTGATTGGTTAGCCCTTCAAAGTCCCAAGACATCTGCTCAAGTTAATGTTATTTGGGAAACTACAACTGGCCAAAAATTTGATCAACAAAATCCCCCTTTAGCAGCTATAAAACATAAAGATTTTAAAGCCGCTCCTTTAAAAGCTATCACTGATTTAGAAGGACCAATTACCAAAAGAGATATTAATAATATAATTGAACAAAACAATTATACTAATTTATATCTCTCTACAATTAAGACTTCTGCGCCTCCTATATCTTCTACTAAACCAAATGTCCCACAAAAACCACCAAAGGTTACTAAACCTTTCTTTCCACCATCGGCCTCTCCATCTATGCCTTCTTATAAAACTCCTTTTCTTCTTGAATTTTTTGATGTGTTGACATCAAAACTTAGTCAATTATCAATCGGTAACCCGACGACCTCATCTCCGGCCGCTACTGTTGTTCCCCCACTTCCTTCGACTGTAAGTTATTCATCTCGTTCTCAGTCAAAAGACAAAGGCCCAGTCGTCAACGTCTTGACTACCGCTCCTACAGTTCCTAATAGTATATCTTCTTCTGATTCAGATAAAGAATCAGTGGTCGACATTTCAACTTCGAACTCTTCTTCCATAAAATCTGAATCGCATTCAGATTCCAATCTTCCTGAAATTTACAAGATTTTCCGTCGTCGAAATTCAAGACGTCGATATAATCCGCAATTTCGCCAAAATAGATATCCATTATCAAAACAATATTATTCAAGACCATCCCCATCAGACCTTATTCTTGAAGAAAAGATAAAACGCAATCAGAAATATGACGGAAACGCCATATATGATTGGAGTATTGATGGACTTTCTGAATATCAAATCATTGAAGTTGTCCTCAAAATGCATATATATGCAAAAGCTAGTATCCTCCAAAACCATACGAACCCGATATACGCCAAAGCTATAGTTTGTGGCTTCACCGGCCAACTTTATGGTTGGTGGCATTATACCATGGATGATGATGAAAGAGAATCAATTCTTAATCATCTAAAAACGATGCATTAGATAATCCCATTATGGGACCCAATGGTGAATGGGTCTATGATTCTCGTGAATCAACTCATTCTTGAATTAATTTGGCAATTTGTTGGTCATGTTAAATCTGTTAATGCTAAGATTAGGGATCAACTCCATAGTCTTAGATGTCGTACTCTTAATGATTATCGTTGGTATAAAGATACTTTCTTTACCAAATTGTATTCTTTAACCGAAAAACATGACGAAATGTTCCTGGAAAGAACGTTTTATTGCAGGATTACCTCCATACTTTGCCTCCAAAATTAAAGATTTCATCAATGAGCATTATGACAATACTCTTGCTTGAACTTTCCTATGGTGATATCACACAAGTCGTGCAAACTTGTGCGCTATCCATTTGCAATGATATGAAACTCAATCGCCAAATTCAAAAGGAGAAATCAACCCTAAAACATGATTTAGGAAATTTCTGCTTTTGATTTCGCCAAGAAATTGATGTTTCCAGATATACCACACCTAAACATAGGACAAAGCATACCAAGCGTCCTAAGACTAATACCTACCTCTATAAACCTCCCTACTATCAAAAATCAACTTCCAAAGTTCGTTATTCCAAACAACAACGACCATCTTATCTTTGTAAGGAAAAGATCAATTGATCCACATACTAAAGAAAATCTTTGTTATAAATGTGGACGACCTGGTCATTATGCTAATAAATGTAGAGTTGCTCCAATGAAAATTGGACATGTTGCCTTTTCTCGCTTCGATGAAGAGAAATGTCACTTTGTGTATCCAATCTTCCTCATACTTCATCATCTTCTTCCTCTTCTTCGAACCGTAAAATCCATGTTCTCACCGCTTATGAAGATCTTCTTCTTGCCATTGGTGATCACATTTCGATCCCGATTTAAAATACCAATATTTCACAAAAGTCGTTAAACAGATGAAGCTTCTTCTTCTTCTTCTCCACCAATTAAACAAGCATTCTCTCCTAAAAAACGACAACAAAAATTTAATGAGCAATTATCCATAGATGATTCCCATCTTAACTTCTCCAATCTCATGGAAATTGTAAACAACAAAAAATCTACTAAACAAACTACAATTCACTCTCTACAAACAGACATTAATCACCTTAAAAATGAGATTAAGCAATTAACATCCCGTATTGTTCGACTTGAACAAGCTGATGTTGAAGCTCATTATCAGTTTGCTGAGAATGATATCTTCTCTCTTTCCAAACCTTCCTCCAACTTCCAACGATGGTATACTCCTATCACTTTACAGTCAAAGATTTCTCTATAACATGTAATGCAATCATTGATTCCGGTGCTGATCTTAATTGCATTCGTGAAGGATTCCTTCCGTTTAAATACTACACTCCTTGTACAGAATTCTCTAGTATATCTGTTGCCAACGGACAAAGTACCCGCATCAAATATGAAGTTTCAAACGCTCATATTTGTAATCAAGGGATATGTCTCCCATTAACATTTATTGTTATCCCCGGTCTTAAACAAGATATGTTACTGGGCACTCCATTTCTTAGAAAAATCCAACCTTTTTCTGTTTCTGAAACAGGCATTACAACTTCACTTCAAGGAAAATCTATTCATTTTCCTTTTTCTCAACCTCCGAACGATTCTCAAATTGATCTCCTTGTTCACCAAATTGAATATAAAATTATTCATATTGGTTTTCTAAAAATGAAATTTTACTCTTAAAAACAGATCGATTTTACAATCTCCTGTTTTCAAAAATAAACTTCAATCTTTCCAAACCAATCTCGAACAAAAATGTTGTTCGATATTCCAAATGCTTTCTCGGTCTAGAAAACAACATATAGTTCGTCTTCCCTATATACCAGGACTTTCATGAATCAAAAATTCCCACAAAGCCAATCCATCGCAAATGGATTCTAGAACTTTCACAAATCTGTCAAAAGAAATTACTGATTTACTCAATAAAAAGCTAATCACTTCTTCTAAATCCCCATGGAGTTGTACAGCTTTTTATGTTGAAAATGCTCCAGAACTTGAACGAGGTGTTCCTCGATTAGTTATTAATTATAAACCTTTAAATAAAGTTCTGAAAACCATCAGATATCCTCTCCCAAATAAATCAGATCTGCTAAAAGCCACTACCTCTGCAGTAGTCTTTTCCAAATTTGATTTAAAATCCGGATTTTGGCAAATCCAGATCCATCCTTCAGATCGATACAAAACGGCATTTAATACTCCATTTGGACAATATCAATGGAATGTTATGCCATTTGGTCTAAAAAATGCCCCATCAGAATTTCAAAACATTATGAATGACATTTTTAATCCACATAGTTCGTTTATCCTTGTTTATATTGATGATCTATTAGTTTTCTCCCCATCTATAGATCAACATTGGAAACATTTACACACATTCCAATATTTAATTCAAAAGAACGGACTTGTACTCTCAAAAAAGAAAATGCATCTTTTTCAAACAGAGGTTACATTTCTTGGTTTTAAATTATCCAATCACACTTTAACCCCGGTGAATCGAGTTATCGCTTTCGCCAACAAATTTCCAGATCAATTACATGATCGCCTTCAATTACAGAGATTTTTAGGTTGTCTTAATTATCTCTCAGACTTCTACAAAAATGTTGCCCAAGATCGCCAATGTCTTCAGAAGTTATTATCTTCTAAAAAACCTTTTAAATGGACTCCTGAGCATACCACTGCGGTTAAGCTCATCAAAGAAAAAGTTCATTCATTACCATGCCTACATCTCGCTAACTCCCAAGATTTCAAAATTGTTCAAACCGATGCCTCTAACATTGGTTATGGTGGCATACTTTTACAACAAACTCCAACGGTAAAGAGCAATTAGTTTGCTTTACATCTAAAACATGGAAAGAAGCCCAAATCAATTATTCCACATTTCAAAAAGAAGTTCTTGCCATTGTTCTTTGTGTTCAAAAATTCCAAGCGATTTGCTAAATCAAAAGTTTTTAATTCGTGTTGATTGTCAATCTGCAAAGAATATATTTTTTAAAGATGTTAAAAATCTTCTTCGCTAAACAGATTTTTGCAAGATGGCAAGCTATTTTAAGTATATTTGATTTTGATATTACATATATACCAGGAACTTCAAATTCTCTTCCAGACTTTTTGTCACGAGAATTTCTTACTACCCCTTCTGTGCATCTTTTACAGATGTCCAAAAAGCGACTTCAAATTTCCACTCCAAATGCTAATCGTTTTAAGCCTCTTGAACAACCAGAACCAAACTGCACATATTTGCCTATAAGCCAAAATTTAATCGCTCCATTAGAACCAACTTTAGCAAGTAAACCACTTACTACTCAAATTGCCTGTACTATACCACCTGGTCTCCATTTCATCCCACAACGTCCACATGCTACTATCCAATTTTATGAATCCATCTTAACATCCACCTTTTCTCCCATTTTGACCATCGATCTCGAGAAAACTCAGTTGAAATAGACTTTTCAAAGCTCAAAATTCAGCGAGTTCTATCTACTGACGATTGGTGTGAGCATTATAAATTTATAACTAAAACTCCTTTTACCTACAAAGATATTAGTATTGGAAAAGACAAGCCTCCGGTCTCTATTAGCTACCAAGATTATATCAATGCCTGGCAAATCATTTTATTTTATAAAGATCCAGACCATCATTCTTGGTACCTCTCCTTTTCTCCAACTTGTCCGAGGGTTTTTCCACAATGGTGGCTTACCAGTTGGTGGAACAAATTTGGACCCCATGAAATGATTTTTCCAAAACAAGTGCAAGAACAATTTGCCAAAGACAAACTTACCATAATCCAATTTTTATGCAAATATAATATCCCATGGATTCTTAAATGGGATTATGAAACCACTCCAGCCTCCATCTATGAACCCTCCAAGTACCCTGACATATATCGTAAATTATTTATCACAAGCCATATCCTGCAAATGGTGGAATAAGTTTAATTACAAAGTTGCTTTCACCAATCCAATTATCGCTCCCCAACACCCACAAAACAATCAAAGAAAAGGACCATCTAGTTCTACCACCTATAAAGACATAGTCTCTAAACCTTCTTCTCGATACTGCTTTAATTTTAGCCAAACTTCAACAAATAGAAGAAGATAATAGATTGTTACGTCAAAAAATGGAAGAAGATAACCAAAGAATTACGTAATGAATTGGAACAGTTACTTCTCGGTGTTCATTATCTCCATCATCCAAGCATGCGTGCATCTTTCTCGATGACGACGCCTTTAGCCAAATTTCTCCGAATTTATCCAACCAAAGGTTGATTATCTTTTAGCCCTGGTCTATCCAAATGGTGTTAATATCGAATATTCAACACACCCATTTTATGGATGTTTACGTTGCTTACGAAGTAGACGTCCTTATTCCATGATCATCCATTTATCCCATATTTGTTTCGCTGGACATCGAAGATACTAATATTATCCTTGCTATATGGTATCTTTTAAATTGTCCCCATATCATCATCTTTGTTGATATGCGCAGCGATGTTTCGCTTTCTCGACTATGTTTTTGCCCCACTTTGGAATTTCATCCATCATTCACCTGCTACCAATTTTGCCATCTAATTTATTATCGTGATGATAATCCCATGTGTTTTCGTCCCGAACTTAATTATTATCAAGATGATAATTAATTTCTCCTGGACGTGTCCAGCCATCAGGCCCATGCCATTTGTCATTTCAAGCTCTGGCTTCCTGTCCTATTTTCCACTGGTTAATAGTGACAGCCGGTTGTTGTGCTCCAAGGTCCATGACCTCTCAACAGAATCTTTTCCTTTTCCCAAAGGCCAAGATGCTGTTTTATGTTTGTACTATCTACTTTTACTGTTTGCTTTCTCGTAAGGTCATCTACTGTAGACCTTTGTACTATTGTCTTTTTTTTCTTTTTCTAAGAAATCGCATCGCTTTTTCAACTTGACCCTTGCTTTTGTTAAAGAGTCGTTTGCTTTTGTCTGTAGGGTTATCATTCCACGATAACGCGTCTATAAATAATGTGAGTATGAGATGTTAAGTATCAAGTATAGTAGAGCTTTTCTTATTTTCTCGCTTTTAAGTAGTGTAGAGTTTCTTCGTTATTTCTTATTATTATTTGTACCCCGTGCCTATCTATATACTTCACCTCAACGTTCCAATAATTTTCATATTACATCCTTTAAAACCTATTATCCAGTCGATAATAGGTTTTAAAGGATGTAATATGAAAATTAAAATTATATGGAAACTCGAGAGGTGGTAGTATATAGATAAGGTGCACAGGTACAAATAATAATAAGACTCTATTTTTATAACAGAGAGAAAACTCATACAATAGACTTAACAAAGCGTAGAAAATAAGAAAGCTCTACTACTTACTTGATACTAACATCTCATACTCACATCTATTTATAGACGCGTTATCGTGGAATGATAACCCTACAGACAAAAAGCAAACGACTCTTTAACAAAAGCAAGGGTCAAGTTGAAACAAAGATTTGACTTTTAGAAAAAGAAAAGAAAAGACAATAGTACAAAGGTCTACAAGAGATGACCTTACAAGAAAGCAAACAAGAAAAGTAGATAGTACAAACATAAAACAACATCTTGGCCTTTGGGAAAAGGAAAAGATTCTCATTGAGAGGTCATGGACCTTGGAGCGAAAAACACAAACAACCTATTGTCACTATTAACCAAAGGTGGAAAATAGGACAGAAGCCGAGCTTGAAATGACAAATGGCATGGGCCTGATGGCTGGACACGTCCAGGAGAAATTAATTATCATCTTGATAATAATTAAGTTCGGGACGAAAACACATGGGATTATCATCACGATAATAAATTAGATGGCAAAATTTGGTAGCAGGTGAATGATGGATGAAATTCCAAAGTGGGGCAAAAACATAGTCAGGAAAGCGAAACACTGCCTGCATATCAACAAAGATGATGATATGGGGACAATTTAAAAGATACCATATAGCAAGGATGATATTAGTATCTTCTCGATGTCCAGCGAAACAAATATGGGATAAATGGATGATCATGGAATAAGGACGTCTACTTCGTAAGCAACGTAAACATCCATAAAATGGGGGCGTGTTGAATATTCGATATTAACACCATTTGGATAGACCAGGGCTAAAAGATAATCAACCACTGGTTGGATAAATTCTGGCGAAATTTGGCTAGGCGTCGTCATCAGAAAGATGCACGCTGCGGACTGATGGAGATAATGAACACCGAGAAGTAACTGTTCCAATTCATTACGTAATTGCTTGGTTATCTTCTTCCATTTTTTGACGTAACAATCTATTATCTTCTTCTATTTGTTGAAGTTTGGCTAAAATTAAAGTCAGTATCGAGAAGAAGGTTTAGAGACTATGTCTTTATAGGTGGTAGAACTAGATGGTCCTTTTGCTTGATTGTTTTGTGGGTGTTGGGGAGCGATAATTGATTGGTGAAAGCAAATTTATAATTAAACTTATTCCACCATTTGCAGGATATGGCTTGTGATAAATAATTTACAAGATATATGTCCTGGTAATTGGAGGGTTCATAGATGGAGATCGAGTGGTTTCATAATCCCATTTAAGAATCCATGGGATATTATATTTGCATAAAAATTGGATTATGGTGAGTTTGTCTTTGGCAAATTGTTCTTGAACTTGTTTTGGAAAAATCATTTCATGGGGTCCAAATTTGTTCCACCAACTCAAAGTAAGCCACCATTGTGGAAAAACCTGGACAAGTTGGAGAAAAGGAGAGGTACCAAGAATGATGGTCCGGATCTTTATAAAATAAAATGATTTGCCAGCATTGATATAATCTTGGTAGCTAATAGAGACTGAGGCTTGTCTTTTCCAATACTAATATCTTTGTAGGAAAAGGAGTTTTAGTTATAAATTTATAATGCTCACACCAATCGTCGATAGATAGAACTCGCTGAATTTTGAGCTTTGAAAAGTCTATTTCAACCGAGAGTTTTCTCGAGATCGATGGTCAAAATGGACAGAAAAAGGTGGATGTTAAGATGGATTCATAAAATTGGATAGTAGCATGTGGTCGTTGTGGGATGAAATGGAGACCAGTGGTATAGTACAGTGCAATTTGAGTAGTAAGTGGTTTACTTGCTAAAGTTGGTTCTAATGGAGCGATTAAATTTTGGCTTATAGGCAAATATGTGCAATTTGGTTCTGTTGTTCAAGAGGCTTAAAACGATTATGCGAGTGGAGGCTGAAGTCGCTTTTTTTTGGACATCTCGTAAAAGATGCACGAAGGGGTAGTAAGAAATTCTCGTGACAAAAAGTCCTGGAAGAGAATTTGAAGTTCCTGGTATATATGTAATATCAAAATCAAATATACTTAAAATAGCTTGCCATCTTGCAAAAATCATGAGCAAGAAGATTTTTAACATCGTTAAAAAATATATTCTTTGCAGATTGACAATCAACACGAATTAAAAACTTTTGATTTAGCAAATCTGCTTGGAATTTTTGAACACAAAGAACAATGGCAAGAACTTCTTTTTGAAATGTGGAATAATTGATTTGGGCTTCTTTCCATGTTTTAGATGTAAAGCAAACTAATTGCTCTTTACCAGTTGGAGTTTGTTGTAAAAGTATGCCACCATAACCAATGTTAGAGGCATCAGTTTGAACAATTTTGAAGTACTGGGAGTTGGCGAGATGTAGGCATGGTAATGAATGAACTTTTTCTTTGATGAGCTTAACCGCAGGTATGCTCAGAGTCCATTTAAATGGTTTTTTAGAAGATAATAACTTCTCAAGACACGGCGATCTTGGGCAACATTTTTGTAGAAATCGAGAGATAATTAAGACAACCTAAAAATCTCTCAGTAATTGAAGGCGATCATGTAATTGATCTGAAATTTGTTGGCGAAAGCGATAACTCGATTCACCTGGGTCAAAGTTTGATTGGATAATTTAAAACCAAGAAATGTAACCTCGTTTGAAAAAGATGCATTTTCTTTTTGGAGTACAAGTCCGTTCTTTTGAATTAAATATTGGAATGTGTGTAAATGTTTCCAATGTTGATCTATAGATGGGAGAAAACTAACAGATCATCAATATAAACAAGGATAAACGAACTATGTGGATTAAAAATGTCATTCATAATGTTTTGAAATTCTGATGGGGCATTTTTTAGACCAAATGGCATAACATTCCATTGATATTGTCCAAATGGAGTATTAAATGCCGTTTTGTATCGATCTGAAGGATGGATCTGGATTTGCCAAAATCCGGATTTTAAATCAAATTTGGAAAAGACTACTGCAGAGGTAGTGGCTTTTAGCAAATCTGATTTATTTGGGAGAGGATATCTGATGGTTTTCAGAACTTTATTTAAAGGTTTATAATTAATAACTAATCGAGGAACACCTCGTTCAAGTTCGAGCATTTTCAACATAAAAAGTCGTACAAACTCCATGGGGATTTAGAAGAAGTGATTAGCTTTTTATTGAGTAAATCGATAATTTCTTTTTGACAGATTTGTCGAAGTTCGAGAATCCATTTGCGATGGATTGGCTTTGTGGGAATTTTTGATTCATGAAAGTCCGGTATATAGGGAAGACGAACTATATGTTGTTTTCTAGACCGAAAGCATTTGGAATATCGAACAACATTTTTGTTCGAGATTGGTTTGGAAAGATTGAAGTTTATTTTTGAAAACAGAGATTGTAAAATCGATCTGCTTTTAAGAGTAAAATTTCATTTTTTAGAAAACCAATATGAATAATTTTATATTCAATTTGGTGAACGAGGAGATCAATTTGAGAATCGTTCTTAGGTTGAGAAAAAGGAAAATGAATAGATTTTCCTTGAAGTAGAAGTTGTGATGCTGTTTCGAAATGAGAAAAGGTTGGAGTTTTCGAAGAAATGGAGTGCCAAGTAACATATCTTGTTTAAGACCTGGGATAACAATAAATGTTAATGGGAGACATATCCTTGATTACAAATATGAGCGTTTGAAACTTCATATTTGATGCGAGTACTTTGTCCGTTGGCAACATATATACTAGAGAATTCTCAGTACTAGGAGTGTAGTATTTAAACGGAAGAAATCCTTCACGAATGCAATTAAGATCGAAGACCGGAATCAATGATTGCATTACATGTTACAGAGAAATCTTTGATAAAAAAGTGATAGGAGTATACCATCGTTGGAAGTTGGAGGAAGGTTTGGAAAGAGAAAAGATATCATTCTCATCAAACCGATAATGAGCTTCAACATCGATTGTTCAAGTCGAACAATACGGGATGTTAATTGCTTAATCTCATTTTTAAGGTGATTAATGTCTGTTTGTAGAGAGTGAATTGTAGTTTGTTTAGTAGATTTTTTGTTGTTTACAATTTCCATGAGATTGGAGAAGTTAAGATGGGAATCATCAATGGATAATTGCTCATTAAATTTTTGTTGTCGTTTTTTAGGAGAGAATGCTTGTTTAATTGGTGGAGAAGAAGAAGAAGCTTCATCTTGTTTAACGACTTTTGTGAAATATTGGTATTTTAAATCAGGATCAGAAATGTGATCACCAATGGCAAGAAGAAGATCTTCATAAGCAGTGAGAACATGGATTTCTGGTTCAGAAGAGGAAGAAGATGATGAAGTATGAGGAAGATTGGATACACAGTGACATTTCTCTTCATCTGAAGCAGAAAAGGCAACATGTCCAATTTTCATTGGAGCAACTCTACATTTATTAGCATAATGACCAGGTCGTCCACATTTATAACAAAGATTTTCTTTAGTATGTGGATCTATTGATCTTTTCCGTGACAAAAGATAAGATGGTCGTTGTTGTTTGGAATAACGAACTTTGGAAGTTGATTTTTGATAGTAGGGAGGTTTATAGAGGTAGGTATTAGTCTTAGGACGCTTGGTATTTTGGTCCTATGTTTAGGTGTGGTATATCCGGAAACATCAATTTCTTGGCGAAATCAAAACAGAAATTTCCTAAATCATGTTTTAGGGTTGATTTCTCCTTTTGAATTTGGCGATTGAGTTTCATATCATTGCAAATGGATAGCGCACAAGTTTGCACAAATTGTGTGATATCACCATAGGAAAGTTCAAGAAGAGTATTGTCATAATGCTCATTGATGAAATCTTTAATTTTGGAGGCAAAGTATGGTGGTAATCCTGCAATAAAACGTTCTTTCCAACATTTCGTCATGTTTTTCGGTTAAAGAATATAATTTGGTAAAGAAAGTATCTTTATACCAACGATAATCATTAAGAGTACGACATCTAAGACTATGGAGTTGATCCCTAATCTTAGCATTAACAGATTTAACATGACCAACAAATTGCCAAATTAATTCAAGAATGAGTTGATTCACGAATCATAGACCCATTCACCATTGGGTCCCATAATGGGATTGTCTAATGCATCGCTTTTTAGATGATTAAGAATTGATTCTCTTTCATCATCATCCATGGTATAATGCCACCAACCATAAAGTTGGCCAGTGAAGCCACAAACTATAGCTTTGGCTGTATCAGGTTCAGTATGGTTTTGGAGGATACTAGCTTTTGCATATATATGCATTTTGAGGACAACTTCAATGATTTGATATTCAGAAAGTCCATCAATACTCCAATCATATATGGCGTTTCCGTCATATTTCTGATTACGTTTTATCTTTTCTTCAAGAATAAGGTCCGATGGGGATGGTCTTGAATAATATTGTTTTGATAATGGATATCTATTTTGGCGAAATTGCGGATTATATCGACGTCTTGAATTTCGACGACGGAAAATCTTGTAAATTTCAGGAAGATTGGAATCTGAATGCGATTCAGATTTTATAGAAGAAGAGTTCGAAGTTGAGATGTCGACCACTGATTCTTTATCTGAATCAGAGGAAGATATACTACTAGGAACTGTAGGAGCGGTAGTCAAGACGTTGACGACTGGGCCTTTGTCTTTTGACTGAGAACGAGATGTGTAACTTACAGTAGAAGGAAGTGGGGGAATAGTAGCAGCGGCTGGAGATGAGGTAGTCGGGTTACCGATTGATAATTGACTAAGTTTTGATGTCAGCACATCAAAAAATTCAGAAGAAAGAGGAGTTTTATAAGAAGGCATAGATGGAGAGGCCGATGGTGGAAAGAAAGGTTTAGTAACCTTTGGTGGTTTTTGTGGGACATTTGGTTTAGTAGAAGATATAGGAGGCGCAGAAGTCTTAATTGTAGAGAGATATAAATTAGTATAATTGTTTTGTTCAATTATATTATTAATATCTCTTTTGGTAATTGGTCCTTCTAAATCAGTGATAGCTTTTAAAGGAGCGGCTTTAAAATCTTTATGTTTTATAGGCTTTTAAAGGGGATTTTGTTGATCAAATTTTTGGCCAGGTTGTAGTTTCCCAAATAACATTAACTTGAGCGGATGTCTTGGGACTTTGAAGGGCTAACCAATCAAAGAAAGAAATGTTTTGCTTATGTAATTGAATGTAAGCAAAATATTTTTCTCTAAAGATTGATTGATGTTTAAAAGGAACCAAATTACAAAAAGCGAGGTTTTAATGGATGGGTTAAGAATTGTTGTTTAAGCAATTCATAATCCATGACAAAATTGTCAACATGATCTTCAATGGTTACAACATTAATATGATAATCAATAAAAAATCGGAAAAGTGACATTATCATTATTAGTAGTTGTAGGTTCAACAAAGATGAACTGGATAAGCAATACCGTCGAACTAGGTTTTTGATGGTGCATCGAGAAGTTTGTGCAACGAGAAAAGTGGGAAGATGAAAATGTAGAAGTTGAAGTTCTTGGGGCAAATAAGATATCAACTTTACCATCATCATGTTCTATGATTTGTGAAATTTGTTGAGACACATGTCTCGTTTGTCTTTGTTCTTCTTTATTGGTGTCTCATTATCGTCCATTGATGAGGAAAAGCAAGCTCTTTTAAGGCTAGTTGCTTTCTATCAATGACAAGTATTTTTTACATTTGTAAGAAAAATGGTAGATGCGGTTTGTTGTTGCAACTTATCATAAGCGATATCGGGAATAATAGTATGCATGACTTTATAAAAAGTCGATAAACAACAAGAACATTAGAGATTGTTTTGGATAAGGTAAAACCTTTGGTGGAAATTCCAAGAACAAGGGCTTTTGAAACAAGATTCTTGGATTATGGAGATCTATAGTGAAATTTGGAGCACATTCAAAATATAAGGGTCCATTTGAAAGGCTACCTTCAATGATTCCTAAAATTGAATCTTTGAAATGGAGATGCCTTTTGTCTCGAACGGAGACCATAGCATCTGCGTTAACACCTAACGCCACTAATGGTTTAAGTGCAACTTGAATTAAACCAAGATGGAGGTATTTATGAGTGGATGCATGATTAGCTATTTTTTCTGGAGAGATGATAACTATTTCTTGACCGTCTTCAGTAACTGAAATAGTATCTTCGACAAGTTTAATAATATAATTTTGTTTTGGAGAAAAATTACCTTTGGTATAAACCATAAAGGGTTGAACTTTTGGAATGGTCCAATTTTGCAAAGCTTGATCTATATTAGCATAAACTACTTCATGACTATTTTTTGATTTTTTATTTTTATGTAATTGCATAATAGATTCGGGTAAAGGAGAAGTTGAACTAGAAGCGAAATTCTCGTTTCGAAGAAAAAAAGAAAGAAGTTTTGATATGGATTGTCGGAAAGAACTCATGATAATAATGTTTTTGAAAACAAATCGATTTTTTAGTCAACGGTTTACTGCTCGTCTTACACTAATTGCGAGTCTTACAACGCGACAAGGAAAACGATTAGTAGCAAAAACGTTATAATCAGGAAAACCTCAGGCGAAAATCCAAACAAAAGAAATACCAATAAGAAATCTTCGGTGAAAACAAAAAGAAGGCAAACTATTAAGAAGTTTGATAATGATAATAACATATACTTACAGTGGATGGCTGAAAGTGAGCACGATCTAGGGCTCTGATACCAAGTGAACGGCCTTCAACGTAAGCAAACTCAACTGGATAATAGGTTTTAAAGGTTGAAGGCCGTTCACTTGGTATCAGAGCCACTAGATCGTGCTCACTTTCGTGTTTGCTTTACATACATCTATATTCACTTGGTATCCCATAGATCGTGCTCACTTTCAGCCATCCACTGTAAGTATATGTTATTATCATTATCAAACTTCTTAATAGTTTGCCTTCTTTTTGTTTTCACCGAAGATTTCTTATTGGTATTTCTTTTGTTTGGATTTTCGCCTGAGGTTTTCCTGATTATAACGTTTTTGCTACTAATCGTTTTCCTTGTCGCGTTGTAAGACTCGCAATTGGTGTAAGACGAGCAGTAAACCGTTGACTAAAAAATCGATTTGTTTTCAAAAACTTTATTATCATGAGTTCTTTCCGACAATCCTTATCAAAACTTCTTTCTTTTTCTTCTTCAGACAGAATTCTGCTTCTAGTTCAACTTCTCCTTTACCTGAATCTATTATGCAATTACATAAAAATAAAAAATCAAAAAATAGTCATGAAGTAGTTTATGCTAATATAGATCAAGCTTTGCAAAATTGGACCATTCCAAAAGTTCAACCCTTTATGGTTTATACCAAAGGTAATTTTTCTCCAAAACAAAATTATATTATTAAACTTGTCGAAGATACTATTTCAAAGCATCAAGACGGTCAAGAAATAGTTATCATCTCTCCGTAAAAAATAGCTAATCATGCATCCACTCATAAATACCTCCATCTTGGTTTAATTCAAGTTGCACTTAAACCATTAGTGGCGTTAGGTGTTAACGCAGATGCTATGGTCTCCGTTCGAGACAAAAGGCATCTCCATTTCAAAGATTCAATTTTAGGAATCATTGAAGGTAGCCTTTCAAATGGACCCTTATATTTTGAATGTGCTCCAAATTTCACTATAGATCTCCATAATCCAAATAATCTTGTTTCAAGAGCCCTTGTTCTTGGAATTTCCACCAAAGGTTTTACCTTATCCAAAACAATCTCTAATGTTCTGTGTTGTTTATCGACTTTTTTATAAAGTCATGCATACTATTATTCCCGATATCGCTTATGATAAGCCGCAACAACAAACCGCATCTACCATTTTTCTTACAAATGTAAAAAATAATACCGTCATTGATAGAAAGCAACTAGCCTTAAAAGAGCTTGCTTTTCCTCATCAATGGACGATAACAGACACCAATAAAGAAGAATGAAAAACGAGACATGTGTCTCAACAAATTTCACAAATCATAGAACATGATGATGGTAAAGTTGATATCTTATTTGTCCCAAGAACTTCAACTTCTACATTTTCATCTTCCCACTTTTCTCGTTGCACAAACTTCCGATGCACCATCAAAACCAGTTCGACGGTATTGCTTATCCAGCTTCATATCTTGTTGAACCTACAACTACTAATAATGATAATGTCACTTTTCCGATTTCATTGATTATCATATTAATGTTGTAACCATTGAAGATCATGTTGACAATTTCATCATGGATTATGAATTGCTTAAACAACAATTCTTAACCCATCCATTAAAACCTCGCTTTTTTGTAAAGTTTGGTTCCTTTTAAACATCAATCAATCTTTAGAGAAAAATATTTTGCTTACATTCAATTACATAAGCAAAACATTTCTTTCTTTGATTGGTTAGCCCTTCAAAGTCCCAAGACATCTGCTCAAGTTAATGTTATTTGGGAAACTACAACTGGCCAAAAATTTGATCAACAAAATCCCCCTTTAGCAGCTATAAAACATAAAGATTTTAAAGCCGCTCCTTTAAAAGCTAGCATCCTCCAAAACCATACTGAACCTGATACAGCCAAAGCTATAGTTTGTGGCTTCACTGGCCAACTTTATGGTTGGTGGCATTATACCATGGATGATGATGAAAGAGAATCAATTCTTAATCATCTAAAACTGATGCATTAGACAATCCCATTATGGGACCCAATGGTGAATGGGTCTATGATTCTGTGAATCAACTCATTGCTGAATTAATTTGGCAATTTGTTGGTCATGTTAAATCTGTTAATGCTAAGATTAGGGATCAACTCCATAGTCTTAGATGTCGTACTCTTAATGATTATCGGTGGTATAAGGATACTTTCTTTACCAAATTATATTCTTTAACCGAAAAACATGACGCAATGTTCTGGAAAGAACGTTTTATTGCAGGATTACCACCCTACTTTGCCTCCAAAATTAAAGATTTCATCAATGAGCATTATGACAATACTCTTGCTGAACTTTCCTATGGTGATATCACACAAGCTGTGCAAACTTGTGCGCTATCCATTTGCAATGATATGAAACTCAATCGCCAAATTCAAAAGGAGAAATCAACCCTAAAACATGATTTACGAAATTTCTGTTTTGATTTCGGCCAAGAAATTGATGTTTCCAGATATACCACACCTAAACATAGGACCAAGAATACCAAGCGTCCTAAGACTAATACCTACCTCTATAAACCTCCCTACTATCAAAAATCAACTTCCAAAGTTCGTTATTCCAAACAACAACGACCATCATATCTTTAATGACGCAAAAAGATCAATAGATCCACATACTAAAGAAAATCTTTGTTATAAATGTGGACGACCTGGTCATTATGCTAATAAATGTAGAGTTGCTCCAATGAAAATTGGACATGTTGCCTTTTCTGCTTCAGATGAAGAGAAATGTCACTGTGTATCCAATCTTCTTCATACTTCATCATCTTCTTCCTCTTCTGAACCAGAAATCCATGTTCTCACTGCTTATGAAGATCTTCTTCTTGCCATTGGTGATCACATTTCTGATCCTGATTTAAAATACCAATATTTCACAAAAGTCGTTAAACAGGATGAAGCTTCTTCTTCTTCTCCACCAATTAAACAAGCATTCTCTCCTAAAAAACGACAACAAAAATTTAATGAGCAATTATCCATAGATGATTCCCATCTTAACTTCTCCAATCTCATGGAAATTGTAAACAACAAAAAATCTACTAAACAAACCACAATTCACTCTCTGCAAACAGACATTAATCACCTTAAAAATGAGATTAAGCAATTAACATCCCGTATTGTTCGACTTGAACAATCTGATGTTGAAGCTCATTATCAGTTTGATGAGAATGATATCTTTTCTCTTTCCAAACCTTCCTCTAACTTCCATAGATGGTATACTCCTATCACGTTTACAGTCAAAGATTTCTCTGTAACATGTAATGCAATCATTGATTCCGGTGCTGATCTTAATTGCATTCGTGAGGGATTTCTTCCGTTTAAATACTACACACCTAGTACAGAATTCTCTAGCATATCTGTTGCCAACGGACAAAGTACTCGCATCAAATATGAAGTTCCAAACGCTCATATTTGTAATCACGGGATATGTCTCCCATTAACATTTATTGTTATCCCAGGTCTTAAACAAGATATGTTACTTGGCACTCCATTTCTCCGAAAACTCCAGCCTTTTTCTGTTTCTGAAACAGGCATCACGACTACCCTTCAAGGAAAATCTATTCATTTTCCTTTTTCTCAACCTAAGGATGATTCTCAAATTGATCTCCTCGTTCACCAAATTGAATATAAAATTATTCATATTGGTTTTCTAAAAAATGAAATTTTACTCTTAAAAACAGATCAGATTTTACAATCTCCTGTTTTCAAAAATAAACTTCAATCTTTCCAAACCAATCTCGAACAAAAATGTTGTTCTGATTTTCCAAATGCTTTCTGGTCTAGAAAACAACATATAGTTCGTCTTCCCTATATACCAGACTTTCATGAATCAAAATTCCACCAAAGCCAATCCATCGCAAATGGATTCTCGCCTTCGACAAATCACAAAAAGAAATTACTGATTTACTCAATAAAAAGCTAATCACTTCTTCTAAATCCCCATGGAGTTGTACAAACTTTTTATGTTGAAAATGCTCCGAACTTGAACGAGTGTTCCTCGATTAGTTATTAATTATAAACCTTTAAATAAAGTTCAAAAACCATCGATATCCTCTTCCAAATAAATCGAGATCTGCTAAAAAGCCACTACCTCTAAAGAGTCTTTTCCAAATTTGATTTAAAATCCGGATTTTGGCAAATCCAGATCCATCCTTCAGATCGATACAAAACGGCATTTAATACTCCATTTGGACAATATCAATGGAATGTTATGCCATTTGGTCTAAAAAATGCCCCATCAGAATTTCAAAACATTATGAATGACATTTTTAATCCACATAGTTCGTTTATCCTTGTTTATATTGATGATCTGTTAGTTTTCTCCCCATCTATAGATCAACATTGGAAACATTTACACACATTCCAATATTTAATTCAAAAGAACGGACTTGTACTCTCCAAAAAGAAAATGCATCTCTTTCAAACCGAGGTTACATTTCTTGGTTTTAAATTATCCAATCAAACTTTGACCCTAGGTGAATCGCGTTATCGCTTTCGCCAACAAATTTCCAGATCAATTACATGATCGCCTTCAATTACAGAGATTTTTAGGTTGTCTTAATTATCTCTCAGATTTCTACAAAAATGTTGCCCAAGATCGCCAGTGTCTTCAGAAGTTATTATCTTCTAAAAAACCATTTAAATGGACTCTGAGCATACCACTGCATGTTAAGCTCATCAAAGAAAAAGTTCATTCATTACCATGCCTACATCTCGCCAACTCCCAAGATTTCAAAATTGTTCAAACCGATGCCTCTAACATTGGTTATGGTGGCATACTTTTACAACAAACTCCAACTGGTAAAGAGCAATTAGTTTGCTTTACATCTAAAACATGGAAAGAAGCCCAAATCAACTATTCCACATTTCAAAAGAAGTTCTTGCCATTGTTCTTTTGTTCAAAAATTCCAAGCGATTTGCTAAATCAAAAGTTTTTAATTCGTGTTGATTGTCAATCTGAAAGAATATATTTTTTAACGATGTTAAAAATCTTCTTGCTAAAACGATTTTTGCAAGATGGCAAGCTATTTTAAGTATATTTGATTTTGATATTACATATATACCAGGAACTTCAAATTCTCTTCCGGACTTTTTGTCACGAGAATTTCTTACTACCCCTTCAGTGCATCTTTTGAGATGTCCAAAAAGGCGACTTCACCTCCACTCCAGCCTAATCGTTTTAAGCCTCTTGAACAACCAAACCAAATCCGCACATATTTGCCTATAAGCCAAAATTTAATCGCTCCATTAGAACCAACTTTAGCAAGTAAACCACTTACTACTCAAATTGCTCGTACTATACCACCTGGTCTCCATTTCATCCCACAACGTCCACATGCTACTATCCAATTTTATGAATCCATCTTAACATCCACCTTTTCTGTCCATTTTGACCATCGATCTCGAGAAAACTCAGCTTGAAATAGACTTTTCAAAACTCAAAATTCAACGAGTTCTATCTATTGACGATTGGTGTGAGCATTATAAATTTATAACTAAAACTCCTTTTACCTACAAAGATATTAGTATTGGAAAAGACAAGCCTCCGGTCTCTATTAGCTACCAAGATTATATCAATGCCTGGCAAATCATTTTATTTTATAAAGATCCGCACCATCATTCTTGTACCTCTCCTTTTCTCCAACTTGTCAGGGGTTTTTCCACAATGGTGGCTTACCAAAATTGGTGGAACAAATTTGGACCCCATGAAATGATTTTTCCAAAACAAGTGCAAGAACAATTTGCCAAAGACAAACTTACCATAATCCAATTTTTATGCAAATATAATATCCCATGGATTCTTAAATGGGATTATGAAACCGCTCTCCAGCCTCCATCTATGAACCCTCCAAAGTACCCAGGCGTATACCGTAAATTATTTATCACAAGCCATATCCCGCAAATGGTGGAATAAGTTTAATTACAAAGTCGCTTTCACCAATCCAATAGTCGCTCCCCCCCAACACCCACAAAACAATCAAGAAAAGGACCATCTAGTTCTACCACCTATAAAGACATAGTCTCTAAACCTTCTTCCGATACAATACTTTAATTTTAGCCAAACTTCAACAAATAGAAGAAGATAATAGATTGTTACGTCAAAAAATGGAAGAAGATAACCAAGCAATTACGTAATGAATTGGAACAGTTACTTCTGTTCATTATCTCCATCATCCATTAGCGTGCATCTTTCTCGATGACGACGCCTAGCCAAATTTCGCTCGCGAGAATTTATCCAACCAAATGGTTGATTATCTTTTAGCCCTGGTCTATCCAAATGGTGTTAATATCGAATATTCAACACGCCCATTTTATGGATGTTTACGTTGCTTACGAAGTAGACGTCCTTATTCCATGATCATCCATTTATCCCATATTTGTTTCGCCTGGACATCAGAAGATACTAATATCATCCTTGCTATATGGTATCTTTTAAATTGTCCCCATATCATCATCTTTGTTGATATGCAGGCAGTGTTTCGCTTTCCTGACTATGTTTTTGCCCCACTTTGGAATTTCATCCATCATTCACCTGCTACCAATTTTTGCCACCTAATTTATTATCGTGATAATAATCCCATGTGTTTTTCGTCCCCGAACTTAATTATTATCAAGATGATAATTAATTTCTCCTGACGTGTCCACCATCGTGCCCATGCCATTTGTCATTTCAAGCTTCCGCTTCCTCGTCATATTTTCCATCGGTTAATAGTGACAATTTCGGTTGTTGTGTTTTTCTCGCTCCAAGGTCCATGACCTCTCAACAGAATCTTTTCCTTTTTCCAAAGGCCAAGATGCTGTTTTATGTTTGTACTATCTACTTTTACTGTTTGCTTTTACTGTTTGCTTTATCGGAAGGTCATCTACTGTAGACCTTTGTCCTATGTGTCGTTTCTTTTCTTTTTCTAAGAGTCAAGCACTGTTTCAACTTGACCCTTGCTTTTGTTAAAGAGTCGTTTGCTTTTGTCCTGTAGGGTTATCATTCCACTGATAACGCGTCTATAAATAGATGTGAGTATGAGATGTTAGGTATCAAGTGAGTAGTAGAGCTTTCTTATTTTCTGCTTTGTGAAGTCTATTGTATGAGTTTCTCTCTGTTATAAAAATAGAGTCTTATTATTATTTGTACCCTGCACCTTATCTATATATATTACCACCTGGCATCTTGCGACGTTGTAGTGTCCATCACATTTTGATCCGACATGTTAATACCTACCAAGGCACACTTATCAAGGTTAAGTTTGAGTCCTGATATTTTGCAAAACGCTTGCACAATCGACATCATATTTCGGACTGCATCCGAAGCCATGAAAAGGAGATAGTCGTCTGCATACTGAAGATGGGTGATATAGATATTCCCTCTCTCAACCTTGAAACCTTGTACTGACCCATTACTTTTTACCACGTCAATCATGCGACCCATCACATCCACGACAAGTATGAACAAAAACGGGGATAACGGATCCCCTTGTCTCAATCCCTGTTGACCCTTGAAATTGCCTTCCAGTGTGCCACATGGGGACCTATTAACCATAACCGAGTAGTTTGTCGTACTTAAACATCCGCTGATCCACTTTCTCCATCTTGCACCAAATCCTTTCATCCTCATCACATAATCCATAAAACCCTAGTCCACTAGATCGTATGCCTTTGCGAAATCCAGCTTCATCATGTATCCCGGTATGTCGCGTCTTCAACTATACTCAACCATTTCGCTTGCTATGAGCACCGAATCTAGCATCTGTCAACCTGCTTCAAACGCATTCTGCACCTTTGCGATGGTTATGAGAAGTACATCCCTTAGACGTGCCGCCAATACTTTTGCCAATAGCTTGTACATTGATGTAACAAGACTAATTGGCCTAAAGTAGATGATCTTACCCGTTGTAGCCCCTTTCAGAATGAAACAAATGAATGTTTCATTCATCTTTTCACTAACAATTCCATTTCGGTGAAAATCCGTGAAGAATGCCATGATGTCGGTCTTCAAAATCCCCCAACAGCTCTGAATAAAAGTAAAGGTATATCCATCCGGCATCGGGGCCTTATCCACATCACAACTAATAACCGCTCTTCAAATCTCATCCTCGGTGAAGTCCTTTTCCAGCTCAGTTGCCTCGTTAACCCGAATTGGAGCCCAATGAATTCCCTCAATCTCCCAGAAGCTAACCGCATTGCTTGAGTAAAGGGCCTTATAAAAGTCCACTAGTGCCTTCTTAATTGTATCTGGGTCTTCAGTGAAATCTCTGTTCTCCAATTGTAGCCTTCTAATCGCATTCTTGCTCCTCCTTGCGCCTAGGATATGGTGAAAGAACTTAGCGTTGTTGTCTCCCTCTTTGGCCCACTTGACTCGAAGTTTTTGACTGCCAATGTGGCTCTCAATGAGTAAAGCCTTTTCCAAATCATTCTTGGACTCTCTCCTTAGTCCGAACAAATGTTCATCCCATTCATTGGTTCCTTCTTTGTCATCCAGCTCTCTGATAGTTCGTTTAAGCTCCTATATCTTTTGAGTTGTTTGCCCGAAAACTCTCCTGTCCCACGCCACCATCTTACCCCGCATGCTCCCAAACTTCCCCATTAGCTTGTAGCCCGGTCCTCCTCTATTTTTCGCCCTTCTCCACCAATCCTTACATTTTTTAGTAAAGTCCACATGCGATAGCCACACATTCTCGAATCTGAACGGCGGTGGGCCCCAAGTGATCTTCTCGGTCTCCAGTATGACAGGGAAGTGATCTGGCATTACTCTGTGACCTAAGGATTGCCTTCCGTTCTTAAAATGTGTCCCCCACTCCCGAGTGAATAAAAATATGTCTAGTCTTGCACATGTCGGAGTCACCCGGAAGTTGGACCACGTGAACCGGCCGTTAAGTACCCGGAGGTCAACTAACTCCATTTCTCTAATGATCCTATCAAATCTTCTCATGCTCGAGGTGAATCTCCCATTATTATTTTTTTAAAGGGGAATCTAGGAACATTAAAGTCTCTCATGATGCACCAAAACTCCCCACAAAACCCGTACAATGCTCATATATCCTCCCAGAATTCATGTCGCCGCCTTGGTG
The DNA here is from genome assembly GCA_039657325.1 of Stephania cephalantha. Classification (NCBI taxonomy): domain Eukaryota; kingdom Viridiplantae; phylum Streptophyta; class Magnoliopsida; order Ranunculales; family Menispermaceae; genus Stephania; species Stephania cephalantha. Next base: position 13,964,587 of record CM077575.1, read on the forward strand.
TGCTAAGGCGTTACACCCCTTATAGCCACCATTTTATTCCTGATGTCTCTTCTATTTGGATGGAAACTGAGAAAGAGCCTATCAGACTCTCTATGAACTTCACTCTTCGACTATCCCAAACTATGGCCACCCCTCTTGTTCCCTCAGCGTCCAGAGTTGTCCACTCCTTGAAACAGCCCCCCAAACGCCCCCAATTTCTGCTCTTCTAAGTGCAGCCCTTTTGGTTTCTTGTAACACCAGTATGTCCAAGTTCACAGTCCTTACTGCTTCTTTGATTAACATCTTCTTGTTGAGTTCCCAATGCCTCTCACGTTCCAACTCTGTATCTTTATTTTGCCCCGTTGATAACCCTCTTGTCCCGATTGTCGTTGTAGTCCACTCTGAAATCCAGACGCTGCAACTCTTTCTGAAGAGCCTTCGATATCCCTCCCGTGCTTGATTTTCCTGCTTGTAGCCCCTGTCGTGTCCTGACTCTAAAGTGCATCCTATTCTGTGATAAGAACTCCCTTAACAGTGTGTCATCACTGGTAGACTCATCCCCAATCGACGATATCGATTGTGTTATGGGATTATCGCAAAAATGTATTATTTCCAGCGTCGAGTTGGAAGTTGGTTCCACCGTCCCTTCCTATTCTGACGACCTCAGTAAAGACATTCCCAATTCAGCTCTTGAAATCATAAGCTGTCTGATAGCCTCGATTTCTCTTTCAACAATGGCCTCAAAGGGCATTAATTGGGCATCAGGAATGTCCCCTAATTGTGAGTCTTCCACCCTCTCGTCCATCCATTCATCCTCATCCACCATCCCTTCCATATATGCTATTCGATCCTCCTCTGAACCTTCACTGATGTCGTCTATGCCGCAATCCATTTGTCCTTCGTTCGCAATATCCACTTCCCCTGCATCGTCTTGTTCCATTCCTACCTCCCGTGAGACCTCCGCCGCATCATGTTCAACCCCTTATCTGCTGTGAATCGATAAGCATGGTTGAAACCCTTCACCCTCTGAAGTTAGAGTCCTTATCACTCCTATCCTTAACCTTGGTGGGCTATGTGTAAAACCGCAAGTTAGGCGATTGGTGTAATTCAAAGACTCAGTCGGCCTCTTTATTATACACGTGACTGCCTCGTCCGGAGCCAAACCCAACGTCTCATCCATTATCGCTTCCCCAGCCACCTCATTCTCATTCCGCTCCCTAGAAAGCGTCTGCAGAGTAAGTTCGGTTCCTTCACCTTGGGTTTTCTCCTCTCTATCTGACTATTCAGTTATGGTTTTTTTTTTCCTGGACCTCTGATCTTTCATGACTCCGACTATCATCGGTCGCGATTCGGGTTCTTCGCCCTGAGCCCAATTCATCTTCTATGAGTCCCTCAACTTAGGTTACGGTGCTCGGGCCTCCTTCGCACTCTCCATCAATAACGCACATTAGACACACCTCTATGTCTCGTGACCCAAGGGTCTTGTTCGCGCACTCCTCATTTTTGGATTTTGACCCTTGGCCCAATTCAACTGCATCATAAAGGGGGCATTGTGGCTCAGCGCCTTTCGAGCTGCTCAGGCCCGCTTAGCCTCCCTCCATCCCGTCTACTTCCTTTCCAACGCGCTGTCCTCCCTCCGCCTCCAAAATTTGAAAAATCGAATTGTCGGCAATTAATGTGGTATCTAGATCCCTATCCACCTTGTCAAGTGTCACCCTTCTAGGAAGGGATTCCGTCTCCGCTCTGCTGTCCTCTGCCTCATTTTCATCAAAATATCCTTCCTTTGCTTTTAACGCTGCCACGTTTCCTCCTCTATTTGTACGTCCCTACTCCAGCTTGTCAGAAGACGCCCCTTGTTCCTCGCCTCTTAACACGTGACATGTGGCCATCTCCCTTACATTGGCCGGACCATCCATTGTTTGGCCGGAAAGTGCCTTGGTTTCGCCACATGTTCCGGCCGAGCGTTCGATTCGCAATCTGGCTCTCCTTGAACCACATGACACTCTGAGTTCTGAAGCAAAGAAACCTTTCCATTTGCTTTGAACCTTGATGACTGCCCTTTGAAAGCGCAATTTCTGTAGCATGCTCGGAGCTATCTCTAACAGGCCCCCGAACCTTGCACCAACATTCCGTAGCTCGTCGGGTGTCCACAAAATGGCTGACAACCCTTGAATTTCGATTCAGCACTGTGTGCCTCCCCACTTGGGTTGGCTCCAATGAAACTGGGGTTTCCATCGGACGATCTTAGTGACTAGGTCTCCACACATGCGACCGCCATCTTTCACCAGCTTGGTTTTCTCCTCCTAAGAGACACACTCCAAAAAAGCTCTATCTTCTCCCACCGAAATTAATTTTACAGTGCATTATATGTCATTTTCCATCCTCCCCTCGATGAGGCTCCATTTACAACACCACGATGCTCGGAAGAGAAATACTAACGTCCCTTCACCCTTGCCATCCATGTCTGCAGATGTTGATCGCTGCATCGTGGAATCCTCTGTCATCGCATTGGAGCTATCAATCGGTTGTTTGCCTCTTCTGACTTGCTCTCTACTCTCTCGTTGTTGGTGCCATATCGGAGCCCCTCGAACTTCTCCATGATTCTTCCTTGTTTGTTGCGTAGTGGACCGAAGTGCTCCCCTTTACCCCTTCATCCCTCTTGTGTGAGAGGAAATGTCGCTCGTCTCTGTCCCCTGACTCTTGCCTTACGGGGTTCCTCTTCTCTCCTAGTGTGCCATCCCAGAGCATCGATAAAAAAAGAATGAGGTCGAGAGGGTAGGATCTCGTCGTCGTTTACCAACCCGTTTAGGAAGGTTGCCCAACCTTTACTATCACCTCCCGGTACTAAGATAATGTCCCAGCCCATCTCACACACCCTCCAGATCCGCATCAGCTTCCCAGCATGACTCTCTAGCGTTTTGAGGATTAAAATCCCCTCGTCTCCCCTAAAATTCTGCCAAATCCATTGTTGCTTCCCTATCGCTTCGGAAATGGCACGCTGCACCCAAGTAGCTTCCCTCGCATCCAACTTGAGCAAGAATTGTTTCTCATTTGATGATTCTTGAATTTAGATACCCCCACATTCCAGGAAAGAAATAATGAATCATTTCCTTTCGATCCTAAAGCGTCGCCACTTGCAGCACCGCACTGGTTGTGCTTCTTCTTGCCCGTGCGGTTTGTTCCTCCTACCCGTCCTCGCCGTCGCACTACTTCTGTCCCTTTCTCGCCATCTCGCTTATCGTCGCGCCTTCCCGTCAAGCCATTCGAGGACAAAGGGTTCCTCCAGCCATATTTTAGCTTAAGTATATGTATTATTGACTAACAGATTGTGAATTCTTTTATGGCCTAACAATTTCCCTCATCATCAATACCGCAGACTAATTTAAAGACTTCTGCAAAATCTACTTCCAACTGAACACAAGGTACCCTTACCTGCCACACCATCCGAATCCCTGTCAGCACCCCTATACCTCAGCGATGGTAACTGAGCAACATCTTAATAGTTGATAGAAACCCTTAATCCAGTGTCCATTATGATCTCTCACAGCCCACCCGCAGTTGATACACCCTTATCTGCTCTCGCCCCATCTGTGTTTGATTTAACCTAGCCTACTTCAGGTTACTCCCAACCTCCCATCAGCGATCCCAAATTCTTTGGACCGATTCTAGTTAAGCCTTGGACATATTGAAATTCTCCTGCTTGCTGGAGGATGAAACACACATTATCAATGGTTTCTGAGGTGTTCTATTCGAAAACAAATTCATTGCGTCATCTCCACAACAGCTATGTTGTCGTGCCGAATAAACCAGGCCACTCGAGATGTTTGATCTTCCCACCGAGTGTACACTCTAAGTTATCGATGAGCCATCCACGAAGGTCGACTACAAAGAACACCTGATAGTCCCGAGGATGGATTAATTGCTCCCATATACCCCTAGAGATTGGGCAATCCCTAATAGCATGAATTGTGGTCTCTTCATCATCACCACAACACGGACAAATTGCATTCACACAAACCCCCTTTTCGCACAACACACAATTGTAGCCAGTCTATTATTTCCCACAAGCCATAGAAAGAATCTTATACGCTGGGGCCATTTCCATTTCTAAATATGCTTCCACAGTGAACTTGATTCGTCTGCCTCATAGCCCAATATTAATTTATAAGCTTCCTTCACCGAGAAATTTCTCGACCACTTGAAACACCATAGGTGTCAATCTCCACCACTCTGAGGGTTAGGTACTGGGATAGAAACGAAACACTTTACCACCTCATGAGGGAGAGCGTTGCGCAGGTGAGCACAATTCCAGCTACCATTCTCATTGGTAAAGTCATCCACTTTTGTTTGGGATAATTCATCTGAGGTTACCTGATACAAGGCGTGATCTATTAAAGGACCGATCCCTTCTACGCAATTATCCTTCCAAAATAGCACCGAACTTCCATCGCCAATCGACCATGTTAGTCCCTGTTTGGCCTAATGCCATATCGATGAAATCGATCTCCAGGTTGTTGACACCGAGCCCTTTACAACCCCATCAAACTTATTTACACCATTTTTCAAGTGTTTGTGCTTTAGGATATCTACCTAGAAAGAATCTTGATCAGTTAATAGATGCCAAGTAAGTTTAACTAGCAAAGACTCATTACTTTCTCTTGACCTCCTAACTCCAAGCCCCCCATTATCTTTTGTATAAAAAAGTTTCTCCCAATTTACTAGATGTAACTTCCTCTTCTCCGGTGTACTTCCCCAAATAAAGTCTTTTGTTTACTTTATCAATCTTGTCACAAATCGAGATGGGGAATTTGGATGTCTGCATTTGATAAATTAGGATCGATTCAAGACACAATTCGGCCAGTGTTACATGACCCGAAAAAGAGAGATGTGAGCTTTTCCATCCGGTCAGTCGAGATTTCATCATAGAAATAACTTCCTCATACGCTCCTTGATTATTGGTTCTTCCATCAATCAAAAGGGCCCCTAGGTATTTTCTAAAATCACTTGTCTCTGAAAAACTAAAGGCATTACAAATATCATGTCTCAATGGTCGATCAACATTAGTGGAGAAATATATCTTCGTTTTTTGGTTATTGATTTGCTATCCCGACGCCTCACCAAACTCTTCCATTAAGCCCCGAATCACCTCCACCCGTGTAACGGCCCGTTTTGTTAACGCCGTTATTTATTTTGTAATTTTAGACAAGGACGCCAGCTCGGATCCATGTGGACGCCGCGGGTAGGCTAGGACACACGGTGACCTAGGTACACTAGTAAATTATATGTTGTATTGTTTAATTGTAATGTATTTTATGAAATCATTTGTTAATACATCGCATGTGTGTATGTTGAATGGTTATATCACGCGAGGTTGTGTGATGGGTAGTCGCCTCGAAATGCGTGTCAATGAATTCTGAGACAAGAGGTGGACGAGCAGATGCCAAACACGTGTAGTTGGGCCTACTGAACAAGGAGTACATGCAGACACGTCACCTCGGGCCGGCAAGACTGCCACAGTTAGTATCAGAGCATGGTTTTCGAGGAACTCATGAATGTATAAAAAATGAAAGACCATAAAATTTAATAAATAAACTTTAATTGTGGAAACCTGAAGTTATTGCCTTAGAACTTTAGTTGGGAAGTAATGTGAGGCGGGTAGAAATAGGGTTTATATACGTGTTATATTTTTATTATATATATGATATACGTATATACATCAAGGCTGATCCGAAGCACACTTCTCGATGCAAATTATGGACGGACAGTCGACTACGCCTCATGTGACTGGTTGGACTAGTGATGCAGCTGGGGATTCCCCGGTTACAACTAGTATGGAGGATCAACTCTCAGCTCAGGAGACTCATATGGCAGAGGTATTATCTTTGTTACGGGACCAGATCGCCACACTGACGGCTTTTGGTACACCTGTTGCCGCACCCAGAAAGCCAGTAACAGTTATTGTACCTTTAGGGATAGCCATCGCACCGGTTGTTCCCCAGACGCCCGTTGATAGGGTAGCAGCATAGACACAGACAAAGAGAGCCACTACAGCTGTTGTTCCACTGGAGATATCGACTCCTCGCCTCCACCCACGACTATGGATCAGCTGACCGCTACCACTACTACCTCTACTACATCGGGATTCATCTTGGCTCTATAGGCGAAGATGTTGAGAGAGTTTTTGAAGTTTTAGCCAGGCTTCTTTTATGGAGGTGGTGACCCCGAGGTTGCAGGGAAGTGAATTTTGTCTCATTAGCGTATTCATAAGCTGATAAGGAATGATGAGAGTGTTCAGGCACAGTTATCCGGGGCATGCTTGAGAGGCCACGCAGCAGTATGGTGGACCACATATTACGATACCCATCCAGAGCCGACGACATGGGTTGACTTTAAGGATTTGTTCTATGATTAGTACATACCCATGAAGGTGAGATTGAGATTGAGAGAGGAGTCCCTGACCTTGAGAAAGGGTAACTGGACTTTGCTACAGTATATGGAGAGATTTCGGTACTTAATTAAGTTCTCGATGAACGTAGCTGGGATGGAACGTCTGTAGATATACTATTTCACTAGAGGAGTTAAGGATATGATTGCTTCGGTAGTGGTATAGTCTAGGGCACCCACTCTGCAGGACGTATTTGATAGAGCTTTAGCGTTTGAGACCTACCTGATACAGAGGGATGACATACGTGTAACAGGGACTGAGGTACAGACATGGCAGAGTTCTCGGCCAAATCGGAGGCCGAAGAGACAAAGGGATTGTCTGGATAGAAGTCGGAGGGATGACAGACGAGACAGGGGTCGTAAGGATGATCACCAGGGGCGCGGGCCCAAAGATGAGGAGAGACAATGGTTCACGCCATTGCACTAGCACCGACAGATCAGCGTAGGCCACTGCCACAGATGTACCATCGGGGTCGAGATGGGGGACATGATAGGGGTCAGAGAGACTGGGTTCAGGGTCCGAAATTTAAAGATGGACAGGCTGGTAGGTAGGACCACCGTAGATGTCATAGGTGTGGTCAGAGGGGACATTTGAGGGTAGACTGCAGGACACCACCGTCACCACGGCGAGAGCCATAGCAGGCTAGAGAGCCCATGCAGTAGCGCAGCCGGATGGCGGGGCGACCAGATAGCTCGTCAATGGTACGTTACATATTTTTGGTAGACTTATGCATGCTATGTTTGATTCTGGTAGCACTTTATCATTTATTGCTGGGCGTATTGTTGGAGAGTTAGGGTTAGATACACAAACATTAGACACACACCTTGTCCTCAGTACGGTCGCTGGGGACAAGATATACCATAACCGAATATGTAGAGACGTGGTGTTAGAGGTTGAGGGACATCAATTATCGGCATATCTTCGAGTGTTAGAGTACCTAGAGTTTGATGCTCTTCTCGGGATGGATTAGTTATCACCATATCATGCACGAATAGATTGTTATGGTAAGAGGATTGAGTTTTGTATTCCTAGGATACCAAAGTTCTTACTAGTTGGGTCCGCGACTGACTTACCTATCACAAGAGGACGACTAGCTACAATGCAAAAAATGGAGGCATTTGCAGCGATAGTTAAGTCGGAGGTTAGGTTAGAGGTCACGATTAAGGACGTTCCGTTAGTTAGAGATTTTGTAGACGTATTGATCTACCAAGATTGCCACTGCCACGAGCTATTGAGTTTATCATCGAGTTGATACCATGGACTTAGCCGATCACCGGTGGACCTTATAGGATGTCACTATTGAAGCAAGAGGAGGCCAAACGACAGCTAGATGAGTTGTTGGAGAAAGGTTTTATTCACCCTAGTATGTCGCCTAGGGGAGCTCCAGTGTTATTTGTGAAGAAGAAGGATGGTTCGATGAGGATGTGCATAGACTGTAGGAAGCTGAATCAGGTGACAGTTAGGAACCGTTATCCACTTCCTAGGATAGATGATCTATTCGATCAGTTGGCATGCGTCAGATTCTTCTAAAAAATTGGTCTTTGCTGAGGTTATCATCAGTTGAGGATTCGATATGAGGATATTCAGAAGACCGCTTTCAGCACGAGGTACGGGATATTCGAGTTTACAATCATGCCGTTTGGGCTGACTAATGCCCTAACGATTTTCATGGATTTGATACACAGTGTCTTGAGACTGTATTTGGATAGATTTGTCATAGTCTTCATCGACGACATCTTGATTTACAGTAGGACACATGAGGATCAAGAGAGACACCTCAGGGAAACTTTGACGACATCGAAAGAGCACAGATTGTACGCCAAGTTCTGAGTGCGGTAAGATTTTTAGGACATGTCATCAGTGATCAATGTATCTTTCTGGATTCAGAGAAGATTCGGGCTATCATTTACTGGAGGACACCCGAGTCTATTGTCGATATTCGGGGTTTACTTGGACTAGCAGGATACTACCGGCGATTTGTGCAAGACTTTTCCTCGATTGCAGCACCGATGACGAGACTGACCAAGAAAGACGTTAGATTTGATTGGTCAGAGGAGTGTGAGCAGGCTTTTTGTAAGCTGAAGATGATGTTGACTTCCGCACCACTATTGACATTTTTTGAGTCAGGCAAGACTTTGCCAGTTTATACGGATGCGTTAGGCATTGGTCTTGGATATGTGTTAATGCATGAGGGTAGACCAGTTGCTTATCTTTCCAGGCGGTTTGGACCCCATGAGGGGAATTATCCAGTGCGGGACTTGGAGTTTGCAGCAGTCATCTTTGCACTGAAGGCCTGAAGGAACTATCTCTACGGAGATAGGTTCATATTGTATACAGATCATTAGAATTTACGATATATTTTCACTCATATGGATATGAATATGCGCAAGAGGAGATGACTTAAGCTGCTGAAAGACTACGACTTTGCTATTGAGTATCACCCTGGAAAAATGAAAGTCGTAGCGGACGCATTGAGCAGGAGAGTGATTGATAGTCAGACTGTTTTGCGACATATGGCACACGAGTATGGCTTATTACAGGCAACAACAGTTATGTGCATGAAAGAGGTGTCGATTATAGATGGCAACACATTTGTTGTCAGATGAGAGTTCCGACCTTATCGATTGAGCGAGTTGCCGAGTGTTAGAGGGCTGATAGGCTTTATGAGCGGTTTAGTGGTTTGGCTCGGGATTCGGAGTGCACTAATTAGGTAGAGACCACGGATCTGTGTTCGAGACACCGAGGGAGATTGTAGTTACCTGCGGATCAAGAGATACGGGACGAGATTCTAGAGGATGCACATTGGTCTCGCTACACAGTTCATCCTGGTCGTACCAAGATGTACCATGACTTGAGGCGACTATTCTGGTGGCCAGGGATGAAGACTGACGTAGGGGCGTACGTTAGGAGTTGTCACATCTGCCAGCAGGTGAAGGTTAAGCACATGAGACTCGGTAGATTGTTACAGCCATTACCCATTCCGCAGTGGAAATATGAGCACATCACCATGGATTTTGTTAGTGAACTACCGCAGACATCGAGGCACCACGATGTTGATTGGGTTGTGATTGACAGACTGATGAAATTGGCTCACTTCATTCCAATTTCTATGAGATCCACGTTCCCACAGCTGAACAAATTATTCGAGCAGGAGATTATTATATTGCATGGGGTGCCGATTTCTATTGCGCCAGGCAGAGATTCTAGGTTGACTTCGAGGCTCTGGGAGGCTATGCAAAAGCAGTTTGGCACCAAGTTGTAGTTTAGTACAACTTAGCATCCTCAAACAGACGGACAGTCAGAGCGACTGATACATATTTTGGAGGATATGCTCAGGGCTTGTATATTGCAGTTTGGTCGTTGAAGGATTATTTGACTTTGTGTGAGTTTGCATATAATAACTGTTGTCAGGTGAGTATTGGTATGTCACCGGTTGAGGCACTGTGTGGGAGGCCCTATACATCACCTGCGTATTAGGCGGAGCCGGAAGATACAGTGAACATTGGGTCTCAGATAGATACAGTGAACATTGGGTCTCAGATAGTTGTTGATCACATATAGAATATCGACAGATCTGTCAGAGATTACGACCCTCACTGGATAAACAGAAGAAATATGCAGATCGATATCACGAGGGTTCGAGCTTTAAGGAGGGCGACATGGTATATCTGAAGGTTTCCTCTTGGAAGGGTCAGCATAAGTTTGACATTAAGGGGAAACTGGCGCCGAGATTTATTGGACCATTCAGGATCGTAGAGAGAGAGGGCAGTGTCGCATATCGCCTAGAGTTACCTACTGAGTTAGCTGGGGTTCATCCGACATTTTTCACATTTTGATGTTGAGACTAGCTAGGTTAGGGTCGAGAAATATGATTGATTTAGGGCAGATTGAGATTCAACCTGACGTGACTTACAAGGAGAGGCCGATAGAGACCGTTGACCGCAGAGTTTCGATTCTCAGGAAACAAGGAGCTCCCTAAGGTCCTAGTTCGTTGGCAACATCTTTAGACAAAGGGTCTTACCTGGGAGCTCTAGTCGACGATGCGAAAACGATACCCTCAGTTATTTCACGGTATGACATTCGGTTATGTTAAATTTCGGGACGAAATTTTATTTTTTTATGAAGAACTGTGATGACCCGTTTCATTAATGTCGTTATTTATTTCATAATTTTAGACAGGGATGCCAGCTCGGATCCACGTGGACACTGCTGGGTAGGCTAGAACATATGTCGACCTAGGTATACTAGTAAATTGTGTGTTGTATTGTTTAATTGCGATGCATTTTATGAAATTATTTGTTAATACTTTGCCTGTGTGTATGTTGAATGGTTATATCGTACGAGGTTGTGGATGGGTAGTCGCCTCGAAATGCGTGTCAACATGGATATCAAGAGGCAAAGTACGAGTACACTAGGGAACTCGACTAATTCATGATAATATGACTAAGTAATTCAATTGAAATGGGTAATGTAACCATAGGCTAATTAAATTGAAATTTAAACAATAGATTATATCGCTGCATGTCGAGACGCGAGGCACCGGGTATCGGGTAGCCAAAGGTTAGTGGGATCATAAGTTGGTTAATTGTGATAAATAAACACTAACCATATGAATTAATAAGGCTTAATGTAAGGTACATAAATCAAATAAATGATAAACCTATAGTTTGAATTAAATAATGTGGACCATTGATGGACATCTAGATGATCATTGTGAGTAATTCTAGGAAATGAGTGTATTAATGGAGTCATTAGGTGGTGTGGGACAGCATGTTTATGAAACACAAGATAATCGTCGAGATATGTATGCAAACTTAATCTTAACCAAACATATATATAGGGAGTTAGTGGAGTTTTTCATCACACCACTCAATTTTCTCATGCAATCTGAGAAAACTAGAGAAGAAGAGGAGATTCAAACTGGAATTCAATCACTTTGGAGATCAAAACTGAGCATCAAACTAAGGCTTTTTTCCTTGATTAGTACATTTAGGAGTAAAAATTATCAACCCAACACACCCACCAAACTATTTCCCCATCTAACACACTTGTAGCCACGTCGCCGCCACATAGAGGCAGTGTGGCATCGTCCCAAATTTTTTTTTGTTAGAGAGAAGTCGTGACCTCGGTCACGATTTCCGTTTAAGTGAAATCGTGACCCGAGGTCACGATTTCCACAATAAAAATCAGCAAATCGTGACCTGGTCACGTTTCCGTTTAAGTGAAATCGTGACCCGAGGTCACGACTTCTCTCGTTAAAAAAAAAAAAAAAAAACGGACAGAACACACTTAACAAAAACACAAACAGTTTCACCTTCAACTCCCCCAACGTTCCTTCCTTCAACTCCCCAACGTGATCACACTTCATTCTTCACTCTTCGTTCAAATCCACTCTTCGTTCAAATCCACCGACCCGAGGTCACGACCCGAGATTGGCTCCATTGGTGTAGATCTTCTCTCCATCTTCAACTTAAGATCCGAACCGCAACCCACCCCAACTCAATCTGTATACAACTCTCAGTAAGATCTACTTTTTTGGGGATTTTGTTTGTTTATGTTTCATGTGGTTTATGTACTTGTTGGTTGTTAATTTTTTTTTATTTTTTTTTTTGTATCCTAGTTGTCATTGTTTTCGGATGTTTTTGTTTTTTTATCCGTATTTTTTTTTTTTTTTTTGCCAAGTAGTTGATGTGAGTTCTATCATGATTTTTTTGTTTATTTTGCCAATTACTTGATGTTAGTTATATACGCTGTTATGTTTGATTGTTTTGTTCCCAAAGTAGTTGATGTTAATTCTATAGGCCTTGTAAAAATCAATACGCGCGATTATTTAATTAAATAGCTAGAAAGTTTAATTTTAGAACACATATATTTAGTGTATAGAGATGTAAAACATGTGGGGGAACCCAAGGGGAGGAGTAGAAATTGTTTGATTTGGGGTTTAGGGGGTATGGTATTAATGTTTTGCAAGGTAGTGTAGAGGAACTAAGTGGGATCGGCTTTTCTATTTTTTGGTTGCGCTTTTGTCTCAAAACCGCAAGGATTGGCAATGCAGGGAGGGAGAGAGGGAGGGAGGGAGGGAAGTGTTGTTCATAATTTTAGTCCTACCAATGCCCGACCATAATCTTTATTACCACATTTTCCCAATGCACTCCAATTTTATTTTTTAATTTCGGGTCCCATGTTATGCTGGATTCTCAATACCAACCATTAATGAAATTCACTAGGGTATTTTTATTTTTTATTAATAATTGCAGGTGCCCAAATCTTTTATGAACCCTCCCTACTTACATTCGAATAATCTTAAGAGAATCAACTAAGCAAACCAACATATTAATTTGTAAATGATGGCATGGTTTGATCACTAGGCTATTTAGTTACCATATATATTAATAACTTTACCACTACACCATTCCTTGTATTTGAGGTCTTTGCTTATTTGTATTATTTGTTTGATGAGAGATAGATGTGCTTTTGTGGTCTTGCATGAAACATAAACTTTTCTTGCCTAACTTGTATTTTTAACATGTACTTTATTAAAGGTCTTACATGATCTGCAATGATGCAAATGAAGTCAAATTGCATTATATGCATCATAAACTCATGCGTTGTAGTATGCCACCTATATTGTATTAATCCATCTCTCAGTATAGTTAGTACATGAAGTATTTCTACTTCTCATATCAATTGCACAATGGAATTAATGACAACATTGGTAATGATTTTGGGTTTAAGCGCGATATGGATCCCGGCCCTATAGATGACTCGGTTTTGACTATGCAAGCTCTCCATAGATCTACCCGCGTTTGGAATGGCCCTAATACTTCTTTTCGCATGTTTCTCTACTTTTTAGCTGCATAGCCACGTTTTAACTAATTTCACTTAAATCTCATATCTTCATAGGAGCCTGGTATATTGACTATCATGCAGAATTCAGCTGCACTTCACCGGTTGGTCCAACTAGATCCACGCATAGTTGGGCATCTTCAGGAAGCTGGATTTTACGGGACTGCGCGAGTAGGCTTCATTTCAATTGATTGGCATCTCATAACTGCCCTTGTAGAGAGGTGGAGGCCAGAAACTCACACGTTCCATTTCCCCGTCGGCGAGATGACTATAACCCTCCAAGATGTACAAATCATCTTGGGGTTGCCGGTCGATGGATTACCAATTACTGGCCGAGTCGACCAAGATTACGATGCCTTGTGTTTGACACAACTCGGATTCCCTTTCCCGAAAACAACAGATCGGAGGGCGGATTCAAATTCGGCAACTTTCAAGGTGGTTTCCAAACCTCCCAAACAATGCTAATGATGTGGAAGTGCAACGCTATGCGAGAGCATACATCCCGCAACTTCTAGGGGGAACACTATTTGCGAGACAAGTCGAACAACCTCGTTCACATCACATATTTGCAATTTTTGGAAGATTTCGAGGCGGCAGACAAGACAACATTGGGGTAGTGCAACTCTGGCTCACCTATACAGACAATTATGTCTTGAAGCCGACATTGATGGAGCTGAGATAGCAGGTCCAGTCATCTTATTGCAATTATGGGCATGGGATAGATTGCCGTTTCTTGCACCAATAATGGGTAACGTTCTTCGAGACCCGGTATTAGAAAACGAAGAATTATTTCCACCTCCTCCATTTGGTCATAGGTAATTACTATTTTCTTACATTATAATTTCAATTTCTTCATATCTATGTACATGTGCCGACATACATGCATTGCGTTTTTCTTTTTCATTTGTGAAGGTGGAAACATGCTTTGGAGACAACGGGAGCATCAATGCATGTCCTGACAAAGTACAGAGAAATGATTGACATGCAAACACCCGATGAAGTAAGAGATATACATAATTACTTCTCCACGTAGTGCTTTGGAAACATCATCTAATATGCGTTTCTTATTCATATCAAAATGTTTTTGTTGACTACAGGTAATATGGGAACCGTATCCTGAGGCGGTGATAATGGACCTACCTGCGCATCGTAGCAGCGGTGGTCGTGCTATTTGGCGAACGAGGCGCCTTTGATTTTCTTCTCGTGTAGTCGAAATGTATCATCCCGATAGAGTCATGCGCCAATTCGGTCTCGCACAAATGATACCACCTTTACGAGCACAAACATTCAAATACATAGGATTGACTTGAGAGGAAGACGGATAAGGATTGGAGCGCAGAACATAGTGCTTATGTCTGCATGTGGAACGAACGTGCCTCCAATATTGCAACTGATGAAAGCTTAGAGGAGCCAATGGACTTTTACAACCCGTATATGCTATGGTATCGGCGCATTACACGACGATTCATGTCTCCCCGTGGAGCTATTGCTGAGGCCTTGGTAAGTACAATTTGATTTTTTTCACTATGAATCCTTGCCAAATAGTTGTTTTCCTTGTACTTTCGCATAAAACTTCATCAATATTTCATATGTAGGCACATGGCATTACTTCAATTCATCGACACATTGGGTGATGATGTATCTATTGCACGTATTAGACATGTAGCGCATCGACTTTGACTTGACGCAAAGACACGCAGATTATCGGATGCATAATATGCCCAGCTTCATTTGAAGCTTCTCATCATTCTTCCCATGCCGATACACCTTCGGCATGACACTCCATTGTATACTCCATCGGTGCCTCTCAACGAGTTTGGGACTCCACATACTCCATCGCTTCCTCCCAACATGACATTCGAGGCTATGGAATCCTTTCCATTTGACACGGCACCTACATCTTCGCGCCATTTTCATGCAAGTCCAATAATGATGAATTTATCCGGGAGTACAAGTACTCGGGATGGCGGAATGCGGGACAACGATGATATTCAACCGAAGATGCTCAAAATCCGCCGATGTGGGTCATACGGATATTCCACTTGCTTAAACCGTAATGTCCGAGTCGTCAAGAGAACACGGTGTGGGGACTGGAAGTCATTATTTGGGGTCAGACTAGGACTTTTTCTATACTGTTATAAGTCATTTCCTCCTTGTGTTCTGTACTTGTTATGTTTTGTACTTGTTATGTTTTGTATTTCTTGTTGTCCACTTGCACCAATAATGCATTGTGTTCGTACTTGTTATGTTTTGTATACTTGTTATGTTTTGTATTTCTTGTTGTCCCTTTTTGTTTATTGTTCCATTTTTTATGGTTTTGGATTGAACTAAGTTTTGTATAGTTATTAGTTATATTCAATGTTGATGTGCTATGTCAATTTTTTGCAGTTCAAGTGAATTAACTAGTATGAGAACCACTCAAATGTTGATGTTTTCTAGCACACTAGTAGTGCTATTGTTGAGTACTACAATTCCAACTTGTTCTGCTAAACATGCAACACCAGCTCCAACACCAACACCAACACCAACCATCTCCACCACCAAACTATGTCAATCTCACAGACCTACTCACTGTGGCAGGCCCTTTCCACAAATTTCTTAATTAGCCTACTTGAACAAACACAAGTCCTTGACACATTTCAAAACCAAGCCAACAACACTCAACAAGGCATCACAATCTTTGTACCAAAATACCAGGCCTTCAATTCTCTCAAAAACCCTTCACTCTCAAACATCAGTTTATCACGCCTTGCCGCATTACTACTCATTAGTCGCATTACTACTCATTAGCCGATTTCAAGAACTTGAGCCAATCGAACCCGTCGGCACAGATCAACTATTTGAGGTATTTATTCACTCGCTATAAAAAAAAATTCACAAGGAAGTCGTGATCGCACGATGGACCGAAAACGTGACTTTAAGTCACGTTTTCAGTTGACCAAACCACTTACGCGTGATGTGGCGCGACGTGGCTACAAGTGTGTTAGATGGGGAAATAGTTTGGTGGGTGTGTTGGGTTGATAATTTTTACTCGCCAAATGTACTAATCAAGTAAAAAGCTCATCAAACTAAAGTAATCATCTTCTTAATCTCAAACACTCTTCAATGAACCCATTTTTGTGTGTTTTTGGTAAAATTCGAGTTGGAGGGTTAAATCTCTAGTTTTTTATGGAAACTTAATGAATTATGGGTTTAATGAATATTTTTATAGCGGATTGATCATTGGTTTTGCATGAACTGGGATTTTTGTTGAATTTGGAAAAAAAACTAATGAATGTTGGGATTTGAGGATTTTGACTTAATTGTTGTTCTGAGGTGAGTTTAACAAATGTTTTGGAGTCATTTTGGCATGGAGAGGATGTAAACCAAGTTAAGATAGCTAATTGAGAGGGAAAGGACAGACTTCTCGACTTGAGAGTTCTGTCACAAGGGGCAATTAGCGCGCTAACTGGGTTGGTTAACGTGCTAATAGTTCTAGGTTTCCAACTGTTTTTCAAAATGAAGAACAGTAACGCGCTAGACAGATCCTCTAGCACGCTAACTTCACCTAGTGCGTTAGACATATCCCCTAGCGCGCTACCTTCACCTTGCGCTAGGTAGACCTATTAGTGCACTAATGACAAATAAAATATGAACTTAAGGGCTGTTTTGGTGATTTACAACTTAATACATGTCTAATCACTTGCAAACAACCTAAACTTATAAAATTGGACTTCAAAGACTTAGTGGACCATAGCTCGGTGTCGGGAAGCTTGTCGGGCAGGATACGGGAGTCCGGGGAGGTCAGAGAGCGGTTTGAGGTTTGTAAAACCCAACTGAAAAACACTGAGTATTTGATTCTGTTTTAAATTTCATTCCTATCATTTCCTTGTTGATTTTAATATTCCATTATGTTACTTGGACGTTGGTTGAGGTTACCCCACCGGATTTCCTGGTTGTGTGTTCATGAAGCACTGGATTATAGCACGTGTGACCCAGCCCTCAACGAACGTTAACCTGATATTGCCCTTGGTGCACGTGTCGGTGACTCAGCGGATTTTGCCAGCACCGCGAGGGACCAAGTGTCGGGCCAGTTGGGCGCGACTACTGGTGGGAATTTGGTGACCTGAAGTACAGTCTAGTCCATCTGGAGCGAGCACACACATTTGTTAGCTTAGCTGTTATATATTCATGCAATGAGCCATTTATAGTTGTTTGTCTTTACATTCTGCATGTTTATTTGACAGTATTTCTTTCCTTACTTTATTTATGCGAATGCTCAGAGGGGTTCCTTAAGATTTAACTTACTGTACTCGTCATCTGTCTTTTTGTGATGATTGAGTGCAGATCCTAGTACCAGTAAGGGCAAGGGGATCCTAGGCGACTACATCTGATTGCTCGCCGTCGAGGACCTACTAGTACGTGCTTATTTTGATATTTTGTATTATTTTGGGTATTGGGCGACTTGAGATGACACGGTACATGTATATATACCTTGTTTATGGTATTGTCGCTTATATACAGAGTACTCTTCCGGGTTTTCCACAATAGGATTTGCTCTTATAAATAATGTTTACCATGCTAGTTACTTATTCTAATTGTATCAATTAAGGCTTCCGCTGATATATGTTAACTTGTAAGATACAACCCATTAGTATGGTTATGCATTATAATAAACTTTTAAATACTTAAAAGAGCACAAGTTAAGAAAAATACTGATAATCCACTAATTAATTTGATAAAACACATGTGGACACGAATTCTGAGACAAGAGGTGGACGGGCAGGTGCCGGACATGTGTAGTTGAGCCCACCGGGCAAGGAGTACACGGAGACACGTCACTCCGGGACAGCAGGGCCGCCGCAACCTGCTCCATGGAGGACTCAGTGAACAAGAATAAGTCATCTGCAAAGAAAAGATGAGATAGTGGCAGGGATCTTTGATTTAGACGAAAGCCCTTCCATTTGTTACCTTTCACAACTTCGATTATTCCATGGGAAAGTCACTCCATACATAAGACAAACAGGTAAGGACAAAAGTGAGTCGCCTTGACAAATCCTTCTCGAAGGTTGAAATAGCTCCGTCGCTCCACCATTCCATAGAATTCTCATTAAAGCCGAGGTTACACAACTCATGATAAGTTCAATGATTGACGACGGTAGTCTCGCTAATAGAAGAGTCTCCCGAATGAAGAGCCAACTCATTCTATCACATGCCTTCTCCAAATCAACTTAAATAGCCATCCACCCCTTGCTCCATTTTTTATGTTGCATGTAATGGAGCACTTCTTGAGCCACAATAATGTTGTTAGTAATTCGTCTACCAGTGACGAAACTGCTCTGGTTCAAGCCTACCAAATTGCGAATGAAACCTTTTAATCTTTAAGCTATTAGCTTTGTAATGGATTTATAAATAACATTACATAAACTAATTGGTCAGAACTGACTATTGAGTGTTGGAGTCGGGACTTTGGGTATGAGAACAATTAATGTCTCGTTCATACCATTCGGCAACTGCCCAGAGGAGAATAAACTCTTGACTACATCCAGAACTGAGTTTTCGATTTTCCCCTATTGTGACTGTTAAAAGAGTGGGTTGAGCCCATCCAGTCCTGGTGCCTTATACGCTCCCATAGAGAAGATAGCATTTCTTACTTCCTCCCCTCTGACTTCATCCGAGAGTACGCTGCTAAACGTTGTCCCCAAGCTTAGAAAATCGTTACCCCAAGATACTTTGTTCCCGAGCAACTCTTCTTCTGTATATAGTGATTTGAAGAATGTCACAGCCATAGACTCAAGGCACTATTGATCTGTTACCCATTCGTCCATCTCATTATTCAGTCTTTCAATACGATTGTTCTTCCTTCTCGTCAAGGCGCTCATATGGAAAAATCTTGTATTACGACCCCCATGAGTAATCCAGTTACTTCTGGACTTTTGATACCAGAAAGTTCCTCTTGTAACAATATATTGTCGTACTCTTTCAGTACGTCCCTCCGTTTCTCAATCAATGATGATGAATAATTTTGATTGAGTTGGGATTCCAACTTCAACAATTCTCCCTATGTTTTATTTTTCATATGAAAGATATTACCAAAGACTTTTTTATTCCATACTTGCACCTCCCTCGCTAACGCCTTCTAATTTGTGTTGAAATCAGCTTCAGGAATCCAAACTTTCTCTATAAAATTCTTGAAGTCAGGGTGGGTGAGCCAACTGGCTATGAATCGAAAGAGGCATTTACATGGAAGGGGAGGTACCACTCCCTGTAACCTCATGATAATTGGCCGATGATCAGACTTGAAAATAGGTAGATGGTGAACTGGCGATTCAAGGAAATTAAAGACCAAAAGGTTATTGTCTAGGAATCTATCAAGTCTTTCTCGGAGCATACCCCTGAACCACGTAAATTTCGGGCTTTAAAACCCAAATCCAAGAGCTCGCATGAATTCATGACGTCTCTAAGTTCTAGACATTTGCTATTATTTACTGCAGCACCTCCCTGCTTCTCCTCCGCAGATAAATAATCATTAAGGTCTTTAAACACCAGCAAGGGGTAGACATCAACAACGATGTCTCAGATACAAACTTCCAGAAATCCCACCTTATTTTTGACTTAGATCAGCATAAATTGCAGTACACATACCCACTGCACCCTATTGTTCCCATGAGAAATGGATCCATTGATTGCCATAACAGGTAATCGTGATATGTGTTTTGTCATCATTCCATAGTATCCATAGCCCACCCGAAAATCCATTTACTTCCACCATAAAGCAGCGCGCAAACCCAATTTTCCTTGCAACTTAAACAACTTTTTTACCACTGATCTGAGGCTCCGCGATAACGAAAATACCTGAGACCTCCTTCCTCGCTACTTTTTTAATACATTTGTTGAAAAGAGGACTATCTGCCACTGTATAGTTTAGTATAATATCGACATGAAAAAAGACGTGGAACTTCGAAAGATACCTCATTTCAATGGAATTCATATCTAAGCTGTGTGGGCCCCAAATTTTAGGCTGCCTTACTACCCACCAGGTCGCATCCCACGTCAACTATCCTTGCCATGTCATGGCCCGCTTCTCCTTGACGCCTCGCGACCTAACGAGTTGCTTACACTTTTCCAGCTAACCCTAGTTATGCTAACTATTCTTTACATAAGTATTAATAGTTTAGTTAGTCAGTTACTCAATTTATCAAGTTATATTATAATTTTACAGCGGAAGTCTTTTAATTAGTAACTTATGCAATATTTGACAATCATAAGTAGTGAAAAACCCGACAAAAGATACCATGTATATATCAAGGCGAGATAAGTATAACAAAAGTTCTATATACATGAATCAATGTTCTATGGTCCTCAAAACCTAACAAAAGTAAATATATGTAACGGCTCGTTTTCCAAATGGACTGCCACGGGGGCCATGCGGGCCCACAACCTGGCCTACCAGCGCCAGCTGTGTCCCACATGCTATCTCATCCACCATTTAATCATTATTAATCTCAATAGACAACAATTTATTGTTTAAATTGTTAATGAACTCAAGTCATATGTTGATCATTTTAAACCATAATAAATCACAACTGAAGTCTTTTATCATGACATCTAAAATATGAAACATCAAAGTCATGCATTTAACTTTGATACCTAGTGTGGAAAACCCATATATCATCATAGACCAAAAATACGCTCAATGTATCAAAATATCAAAAGTATAGAGTCCCGAAGTATCTCACAATCCCAAATCCCCAAAATAAAAACAAAGTATATAATACAAACATACAAGTTTGGCTTAATATCTCTGAATCACAGGTACTCTAGAAGCTTGCCCTTGCCACGACTTGTACTAGGATCTGCACTCAAGCCATCACAAAAAGGTAGATGACGAATCAAGAGTGAATATTCTCAAGGAAATTAAGTGAGCAATACTGAAAGTAAATATTAGAATTTAAACAAAACTATTAAATAAACATGCGTAAATAAATACAAGCAACTGTAATCATCGCATGGATAAATAATAGTGCAAGCTCAAAGTGTGTTCCTAGAACCTAGGGTCAGACTAGCGCCATACTTCGGACTTTCCATAGACTACTGCCAGCGAGTCTTAGTCAAGCAAGGCCGGTATCCGGATCCGCTAGGTGACCGGTGTAGAACCTACAACGCACCCACACGTGCCCCAACGCGACTCTTGGGTCGAACTATTCACCGAGATCCCTGAAACACGTGTTATATGGCCTAGCGGACATACATACAGGAATGGCACGGAGGGAGAGCCTCAACGTCCGTCCATGTAAACCAAAACCAAGAGTAGAGTAATGAAAGACAAAATATGAGTTTAAAAGCAAAAATAAAATATTGATCAAGAAATTTCAATTGGGATACTATACACCTCAAACTACACTACGTGTCCCGGTAAATAACCCTCGGTCCGGCTCCGCCGAATCCTTAATATCCAAATTACCGCCTGAAATGACATATTTCCATTTATAATTGATTTTTAGTCAATTGGATGTATTTTATGTTACTTAGCAAAAATATTCTGAAATCTGCAATATATAGCGCGCTAGGTCTGAGGATTAGCGCGCTAGATTTCTGGGCAGCTAAACGTTCTTCGTCAGGAAGAACATTAGCGCGCTAATTGTCATCTAACGCGCTAGATGACCTCATTAGCGCGTTAATCGTGTTCTGGACAACAGTTTGGCTGAAAGTTCTGGGTTCTCAACACCACCACCACCAACAACTACCACAACACATATTACTAAACTTTATAGCACTTAAAACCCACCAAAACAACCACTTAACAATCCATATTGGATTCATACCAACACCTCAAATATTTATACCAAAAGATAAAGAAAGTTGAGGTGATTGTGAATCTTATCTTGCTTTTATGAATCAACCACTTCAAGCTCCTATAATGATCATTTTTGCAACTCCAAAACCTTTGTTTCTTCTTCTCTATTTTCAGATTTTGAGATAAGGAGAGAGAATGTGGTGGAAATGAAAGTCAATTGACTTTTATACCATTTATGTGATCTCTCCTCACTTGTGCATCACAATGCAATCCAATGAGCACCATTTACTCCATTTTCCAACCTCTAATGACTCCAAATATGACACCAATAACACACTTTGCCCTTGTTCTTAATCCAAAAAGTCTTCTTTCGGGTGTTTCGAAGCTCGGTTTCACGTCCCGAACCGCAACATACGCGTATTACCATGTCCCTA
Organism: Stephania cephalantha; assembly: GCA_039657325.1. Taxonomy (NCBI): domain Eukaryota; kingdom Viridiplantae; phylum Streptophyta; class Magnoliopsida; order Ranunculales; family Menispermaceae; genus Stephania; species Stephania cephalantha. Next base: position 13,987,067 of record CM077575.1, read on the forward strand.
ACCACCAAATATACATTACATATGATTATTTAACTCATTTATATTCATTTCGTGTGTGTATTATTTCCCCCGGCCTAGTATTAAGTCTTTTAGCCTACTCGGTATCCACGTCGACACGCATATCGAGGCGAATACTTAACATACAGTCTCGCACGTCAAATGTAATATAAATACACACATTACGATGATGTTTAATCTATTTCAACGTAAACATCGCAAATTAGACAAATCAGCATACAAAATAACTATTTACCTAGCTCCAATCGCGCACTAGCCTAGCTGCGGGTCCCACGAGCGTCTGAGCTGTTAGCCACGTCTGCAACCACGTCATTAATAACGATGAATTAAATTCAGTCCGTTACAATATATACATATTGTAGTCACACACGAGATGGCTCCACTATCTTAGAGGTAGTCGCCTAGTACCTCCTTGCCATTACGCTTGCTCGTCGAAGGATCTGCACTCAGTCGTACAACAAACACAGTGACGAGTCCAGTGAGTAAAATCCCAAGAAAAGTCCACACAATATTCATGAAATAAAACTACAAACTACGAGATATGCAAATATAACACTCGACAACAATACGTCGTATTCTCATGAATATAGGCAATATATGACAAGCAAAATCAGTAGCATGAAATAAATAAGCAGCATGTACCAACTAAACCAGCTCAGAAATAAAGCATTAATTAGTAAACATCCGTTTAATCACGAGAAAACCCTAACCTACACCAGCCAGTAATCGATAAATCAAATAGGAACCACGTATGTAACAGCCCTAAAAATATAACTCGTGTCACGTGCCATTTTAGGGTCGTATGTGGGACCCACTCGTCGTGATCCAGATCAAAATCGACGCGAAATGGGGTCAAGTTAAGGTTTAGACGCGGTGTACCTATGTTTCGGAATACAATGGTATTTTCGTTAATTTTTGTTGAAAATGAGGTATTTTTTGGAGTTTAATTCGGACATAAAATCGTGGAGATAAGTAAAACAAAAAACAAAAAAAACAAAAAAAACAAAAAAAAAGATCGGATAATAAGAGAGGGGATAGAGGAGAGAGAGAGAGAAAAAGAGAGAAAGAAAGAGAGAGAGAGAGAGAAAAAAGAGAGAGAGAGAGAAGAGAGAGAGATAGAGAGATAGAGATTGGATAAGAGAAAGAGAGGGAGGGAGAGAGAGAAAAGTCGCCGGGAAGGAGAAGAAGAGGAGATGGCGCGGACAGCGGCTCGCGGGCGACGCGGAGGCTGCGGACGGCGATTCCAGCGCCAAGAGGTGGCGCGGCTGTCACGAAGGACGCCGGCGAGGAGCAGGGAAGAGACACCGTCGAGGAAAAACGGTGTCTCAGCAGCGGCAACGGCGCGCCGGCGCCGGCGGCAGCGGCCCGAGGAACGGTGTGGAGCAACGGCGCGATGGCGCGTTGCCGGACCGATCGATCCCCGACGAGACAACAACAGTGTACAATGAGGCGTGACTTCGACGAAGCTCGACGACGCGATGGATTGCTCGCGGAGAATGTAAGTATACCAGCTAGGGAATTGTACAGTCTTTTCATTTTACTCTATTAAATATTGTTGTTCCTTCCTGTTGGTTGAAATTGTTGTTGGTTGAGCGATCCATTGGCAAGTGAGTCATGGTTATTGTTTATCTGTGATATGAGCTCTTATATGGACTTATCGGGTCTGTGGATATCTCATAGTCGCAAGGGTTAGGGCTGGTAGGCAGTGTCTCGTCCTGAACCCGAGTTTGTTGGGCTTTTGCCACGACTCAACAACCTTTTTGTCGGGACTCCTTGTTGTTTGTTTTTTTTTGTATTCCGGACCCTCACTTATCGATTGATTTGTTTAAAGTCTTTTATATTCATGTGTTCCATGCTCCTTTCTTTCTATTTGCATGAATTCGAGTGCTTTAGTTGTTCTGAAATGCTGTATATATGTCCTACTGCGTTACTTACCTGGACTCGTCATTCTTGTGTTTGACTGAGTGCAGATCCATGGTCCAGCAAGGGGAAGGCTCCATAGCTAGGTGATTCTTTTGTTGTTTTAAAAACAAACACTGGGATTTTGGGCATGTATATCCTGTATTTACGCTCATCTGAATGTTCATTGATGATGATATACATATGCAGGGTTCTACAATTAGGTTGTCCAACTCTTTTACAGTTATTGTTGAGTTGTTTAATGCATTAATTGCTTCCGCTAAATTGTAAAACCTGAAAAATATTAATAACTCAACTTAAAAACTTTTGAATTTACTTATAATGATGGATTGGAAGGCTGACTAGGTCTGCGTTGACCTTGCGAGACTGGCTCGGGGGTCCACGTGGCCTTAGGTCGGGCGGGCCCCAGTTTGTGGAAAATTGGGGCCGTCACAACGTATATACTTACAAACTTACAGTGACTAAACCCCAAATTCAGTTACCGGATGAACCCCTCCAGACGTTATTTCAAGTCAAGGGAACACCCTAAAATCTCTCATGACAGTGGTAGATATATTCTACTGCCATCGACAAGAACACTAAACACAAGTAACTCATGCAAGCGATTTAGCAACAACCAATATATACACAAATCGAAATATGAGTGAAACCCCATATGTGACCACCATCAGTCACATATGAAATGCGATATCGATAAAACAAACCATGAATTTTGTGAGGCATTCCAATGGGTTTATGCACTTCAATCCGTGCTCCGCCTTCCCCGGACTCCCGTATCCAACCCGACTAGCTTCCCGATACCTGAGCTACGGACCCCTAAGTCCCTGAAGTCCGATTTTACATATTTAGTATGTTTATAGGTGTTTGAGATATGTATTAAGTCAAAAATCCCAAAACAACTGTATGTTGTTAGCACGCTAAAGGAATAGCGTAGCGCGCTATGTGCTGGTAGCGCGCTAGGGACAGGATGTAGTGCGCTACTGCTCTTCATCCTGAAGAACAGTAGGAAACCCAGAACGATTAGCGCGCTAACCATTCCAGGTAGCGCGCTATCTGGCCTCAGGACATAATCCTCGACTCAGGACAGAATTCTCGAGTCGAGAATTCTTTCTTTCCCCTCCAATTTGGCTACCATAACTGGTTTTACACATTCTCTATATATCAATGTGAGGTGTGTTTCTAACCTTTGATCCCCATGTATTTACGTACCCGAGAATCATCCAAGGGTCCATCTCTTGCCACATTTCCCACTTACACTCCACTAACTCAAACCAAGTGACACCACATTGTTACTCCCTTGGTCTATATATATGCTAATGTGTATCTCGAAGCAAATCATATGCTTTCCATTTAATTGACTAAACTATAGGCCTTTATTTATTTTAATTTGACCACGGTAACTTAAGCCCATTCTACTAAATATGGTTAGCCTTTTATTTATCAAAAATAACCAACTTATGGTCCCGCTAACCTTCGACTACCCGGTATCAGGTGCCCCGCGTTTCGACACGTATTTTGAGGCACGCCATAACCTATTGTTTTAATTTGAATTTATTTAGCATATGGTCTCCGTACCCATTTTAATTGATTGACTATTCATCTTGACATGGATTAGTTTAGTTTCCCAGCGTACCCATAGTTTGCCTACTCACTACCCGGGTTGGCACACCTTTCGAGGCAAACATTCGTCACACTAACTCGCCCCATAGCAACGTACACACGTGTGGTGCAATATAATAATAATAATTTTTCTAACTACATTTATACAACCACCATCCGTAAATAGCATATTTCATCGGTTCTTGTGTTCGAGTCAATCGAGTTCTCCACGTAACGCCCCGAGTTACAATCGTTAATCCCAGAAATTAATGCTAATTCTAATTTAATTAATTTGAGCTGTTATATAAGCTGATGGACTCGTGGTATCGTCATCGTCCGCCTTTCCGCTGAGATCTTCACCATCATCCTGGGATTCCTGGAATGGTTGTTCTCCCGCATCAGCCGTCTTCGAAAATGTGAACTCCGGGTCCGTGACTCGAATTCACGTTTTTACATTTCCCCGAGGGAATATTCGACCAAGCTGGGTTAGTGGCAATTTGTTTTCTTCTCCGCGAAGACTTTGAACGAGCTATGCGGCCAGAAGGGATATCCAAGCCCAACTTGAAGTTGGGTTGATCTAGATGTCTGAAACCGTGTTATTAGTGATGTTTGATTAAGGTTCCCTAGGGGGTACTCTAAGCCCTTTTTGCTTTGGGCTTAAAGAAAAGATCAAATGTTTTCACTTTGCTTGGTTGGGTTGAGCTCGTACTTGGGCCTGGTTTAGGCATATCACTATTGGGCTTCCTTCCCCTATGTTTGTTAGGGGTTTTCTCCTTGCGTTGACTTGCAAACTCCTTGAACGGCAATGCCGATTGTTTCGGCAGTGAAACCGGTGTATCCGTAGCTGTATTTGCCTTTCCTTTCAAGGTTTCACCATTTTGGCCAACTACCAAAACTGACTCTTCACCAGCTAATACCCCAAAGATGGGTTGGGGTCCAGATTCCTCTCCTTAGATCGTGGGATTCCTTACCCAGCCGTGCCATTCGGAACCTTTGGATTAGCTAGCCTCCTCGAGTTACGTTTTGCAATCATCCAAGGGCCAACATTATCGGCCTTACTCCTTAGTTGTGCTGTCGAAGATCCCCCGCTCGTCTGACCCCGATCAGCGTCTCCGACTGGCCCCTCCAATTCTCTGGCCTTTACTTGACAAGCCACTGCACTATGGCATGCCATACCACAGTGGAAAGAGAAATTGGGAATGCCTTCATACTCAATTCGTTGGGGTAGATCGTCCATTATGAAACCTCTTTTTAGAGGTTTTTGCCAAATCTACTTCCACAGCTACACGTGAAAACCTCCCTCTTTCCGATAGTGACGTAGTATAGTCCACCTTAATGGGCTTGCCTGCAGCTTTCGCCATTTCCATTAAGAAAGACTCGTGGTAATACCCCACTGGGACGTCAGGAAACCTTACCTATGCTGTTATTTTCGACACCATGGCTGTAGTAGCCCGAAACGAATGAGAGTACTGTTGAACTGACAAGCAATAACCCATAATCATCCATGGGCCATACAGGAGAGCAGTGAGCATATCACGCTGATTGGTTAGTTGAACCAATAAGAAGTTGCATTCCAAGTCTATTACACGATAAGCCCCGGGTACTTGCCAAAGTTCTTTAAGTTTGTGACAAAGGGCCTTATAGCCAATGTTCTTTCTCATCAACTTCATAATAACATAATACTGTCATGCATTCCCTATTCTTTCCCCCAAACGCGTCCATCGTACGAACATGAAAACCAACCTCATCTTCGGTGAACGTGACATCCCCCTTTTCTAACTCGATTCTCGAAGCTTCTCTAGCCACCCTCTCTTTCAAGACTTTGTCCCTAAAGGAAGGATGTTGTTTCTCCTTATTCACTTCCTTCCGCAGTTCCGAAGACCCGCATTGATCCTAGAGTCCATCTGCATCTCCTCCAGCGACTCTTCATTACCGGTCTCGTTCCTCTTATCGGTCGTTTCTTCTTCATGAAACTTGACCTTCTTTGTATCATCATCGATGTCCGTCGCCATATCACATGATTCTCTCTCCATTCTTTATCTTTTGATGAGTACCCTAATCACAAACTCTGTTTCTACTGCAAAACTCTATTTTTTTATTTTTATTCTTTTTTGTTATCTATTTGTATTAATTTTAATAAATTATTTAATCAGTAAAAAAATTAAGAAAAAATATATTAATTCACATTTTTTGAAAAATATAATAATTATTGATGTTTTTTTTTAAAAAAAATTTAAAAAATAAAAAGAGAGGAACTTTAAAATAGAAGGGAAATAGAGTTCGATTGAAGCAACCAGATTTTTACCAACCGGTTGGAGATGGTCTAAGGGGATCTGGAATTTTGAAATTTTTTCTTAAAACCGCTATGGACACCATACTTAGGTTGATTTAGGATAATTGATTTGGGGATTACAATAGAGATGATAGGGAGAGGCTACTCGAAGGGATGGCAACATAGATGTATGGAGAGGGGATATGAATGAAAGTGCATAAATGTCTTTAAAAGAAATACAACTTTGGTGCCTTTTTTTCTCTACGGCTTTGTTTCGTTGGAGGCTGAGTTAACTCCCAGGAGATAACTTGGAGGGGAGTTGGAACTAAGTTTTTTTGGTTGTCCAACTTGCATGTGAGTTATCTCCCAACTCACACCCAAGAGTATAAGATACCTCCCCCACCCCTGTAGATGAGTTATCTCCCTGAAAAATAATGACAAAATTGCCCTTATAAATTCTCACTTTTTTGTTGTCCACATCCTATCTCCTCTTAATATGTTTTCTTCTTTTTTAATCCTAAACATATTTTATTCTTTTTAGAAGAACTCAAATGCTTGCTATTAATCCATGAATATAAAAATTAAATAAATAACTCATAAAAGAAAGTATTATTTTTATAAAAAAGAAAGTAATTTTCAAGTAAGAGAAATATTTAAGAAATACAAGTTCAAGACTCGGCATTAATGAAGAAATGAAGATGAAAGTTCAAACCGCAATTTGTAATTTCAATGTAAGGTATACAAATTCTTTCACGCAAGCCAAATGCATTAGTCCATGCATATCAAGTTTCTTAAACCATTCTTCAAAAGTTATAAGTTTACTTCAAGTTTCAAAGTGGAATTTAAACACATAACTAGGACTATGAGTTTAAACAATGTGAAACTTTGTGTGGATGGTCATTTGCATATTACAGATCATTGTAAATGTTTTCGAAAAAGAAAAACTCGTTTTTGAAAGGTCTTGAAAAGAAAACGTAAATTTGCGTAAAAGCCCATAATACATTATGAAATCGTGAATTTCCGTTTTCGGATTTGTAAAAATATCCCATTCACCCAATTAGGCTTAATGACTCATAATAAACGTGTATAACATGTTATATAAGGGTTGGTTAGGTCCCGGACGAGTTTAAGGGTCGCTAACACAAAGGGACAAAATAATTGTTTTGAGGTCCCTGCAGTTAGCGCGCTAATGATTTCATTAGCGCGCTAAGTGAAGAGTTAGCGCGCTAGGTCTCAAAGATTAGCGCGCTAATTGCATATCTCGATGACTTTTTTACAATGGAAAACACACTTTAATTTGAATTCTTGATCTATTTTGGACCCTTAGATCCCTAGAACGGTCATAAACTGTCAAGATGGAATACCTAACACTATAAAACCACCAAGAACATGGTTTTGTAAAGATAAGGAAGAAACACACTCAAAAACTCAAAATCTACAAAGAGAAGAACTTTGATTTTTGTGAAGAAGCAAAAGGAGATCTTTGTGGTCGTTTTTAGTTCTCTAATCCAAAGACTTTTGAGGCTTTAAAAGGAGTACAAGAATCTCTTCAAAGCTGATCTCTTTTGTCATTCTCTTGTTTGTAAGAAAGTCCTAGATCTAAAATCTTGCTTGTGCTTAATCTACATAGTTTTGTGTATTTGATTTGAAAATCATTTTGTTGTGTGTTTGAACACCTTCTTCTTGGGTTTTGCACTTAAATTTATTTTATCAAACCCTAAGATTGTTTTGAACAAAAGTTTTGCACTTAAACTTGATTTTTGTTAAACTATTGTTCTTAGACTTGAAATCGGTTTTACACTAATATATTAAGTTTTTAAAAACGATTTCACATTTGGGATTTGTAACAAAATCAAATGACATATTTGCATATTCCATTTATTCTCATACTTGCATGCATAAGAGTTGTTAGGCTCTAGGAGGCTTGCTAGTGTTTGAATTTGATACCACTTTGTGTTGTAAAGTGTATCTCATTATTTTTCAGCAACTTATTGTATTTGTATGATTGTAAGACTTAGTGGAATCTAAGTCAAAGGGAAGACCTAGTTGAGACTAGGCACAAATCCTAGTTGCGGCTAGGTGGGAAGTCCTAATTGTAATTAGGCACTCTAGGCTTGTATGCTTAGGTTGTAACACTTATTTGCAATATAAGTGGGGGTTAAAAATCCTAACCGGGAGGTTAGGTAGTGGACGTAGATCGTTGGATCGAACCATTATAAATTGTGTGTCACTTTCCATCTCTTCCATTCCATTCACTTGCATAGCATATATATATTCATTGATAGTGTATGCATTATAGTTGTAATTTGCGCATAAAGTTTTAAAAGGGCAATAACTACTCGGTAACCCAATTCACCCCCTCTTGGGTGACCTTCAATTGGTATCGAGCGGGTTATTGCTCAAAGTATTACTAACGTATCTTTGAGTGTTCTTTTTGTGCAAGGATGCAAACCTTAGATCCGGCTCGCCTTTCGGGAAGGCAACTCTTCGAGTAGGCCTCCGTATTTTGATGGAACTAACTATGCTCATTGGAAAGTGAGAATGAAATTCTACATTAGAGCACAAAATAGATTCTTATGGGATGCAATTGAAAGTGGCTACACTCCACCGGATAAGCCCTCGAAAGAGTACACCGCCGAGAGATAAAGATTGAGCTCTCAAATGATCAAGCCATGAATCACTTGTTTTGTGCGCTAAGTGAAAATGAATTTAACCGAGTAAGTGCTTGTCAAACGGCTAAGGAAGTATGGGAGAAGCTTGGGGTACACTATGAAGGTACCATGCAAGTGAAGAAGACCAAGTTAAGAATTCTTGAGGAGCACTATGAAACTTTCCGAGTTGGGTCCGATGAAGACATAGCCACCGCCATCACTCGATTCACTAAACTATTGAATGAGATCAAGAATCTTGGAAAGAATTATGATCAAGAAACCTCGGTGTATAAATTCCTTAGAGGCTTGCCTAAGGAATGGGATGCCAAGAAGTATGCTATCCAATCGGCACAAAATCTTGGAGATTACACATTTGATGCATTGTGTGGAGAGCTAACGATCCATTAATTTGAACTTAAAGACCGAGCAAGATTGGAAGCATTAAGTGGAGGTACTAAGAGTTCAAGAAAAGATATCGCCTTGAAGGCAAATAGCTCCCCTAGTGCATCGGTAGAGATCATTGAAAATGAAAAATCATGTGATGACAATGATCTTGAGGAGGAAGTAGCTATGCTCTCAAGAAAGCTCAACAGGGCCATGTACAAGCGAGACAAGTATAAGAAGAAGTTTCGAAGTGGGAGCAAGGGATGAAAATCAAATGAAACCATATGCTTTTGGCGGTTGCGCAAACCGGGTCACATCAAGGCGGATTGCAAATCCAAGAAGGTGTTTGACAAGAAGAAAGGAAAGAAGAGTTTCAAAGCAACTTGGGATGACTCATCATCATCAAGTTCGAATCCGAATCGGAAAGTGAGAAGGCAATACTTTGTCTCATGGCACAGGCGATGTAAATTCTAACTCTTTTAACTTTGATAATGTTGATGATTTGGATGATGTTCCAAATCTTGATGAGCTTAGGAAAGAGTTGGAAAAGGAGGTCAAAAAGACCAAACAACTCAAAAAGAGCTTGACCATTGCAATTAGTGAAATAGAGTCACAAAATGAGACCATTAATGATCTCCAAAGTGACTTAAATGAAGTCATAGAGGAGAGAGATGCTTTAGTCAAGGAAGTAGAGGACTTGACTAGCACTATAAGGTGCATAAGTTTACAAATGGTAAAGAAATGTTTGACATGATGTTGGGAGCACAACGACGTGCACTCAACAAAAGAGGCATAGGTTATGGAGCAAACTTGTTAAGTTACAAGAAATTGCTAAATGATGATCGTAGATGCTCTAAATGCAACAAGACTCATGTGGTCGGGAAATGTGCATTACAAAAGGCCAAAGTGGGTAGACTAGCATGGGTAGTTAAAAATGTTTACTACACTAACATTCTCGGACCCAAAGGTGTTTGGGTACCAAAATCTAGTGTGTTTCCCATTGTGTAGGATGCGAGGAAGAGCACCCCATGGTACTTGGATAGTGGGTGCTCAAGACACATGACCGGAGATGCACATCAATTTATTGAACTAAAGCGGCATGATGGTGGAAAGGTTACATTTAGAGACAACAACAAAGGAAGAGTTATTGGTCTCGGAACCGTCGGTAACAATTCACTTTCTATTTCTAACGTTTATCTTGTTGATGGATTGAAACATAATTTGCTTAGTATTAGTCAATTGTGTGACAAAGGATTTCATGTTATGTTTGAGTCATCGAAATGCATTGTTAGGAATGAGAAGCATGAAACCTTATTTATTGCATATAGAGATAAAAATGTTTATGCCATTAACTTTGATGAGATGAATATGCAAAATGTCTCATGTTTGAGTGCACAAAGTGAATGTGATGCATGGTTGTGGCACCGTAGATTAGGGACATACTAGCATGGAGAACTTGTCAAAATTGACTAAGCATGATCTAGTTAAGGGTCTACCCAAATGCACGTTTAAGAAAGACAAGGAGTGTGAACCTTGTATCCTCGGTAAACAAGTGAAATCGTCATTTAAGACGAAAGTAACAAGTGATGTGACTCGAGCCTTAGAACTTATCCATATGGATTTGTTCTAACCCACCCAAACACAAAGCCTAGGAGGTAAATCATATTGCTTTGTCATTGTTGATGATTTTACTAGATATACATGGGTGTATTTTCTCTCTCATAAGCATGAAGTGTTTGATGTGTTCGTAAAATTTTGTGCTTTAGTTGAGAATGAAAAGGGATACAAAATCACCATCATTAGAAGTGATAGAGGTGGTGAGCTTGTAAATAGAAACTTGGAGGATTTTTGTGCTAAACAAGGTTATACACACCAATTATCCTCTCCTAGAACACCCCAACAAAATGGAGTTGTTGAAAGAAAAACAGACACTCCAAGAGATGTGTAGGACTATGCTAAATGAGTACAACATAGCTAAGCATTTTGGGCCGAAGCCATTAACACGGCATGCTATGTTATAAATAAAGTAAATGTCCGAAAGCAAGTGAAAAAGACTCCTTATGAACTATGGAAAGGCCGAAAGCCCAACATAAGTTACTTTAAGGTGTTCTTGTACTTGCTATGTTCTAAATGATAAGGATCAATTAGACAAATTTGACCCAAAGTCAAAGGTATGTACTTTCCTTGGCTACTCTATGCACAAAGAAAGCATATAGGGTGTTTAATAGATCAACCAAAACCATAGAAGAGTCTATCCATGTGAAATTTGATGAAGTGGATCCCAAAGTTAAGATGATGCAAAACTTGGAAAAATTGAGGATCGATGATGAAGATGATGGCACCCTAGACAAACTTCAAATAGTCAAGAAGTTGAGGCATGTAAAGAATCCGACACAAAGTGCGCTCTAAGAATTCAAGACTTCTAATTGGCCATTCATCCCAACAAATAATAGGTGATCCAAACAAAGGAGTAATCACTAGGTCCACATTACATCGAGATGAAGGACATATAGCTTTTGTATCACAAACCGAGCCCACTAAGATAGATGATGCCTCAGAGATGAATTTTGGGTAATGGCTATGCAAGAGGAGCTAAGCCACTTTGTTAGGAACAAGGTATGGACATTAGTACCTAGACCCAAGGACCACACAACCATAGGCACCAAATGAGTTTTTAGAAACAAAAAGAATGAAAAAGGTGAAATTGTAAGAAACAAGGCTAGGTTGGTTGCACAAGGCTACAATCAAGAAGAAGGAATTGATTATGAGGAAGCCTTTGCACCCGTAGCAAGACTAGAAGCAATTCGAATGTTACTTGCCTATGCTTGCTACAATGGGTTTTTACTATATCAAATGGATGTTAAAAGCGCATTCTTAAATGGCTTCATTAATGAAGAGGTATATGTAGAACAACCACCGGGTTTTGAAGATCATGAACACCCAGTGTCATGTATATCATCTTCAAAAAGCCTTGTATGGACTAAGACAAGCTCCTAGAGCTTGGTATGACAGACTTAGTGCATTCCTACTTGAAAAAGGATTCAAGAAAGGAACGCTAGATCCCACTTTGTTCATTTTGATCGAAAAACATGATATGTTACTTGTTCAAATTTATGTTGATGATATCATTTTTGGGTCATCCAACACAAGTCTATGTAATGAATTCTCATCATTAATGACAAATGAATTTGAAATAAGCATGATGGGAGAACTAACATACTTTCTAGGCTTGCAAATAAAACAATCCAAACATGGCATTTTTATAAATCAAGCAAAGTATGTGAGGGACATGTTAAAGAAATTCAAATTCGAAAATCTCAAAGCATGTGACACTCCTAGTAGTTCCACCATCAAAATGGACAAAGACCAACTAGGAAAACCCATAGATCCTAAACTTTATCGTGGAATGATAGGTAGCCTCCTATACTTGACCGCTAGTAGACCCGACATTATGTTCGGTGTGTGCTTATGTGCTAGATTTCAATCCGATCCCAAGGAGTCCCACTTAAAATGTGTAAAGCGCATATTTCGATATCTAAGTGGAACACAAGACTTAGGATTGTGGTTCAACAAAACTAAGAGTTTCGAACTCCGAAGTTTTGTTGACTCGATTATGCGGGAAGTCTAGTCGATAGGAAAAGTACTTCCTGGATTTTGTCGTTTGCTAGGAAATTCACTTATCTCATGGTTCAAAAAAAAGCAAAATTCGTTGCTTTATCTACGGCGGAAGCCGAATATGTGTCTGCCGGGAGTTGTTGTGCTCAAGTTCTATACATGAAACAACAACTTGAGGATTATCAAATCCTAGTTGGGTGTGCTGAAATTTATTGTGATAACACAAGTGCGATAAACATATCGAAAAATCCGGTGTTACACTCAAGAACAAAACATATTGAGATTAGACACCATTTTCTTCGTGATCACGTCCAAAAGTATGCGATGTTAAACTCATCCATGTGCCCACAGAGGATCAACTAGCCGATATATTCACTAAGCCTTTGCCTAGAGATCAATTTTCTAAAATTCGGCGTGAGTTAGGCATGTTTCGAGAATCGGACCTTCTACATATGTTTTAGCTATTCCAAACCTTTTTATATGGTGTTAGTGAAGTGTCCATGAAGTTTGAGGAGAATCGGAGCTATATTGCAAAAATCCAAAATTTTTTGTCAAAAAATTCCAGAGAGGAATTAGCGCGCTAATAGTTAAAATTAGCGCGCTAATGATGTACTGACCGAAAATTTCCGGAGGGAAATTAGCGCGCTAATAACACCCATTAGCGCGCTAATAGCGTACTGGCCCAGAATATGAATCGACCCATTAGAGCGCTAATTTTATCATTAGCGCGCTAATGTCGTTCGGCCAGGCGTCTATAATTTTGTTTTTACCATCAAAACTCACATCTCTCCCAAATTTTTCCTCTCCTCTTGCCGATTCTACTCTCCTTGTGTCGTCTCCACCGTGATCTCCACTCCTACAAGGTAACAATCCTCTCATTGCTTTATGCTATCTATATCATGAATTTTTTTGCGTATCTCTGAGTTTTCTATATGGATATTTCTTGCTTCACTATGTTTTATCGTCTATGCATTTGTATCGCTACCGACTATTGTTTATTGATATGCATAAAGTGAGGGGGAGAGTATATTTCTCTCGTATTGTTTCTATTGTGTTTATTTATGGGGATGCTTGGCCCCACTTTTTGATGGTATCAAACGGGGGAGAAAAATGTGGTTGAACTTGAAAAGGTTGATGTGTTTTGAACTTGCATATATGAAATATAAAATCATGAATGCGATATACATTTAGATTACGTTTTACACCTTTAAAGTTCACATTGTTTGTTATCATCAAAAAGGGGAGATTGTTGACTAAGTGGTTAGTCACTCACACTCCGACCGAGATTTTGATGGAAACAAACAAGGTGAAAATGTACTAATAAACATCTAGTGTATTTCAGCTTTTTGTTAAAGGATGCAAAACAACATATCAAGTGGTACTCAAGAAATACAAGTACAAGACTCGGCATTAATGAAGAAATGAAGATGAAAGTTCAAACCGCAATTTGTAATTTCAATGTAAGGTATACAAATTCTTTCACGCAAGCCAAATGCATTAGTCCATGCATATCAAGTTTCTTAAACCATTATTCAAAAGTTATAAGTTTACTTCAAGTTTCAAAGTGGAATTTAAACACATAACTAGGACTATGAGTTTAAACAATGTGAAACTTTGTGTGGATGGTCATTTGCATATTACAGATCATTGTAAATGTTTTCGAAAAAAAAAAACTCGTTTTTGAAAGGTCTTCGAAAAGAAAATTGTAAATTTGCAGAAAAGCCCCTAATACATTATGAAATCGTGAATTTCCATTTTCGGGATTTGTAAAAATATCCGGACCACCCAATTAGGCTTAATGACTCATAATAAACGTGTATAACATGTTATATAAGGGTTGGTTAGGTCCCGACGAGTTTAAGGGTCGCTAACACAAAGGGACAAAATAATTGTTTTGAGGTCCCTGCAGCTAGCGCTAATGATTTCATTAGCGCGCTAAGTGAAGAGTTAGCGCGCTTAGGTCTCAAAGATTAGCGCGCTAATTGCATATCTCGATGACTTTTTTACACCTGGAAAACACACTTTAATTTGAATTCTTGATCTATTTTGGACCCTTAGATCCCTAGACGGTCATAAACTGTCAAGATGGAATACCTAACACTATAAAACCACCAAGAACATGGTTTTGTAAAGATAAGGAAGAAACACACTCAAAAACTCAAAATCTACAAAGAGAAGAACTTTGATTTTTGTGAAGAAGCAAAAGGAGATCTTTGTGGTCGTTTCTTTAGTTCTCTAATCCAAAGACTTTTAAGGCTTTAAAAGGAGTACAAGAATCTCTTCAAAGCTGATCTCTTTTGTCATTCTCTTGTTTGTAAGAAAGTCCTAGATCTAAAATCTTGCTTGTGCTTAATCTACATAGTTTTGTGTATTTGATTTGAAAATCATTTTGTTGTGTGTTTGAACACCTTCTTCTTTGGTTTTGCACTTAAATTTATTTTATCAAACCCTAAGATTGTTTTGAACAAAAGTTTTGCACTTAAACTTGATTTTTGTTAAACTATTGTTCTTAGACTTGAAATCGGTTTTACACTAATATATTAAGTTTTTAAAAACGATTTCACATTTGGGATTTGTAACAAAATCGGTGACATATTTGCATATTCCATTTATTCTCATACTTGCATGCATAAGAGTTGTTAGGCTCTAGGAGGCTTGCTAGTGTTTGAATTTGATACCACTTTGTGTTGTAAAGTGTATCTCATTATTTTTCAAAGCAACTTATTGTATTTGTATGATTGTAAGACTTAGTGGAATCTAAGTCAAAGGGGAAGACCTAGTTGAGACTAGGCACAAATCCTAGTTGCGGCTAGGTGGAAGTCCTAATTGTAATTAGGCACTCTAGGCTTGTATGCTTAGGTTGTAACACTTATTTGCAATATAAGTGGGGTTAAAAATCCTAACCAGGGAGGTTAGGTAGTGGACGTAGATCGTTGGATCGAACCACTATAAATTGTGTGTCACTTTCCATCTCTTCCATTCCATTCACTAAATATTTTAAAAAATTATCATTAGTTTGTATTTAATTATGTTTATTAATAATTATTATTAAAATATTATTTCAAGAAGATTATAAAAATATTTATAATTATTTATAATTTTTAAATATCTTTGTAAATAATTTAATATGTTTGTTATTTAGTTCAAGTTTTTTATTTATTTATGAGTAATTAAATAAATAGTAGTGCATGTGGTGAAAATAATAATGCATTATTTATCATCTTAAAAAATATGTTTGAAGGGTATTTATGTCAATTCTCGTTTTTTACTGTTTTTAAAATTATCAACTTCACTGTAAGTTCGAAGTTGAACCAAACGTGAAATATTAACTTACACTGTGTGTTAACTCCAGGGAGTTATCTCCGCTCACGCTGTAAGTTGGCAAAAACGAACCAAACGAGGCTTACATCAAGTGGCCCAATGTAGGTATCCACAACCCATTTAGCCAAATTAATCAATCATTATCTTTTCTTATGGAAACAATATAGTTTATGGCAAGAATTTAATTAAGATAATTCTTCTTTCGTTAAAAACTAACTATTTCAAGTGCAAATCAATTAACACATGCCTAAGTATGATACCGAGGGTAAAAATGTAATTATAAAGTTAGGTCTCTTGTTCAATACATTTTATTTTTTTTAGATTCGTGGGTGTCCAAACTGCCTTGGCCCCTCCTAATTAGAGTGTGACTAATCCCAAGTATGCGGATGATTGGAAGCACCTTCCCCAACACTTCAAAATAAGTCGGGGGATATAATGTAGTTACTACGACTTCAACTCAAGACCATTGTCTTAGTCAACGTCTTAAACTTGAGTTGCCACCAGTACACAATAATGATCTACTGCCATGAAATACTTGAGTAATATCAGCTAAGTTTTTTGTTTTTGTTAATTTGTTTTTTTTAAAGAAAAATTAAGAGAAAAACTTCATACCAACTAAAGAGTTCGTTTGGCATATCGGTATTTCTTTTTATGACCATAAGTATCCGCACTTTTTGAGTACGACTAATCGGCATATTGGTATTCATGATCACTTACTTATTTTTATTTTTATTTTATTTTGGTATTCATGATCACTAATTCTTTTTTGGTGTCATCGTGTGTTTCCCTAGGTGGTACCAAATGGTGTTTTCGTCGATAAACCAAACAAGGCCTTCAAGTAATGACATTTGTTTAGAAGAATTATTTATGTTAATCAAATTAGACGAGATTTGAGGAAATCCACTACAACAACGAAACACTGGTTTATTTGATTCTTAACTCCACTTTCACTTGATAAAAAAAACCATCTTTCAATGCAACAACCATTTTTCATGAATCATGAGTAAGCATTGAGATGCAAAAATGTTTCACTAGTGGACTGTGGACATAAGACAGTACACAATCCGAGTGTTTCCTAATTGGTAGTATTTAGCTTCATAAGTTTGAGCCAATCTTGGAGGAAATTTTGGGGGACTAGTTCGAGGTAATATATTTGTTAGCCAATCTTGTCATTTTGCTGCCAAATTACTCAAGTGACGGTTGCTATTGGAGAAATTAGAGACAACTAGACCGACAAAAAAAAAAAAAACCTAATGCATGGAAAATACAAAGGCATTTTTTTTGAGCGGCTAAAAGGACCCCACTTTAGCGAAATGACCACCCCTCTATATAAAAAGATTTTTACTAATCATACCCCCACTCACCCCACTTACCCCGTACCCCACTCACCCCTCTCTCAAATCGCATCTCACCACATATCCGAATTCGACGATGTTCGAGCAAAACCACATTGATTCGATGTCGTGGGTGCATTCCTCATCTCTTTTAGCCTCGATTTTGATTTTTTCTGGGTTTTCTTACTTTTTTTAGCCGGTATTATTTGTGAGATTGTTGTTGGGTTTAAGGCTTCAATTTGGGGGTTGAATCTTGCATTTTGGGTGCAAAGTTTCGATGGAATCAAAGATATTACATGATTCAGAGCAAAACTCACTATATTTTGGTCATTTTCATATATTTTTAGGAGTTTTGAAATTTTTTGTTCGTTCTTGCTGCCCCGCGGGTGTCGGACACACAGAGCCGACACCTCTTCAGAGGTATCGGACACATAGGGTCGACACCTCGAAAGAGGTAACGGTCGACTCTGAGCAAAACTACAAAAAGAACTAGGTTTCAGTGAGTAACAAAGGGAATTCAACCGAGACCTCTTTAATATTGATATGGAGTTTCGACATGGAGGAAATCTAATTCAACCAACTGAAACTAGAAAAAGAACTCAGGGGTGTTATTTTTTTGCCAACAACCCCAAGTTCCATACCTCGTGATGTCGCTCAAGCTAGTTGTGAGATCCCAACAACCCAAGAAATCTAGTGACCTCATGTGCCGTGCACATCTCTATAATGGTCATAGATACAAGAAATACTTTAAAAACTCAAGAAGTAACATAATAAAAAATCCATAATGGAATAGCTCAAACGAACACTAAGGAATGTGATTTACAACATCACAAATCATTCACCAAATAGCATGTTTTTCTATTCATACTTTGAACAACCAAGAATTGACATAGCACATGATTTAGAGTCAATGAACACCAATTAAACAAAAATCAATGCCACGATAACAAACTCATGTAATGAGAAAGGACAACAAAGTCATGACATCTAGAGTACAGTAGGCTCATCAGTCCAAATGGCAGTAAAAAAGAAGCATGATGGTAAATAAATATCTCAATCAGTTTATTTATAAACCACGCCAAGCTCCTATGCTAATCCGATCTCTCGACACCTCAAAACACGTACCTGAATCTCTGAGGCTCTTTCCTAGGCTCCCGGTACTATTAGACATGTTTTATTTTTCTAACTTATGTTACATTTAATGTAAATCAAACTATAGCTACATTAATCTAACTATATAAGCCACATTAATTTAAATTAACACCTACCACATCACTTTCTAACCAGGTTCCATGCCGACATGCATCTCAAGGCGCATCCCCACTAACGTCTTGATATTTATATACTAGTATGAGTGACTTAGTAGTCTACATATATACATCACACTCGGCATCCACCACTCAAAATAACTATACTACTCAGCCCTCACACTAAGTATTCGGACCGAGTACCCGTTCTCAGGTCACGTCACGGTTCAGTAACCATGATTAGGGACTAATTAACTATTAGTAAATCTTGAGTTGTTACAGCTTTCCCAACTAATAGAATATTCATCCTCGAAATTAAATTTAATCATAAGCTTAATCTTATAACTCGGTCTTATTCTTAATAAATGATTGAAGTCACGCACTAGTCAACTCTTACTTCTTCATCATTTAACACATATGGGATAAATTTTTCCCATTTTATTCTCTCAATAATCACCCTAGCCAAAATTTCAAATGATACTAGCTCTAAAGCCCATGTTTCTCAACTCAGCAGGTGGATCCCCTGTCCGATTATTCTTGGTTCAAATATTACTGTAGATGAGTCTACGCTCAGTTACCACTTGCACATTATCACAATATATGACACTCTAGTCATAGTACTTAAGAGAAATCTCACTAGGCGTAATTTTCTTTTTGAAAGTTTTTAGTGTGCTTATTAGACAACACTACTTTCATTATCTTTTAACCCCTTGCGATAGTCATTCTCATCAGTCCAGTGATCACTTTTAACTCCCAAATCACTAATGCAACTACTGTTATCCTAAATCAAACAGTATGTGATTAATGTAATAACAATTAAATGCACTCTAAGCCTAACATGTGTCATTCTTAGGATGTCTATCATGCGACCAATGATAAAAGAAAAAGTAGATCCAAAATCAAAGAGCATATATGAATCTTGACCATAAATAGAAACCGTCTGGCTGTGCAACCATGTGGGCTCCCTCTCTGCGCTGCTATGGATAAGCGATGACTAGATGTGGGCACTCTTGAGCTATGTGGCCCACCTGACCACATATAAAGTGAGCTGTTGTTGGCTGTGAGCACTCCCTAGCCATGTGCCCTACCAGACCGCATCTGTAAAATGTCGGTAATCTCCTCCACTCTGTAATTGTAGTAAAAGCGGGCGTCCGCCTCGTATTACTACCAATGGGATTCCATTGCCTAACTAATCCTAGCGCACATAAATTCTTTTTATTAGTGAACAGTTTATAAAAATCTCCAAATTGTTTAGTGAAGAAATCAATAAAATATATGATATTTCATTGTTTACATAAAATCACTAAAACCGAATAAAATCCCTCTATTAAATTTTAAGTCTCACGCCATCCATTTTAAACACTTGTCAAGGCCTCGATCACACTAATACGCTTCCAATACCATAGTTGGGTGTATTGTGTTATCTTGGTGAGACAAGTTGGGTAAGAGTTACCTAAATGTTTAAAATGGTCCGACTTAATAAAGTCATCAAAATAGTTTTGATCTTTAGGCAAATGATGAGATAAAAACATGCTAAGACATAAGATGTCCCGTATCTCATAAAAGGATCTAAAAAATTACATAAGATGTAATTGGTAACTATTACCTACCTAAATAATCTAGTTCAGTGTTTCATGCCATAGTTGTCATAGAATTATGTGAAATATGGATTTTAGTCCCCTAAATAAACAAGATGTTTTAGGAGGGTTGTTAATTTAATGAGTCATTCCTCTATACTAAAATAAACTTTGCATAATCTTTATTGTAGATCTATGGCCTCTTCAAGTAACAATAATCCCCTGTCATCGCGATCCATCCTGAGAAGGATAAGCTATCCGGGACTAACTTTCTCGATCGGTTCAAAAACTTGAGAATTGTTCTTAAGCATGAACGCAAGTTGTATGTCCCGGATGCTTCAATCCCCGAGGACCCACCACCAATGCTACGAAAGTCATGAAGGATGCGCATAATAAGCATGTCAACGATTCTACCGATGTTGCATGTATTATGTCGGTAACTATGGTTCCCGAACTTCGTAAGGACATGGAACTAATGGAAGCCTACGACATGGCTATAACGCTCAAGGAAATGTTCCAACAACAAGCTAGGCAAGAAAGGTTCGAGACACCAAAAACCTACATTCTTGCAAGATGACCGAGGGTGCGCTAGCTTAGTCCTCATGTTTTGAAGATGAAGGGCTATGTTGACTCAAATTTCGATAGACTCGGATTTCCCATAAGCCAAAGAGTTGGCTACGGATTTGATCCTAAATTCATTACCTAAAGTTACTCACAATTTGTGATGAACTACAATATGAATAATATGGAGAAATCAATTTCGTAGTTGCATTTGATGCTCAAAACTCGCTGAACAAAATATCAAGAAACCCTCTAGTAATATGTCGATGGTCTAAAAGTGGAAAGGGAATGAAAAAGAAAGGCAAAGGCAAGTGCTAGAGTTGCCAAGTGTTGCGCACTCGTCGCAAAGCCTATGGAACAAGTCAAGACCACCGTTCTCGCTTCAAAACACCCAAAAGAAAAGGAAGAAAATTGTCATTTCTCGTAATCAAACCTATCTTCGCATTGTCGTTGCTCTTGACACATAAACGAGAAACGCATAACGAAGCTCCATAAAGACGGGGCTTCTAGATTCATTTGATTTAGAAACATATGAAACATGCGTATCTTGTTTACTAGGCAAGATGACTAAAAGTCCCTTTGACTCGGACACAAGAAAGTGGCAAGTGATTTATTTGGGTCTAATACATACCGATGTATGCGGTCCTATAAACACAATGGCTAGAGAAGGTTATCGATTTCATTACATTTACCGATGATTTCAAATGAAATATGGTTATATTTATCTAATGAAACATAAAGTCAATCATTTGAGATGTTTCGAACGTTTCAAAATGAAGTGCGTAATCAACTTGGTAAAACTATCAAAACACTTCGATCGATCGAGGTGGTGAGTATTTAAGCCAAGAATTTGATGATCATCTTAGAAATTGTGGGATTGTCTCCCAATTGACTCCACCAAAGAACTCCACAATGGAATGGAGTTTCTCGAAAGGAGAAATCGAACCTTATTAGATATGGTTCGATCTATGATGAGTCATGCAGATCTTCCATTATACTTTTAGGGTTATGCATTACAAATCATGCCTTTCACTCTAAATCGAGTTCCTTTGGTGCATCTCTGTCAATGTTACTTGATGTCTGTTGAATCTGTGACGGTGATAGTATTAATCCTGCATGTGGTGGTAAGGAGAATCTACCCACTGACTGTGGTTCGCAACCATGATGCGTCTCTCCTGGTCACATCTGTAATACGTCATACGTCTCATCCGCTCTGTCAACTCAGTCGACCTCGAGGTGAGTCTATGCTCTCGAAGTGAGTCTCTGCTCCTGCCTCGATGCATATTGGTCTCTGTTACCTTAAACTTGTTGAAACTGTTACATCGACTGCACTATCTGACGTAATCAGCTAGTCTAGTCAAGAACAAAAGTAGGTGGAACCATAATAGTTAGAGACATGGATGGAAGTCTACTCACCATCGCATGTGCTAGTGGAGAGGTGGTATGCACGGTACTGTCGTGGTGACTGGTATCTCTAATCTAAATAAACTGGATCCATCAAGCATTTTCTTCAATCCCTTGCCTCTTTTCCTCTTCCTATTTTCCTCGGTCAATGCAGGCGTAACATCAATCGGAATCTGTGCTGATACTACCACAGAAAACATCGTTAGTGGAATAGGTATTGTCGGTGCTATAGGTAGCTAGGGTGCTCGCAATACGTTGGTCGTAGTAACCGATACAAGTGGAATCTCATGGGCTGAAAACACTCTAGTAGTAGGCTCTACGGAAATAACTTGTGAAATGAAATGTGCTCGTGCAATCTTGAGGAGCTTGGTCAAGTACTGTCATTGGGCAGTGACTGTGTCTCTAACGTTGCATATCATCACCGACAAAAACGTGTATCGTGTGCCTCAGTTGTCGATAATATTGCAGTTGAAATAGTAGCGGTAGTAAAGGACTGCGCAAGTGCGAACATACACATCTTCATATCCGTTATGAAGTCGACCAACTGCTGACCCTGGGCCGGAACTCTATCGGATAGCCTCTTAAAATCCTTAGCCGATACCGTATACTGGCAACTGCTGTCACTACCATCTCCGCCCTCTCACTGATATGCCATCATAGTCTGCATTTTGATAACTATCGCGACATCATCTACTACATAAATATTGTATATATACTTACAAAACATAACATATACCATAGAAATCCCCATCTCACTTTCACTTACTTCCAAACTAATGGTTTCTAGGCAAGGACCATCTGGTATCCACATCTAAGGTTTATGTCTTATTCAAATTTATGGTATACTTATCGAGAACTTGGCTCTGATACCACCTATGACGGCTCGATTCCCCAAACTAGGTACCATCCGACCTAATCATGTCATTAAGCCCTAACCCATGCCACGTAGGACTTAACAACGTATTAGTCAGTTTTTTCATCTTATTATCCTCGTTACACATAATCAACATAGTTACTATTCATTTCAATACCATCGGAGTTTATTAAGAGATCATTATCATTAACTTAATTATCAGCAGAAGACTTATTAAAATTAGCGGAAGCATTAATAAAGCACCTAATGTAGAAACCAAGTAAACAGACGATCATATAAACCAACCAAAGTAATATATGAAGCAGTAGGGAAGTTTAATCTCTTAACCCAATATACAACCCAAAGTTATCCAAAAAACATAAGTAATATATAAACAAAGTGATCACTTACAAAAGTAGCAAGAACTACTCGTCGATCCTTTCCTTCCTTGGTCTGCTACTCGAAGTATCCGCACCCATCGTCATTAAAAGGACGATGAGTAAAATAATGTAGAAAGTAACACTGAGAGACATTTATTCACATTTCCAAATATACAACAAGTATCTGAAAGCATAACAATAGCAAAAAAAACTGAAACAATAATCATACTATAAGATACTTAAGTTAAACAATGTGAAACTAACACTCGGATAAGCAGTAATGATCTAGGGCTGGTTGACTATGAAATTACATCACATCAACTCCATTCCACTATGTAGGGTGTAATCAATTTTTTAAGATGCCTTCACATCATTACAATGCCCTTTTTGATATACATATATATACACACTTGCCGACAACCCCGGGTCCCATACCCTGTGATGTTGCTCAAGCTAGTTGTGAGATCTCGACAACCCTAGAAATCTAGTGACCTCGTGTGCCGCACCCATCTCTATAATGGTCCTAGATACAAGAACTACTTTAACAACTCAAGAAGTAACATAATAAGGAATCTCAAACGGAATAGCTCAAACGAACACAAGGGAATGTGATTTACAACACTACAAATCATTCACATAATAGCATGCTTTTCTATTCATACTTTAAATAACCAAGAATTGACATAGCATACGATTTAGAGTCAATGAACACCAATTAAACAACAATCAATGTCAGGATAACAAACTCATGTAATAAGAAAGGACAACAAAGTCATGACATCTAGAGTACGGTAGGCTCATCAGTCCAAATGATTGTAAACAATAAGCATAATGGAAAGAACTATAAATAAATATCTCAATCAGTTTACTTACAAACCACGCCAAGCTCATATGCTAATCCGATTTCTCGACACCTCGAAACACATACCCGAACCTCCGAGATTTTCCCCTAGGTTCCCGGTACCATTAGACATGTTTTATTTTTCTAACTTATGTTACATTTAATGTAAATCAAACTATAGCATCTAACTATATAAACCATTTTAACTTAAATTAACACCTACCACATCAATCTCTACCCGATCCCACATTGGCATGCATCTCGAGGTGCATCCTACTCACGTCTCAACATCTATATACCAGTAAGAGTGACTTAGTAGTCTGCACATATACATCACACTAGGCATCCACTACTCAATTTTCGCACTGAGTATTCGACTGGGTACCCGCTCTTGGGCCACGTCACGGTTCGGTAACCTTGATTAGGGACTAATTAACCTTTTAAATTGAGAAACAATCACCACAATAATCGAGTCTTGTCCATTCTTCACTGTCTTCATTGAAAATCTAACATCATCAAAATAGCTAGAAGATGTCAGGTAAGTAAACTCCTACATTGCTCTGTATTCGTGCAAATGTTAGTCTGAATACGTGGAGACATATAATTGCATTTCCAAATAACAAGAAATATAAATAACAATGTGAATCCATCTGTTCATGTTTCCTAACTATACTCGGACGTCGACTTCCAAATATAGTATAGAAACGGTACTAGGAGTTCATGAAATGCAAAGGCAATGTGTCAGAATGGATTTTCGAGCCACAAGCGCTAGCTCAATCGTACGCATCTACTACTAAACCTAAGGAAATAAATGCTAAGTACAGCTACTACTAGCTTAGGGAAATAGCCGACCACACTCCAACCACACCCCTTTCCATCAATGCATGCTCGCCAGAAAACTTGTGTGCCTTGGGATGGAAGATTCATTACAGGACCCTCCACTGTTTTGTGACTTCGTCTTTCTAACTCACATAACATTTTGTATCATGACTTTGACGGGTTAATTTCATAGATGGTCATCAAACTTTACAATTTGTAACACTTTGGTCACTAAACTTATGTTTGTATTAAATAAATCGCTTAACTTTGTAAATTATTCCATTAAAGTCAATTTAGTCACATTTTACTAATTAAGTTAATTGTTGGACAAATTTGCCCTTTATCTAAGATGAAAGGATGTTAGAACAATTTTCTTCGACTTTGAAAATAAGAACGGAACTGAAGAACCAAACAAAGACTTGAGGCGCATGATCACTCTCTTTAAGACAAAATTTCTCCATACCGGCCAAAACCGCGTATACACAATGGGATTAATCGAAACTTTTCTTCAAGATAGAATTAAATCTCTAATAGTTTTTGGATGATGTGTGTGTAACACAACTCTAACTAATAACACTTTTGTAAGATACTTTGAAAGAATGATGTTATGCACAAGAACACACTTTGATTCCAAAGCTTTTTGTGTTTCAATGTGTTTAATACATTCTTGAACTCTTTAATTTACAGAAAATTAAGAGACTTAGTGTGTATCCACAAAGGGGTGAGTTTTTGTGCGAATATGTACAAAAAATGGATAAAAAAGCGACCAAATTGTTGTGGAGTATGGATGACCATGCATGTACACCAACATATTGTGTAGTCATGTAACTTGTATTTCTCACCTAATAGTACCTCCACTTGTCTATGTATTGTCATTTTCAATGCACACCAACTCTTCCATATATTGTCAAATTATTTGTAATGTGTTGTATGACATCGGGTGTATGTTTTACTTGTACACATTGTATAAAATACATTTATCATCATCACCAAATGGCCTATATAAAGGGTGCCAACCTCATTGTAAAAACACACCAAGTTGAATGAAAGCATCTCATTCCAACTATCTCATTTCTTCTCTTCTCTTTGTAGTAGTAGTAGTTTATAGTAGTAAAAATTCTTAGTCTTCTATTTTCTTCTCTAGTTCTTAGCAAGTTCCAACTCAATTTACAACACGTTATCGCACGAGCTTGCTCTAGCATTAATGAGATCTTGAAGTTCAAGAAGGCTTGTTAAGGAGACAAAGCTAGGAAATGTATAAATTTTGTTATTTAAATAAGTTCAATTTATTTCTATATTATCATGATTGATTCCTTTTATTACATGCATCACTTCTATATGCATACTTTAGTCATATATTATGCATTATAACGTCACCAATTGCGAAAGTATGCTCTGTAGTTGCGTCTTGTAAGATCTTCTACATCAAAAATCAAAAGTCAATATGTGACATAACTAGTTTTCTCGTTATACTACAAACGATTAATTATGCTCTATTCTTAATTTTTTATATTGCAAATAGTGTTATGAGTTTGAGTTGATAGTGTGTAAGCCTTGTCCCCGGTAAAGCTAAACATTGAAAGGGAGACGGGTTATCCCGTTCGAGGAGGCATGGTTTTAAGTAGACTTCGTCTCGTCACCCAACCTGGAGGTTGTCCTACCAACTCATACAAGTAATACATTTTGCATATTAATAATCAAGTTGTGAACATATATTTAATCGTATATTATTTATTTTATATAAAAGAGAAAAACTATTTACTCAATGTCTTGACATATTTCCATACTATGGCAAACCTTCAAAAACTTGAGTTTGTTGCTATTGATATCATTGGAAATAATTATTTGCCATGGCAACTGGATGGCGAGATACATCTCCAAGCTAAAGACTTAGGAGAAACTATTATAGAAGGAAATGAAACATCAATGCAAGACCGTGCAAAAGCACTGATATTCCTTCGCCATCATCTCCATGAAGGTCTGAAAAGTGAATATCTCACTATAAAAGATCCTCTCACCTTGTGGTTAAGCTTGAAAAAGCGATATGATCACCAAAAGACGGTGATATTTCCAAAAGCTCAAAACGATTGGCTGAATCTTAGGCTACAAGATTTCAAAACAGTCAATGAGCATAACTCCACCATGTTTAATATTACCTCTCGTTTGAGGCTGTGTGGAGAAAATATATCTGATGAAGCAATGATGGAAAAAACATTCAGTACTTTTCATGCCTCGAATTTGTTGTTGCAACATCAATATCGAGCGCGTCAATTTAAAAAGTACTCAGAATTAATTTCTTGTCTCATTGTGGCTGAACAAAATAATGAGCTTTTATTGAAGAACCACAACTCTTGTCCAACTGGTTTCGCTTCAATTAATGAAGCAAATGCAACATTCTATAATGACCATAAAAATGGCCAAGGAAAGAAAAACCACGGACATGGAAATGGCAAATGATCAATCAGTAAAGATCGTGGCAAGCCCTATTCTAAATTTCGTGGCAATAAGTTCCAAAATAAATGGAATAAGAATGACGCCGTTCAAAATAAGGGGAAAAATACTACTGAAAATGGGCATGCTCGTAATCGTGACCAACCATGTCACAGGTGTGGTCTAAAAGGCCACTGGGCTCATGTATGCCGCACGCCTAAGCATTTTATTGATCTTTATCAAGCCTCCTTAAAGGAGAAAGGCAAAACAGTTGAGATGAACTTCACTGTCGGAGATGGCTCGTTGGATATCAATTATATGGATGTCCCGAATTCTCATGATGATCCAAACACTAATCTCAATATTTTTAATGATCATATGTAATGGTTTTCAATAATTTTAAGTACTAGTTTTTGTTATGCTTCTTAGTTATATGTACTAGTTTCTTATTATGAATGAAATATGACTATTTTTCTAATTTGCCAAACATTATTTGTCTAGATGGATCAACAAATCATGTGTTCAAATCATGAATCAAATAAGAGCGATATATGTCTTGCTGATTGTGCTACAACACATACAATCCTTAAAAACAGAGAATATTTCTCCAATTTGAACTTAATTGAGCATAATGTTCAAACAATATCTAGCATCTCCAATTTGATTAATGGTTCTGGAAGAGCAAATATTATATTGCTTGGGGGAACAACAATTCATGTTGACAATGACTTATACTCTGAAAAATTCAAGAAATTTACTCAGCTTTAAAGATATTCGACAAAATGGATATCACATTGAAACCATGAACGAAAATAATAGAGAATTTCTCTATGTCACATTGGTTTCAAATGGGAAAAAAGAAGTGTTAGAAAAATTCTCAGCTTTATCATCTGGATTATATTTTATAAGGCATGTCGAAACAAATGTCGTCTTAAATAAGAAAATTAATGATCCAAAGACATTCATTTTATGGCATGACCGGCTTGGTCATCCAGGATCATCAATGGTGCGAAGAATAATTAATAATTCGCATGGACATCCTTTAAGGAGTCACAAAATATTTTCAGCTGGTGATTATAATTGTGCTAGTTGTTCTAACGGTAAATTGATAGTTAAACCATCCCCAAGTAAAATTGTTGTGGAATCCCAAGTTTTCTTAGAATGCATTCGGGGAGACATATGTGGACATATTCATCATCACTGTGGACCATTTAGATATTTCATGGTTTTGATAGATGCATCAACTAGGTGGTCACATGTTTGTTTGCTTTCGACCCGCAATGTTGCATTTGCTAGACCTTTAGCACAAATCATTAGGTTAAGAGCACAATTACCTGACAACCCCATCAAGACCATCCGTTTTGATAATGCCGAGGAATTTCAATCTCAAACATTTAAAAATTATTACATGTCTATAAGAATTACCATTGAACATTATGTTCCACACGTACATACCTAGAATGGTTTGGCAGAATCTTTGATCAAACGTATTCAATTAATTGCTAGATTTTTAATCATGAGAACTAAGTTATCAACTTCAGTTTGGGGACATGCAGTCCTTCATGCAGCATCTATCATTCGTTATAGGTCTACTGCATACCATGAGCATTCCCCCATGCAACTCATTTTAGGTCAACAACCAAATATTTCACACTTGAAATTTTTTGGTTGTGCAGTTCATGTTCCTATACCACCTCCCAATAGAACTAAGATGGGCCCAAAATGAAAACTTGGGATTTATGTTGGATTTAACTCATCGTCCATTATAAGATACCTTGAGCTCTTAAAAGGGGATTTATTTACTACACATTTTGCTGATTGTCACTTTGATGAAGCAATTTTCCCACCATTAGGGAGAGATAAGAAGCTAATTCAAAAGGAATGACGCGAAATTGCTTGGAATGTATCAATTTTATCACATTATGATCCACGCACAAATCAGTGTGAACTTGAAGCTCAAAAGATCATTCATTTGCAACAAATCGCAAATCAATTACCTAATGCATTTACTGATGCAAAACAAGTGACAAAATCACATATTTTAGTATAAATGCTCCTACAAGAATTGATGTCTCTGTGCAACAAAATGCACAAGAACCAACGAAACGCTTAAAGCGTGGAAGACCAGTTGGCTCAAAAAATACAATTCATCGAAAGAGAAAAACGAGAGTAAAAATAAATACAAATCAAAATACTTCTGAGAAAGCACAAGAATCCTTTGATAAGGATTTGTCAGAACAAGTTGATTCTGACGAGGAACAACTGCTTTTAGAAAAAAGGAAAAAGATGAAAATAATGAGATCTCAATAAATTATTTAAACTCTGGTAAGATTTGGGATCGAAATAAAATTGTTCATGATGATATATTTGCTTTCAATGTGTCCTTTGAAATATGTGAAAATGATGATGATCTAGAACCACGATCAGTGGACGAATGTCGAAAAAGACTTGATTGGCAAAAATGGCAAGAGACTATCCAAGCAAAAGTAGACTCGTTATGGAAACGAGAGGTTTTTGGATCGATTGTTCAAACGCCAGATGGCGTAAAATGTGTTGGATATAAATGAGTATTTGCACGAAAGAGAAATGAAAAAAATGAAGTTACAAGGTACAAAGCAAGACTTGTAGCTCAAGGTTTCTCACAATGACCTGACATTGATTATGAGAAAACATATTCTCCTGTTATAGATGCAATCACATTTCGGTTCTTGATAAGCCTTGCGCTTTAAAGGGCTTGATATGCATTTAATGGATGTCGCTACAACATATCTGTACGGATCCCTAGACAAAGTGAGATATATATGAGAATCCCTAAAGGATTTGTAATATATGAATAAATAAAATCAAAATCTCATAACATGCATTCTATAAAATTACAAAGGTCTTTGTATGGATTGAAACAATCCAGACGAATGTGGTACAAACGTCCTAGTGATTATTTACTTAAAGAATGATATGTAAATAATCCGCTTTGCCCTTGTGTCTTTATTAAAAGATAATCAACATGATTTGTGATTATTGCTGTATATGTTGATGATTTAAATATAGTGGGAAACCACGATGACATCGTTAATACTTGAAAAATGAATTCGAGATGAAAGAACTTGGAAAAACAAGACTTTCTCTTGGTTTGCAAATTGAATATTTTTCAAGTGGAGTGCTTGTCTATCAATCAAATTATATTGAAAAAATGTTAAAAAGATTTTATATAGACAAGCACATCCATTGAGCTCTCCAATGGTTGTCAGATCACTTGAAGTGGATAAGGATCCATTTCGACCTCATGAAAGTGATGAAGAGCTACTTGGTCCAGAGGTACCATATTTAAGTGCAATTGGTGCACTTATGTATCTTGCAAATTGTACAAGACTTGACATTGCTTTTGCTGTCAACCTACTTGCGAGATACAACTCTTCACCAAGTCGAAGACATTGGAATGGTGTTAAACATGTTTTTCGATATCTTCGAGGAACAAGTGACATGAGTTTATTTTACTCGATATGGGTAAAATTGAATCTCTAAAGTTATGCTGATGCTGGATTTTTATCTGATCCACGTAAAGCCCGTTCTCAAATGAGATATGTATTCACCTGTGGTAAAACATGATGTATCATGGAAGTCAATAAAGCAGACTATGGTTGCTACTTCTTCCAATCATTCTGAAGTACTTACAATTTATGAAGCAAGTCGTGAATGTGTATGGTTGAGAAACATGATTGAACATATTTAAGAATCATGTGGATTGCCTTCAATAAAAGATTATCCAACCATATTATATGAAGATAATGCAACATGTATCGCACAATTAAGTGAAGGATTCATAAAAGGGGACAAAACAAAACATATTTCACCAAAATTCTTTTATGCACATGAGCTTCAGAAGAATGGTGAAATTGATGTCAAGCAAATCCGACTGAGTGATAATCTTGCTGATTTATTCACAAAAGCTTTACCAACTACGACATTTAAAAGGCTTACATATGGTATTGGCTTGCGTAAACTTAAGGACATTGCAAGTAAAGAAACCGAACAAGTTTCGCCCATGTTCACGTGAGGGGGAGTTATTGATTAGCGTATTGCACTCTTTTTCCCCTAGCTATGATTTTATCCCATTGGGTTTTCCTAGCAAAGTTTTTAATGAGGCAATCTTAACAATATTATACCCATCTTAATATTTATGAGATTAGTATACTATTTTTCTTTTACTATATTTTTTCCCACAGGGTTTTTCTCAGTAGAAGTTTTAACGAAGCATAATC
Organism: Stephania cephalantha; assembly: GCA_039657325.1. Taxonomy (NCBI): domain Eukaryota; kingdom Viridiplantae; phylum Streptophyta; class Magnoliopsida; order Ranunculales; family Menispermaceae; genus Stephania; species Stephania cephalantha. The sequence goes on from CM077575.1 coordinate 14,018,552, forward strand.
TCTAAGCAAGTGTCATCCAAGGGGCTTATTAGTGATATTGAAGAAATATTTCCAAAATCGTCTCACATTCTTTGCTCTTTGCACATCTGTTGGGGCATGTGCCCTAGGTCAATCCATTAACTGTCTTTATGAATACTTTTAGTTAATAAAATAGAGGATTTTATTTGTTGTTTATTATAATTAATTTGCATGTTTACATTATAATAAGATCCATTGGTATTTACATAAATATCTTAAATGTCCCTAGTCGATCATTATACTGGGAACTATAATGAATTAAGACTAGTGTGAGTCTTGATTGATGATCATATGATGATTATACGTATAGGGATACGAATCAAGATCACGAGTACTTGTTAGGGAACAAAGTACTGGACCGACCCACTATGAGAACATCACATGGGAATAGTCATAGTTGTTTCTCATGATAGGTATATTTTTTTCAGTCCTCTGACTTGAGATTACCAGAGACTTCAACATTATGAATACAGTGATTTGACACAATCAAACGTTGTCTTTAACAAGACAATTATAAAGGTTGTGATTGGTTACTGTGTGAGCAATGTGAAAAAGTTGTGTAATTAAGATAGAATTTGTCCCTCTCATATAAAAAGAGATATCCAGTGGATCCCTCGATGTGTTAGACTGTTAAAAGGCCTAGTCTAAGTGAATCGATATTGATCAATGTCACTTGGATGTTTTCATTCTACTTAGAGATCGAGACTAGTACGATTGAACATGTTGGATGACAATTCCATGCCTCATGTTTGATCAAAAGGATATTGTGTAACAAAAGGATGTTGTATATACTATTGATTAGGTTGTATCGATTTGATATTCATACAACTTGGGTAGTCATAATGTCTTGCTAGAGGCCGCTTATGACTTGTATACCAAAATGTGTTTTGGTACACTGCCAACGTTGTATGAGCCTATTGGGTCGCACACTAAGAATGATTTTGCGAGATTTTAAGATGGTTCTGAAAAACGAATTTTATATGATAAAATTCATGACAAAAACATCCTTGTGGTGTATTACACTTATACTTCTTTAAGTAAGGGTATATGTGTAATTTACTTAACCGTCTATATACAAGGGTTGTATAAATAGACGCTTTAAGTTAGAACACATGGATGAAAGATTAAGGGCCGAAACTCTATTTTCGTTTCAGAAACGAATTAGGGTTTTTTGGTACGCTCTGGATCGTTTTGGAGAGAAACAAAAAGGTTTGGTATTCTCTCGAAGCTAGCACTTTGAATCTCGGCCGCCGTTCGTGTGTGATCTTGGTAAAGGGCGTTCGTCGTTGCGCGCCTTAGAGATCGATCAACCTTCGAGAAGGTATATTGCGACCGAGGTATGATTAAGTTTTCATGGTTTAAATATTTTTAATGGAATTAGATTCGGATCTGTTGGGGTTTTTGTCAAAATTGTTTTGTAATTTCCGCGCGTATGAACCCCAAAGCCCAACAAGGTGGTATCGAGAGCCATTGAGTTCGATTCCATTAAATTCATTGCATGTTTTCTTCGATATATACATGATATATGATTGAAAGCATGTTAATAGTTGATGTATATGTGTTATAAGTTTTCTCATGAGATTTATTATCATGTTTTGTATATGTATATGATACATATATTCATGATTTAATTGAAATCAGTGTCGTACATGCTAGTAACCATGTTAGGTTAATTCGAATAATTTTATTGAATTGAATTTCGAGTTCTGTGATTTATGACACCATTAGGTATAATCTTTATTTTTCGTGTATTGATGCATGGATGAAATCTCTGTAATTTAGTATGCATATTTAGGTTACATTGTTTTAAGTTTCTTAAATTGTATAAGTCTGAATATTAATTCGAAACTAATATGATTAGGTTCGATTGGGATAATAGTTCATGATTCAATTACATGTTTGTGATTATTTGGATGAGGACCGAAATTGCAATAATTATTTTTCGAAATTATTTATTTATCTCGTTATATCTATTCTGTTATGAAATTTCTATTTGATAAGAGATAGATAACAAATTAGATTAGGAGATATTAGCAAAATCGATTTCGTTATCTCTATTGGATAGGAGATAAATATCAAGAATTTTGTTATTGGTGATATGCTAGTATTCAAATATCTTAAGTCCTAATTGGATTAGGATAAGATGATTAGTTAGATGTGAGCCCTAAGGTTAATTAAAATGTTTTAATTGACTTAATTTCGGATAAATTAAGGGGTTAATTTAGGATAATAAAATTAGCGAAAAATATGATTTTCTATAGCGAATTTTAATTTTCGGAATTGAAACTCGTCTCCTAAATATATATATATGATTTTCTATAGCGGAACCACCGGCCAACTGGACCGCCGTCTAACTAATCCTAGCGCACGAAAATTCTTTTATTAGTGAATAGTATAAAAATTTCCAAATTGTTTAGTGATTGAACAAATCAATAAAATATATGATATTTCATTGTTTACATAAAATCACTAAAACTGAATAAAATCCCTCTATTAATTTTAAGTCTCGAGCCATCCATTTTAAACACTTGTCAAAGCCTCGATCACACTAACATAGTTTTTGCAATAGTGGGTGTATTATGTTATCTTGATAAGACAAGTTGGGTAAGAGTTACCTAAATGTTTAAAAATGGTCCGACTTAATAAAGCTATCAAAATAGTTTTGAGCTTTAAGCACATGATGAGATAAAAAACATGCTAAGACATAAGATGTCATGTATCTCATAAAAGGATCTAAAAATTACATAAGATGTAATTGGTAACTATTACCTACCTAAATAATCTAGTTCTGTGTTTCATGCCATAGTCATTTGTCATAGAATTATGTGAAATATGGATTTTAGTCCCCTAAATAAACAAAGTATGTTTTAGGAGGGTTGTTAATTTAGTGGGAGTCTATTCCTCTATACTAAAATAAACTTTGCATAATCTTTATTGTAGATCTATGGCCTCTTCAAGTAACAATAATCCCCTCGTCATCGCGATCCATCCTTGAGAAGGATAAGCTATCTGGGACTAACTTTCTTGATTGGTTCAAAAACTTGAGAATTGTTCTTAAGCATGAACGCAAGTTGTATGTCCCGATGCTTCAATCCCTGAGGACCCACCACCCAATGCTACGAAAGTCATGAAGGATGCGCATAATAAGCATGTCAACGATTCTACCGATGTTGCATGTATTATGTTTGAAACTATGGTTCTCGAACTTCGAAGGACATGGAACTAATGGAAGCCTACGACATGGTCAACAATGCCAAGGAAATGTTCCAACAACAAGCTAGGCAAGAAAGGTTCGAGACAGTCAATAACCTACATTCTTGCAAGACGACCGAGGGTGCGTCGGTTAGTCCTCATGTTCTTAAGATGAAGGGCTATGTTGACCACTTGATAGACTCGGATTTCCCATAAGCCAAGAGTTGGCTACGGATTTGATCCTAAATTCATTACCTAGAGTTACTCACAATTTGTGATGAACTACAATATGAATAATATGGAGAAATCAATTTCGAGTTGCATTTGATGCTCAAAACTCGAACAAAATATCAATAAACCCTCTAGTAATGTGTTGATGGTCCAAAAGGAAAGGGAATGAAGAAGAAAGGTAAAGGCAAGGCTTAAAGTTGCCAAGGCCATTCTTTCGCACTGTCGCAAAGCCTGTGGAACAAGTCAAGCCCCGACTGTTCCTACTTCGAAACACCTAAAAGAAAAGGAAGGAAATTGTCATTTCTGCCATGCACCTGAACATTGGTTCAGAAATTGCAAACTCTATCTGGAAGATCTAAAAAAGAAAAAGAGTAGTGCGACTACCACTACAAGTATTTATGTTATTGAAATTAATTTATCTACTAGTGATTCCTGGGTATTAGATACTGGGATGTGGATCTCACATTTGTATAAATGTGCGGGGACTCACCGAAGTATAAAGTTGAAGAAATGAGAAGTCATCCTCCGCGTAGGGAATGGAAAGCAAGAGTTCTTTGCCCGATCGTTGGATCATATGACTTAGTCTTACCTAGTGGACTTATTTTAACTTTAAATAATTGTTATTTTGTGCATGCCTTGAGCAAAAATATCATTTCTGTTTCATGTTTGGATATGGATGGTTTTGATTTTATTATTGTGAATAATAGATGTTCCATTTATCGTAAAGACATATTTTATACAAATGCTGATTTGTGTGATGGTCTTTATATTCTAAGCATGAAAAGGTCCACTGATACTCGTAGTCTTTAACATAAATACAAAGAGATTCAAGTCAAATGATTTGAATCAAACGTATCTTTGGCATTGTCGTCCCGGGCACATAAATGAGAAACGCATAACGAAGCTCCATAAAGATGGACTTCTAGATTCATTTGATTTAGAAACATATGAAACGTGTGTATCTTGTTTACTAGGCAATATGACTAAAAGTCCCTTTTATCGGACACGGTGAAAGGGCAAGTAATTTATTCGGTCTAATCCATACTGATGTATGCTGTCCTATAAACACAATGGCTAGAGGAGGTTATCAGTACTTCATTACATTTATCGATGATTTCAAAGCAGATATGGTTATGCATATCTTATGAAACATAAAGTGAATCATTTGAGATGTTTCGATTGTTTCAAAATGAAGTGCAAAATCAACTTGGTAAAAATATCAAAACACTTCGATCAATCGAGGTGGTGAATATTTGAGCCAAGAATTTGATGATCATCTTAGAAATTGTGGGATTGTCTCCCAATTGACTCCACCAGCAACTCCACAATGGAATGGAGTTTCTGAAAGGAGAAATCGAACCTTATTAGATATGGTTCGATCTATGATGAGTCATGCAGATCTTCCATTATCTTTTGGGGGTTATGCATTACAAACTGCAGCTTTCACTTTAAATCGAGTTCCTTCTAAAGCGGTTGATAAAACACCATATGAGATTGATGGGTCGATCATTATACTTTGGGAACTATAATGAATTAAGACTAGTGTGAGTCTTGATTGATGATCATATGATGATTATACGTATAGGGATACTGAATCAAGATCACGAGTACTTGTTAGGGAACAAACTATTTGGAATGACCAGCTATGAGAACATCACATGGATTAAGTCATAGTTGTTTCTCATGATAAGTATATTTTTCGGTCCTCGACTTGAGATTGCCGAGACTTCAACATTAGGAACACAATAATTTGACACAATCAAACGTTGTCTTTAACCGGACGATTATAAAGGTTGTGATTGGTTACTTGTGTGAGCAATGTGATGAAGTTGTGTAATCGAGATAGAATTTGTCCCTCTCATATAAAGAGAGATATCTAGTGGATCCCTCGATGTGTTAGGTTGTTTAAAGGCCTAGTCTAAATGAATTGATATTGATCAATGTCACTTGGATGTTTTCAGTCTACCTAGAGATCGAGACTAGTACGATTGAACATGTTGGATGACAATTCCATGCCTTATGTTTGATCAAAAGGATATCGTGTGACAAAAGGATGTTATATATACTATTGATTAGGTTATATCGATTTGATATTCGTACAACTTGGGTAGTCATAATGTCTTGCTAGAGACTGCTTATGACTTGTATACCAAAATGTGTTTTGGTACACTGCCAACGTTGTATGAGCCTATTGGGTCGCACACTAAGAATGGTTTTGCGAGATTTTAAGATGATTCAAAAAAATGAATTTTATGTGATAAAATTCATGACAAAACGTCCTTGTGGTGTATTACACTTATACTTCTTTAAGTAAGGGTATATGTGTAATTTACTTAACTGTCTATATACAAGGGTTGTATAAATAGACGCTTTAAGTTAGAACACAGATACGAAAGAAAAAAGGCTGAAACTCTATTTTCGTTTTAGAAACGACTTAGGGTTTTTGGTATGCTCTGGATCGTTTTGGAGAGAAACAAAAAGGTTTGGTATTCTCTCGAAGCTAGCACTTCAAATCTCGACCGCCGTTCGTGTGCGGACTGCTGATAGAGGGCGTTTGTCGTTGGCAACGCCTTAGAGATCGATTAACCTTCAGAAAGGTATATTGCGATTGAGGTATGATTAAGTTTTTCATGGTTTAAACGTTTTTAATGGAATTAGATTCGGATCTGTTGGGGTTTTTGTCAAAGCTTGTTTTGTAATCTCTCTGCGCGTATGAACCCCAAAACCCAACAATGGTATCGTAGCCTTCGAGTTTGATTCCATTAAACTCATTACATGTTTTCTTCTGATATATACATGATATATGATTGAAAGCATGTTAATAGTTGATGTATATGTGATATACATAAGTTTTCTGTGAGATTTATTATCATGTTTTGTGTATATGATACATATATTCGTGATTTAATTGAAATTAGTTTCGTGCATGCTAGTAACCATGTTAGGTTAATTTGAATAATTTTAATGAATTGAGTTTCATGTTCTATGATCCATGACACCATTAGGTTCGATTGGGATAGTAGTTCATGATTCAATTACATGTTTGTGATTATTTGGATGAAGACCGAAATTGCAAATAATTAATTTTCGAAATTATTTATTTATCTTGTTATATCTATTTTGTTATGAAGTTTCTATTTGATAAAGATAGATAACAAATTAGAATAGGAGATAAATATCAAGAATCTTGTTATCGGTGATATACTAGGATTCAAATATCTTAAATCCAAAATAAATAATTAATTTTTGAAATTATTTATTTATCTTGTTATATCTATTTTGTTATGAAGTTTCTATTTGATAAAGATAGATAACAAATTAGATTAGGAGATATAAGCAAAATCGGTTTCGTTATCCCTATTGGATATGAGATAAATATGGAGAAGTTTGTTATTGGTGATTTGCTAGGATTCAAATATCTAAAGTCCTAATTGGATTATGATAAGATGATTAGTTAGATGTGGGCCCGAGTTAATTAAAAATGTTTTAATTGACTTAATTTTGGATAAATTAAGGGGTAAATTTAGTATAGTAAAATCAGCGAAAAATATGATTTTCTATAGCGAATTTCAATTTTCGGAATTGAGATTCGTCTTCTAAAAAAAAAAAAAAAAAAAAAAAAAAAACGGGGGCGCTGCCCCCTGTACCCCAGGCCATCGGGACCGCCGTCTAACTAATCTTAGCGTACGGAAATTCTTTTGTTAGTGAAAAGTATTAAAAAAAAAAAATCCAAATTGTTTAGTGATTGAACAAATCAATAAAATATATGATATTTCATTGTTTACATAAAATCACTAAAACTGAATAAAATCCCTCTATTAAATTTTAAGTCTCGTGCCATCCATTTTAAACACTTGTCAAGACCCCGATCACACTAATATAGTTTCAGCCATAGTTGGGTGTATTGTGTTATCTTGGTGAGACAAGTTGGGTAAGAGTTACCTTAATGTTTAAAATGGTCCGACTTAATAAAGCCATCAAAATAGTTTTGAGCTTTAGGCAAATGATGAGATAAAAACATGTTAAGACATAAGATGTCCCATATCTCATAAAATGATCTAAAAATTACATAAGATGTAATTGGTAATCATTACCTACCTAAATAATCTAGTTACGTGTTTCATGCCATACCATTGTCATAGAATTAGGTGAAATATGGATTATAGTCCCCTAAATAAACAGTATGTTTTAGGAGGGTTGTTAATTTAGTGGGAGTCTATTCCTCTATACTAAAATAAACTTTGCATAATCTTTGTTGTAGATCAATGGCCTCTTCAAGTAACAATAATCCCTTGTCACTGCGATCCATCCTTGAGAAGGATAAGCTATCTGGGAATAACTTTCTTGGTAGGTTCGAAACTTGAGAATTGTTCTTAAGCATGAACGCAAGTTGTATGTCCTGGATGCTCCAATCCCGAGGACCCACCACCACGATGCTACGAAAGTCATGAAGGATGCGCATAGTAAGCATGTCAACGATTCTACGATGTTGCATGTATTATGCGGCAACTATGGTTCTGAACTTGAAGGACATGGAACTAATGGTAGCCTACGACATGGCTATAACGCCGAAGGAAATGTTCCAACAAAGCTAGCTAGGCAAAAAGGTTCGAGACAGTCAAAAACCTACATTCTTGCAAGATGACCGAGGGTGCGTCGGTTAGTCCTCATGTTCGAAGATGAAGGGCTATGTTGACCGACTTGATAGACTCGGATTCCCCATAAGCCAAGAGTTGGCTACGGATTTGATCTTGAATTCATTACCGCAGAGAGTTACTCACAATTTGTGATGAACTATAATATGAATAATATGGAGAAATCAATTTCGAGTTGCATTTGATGCTCAAAACCTGCTGAACAAAATATCAAGAAACCCTCTAGTAATGTGTTGATGGTCCAAAAGGAAAGGGAATGAAGAAGAAAGGCAAAGGCAAGGCTAGAGTTGCCAAGGCTGTTGCTGCACCTGTCGCAAAGCCTGTGGAACAAGTCAAGCCCCAGCCTGTTCCTGCTTCAAAACACCCAAAAGAAAAAGAAGGAAATTGTCATTTCTGTCATACACCTAGACATTGGTTCAGAAATTGCAAACTCTATCTGGAAGATCTGAGGAAGAAAAAAGGTAGTGCGACTACCACTACAGGTATTTATGTTATTGAAATTAATTTATCTACTAGTGATTCCAGGGTATTAGATCTGGGATGTGGATCTCACATTTGTATAAATGTGCGGGGACTCACCGAAGTAGAAAGTTGAAGAAAGGAGAAGTCATCCTCCGCGTAGGGAATGGAGCAAGAGTTCTTTGCCCTGTTTGTTGGATCATATGACTTCGTTTTATCTAGTGGACTTATTTTAACTTTAAATAATTGTTATTTTGTGCTCATTGAGCGAGAAACATCATTTCTATTTCATGTTTGGATATGGATGGTTTTGATTTTATTATTGCAAATAATAGATGTTCCATTTCTCGTAAAGGCATATTTTATGCAAATGCTTTGATTTGTATGACGGTCTTTATATTCTAAGCATGAAAAAATCCACCATTGATACTCCGAGTCTTTAACATAAATACAAAGAGATTCAAGTCAAATGATTTGAATCAAACCTATCTTTGGCATTGTCGTCTCGGGCACATAAATGAGAAACGCATAACGAAGCTCCATAAAGATGGACTTCTAGATTCATTTGATTTAGAAACATATGAAACGTGCGTATCTTGTTTACTGGGCAAGATGACTAAAAGTCCCTTTACTGGACACAGTGAAAGGGCAAGTGATTTATTGGGTCTAATACATACTGATGTATGCGGTCCTATAAACACAATGGCTAGAGGAGGTTATCAGTACTTCATTACATTTACTAATGATTTCAACAGATATGGTTATGTATATCTTATGAAACATAAAGCTGAATCATTTGAGATGTTTCGAACGTTTCAAAATGAAGTGCAGAATCAACTTGGTAAAACTATCAAAACACTTCGATCAGATCAAGGTGGTGAGTATTTAAGCCAAGAATTTGATGATCATCTTAGAAATTGTGGGATTGTCTCCCAATTGACTCCACCAGCAACTCCACAATGGAATGGAGTTTCGAAAGGAGAAATCGAACCTTATTAGATATGGTTCGATCTATGATGAGTCATGCGAGATCTTCCATTATCCTTTTGGGGTTATGCATTACAAACTGTAGCTTTCACTCTAAATCGAGTTCATTCTAAAGCGGTTGATAAAACACCATATGAGATATGGTACGGGAAGAGACCTAGTTTTTCTTTCCTTAAGATTTGGGGTTGTGAGGCTTACGTAAAACGACATGTCTCAGAAAAACTAGCACCTAAATCTGACAAGTGTTTATTTGTGGGGTATCCTTAGGAAACAAAAGGATATTACTTTTATAATCCCACTGAGAACAAAGTGTTTGTTGCTCGGTATGGTGCCTTTATGAAAAAATGGTTTATTTCAAAAGACACTAGTGGGAGAGAAATAAATCTTGAAGAAGTTCAAGAATCACAGATAAACACTGAACCGATACTGGAAGTTCAACAACATTCTAAACCAGTTGAACCTCCGCAAGTGACACAAGGGCCACGTAAATCTGGTAGGGTAAGACATGAGCGAGAGAGATTCGGATTTCTCATTACTGATAGTCGTGATGTGTTGCTTATGGATCAAAATGAGCCCACCACTTATCAGGAGGCTATGTCTGGACCAGACTCAGATAAATGGCTAAGTGCCATGAATTCTGAGATGCAATCCATGTATGATAACCAAGTTTGGAACTTGGTTGATTTACCTGAAGGTGGTAAGACCATTGGATGTAAATGGGTTTTCAAGAAGAAAGCTCACATGGATGGAAATGTGCATACTTTTAAAGCAAGACTTGTAGCAAAAGGTTTCAGGCAGACTCAAGATGTTGATTATGATGAAACTTTTTCGCCAGTAGCTATGCTTAAACCCATAAGAATTTTAATTGTCATAGCTGCATATTATGACTATGAGATATGGCAAATGGATGTAAAAACAGCATTTCTTAATGGAAAGTCAACTTGAGGACGTGTATATGACACAACCTCGAAGGTTTTGTACATCCCGAGAATTCTAGGAAGGTATGCAAGCTTCAAAGATCCATTTATGGATTAAAGCAAGCTTCTCGGAGTTGGAATCTTCGTTTTGATGAAGCAATCAAGGATTTTGGTTTCATTAAGAACGAAGATGAGCCTTGTGTATACAAGAAGGTCGGTGGAGTGTAGTTGTTTTTTCTGTGTCAGTGTATGTATGTCGATGATATATTACTCATTGGAAATAACATCCCAACATTGCAGAATGTCAAGTCTTGGTTAGGGAAGTGTTTCTCAATGAAAGACTTAGGAGATGCAGCCTATATCCTAGGGATAAGGATCTATAGGGATAGATCTAAGAGGCTAATCGGTCTAAGTCAGAGTGCTTACATAGACAAGGTGCTGAATAGGTTCAGTTTGCAAGACTCTAAAAGAGGATTGTTGCAAATGTCTCATGGCATAAGTCTCAGCAAGATTCAATGTCCTAAGACAAATGATGAGCGATACCGTATGAATAAGATTTCATATGCATCAGCTATTGGATCTATCTTGTATGCCATGCTATGCACTCGACCTGATGTATCATATGCTTTGAGCACTACAAGCAGATATCAGTCAGATCCTGGTGAGAGTCACTGGATAGCAGTAAAGAACATTCTTAAATACTTAAGAAGGACTAAGGAAGTGTTCTTGGTCTATGGAGGTTTTGAAAATGATCTAGTTGTAAATGGTTACACAGATGTAAGTTTTCAAACTGATATAGATGATTTTAGATCGCAGTCTGGATATGTGTTTACTTTGAATGTGGGTGCGGTAAGCTGGAAAAGTTCGAAGCAAGAGATCAGAAGAGATCCTACAAGAGAAGTTTCGAGTATATTGCGGCGTCCGTCATGCAAAAAGGAGGCGGTTTTGATCAAAAAGTTCATTTCGAACTAGGTGTGGTTCCAAGTATTGCTAACCCTGTTTGTTTGTATTGTGACAATAACGGGGCAATAGCACGGAGCCAAGGAACCTAGATCACACCACGGATCCAAACATATACTCAGGCGTTTTCATCTCATCAGAGAAATTATTGAGAGGGGAGACGTAAAGATTTGCAGAGTACCTACTGAAGACAACGTTGCGGATCCATTGACAAAAGCTCTTCCACAAGCAAAACATGATGGTCATGTTAGATCATTAGGCATTAGATGCATGTATGATTGGCCCTAGTGCAAGTGGGAGATGATGGGGCATGTGCCCTAGGTCAATCCATTAACTGTCTTTATGAATACTTTTAGTTAATAAAATAGAGGATTTCATTTGATGTTTATTATAATTAATTTGCATGTTTACATTATAATAAGATCCATGGGTATTTACATAAATATCCTAAATGTCCCTAGTCGATCATTATACTGGGAACTATAATGAATTAAGACTAGTGTGAGTCTTGATTGATGATCATATGATGATTATACGTATAGGGATACGAATCAAGATCACGAGTACTTGTTAGGGAACAAAGTCTTTGGATGACCATTATGAGAACATCACATGGATTAAGTCATAGTTGTTTCTCATGATAGGTATTTTTTTCATCCTCCACTTGAGATTGCCAGAGACTTCAACATTAGGAACACGAGAATTTGACACAATCAAACGTTGTCTTTAACTTAGGACGATTATAAAGGTTGTGATTGGTTACTTGTGTGAGCGATGTGATGAAGTTGTGTAATCGAGATAGAATTTGTCCCTCTCATATAAAGAGAGATATCTAGTGGATCCTTCGATGTGTTAGGCTGTTAAAAGGCCTAGTCTAAGTGAATTGATATTGATCAATGTCACTTGGATGTTTTCATCTACCTAGAGATCGAGACTAGTACGATTGAACATGTTGGATGACAATTCCATGCCTTATGTTTGATCAAAAGGATATCGTGTGACAAAAGGATGTTATATATACTTCAAATCTCGGCCGCCGTTGGTACGAGAAAAGACCTAGTTTATCTTTCCTTAAGATTTGGGGGGTTGTGAGGCTTACGTAAAGCAACAAGTCTCGTAAAAAAAAGTCTAGCACCTAAATCTGACAAGTGTTTATTTGTGGGCTATCCTAAGGAAACAAAAGGATATTACTTTTATATTCCCGCTGAGAACAAAGTGTTTGTTGCTCGGTATGGTGCCTTTATGGAAAAATAGTTTATTTCAAAAGACACTAGTGGGAGAAAAATAAATCTTGAAGAAGTTCAAGAATCACAGATAAACACTGAACCGCTACTGGAAGTTCAACAACGTTCTGAACCCAGTTGAACCTCCACAAGTGACACAAGGCCCACGTAAATCTGGTAGGGTAAGACATGAGCCATAGAGATTCGGATTTCTCATTACTGATAGTTGTGATGTGTTGCTTATGGATCAAAATGAGCCCACCACTTATCAGGAGGCTATGTCTCGACCAGACTCAGATAAATGGCTAAGTGCCATGAACTCGAGATGCAATCCATATATGATAACCAAGTTTGGAACTTGGTTGATTTACTGAAGGTGGTAAGACCATTGGATGTAAATGGGTTTTCAAGAAGAAAACCGACATGGATGGCAAAGTGCATACTTTTAAAGCAAGACTTGTAGCAAAAGGTTTCAGCAGACTCAAGGTGTTGATTATCATGAAACTTTTTCGCCGAGCCATGCTTAAATCCATAAGAGTTGTAATTGTCATTGCTTTGCATATTATGACTATGAGATATGGCAAATGGATGTTAAAACATGATTTCTTAATGGAAAGTCGCTTGAGGACGTGTATATGACACAACCTTTGAAGGTTTTGTACATCTTGAAAATTCTAGGAAGGTATGTAAGCTTCAAAGATCCATTTATGGATTAAAGCAAGCTTCTCGGAGTTGGAATCTTCGTTTTGATGAAGCAATCAAGGATTTTGGTTTTATTAAGAACGAAAATGAGCCTTGTGTATACAAGAAGGTCATGGGAGTGTAGTTGTTTTTCTGTACTTGTATGTTGATGATATATTACTCATTGGAAATGACATCCCAACATTGCGAGAATGTCAAGTCTTGGTTAGGGAAGTGTTTCTCAATGGAAGACTTAGGAGATGCGGCCTATATCCTAGGGATAAGGATCTATAGGGATAGATCTAAGAGGCTAATCGGTCTAAGTCGAGTGCTTACATAGACAAGGTGCTTGAATAGGTTCGGTTTGCAAGACTCTAAAAGAGGATTGTTGCCAATGTCTCATGGCATAAGTCTCAAGAAGATTCAATGTCCTAAGACAAATGATGAGCGAGACCGTATGAATAAGATTCCATATGCATCGCTATTGGATCTATCATGTATGTCATGCTATGCACTCGACTCGATGTATCATATGCTTTGAGCACTACAAGCGAGATATCGAGTCAAATCCTGGTGAGAGTCAATGGATAGCGAAAAGAACATTCTTAAATACTTAAGAAGGACTAAGGAAGTGTTCTTGGTCTATGGAGGTTTTGAAAATGATCTAGTTGTAAATAGTTACACGAGATGCAACTTTTCAAACTGATATAGATGATTTTAGATCGCATCTGGATATGTGTTTACTTTGAATGGGGGTGCGATGAAGTGGAAAAGTTCGAAGCAAGAGATCGTGGCAGATTCTACAACGTAGTGAGTATATTGCGTCGTCGATGCAAAGAAAGGAGGCGATTTGGATCAAAAAGTTCATTTCGAACTAGGTGTCGTTCCAAGTATTGCTAACCCTGTTTGTTTGTATTGTGACAATAACGGGGCAATAGCACAGCCAAGGAACCTAGATCACACCACAGATCCAAACATATACTCATGCGTTTTCATCTCATCGAGAAATTATTGAGAGGGAGACGTGAAGACTTGCAGAGTACCTATCGAAGACAACGTTACAGATCCATTGACAAAAGCACTTCCACAAGCAAAACATGATGGTCATGTTAGATCATTAGGCATTAGATGCATGTATGATTGGCTCTAGTGCAAGTGGGAGATGTTGGGGCATGTGCCCTAGGTCAATCCATTAACTGTCTTTATGAATACTTTTAGTTAATAAATTAGAGGATTTTATTTGTTGATTATTATAATTAATTTGCATGTTTACATTATAATAAGATCCATGGGTATTTACAAAAATATCCTAAATGTCCCTAGTCGATCATTATACTGGAACTATAATGAATTAAGACTAGTGTGAGTCTTGATTGATGATCATATGATGATTATACGTATAGGGATACGAATCAAGATCACGAGTACTTGTTAGGGAACAAAGTACTGGACCAACCCGCTATGAGAACATCACATGGATTAAGTCATAGTTGTTTCTCATGATAAGCATATTTTTTCAGTCCTCTCGACTTGAGATTACCGAGACTTCAACATTAGGAACACAAAGATTTGACACAATCAAATGTTGTCTTTAACCAGACGATTATAAAGGTTGTGATTGGTTACTTGTGTGAGCAATGTGATGAAGTTGTGTAATCAAGATAGAATTTGTCCCTCTCATATAAAGAGAGATATCCAAAGTGGATCCCTCGATGTGTTAGGCGTTAAAAGGCCTAGTCTAAGTGAATTGATATTGATCAATGTCACTTGGATGTTTTTAGTCTACCTAGAGATCGAAACTAGTACGATTGAACATGTTGGATGACAATTCTATGCCTCATGTTTGATCAAAAGGATATCGTGTGACAAAAGATGTTATATATACTATTGATTAGGTTGTATCGATTTGATATTCATACAACTTGGGTAGTCATAATGTCTTGCTAGAGGCGCTTATGACTTGTATACCAAAATGTGTTTTGGTACACTGCCAACGTTGTATGAGCCTATTGGTCGCACACTAAGAATGGTTTTGCGAGATTTTAAGATGGTTCGAAAAATGAATTTTATATGATAAAATTCATGACAAAACATCCTTGTGGTGTATTACACTTATACTTCTTTAAGTAAGGGTATATGTGTAATTTACTTAACCATATTTATACAAGGGTTGTATAAATATACTCTTTAAGTTAGAACACATGGATGAAAGATTAAGGGCCGAAACTCTATTTTCGTTTCAGAAACGAATTAGGGTTTTCTGGTACGCTCTGGATCGTTTTGGAGAGAAACAAAAAGGTTTGATATTCTCTCGAAGCTAGCACTTTGAATCTCGGCGCCGTTCGTGTGAGGATTCTTGTAGAGGGCGTTCGTCGTTGGCAGCGCCTTAGAGATCGATCAACCTTCAGAAAGGTATATTGCGACCGAGGTATGATTAAGTTTTCATGGTTTAAACGTTTTTAATGGAATTAGATTCGGATCCTGTTGGGGTTTTTGTCAAAATTGTTTTGTAATTTCCGCTGCGTATGAACCCCAAAACCCAACAACATCAACAAAATAGTATTGGCCAAGACTAAGAAGATGTTTGGGGATAACGAAGGCTTCAGTTGTTTCAAATGATATGAGGCATCATTTGAACTTAGGATGAATGACTTACGTTATGAGTTCAGAACTGTGAGGGGTCTTATAGGTTACTTGGATAACACATGGGTGAAGGTCTACAAAGAAAAATTTGTACCGGCATGGGTATATCAAATTATGTAGTTTGGAGAAACAACAACGCAGAGGGTTGAGTCTGCGTATTCCACTTTGAAGCTACATCTTGCCAACAATCAGGCAAATTTTGAGACTTTGTGTAGTATGGTTGATGGTCTTCTTAGGATACAACATAACAACATTAAAGCATTATTTAAGATCAGTTTGAATGTGGTGAAACATGAATATGTCAATGGTTTGTATCGCTAATTGTGTGGATATGTCTCTCAAATGGCGTTTAAGTTAATTAAAGATGAATTGGAACATGGAGATGATTTTGGACACGACTCTACTCGTTGTCGTTGTGAGATACGTACCATGTATGGTCTTCCTTGTGAACACGAGATAAACTTCCATAAATTTACTGGTTCACCAATCCCACTCGAAGACATTCATGTATATTGGAAATTTGAGTATGGTACCAAAGAATCATGTGGATCGGACTGGGTACAATGTGAAAAATGAGATTCAAAGAGTGTTGGAAAAGTTTTATGCTTGCATTGACGAGGACGATCGCATTAGGTTTATTCAGCAGCTCAGAGAGATTAGTCAACCTTTATCTACACCGAAAGTTTTCCCACATACAAAAATAAAGACAAAGGGAAGGACACCGGGGTTTACAGTTAGAAGTTTTATGAACAAAGGAAAGAAAAAAGTATCAAAGAGGAAACACGATGAAGAAGATATTTCAACAACAAGATTACCAAGCGGGTTTGAGTATGTACTATCGAAAGAAGAGGCATCTAGTTTGAGGAAAAAACAAAATAAAGTGGGGCCTAAAATACATCAAACACGTTAGGTGACCCAAGGTGTATCTAAGGTGGTTATTCTTAATGCATATAACTAAATTGGTTTTCATACGTTGAGAGCACTATTGATGTGACGGGCGATGGTAATTATGGATATCGGTGTGTTGCCTCCAGTCTCGGACTCGCCGATGTCGATGGTTGGAGGTTAATATGTAGAAGGATGTTTGATGAAAAAATGAGGTATGAAACTCTTTGATGGGAAGTGCCTGGAGCGAGTTACGAGAAGGTGAGACTGTCGTGCATTATCCGGATGATCGGGTTGGGGCCTCTTTTGACGAATTGTTGACACTTCCAGACATGGGCCTCTTAATATCAACTGCCTTTAATGCCATTCTAGTAAACCTCTCGCATGATAGTTGCTCGACATTCCTTCATCTACGTAATGTCCCACCGCCATCGTTAAATAGTCGGCTTATCTTTATCATGATTAGTGATACAAACATCCATTGAGTTAGTGTAAGTTCGTAAATTATTTGCGACTTGTGTTTTTTCATCTTCTGATTATATGATAATGACTTCTTGTTGTACTTTGTATTTGACATGCCAAGTTGACTGTGAATGCACTGCTTCCATCATTATATCCATCGTGGAAAGGTATACTGAGGAGTGCGCTAAAGGTTGGCGTGATGGATTCATAAATTGAGAAATCATGTCGGTTGTAACTTCTCAACAAGGCACGCCTTCCATAGTAAATTTAGCTTTGCCTTAGCTACATTCAGATTTAGTTCATGAATAAAGATTTTAAATTTGCTGAAGTTTGTGTATTCTTTTTGCTAATAGTGTTTGAATCATCTCTTAGTTGTGTTATCAGTAGTCGTGTTTAGTCTTTTAAGTGAGTAGCTCATAGTTTTAGTTATTTCCTAAGATCTTGGTTTGTACTCTTTTTCTGTTATACCAAGAATTTATGTTCTTTAAGTTTCGATGTGTATACTTGATGTACCAAGAATTTCTCAGTCAAATATATATGTATCAAAGTTTATTGTTCTTTAAGTTTTGATTTCTATGCTTCTTGGGTAGCTAATGTGGATGTGTTATGGTTTGTAATTGTGACCTTTATGTTTTCAACAATTTCATAATTCTTTAAAAAAAATTAAGTCTCGGCCAAGCAGGTCCGTGACTCACGTATATGTTTCAGGATGGTATAACCGATAATTGACCAAATGTCTCGGTCAAACACCTTCAAGTGGTGTCTTTCACTATGTAATCTGATGGTTTTTAGATATGACTCATTGACCTATACCTGACACAACTATAGTATTCTCGGTTTTTCCCATGTGAAACTATACGTGAAGTCTCGGGCTTATATTACCGAGTCACTATAATGTATCATTTAACCAATGTTCACGGTAAACAGCTATCGAGTTTATAATCGTAGTCATAGTAGGTTATGGTCGAGACTATTTAAATAAGGTCGATATCCACTAACCGAGACTGATAGATTGCATGCATGCGTATTAATCTTAGTATTATAGGTCTGTGATACATATGTTTAGTTACAGAATGACAGGTCCGAGAATATACTTAATGTGTCAAACCTGTGGTACCGAGACATAACAAATAAAGGCAATGAATGAATTTAAACTAATCAAATGACAACAAAGCAACAAACAAATCCACAAAACAAACAAACCAATCCACTCAATTAAGTGCACTAATGACAACAAATAAATGTTTCCACTATTACTCATTTTATAATACTCCTAACCTAATCTTCTCTACCTCCCTCCTTATCAACCCAACATTCAACACCTCTCCCTCTCTCTATCTATCTTACACATATACACACTCAACATTCCTACTACAACACATCATGTTTTTAATCACACAAGTATGGTATGCTCCCCAGTAAGACGTCTCCCCGAGTTTAACACACATAACACATATTTGTTTAGATGACTTACCATAGGTGACCTCAAGGATGAGGCACATCCAATGCAACTAACCCACTGGTGGATTCTCCCATGAGATTTAGAAGGCTTTCATAGAGCTGAAATGAGATCACAAGTTTAGAAATCAAGCTACATGAAATTCACAATACATTCAACTCCATTCACAACACCCACAGACCAATCCACGATGCCTTCAAATCCATTCACAATGACAATAAACCAATTCACAACACACTTTCAAACTCATTCTTCATATCGAACCGTCAAAGAAGTTTATCAAACATGCCAATATTATTACAATTTAGTTCACACATTTCAAAACATCAAAAACAATTTTCAAAAAATCACACAGTAACATTACAATGCATGAAAAACAGTAAACCATAGCACTAGAAAAAGTTCATTGCTTTTGGGCGGGCTCGGAAGGCTTCGTCTTCTTAAATAACTTCCGCTGATATTCATTGCCATGCATGCGCTTGGGAGGAGGAGCATCGGGGCGAGGAACATCACTTGACCTCGACTGGGTTGTCACGCTGTCGTGTTGGGATTCCTTTGAAGGACCGGTTGTTGCTGACGTGGTTATAGCGTTGGTGGTCGCCGTGGTAGTGGTGGTGGTAGTCGTAGAGAAAATCCTCCTCGATAAGAAGTTCACGACATCACTCGCCATTTTCTTCGTAGACTCAATGGTACACTCCTCGTCCGACAAATCAATCCACTTCAATTCGACGCCCAACGCACGTCGGTTTTGCTATTCAAGAAAAATATTCATAAAAGTATGCAATTTTAGGCACAAAGGAAATAATAAGAAATGAAATGGACTTTATTTAAACGACATTACCAATGACATACCTCAAACACCTCATTATTGGCGATGGTACATGCAACCGCAGCATCATCCTCGTATGTCGGGTTCTCAATAATCAGGTGTGAAATGCATATGAACCAAGGAAGATATTATGATGTTGCCATGAACTCGAATTGAGCCTTCTCACCTCGGACTTCAGGGGCCAACAGATGGTTACGCCACCTCTCCCAATGCTCTGGTTGGAACCCGTACTTGACAAAGTACTTGAGTGTAGACAGGCCTCGGAATACCTCGAGAGGGCGATACGGAGGGGCTGGTACACCTTGCACATGACCGAGCTGTCTAAGGAACCTTTTCGGATGGTATTGCTTCACAATATCCATATACTTCAAGGTCCCATCGTAGAACGCGATCGAGTGAACCATACCATCGGACCTGTATTTAACGTACATGTCCCATGTCACCTACACAAGTAAACATGTATAAGTAATACACAAGGTAACACGGGAGTATGTGAAAGAAAGTAAAGAAGGACACGTACCTCATTTGGCCTCAATTTGTCTAATGTACTCCTCATTAGGCCAACTTGTCCTGAAGGCTAATCATCTCGTGTTTCTGGATCCATCGTGAAACATGAGTTACATTTGGTCCATGTACTTGACGTTTGATACGGCAAACTCAAGTTTGAAGTGCCCGTTCACCCATCCCATACAAAAAAACATTAGTAATGATAAAACAGTAAGTACTAAAACAAGATTTATAGGCGGTTGAATTAACAATAATTACCTCAAGCAAAGTGAAGTATTCGGTTATCTGTGACACTTCAAATCTGGTGGCCGACCCAAGCTGACAGTACAAGTATGCCAACACTGCAGCACCCCATGCGTAATTGCCAACATTGTATAAATTCTGCAACAGCTTGAGCAATGCAATAGATACATGTGGTCCACTCTTGTCGGTAAAAAGAGTGCACGATAAAAGGTACAACAAGAATGCTCATGCAGTGCATTGCACGGGAGGGTAATGAAGCAGCTTTGACTTCCCGGTTGGGGACCACTGAGTCTTCAACCAAGCCTTTTAGACAGTGAGGGCCCTCGTGATGTTGATCTCCTCCTCCGCCTCCTCAATTGTAATACCAAGCAACTTTGAAACTAGCTCAATAGCTTCCTTGAGAGAGTCCTCGGTGTATCTTGAGAAATTATCCAAAGTGATAGATATTTCACTGAATGGCATGTGAAATGTATTTGTCTCCGGCTGCCACCACTCGAAAAAAGTAGAAATCAACTCTTTGTTTCCTTTTTGGTATGACCAGTTTATAAGCGGAAGCAATCTGGACCGGTGGATAATCCTCTGAAGAGCCTCAGTATTGGGGTGACATGATTGTAAATCCCACTCTTAGATTTGAGCTCCGTGGTTGATGCAGGTGTGGGCGATGCTACAAAACAAATGAAAGTAGCATCATTTCAAGCATAAAAATAGTCGGAATAATGTAAAAGAGCAAGAGTGACATAAGCCATTTCTTGATGTGGTGCATATCTTTCCACATACTTTTAGACATCTAAGAGATGGGAAATGGGTGATTTCCACCAAATCAAATAAATAGTCAAACGTTCAGTAATTTTAGTGCAGAGCACTCCTAAAATCTTAACTTTCAAATAAAATCCAAGACTAACACAACCTTCTCATCATTTATCTCTGACTAAACCAACCAAAGTGTAAGTAGCTCCATCAGTGTGGCATGTCATCACCACCACATGATTTTTAGAGTTTCAAAAACACCAGAAGAAAATAGTAGAAGAAAACATAAGCACCATATGAGTTCCTATCACTCTACTGTTGTTCATGACTTCATCTTACACGAAACTCAATCTCTCTCATTCAATGGACACTTCAAAGCAGGTCATTCATAGCAGAAAAGAGATCTAGTCATTCATGTTGAAATATTTACAATGTCATAACATTTATAATTATATTTATAATTACTTCACTTCAATAATCTGCAACCTCTTATCCATAATTCATGTATTACACTAAATTACCCCTCATTAGTAGCCTATTTTTCATAAGTTTTTAGTACTCCCTCCTTTTCTTTTTAAGTGACTTTTTAGCCATTGAGAAATAACAACAATCCGTAAACATGTGATAGTGCCAAATATAGTCCAAATAAAATATCAAGATCATTGATCACCTAAAGAAACAAACCAAAAGGCTTCACGTAATTCCTTGTGATATGTCAGTTTTAGCACCATCAATGAAAGAAAGTAAAAAAAAAAGTCTATAACATAATATCTTGAACATTCATATTGTTTATTCATCTTTGTTTCATTTTTTTATCCATCAAAAACAAAGTTTTATAACATAATATGCTTTGTTCAAACTTTATATTATCTAATATACTTCAGAAAACCATAGATTTCTCAAATATTTATACACATGGATCATAAATATCAACAATGAGACCATTTCTTACATAAGCACCAATCAATATTAGAATTTCTCAACTTAAAACTCACGATCTACGTACCACATCGTCCCAAATCGCATCTGTAATGTGATGTTTGAAGCTCAACAATAAACTCTGGTCTATTGGCCCACCGGGTAAAGGAGTAGACAAGTCTTCTTCATTTGTTATAGGTCGGGTGCCACGCCCACCTAGACTCCCACCCACTTCAACCGCCTCGTGTGGCTCGTGCCCCTCGGTTGCCTCCACCACTGCTACTACCACCCACATGTTCTTGAAAAAGTAAACATAAAATCACATTTGTCAGAAAATTAATCGACAAATATCTAACTAAGTAAACACTAAGTAACAAATGCAACAAATGCAGATAAGTTAAAATAAACCTTCTTCTCTTTCTTCATTCCTAAGTGAGTCCTCAGATGACTATGAGGCTTCACCTTCACTTCCACCATGAGCAATCATCAAATCCATTTTCAGATGCTCGACAACGTGTGAACCCTCATCCTGCAGAATAGCCTTCCGAGCATTTGTACTCGTCGCTGGTGCATTAACCTTCATTTCAATCTTTTGTTTCTCCTTTCGGTAAGATATAGTCTGGGGTTGCCGACCACCACGATTACGCGCACCTCCTAATGGCTCACTACCGGTCTCCTGCTTGGTCACAACTACCATGGAACGAGCCAATCTAAAGGGAAAATGAAAAAAATTAAATTTCAAACTAATAGGAATAAAACAATATGTGAAAAGTATGTCTCGGTTGAACAGATCCGAGAACATAAATTATGTCTCGGTACCATGTCAACGAGACATCCAGACAAATCTCGGTAGCCTGCTAATGAAACAACACATACATGTCTCGGATAAGTACAACCGAGACAAATATAATTAAAATTCATCTTTAAATCTTGGTAAGATATAACCAAGACTATGTCGAATTGTCTCATTTACTAATAATCGAGAAAAATAGGTCTAGTCTCGATGTATATCAACCGAAACCTACCTTCTCCCAAATATAAATTATAAAACAGTTCGTTTATATGAAATTGAGACTCATAGTACAGTTTCGGTATCAGATACTTGATACTAATATTATGCATTTTTAACCAACTTATGCATCTCGACCACTAATGGCTGAGAATGTCCCATAAGTTACTGCCCTGTGTGACCGAAAATCACGAGTTTCTAGATTCGAAACCCGTGAATGAAGAACACACAATACGAAGACCAAAAATCAAGTAACCTAACCCATTTGTTGCCAAATCGACTAAGAACATACCTTCTGTCATTCAAATTGACTCCCTGCAAGATCGAATCCAAAAACTCGAACCCTGAATCTGTCGAATCCTCCAAAAAACAAAGCCAAAATCAAAGATCTAGGCGAAACCTAACAAGAGAGTGAAAAACAGGGAGGCAATGAGCATCTAAACTGAACGAAGAGTAAGGACAGTGAGGGTTTTAGGTATTTGGTGGGGTGGCTATCTTCAAAGAGCAAAGAAAGGGGATGGGGTTCCTTGATCGTTGGGTTTGAAGGAGAGGGGTGGGGTGCTCATTTTGGATAAAAGTATTTTTGGAATTTCACCTCATTTTTTTGGGTGCCTTCAGTAAAGCACTTGGTGCCTTAATAACGGTGTGCCTTTGCAAATTGGAAGGGTGCCCATAGCGGCCCTCCTTGTTAAATATAAGGTATATTGAACGACTCCTTATGAAGTCAAGTTATCAAAAATAAAAAAGGAGAATGATTGGATGACATATATACTTTCGCTGCATAATTATTGATATTTGTGTTCGAACTTTAGGACATGTATGTATCTAAAGGATGCCAACAATTGTGTCAGCAAATTAAAATCAAGTGTATGTATCGTATAAGTATGTCATCCTAGCACTACTCCTCTTAATTAGCTTGAGGCGCTGCCCTTGTGTTGTATGTGGTCATACGTTCGTCGAGTCCGAAATTAGAGGGAGCTAGCTATACCTCAAATACCAGAATAATCTATATATATACATAAGACTATGTACATGTTGACATATGTCAACTCTACATAGCACTCAAATTAATGTTTGCTTAATTAATTGACTAATTAATATAAGTATCCTAATTAATAACTTAAGTACATTAGTTTCAATTTTTCTTTTGTTTTTTTTTGTTTTTTTTGTACACAATAACAACTTTATTACATCATTCTCATATATTTTATATTTGATTTTTAACCAATTTTTACTTATAAAAAAATAAATATAAATTCATAATATTTCGAAACAATGTTCGGATCTAAAAACTACTAATAATAAAAAACCTTGTATTCCATGTAGCTTCCCAATGAGAGGAGAGGATCATACGGGGAAGGCTTTGACTAGAACTGAAAAATGTCAACATTGTCGTTAATTTATAAAATAAAATAAAATAAAGTCTTATTTACAAGCATAGTTGTTTAAGGTGTGAATGAAAATGGGTTTGGAGATGGATTGGAGGGCTGTGATTTGTTGCGGGTCTAACAATGCGTGCGATGGTGGCAGAGATGGAGATGGGTAGTGTAGAGATGGGTCTGGAGATGGTAATTTTTGGAAATGGGTTTGGAGATGGTGATGGGAGGGATTGGTACTCGAGGAGGTTTTGATTGGTGTGGGCAAGGGGGTTAAGTGTAGGTGCTGGCCATGGGCATTGAATAGTCTGTTTTTTGTTTTTTTTTTTTTTTTTTTTTTTTTTTAATTGGTGTGGCTGATTTATACAGTACACATACATTTTTGTACATCTTCTAAATATGTATATATATATATATATATATAAAAGATATTATACAATGGAGCTCAAATATATACTCATGTCATAAAACCTTCTTAAAATGTGCTGTGCATTAAATAATTTGTGCATTTATGACGCTTCGATTAATGTATTAAATTAGAATTCAATGATTGTAAATATTTTACCAATGATATGAATATATATTTGAACTTCATATTCATAAAAAAAAAAAAATTGTGAATGAAAACCCGTCCTTAGCATATCCCTTAAATTAGTTATTGCAAATGTGTCTAAGCAATTTTTTTAAGTAGAAAAAACATATAGTATTTTTTTAGCACAAGCCTATCCTTTTTTTCACGTAATTGGTTACACACAGGTTGTTGACAAAACATATGCTTTAAAATTAATTAAACAATGGATAGTCGAGGTTCGACACGTTCACAGAGAAGGCAATAAGCTGTTGACTGCACTGACAAGCAAAGCTTATCAACAACGTAGGTTCACATATCACCTAGTTAATGTGCCTGGCATAATTAATGAGGCTTCTTATTCCTCTCCCCTACTAGTAATAAAAAAAAAGAAAGAAGCTAACTCAACCTTCGACAATTGGTCGCGAAGGCATAGCGTATTACATTAATACAGTCCATTATTTAACAAAAGTTTCATGGAACATAGTCTTAATATGTAAATACATCATCACGTTTCTATGTCGTTAATTTTAACAAAAAAAATTGAAAGATTAAAGTATAAATTTCTAAAAGGACCTGCTAATGTGCCCCAACATAGATATGGAGGAACGACACGTACTAGTTGTCGCCCCTGCAATACACATCGAAATGCGTAAGGGCCTATGCCGATGTGGACGCAATACGTGTGTCCTTGATGCGGGACAATGCCTGAGCACAAAAGCATAAAATAGAGGGACATTAATAATCATATAAGATTTTGCAATTAACCTTAAAATAAATTTGAACATTTTTCTTGAAAATAAACATTTTTCTTGAAAATAAAATAGCTCCAAAGGAAAGATGCGGTTACAGTGCGTGCTCATTTTGTTAGATCACATTGAGTATGGATCGGATCGACCTATTGCAATCCGTCTATTATTTAAAGTAGCAAGAATGTTAACCTCGTGGTCCTATATATTCTTTGAATTCGAGATTAATTAATTAGTTGGAGTTGTTATGCCTTGAGTATATAGCTACAATAATTTTTTTTTTTAAGTAGCAAATAAGAAGGCATGTGTTACGAATATATATGACTCCGACAATTTTGTAGAAAATATTATTATATCAAAAGTTGGTCACCAAATTATTTCCATTTTTCTTCTTATAAGAAATCATTTTCGAATTCATTTTATAATAGTAAGAGAAGGCAGAGCGGGGTTTCCTGTGAATCTATATTTATTATTTATCGCATTGACATTTCAAAAAAAAAAAAATCAATTGGCATTATGTGAATTAATACTTATTTCATGTTGATTAAAAAAAGAGCACATGTTATCCATATTGTGAATTTAAAATATCAGTTGTGGATAGACACCGACCCTCAAGAGTGACCAGCCACACAACTTTTAACTACTATAAATAGGAATGATATATGATGCAACCAAAGCATCGATCAGTTGGGAAAAGCCTTGCAACCTCATTTGCTAATCCACAGTACATTCTTTTTTTTTTTTTTTTTTTTCCTTCTCACTCGATCTCTCTCTTTAATTGCCATCTCAACATGGCTTCTGATACAAAAACACCCTACGAGTTGCTTTACCCAATAGTAAAGCAAGGCCATAAAACTTATCTTAGTAATGGCACCCTGGTAGCTCTTGACATTGACTCAGCTTTTGATATTCAGAAGCCTATGGGAGATTTTAAGGAGTGGCGCATGGTGACGTTCAATCAAATATGTGCTCTTGAAGAACTGAATGAGATCAAGAAGAGCTTACGCATGAGTACACAATCACAGACTCCTTCAGAATTACCTCAACAATGGCACCTTGGTAGCTCTTGACATTGACTCCGCTTTTGATATTCAGAAGCCTATGGGAGATTTTAAGGAGTGGCACATGGTAAAATTCAATCAAATTCGCATCCTTGAAGAAGTAAATGAAATCAAGAAGACCTTGCACCTAATTTTTATTTCAGGGGATGAAACTTGACAATCACAAACTCCCTACTAGTTACTTTACTCAATAGTAAAGCAGAACCACCAAACTGATTTAAGCAATGGCTCGCTAGCGGCTCTTGACTTTGACTCGGCATTTGATGTTCAAAGGCCAATGGGAGATTTCAAGGAGTGGCATATTGTCACATTCAATCAAATCCGCATCCTTGAAGAGCTGAATATAATCTTCAAGATCATACAAATAATTATTACTGCAATAAGAAAGGTAACAATCTCACACCCTCAAACTCCTTATGAAATATATTACCCAATAGTAAAGCAAGCTCACCAAGTTTATCTTAGCAATGGCTCGCTAATAGCCCTTGATCAAGACTTCGCCTTTGACATCCAGAAACCCATGGGAGATTTTAAGGAGTGGCACCCAGTAACTTTTGATGAAATTCGTATTCTTGAAGAGTTAATGTGGTTAAAAAGACTATACCTCTCTTTAAGGCGAGCCTTGTGGAACTGTTTGGAGTCAAGAAAATGGTACCTTAAGAAGGCAGGGTAATTGTTGTGGAAGAAAGCAACGATGAATGTATACTATGTTATATATATAATAAAAGGAGCACCTAGCTAAATTGTGCTCTGTGTTTGGAAGTCAGTTATATATATATAGAGATGTAATAAATACAAGGAAATATATGCTTAATTCCCTTGTAAGTTGAAACCTTCTGATGAGGTGATCATCTTCTTCTTGTTGAAGGGTTTAAGTTTAATTAAGTGTACTATGTTTTTACTATAAAATATGCAATGTAGTCTCTTGTTAATTTGTTAATTACGTAAATTCTTTCTTTAACGCTATCATGACAACGACATGCTGAAAGACACATTGGCTTAGAAAAGTCATCATTTGCTTCGATATGCGGGTATATACAGATAATGATGCATAATACACAAGTCGAGGTCAAATGGAAGGCTTTTGTGAGCCAATGTGTCTTGTGGTGTGTCATTGTTGTTGTCATTCTAGTATTTTCCTTTTTGTGTAGTGTGTTGGATTGCTAAAAGGCAATGTTTATGTAAATATCATTATGCAAGCACCCCAACTTTTGATTATTCTTTTTCCAAGCGCGAGATTAGATTATTTTGCAACAAAATTATTACACTTACGCACAAGTTAATTTATTCTAGAGTAGATATATATTGACAAAAAGTCTGGTGTTTTTTCAAAAGTAAGGCACATTTACAATTTATTTCACAAAATAGGGTGGTGTACTTTGAAATAACAAAAATAGCCAATAACGCCTTTTGAAAAGGCGTTATTGGTTTTGAAGTATGTGAGGTGGCGGTGAGGTGGCGGACATAATTTGTTAAGGTTTGTATAGATAGCTCACAAATTTCCAATAACGCATTATGAAAAGGCGTTATTGGCTATTTTTGAAGTTTGTGAGGTGGCGGTGAGGTGGCGGTAAGGTGGCGGGGCATAGGGGGACATAATTTGTTAAGGTTTGTATAGATAGCTCATTTTGAGAAGGAGCTATCTATACATTTGCCCCGCCACCTCACCGCCACCTCACAAACTTCAAAAATAGCCAATAACGCCTTTTGAAAAGGCGACATAGCCCAGTTTTAGAAAAAAAAAAAAGAAAACCACACTTATTTTTCGGGGTTTAAAGTAAAAGGTAAAGTAATTTTGTAATTTTTTCTCATAAATTAGTGACAAAATATCAAAAATCTGAAGTTGACACTTCGAAACTACGGAAAGTAAATTTGCACACAAGTAGTTGCAGTACTTCCAAATAGTTACTGCTAAAATGTAAAATAAAACAACTAACCATATATTTTAGTACTATATAGGCCTTGGGGCAATCAATTCAAATTTATAGATTGCAAAGGCCAAGACTCCATATGATCCTTTACAAAAGAAATTACTTTTAACCTCAAAAAGTCATAAAAATTAAGGTGTATAAACAAATTACACAAACACCTAACTTGGTAAAGCTCTGCCCTAGCCATACTCACATTGAAGTCCCTCTATTTATATTCTTTCATATGATTCGGCTTGAGAGTTTTCTTCAATTAAATGATTATAATATCAATCAGATTGATTAAATGTATTGATTAAGCACCTTTAAGTCAAAGTTGACCATCCAATCCTTAAAACTCACCAAAAATAAATATGTAAAGCACCAACCAACTTGCTCAATGAACCAACTCTATGCATTGGTTAGGACGATGAATGTGCACAATCTTAATAGTTCAACTTATTAATCGATGATGTATTTGAAATTAAAAAAAGTTTTGAGTTTGTACTAACGAGCCCAAATAGCACTACGCTCATTTTAATTATGCTTTGTTCAGCTCCATAAATAAGAGCACCCTATTATACACAATTTGTTCACATTAATACAATTCTTAAACTCTACTTTAAAACCTAAGAATCAACTTTTACCATGGAGAAGCCCTCCCCCCTCCAAAAAAAAAATCACAAAATTGTAGATGTGTTCATGAAACTTTAGTGGATCGCAACAAATTCAAAGTCTAAAGGAGCTTAGTCTACTATATATATGGATTCATTAATTTTGGGGCTTTCCTTAACATAAAATAGAACATATATGTTTGTGCAGTTTTGTGTATTGGAGGTAGGTGCATCATGGGGGGAATCATGCCTTGAATCAGGGATGCACATGGTTGGCCGTGTTAAAACTAGCGTCTCTCTTTTACTTTGAGATCATATAGTAATTCTAGCTTCTTAATAGCACGCATGCAGTTAGGTCTAATTGCGTGGGATTCAATATTTATTTGCGAATTGCTATCTACTATCATTTTTTTTCAGCATAACCGATAGGTCTAGCTAGACTCTAGCCTATTGAAAAAGGAAAAGTCTACGCGCACGTCAAAATACACATCTATACGTGCGATGCTCTTCGAGATGTGCATGATACGTATCGTGAAGTACATCGCACGCATATGAAAACACGATTTATGCCAGTTATTGATATACGTGTAGGACTCCTCCTTGAATGTGAGCTTAACGAAAACAACATAAAAATACACAAATCCTATCTATATGAAAGCACATGAGCGATGCTAGACGCACCCCACCTTTTACTTAAGGCGCTCTAACGAGAAATTCATTTTTCAAAAAATTTCAATTCTACTGCAAAATAACTCTTATACCTTTACCGCGATTAGTGCACCTCACCATCCGCTTTTCTCTCATTTCATGCACCTCACCATCCTTTTTCTACTGCAAAATTACTCTTATAAGTTCGAATCTTCTAATGTTTCGAGATATATATGTCTTTCACAGTGATGAGTTTCTGTTATGGAATATTGAAGAGTAATCACAGATACGACATTATAATAATACGGAAAACATGGGAAATAAGTTTATTCAATGAGAAGGTTGTATACACGTACTTCATTCACCCAAAATATAAGCTATCTACAAATCACCATGACATAAAGAAAACTCATCATGCAGGTCTATTACGACGGTTACGTTGACGTTGTTGCTCGGTGATGCAAACCGGACGTACTCTTTGTCTAGTTGGACGATGTGTTTGTACATCCGGTTGAGGTTGTTGAGGTAGCTGGTCTTGCATTGAATCACGTCGAGTAGATTGATGCTCTTCCTCTGGTGCTTCACTCGACTCACCTCTACTACTGATGCTCCCAAAAATAGGAGGTGGAACCATCCCAAAATACTGGCTTCCTGTATGGGGTTGGGGGAAAGGAACATGAGGCTGCGACATGGTCAACAAGTTCATGAATGAGGCATCACCACTATATGGCATATTGTAATTATAAGGAGTAGGAATATATGGACTAGGCATGTATTGAGGCAGTGACGGATACATTTGACGATGAGGCATTCCATGGTCCACATATGAAGACGACGACCCAGGTGCGTAAGGATCAAAATGGTAAGGAGGAAGATTCACGATCGGCGGCCTTGGTACAAACATTTGAGGTTCTGTTTGGGGTGTGGACGATGCAGGAATGTACTCATGAGAAGAATGAGTTGGTGGGGATGATCGTTGGCTACTCTCGCCAACAGTCTCTGTTCTACTCGCTCTCGAACGAGATGAACGTTCTGGAAGAGAACGTCTGCTACCCTCTGGCAGCAATCTCGTCTGAGTAGATGGACGTGGTGGACGAGGACGTCTGGTGCGTTCCCGCACAGTCTCTGGGTCGTGTTCGTCTTCTTCTCACCTCTATGTTTGCTTCGCCCGATCGTCTTCTTCATCTTCCTGTTCATTATCCTCATTTACGTCTTGTTCGACGTCAATTCCGTCATGCGAAAGAGTAGACCTTTGCCTTTCATCTTCGTCTAAAATTTTAATCCCTTCATCAAGCGCAGCAAGACCTTGCTCGTACCCATCCTCAATAAACACTCGCCTCAGTTGATGCACCAAGTTACGCCGAAATACAAAAAATAAGAGCTAAAAGCACGCAATATAAGATATTAGTTGTTCGAGGAAAAGTAAGAGTTAGAAGATTACCGTAGTCACGTAACGCCCCGTCGTGTCCAATGAATCTCCTAGTGACCGAGCGATACCACGCCATGTTGTCTTCATGATCGTGCTCTTCATTAAGTGCCGCTGTGGCAATGGTGTCCCCACGATTTTCCCACATGTGTATGTAGCTTGCGTGAAAAGTTACCCAATTTTCATGATTATGTCCATGCAATTCGTGGCGGTGCAGTTGGGCGTCGTAAGCACAATTTGGTGGCACCACTTGTACCATGCCGAATTGTCTCATAACCCTTTCTGGTCGATGCCACTCGACTATGTGGAAACAAATAAGGGGACACGTCGAAAGCCAACTACCGTGACCGTTAGTACAGTAATTGGGAAGAGACCCCATGAGTTCAGTATATGGTTGCCATACCACATCATCCTCATGCCTTTGCGAGTCGAGTGCATCACGGTAAGCCGATACGACGTGCGTCGAACTTTGTGAAACCGAAAATGCATCGAGTCATCTGTGTAGAAAACAATAAGTTAAGATAAATGAAATTGGACAAGATTTTTAGCAAATTAATGACAAATCGACTTTAATACTCCGTGTCCCAGGGAACGTCCATAAACATATTTTGGCCATCCACCGTTCGCGGTTGAGCTCTAGAAACACGCAGCGCCTCGGTGCTATTAATGGAAATATGTCCCATGCCCACAGCTTGTACAAGAATTGACGCGCCAAAGAACCTCATGTGCCCTCGCGAGATCCGCAACACAACTCCCTGTACAAATAAGCCAAACATGCACTCCCCCAACTATATTGTCCAGCTACTTGGAAATCCTCCAGCAATGGTAGGAACATCATATGTACGAATCGATTGGACTTGTCGTCGAAAAGACAACCACTGATAAGTTGTAGTATGTACGATCGAACATAGCGTTGCACCGACCCTCATCGCTATCATCATCTATAGCTGGTACGTTACGCTCAAGCCAATCGACTTTAAGTTTACAACCAACCACGTCATCTCCCACAGGAGTTCGTCCAAGTAGCCTCTCGCAGACATCAGCATAGTCTGTATATGTCGTCCCCGTCACAAGCATACCTTCGATAGGTAATCCAAGCTGTACCTACACGTCTTGGAGTGTAATTGTGCACTCCCCACAATGCATGTGAAATGTATGGGTCTCAGGGCGCCATCTCTCTATTAATGCAGTAATCAAAGCCCAATCAAGGCTGAAAAAAGCTACCCGGGAAATCCCATAGAACCCACTGGAACGAAGATATGGGATCATCCTAGAATGATACTGCATCGTTCGATCAACGGCCCACGTCTTCGACGTACGCGAATTGTTTCGTACACCTTATAATTGATAAGGTCGTAATGTATGAGTTTGATACGTTATTGCTGTAAATTTGACGTATTCATGTAAAATAGTTTACCTCGCCCCTCCAGGTTCGCGAAGATCTGTGTGTAGATTGGAGTTGCGATAGTGATGGAT
Source organism: Stephania cephalantha (assembly GCA_039657325.1). Taxonomy (NCBI): domain Eukaryota; kingdom Viridiplantae; phylum Streptophyta; class Magnoliopsida; order Ranunculales; family Menispermaceae; genus Stephania; species Stephania cephalantha. The sequence goes on from CM077575.1 coordinate 14,051,402, forward strand.
CTGAAGGACCTGGATCCATTATTGTACAACTACAAATGAATGTTAGAAAAAGAAAATGAGTGTTGTACGAAACCAAACGATAAGTATTTAATAAATGTTCACACAAAAACAACTGCGTAAATGCTCAAAAGCAACATATGTACGGACTTATGTTACTTCACACATTATACAAAATCGACTATAGGTTTTCATTGGATGGTTGAGGTCTGCTTGGATAATTTGTTTTGTTATGTCCCTCTGAACGACAAATACCACACCGGTTCTTCCTAGTTGGGACTCGTTAACGGTCTTTATTTGGACATGTTGTTCTTCTATGTCCTTCTTGATGACATATCCCACATCGCAAAGGCCTTTGGACATTAGGAATATCCATCTCGGTATGTCTTCGCGATCCCTTAGGTCTCCCTCGGCCACGTCTGCACCTAGGGTCGGGTATGATCTTCTTCCCAAAATTCGACCAATACTTCTCATCTGGGGTGGCCTTGAAATTGTAGGAGTAGCATTGTGCGTACACATCTATCCTATAGTATGGCTCGATGAACTGCGCGTATCTCACTCGAATAAACCCACATGCTGCTAACACGTGTGAGCAAGGGAAACTAAACGACTGCCATTTATTACAACTGCACACCCGGTCCTTTAAGATGACGACTTGTGTGTTGTTGCCTTTATGCATGCGATCTCCATGTCTTCCAGTCTGCACTTCGAACTCACCAATGTCTCGATTGATCAACGTGACGTGATGCCTCCTTGCGGATTTCTCATTTTCCGTGAGTTTGTCCATGACATATTTCGTGTACGCTTGTCTGTTAAAGATTGCTTCATTGATTTCCTGGTGGCGTTGATCGTGGTATGTCACCAATCTGTAGTATATCATCTGAGTCAACGCCGTTATTGGCAAGAATCGAGCCCCTTTCAAGACCCCGTTAAAACACTCTGCAATTGCCGATGAAACTCGAGTAAGTAATATTGGTTCGTCGAATATTTTTTGTATTTGAGTGCAAAACATAAATTGTATTTCGTACATACCAACACCATTAGAATTCATCCATCCGTACCGCATGCCTCAGTCGTGCGATTGAGTCCAAAGTTATTTGGGGATGTCATTGACATACTGCAAAAATTGAGGCGTTCGTGAAGATAAGTATGTGAAACGCTCCATGCACGCATTAAATTTTCATTCTTGATGTTGAACAGCTGCTCGACCAAGGAGTACTTTCAAGGGGTCATTTTTGAAGTGGGTGCTGAAATTACTAAGCAAGCGTCGCAAGCAATAACGGTGGTACCCTTTTGGGGGACAAAATCTGTTGCTTGGGGTGTTGACCGCCTCCAAAATTCCAGGGTGACGATCAGAAATAACGCAAACTCCTTCTCGATCTGTCACGTGTTTACGCAACATCCGCAAAAACCACCCCCACGAATCAGTTGATTCGGTTTCTGCAACGGCAAATGCTACTGGTAATATGTAGCCATTTCCATCTACAGAGATCGCAATCATTAGCTTCCCACTGTATTTGCCATATAAGAATGTCGCGTCAATCTGAAGCAGAGGCCTGCAAAACTTGAAAGCATGTATTGAAGCTTCAAATGCAAAAAACACACGACGAAATGGAGGAGACGCAGTTCTTAATTCATCAGCATGCCATTGTCTATGTGACCACTCGATTCTTGTCCCCGGACTCTTACTCCTCACAGCCGCCAACCATCTTGGTAATTGAGCGTACGACTCATCCCAATCTCCAAAAGCACATGCAATTGCTTTCCTTTTGGCATCCCACATTCGCTTGTAGTTCACTTCGTGTCCGTATTTTTCCTTAATTATTTGTACTAATGCTTTGATCATGATACCTTGATCGCTCTTGACGACGCTTTGGATCTCTCGCGCAATCATGTTGGCGTCAAGTTGGGCATGACCGCGTTCTACGTTAGGATTAATACATGTGTGCGGTACGTCTAACTGTGTCATCTCCCATAATAGTGTTTTCTTTCGCAAACAAGCACGAAGACGCCACATACACCCGTGTTGCGCACTTCTGCACTTAATCGCCCACGTAGTTGTAGTCGATTCCATCACATGGAATTGACAATGTCTATAAACATGCCACACTTTAACGGCATGTTGTAAGTCTTTTTTATTGTCAAAGTACATCCCTATCTCCAAATCGAAGTTAGACATGTCCCCCCGAGTTTGCTGATAGGAATGTTGGGTCGCAGTTGAATTAGCCACCTCCCAATCGATTTCGTTATATCCCGATATTGGTTGGTGAACTTCATCATCACTTGCTTCCTCCAACAAAATCTCCTCATCGATAGCAAATTGCTCATCATCTTCGACATTCTCCGCACCCGGAGGTTTCATATCTTGGATCATCCGTACAAACATTAACGTCATCACAAACGGCAACTGCTGGAGCTTCTTCGTTGGAATGTATGTCCTCATCAGTTTCATTATTTGCGTCGTCGTTATCTTCATCATCATTAGAGGCATTAATATCTTCATGTAATGGACTAACCAACCCCTCTTCCACGACCTCACCGTGTGGGGCTTGCATATGTAGCCTTTCCATCATTAATGCTGCGTCTGGAGTGTCGTCGCGTTCATGACGAACTTGCGTATGAATCGTACGATTTTGAACTGAGTCGATTGGCTCAAATGTTAAACAGATATCTACCGTTGCAGTTATAGGTAAATTGGCCACCGTCCCCCACATGAAGTCGACGTGTGTCGTATCATGCAACAACACAGGAACGAAATAATGCGAACCTCCGGGGAGGATTATCATGTGGCGATAAGTCATATGAACTATAGTCTCTGTAGATGAGATATTGAGCGCGTTACACACGTCATACATCATTTGACGGCCACTCGTCCCAAACTTAACCATCAACACTGCTGATGGGGGTGAGCTGTACGCGATGCCATTTACCCCATTAACGATTTCACCGTACACAGAATAGAAAAGGGATGTTCCTATGTTCCATGACCTACATAAGTTTGCGAACATTGATGTAATAGGGTTACACACAAATGCACAAATATGTCAAGTGAAATAGTTGACGACTAAAGTAATTTATAGCGCAATCGAACTTTCTGATGTAGAAGATCGCAACTACAGAGCATACTCATTCTTTCGCAGTCACACTCTATGTGTAATAACGATCATACCTACTGAACCATTGCACATCGAGCACGGTATTCAATTCAACCAGTAATTCAAGCATTTTCCGGTATATGGGGGGCGATTTACACACAAGAGGACCTTTCGGATGTAGAGGATCGCCTTAATGGCGCAACTACTGAGCCTATTCATTCCTCTGTGTGAGAGTTTCTTAATGTTGTAAACGCACTTTTCATTAAATAAACATATCAACTATTCTTCATAAACACAATACCTATGTCACTATATATCATGTTAATCGTAACGCACCTAAATAAATAATTATGAAAATACTAAATTTGTGAACTTACTTTTTTCCTCCGCTTTTCCTCTTCCACGTAATATTCCTGCAATAACATTTTATTTTCGTTAGTTTAGAAAACAAGGAGTATAATAAATCAACTTTAGTAAACTAAACTACACTAATAAAAGTAAACCTTTACCCAAATAACGAGTCATCACCTAACCTAACCTAACTCAACTAACTAACCTAACCTAACTAACTATACTAACCTAAAATTGTCGAACAACAGAACTCAAGTAAACTAATCATTGTTAACTAACCTAAGTAACCGTAGCAAACATTTACCCAAATAATGAGTCTTAAACTAAACTCAAGTAACTTAACTAACTAACTTAACCTAATCTAACATAACCTAACCAAGCTATGTGAACCAAACGTAACGTAACCTAACCTAACCTAACTCAACACCGTTACCTAACTCAACTATGCTAACCTAAAATTGCCTAACAACATACCTCAAGTACACTAATCACAGTTAACTAACGTAGGTAACCGTAGCTATCATTTACCCAAATAATGAGTCTTAAACTAAACTCAAGTAACTTAACTAACTAACTTAACCTAATCTAACATAACCTAACCTGACTATGTGAACCCAACGTAACCTAACCTAACCTAACTCAACACCGTTACCTAACTCAACTATATATACTAACCTAAAATTGCCGAACAATGCGAACCTCAAGTACACTAATCAACATAACTACCCTAACTAACTCAAATGTATAATTATCGATAATACTAGCTTTTCAGTAATCTAATTAATTAGATTATCAACTTTAAGCTAAATTTTCTTTGAAAATGTAAAAACTTTTTCATACATCATTAATTACCTTGTAATTTTATCAGACATAACTAATATTTTATGATCATATAATTATTTGATATTTTGTTGTTGGTTGGATGATTTTGAGAAACTTGCAATTGTTCGGTACTTTTTATCTCCCGATGATATCGGGAATGTGAGGTCTAATCTGGACTGTTTTTAAAATTGTATATCATTATCTTCATTTTTTATCATAAACAACATATTCTCATAGACACTAATTACTACAAACAATATCAAACAAAACACATACAAGATACATGCATGATTATCATCATCATTTTTTTTTTCAAACTTCTCATTGATTTAGCTAGTTGTGCAAACACGCTATATGAAAGTAGGCAACATAACAAATCCATATTGAACATGTAACAAATAACATTATAAAGGTGTTTTATTTCACATTTTCAATTCCTTCCCATCCTAAGATTTGTCGATTGTGCGCAACTCAACTATATTAACCTAAACTAACCTCAACACCTAATCTAAACTAACTTAGCTGACTAAACTAACTAACGTAACCAAACTAAACTAACTTAACCTAACTAAATACACCTAACTAACTAAACTAACCACCAATACCTAAACTAAACATCTAACCTAAACTACCTTAACTAACTAAACTAACTACCTCAACTAACTCAACTACACTTACCTCCTCATTCCACTCATTGCTTCGGCTTCGCTCATTGCTGCGCTGCGCCGCGCTTCCTCCTTCCTCCGTCGCGCCACCGGAGATCCCTCCTCCGCTGCCTGGGCCGCTGTTCTTCCTCCACGTACCAGTGCCACGCAAATTCCTCCACGTCTGCTGCTGCTGCTGAGAGCCTTCGCTGCCGCCGCTCCTTTTTCCGGTGCCCCCGCCAATCCTCCTCTCCCCCGTCTCCGCCGCGCGTGTGCACCACCGCCTGTCTCTCTCGCAAAGCCGTCCCCTCCTTCTTCCTCCCTCATCGGTGTCTCTCTCCACGGATCGCTCCCCCCTCCCCTCCTTAAATAGCCGACCCACCCATGTTCTCACAGTAAACCCGTGACCTACCACCCCCTACCTCGTACCCCTACCCTCACAGTAAAGCCGAAACCGACGCAGAGAATATATTCTCTGCGTCGGTTCCGGGAAGACGATAGTGGGGTGCAGATAGTGCCTTTTGAGAAGGCGCTATCTGCGCCCCTAAGTCACGGGTTTTCCCGGTCTACGTGGATCAACGTGGACTGAGATAAACGTATCTAGTCGACGTGGACACTGATAGCGCCTTCTCAGAAGGCGCTATCAGTGTAAGTAGGTCCACGTGGCGTCCATTACACAGATATCGCCTTTTCAAAAGGCACTATCTGTGTAATCGACGCCACGTTGCCCGGACACATGGATAACGCCTTTTGAAAAGGCGCTATCCATGTGTCCACGTCAGCGAAAAAATGTGCCACTTAGATAGCGCCTTTACAATCAAAAAGTCTTCTTTTTTTTGTAATAGTTAAAGAGGTTTTTTTTGGTAATTTAGCATCGTCAATGCAACAATGGAATTTTAAAATCTTACGTTGCACATAAATTAGCAAGGCTCTCGAGATGTCACATAAAACCCAAGGTGTGGGATGTTACTCATATGGAGATGAGATCATTGTTAAACTAATGTAATAGTGAGCAAAATTTAACGAAAATCTTTGATTTTGTTAAAAAAAAGAAATGTAAAAATATGTAAGATAAAAAATTATAACATGGGAAACACATACTCGGAAGTGAAGCGAAAGTGGAATCGAATTGATTGCTTGTCCATTGGTCAAGGCCAGATCACCAAAAACAGGAAGTTGCCAAAAATCACAGCCCAAATAATCTCGTGCAAAGATTCACGAAGGAAAAAGAAAACTCTCTACGTTGATTCCCAAATTTGTGTTTGGAATAAGAGATAAACCTTATTTTATCCCACTAAAATAACTACTTTGTAGTTATCTAATCTTTGAGTTATTGAAACTACCAAAACACCCACGTAGTAAAACCACCCAACACTAACGCGAGAGGTTTTTTCCAACATCTCCCACTCCAATATAACTAGTTAAATTAATCATAATTTAACACTTATGTGCGTACATGCATGTTGAATACACCATTTACCACTTACACAAATGGATTTAGCTACTTATAAGTTTCTTCTTTAGAAAACAACATCTTTTATCTCTGCAACAATGTATTCATATAAGTAAATAGGTCGAGAGACCAGCATACATATGAGAGCTCATTACTATACAACTGTTAGGTATATATATAACTCATTTTACAAGTAGAGTAAGTATGCAACACCCTATATACATAAGTCACATTTGAATATATATATATTCAGATCTCGTTTTACTCCTTATTTCAAATTCACATGTATCCATGATTAATAAATAAATATAATTGGTCAATTGTTGGATACAACTAAAGCAAATGATACACTTCGATGATCTTCCTTTTTCTCCTTATCTCTTACATATTAAACCAACTATTATCCAAAGATGCCCAATTAGATCGAATGATTCATAAACATCGATAACACTCAAAGATAATTAACATTGAGACAAAACATCAAGATTAGTCAAAAAGTCTCAAGGTAGTTAAATAAGATTCCATAATCTCAAATGCTTACACAACTTGGAAGTAGAGATAAAAAACTTTTGTTACTTTTATTGGTCGCTAAATACACATGTGATATGAAATACATGCTACAATATTATTCTCCTTTTGTTATGGAGTGTATGTCATAAACAAATATTGTATAGGTGATAGTTCAGATATACTTAAAATCTAACTTGAGTCCATAACTCTACTTTAAATTCTCAAATTATAACAACAAGACTTCCACCTGCTATAAAGACAAACAAGGTGAACTAGTGGGAGGTTTCACCTTTCGGTCATAAATGACCTCATCTTGATTCACTACCAAGGCAATTATTTGTTTTAAGCTCGAGCTCTCCAAATTCATCCCAAAAGAAAGCTTAAAACATATCTTATTTCTATGAACCACTAAGTCATAAAAGTGATTGCATGTATGAGAAGGCCAATATGTTGTCCAACTTACCTTTTATTTTATCTACAAAACATAAATGTGTGTGTATTCATTAATCATCATAAAAAATAAAGTATGAAAATTTGAAAGACATTAATATATAACAAATAATATCTTATAAACATAAAGGAAAATTAACTACAAATTGTTTTCAATCAAGTACAATGCATACATGTTAAACTTTACACAATCCTAGATATTCACGTGGTCATTGATCACATCTCTAGGTATAGGCTTCATAAGAGGATAACAATCATCTTGTGTGTAGATATGTATTGTACTTTCACTTCCTTTTGTGCAACCATATCTCTAACAAAGTTATACTTGGTATCAATGTGTTTGTTTTTAAGTGATACTTGGGATCTCTTGTGAAAGAAATTGAAGCTTGATATCACAATTCACAAAAACTGGATACGATACATCTTTATCGAACCCCAAGTGACTCAAAAATCTCTTAAGCCAAACCGATTCTTGCATTTCTGTTGAACGTGCTACATATTCAGCTTCCATTGTTGATAAGGCTATACATGTTTGTTTCTTACTACTCCATGAAATCACTCCATTTTTCAATAAGAATACATAACTTGATGTAGATTCTCTTTCATCTAAATCTCCTCTCTAATTAGCATCAATATAACCAACTAAATGCAAATCATTGCCTTGATAACACGATAAATAATGTATAGTGCCTTTGAGATACCTAAATATCCTTTTGATAGCTTTTCAATGGGTTTGTCCTCGGTTTGACTGATATCTGCTTACCATGCCAACAACAAATCAAATATCAGGTCTTGTATACATCATTGCATACATAAAGCTTCCAATAGCACTTGTGTAAGGAACTTTTTTATTTGTTCATATTAATATGAATTATTTTGACACATTTGTTGACTTATACCTTGTTCTTTTGCGATAAGAGTATCAATGGGTTTGCAATCTTGCATATTAAATCTTTCAAGAACTTTCTTGATGTATGGCTCTTGTGAAAGAGCTAATGTAATGGTCCAGAATTTACTAATAATAAATTAGTTTCTAATTAGGGTTATTAACTCGTGATGTGGGACCCGCATCGAGTTACGTGCACTGTCCGATGCAATTTGATGAGGTAAATGTTAGATTTTTTATGATGTATGTCTAGTGTATTGTATATGTGTAGATTACTAAGTCACTCTTACTAGTATATAGTTGTCGAACTTGAGCAGGAACGCTCATCGAGATGCGTGTCGATATGGGACCAGGGTAGAAAGTGATATGGTAAGTTAGGATTAAGTTATTATGGCTTAAATAGCTAATTATATGTAGCTATATTTTATTTACATTAAATATAACATAAGTTAGCTAAATAAAACATTAGTCATTGATATTCTTCTAGATACGTGTAGACACATCACAATATCAATTGAGTTGGAATTGATGTTATCAAGGATGAGTTAGTGGAGAGTTAATAGATTTGAAACAAGATATGAGCCATTAGATCAGCCTCGAGATGCATGTGCACATTAAGATCAATGGCCATAATTCAATCTTATATATATAAATAGATGAACATGTAAATCATTTACATAATAGAACTTTTGAATGAAGAAGTAGATCTGATGAAGGGAAACCAAAGATCATAAGGAGATTTTGATGAATTTGAGAAGAGTTGATCAAGAGTCAAAAATCATCAACTAGATAATTTAGTTTTATTATTAGTCTTGAAAACTTAATTAGCATAAATTGATGATTTGGTGATTAATTATGAAGTGTATGTTGATGTCGTTACTATGGGGATGTGATGGGTCTTTAGTGGAGGGTAATAAAGGTCCAAGGCTATGGTGATGGCCATTTGAAGGAGGAAACTCAAAAATTCAAAGTGTAGAATTTATGGGATTTCCTGCGTTTAGCATGCTAAGCGTGATTGCTAGTGTGTTACCTACATGTAGCGCACTAATAAGTTTTAGTAGCACGCTAATAAAGTCACTAGCGCGTTAGATAAAATACCGGCACGCTAGGTGCTCTGACATCACAATTTCTATAATTTCTTAATTTGAACTTAAACATTTTAAAAAGTCTAACACCTTAATTGAGGGTCCAAACACGCTCTAAAATATGTGTAATGACACTAGGAACCTAGGAAAAAGTGTCGGGGTTCGGGTATGCATTTAGAGGTGTCACGAGGCCATATTAGCTTAAGAACTTGGCATGGTTTGTAAGTATACTAATTAGATGTTTATTTCCATTTTTTTCCATTATGCTTCTTGTTTACAATCATTTGGACTGATGTGCTATTGTAGTTTAAATGCCATGACTTTGTTGTCCTATCTCATTATATGAGTTTGTTATCATGACATTGGTTGATGTTTATATGGTATTCATTGACTCTTAATCCTATGCTATGTCATTCTTGGTTGTTAAAAGTGTTAATAGAAAGCATGCTATTAGGTGAATGATTTTGTGGTGTTGTAAATCATATTCCTTTGTGCTTTATTTAAGCTATTCCATTATGGATTCCTAAACCGTATTATTTCTTGAGTTATAAAAGTAGTTCTTGTATCTATGACCATTATATGATAGATAAGAGCACGACACACGGGGTCACTAGATTTTGGGAATGTCATGATCTCACCATTAGCTTAAGCGGCACACGAGGTATGGGACATGGGGTTGTCGGCAAGTATATATATATATATATCTATATGTGTGTGTATGTGTGTATGTGTAGAATGGGCAATCTTGAGCATATTTATTCCATAAATAGCGGAACATAGTTGATGTGATGTAATTTCATAGTTAACTGGCCTTAGATCATTATTGCTTAGCCGAATGTCAATTTCTTTATGTTTAACTGAAGTATCTTATAGCATGATTCTTCTTTAGCTTTCTTTGGTATTGCTATGCTTTCGGATACTTGTTGTATATTTGAAAATATGGATAAATGTCTCTCAGTATTACTTTCTACATTACCATACTCACCGTATTTTTTATGATAGTGGGTGCAAATACTTCAAGTAGCAGACCAGGGAAGGAGATGATCGACGATTAGTTTTGAGCCGTCGGAGATAATTCCTACTACTTTTATAGGTGATCACTTTTTGTATCTATTACTTACATCATTTTGTACAACTTTAGAGTTGTATATTGGGTAAAGAGACTAGACTTCTATATTGTTTTATATATTACTTTAATTGGTTTATATAATCATATGTTTATTTGGTTTTCACTAGAGGTGTTTTATAAATCTTTTCGCTAATTTTATTAAATTTCCGCGTATAATCATGATAATGATAACAACTACTTAATTTACTCTGTAATTCATAATTAACTAGTGATAAATAATACCTATATTGAACACGTATAACGAGGTGAATGATATGAAAGGCTGCCTAGTATGTTGTTAAGTCCTACTTGGCGTGGTTTAGGGCTTAATGATGAGATTCGGCCGGTGGTGCTTGGTTTGAGGATCCGAGCCATCACAGTTGGTATCAAAGCATAGTTTTAATGAACCTTGTGGATACATAAATTATGATACTAACGTCACGGTTGGTAGCAGAGCCTAGGTTTTAAAACCTAAGTAATGGATGATAATTTATTCTATAACATGATACCATCATGATTGTGGTATGGGAATCTAAGTTCTCGATAAGTACATAATGAAACTTGAATAAAACATAAATTGTAGGTGTGGAAACCAAATGGTCTTTGCTTAGAAACTATTAGTTGGAAGTGATTGAATGTAAGTTGGGGATTGTTATGTGTAAATGTTATGTTTTGTACGTATATATATTTGATCTTTACGTAGTAGCTAATGTCGCGATCGCTATCAATATGTAGAATGTGATGGCAGATCCGCGAGAGGGAGGTGATGTATGTCAATGATAACCAACATACGGTATCGACTGTTGATTCTAAGAGGTTATCGGATAGTGTCATGTCATAAAGTCAGTAGTTGGGCAACTTATGTTAGATATGGCAACACGTATCTCCGCACTTGTACACTACGTCACCATCATTACTATTTCGACTATAGTATCAGCCCTTGAGGTACATGTTGTTACGAATGATGATATGCAGCGTTGGACTGACTTAGTCACTATCGAGGGACACTAGTTGACCGAACACCTCAGGATTGTACAAGCACATTTAGTTTAACCAGTCATTTCTATCGAGCCTATTACGCCATAGCTTTCAAGCACATGAGATTCCGATTATATCGGCTACTACCATCATACTATAAGCACCCGAGCAACCTATAGCGACGATAGTACCTATTCCATCGAAGATGTTTTCTGTGGTAGTACCAGTAGAGTTTCCAATTGACGCAACACATGCATTGACTAAGAATAATAGGAGGAGGAAGAGAGGCAAGGGATTGAAAAAATGTCTGAAAGATCTAGTTCATCTAGATTAGAGATACTAGTTACCATGGCAGTACCGTATGTACACGTTTCTCCACTGGTACATGAGATGGTGAGTAGATTTCCATCCATATACTCAGTTGCTATGATTCCACCAACTTCCGTTTCCTAACTTTGCCATCGGACCACCTCCAATAGTCCAATCAATGCAACAATTTTAATAAGCTTAGGACATCGAGACCGATGTGTGACGCAAGTATAACGACTAGCTTATAGTAATAGTGCAATCAACTTACGCAGACTTCGTATATCGTCCTCGAGGAAAAGCTTTTGCACTAGTTGTATATTACCTACTTAACTTGAACTATTGCTAAGGAAATCACTTTTAAATTGGTTTTATGCTAAACTATGACACGTGTCGAGCATGCACAAAATTTTTTCGTATTTTACTATTAACTTGTAGTGGTGGTAAATGAGATATCGTCTCCATATTGATTTTTCAAATCTCTGTAAGAATTTAAGATACCTTATAGTTTTATCAGATTCAATTTTTTTAATTTAACTAATTTAGTTAAACGGGAAATAAACACTAAACAATATGAAAATAAACTAAATAATTAATTAAAATAACTAAACTATAAACAATTTAAATTTAATAAACTAACTTAATATACTCAAACTAATAAATCAAATAATCAATAAATCTATATAAATAAAATACGAAACAAACATCTAAACAATAATACTTAGATTATTTTCAAACAATAAAAATATAACATCACTTTATAACATAGTTATAATTATTTCATATAGAATCTTAGAATCATTAAACCATAATTCATAATAGGTTGATAGCCTTTAACTAGCCACCAATTTTCTTAATTCAATGGAAATGTCACATTCTTATCATTGTAAGTTTATCTATTGGATAAAACGCAACACTGTAGAAATACGATAGTATTAAGTTCAATGAAAATCATGTATAATCTAAGCCAATATTACTGAAGCCGCATAATAAACAATTTAGAACACAATCACCTAACACATCCTCTCGGGAAATGCCCTATAGATTAATCCTAGTTACTACTTATATAATTATTGTCAGTAACTATAGACATAGAATTGAATACTCTATATTAAGTAACATATTGACCACTATGCACTCAATAAAGAATTACTAGTTGTAATACGCAAAAACAACTTGTTTTATCTATGATTGACATGTATGAATCGATTTAAATCATTAAGTACATGATTCCATAATTATAGCTACATAACAATCCAAAGTATATTACATGCTTAGAGTTCGTTTAGATTGATAGACTACTCAAACATGCTGAAAATAAACAATGCTAATATGTGATTAAAAGACATAATTAAGTAAATAAATACCTCTAAATCAATGCTCCAATATTGATTCACATATAGAACTTAATAAAAGAAAAAAAGAAAAAGTAAAAAGTAGTTAAAGAGTAATTGGAAAGAGTTATTTCGAATCTCTCTGGTCCTATATATAGTTCCCTTAGGAATACATATCCTAGATAAATACAAATTATGGAAATAATTGAATTTAGTGGCCTATAATTGAATAATAGACAAATTATATGATGCCTAATACCGTGTGTGGGTCAATGGTGACGCACATGAGTCGTGTGGTAGTGTGCGTGCCCGAGTGTACTCGTTGGCACGCACGACGAAATTATAAATGCGTAAATGAAGGCATATATATTTAAATATAATGTATATATAAATATATATTGAAAATAAACAATTAATTAATAATTGACGGGCGCCTAGTGAAACACGGGTCGTGGGTGACACGCGTGGGATGTACAATAGTGTGCACGCCCGAAAGTGGTCGTTCGCACGCACAAAAAATTTATAGGCGCGAAAATATATAGGTGTATATATATTTATATATATAGGTTATATATGTAAATGAATCGTATAGTTTAAATCAAATAGAATGATACATTGGATTCGCCTCGAGATACGCATAACATGAGAATCGGGGAATTAAATGGGTAGAGCGTTAGTATTTTGGTTGACATTTTCATGCCTTGAAATGCGTGTAAATAGAATATAAAGAAAATCAATGGATATGTGTTATCTTGGTTTCTATCATTTGGATCGTCCTCGAGATTCGTGCATACAAACCTCGAGAAAAAATTGTATTTCATATAAGTCGGTCATGAGGTGATGGCTGTGTTAATAATCACAATATCGATTTCGAGATACGCAACATGTATCTCGAGAAATATTAAAACATAAATTGATAGAATTTATTCATTAGATTTGCCTCGAGATTCATGCAATACGAATCTCGAGGAAAGCTAATACTTATCTTCTTCAACATCATCGTCTCCTCTGTGTTTGAACGAAATTAAAATCTAAAAGAGAGAGAAGAGAGAAACTGAGGGATCGAGAGATGGAGATTGATTGTAAGAGAAGTAGAGGCTATGAAGATCTATAGGTAAGTTGGTTTTGGTTATGTTGTTGTGTTGATGTTATTGATGTTGTTGTTGTTTGTTGGTAGTGTTATTGTTAATAGAGGAAGGTGGAAGGGAGGCTCGGTTCATCCAAAGAGGGAGACAACGGGGAGGTCGTCTCCCCTCCCAAAATCAAACTTGGGATGAACCCTAGTTCGATCAATGACAAAAAAAAAAAAAAAAATCGAACCAGGGACAACGTCCCTTGTTTCAATTTGGGGAAGGGGACGCACACACACGAGCCATGCATGTGCACCCCTTGCCCTGTCCAGGGTTGAGTCAAACCAGTTAGGATCGACCCGACCTAACAAAAATAAAAAAAATAAAAAAATGAAGTAAAATAATAGAAAATGGAAGAAAATTCCATAAAAATATGGAAAAATCCTGAAAAATAATAATATTTTGTTAAAATAAATAGAAATTGATGAATTACTATGAAAAATGAGGAATTTGAGATTCGCGCGAGACTTTATACCAGAGTTTTTACCTCGAAAAATGTAAAATGGTCATATTGACTTAAAATTTGATAAATTGATTCTGGATTCGATTAGGACCGATTTAAGGGTTCTAATTAAAGAGTGCTAGACCCATATTGATGATAATCAATCTATTTTTAGGTTCTTGGTCGATGGGGAAATGTTTACTAATCTCGGGAGTCATGTAAATCGGTAAAAAATTAGAAAAAATCGGCATAGGTAAGTGAGACTCGTATTCTTATCAATTATGCAACGTAATTCGTATAATTAGTTCATACAACATTATGGATGGGGAATGGTGCAATATACTGTGACTTGAACTAGTTTTTATGTTAAATTCCAGGAAAAAGGTAAGACGGGCAAATCGGACTGGAGTGATGATGGAAGTGTTGGATCATTACCAACACTTTCCCTTGCAGAAACCTTGAGGTACCCAATTGTTGCTTTCCTATTTAAGTTGGTAGCTATGCTACGCCTGGATAGATCATAAAAATCACACGTCGGCCAATGCATGAGCTTCTGTAGACCGTTTTACAGCTCGATCTTGAAATGAAAATACAAGTCATGGATGCAGTTGCAATTGACCTATGAATTTGCATTCTATTATCTATTGTTATATCATTTTAATGGTTAAATAGATATGTTTTGGATTGATACTGCTATTCATTAATAGTACTTGATAATTGATACGTTTACGAGCATCACTTACTTACATGCGCTTCGACTCAGGGATGGAGAAAATTAGGAGTTTATAGTCTTCTCTACGGTGAAATGCTTTTCCTACTGTTTATATATTGTATTAAATTATTATTTTATAATAAACATGGCTGATATATGGTTTTACGACCGAGGTTTATGCCAATTTTGGTATATCATTTATATTATTGAAAAAAATTAATTCCGCTAAGTTTTCAATAAATTATTCGATATATGATATACTGTAATTGTGATTATCATGTATGAAGGATGGTTATACTGTTACTTTAATTGAGCTTGATTGGTATTCCAGGGCTTAATTAAGGTTTCAAGCAGGGTATCACCCTAATTAGGATAGGGGATGCTACAATATCGGTTGAGGATTTTCAAAGGTTATCAGATAGAATTACGGCATAAAGTCAGCAGTTGGCCGACTTCATTTCAGATATGACAACACGTACGTCCGCACTTGTACAGTATGTCACCACTGCTACTATTTTGACTGCAGTACCGACACCTGAGGTACAAGTTGTTACCACTGATGATATGCAACATTGGACTGACTTAGTCAATGCCTAGGGATAACAACTCACCGAACTCCTCAGGATTGTACGAACACATTTAATTTCACCAATCGTTTTCGCGAAGCCTACTACAACAGTGCTTCTAGCACATGAGATTATGATTGTATCAACTACTACCACCACCGTACTGTGAGCACCCGAGCTACTTATAGCGCTGACAATACCTATTCTATCAGAGATGTTTTATGTGGTAGTACCAGTTGAGTTTTCAGTTGACGCAACACCCGCATTGACT
Organism: Stephania cephalantha; assembly: GCA_039657325.1. Lineage (NCBI taxonomy): Eukaryota > Viridiplantae > Streptophyta > Magnoliopsida > Ranunculales > Menispermaceae > Stephania > Stephania cephalantha. The sequence goes on from CM077575.1 coordinate 14,067,542, forward strand.
AAGAATAATAGGAAAATGAAGAGAGGCAAGAGATTGAAGAAAATGTCTAAAAAATTCATTTCATCTAGATTAGAGATACCAATCACCACAACAGTACCGTACGTACACGTTTCTCTACTAGTACCTACAATGGCGAGTAGATTTCCATCCATATCTTCAGTTGCTATGATTCCACCTACTTTCGTTCCTGACTTTGCTAGTAGTCTACCTTTAATAGTGCAACCAATGCAATAGTCTAAACATGCCCAAGACAACAGAGATTGATGTGCCGCAAGTATACGACTAGCTTATAGTAATAATGTAATCAACTTAAGCTGATTATGGATATCTTCCTCAGGGAAAGGTTTTTTCACTAGTTGTATATCACCTACTTAACTTGAACTATTGCAAAGGAAATCACTTTTTAATTGGTTTATGCTAAACTATAATACGTGTCAAGCGTGCACAAAATTTCTCATATATTATTATTAACTTGTAGTAGTGGTAAATGAGATATCGTCTCCATAGGGATTTTTCAAATCTCTTAAGAATTTAAGCTACTCTAAAGTTTTATCAGATTCAACTTGTTATAATTTAATTAAACGAGAAATAAATACTAAATAATATGCAAATAAACTAAATAATTAATTTAAATAACTAAACTATAAACAATTTAAATTTAATAAACTAACTTAATATACCCAAACTGATAAATCAAATAATCTATATAAATAAAGTACGAAACAAACATTTAAACAAACCGCCTCTAAACAATGTAATACATTTATATTGTTTTCAAACACTAAAAATATAACATCACTTTATAATATAGCTATAATTATTTCATATGAAATCTTAGAATCATTAAACCCTCATTCCTAATAGGTTGATAGCCTTTAGTCAGTCACCGTAATAAAAGAAAAAGTAAAATATTGTAGTTAAAAATTCAAAAAATGGAATATTGGTTTTATGTTATTTTATATATGTAAAATATTGCTCCCGTAAAACAGCTTGTTGGAATTTAGGACATATTTTGCAAAATATTGGAGTTAATGGATGTTTAAGGAATTGAGTTTTTAGGGTAGGATAGTCAACATCAAAATCATCGTTTTTTATGGCAGTGATCATATGAATTTGATAATCGGCAAAATCATTAATACTAATTGTATCATCAGATGTTTCAACAGGATAAGCAACACGAGTAGGTGGATGAGCTACATGGGTTACAGAGGCTCGATGGGGATCTATTTGAGGCTCTTCTTGAGATGTACTAGAAGAAGGGATAGAAGAACAAGATTTTCGAGAGACGAAATTTATTTCAACTAGACCATCGTCATGGGTGATAATATTATGAACTTGATCAGATGTAGTATTTTTGCGACGTTCTTCGTTATTTTTATCATGGATTATCCACTTTTTGGAACATCTATATCTTTCCAATTTAATTGTTTCCTAGTTATTACTTTGTGTTGTATATTTGTAAGAAATAGAGTAGAAGTGCCCTTTTGAAGGTTAGTATAAGCAACAGCTGGAATTATTGTATGCATTAATTTATAATAAATTCTATATACTACTGCGACATTGGAACATATTTCTTTTAATTTAAAACCTTGAGTGTATATACTTAATGTTGCTGCTTCATGCGCAAATTGATCGTGTAGACTTAAAGTGAAATTAGGAAAATAGTTGAAGAAAATTGGTCCTTCTGCTAAACTTCCTTCAATTATTCCTAATAATGAATCATTGAATTCTAAATGATGTTTATCACGTATAGAAGCTAAAACAGATGTATTAAGTCCTAATGTAGTCAAGGGTTTTATTGCAACTTGAATAAGGCCAATATGCAAATATTTATAAGTTTCTTTATAACGACTAATTTTGTCATGTGGTATAAGCAGAATTTATTGCCCATCACCATCGATTGATTTTGTCTCTTCTTCAAGTTTGATAATAAAATCTTGATTTTTGGAAAAAGAACCTTGAGTAAAAATGTCTTTTGGATCTATGGTTGGCATATCCCAATTTTGAAGATATTGTTTTATATTAGTATAAGAAATTTTGCTTATATTTCTTAAATCTAATTTTGACATAGTTTTTGCTAGGGATTTAGGATTTAGTTTCGTATCAGAAGAAGATGAAGACTCAAATTTTACAAGAGGGTTTTTGATGAAAGAACTCTTTTCATTTTCTTTATTAATTCACCCATGTTTAAATATAATGGTTTTCAAAGAACTTGGTCAACAACTTACAGCTAGACTTACTCCTTGCTAGACTTACAACGTGACTAGGAAAGTTTACTTTTGAAAACCCAGTGAAGTTTAAACAAGAGAGAATATAAAAGAAAATAGAAAAGATATGCTTTCAATAAAAACTTAAAACTATGAAATTTGCTTCACAATCGTTTTCTGATATCGAATATATAAAAGTATAAACAAAGAGAAACATCACTTACAGTAGATGGGTCTGCGTCTGCTTCGCACAGTGAGGATTGAAGATGGCTCTGATACCAATTTGACACAGGATATGAGTGAGAGGAGTGAGAGAAACAAAATGACAAAAACATAAAATGGGAAACTAAAAGGAAAAATGAACAAGAGAAATACTCATAGCTTAGTATTTAGAAACACAAATTTTTACAGATAGAAAGACTAACATAAGAGATGAGAAACAGACAAAATCATCAAAGATGAATCAACTTTGGACAAACTAACTTAAACAAACTCAAAGCTCAAACGTTACTTCGAACTCAAACTTAGACTTAGACTGCTTACTCTAACTTCGAATGCCTTACTCTTCCATAACCATGGTATTTATAAGAAGAAAGGCTACCTAGAGTAAAAGCAATGGTCGAAAATTAAAGATGCGCTATCGTGGAAAGATAGCCCTACAAACAAGTGACACTTATGTACGCATTATCTTTAAAATATGCTTTAAAGATAACGTGACATGACTCGACGATAAAAAAACCGACAAGATAAAAAATAAATAAAGTGACAGGATTCGTTACTGTAGCCATTATTGGTGTAGCTTTCAACTTTATTTGAGACTGTAGCACTTTATGGATGAGTGATTGAAAATAGCTGGAGGAGGCTGTATAATTGAGTGTATGAGGCAGGCAAAGTGGGCCTGGAGGCATGAGCCTGAAAGGATGAGCGGCATGGGCCTGATGGCAGGCAAAGCCTGTAAGCCTGGGCTTGAAATGATAAATAGCATGGGCTTGAATAATATATTTATCGAAGGCAGGCAGAGTGAGCTTGAAAGCATAAGCTTGAAATGATAAGCGACATGGGCCTGAAGGCAGGCAAAGCCTGGAAGCCTGAGCTGGAAATGATATGTGGCATAGGCCTGAAATGATAAGTTTATTGATACCAGATGAAATCACAGAAAAATTTCAATGGTAAAATGAGGAGAGATTTCCATAAGCCAAAATGAACATAAGTGGGGAATCTTTCTAGATCTGTATAATCAATATAAACTTGAATTCGAGGAGAATCAAATAAGTGCCATAAGAGAAGAAGAAGATTGCCTTCATTAGTGGTCCAATGGATAGCATGGGATGCAAATATAACAATTTGGTGTTGTGACCATATAGCATCGGGATCAATTTCCAAAGGATATAGTTCATAGATTATTATGTCGAGCATTGGATGGTGGATGGCTAGATGCATAATAGCTTCATAGAAAGACTTCATCTTTATAGATCAATGAAATCGGGTGATGCAGAGGTAGCGCCATCTTTGGAATTAGTTCTGGATGTTGCAGAATACATATCTTCAATATGCTTAAATCTTACTTCCATTTTCGTTACATATGTTGAAGATGTTGAAGAATAGTGGTAGCAAGATCATGAGTAAGAGAGGTGGATGAGGTGGTAGGTTTTGCTGGCGATGTGGCAAGTGTATTAAGACTTGCATCTTTATATGTTTTGGGTATTGAAGGAAAAGATGAAAGTAATTATGTTGGTGTTATGGGCTTCGGCTTGATAGGTGTAACCAATGGAGTGACGGAGGTTTCGTGAATTGATTCAATATCAAATTTGTCCCACCATTTTACATGAATATCTTGAGAGAGATAGGTAAGGGAGCAGTTATTGGCTTGAGTAATTTTATAGGTTCCATAATTCCATTTAAGAATCCATGGAATAGAATGTTTTTGAATGAATTGGAAAAGGGATGATTTTTCTTTTTCATATTTGATTTTAACTGTAGGCGGAAATATGCTGTCGATAGGGCCGAATTTTATCCACCATTCTCACATAAACCAGAGTGGGAGGTTAATGCGTAGGGATTTTTTGAAAGTGATATACCAGGAATGTCCTGAAGCTGGATCTTTGTAAAAGAGGATGACTCGCCATGCTTCAACGTAATCTTTATAGCTTACAAACATTGGTTGATGTGCTGGGAGTAATGCCATTGACTGATATGCATAAGGGCATTGTTGAATGACATTTTGCTGAGTCCATTCAGTGATAGTAAACACCTTTTGAATCTTGAATTTAGAGTAAGCAACTTCATCTGAATTAGGTTTTTTGAAGTGTTCGATAATAACAGACTGCGTTTGAGTTAATAAGGCTTCATAAAACTTTAAAGAAACATGAGGACGAGAAAGTATGAAATGATATGAGGGTGGCATTAGGATTTTGACCTGGGTATCAAATGAATGATCTAATAAATCATGTTCAAGGAGGGTAACTAAATGTCTATTGCTAAACTTATACACATATTTATTGTCATCTGAAACTCGATTATAGGAATTGAAAAGTGGAGAAAATTTATTGGTATAAGAAGATTGAGGCAATAACGATTTACCTTTATCTGCCATGATCTGTAGCAAATGAATTTGAGGAGTTACAAGAAATCCTCTGGATAAGAAATCAGGAAGAGAATTATGTTCTCCTTTTATATATTCGATATCAAATTCAAAAACACTTAAAATGGCTTGCCAACGAGCAAATATTTGTTTGGAAACAAGATTTTTAACATCTTTTATAAGTATTTCTTTGGCAGCCTTACAATCAACACGAATCAAAAACTTTTTATTTAAAACATCAGATTGAAATTTTTGTACACATAAAACAATTGCCAAAACTTTATTTTTAACTGTAGCATAATTTTGTTGCATTTTATTCCATAATTTTGAAGTATAACAGACCAATTGTTATTTTTTAGATGGATGATGTTGTAGTAAGATTCCACCATATCCTAAATCAGAAGCATCGGTTTGGATAATTTTCGGATAGTCTATATTAGCTAAATGTAAACAAGGAAGGGAACTTTTTCTTTTATTGTCTGAACTGCTTTGGTATGATCTAAAGTCCATTGAAATTTAATATCTTTTTTGAGAAGTTCTTGGAGAGGTTTGCGATCAATTGCTGCTTGTTTGTAAAAATCAGTAAGATAATTTAAACATCCAAGAAATCGTTGTAATTGATTTTTATCAGTAAGTCGATCATGAAATTTGTCTGCAAAATCAATAATATGATTGACCGAAGTAATCGTTTGATTCGAGATTTTAAAACCTAAGAACGTTATTGATGTTTGGAAAAGTTTAATTTTCTTTTGTCATAATACTAAACCGTTGGAAATTATAATATGTTGAAAAGTAGCTAAATGTTTTCAAGAGAAAATGTTGTTCAGACATTTCATCTGCCTTTTGGGATAGAAAAAAATACCAAGTTACGTTACCATATATTGATGATTTTAATGAAAGTCAAATCCCTACAAAAGCAAATCATTCTCAAATGAATACCCGATTATTAAATCTGTGTGATCTAGAAATCAAAGATCTTCTCTCCAATTTTGAAGAGAAAAGAAAAAGTAATTGGAATATTGGTTTTATGTTGAATCTATGGTTGATTCACATATAGAACTTAATAAAAGAAAAAAGAAAAAGTAAAAAGTAGTTAAAGAGTAATTGGAAAGAGCTATTTCGAATATCTCTGGTCCTATATATAGTTCCCTTAGGAATACATATCCTAGATAAATACAAATTATGGAAATAATTGAATTTAGTGGCCTATAATTGAATAATAGACAAATTATATGATGTCTAATACCGTGTGTGGATCAATGGTGATGCACATGAGTCGTGTGGTAGTGTGCGTGCTCGAGTGTACTCGTTGGCGCGCGCGACGAAATTATAAATGCGTAAATAAAGGCATATATATTTAAATATAATGTATATATAAATATATATTGAAAATAAATAAATAATTATAATTGACGGGCGCCTAGTGACACACGGGTCGTGGGTGACACGCGTGGGATGTACAATAGTGTGCACGCCCGAAAGTGGTCGTTGGCATGCACAAAAAATTTATAGGCGCGAAATATATACGTGTATATATATTTATATATATAGGTTATATATAAATGAATCGTATAGTTTAACTCAAATATAATAATACATTGGATTCGCCTCGAGATACGCATAACATGAGAATTGAGGAAATAAATGGGTAGAGCGTTGGTATTTTGGTTGACATTTTCATGCCTTGAAATGCTTGTAAACATAATATAAAGAAAATCAATGGATATGTGTTATTTTGGTTTCTATCCTTTGGATCGTCCTCGAGATTCGTGCATATAAATCTCGAGAAAAATTTGTATTTCATATAAGTCGTTCATGAGGTGATGGCTGTGTTAATAATCGCAATATCGATTTCGAGATATGCAACATGTATCTTGAGAAATATTAAAACATAAATAGATAGAATTTATTCATTAGATCTGCCTCGATATTCATGCAATACGAATCTCGAGGAAAGCTAATATTTATCTTCTTCAACATCATCGTCTCCTCTGTGTTTGAACAGAATTAAATCTAAAAGAGAGAGAAGAGAGAAACTGAAAGATCGAGAGATAAAGATTTATTGTAAGAGAAGTAGAGGCTATGAAGATCTATAGGTAAGTTGGTTTTGGTTTTGTTGTTGTGTTGATGTTATTGATGTTGTTGTTGTTTGTTGGTAGTGTTATGTTAATGGAGGAAGGTGGGAGGGAGGCTCGGTTCATCCGAAGAGGGAGACAACGGGGAGGTCGTCTCCCCTCCCAAAATAAAACTTGGGATGAACCCTAGTTCGATCATTGACAAAAAAAGAAGAAAATCGAACCAGGGACAACGTCCCTTGTTTCGATTTGGGGAAGGGGACGCACACACACGAGCCATGCATGTGTACCCCTTGCCCTGTCCAGGGTCGAGTCAAACCAGTTGGATCAACCCGACCTAACAAAAATAAAAAAAATGAAAAAATGAAATAAAATAATAGAAAATGGAAGAGAATTTCATAAAAATAAGGAAAAATCTTGAAAAAAATAATATTTTGATAAAATAAATAGAAATTGATGAATTACTATGAAAAATGAAGAATTTGAGATTCGCGCGAGACTTTATACCTGAGTTTTTACACGACCTGTAACAATCACGTCAGGTTTAGGCCACCCGTCCAATATGGATCTCAAGTTCTCAAGTGCCCAAACATAATTTGCATTAGTCTCCGATGATATGAAAGCAAACCCAACAAAAAACGTAAAATGCGTCGAAGTGATGTCAAATATCTCCAATAACGGCATCATATACCTATTAGTTTTATATGTGCAATCTATCAGAAGAACCGACGGGAAACACCGTAGCAACTTGATTGAATCAAGATGTGCTCAAAATAAGTCAGCCACGACATTTGTCTCAGGATGCTTTCTGTACCACGACATCCACTCATTATTCTCTAATATGTGCAATAATTGTTGCATTTGAGTCCTCCTACCCGCATCCTCAATTCAATATTTTTGTCGTGCATTGTATATTGTCCGCATAGTCGAAACATTATTTGCACCCGTTTGCTTCAACGTGTTGAGGATATCTCTTAACTTCACGTTCCCCTTAGTCATCTGCACCACAACCACCTGCTCACCCGTATCCAATCTTCCTGCAATTAAGTTGTCATCCAAGTTTTTAGCGGGGTCGTGATTGTGCCTTCTACACACGACATTGACGTACTACAAAGAATCCACATTTTTCTTGATGTTAATAAGGAAATGGCACCTACATTTCTTTGTACCAGTTTGAGTCCTTGTGTTTTCCTCCTCCTATTCGATTCTTGGTTTTAAAGCAAGTTTTGCGGCTTTGGCTTTCCCTAGTCTTTGTGACATTCCCCTAAATATAGCGGCCCTCTCACATGCAAGTTTGACCCTTCCCCTGCGCTTAATCCCTCCGGCATCAGAGTGCTTCGTTACAAACACAAACTTGTTTGCACGACCAATCATTTGAAGCCATGATATAACTGATTCTCTAGATGGGAATGGCTTACAAGGAGTGAAAGCATCCTTGTAGTCAGGAAATAACGTCGAAATCGGCATTACCTGCAATACAAACATTGAACCATAAGGACTCAACACCAATACACAGCAAATTCACCAAAAAAACTAAAAAACCACATTCTCGATAGTATAGTTCCGCGACTTAACACTAAGAGTCTGTCACGGGCAACCGAGACATCTGGAAGAGTCTCGGTACGAAGTGATCGAGACGCTTCAACATGTCTCGATCACACTTTGATCGAGACGTCGTGATTAGTCTCGGCCCCCATGTACCGAGACTTATTTGCAAGTCTCAGTGTTGCGAGGCTGAAACAATCGTAATCTTGCAACCAAATAAAAAAAATAGAAAAAACACAAAAAAGCAACAAGTACCTCTTCTTGTACCTCATCTTGCACCATTGTGGTACATCCATCCATTTTAGGCTGAAAACAACTTCGAAATGGCCGAATCTACCAAACCTTACAATGAAAAACATAATCATCAATGTCATTATTTTCAACAAAAAATAGTAGATTCAAACCTTTATATGGTTGTAAAACAATATTACCTCGCTATCGGATGATGTGAGCAAGAATTGATACATGCCCACCAAAAAAACGTGGGTTTAGGTTAGAGATGAGAGATAAAGAAGGTAGGGTGCCCAAAATTTGTTCAAAAATGTGTTGTGGGATTGTGGAGGATTTATATGAAGGGGAAATATTGTCATTTTCATCAAAGTAAATTTTAGATGAGAGAATAACTAAAAAAAATGGGTGCCTTTGCAAATTTGTGGGGTGCCCATAGTGGCACTCTTTGACAAGCTGTGTCTCATCCATCTCATCATAAGAGATGCTTTAGTAGTATTTTCTTTTTTATCATAAATAATTTTGTTCCTTTACACTTTATTTTCAAAAACAACATGATAGTTCCACAAGATGCAGGTACATATATATCCCACTCTTCTTCACGATGAACATTACTAAATAATTTAAATTAAAATGGTAATGTCTGGATATATAAGGATAGTATTGAATTATTCGAATCAATTATCATTTTACTAAGAAGGATTTGGAATGAGGCTATGTTGTTGTTGTTGTTATATGCACATTTTAATTTATTAATTGTTGGAAAAAAAAATGAAGCATGTCATTGGTATCATTTTTTTTAAAAAAAAATATTGAATAAAATAACCATGCACAATATGAGTGGTATGATCAAATTTTACTAGAAAATCAAAAATAAAAGAAACTTTTCTTTTCTCGTTAATTTATTTATGGATGGATGCATATATAAATAGGATTACATTAAAGATCTAGATAAGTAAAAATACAAAAGATAACGTGATAAATCTAGATAAAGATAAATAAGGAAAAGATAACAAAATATATCTTAAATAAAATAAAATTGATTATACGTAGAGGTGACAATTTAAGTTATGACACGATTAACTCGACATGAAATGTATTAAACATGTCATGTGTTTGACATAAATGAGTCTGGGTTATAAACATGTTAACATATTTATACACAATTAATAAATAAGTCATTAACATTTAGCTTACTTAACTTGTTTATAACTCGCTTCACACGAGTAAAGAACAATGTATAAATAATAAATATGTTATAATAAATAGATTAGTACAAAATTTTCCCATTTGAATACATGTTAATAACATGATTTATTTTTTATTTAAAACATTTTTAATCATATTTTATTTTATTTTTAGAGGAAATATTTGTTTTACTTTTAATATATTATTTGTGTTTTAGATTTTAGTAATAATTATTTATCAAGAAAAATATAAAATTTCTCACCAAAGTAAAATTTAGATGATTTTTAAAATATTTTTATAATTGTGTATAAATTATTTGTTACAAATCATTTTCCATCAATTATTAAGACTAATAAAGACTTGAATGAAAAAGTAAAGTAAAACTTAATACAACAACTCTATTATATTTTATTGGCTATTTTATGTTCATTTAAATTTATTCATGTAGATATATTTAAAAATGTAGTAAAAAATTATGAAAATTTAAATAAATTGAAAAGTTTAAGTAAATTATTTAATAAATGGATGACAAAAACACACAAAATGTTTAATATCACATTAAGACACGAAAACAATTAACACGATTAATAAATGTGTTATATCTTGGGTTTGCATTATATTGGTCATGACATATTTATGATACGACACGTTTACGACTTGTCGAATCGCCACTCCTAATTCTATGTGATATTTATCATGTTATATCCCCCCGAAAGCTAGAGCATATAAGTTTGTATGTCTAGCTTGAACAAGAACATAATGTGAAGCCATCAACGACTTGAAAACAACCATGTTGTTATTGTTAAGATTTGAGATCATTCGGTTGTAACCAAATGATAATGTGGTTGTAACCGTTACCCATATATAATAAGTGGTTTCCACTCAAGAAAGATACAAAATAAAGATGATCTATTTTAGAAATTTTCATGGTATCAAAGCTAGGTCTCAATTTTAGGTTGGTCGGTGAAAGTCGACTAACCGTTTCATGGTATTTGCCTTTGTTATCGTTTCGGTGTTTAGGTGTTATGTGCCTCTATATTTTGTGCGATCTCCTTATGTGCCTTTTCTCATGCCGCATGTGTTTCACCTCTTATCTGTCCTTGGATTAGCACCGACTTTTGCCAATGTGTGGCCTCACTTGTGTACATGTGCATCTGAACCCTCGTGTCCATTGTCATTTCTCAGTTCAATGGCTACTAGTGCATTTGTTCAGTAGCCCACCATCACCGCCATCAAGGACCTTTACTTCATCATTTGTCACCGTGTACCAAGCTAACTCGTGTGTCTCGTTCTTTGCTGGTGTTGTGCACCCATCATATATGCCATCCCCGTCCATCCGTACTTGCATTACCTAAGTCACGCCTCCTCATCATTCAGTCATCTTGCGTTTCTTTTTCTTTATTTATTTAGAAAATAAGAAGTAGAAGAAATTCATTTGTTTGATCAGCTTCCTCAAGCTCGTCATATGTCCATGCACCTTGTCTGCATCGACCTTTGTGATCATCTTAAAACCATTTGTTAATCTGCTAGATCTTCGAGTGCATGCACAATTCAGATTTGCTCATAAGTTAATCATCTGCTTATATGTCGTACCTTACGACATATATTTGTAACGACTCGTTGCCTTAAGTAGGTGATTAGTGTTAATTCGGTTTCTAATTAATTTGAGTTAGGCTCATGGTTAAGCCCGGTTTGTCTCGATTAGTGTGTGCGTGGATTTACGTGTTGATTGGTGTTTGTGTGGCATGTATTAGTATTTATGAAATAATTAGAATTAATCGAATAATTAATGAATTATGAGATGCCTAATACCGTGTGTGGGTCAAGGGTAACACACACGAGTCGCGGGGTAGTGTGCACGCACGAGTGTACTTGTTGGCGCGCACTGCGAATTCATAGGCGTGTTAATATATATATTGTATACATATTGTACGTATATATATATATATATATTGAAAATAAATAAATAATAAAATTAGTCAGCGCTTAGATATACACGGGGTCATGGGTGACACGCACAGGATGTACAACAGTGTGCACGTCTTAGGGTGATCGTTGGTGCGCGTAATGAATTTATGGGCGCGAAAATACATAGGTGAATATATATATATATATATATATATATATATATATATATATATATATATATATATATATAATGGCAATACCCCCTAGGATCTTCTTGAAGCCAAAATAGCTTTATTGAAAAAAGTACCCATCAATGTTAACATTTGATTGGAATAATTTTTTTTTGAGAAAATAAAAGTAGGGTATTTAGGTAAATTCAACTTAACTAACATAAAAGTGTGGACGTAAAAGTGGAGATAGAGAGTGTGCGTATGTGAAGATTTGAAAGTGATAAATGTGGAGAGAGAGAGAGAGAGAGTGTGTGTGTGTGTGTGTGTGTGTGAAGATTTGAAAGTGATAAATGTGGATAAAGAGATAGATATATATATATATATATAGATAATCGTATAGTAGTTATCTTTTTTTTGTGGATATGGGTAATAATCTTAATTGAATCTTTTGGTTCAATTAGCCAAGTTGACAGAAACATTAACGTCGTGCCCTCCTACTAGTATATATATATATAAACGAATCTTAAAGTTTAAATCAAATAAAATTATACATTGAATTTGCCTCGAGATATGTGTAGTATGGATCTCGAAGAGGTGAATATGTTGATCATTGTATGATGTAGAGATTTTTCATGCCTCAAGATGCGTGCAACCACATCTAAAGGAAAATTAATGTGCATATGTATGCATGTGTCAATATTGGTGTCACATTAAGGATTCGTGACTTTGATTCATATTCCTTTGATTGGCCTTGAGATTCGTGCGTACGAATCTCAACAAACCTAATATTTATCACAAACAACATACCGCTTCATTCGTTCAACAGAGAGAACGAAAAATGAAATCGAAATCGATTGAGAGCGAGACCGAGAAAGGAGGATTCGAATCGAGATGCGATGGAGATGAAAAAGAGGTGTTGTAGAGGTGTTGTTGTTGATGATGTTGTGTTGGTTGTAGTTGTTTGTTGATTGTTGATGTTGCTGTTGTGGTTGTTAATGGAGGAAGTTGATTGGGAGAGAGGATCGGTGTGAAATCCGAGAATTTTATAAGCTTGATTAGACAGTCTAATTAAGTGATGTCGAAATTTTAATTGGAATTAAAGTATTCGAGGTGGGACCCATACTTTACGAGTCAAAGTGGATGTGTAGACGTGGTATACGCAAGTGTTGGAGCGTGTTGAAAATTTTCATCTTAGTTGAAATCATGGTATTTTTCGAAGTTAATTTCGGCTTAAAGACAAACGATAATCATGAAATTAAATAGAAAAAATGCAAAATTACCTATAGGGGCAATTCGCAATTGGGAATTGTACGTAAAATAATTAAGTGAAGGGCAAAAGAGTCATTTCGCCACCCCAAATAACCTTCTCTTGTGTGAAAACGAAATGGGGCAAATCCCTATCTCGATTTATCTCCTTTCCATGTCGATTTCTCAACCTCTCTCGGTCTCGTCTTCAAACCTCTCTCAACTCCTCTCTCTGCCGTGCTCTCCTCTCGATCTCTCCCTCCGTTCGACTCTTCCATCTTGCATCTCCCTTCACGGTCTCTCTCTCTCTCTGGTCTCGTATATCTCTCCCTTCTTCACCTCTGCTGTCCTCTCTTGGCCACTGAACATGTTGGTGAAGGAGGAGTGGATCAAAACACTGATTAGAGGTGAGTTTGAATTTAAATTGAATTGGTATATTAGATTTGTCATTTGTGTATGAAATTGGTTGATGATTGATATGGTTGAGAGGGCTCAGTTTAGAGGGGGATTTGTGAAAATGATAAAAGGCTGTTGTTTGGCTATGGTAATTGTTGGTTGTTGATGGAGTTGTCGATAGGGCTGTTGAGTTGATGTTGGTGTTGTTGTCTTTGTTGTTTAGATAAAAAAAAGAGAGGAAATGATGAACTGCAGTTCATCGTGCCTAGGGAGTACTTGGGTAGTGCTTAAGCACTGCCTAAGCATGCCCTGCCATAAGCAAGGCATAGTCTTTCCATGGCAGGGACTGGTTTGCTCAGAGCACAATGAAAGAACATTTCAGTAAGGGCAAGACTATGCCCTGCTGTATCAAGGAAGACATGACCGAGCCTTGTGGTAGGTCAAGGCATGACTGAGCATCATGGGTTTGTAATTAGTTTGTGAAGTTTTTATGAAAAGAATGAATAAATTCGTAGGTTTTAGTTATGAAATAGCTTGGGGGAAATCAGTTCTGAATGCATTGGTGTGGTTATGGGATTCATTAGGACCATTTGAGTGACTAAATGAATTGCACAAGTTCATTTAACCAAGGAATTGAATGACCTTGTATCTTGTTAGAATGAGTCGAATCAAGACACATTAAGGGTTGTAATTGAGGCTAGGGAATGCATAGACGAATTAAGTGGTTTAGGACCCTAATTGGAAACTTAAATATGTAAAGGAAGTGCGAATTTGAATCTTGAAAGGACTTTGGTTGGAGTTTTGAAGGGTTTAAGGATCGACTTGACTTGAAAACTATATGAGTTGTCTTTTAATTATTAAATTGAATCAAGGCATGGTATTAGTGTCGAAGAATTTATTGATGACATTGGTGATCTAATGGTGTTGAAGGTTTTCATTGTGGACAACATTAGCTAAATTTCTGGAGGTTGTTGGTTAATACAAAGCTAAATAAGTGTTTAAGACCCTATTTAAACTACAATAAATGGTTTAAGACTTATTGGAAGTTCAATAGCATAAAAAGAGAGTTACGAAAAGTATTTGGAAAGTTTAAAGAAAGCTATCGGTGTTTATAGTAGGTTGGACTTTATTATGAGATTGAAAATGAGTGTTAATCTCATTGTAAGTTGCAATATGAATTTTAAGTATTCGAATAGAGTTGTAACTCTAAGTTGTGTACTCTATGGTTTGATAGGCTACATGGAATTACATGAAAGCCAGGAAACGTTGTGTGAAGCTTCGTGACCAACTTTGAGTTAGTTGGATAGTAAGTAAACCTTACAGTGGTCTTTACTATTTATGAAATTATCTTTGTACCTACATTTTTTTTTAGTCTATATTGCATTTTGCATCATTCTTGGTCATGCATACATGACATTCGGATAGAGTTTCCCATGCTATGGGTTGTAAGAGCGTGAGGTGCTCCACTCCAGACTAGACGTACTATAGGCGTCTAAGGCGGGTAATGTCGACTCCGGGGTAGCATGCATTGGACTTCCATTAGTGTTTTAGGTTCATTCTTAGGTCGACCAACTTGTTTGTGAACCTTAAATAGTAATGAAAGGGTTTCACGTTGTTATATAAATTTCTTGTTATTTGGAAATGCAATTATATGTCGCCATGTATTCAGACCAACATTTACAGTAGTACAGAACAGTGTAGGAGTTTACTTACCTGACATTTTCGAGTTGTTTTTTATGATGTCAGGTTCTTTGTGAGAACATGTAAGAATGAACAAGACTCGAAGAACTTGGTAAATGTTTTAAATTGTGTAAGTTTAATTTTCTTGTTGTAATCATTTTATATATTTTTTTTTTGGTTCCGGGGTGAGCGTAGGTCGTGAAATACTCTCAAATAGGTTATAAGAGTCTCCTAAATTATTTGGAAGCAAATTGAGAGGTTTTTTTATTTATTCAGTTTTGGTTTATTTTTTTTAGTTTTAAAGTTGTAAATAAGGTATTGGAGACCTTAAGTTAGTTAAATGTTTTAAATTGATATATATTATGAACTGCAGGGAGTTGTGACTTCTTCTAGTCTTCTCCCCATTCTGCTGTCTATTAGGTAAATTTTTTGGCAGACCACTTTTAGGGGAGATGTTGTCGAAATTTTTACAAAATAAGGATATTTGCTCCAATTAAACTAATAATGAATTGAGCTCTATTGAGGATATAAATTTAGTTTTGAAACATTATTGATGATCGAATTAAATATTATTTTGAGGTTAAGTTAATTGGATGGATTAGGTGTCTAATTAGAGGTAACTAGGTTAAGTCAAGGCTAAGTGAGACGGGTCCTGGCAGAGTTGGTATCAGAGCTATGGTTAAGGTTAATCGAGGAAATGTCAGAAATGAGAATGATGTTGGACTCAGGATTGAGTCAATCGAGAAGTCGGGTTAAGGCTCATGGATTGTATTAAGTCACATGAACTTAAGAGATGGTTTTGAGAAATAAGGTTCAGTAATGAGGTCGTAATTAGTTGGGAAGTGACTGTGAGCTGGGAATACAATGTTATTGTAATATGTTTGTTGTGTATTATTATATTATCTTTAGATATGCGATAGAAAGTTTATTCTTTATGTCTGGTTTCGATACTTAACTCGCGAGATATGACGAGTGAGATTAGGAACAGACAATAAAGATAATATACTTGTGAAATGAAAAACTGAGCGTGATAAGACGGGAAATAGACTCGGGAAGTCTAAATTTACAAGGTTGTTGTAAGTAGTTCGATACTAATATAATTGAAGGAAATAATCAGTTATAAAACCAATAGGAAATTGGTTGAACAAGAAGTCTACATGGTTTAGGAACGTAAGTACTGAACATGGATTTCTTAGAAATCAAAGTATTGAACTATTGCAATTATAAAACTTTTAGGAAATGGTCAGATAGACTTAAGTTAAAGTCTCAAACGATTGAGAATCGTTTGGAAAACGTAAAAAAAAAAGTTGAGACTTGTGGGAAGCACAAGATATGTAATATCTTAAGTTTTAGAATGAGGTTAATACCAGTTAAATTAGTAAATTGGGAAAACCTATTATATGAAGTATTGGTTTGATTCGTAACCAATTGAAGAATTGCTTCCGAAAATAGTCTTAATGATGAAAGAAAAAGGAGACAAGAGTTTTGAAAATAGAAATCGATTAGACAAACTTAGTTTTGACAAGAAAGTCATAATAGGATTGTGATTGGATCAGTCAGGGTGTTTAAGTCGATTTCTACTAAAATAAAATAATTTGAAGCAAAGTATTGTCTCATTTGCAAAACAAAACACAAAGTGAAATTAGAATAGAACCATGGTTCAAAACAATCAAATGACTTCCAAAAGAAGTATGAAATGTTTTTGATTGTTTACTACTCAAATGACTTAACCAAACAACGTTGAGTATAATAGTTCTATGAATTAATCAAGGTATTGATAAAATGTATGGAAAATACATGAGTTAGAAGTAATCTATGTTAACACCAAATTAGGTGTTATGAAACAAAGATCAGTGGAATTTCTAACTTGGAAAGTGAAAAGTGTAGCGATAAGATCAACGTGTTAGAAGTTAAGGTGTTGGGGAAGTGGTCTAATAATAGCTTGGATTAGCTATTAAACATCAACATAGGTGATTGTGATTTGAGATTCAAAGTACCAAATAATCACTTCTAACGACATTTAATTATGACACCTATCACGACAACTTAAAATATAATTGAGAAGGAGATAGACGTACTGATTGAGTATCAGTAAGTGAATTGTATAGGATGTTAATATGAACTCTTATATTGCAAGAATTTCCATTGATATGAATTAAAAGATTGAAATAGTATCCTTTAAAAGCTTGATTAGTTGTAAGTTGATCAATAGTTTGGAAATTCTAATTCTTTCAGTTGAACAACAACAACGAAAAAGTAAATTCATCAAAATTGAATTGATGAACAATAAGATACTTTGATATCTTACGTAATCTCTTGAAAAGTACCAAATTTCTTTTTGAGAAAAAGAAAAGTTGAGAAATTTGAGACTAATGGAAACAACGAAGGAATAACAAACAGTAGAACTGTTTGGTTCCCAAAACTTTCTCTGTTTTGAACAAAAATTAGCTAAGGAAGACTTTAGTTGATTGAATTATCATATAAAGTCGTATAGTCCTTAACTAAAGTTTCGAAAAGAGAAGAGATATAAATTGCCTTCTAAGTCAAGATTAAAGAGTTGTAAGTGGTTTAAGTGTTGATAGAAAGTCGTTGTAAGTTTATAAAGGGACTAAGGACGAGATAAATGTGAGAATAACTAAGATTGACAAAAATGGAACGGAGTAGAATCTTTATCGTTATCACGATTCATTTATAGCGTAGAAGTCTAGTGATCCCGACACTAGTCTTTGAATAATCAAATGAATTGGTGATAGTTAGTATAAAAGATTCTATGAAGTTTCGTCGGAGTCAATTGGAAGCTTAAGTATTGGCAAATAAATGATCAAGAAATTCTCACATACACATGAAAATGGAAATTTAAAGTCAACAAGTCCCGATATGATCTGGGATATTAAATTATAAGTTTGATGAAACTTAATATATATTTACACGTATATTATAATGAATCAAACTCTAAAAGTTGAAAGTTTTAAACCAGAGTAATATACAACTGATATTAGTTAATATGTTGTATATTGGTTCAAATGTTGTGATATACCACGTAATCAGTCAGTGGTGAAGTTTGAAACACTAAGTTATTTTAAATTGGAGTTGATATAAAGTACCTGAATGACGGTGAAGATACAAATGAGAAATGAAAAGAGAAGCACGACATACAGCTCAGTTAGTAAGTATTATTCATATTGGTTAAAAATGCTGAATAGATGACAATGTATCTAACTTGATATGTTATAAGAATTGAATGTTTTTCCACTGTAAATTGAGAAAAGTCAGAAAAATATATTGAGTTGAAATGGAAGAGAATTCATATCTATAACTTGATATGTTAAGGATAACGGTTTCTATTCAAGTAACGAAAGAAGTTTTATGAATAGTAAGTGATTGAGATCGGGATGATAGAAATATGAGTAATTGGAGAAACGTGGAAACCAATGTGAGTAAGTTGGTAATGTGGATAATGGTTTGACGAAGTTAGAAAAGTTATTAATTTTCTAACTAGTCAAAGAAAAAGTTAAGTGAATTGGCTGATGAGTTGAAATTGGTAATTGCTTTCTACTCCACTTTATAAATAATATTGTGAGTGGACATTTAGAGAAGAAGTGAGAGTTGCACGATGTGTGTGATTTCATTTTCTGATCAATTGTAATTTGAGATCTCTTATCATTGGATGACTTATATAAATCCAAGTTTCTGTTGAGAAATGATGGAATGGTGATGGATCGGATATACACACAACTCTACTTTGTGTCTAATGTCGTGCTCAAATATTAGTTGCATCATTATTTAAATGTTTAGACTGATGATAGTCTAAAAATTGATCGATCGACGATTCTTATTAGAAATAATCAGTGAAGAAGAAGTAAATTGGGATTTGTATCAGAGTTTCGTAGATAAATAAAGAAGTATCAATAATTTATAGAATAGTATTTAGATAAGAATGAAAATTATTTTATGAAAAGCAAGATAGGCTAGATCTTGCTATGAATTGATGCTTGAATGAGATTCAAGACGTGAAATAGGAAGTACAACAAGATTTATTAGATATTCCACAAAGTTGATTGTTTAACTTGTCAGAAATTCACAAATTGCCAGGATTGGCAGAGAAGTTATGATTTTTCATTAAACCAAGAAGTTGGAAATGAAAACTTAAAATGTTTATGATCTCTACCACTGAGTTGTTTGTTACAACGAAAGTGTTTGGTTCACTTAACGTTTCACCTTGGAAATAGTTTTACAGTTTCGGATTAAAAGAGTTATAATCATGAAATTAAATAGAAAAATGCAAAATTAACTATAGGGGCAATTGGGATTAGTAAGTAAAATAATTAAGTGAAGGGTAAAAGAGTCATTTGGTTACCCCTAATAACCTTTTCTTATGTGAAACGAAATGGAGGTTCATAAACCAAACCCCCATCTCGATTCATCTCCTCTCCATGTCGATTTCTTAACTTCTCTCTCGGTCTCATCTTCAAACCTCTCTCAACCCTTCTCTCTTTCTCTGCCGTGCTCTCCTCTCGATCTCTCCTTCTGGTTCGAATCTTCCATCTCGCATCTTGCTTCACGGTCTCTCTCTGGTCTCATATATCTCTCCCTTTGTCACCTCTGATGTCCTCTCTTGGCTACTGAACATGGTGGTGAAGGAGGAGTGGATCAACTGATTAGAGGTGAGTTCGAATTTAAATTGAATTGGTATATTAGATTTATTATTGGCATATGAAATTGGTTGATGATTGATATGGTTGAGAGGGCTCAGTTTAGAGGGGGATTTGTGAAAGTGATAAAAGGCTGTTGTTTGGCTATGGTAATTGTTGGTTGTTGATGGAGTTGTTGAAAGGGCTGTTGAGTTGACGTTGGTGTTGTTGTCTTTGTTGTTTAGATAAAAAAAAGAGGAAATAATGCACTGGGGTTCATCGTGCTTAGGGAGCACTTGGGTAGTGCATAAGCAATGCCTAAGCATGGTATAATCTTTCCATGGCAAGGACTGGTTTGCTCTAAGCACAAAGAAATACCATTTCGGTAAGGGCAAGACTATGCTCTGTTATATTAAGGAAGACATGACTGAGCCTTGTGGTAGGTCAAGGCATGACTGAGCATCATGGGTTTGTAATTAGTTTGTGAAGTTTTTATGAAAAGAATGAATAAATTCATAGGTTTTAGTTATGAAATAGCTTGGAGGGAAATCAGTTCTAAATGCATCGGTGTGGTTATGGGATTTGTTAGGACCATTTGAGTGACTAAATGAATTGTACAAGTTCATTTAACCAAGGAATTGAATGACCTTGTATCTTGTTAGAATGAGTCAAATCGAGACACATTAAGGGTTCTAATTGAGGTTAGGGAATGCATAGACGAATTAAGTGGTTTAGGACCCTAATTGGAAACTCAAATATATAAAGGAAGTGTGAATTTGAATCTTGAAAGGACTTTGGTTGGAGTTTTGAAAGGTTTAAGGATCGACTTGACTTGAAAACTATATGAAGGTGTCCTTAAATTATTAAATTGAATCAAGGCGTGGTATTAGTGTCGAAGAATTTATCGATGACATTGGTGATCTAATGGTGTTAAAGGTTTTCATTGCGGACAACATTAGCTAAATTTCTGGAGGTTATTGGTTAATACGAAGCTAAATAAGTGTTTAAGACCCTATTTAAACTACAATAAATGGTTTAAGACTTATTGAAAGTTCAATAACATAAAAAAAGAGTTAGGAAAGCTCGACACATGTAAATGTGACTTGTATTCTTATGAACTATGCAACGTAATTAGTATATTTAGTTCATATAGTATTATGAACTGGAAATGGGGAAATGTATTGTGACTTGATTATATTTCTTTTAAAATATGAAAATCCTTGGAAGTGTCGATAAGGCATACTAGGACTTAGCGATGTGAAGGTTAGTCTGGAAATGGATTCCACCCTTACATCATCAGTAGGCCAGGGTTTTACCTTAGTCGTTCACTATCTATTTAGAGTTGGTAGCTTAATTACACTTGAATACACCGACGGAAACACGACCAACATGGGGTTATGTGGATCGTATTGTTGGGGTAAGGTGAGAGTACGACTCTCAAGTTATTAAAGAGTTGATAGCTCGATTACATTTGAACTCACTGGCAGAACCCCATGTCGGTCAACATGTAGATTCTATAGATGTATTCTTATGAAAGGCGAGAGTATGAATCTAAAATGAAATTGAAAATACAAGTCACGAGTGCAGTTACAATTGACCTTTGAACTTACATTCCGTTGTTTATTGTTATATCATTTTCAATACCTGAATATATATGTTTTGGATTCATATTACTATTCATTAATTCATTGATATTAGTTGATAATTGATACGCTTACGAGCATAACTTACTGAGCAAGTCAGAGCATTCATTCCCCAATTAACATTTCAGGTTAACGACTTGCGCTTCGACTCAGGAATGAAGAAGATTATGAGTTTATAGTCTTTCTCTATGGTGAATTGATTTCCATACTGTTTATATATTGTATCGAATTACTATTTTGTAATAAACATGGTTGGGATATGGTTTTACGATCGAGGTTTATGCCGATTTTTGAATATCTTATGTTTTATCGAGAAATTTTTAAATTCTGTTACGTTTCGTATTTAGTTGTTATTTGATTATCAAGATATACAGGTTGTGTTTATTGGTTATAAAGGACGGGTTTACTGTTACTCTAGTTAAGTCAGGCTGGTGTACCGAGGCTTAATTAAGGTTTCAGACCGCGTATCGCCCTAATAAAGATATGAGATGCTATAGTTGGTATCAAAGCCTAGTTAGAGTTTGTTTCCAGTAATAGATCTGATACAATTTAGTATTAGAACCTAAATTCATTACCTGTAAATTGAATAAAAGTATATGTTCACTAACTTGGAGATTGGCTCTCAATAACATATAACTTAATAAATGGTTTTTATCGATGTTTTGTGGATAATGAATGATAAAAAAACTGAGGAATGTTATGTATTGTGATGTATTATATTTATGCGATAGATATAAATGTTACGTCTTTTCGAAAAATAATAAGATGGTTTGTATGCATCGATATCTCAGGAGTTGAGAAAATATTGAAGATATGGTTTGTAAAAACTTAAATCTCAATAGTGTTTGGAAAAGGAAAGACATAAGAAATCATATGATGGCAAAAAGTAAAATTTTTTGCTATTATATAGTCTCGAATGGTCTATATTCTCACTGATATTTTTGGAATAAAATAGTCAGTGCAAAAGGATCGATTGAAATTGAGATAGATATTATGAGAATAGATATTAATAAGAAAGTGATTTCCAGTGAAACTCAAAGGGGATGATGCACTTTGAGTGAAATACATACTTGTATTGAGACTAGTTAAACAAGATTTAAAAGTCGTTCCATGAGAAAATTTGTGATAAATGATGAGGAAAACCTAGTAAGGTTAGATAACCACTAGTTTATTCATACTTCATAAGTTATTATGGAATATAAGATTCCAAATATGGTGTTAGTCCATATTGGAATAATAAGAAAAAGCTTATTAGTGTTATTGTGGTGTAACCACACTCACTAATAGAGTGACAAAAGGAAAGAGTGACGTTATTTACACGTAGGGAAAGGAAATATGAGATTACCAAATTGATGTGTAGATCAATGTTGGGATATAAGATAATGATCTTAATGGAGAAATTACACTGAAAGTGAAGATTCACAGAGAAAGATAAGAGTCGAAGGATTATGAAAAACTCACATTGTTAGTTAACTCTATTTTATCTACTAGACTTCTATCACTTTTATGATAATTTCATATGAAACTTAAAGTTGAAAACTTGTATAGTTAAGTTAGAACATGACAGTGAGCTAGTGAGATGTCCTAGACTGATTTTTTTAGACCATAATAGTCTAAATTGGGGAGAATGAGTTCTCAATGAATCTGAAGATTTAAGAATCGAATGAATATTTTATGATATTGGGAATGAATGAGTAAGCAGTGTATCAAGAGATTTGTATCAACAACTACTCTTAATAAAAAAGATTGTATAAAATTTATAAGTTTTTACGAACGGTGATTCCTGGAAACAAATCTATCACTCGAGATTCAATAGTTTGGACTTGTATTAGAATAGTATAGTAGGTTCATGATGAAAATCCAAGCTTGATAAACGAAAATTGTGATTCCAATAGTTTCAAGAGATTCGTTTATCAGATTCTCTTGGAATTTTGTCAAAATTTGAGATTAAATTCATCAATTAATTAATTTATGATATTCAATCAATGATCAATTCCATTCTACTTGATGTATTATGAGAATTGTATAATTTTGAGAACTCAACTCGAGTGATGAATCAAATTAAAGTAAATTAGGAATGAATATTTATTATCTAGAAATTGACAACTCATTTGACTTATTACATGAAACCAGTTGTTCTCAAGAGTTGATTGAGTTCCGATTTACCATTAATTTAAGACCAAAATCAAAACTATATGAA
Organism: Stephania cephalantha; assembly: GCA_039657325.1. Lineage (NCBI taxonomy): Eukaryota > Viridiplantae > Streptophyta > Magnoliopsida > Ranunculales > Menispermaceae > Stephania > Stephania cephalantha. The sequence goes on from CM077575.1 coordinate 14,091,239, forward strand.
TATGATGTCAGGCAATAGCTTGTTTATGTTGAAAATCATGGCGGAAACCATAAAACTCAATAGAGCTCATGTTATGTTCATAAATGGAAAATATAGAATTGTTGAACTTTATTGAAGTAAGATTATCATTGTGTCACTAATGATAATATAAAAGGATTGAAGATTTAGAAAACGTACAAGCATTATCACAGAGTTATGTAAGCTCTAAGTATAAATTGGTTTATACCAAATAGTGCAAGTGTAAATACTAAGCTTCGTCAATTGACTTGACTAAGATTAAGACAATTAGAGAATTGTCTTATATTCAACACATAATCATAAGGGTAGTGTTATATTGGAATGATTGAATGATAAAAACAACGTATACAAAGATTTGTAGTATTGTTATGTTGTATGTTCAACAACCTAAAAGTGGAATTGAGATAAGTTATAAATGACACAAGGATGCTTTAAGGGAGAATTAAAATATGGTTTAACTATAATAATTACTTGGTTATACTTGGAATATGGAAAAAGTTAAAGGTTTAGCCAATACTTTATTTCAGGTAGCTGTGTGTTGACACAACAAAACAAGAGTGTGTAGTTTATACTATTATATAGTGCAAGGAAGGTTGAGAATAACTATTGTGAAATAACTATTTTTATAGTTTTACCAAACAATTTAAGGCATCACTTGTAGAATAAAAGCTTGAAATGTATTTCAAACGATGAATGAAATGAATTGTTAAGATAAATCCTAGAGCTGAGATTTAGGGTTATAAAATATGAGTTTAAATCCCAACTTAATTGTGAACCCATTTAATTGAATAGGTTGCGCAAGTTCATTCATTCATCATACTGATTTATCTAAGTAAAAGGGTTTTGGATGGTCTTTCAGTCATTCTTAAGATTAGAGAATCTTAGAGGAAACACCTGAAGACAAATAGGAAGTATGAAAATCAAAGAGTTCGTGCAATATGATTTGGAGATCTTCAACCTATAAGAGTTTGAAGAGTATAGTTGTCAGAGTAAAAGAAATTATAGGTGAAGTGAGTAACCCAAATTCATGAATATTATGAATTCACTCTGAGAAATCACCCACACAAAGTGATTGATGTGGTCAAATATTGAGTAGAGAAAAGAACACCAAATATAATTATAATATGAACTTCTCAATACTATATCTTGAGAGACGTGTAATAATGGTGATGAAATGAAGTCCTACAGGCACATCATCAATTGAGTTGTTGTAATAAGTAATTACAAACCTATTTTTTGAAGTTCAAATTGGAACTGAACTAAGTGAATAATTAACTAGTTGATGGTTAATAAGTCTAATTTGAACTATTTGATATGCCATGATTTGGCTATTAAGAGTTGATATTCAGATTAAATTGTCTAATGAGATTGTATAGGACACATTAGCTTCTGAGATAAAATTTCGATTTAGAACGGATTTTGGGCAAGAATTACTTTGATGACCTCATGGATCTCTTTATATTGTTTGTAAAGGTAATGTTATATCGTATTGAAGTATACGATGAAAAAGTGTAGATTTTCTGAAATGATGAACTACGTTATGAAATTCATAAAGAGATATGTTATTTATTCAGTAAGTAAAGACTGAATATTGATAACCCGAAGGGTTAGGTAAATTCTTATCTATATCTAATGTTGAAAAGAAAACATAATTGTAAATTATGAAACAAGATTAGCAAGATCTTAGAATTATCACAATGATGTATGAGTTGTAGTTGATAGATTGACCGAAATTTACATTTTCTTGTCATTGTCTGTAGGTTATCTGAAATGCTTGAAAGTGGGATGTGGTAAGGCAGATTGGGCCTGGATGAGGAAAAAGTTAGCTGAGAGAGAAACTCTGTCCTTTTATCATCAGTATCCCTGAATCACCCTAAGTATTCATTGTCCATTCAGAATATAAATTTTTGAGCTTGTGTCTTGGAAATGTATGACAGCTGAAAAAAAAAAAATTTCTTTGTGTAAGCTCTTTGATAATAAAGGTAATCAGGTGGATTACATCGTCGAATAATAAAGTTGAATATGTTCAATCTTATTGTACGTTGATGTACAAAATAAAGATTGAAGATATAGCTTTTGCAGAAAATGAGATAGTTAAGAGCTACACAGAGATAGTATGAAAAATTAGGTAATTTATAACTACAACTGAATTAAGATAAAAAAAACTGAGGAGATAAGCATCATAGATTGTTGAAGAGTTCAAAAGACAATTTTGGTTGTGCTTTTGAAAGTCACGTCTATGAAAGAGCTTTGTAGTTTCAAATTAAGAGAAATAGAAGTTTTACGAAAAAAAATAAAAAGATCACTTGGGAACGGGAATTATAAATGGAAGAGCGAATTCCATTTTTCTTTGAAACTACTGGTACTTTGTACGTTTCTTCTAATTTTAAGGACGAAATTGTCTTAAATTGGGGAGACTGTAACGCCCCGTTACCTTAAGTAGGTGATTAGCGTTAATCTAATTTCTAATTAACCCGAGTTCAGCTCGTGGTTAAGCTCAATTTGTCTCGATTAACGTATGCATGGATTTACGTGTTGTTTGGTGTTTGTATGGCGTGTATTAGTATTTATAGAAATAATTAGAATTAATCGAATAACTGATGAATTATGGGACACCTAATACCGTATGAGGGTCAAGGGTGACATACACGAGTTGTGAGGTAGCGTGCACGCCCGAGTGTACTCCTTGGAGCGCACAGCAAAGTCATAAATGTGTTAATATAGGCTTATATATATTTATATTTAAATTGTGTATACACACACACATATATATATATATATATATATATATATATATATATATATATATATATATATGAAAATAAATAATAAGTTAGTCAGCATTTAGTGGCACACGTAGGATGTACAATAGTATGCACGTCTAAGGGTGATCGTTGGCGTGCATGGTGAATTTATGGCCGTGAAAATACATAAGTGAATATTAGGTTATATATAATTATATATAAATGATTCCTAAAGTTTAAATCAAATAAAATTATACATTGGATTTACCTTGAGATACGCATATCGTGGTATCGAGGATATGAATATGTTGATCGTTGTATATTATAGAGATTTTTCACGCATCGAGATGCGTGCAACCACATCTCAAAGAAATCAATGCGCATATGTATGCATGTGTCAATATTGGTGTCACATTATTTATGACTTTGATTCATGTCTAACAGATTGGCCTCGAGATTTGTGCGCATGAATATCGAGAAAAATCTAACATTTATCACAAACAATACACCACCTCATTCATTCAATAGAGAACGAAATTGAAATCAAAATCGATTGAAGGTGAGATCGAGAGATTCGAGTCGAGAAGCGAGAGAGATGAAGGTGATTTGTTGTTGTACGTCATTGTTGTTAATGTTGTGTTGGTTGTAGTTGTTTGTTAATCGTTGATGTTGCTATTGTGGTTGTTAATAAGGGAAGTTGATTGGGAGGGAGGCTCGGTTCGTCCGAGGAGGGAGACGATGCAGAAGGTCGTCTCCTCGATCGAACTAGGGTTGAACCCCAGTTCGGTCGATAAAAAAAGTGAATGATGATTTGTAGCAGAACAGGGGAGGAGGAAGAAGAAAGGGGTTGGGCTCCTTAACTGGGCCGATTCGGCTCGGGTGAGCCGAACTCGGTTCGACCCGGTTCATGACCAAACCCATCTCATAAATAAAAAAAGAAAAGAAAGAAAATGGCTAAAATTTCAAAAAATTGAGGAAAAATTCCAAAAAAAAATATTTGACCAAATAAATAAAAATGGATTAATTTCTATGAAAAACGAAGAATATGGGATTCTTGCGAGACTTTATACTGGGGTTTTTACCTCAAAAAACGTGAAAAGGTCGTATTGACCTAAAAAGTAGTAAATTAGTTTCGAATTCGAATGAGACCATTTTATGAGTTTTAACCAATGAGTATTAGACTCAAATTGATGGTAATTAATCTATTTTAGGTTATTGGTCAATAGAGAAAGGTGTATAGCTCTCAAGAATCATGTAAGTCAGTATAAAGTTAGGAAAGCTCGGCATATGTAAGTGGGACTCGTCGCCGTATCAACTGTGCGACATAATTAGTATATTTAGTTCATATAATATTATGGATTAGGAATGAAGCAATGTACTCTGACTTGACTGTATTTGTTTTAAAATATGAAAATCATCATAAGTGTCGATAAGGCGGATTAGGACTGAGTGGTGTGAAGGTTAGCCTGCAAATGGATTATGCCCTTTTGTCCTAATAAAAGGGAAAAGTTAGCTTGGATATGGATTTAGCCCTACATCCTCAATAGGCCAGAGTTTTACCTTAGTTGTCCACTGTCCATTTAGAGTTGGTAGCTCATTTACACTTAAATACACCAGCATAATCACATGATGACCAATATGTGGGTTTCTGTGGATCATATTCTTGGGGTAAGGTGAGAGTACGACTCTCAAGTTACTAAGGAGTTGATAGCTCGAATACATTTGAATTTACTAGCATAACCCCATGTCGGTAAAAAAAGTTGATTCTGTATATATATTTTTGTATAAGGCGAGAGTATGACTCTAAAATGGAAATGGAAATATAAGTCACGAGTACAGTTGCAATTGACCTTTGAACTTGCCGTTTTCTATTATTATATCATTTTCAATGCCTGAATAGATATGTTTTGGATTCCTATTACTATTCATTAATTTATTGATATTAGTTGATAATTGATACGTTTTCCCAATTAACATTTTAGGTAAACGACGTGCGCTTCGACTTAGGAACAGAGAAGATTAGGAGTTTAGAGACTTCTCTACGGTGAATTGATTTCTCCATTGTTTACATATTGTATTGAATTACTATTTTATAATAAACAGGGTTGAGATATGATTTTGCGATCGAAGTTTATGCCTATTTTTTTATATCTTGTGTTTATCGAAAAAGTTTTAAATTATGATGCGTTTCGATTATTTGTGTTTATCATGTATCAGGTATGAAGGACGACAATATTATTACTCTAGTTAAGTCTTGATGGCGTACCAGGGTTTAATTAGGTTTTCAGGCCAGGTATCACCCTAATCAGGATAAGGGATGCTACATATATGTTTATGCTCTGTGTGTTGTCATTGATTAATTTCCTCTGCAACGAACCTAAATCTATTTTTTCAATTTGTTCACTTGAATTTGTTTTTGCGTCGTCGCTTGCATACTCCACTGAATTGTTTAGAAACTCTAGTTGGTTTTAACAAATCCATCTTGAGTTTGAGATAGGGTGTTAAGATTTGATGTTAAGATTTGAGATCATTCGGTTGTAACCAAAAGATATTGTTGTTATAACTATTACTTATATAAATAGGTGGTTTGTACTTAAGAAAGATACACATAAATATCTTCTCTTTTAGAAATTATCAGTTATGAGCTTAAGTTGACAATTTGATCCGACGAGAGCATGTACATGACAACAAAACAAGTGATAAATCTTTGATTGAATAAAGATAACTTGATTTTGTATGAACAGAAGATGCCAAAACTCGAGTTGTCATATGGTTTTGGGAGATAAAAGATAAAGATTCAAAATGAATGTTGACAAATTTGAAAATTGGTCGTTTAAGAACAACAACGAATTGAATACTTCTCAATCAGACATCACGACCATGAAAGAAAAATGATTTCATAAGAACAAAAGGCACCAAAACTTTGGAAAGATGGTTTTGAGATACTAAAAGATAACATTCTATTTTTCATATTAGAATGGAACGAGAAAGAATGATGAATCATAGTAGACCAACATAATTCCATGTCATAAAAGATATCGAAAATAGAAGAAATTATTCTTTTCTTGTTAATTTATGTATGCATAGACGCACATATAAATAAGATTTCATTAAAGATATAGATAAGTATAAATAAAGAAAAGATTACATAATAAATCTAGATGACTATAAATAAGAAAAAGATAACAAAATATATCTTAAATAAGATAAAATTGATTCTATTTGATGTTTATCGCATAATATATATATATATATATATATATATATTACATTTTTAGAGTAGAATGATAGACTCTTTTGACAATTACAAAATTTTCCTTAGTGAAATTGCAAGACATATTGTAGTAGTTGTTGCCTTATTCCCATAAATCCTAAGGCGAATCGAGCACCGCCACATCGCTAGACGCGTCACCAAGCCCCGCCACATAGTGGCCTGCTTATCTATGACATCTCGTGATCTAAGTGACACATTTTCCAATAATCTCTAACTTAGCCATTTATTCTTCAATTAATAATTAGTAAGTTTATTTAGCCAGTTCGTTAATTTAGAAAGTTACAATAAGTTTTACGGTCGAAGTCTTCAATTATGTAAGTATGTTATGCATATATAACAATCCTAAGTAGTGGAAAACCCAGCAAAAGGACACCATGTATTAATTGAGGCGAATAATATAACGAAAATCAATATACATGTATTTAGTGTTTTACAGTCTCCAAAACCCAACAAAACATAATATATATATTAAGTCACACACGAGTTGGCGTTAGATAAACTCAGAAGTAGTCGCCTAATGCTCCCTTGCCCTTACTCGTCGAATGATCTGCACTCGATCACCCAACAAATACAATGACGAGTCCAATTAGTACAATCCCAATAGAAGTCCAAACAATGTTCATGAATAAAACTGGTAAAACTATAAAGAATGCAAGCAATACATCTGGCAACAAAAAGTCATACGTACATTAATGTAGGCAACATAAGACATGCGAAAACAACAGCTAGTAATGAAACAACACATACAAATCAGGCTCGAAAGAAAAGCAGTAGTAATTAAACAACCGAATAACACGAGAAAACGTCGACCTATACCAAAACAAAACACGACTAGAACTACGTATATACTTGCAGGCTTACAGTGACTAAACCCCAACTATGGTTAACGGGTGAACCTCTCCAGACGATATTTCAAGTCAAGAGAACGCCTTAAATTCCTCTAAGCGATCATAGATACATTATACTACCATCAATACGAGCGCTAAAATAAGAAACCCGTGCAAGTGATTTAGCCACATCCAATATGTATGCAACCGAATTTAGAGTGGAAACCCATGTGTGCCCACCAACAGTCACACATGTAATCTAATATCGATAAAACCATGCCAAGAACTTTGTAAAGCTTTCCAATGGATTTTACACACCTCAAAAGTCGCGCTCCAACTTCCCCACACTCTCGAATCTAACCCCGACTCATTCCTCGTACTCAAGCTAAGGTCCTTCAGTCCCTTGAAATCAATTAAGCGTGTTTATAATAGTTTTAGATTAGATTAATGTGTTTTTAAGTCCTAAGATCAAAATTTAGTTAAATCCTAAGAATTATTAAATTATTATTTTCTCGATTAAATTCCTCAAAATAACACAAAAACCCGAAAAAAATGGTGTGTTAAAAATGGGTTCTTGTAACTTGTAAACCATGTTATTAAAACTTATTTTTATTTAATTTTCTGGTGCCTGGATGGCGTGCTAGGTTGGCCCTATAGCGCGATATCGAGGTCGAAACCTAGAATTTCTAACTTGGGAATTCTGAGTTTCTCCTCCCCAATGACCATCTCCATGCGGCATCGACCCCATCCTTGACTCGTGGGAGAATCAAAACCTCCCAAAATGTCAAAGCAACACATCCATATCAATTTATCTCATCAATTCAAAAGATCATGCATTCATTCCCAATTTTGACCAAGAATATCATTTTAATGAAAATTGGTTTTAAAGCACAATTGGGTTGTCCAAATGAATTGAAAAACATATATAAATGCCTAAGAACAATGAGTTACCACTTCAAAATCGTTTTGGCCATAAATCCCCAAATTTAAGCTTCATTTGACCATTTTAATGGAGTATAAGATTGAAGAGGATGGAGAGATTGAGTACCTTGTTGATGAAATCTTGGATTTGATATTCCTAATCACAATTTTGAGCTCCCATTTCTCCCTAATGTTGCTAGAATTAAAAGGTTTTGCATGTGTTTTGATTTTGGTTTTGAAACAAAGCCCATTAAGTCCCCATTTTATACTGTGTTCTTTTATTTTGACCCTTGATCTAAATGTGTACACCCATCTCTAGGAAAATGAAAGGATCCTCATTAGCTAAGTCACACACTCTAATGACACACACATTTGTACACATCTAGCCTTGGAATCATCATCTAGGATCATCTAGATGAAGATCTAGGGTCCTATATTAAATCCATCTAAACTATATGACTTTATTTATCTTTGATCAATTTAATTAACTTAGGCATATCAATACATATGATTGGTATTCTTAGACACTTTTATTGATAAATCAGTGGTCTCACCAATCCTCGACTACTCGGCACCTGGTGCCCCACGCCCCGACACGCATCTCGAGGTGCGTTATATTTTACTTTATTTAATTAACTAACTTAAGCTATGGTTTAATTATCCACTATGTACTATAGTTAGCCTAGTATGGCATCCCCAGGTAACTCCTACCATATACCCGCGTCGACACGCTTCTCAATGTAACTACGTGTCACACCAACTCGCCCGATAGCAACATACACACATGCGAGGTAATACAATAAATAATGATTTTAAGCACCGCATTATAAACAACCATCACCCATAAATAACATATTCCCTCGATTCTTTTGTCCAAGTCAATCGAGTTGTCCACGTAAGACTCGAATTATGACCGTTAATCCTCGATATAACTCTAATCCTAGTTTAATTAATTTGGACCGTTACATGTTGGCACATGCAATTTTATAGAGTTGTGTTCTCTTTTCTCTTTTTTTCTTCTTTTTTTTCATCATTTCAAAATGATCATGAAATAGCTATTTAGTTAGTCAATTTCTTTTTATGTATGATTATTATTTTTTTTACATTAATATAAATGATTAAGTTATGACCTCGTTGTCTTAAGACAATAAAGTATCAAAACCCATTTTGATACTTAACGAAATATTTTTCTTTCAGTGTTCAAAATCTCAAAAACACATTGCGTGTGGCATAAAGGCTTTAATGTTGAAACTTCTTGTATAAGGCATAAATGCCAAGGTGATAGGATGGAGTACTTAGTTTCATGGAAAACATTGTTTTTGCCATGGAAATTAATTAGGCGCATTGAGATTGTGTAGATCTCTCAAACCGAAATAAAATCACATTCTATATCTAAATAATTGTGGAGATATCCCTTTGAGAAAGATAATATATGACTCGAGTTATTGTTAGCAAATGTGGAGAGAACATTACCATTCGATTTTTGTAATACTTGATTCAACCAAGTTGAAAAGAGTATGGTGACTAGTTTATGTATGAGCTTAAGTGTGAAAGTGGAGTTCATTCAAAAATGCTAAGGCAAGATAAAGTGTCAACTCCACGCTTATTAGCCTTATTTTTCTTTCTAACTAATCAATATTGGATTATTCTTAACATCTCCAACATTCCCTCCTGACCGTAGTCCATCATCATTAACTTGGAGGATTGGTCTAGCTTTATCTTTTACCAGCCCATATTAACCTCATGTTGAACCCTCTATTCTTGTTGGATGTCTACAAGGCCATTGAATCTATAATCATAGGCTCTAATACCAAGTTCAAATTTTGTAATATTGTGCTAAATAGGTGAGAAGAGTGCGATGCCTAGTTTATGTTTGAGTTTAAGTGTAAAAGTGAGGTTCAATCTCAAATGTCAAGTCAAGATGGAGTGTTCAATGTACACTTATTAGCCTTTTTTTTCAAACTAGTCGATGTGAGATTATTCCCAACATCTCCAACAATCACGACACTTCACTTCTTAGATGGATTAATTCCTACAAGGACCTTAGTGCAATTCCTAAGGGAGAAAAAAAATTGCACAATAATATCCCAGACTGCAAACATCCTCGAAAGTAGAAAGTATGTTAGAAACTATTTTTCAAACAATCTATAATGGTATCTTATACTATAAACAAAATTAAATTACAAAAAATTGAAAACATAACAAAATAAATAAATTAAAATCTTACCTGAAGCTTGCAAATTCTGCAATGTCCTAGGACATAATTTTTCCTATGATTTGTTGATAAAACCACTTCAGATTTGTCCCTAAGATTCAACTGAAGTGCACTTCCAAATTCAAATACCACCACATTTGAAAGTCTGCCCAACTGTACTCTTATTCTCTCTCACAATAACTAAGATTTTGAAAATAAAAAATTTAATGATTTATTTGTGTTTGAGTAAGAGTTAAATAGACACTGAAGAGTTATCTTTAAATAACACATCCTTTAATTTTGAAATCAAAAAAATTCATTGGATTCAACAGTCACAAGCGTTAACATACTCCAACTGAAATAACTATAAAACAATTCAATAAATTCAAAAATTAATTAATGTTAATTAATTCTGAAATTTAAAAGCTAAGTAGTAAAACTAAAATTATGTTTGATAGCCAACTAAGCCAAAGCCCAAGGCCCATCTATAGCATCCCTTATCCCTATTAATGCGATACTCGACCTGAAACCCTAATTAAGCCCCAGTAACCCAGTCAGACTTAAATAGAGCCAGCAACTTCTCCTTTTGTACCTGATAAACTCAACCTGTATATCAATATCAAATTAAGAATTCAAAATATACACAACTAAAAATTAAAATTTTTTCAATAATTAAAACAATATACATAAATACATAGCTTATCAAAACCCAAAACTCGATTAGAAAACCTCCCAACCCTGTTTATTTGCAACAAAGTAACTCAAATAGTGTATATATATACATGAAAGCTCATTACATTGTAGAGAAGATAGTAAAACTCCTAAATCTTCTATTTTCCCTTAGCTGAAGCGCTAGGCTGAGAACCTGAAATGTTAAATTTGGAATAGCACTCTAACTTGCTCAGTAAGTAAGGATTCATAAAGCCATCAACAATCCATATAATAATCAAGAGTAATATGCAATAATAATATGCACCAAAGATAACTAACTGAATCATGAAAAGCATATAATCCAATAAATAACGGATGCGAGTCATATCGTCAAATACTATTACACCATGATTCTTATTTCATTTGTAAATCCAGGGTAGATTACCCACTGACACCATTAATGCGATTGCAAGACCAACACATAGGCCGATGTGATGTGTAGCCAATCCATTAATGTTCAATGGTACTATCCTTAGTGAATATGTAATCCATGCAACCTGATTATCAAAGTAGGATTTAACATATAAGCCATGAATCAAACTCATATCCTATATAACTTGTTCCCAATTATAGGATTTACTCTCCTCAATCACATTAAACATTGTTTTCATGTTTAACAAACACATAACAATGTACAAAGTCCCCCATTCAATCCATAAACTTTATGAACTACATTTACTAATATATCCAGACAACATTGATAATTAGCGAATCTGTACTTACCTCATTTTAGGTTTTATTTCCAAGTTTCCTAACGTTTCGGGTCACTCAAGCTTTCTTGGTGTTTCAAAACCTATCACATACCATTTGTGGTTAATAGAGGCTTAATACCTTATATTTAGAACCTCTAAGTCCCTACAACCTCAGAAAATTCTAACCATAACATAGCACAATTGCTATTTTCTGAGGTGGGAGCGCGCTCCCTCACTTGGTGGGTTGCGCTCCACCAACTAGGTTCATCACATTTTATGAAAGGATCATAATCCTCTGTTAGAGGGAGCGCGCTCCACCCCTACTCTGTATCGACAGCGAACAGGGCAACAGCCACTATTCTATTACCAAATTATAACAACAACGTTAAACAATCCTCCAACGCATCAGGAAGGACCTCTAGTGAGGTATTAACCCATTTCCAATTATCAACAACAAAAATTCACAGAGAAATCATCACTTACATCAAGAACTCAACTTGAAACTCAAAACTAAACTTACCAAAAGTAATGGATCTCTGGATGTGATGAACCTACAAATCCACTGAAACTATCTCTCCATATCGATTCCCTACAGATCAAGCCCTCAACTACTTGTCTCTCCCTTGATCGAATGAAATAGTGAGGATAAGTTTGTAGGTTTTGATTTATATATATGAATTCTCCTCGAGATATGCATCACGCTATCTCGAGGCGATCCAACGATCTATATAATTCAAACCAAACTTATATATATTTATATATCAATTATATATATACTTCATGTATTTCCTCGCTACTAAATTCACGGACATGCCTAAGAGTATTTTTGGGTGTGCACATTCATTTCACGACCCCTTCGTCGCACTTGGTGTATCGACAATTTATTATTTAATTGTTCATTTTTTCGTTTATAAGCTTGTATATAAACTCCCTTTTTATACTACAACCTCTAAATTCACCAAAACATACCATACAAACACTAATCATCACACAAACCCATGCACATGCTAATCGAGGTACGTCGGACTTAGCCAAGAACCTAACTCTGGTTAATTAGGATTCAAATTAACACTACTCACCAACTTAAGGTAACGGGTCGTGACACCATCTTTGACTTAAAATGTATATGGGCCACTCTACAACCCATGTGCACTCATTGAGTCACTCACTCCAACCCTTTGTCTTAAAACAAAGTTAGTTGAATTACTTTCATATATAAAATGAGAAAAAACTTTTTGGTTTTTCAATGTGGGACTAATTTTTTCTTTCAAAACACAAGAACAAGTCTTTTGTTCCAACAATACCCCACATTTGAATAGAAAATATTACATCACCCCACATTTCTATTCAAATTTGGTTGTCAATCATATTTAATATCATAAAACATAAAAGAGAGAAGTTTTGTGTCATGTTATCAAGGAAAGTGTCTAAAGACTTGAACTTTACCCTAGTAAAACATATTGGACTTACTTAGTAATGCATTAGATATATAAGATCTTGAGCTGTTCACTTTTAGTAGTAAATTGATACAATACATCTTACGCATGTCACAACAATTAAAATCTAGTTTATACATTTTTGCCCATTTCGGTCATTGACGCATCCCGATTTCATGATAGCTTTAGAGAGTTTAGCCTGTCACATTCTCATAAATGCAACCCCGCATTTACTATCATAATATGTGACATTTTTATTATCATTAAATGTAAAAACATACCCTTACCATCTTCACAACACACATTATATCTAAGGAATGAGTAAAAGTGTGTTCTACTTCAAGTCTCATCTAACCAATTTTGTCTATTGTACCTAGATCATGGGATCTCCAATCAGCTAAGTTAGGTTTCCCCCGACTTAACTCATTTTATAGGCTTTAAATTCATTCCCCTCGATAACAACATGACTTGATCTCTTGGTAAGCCTTTTGTCATAGGATATGCAATATTTTCCTTGACTTTACATAATCTATACTAATAACTCCAGTTGACAGTGTTTGTCTTACATTATTATGTCTGCACCCTATATGTCTTGACTTACCATTATATACATTATTTTTGGCTTTAGCTTGTGCCGCCACACTATCACAATGCATACATATTGATGACACCTGTTTCAGCCAGGACGGAATATCTTCTAGAGAATTTATTAGCAATTGTGTCTTTAGCAGTTTTATCTAGAGCTATAAGTTCTGATTCCATTGTCAAACGTGTTAAACACATTCGTTTTTTTAATTTTCATGAAATTGTTTCCTCCCAATGTAAATATAAATCCACTAGTTGACTTAGTTTATGTACTATTAGAAATCTAGTTAGCATCATTGCAGCCTTCAAGTATTGGTGGATATATTGTATAATGTAGTCCATAGTATAAAGTGTATTTTAAATACCTTAATACTCAAATTAATATTTTTCAATGATCTTCATTTGGATTGCTTGTGTACTAAGTCTACTAACTGCATAAGCAATGTCAAGTCTTATAGAATTCATCAAGTACATCAAACTCTCAATTACTAGGGAATGCTCTAATAGAGAAATTACACTTTCAATATTTTTCTAAAGTTTAC